>JAVHKY010000001.1:9313913-10605326 GCA_035079385.1 Aspidiotus rigidus
AATTAACCCTTCGTCAGGAATGAGCCTGTCAAAAATAATGACGATGTTTTCGGTATTCAGATGGCGGTTAATTTCAATACGTGCCCGCGCGATACGTCTAAAAAACAAATTCACGCACTCTTCTCGAAACTACGACCACTACCTCAGGACAGCCCCCTACATACCACTTCTCTACCAGTGGGATAGAATCTTTTAATTCAATAAACTTTTTACGGTGTTAGGGTTGTAGAACGCTGGTTGAAACTCACGAGGGCGGAGGACACAATTTAACTGCGAAGAGAACTTCCCCAGAAATGGGAGCCTGATCCATAGCAACCTATCACCAAGGAGCGATTCGCGGGGGACGGAAGTTCTCGTAATCTTCCTACGGACCATAAGATCAATGTCCAGGTTGACTTCATTTACTCTGGCTAGGTATTTCCGCTAGCGCTTTCGGTTGATCAACCATCATCTAAGCAAGAAGGAATGCGACTGAACCCTCTTTGGTATTTATTCTTGCGGTATTTGCAATTTTTCTGATTCAATCTCTCGAGTACTCTATCTTCAAGATCGAACTGATTCAGACACCACAGCTTAGTAGGAGTAGAGTGTCTACCTAGAGCCATTGCCACACAGACCATACTATTGCTACTATATGTTAACAACAACCCTTAGGATACACTTACACCTTCCGCACAGTGGATCGTGTTTAGTGCTGCATTTTCAGAGACCCACTTCCTTCCACCCGGGCGTACTGGGGCTGAGTCTTCAGCACTGCTGCACCATACATCGGATTGAAGGAGAAGGTGTTGTATCAATCAAGTCAAACTTGGATTACCATGGCGAGGTCTTAGGTGTCTTCCTGTCTTATTCTTAACGCGAAGGACATGATTTATTTGAATTGGATCATGTATGCGGACTGGGGTTAATTGCGGTAGGTATTTTTCTACTGGACTAGGCTTGTTCTATTTCTTCTATGTAGTTGTAAGGATAGGATCATGAAAAAGAATAATGAATTATTGGAGGGATATTTTATAACGTGCTCTAATGATATTTCTCTCAGTGAAGCGTCGCTGAATTAATTTCTTACATTTTTTTTCATTTTGTACATCCAACAATTTGAAAGACTGTGTCTCCATTTCAAAGATTTGATTTCTTTTCAGCCGCAGACATTGGCTCGATTGTAGTGTTGAGAGTATCGAGTCGACTACATTATAATACAAGATACATATAATTTTTACATTTTGGTATCGTTCCAGGATTAGATATATCGGTCTTAAGAGATCACAGTCTCCCAAAACTTGTTCAATGAATAATCAGAAAACAGAAGGCGGTCTTGATATATTCTTTAAAGGAAAATAATTCGAGCTTTTTACATAATTTTCTTCGAAACTATAGGTATTGTTTCCTCAAACATCACTGCCTGTTTGACGTGTCTTCTTTCAAAACTATTCCACCGGATGTGAATTAGGCTCCGAGATTTGATTGGTAACTGATCAAGAATTCACAGAATTAAAATTTGAGGAAAATTCCGCAGTTAATAAGTTTACGTAAGCTTTATTAATTGCGTTTTAAAAATATAAAACGTAGCGAAGCTGAAATCCTTTGCGCACGAGATGTTATATACTAAGAAAAACAGAGCAATAAGGTTCCACGATTTTATACTTTTATGACTTGTTTATTTAGAAAAACTCTCTGCTATCTCTATTCAACACCAGGTGCGCCCACGTGCCGATGGACGCTCGCTGCGTAGAGGGGAATGCACAGAAGAACGAACGTTCCCTTCTCCCTCGTAATTTGTAGCGTCCCAGGTTGCGGGCGCATCTTGCGTTGAATCGAGAGATAAACACCCAATAGAGATGTTTCTATAAACTTTAAACTTTTCACGAAGAGATAAGACTTCCGATTTTATTATTTTAATATTCGATTTTAATGGCGTGATATCTTAAAGAAGCAACGAACAGCACAGTCGCTTATACGCAGTCGATAAGAGGGTACAAAAGGTCATAGTAAATGATCTCTCACTTGTTATTGAAATTGATTTCTTAGAAACTTGTACGCTCATTTCGCCGAGTTGGAGAAATGTGCAGTAACGTTGAGTAATAATTATGCAATATGCTCAGCTTCACTGCATAGCTCCCATTATACAGAGAATTCTATGAATAGTGGAAATGCTGGTGAAGTGTGTTCTTCAGCTAGTTAGAATTTTACGGTATACTTGCAGTATACTCCGACGTATGTTCTTAGCAATATTATCGTGGTCCAAGACAATACATCGAAACAATCAATATCAATCGATATTGACACATCGGTCTTTGAATTCAAACGGTCAAGCAATCCTCTCTTAAAGATCTAAATTAACAAACCACGGGCCACGTAGCCCAATAAACATCACACTTGCAGATGAAAACCTCAAGCAAAAAATTTGACTACCTTCTTTTTGTTTGATTTTTTCATTCACCAACAACCGCCGCTCCCTCTCACTCTAATATTACCCCCGCATGATTTCTTTGCAAACGCCTGAAGGCATATACATGATTCCGTATTTTTCGATGAGGTGGATAAATCTACTCTTTCGGCACGAGGGTGAAGCGAAGGGCCCAAGAGACGGATGTGCCCAATTCTTAGTCGTGCTATGACTATTTTTCCACAGCGTCAGGACGAATATACGAAGACCAGGGGGTCGGGGATTTTTCAATCGAAAGAAGTGTACTATAGGATTGAGAGGACCAAAGCTTGTGCCATGATTTGATTTTTAGAGAACGATAGTAAGATTTCAAGTCATAGGCCGGAGAAGAGAAGGGATCAGTGATTGAGGAGCAAGTAGATTGCTATGATGCAAACAAATTCTCCTATCTGAAGACGATTTGGCGTTCAAACAGCGAAGGGAAGTCGTTTACATCGTAGCAATCTAATTGCGGACAGACTACTTTAGGTCCACTGCGTTGTGTTCCGAAAGGCTGACATGACTAGGAATCCAGAGGTAGGCAATTAAAGATAGAGACGATGTTACGCTGTGCAGGAGGACGAGAATACACCAAACGACAAGGTTGGGTGAATAGGTGTCTCGCATGGCTTGAAGAGAGGGGTGCATCCCAATACGACTCCTTCCGTATGTATAGAAGGAGGCAATCTATACTTAGATTTTGACCTCCTGAATTCGGCAACATAAATTTTTATACGAGTTCGCGCTGAATTTCCGCGATACGAACCAAAATAAATTGCAATAATAGCGAACATCTAGTGATTCGGCTCGTGGCGCCAACTAAACGACGAGCGATGTAGCGCAATATGGTGACTAGAGCATATAATTTTCGCGCCTTTTTCCTACCGAACTCCGCGTATTATTCGCGCGTTTTTCTAGCGTATCATTTTAGTGCATTGTTTCTATAATCTTCTCATAAAATCATTTGCGCGCGCTTCAGGTAATTTATTTGTAGAATGATTTGTATACATTCATGTAAATAATAAATCGTCGACATAGTTTTTGGGCAATGTTTGTGCCATTTCTAAGATAATAAGTGTACGTGAAAAGAGAAATGAGTTCCAACAGTACATGGAGTACACAGAACTGAAGGTTCTGGAACCAAGGTTCTAGGAAAAGGTAATGAAATCGGATAATCCAATGTCTGGTACCAATCTTTTCTCACTTACATAACAATTGTAATGCGCACAAAAAAAGACGCAAAATTCGTTACCGCTTAAATTGTTTTACGCAAAATAAAAATTTTTCTCGCAATGATTTCTCCCTCCCCTCCCCCCTACAACTTCTACGTTCTTACCGCGCAAAAAAGAAGGCGCGAAATTCCCAAGTGAGCGATATCTTAAGATTCGAACGGTAAAATGCGCGCGAGAAAAAAAGACGAACAAACGGGAAAACGGCGCGAATAGTACAGTAGAAGTGTAAGAGGAAGAAGCGAGTGAAGAACGTAGGAAATACCACGACTCAAATCACTAGATGCTCGCTATTATTGTCATTACATTTTGGTTCGTACGGCGGAAATTTAACGCAAACTCATATAAAAATTAATATTGCTGTACTCAGGAGGTGAAAATCTAAGTATACAAACGTAAAACAGACACACCCCCCACACCTACGAGCCGCTGTTTTTAGACTGGAGATTCAAAACGAATAACAAAATGCAGAAAATCGAAACATTTCTATCGATGCTCACAAAAATGAAGTTCACAGAGACAACCGGCCAAAAGAAATACAGATAAACAGACACACATATTGTAGAAAACGCTAATCTAAAATACATTGTAATATCCGGTAGGAAGGCAAAATTACTTACAATTTATAGTCGCTGAATACTTCAAAATTCTTGATACAAAATTAACACCACAAAATTTACTCACAACTAAGACGAGTTTCGTTAACAATACACCAATGCGCGCAGAGCTAAAAATACATTTGCTACGCACACTGAAAGAAATATTCTATAACAGTTATTAGAAAAAAAGAACTGTTATTAATAAATTGATGAAAAAGTCACAAGTTTGTAAAAGTTAAAAATTGGATGCTGAAGATATTGTAACTATTCCCTTTTTTTGCTCATATGACTTTTTCTATCAATTTGTTAATAGCCGTTATAGTTTTTCTTTCTATTTCTTTCAGGGCACAACACAAATTTACAGCACAAAACGTATTCACAACTGAAACGAGTTCCGTTAACAATGCACCAGCGCGCGCGGAGCTAAAAATGAATTTTTCCACACACAACACGTTATTCACTAAAGCGAAGTAACTGATGAGAATGCGAGTTCTGAATGATTATCTCTGAACGGAGCGCGCACTTTTTATAAAGCAGTTGACTTTGAAACTTAAAGGGCACATGCGCAAGCAAGGGGAAAATTTCCTCACGCCCAGTGCCTTCCGCTTAATAATTAAGCACGTATCAACTGTAAAAAATGAATTCAGTTACTTGAGAGAACCACGCCCGACGAGTCAAACCGGTCATCCATGAGGAGCGCTAGCAGTCAGATAAACCGAGTAACGCAAGCGTTGCTGTATTGAAAAGATGAGCGTGTGTACGATGAAAACGCAGCTCTATGTACCGCAATACCTCAAAGACAAACGCGATTATTGTAAAAACGAAGGGAATACAATTTGTAGAGCGTAAAATTTTCTATCAAATGATGTTTCCTTCATCGAAATTGGAACAATTTTATTTTCTCCCTAAATTAGCATTGCCTCCTGGTTGTTTTTGTAAGTAATCCATAGTAGTAGGGGCTGTTAATCCGAGATTCTAGAGAATTGTGCATTTTGTCATAAAAGCATGAAATTTCGTGTTGAAATGTATGAAGGTGTAATAAGTGATATTAACAAGAGTTCCACACAAAAAGTCCATTTTTGTAGCCCCAGGGGTCCACTTCTGGGGATAGGGTTCATTTTGGAGATTACACTACTCACCCAACAGCCTAAAAATCGCTGAGCTGAAATTATCAAATTGTAAATGAATTTTGAACGCTGAATTCAATGCCGTTCTCAGTTTTTCGATAGGACGTCTCAATTTTTCGTATTCGTATAAAATATTCACGTTTATTCGCAGCGCGTTGTTGCGGAACGTAACACAACTTCTCGATACCGAGAAGGAACGCTACGTTCCGGAACAACGCGCTGCGAATAAACGTGAATATTTCATACGAATACGAAAAAAAAACTGAGAACGGCATTGAATTCAGCATTCAAAATTCATTTAAAATTAGATAATTTTAGCTCAGCAATTTTCAAAAAGTGTGAATTTGTTGAGCACCTAGTGTTATTGTTGCAGAAATTGGAAAGAAATAAATCATAAAAAATATATTAATCAGGTGATTTGTAGAAAAAATGTATTACACAATTTTTTTCCTACACGCACCCTACCATTGAGGGCTATGGGCCCAAAATTTCACAAAATTGTAAATGTAATCAGAAAAACTTGGAATTCGGTATACAGGTGAAGGAAGAGGTAATGAATAATATCAACAGAATAGCATGCAGTAAGTTCATTTTTGTGCCCCCGGGGGCCATTTTTTTGGGGGGGGAAGAGATGCTTATTTTGAACACTATTGTTGCAAAAATTGGGAAAAAATTATATAAAATTTATGCATTGAGTGAGTTGTTCGAAGAAATGCTGCGAGGAATTTTTTTCTATACATAGACTCTTTCATTGGGGGCCTTGGGGCCCAAAATTGCACAAAATCATAAATTTCTTAGTACACAGGTAAAGGAAGGTGTAATGAATACGTTGAGGGGGGTAGGCAAAGCCTTCATTATTTTAAGACTTATTGTTGCAAAACTTAGAAAAAGATTTATATAGTCATTGAGTGATTTGTATGAAAAAAATGGTGCGAGAAGTTTTTTTTATGTATAAACTATTCCATTGGGGGCTCACGGACTCCAAGTTTCACAAAACTCTAAATTTCATCAGATGTGTACGTAAGTTTTTAGCCTTCACTATACCAGGCCTAATTTACACAAATTATGAGACAAAAGAAAACGCAAATTGTAAAGATTTAAGTATTGAATAAAATTATCATGTGCCGTAATGTAGAGAGACAAATTCTGGATTCCGTTTTTTTCGAACATTATTTGCCAAACTTGAGTCTATAAAATAAAGTTGTGAATATTTAATTTTTTGAGCATCGTGTTCTCTCAAATTACTACTTAAATGTGAAAGAATACCTTAGTGAGGCCCATTTTGTACATTACCTATTAAAACTGAGGCACCAAAAGATGCAAAAGCTAGCGCCGAATTATATTGTCTAATATTTTCTCGGAATTGCTTACTTTCAATATGAATACCACACAACAATTCCTTGATTAACGAAGGCACTTTATAATCAAAATCAAAAATACCTCACATGCAACGCTTGGTGATTATTTTCTGCTTTTCGGTTACCTACTTCATTTTTGAAATGAAAAGCTTCACAAAATTTACAGTTTAGATTCATGGCACCCAAGTAATTTGGCGCAATATTGATTTCACAATATTTTCTTCTACCAATAAATATTAAACCAGAATTTGAAGAGATTGAGCATAGATATCATTTTCAAAAGTAAATGTATTGTCTGGTAGATGTGGAATATTTTGTGATTCATTATTACCAACAGAAAACTCTTTCCTGGCATATGAATGATTTAAAAAGGAGTCAACTACGTTCGTATTTTCATGGTCATTCAAATTATCGCTACGTGTGTCAACACCTAGACCATCAATAACAGTGTAACTACTGGCATAAGAATGCCCCAATGAGATACGTATTTGAAGTATGATTTTCGGCGTCTGTCAATCTATGATGCATATAAGCAATTTTTTTCAATCGACGGCATATAATGGTTACCGTTTGTGTACAACAAACGTATTGTACGAACGGGAATAGTTTTTTTTTTTTTTCATTCAATACTCTAATACTGGAAAAAGAAATGTCTTCGTAAATAATGGCGTCAACTTGATAGATTATAGACATAAAATAAATCTCAATATATGTAACATCTTGATTCTATTGATATAGATCTCGTACTCTTTTATCAAAATTATCTAAATTTGAATTGTCAGAGTATAAAGATAACCATTCTTTATTATTCTGTTCATATTCACAACAATTAACTCGTAATCCCTGAGAAAAAGAAGTATTACCTAGTATGTATGATTTTTTTTCCCAAGTTTTCCAACAATAAGTCTTAAAATAATGAAGGCTTTGCCCTTACCCCGCCCCCCCCCAAAAAAATGGGCCCATAGGGGTTATTCTGTGGCATATTCTTGTTAATATTATTCATTACACTTTCCTTTACCTGTGTATTAAACTTCAAGTTTTTCTGATAAAATTTATGATTTTGTGGAATTTTGGGTCCCAAGGCCCCCAATGAAAGGGTCTATGTATAGAAAAAAATTCCTCGCAGCATTTCTTCGAACAACTCACCCAACGCATATATTTTATATAATTTTTTCCCAATTTTTGCAACAATAATGTTCAAAATAAGCATCTCCCCCCCCCCTCCCAAAAAAAAAAAAAGAAAAATGGGCCCCGGGGGCACAAAAATGAACTTACTGCATGCTATTCTTGTTAATATTATTCATTAGGTACCTCTTCCTTCACCTGTATACCGAATTCCAAGTTTTTCTGATCACATTCACAATTTTGTGAAATTTTGGGCCCACAGCCTGTGGCCCGTGAAGCACTGTCGTGCGGCCCGCGAAAGAATTTCAGAAAACCCAAAAAGTAAACCTTACGATTTCATGACACGATTTGATATCATAATACAAGTAGGATACAAAGATTTTTTTTTTCAATACATGCAAACATATATGAAAAAAAAATAGAAAAAAAAAATAATGCTGAAAAAATAGGAAAGTAATCCAATCAATGTGATGGCTGTCTTTGTTTTTCAGCTGCGAGTTCAGGAATATTTCCCCTTTAATTATCGTTCTACATTACAATAAAATCGTTATTAAATATGGGTAAACGATTTGCGGCCCGCGTAAATTTTGGGAGACACAGATGCGGCCCGCGAGTCGTAAAAGGTTGAGCAGGCCTGCCCTAATGGAAGGATGCGTGTAGGAAAAAAATTGTGTAATACATTTTTTCTACAAATCACCTGATTAATATATTTTTAATAACTTCTTTCCAATTTCTGCAACAATAATCTCCAAAATGAACCCTATTGGACCCCTGAGGCCAAACAATATGATAGACTTTTTGCGTGGCACTCTTGTTAATATCACTTATTACACCTTCATACACCTCAACACCAAACTTCATGCTTTTATGACAAAATGCACAATTCTTTCCTTACTGCCTGTACTATAGAGTGATTGAATGTTAAACTACAGTACAGGCGTTCGTGCTAAACTTTTCTCAAAAATCATCAGTGTAAGCAATCTCTTAGCATGCTTATATGACACCACCTGAAGCAAAGAGTTCTCTCAGGAAAGCTTAGGAAGAGAGGAAGACCTCAGAAAGCGAAAAAAGCCTTATTAACACAGTCATAAATGTTTTTTAGATTATATTGCGATAGTTAATGATTATTACGTTCGATTTTACTTGGAAAAAAAAATTTACCAACTCACTTTTTCACAAAATTGCGTTTATTTTTTTTAAATTTTTGCTTGCTAACTTCGTTACAATTACGTCTTCAATTTTTGCGTGCCATCTTTGTTACGATTGCGCCCTGATTTTTTTTTGTACGGGTCCGATTTGCATTTAAAAAAATGTCATTTTGCGTTCTATAGGATATTTTTTCCCATTTCAAAACGACAGCCGACAATTAAATCAGTTTCCAAATGAAACTCGGAAAAATATAATATCAAAAATAATAATAAAAATGAAACAATCAACACTCGGTTAAAAAACGATGTGAAAAATTCTAAAATTTGTTGCATAAACTGAACGAACTAGAACAGTGTCCAGGAGAAAAAGATTCGAAGTAATGAAATAGGAATGATTCATCCAATGGCCTTGTAGACCATAAATCGTCTAAGGTGCGCGTGTGGAAGATTTAAAAAGAAGAGAAAAAATGCATTCATTATCAAAAATAAAATCGTTCTCTCCATGCATAAAAATTCTCCTCGAGATATATTAGATTAAACAAATGACAAGTGACGCAAGAAATTAACCCATGCAATTTGCGAGTGCATTTAAATTAAATACCTACTAGGCTACATCTCAATTTTTCTCATTGTCAAACTTTAAAACCTCGAGTTACAAGAGTAGGTTACGCCAAATATTATTTGACATTTCGAATTATGACATTATCTATCCTAAAGCGAAGTGCACGCTTTGAAAATGCATCAAATTAGAAAAGAAGTATAGGTACACAATAACGAAATACTTGACATATAAGGTGAACGAACAAATTATAAAAATACGATCACGAATTTCTTACACATGTTCACATTTGAAATTTTTTTCAGATGTATTAGCGTGCTGATTCGAGAGAACATTAGGGTAACCGAGAGAATAATAAATGACCGCTCGCTGCACAACTCACAAATTCATTCTACATTTTTTTTTTTTTTTTTTTTTTAATGAGAGAAATGCAAGCGTGTGATGGTCTAGATTTAGAGGAAAGCATATTACAGCACATTCACGAGTGCATTATGCAACTAATTTTTTCTTCTCGCGTGTTATCAGAATGAATTCACGTTCGAAAAAGACCAAATTTAGTTTTTCTTTCAAGTACACGTTCTTCCATACTACGGCTCATAATAATATTTGAAAATAAGATTTTAATTTACTATCACCGTGATAATTAAATAAAATAAATTTCACTCGCTGATGAGCGCTTTCGGTTCACAAACCATTCACGAAAGTCAGTAGCTTCGTGAATTGTTTGTAAACCGAAAGCGCTAAGCGTGTTAAATTTATTTTATTTAATTTAAAATCTTATTTTCAAAAATTAGTTTTTCTTCTTATCGATGAAATAAATGAATTCAAATTTGTACTCAAAATTCATACAATTTTTTTAGCGGGGGTAGGCGTATACGTATTGGATCGTTATGAAGCCGGGAAATGAGTAGTGTTGGGTCGGAAAATACAATACTGTTACGGTTATACGTATTTAAGAGAACTGAGTATTCTTCTTTCACTCTACCAGGCTGTTCAGGCGAACGAGCGGAGCCCGCCGGACATAAAGTTGACTGAACCAGCACAAGGCTAAGAATGGAGGTGAACAAGTGGAGTGAGTAAGTGAGTGAGTGAGTGAGTCCGTAAGCCTAGTTCGGTTCATAATAATTTGGTAAAACGTCATCATGACCGAGCTAGACGTCTCAAAAGTCGATAATACTGTAATAACATTCAATTACTAGACATTCTAGGTCAAGAATGGGGACGCACAAGCGGAACGAGTGAGTCCATGAGCCACTCAGCCTAATATGTATAAAGTTGAAGAGTGAGCCCGTCAGCTAGTAAGGCTAGCATACAAAATACTGGGTTATACTGAGCTACGAAACACTAAAGGGTGAGAAACGTTACTATAGATAATCGATTTAATCGATGTACTTTGTCGAAGTGTAGGTGGGAAGCAAGTATATAAAATGCTACACTAAATATTTCTGGAGGAGATATATCAGCTTCTGTGTTGTGTCACGGGTGTTCGAGGAGGAGGGAAACTCATCTTTTTCCACGAATGAATAAATCATAAAAGTACTTCGAATCATCAACTAGAGAAAGAGATTTCCACACGGAATGACGTGGACATTAATGAAACTGCAAAACAATTAATTATCGGTATTCATTACGAAGCTTGAAAAGCGTGTCTGATAAAAGCATTTCGAGGAATGAATGTGCGCTTGAAATGACCCTGCAGTGACTGACGCAATTTTTGCCCTTCTCAAGCAACTTTATTTTTCTTCTATTCCAACGCATTCCCTTATACGTTGACAGATATTCCTTTCAATATCGTCAACTGATTCGCGGGTAGCCAACAGACATCAGAAACAGAGACGCACGTTATTTATTATTTATGTAGTGCGGCTCACATCTCGCAATAACCGACCGAACATTTTGTTGAACTTCATACATTATTTTAGATTGACACAAACTATTCTTCCTTCACACAAGACCAAATTACAGAGAAATACGTTACCCCCCAATCATCGGTAGCCGAATACTGGGACTGTAGAATCGAGAGCTTAATATTTCCTAATTAGGGTTTTTCGTCGCCAAAGAGATGATGAGTTGAAACAATTACAAAAATCTCTCGCTAAATTCTCAATTTCATCTCTTAATACCTTTGTCGATTACATACAAGCGTTCCTAGTTTCAACACACCGCGTGCTCAGAATCCTACTTGATTATTGTTAAGTTACAGCAAACTCGTTTGCGTCATTTTCATCAGAATTTTATTCTCTGTTCGCGCCAATCGCGAAGAAGCACAAGTTCAGTATCACTTCGAAAAATCAATGATTACCGATTAGTATAAGACCATCCACTTAAAATTTCTTAGAAATACATCGATCACGTTCTTCGTACAGTTCTAGAGGTTATTGACGGATGAGTCATTATCAGTTGAACAATTTATTTTTCTGAAACTCGCTCCTCTCGCTCATTATAATATCTAGACTCGACTGTACCATTCGATATATATATTATTTTCAATTCTATGGCTGGGTCAGGATTCAAAAGAGGTAAAGAAAGTGTATAGATATAGAACTAGTTCAAATTTGCAACTCGCGCATACAATTTATTCTACGAGCGACTTGCAAATTTCAAGTAGCTCTATATCTATACGGGTACAATATCTAGTAAAACCACCGAAACTTTACTTTGAATAGAGGTGAAGAAGCCTGATATTCTTTTTTCTTTATATTTTTCATAATGATTTTACAACACAATTTTATTCTTCATTCGATAGCACTAAGAAATCACTAAAAATTTGCTGAGTTTTCCTTCACACTTTTCCAGTAACCTTCCCATCATTAACGCGGCTTCCGTCAGATTTCTTACGAAGCGACGACATGCGCTCCTATAATGCTAATCAAACTGAAATTCTGGTCGGGGTGATTGACCTCTCTGATTCGAAATCCTCCCTAAACCAGTTTTCAGTAGATAATAGATCCTAATTATTTTTCATAACGAGCAGATTATATTCTCCACCCATTCGAAATAAAACAAAGCGAAGTACTTACGTATCGACTGCGCAATTGTATCGATTATTTTCATTGTTTATAAATGCCTATAGTTATTGTTAACGAAATAGAGTAAACACCTTCAACGCGCACATGAACTGGACTGAGTTCACGCAAACTACACTGCACAGGTGAAGTCGTATTGATGAGGTTATTTCTCCTTTCATGTCACAACTGGAACCATTCGTTGTTGGACGGAGATTAAAAAGACAGGACAATAGGCAATAAGAACCGGCCCGTGAATTTCTATCTGATAAAGTCATTTCTTTTTTCATAGGTTAAGTGGAGCCATTTCTTGTTAGACCGAGATAAGAAAGACATGATAATACGCTATAGGGCTTTTCCATGTCGGCCCATTGCATACGTATACTCCTACGTGTTATCAAAATGGTAGTATTTCTAACATTGCTCTTATAAGTAAGAGAGTTCTTACACTTTTTCCCATATGACACGCCGATTCCCGGTCACTTTCACGAAGCGAATCTCACGAAAGACATTTTCACGAAAATTGCTTCTCCCGGATATACAATTTCACGAAGAAGTTTTCACGAAAATTCCCTTCACCAATATTTTTTTTATGAGCATTCTTGGATATGGTAATGAAGAAGACAAATCAGATAGCGTTTTTGGATTTGGCGCCAAATCCTTCTGTCTTGTCCTGCGGATTGCCTTCTTCAAGGATTCTCGTTCCGGTAGCTGAGATAGAACCTCAGGTGGAACATTTGCCAATTCATTCCTCAGCAATCGTGCTGGAGGTTCCGCGGGATTTTCGGGCAGCCTTTCTCTTAATACCGTTGGTTTTTTGTAGTGCGCGCACCTCCTCTTGGTTTGGAGGGTGCAAATGCGGTGATTCACTTGGCCCTTACAGCACAACCAGCGGTTGGCCAGGATCGGGTTCGTTCGTTATCGCACGGGCGGTGCATTCTTTTACTCTCAACTTAATGCAGTCCCAATACTGCTTATTATTGGCTCGCCTCGACCGGTAGTAGATGTACCCGTCCAGTAACAACTTATTTCCTTCCACTGCAGGCTGCATTGTATGTACTGAGAGAAGAGAGAAGCTGGTCGTAGCCGGGGTATGATTCGTTTTTGCATGCCATGGAAATTTCATAAACTGAGGTTATAAGAATACAGAAATAGGCAATGGAAATCGTGTTCATCGTGACGGCCGATGCAGGTTGTGTATTTATTAGGCAAAATCGCTGGCCTGGAATTTTCGTGGGGAAAAATTTTTGTGAAAACGTCTTCGTGAGATTGTAATCGGGGGGGGGGGGGGGAGAAGAAATTTTCGTGAAAATGTCTTTCGTGAAATGGGCTTTTCATGAAAGTGGGTAGAAACCGACACGCCCCATGCAGCTCGATAGTACGGATTGTTGGAGCGTACTTCAAAAGTCGGAATTTTTTTTTCAAAATAGAAGGATTCCTGTACACTTCCTCGAGAAACGGTTTCCCAAATATCCACTACCCCTTCTCAAGACCACAATTTGTTGGGAGGACGGCGAATATCGGACATTTTTCTCAAAATAGTTCCAAAATCAGCATTGAAACTACATCCAAGGATCTCACAAAATATAAAAATATCGTCTCGCTTGATGTCAAACTCGTCAATTCTGCTGGGTCACGGTTTTTGTCACACTTGATGACGTCATCAGTGACCTTGACCTACTTTCGGCCTTCGCCATCTGTATACTGTATTTAACACACAGTATACTAAAACTAGAGCCAACATCTTCGACTACATACATGTTACAGTAAATTTTGATAATTTTATCAAATACTTTCCGATTTCTCATCCATAATTTCTCTCCTTATGGATCAAATAACTTCAAATTTGCAAGGTTTCTTGAAAATACCTATTTCCAGCATACTCCCAAGTTTCAACTTGGTCGACCTGATATGAGGTCATGGAGAGGGTCAACTGTACTATAACATGGTTCATCACTAAATACTATCGGTCGACCGAGTTGAAACTTGGAAATATGCTGGAGATAAGTACTTTTAAGAAACCTTGAAAATTTGAAGTCATTCGATCCATAAGGAGAGAAATTATGGAGGAGAAATCGGAAAGTATTTGATGAAATTATCAACATTCACTGTAACATATATATGTGGCCCAACGCGACAAAACCCACCAGTCTGTCCGAGCAGTTCATCACGTGACATGTGTTTGAAGTTAAAAATCGTGTTATCTAGCGTTTGAGTGAACGGATTTTCGTGAAATTTAGACATTTTGTTCTTGAAAGTGTCTAAATTTCACGAAAATCCGTTCACTCAAACGCTAGATATCACGATTTCTAACTTCAAACACATGTCACGTGATAAACCGCTCGGACAGACTGGTGGGTTTTGTCGCGTTGGGCCACATATACCTACGTAATATGGACTGCCAGCGCGATCTAATGAGCGGTCAGGCATACAGGAGTTGAATGCAGTGTCGCACCATCTGGGAAGCATTATGAGAGTGGGGAAAGGTAGTTGTACTCTCACAAACGAACGAAAAACAAACCACAAACACACATACGTATCTCACATTGCCTATCATATGCCCTCTATCCTGCGGACACGAGTTTTACATTACGCTTACCAGTCGCTAGCATTCCATATGACTGTATATTCAAAGGCCAACATACAGTGTACTATGCTATACTAGGCCTGATATGCAATCCTCTAATATACTAGGCTAATCTCGGTCAACTACTTAACTCAAAGTACTACTATTACTACGCAATTAACTGGGGCTAGAGAATGAGAGAGAACAGGTGGGGCTTAGTATGACGTCATAGGCCTAAAATAATCTTATACTAGGCTATAGTTGACATAGTTCAACGTGGCTCATCAATCCAGTGCACGCAGGTGTTGTTTCTTTCAACAATCGTTAACTCTTGGGTCGTTCTGTCGTTCACTCGCTTCAACTGCTTCTTTCGAAGGTCCTATTTTCCTAGATAAAACTTTATTTTCTCTGAATTTAAATCTACGAAGAATACAACCCACAAGAAAGTTACTATTTTTGTTGTAGTTTGAATGTTTTATTGAGGATTCGCCCCTATAACGACCAAAAAGTTGGGGCGATTTTCCATAATTCAGTAGTTATTTATTGTTATAAACAGAGGAGTCCCGTTAAACATTTGATGTCCCCACGGCAAGAATATTTGGGTTATATCCCCATTATATATGTGTAGAATATCCCTATTTCCCCTAGGAACATTCTGGAGACATAATGGGGTGAGAATATTCAATGGGATGAAAATAGAATTTTGGAATTGGTAAATAATCCAACCAAAATTGTGAATTCCACTGGAGGCGGTGCAAAAAGCTAGCGTACATTTATAAAATGACGAAGAATATGGAAGCTACACTACAGTGAATGGAAGATTCAAATTTCAGCGCCTTGTCAGATAAAGTAGGCCTACCATGCACAATTTCAAAAATTAAAGAAACAGAAAAAGTTTTAAAAAATGTAACTTTGGAAAGAAATATTTTTAGACGTCACAAACATATAAATTTTTCTCCACTGAAAAGAGAGGGTTTGAAAAATGTAAATTTTCGAAAATTAAAAAGAAAAAGAAAACAAAATCTGTTAATCTGGGCACAAACATCAAGAAGGTATAATTTAGTACGCTCAACATGCCTAATTAAAAATATTTGTTATTTTTACAGGGAAAAAAAATTAAGGAACTATACATAAATAAAGGAAGAAGTTTTTCAAAATTCAGATAAGTATAGTTCATAATATTTTATGATGAGAGACATCAACAATACCTCACTTATTGTCGATAAATTATCAAATTCATGTTGAAACTTTGTTTTTACTTTTCATTTATTGCTGAGTACGCGGATTTGGCAACTTGTTCTTCAGAATACGCGTATTCGGCCCAACATTTACATTGAAACAGAGGGGATATTTAGGGAATACCTATTCTACAATATTGAAAATGCAATTTCAACAAAAGGTAGTAATTAATTGGTACAGTTAACGGTAACAACGCATAAAATTTGATCGTAGACACAACATCCGCGAAGTCGTGGAATTCGGATGGTGTAATAGAATAGTCACATATAAATGTAAACAATATGTACAATATTTCGTAGGCATAAACGATATCCTTCGCCATAGACTAAACATCCGCGAAAATTCGCGGATTCACGAAGTGGAATACCGTTAATCGTACTGGCTCGCAGTAGCGAGTCGACAATTTCAAGAATATCCAAGTTTACTAAATTTTGACCTAATTGTGGCGCTCAACAGAGTCCGCTGTCACACCGTCCTCACGCGGTGAAGAAATAGTTGTTACTCGACTACGAGTTGGACACACTCACCTAACCCACTCCTTCCTTATCCTTGGACTTTCTGCGCCTCCCTCATGCCAATACTACCAAACTGAGAATTTATCTGTCTCACACTTTTTCACTTTCCCTTCTCTCATAAACAACAACCACTTATTTTCTGTTTGCTCCCACAACCAACACCTTAAACTTCCTCCGATCCAACTATAACTACAAATCCATTTAATCCAAACATCTCTCCCCGAGCTAATGACCGTTGAGTAGTCGAAGAGCTCGTAAAATAAGAAAGATAATTCTGAAAAGAAAGTGCGAATCTGACACATCAACATGCATATAACGATATAATGTTCGTAGGCTAGAAAACTCACAGATAAATTCGTATCTATTGTTTCTCGTTTATTTCCACGTTCCAACCCTTGCGAAACGACCACGTAAACTTGAAACGTAACACACTTCGGAGTGGCACGAAAGAAAGTTCCAATTGTATTTAAACAAACAATAAATAATATTGTTCAACTTTATATTGTCTCGAGTATTTCCGGATCGACCTTGAGCTTGAAATTTAAAACACTTCGGAGCGGCACACCGGGAATGGAAAAATGTTCCTACTGCACTCGAATAAACGATAAATTTTTCTCGGCTCAATAGCATTTACGGATTGAACGAGTGAAAATCCTATGCACATTAATCACTAGCATCAATACTCAGTTGAGACGTAAGAAAAATAAGCGCAATACACGCACAGAACTGAGTGCACACGAATATCGATGCACAATAAATGAAATAAAGTCCACTCTTCCAGATAGATGCATCGTTAAAGATAAGACGACGCGTCAGGACCATATTTGCATCATAAGAAATGAAGATTTATACGTTTATTACATTGTTTGTTGCAATCGTCAAGGCGCTTTTACCAGTGCAAGTTAGCTGTTACTAACCACGGTTTTTTATTCGCGGGAAAGGGGTAAGTCAAGGATGTCACACAGGTCTAGGAGATCCCAACGGGAGTGAACAACTCTGACTTGTAAATTTCGGGCGGTTAAGCATACATTAACTCGAGGTTAGCAGCTAACTTGTGTTTTGTAGAACTGGCCCTTGTCATTGCACACTATTATTTATAAGTAGAATGAGATTTTAGAAGAAATTTTAAAAAATTTAAAATGGATTTCTTATCGTCAATACGAGGAGATTTGAAAGAAAAGTCTCCTATTGTAGACGCAGCTAATACGATATAGTTTTGGAGGGTTTCTCGAAGTTAAATTACTAGAAGACGGAAAATATGACGCAGATGAATGTTCGCTGTATGAGAGATAATATTCGAAGAAACGAATGATCCCCTCTTTTTTTTTTATTGAAGTACCTAAGACTTCAGAGTAGTTGTAAAATAGCAGTTTCAGGAAAATTCACCTGTTTAGAAAGGGAATACATAGGAATTGTCAGTTGGTACACGTAGTAATTGTAAAAAACTAATTTCTTTTACGAACAATTGATTTGGGGGAGATTTGTACTTCTTCGAGCATTTTTCATTGTGTTCAAAAAGAGCACATCAAAAAGATTTTCATCGTTGAGGACTTTTTGTTCAATAAGAGTTTGTAAAACGACATTTTACAGTTTTCAAAGCTGACGATTTAGCAATGGTGCGAACTGAAAATATTCCTGTTGGCCGGTTGCTGTGGTTTCATCAACTTTCAAATTATTGAGTGGGCCCTAGCCCAAGATACACATAAAATTCAGTTCGAAGATTTGAAAAATTAAGGTACAAAATAATCTCTCATTGTTACAATGTAAATACTTTCTAGCATGGCAATCAACCCCTTTCGAACCGGTGATGTGCCCCTTTTTTCTCCCAAAAAATTCCCAGAGTTTTCTAGACTACGAGTATAACCGCCCCTCTTCCCTTTCTTCCTCTAGGTATCACGAAAAAGATTTAAATACGCATTCATTAATTCGCTTCTCTGAAATCTTTTATTTGCATGAAAGCGAAGTGTGGCAAAACACTCCGACTTTTCCATAAACACTCGAATTTCTAGCCGTCTTCTTAGAAACTGGTCGCTCTACAAAATCTACACGGAAAATCGCAAATAAAAAATCAGGGACTTCATCAAGATTTTTTGAGGATCTATTCAAGACTTTTCTGAGATCCCTGAGGAAATTTCTTTCCACTTATCTCTTCTCATAAATCTAGCAGAGACACACCCAATTATTTATGAATTTTCCCGGTCATATTTTATTTCTTAATTCATAGAAAACTTGGCAATATTGATATAATTTTCCAGGGCAATTTGGACAAATTTTATGATTTTCCGGAACTAGTAGACACCCTGAATTTATGGTTGATCGGGGTAGTAAAATCATCACGCAGCATTTTTTAAAGGTTGAGAGGTAAAATGAACGTTGGCGAGGATGCAGTAAGAAAAGTCTCGTTCGCTCCTCCCTAAATAGGTACTACTTATGAAAAGAGATAATAATTATAGCAATACGCCATTTTTGAAAGAAGCGATTGGGAATTGAACAGAATTTTCACTCGATACGACGCACTCTCGTTGGGTATACAGTATAGAGATAAGAACTAACTTTACATTTGCTATATTTTTGAAAAAATTACTTTTCAGTACAAATATTGCAGAATCTTTGTACTAATTTCTCCAACTGAGCCTATTATAGTTATTAGTCGTTTTTCCTTTATCGTAATAAGAATTGCTAAAGGACCCGGGTCCTCCCGACACTAAAATGGCGTACGCAATATTTTTCCACTTGAAGCACCCTGATAACGGAATAAGAAGTTGGAAGACACAGGAACGTAACACAATTTTTAATCTGACTAGGAATTGGACCAGAGTCAAATTTGGAAGTTTTAAAATACATTCTGGAGGAAAATTATAAATTTTGGAAAAGTGAAAGATATATACAATTTCGAAAATTTTTACGACGGTCGTAACACGATACAATACTCGTAAAAATAATAAATACCGTGGTTTTTCAAAATTTTTATTTTTCTTATTTTACTGTGTTATGACCTATGTAACAATTTTCAAAATTTTATTCTTGACTTTTCTGAACTTTATAATTTCCCTCGTGAATTTATTTGAATTCTAGTCCAATTACTAGCCAGGTTGAAAAGTTGATGCACTTGAAGAACACATAAGCAAAAACAGGATGATTTTACATTACCCCATCTCCTTGTACTACCCTGATTACACAATCGCCTTTGAAACAGAGGCATTGGGTCGGTATGGTCCGGAAGGCTCGAATTGAGAGTGGCCCGGCTCCATCTTCTCCTCGAGGTCCGCTCGCTATGCAATGTCCGTCGGTGAAGCCTTTACAGGGCTCTACCCTACTGACCAAAGGAGCGCTCAGCACTTAACCTGGAATTAAAGTAATCCTGTATCATGGACGCACGCGTAGCAACTCCGCCACCAGAACTCACCAGCAGTGCTTCACGACGCTGGCATCCCCCCTCCTGAGCGCTGTCACTGGTAGCAGCAGCAGCAACGTGGGTAATGGTACACGTAGACGTGAGAGGCCATAACGGGACTCTACATCTACCGCGCCCATTCCGCGTTCATTTTCTCTGTATTCTCGTTCCCGCCCGTCGATGGTTTATCAACCTAAAGCGCTCGCGCAAAGTTGTCGTTGTTCTGAGCATGCATGCAACCAGATTACTTGGGGTGAGTTCTTCATCTTCCCGGAAAAACCGTTTTAGCTCACCTCGCTTACGTCTCTACGCCTCGTACTCAAAGAAGGTGAACTGTGGTCCATCATCACGCTCCTGATCACAGTGTGAACACGACTGTTGTTCAACTTTCTCAATTTTGTCAAGGTACTTGTTGAAACACCGACGGCCGCTCATCATTTGTGTGAGATAGAAATTCAACTGGGCAAGTCGCTCTTTCTACTTGGCAAGCAAAGAGCGCTTGACCTCCTGCTTGACCTGCGCGTCCATCGACACAGTGCGGCAAACACTAACACACCTAAGCGCAGTTCTTCATGGGATGTAATCAATCTTTATGAAGTCGACTCAGACTGGGGGTTCCCAAAAGAGGACTGACATTGCTACGCTTAGCTTCTCTTGGTCTTCCTTGGTTCGACATTAGGTAGAACAAAAGTGTTACCACCCTGGGTGGTTTTTCTGTCACTTCCCCAAATTGGTGGCGGAAGCTGAGCTCGCTGTTAAACCAGAGCTTCAGGTACTTCAATGTCTTCTTAGGCTTGATGTCCACACCTTACAGGTGAAAGGTGCGTGGATTGGACTTTCGACGGGTAGTGAAAACAATGGCCTCCGTCATGTCAACTGCCAAGCTTAATCCGGCCGACTCGATCCAACGGGTCACAGCCTTTATGGTCGGGGCCTAGTTCACCTTGGTCTCCAGCTCGGCAACAGTATGGGCCGAGCCAACCACCAGGGTGTTCTGATTACACAATACATAAAATATTTGTATTTCTACAAACATAGGAAGAAAAACTAGATAGTTTCCATGATGATTTTTTAATTACCGTTATAACAATAAAAAAAGTTTGTTTTTATCCGATCACCTCCCTTTGTAATAAATAAGATATCTACATACAAATTTGAACTCCCTATACTAGAGCCCTATAATAATGAGTGAGGACATGGATCGCCATACTTGGTCGTTACGTCATCATTTATCTTTACAGTTCCCTAATAGGGTAAGAAATTGATAAAATTGGTGGAACTCTTTTGTATCATTTAAAAGCACTATGTTTTGCATTTTACTTTGACATTAATACCTGTATTCTAAAACAAATTCTAGTAGTTCTCTTATGATTTTCTAACTGTGGTAAACTGTTATCAGTCATTGAAATAGGGAAGTCTGCAGATGAATAATAACGTAACGACTAAATATGGCAGCCCATTTCCCCACTCGTTATTATAGGGCACGACAAGTTGAAAATATTTGAACACACTTATGCCGCACAAAGTTGAATTGACGTATCTGCAAAACAACGATCAGAAGAAGAAGGCTCACGACACTCTCCATCATAGACTGGAAGTAATCTCATTCCCTTAATCGTTCTTTTGCAGATACGTTAACTTGCTGGCTTTAGATGAGCGTCTCTACCGAAAATTCTGATTTATGTTGTGACGTCACTTCCACTTTTCGGCGAACAGAGTATAGACAACGTTTTTCAATACTCATCTGTAAAACTCCACCCGCTCATTTAACCATTTCAAATAGCCCATTACAGAATACCTAAAGGCATCGAAAGAAGGAAAGGAAAAAAGTTGACTAATTGATTTCTCAAAGATTCATACAGTGAAATTGTCTTGCTAGCTTTGTCGTACTGTCCCAAGGTGATTCATAGAATCTGGTTGCACTCGTCTTATCCTGCTGCGTTAATTATTCTCTTCGAAAAGCACTTTTTCTTAACATGAGTACAGTTATTCGAACCGGTTATCCACCAGGATCGCAAAAAACGTGTGGGTTTCGTTCAACAGTTGTGGTATTCTTGCCAAATACAGAAGAGGTATCTAAACTATGGAGGTATATAGGCTTGAATGAAGGGAATTGAAGGTTTTGTCATCCCATCCAGTTTGTAGAATGTGTGTTTGTGGACATCTTTTGAAAGAGGTTCAGAAGCCAAATCTACTTCATTCAACTGTTATTTCAATTTTTTCATCTTTCTCTCATGTACCAACATAGGTCAAATACCTTTTAGATCTTTTTCCGCTGCAGCGCAACGCTAGTGCTGCTCGGCTCGGATATAGTTGCACATGCGTAATATAATCTACACGCCCCAGTTCAAAGGGCGGATGGCCATTTTGTAATTCTCAATTGGTTGTGACTAGTTTTAATAATATCGCAATTAGATTACGTGCGTCATAGATTTCATATCGGGACTAATAAAACGCGATAACTCTCTCATTGGTTTAACTGAGGACATTATCTCGCACCTTTAAGATAAGCGCTCTATTTGCGTTTCACAAGATCGGCAAATTGAAACATTTTCTCGATTTATTGAGCGATAGAGGAGGTCTATTTACCTTTTGTAACGTAGTGAGCTAATTTTTTCGTGACGCGTAAATCATTCTATTTCGTAGTAATTGACGGACGTCTTTATGTGACCATTTTCGCAGCACCCAGAACTTGTGCAAAATCAAATTGACTGTCTTTCGCTTTCGAATGACTCGCGAAATTTTGTTACCCTCCGTAGATTTGTATCTACATATTTTTTACATTGCGAGTCATTTCAAAAATTGTAAAAAATACGCTTCAGACATGCCCAATTATTCATTAAGAGACCTAACTCGAATTTCAAACCTGGCGGCTCATCATCGAAGATTAATGTGCACGTCTGTATGGTGCATTTTTTCCAATTTAAGGAGAAGGAAGAACTAATTGTAGATTTATAGGTGGGGAAGGTACTAGCTACAGGAGGAAACGCTGAATCTCCATGGATTAATTCGCACAGGTAATTTGTGTGACAATAATCTATTCGGAAGGTTCGTAAGAAATTTCGCGACATTTGCTCTCCAAAATAGTCATAATGAGGAAATGGGGATGTTAGGGATATTTTACATACCTGATCGGAACATAACACCGGTATTTCTGCCGTGGAGACATTAAATGTTCAACGGAATGTAACGAGTAACTCAGACGACATTTCTCAAAAATGAGGCTACACCAAAAAAGCAGAAAAAAGTAGAAAAAGCCAGAACGAATACATACAATTCTAGAAGTATTTTCGACGCCCAATACAATGACGCTCACTTTTTATTGAAATCGGTTATCGTGTAACGATCACATCGATTTCTCGCGATCCGTCGCGACGCGTGGTGCATCTTTTCCCGCTCACGAAATTCTGTAGCTCGAGAAGGTACGTCGCGCGCCACAATGAATCGCGAGAAGTCGATGTGATCATTTTATGATAACCGGGACGGCGGCATTGTATTCGACGTCACACATACTTTCAGAATTCGTTCATGCCTTTTCCAATTTTCTAATTGTGTGGTAATATAATTTGATGAAATTGATTAAAAACGTGTAAATGAAAAATAAACACAAAAAATGTCTTTTAATGGTGACAGTTTTACTCGTACGAGTCAGCCATGTTCTCTAGCGAATACTTACCTCACAAAATCTGCTTTCTCTACCAGCTAAAGTGAGAAGGATAAATGTGTGTTATGAGTTCTTATGCAACAACATTGAATGTGGGCTTGTTACAGATAAAATCTGTTCAAATCTACTTCGAAGAGTTCATTTTTTTAAATTTTTCTATTGATGTAGCAAAAATCCACCTTGGAGCACATAAAAAAATAAAATATCGACCCTAGAACTTAGAAGACAAAAGGTCCAGACAGATATCCCTTCCGAAAATCATTCTAAACACTGTGCCTTACCGAAGCCAACACGCGAACGAAAGAATGGCCCTCTTTTATCACTCGTTTATACAATTGTGTTCGTTTTTTTTCCTCAGGTTTTCATAGTTAGTACAGACAAAGGGGCGAAAAAAAAACCAGGTAAAAGTACGAAACTGTTCTAATCTCTGCAACCTAATCATGAAGTCATTCGAATTTTTTTCTCCGAATGAGAGGGTGAAAAATAAACATCTATTCGTTCGCACAGTCCAGGATCTTATTACACACAAATAAGTATCTTCACGACGATTTGTGGTGTGCATGAAGAAGCGAGAGATAAATGACCAAATCAAAGAGAAATCCATTCTTATTAGCGTTCTGAAATGGTGTGACGCATCTTTATATCTTAACGATATGAAATTTTTAATTATCCAGCTGATCGAGAGCATGCTATTTGTAGAAGGATGAATGGAGAGAAGGTACCGTTCATTTTAAGGGAAAAGGGAGAGGAAGTGAACATGATATTCAAAGGTCGAAGATGAAATACGAAGCTGCGTTCGACAACATCGACAACAAAATGAAACTATTCCAGATCAACAAAATACGTTACAATGTAAAAAATTTCGTTATCAGGAAAAGAGATTTTATGCACGTGTTCTGAGGCAAGATAGAATATTCAGGGAGGACCACATAAATAGACAAAAAACAAGTATAAAATGATTTTTACAGTCCCAATCCAGAAAATTAAATTCCATGTTTCGACACGGTCTCAATATTATTACAATCGTTACTCGTCTCACTGTCATCATCAGGAGGAAACGGAAAACGATAAATTTTCTCGAATTGTGATAGTAGTGTTGATTTAAAGCTATCACGTTAAAATATTCATCTTCGAATAAATAGAGATCATATTTCATGTCTCACAGAGGTCAAGGTCGTCTGTGAAGTAGATCAATGCCAATCAGCGGGTGGAATTCTTATTCAGCTCTGTATAATATTCCAAACCGCTGACGTAGGTCACAGTCTAGAATGAGTCTAGTATTGTATCTAGCGAAAGGGCGCAACTCTTGACCAATTTCAAAGCCTCACAGAGGCCCAGTATAATAAACAATATTTCTTAGCTTCTATACCGTACTTATGTTAGGTGAGGGTTGGGACACGTACAGACGCACCGTTATGACGGTAAATATCTTTTACGACAGTCACGACACGCGACCTGCAATACAACCCATGCAATAACGACAATCCATTATCTCTACCCTTTAACTCGCCTAATTTTAAACATTGTATACCAGTACCACTATATCAATTTACCATACGTATTATCATATTAACTAAGTATACTCACTCCTAATTCGGACCACCGTCTTACTCATCAAATAACAATATCTTCTTATTCAACGTCAATCTCCTATCGCCTATACCCAATTTCACTAAACTAATTTATTCTACATCAATCCTTTTCCCAGACACTCAACTAATATTATATCCATTAAGTAATAAACCATTCTAGACCATGTTCAACTACTCTTAATTCTTCAATTTGTATGTACATTTTTCTAATTTAACTGATAAGTACGTAACCCCTTCCTCAATTGCCTATATAAGCAGAAGGATGACGCTTCATTTTCGCCTTTTCTAGTCAGACCTTCCTACAGAATAAACGCTTCTATGTGAATCTTCGTTCGTCCTCTTGTATATAGGGAAGTCCAGCTTGCTGTATATGGTGTTGAACGGTGAATTTATTGTCTCAGTTATTCACTTACGTCCAGCGATTACATAATCGTTGAAAAACGATTCAAGTTATATTGTGATACCGCAAAAGTTCGTTCTAACTAGGTCATGGCAGTACGGATGCAAAATTTTGGATTACTCTAAGCCTAGTTCAATTTAGGCTCGTATCTTTGACTATATACCTCTTATGGACTGAGCTTCGTCCATATACTGAAATGTTAAACGAGCGTGGAAATATGTATAGCGTGCGGATAACTCCAACGTAGGCAGCGTGGGTGAGTACGCGGAGGAGTAACAGCTTCTTCTCCCTCCGCAAACAACCGCGTCGCCTATTTCGAGTCCTCCGCATCTTATTTCTTATTATATCTTTCCACGGGTAAACGTCGTCTTAGCTCAGTCCATAAGAGGTATATAGTCAAAGGCTCGTATATACCCGAAACTATAGATCGATTCCCCGCGACGACATAACTGCGAACGAACGACTGCGATTTCGTTCAATTCGCACTAAAAGCAGACCCGCCGTCTGCAGCTGTTTCCTCTCGAAACGTAAACAAACTTTTTCCCGCGTTAATACCCATGAGGATAACGCGTAACGTTCGAAAAAACGCGAATATTTCAAAAATAAATGGAATAAAAACACTTTACTTTCAGTATCAAGAACACACATTATTGAAATATCGTTCATTTTTGAAATATTCGCGTTTTTTCGAACGCCACATTACTCTTATGGGAATTGATAAGCGAGTAGTTTGTTAACATTTCGGAGGTAAATAGCTGCAGATTTGCGTGTGTTTGCTTCATTAACGTCACCTGGGAATCAATCTATGCTATTTATACAACGTACACAGTACTAACGGTATACCTTACCACAGGGTGAGAACAGGTTAACTATGGTGTTTATGTACGCGGGAACCTAGAGACGCTGCTGGGAGACAGGGCGTGGACTGCAAACACATTTGACTGTGAAATTGTTCGAGTGACTACGAGTGCGACGACGAGTCATGACAGCTCAGAAAGCTGGGTAGCAGCCACAACTGGATTCCCTACACACTCTGACGATATTAGCTGACTGGTACCTTCTTAGCATATACAGTGTACGTTTATTTAGGCTAGAATGCGGTATGTTAGGCTAACATTATATCACAGAGCTCGTAAGGTCGGAAGTACGAAGGCAAATCTAGGAATCAAGGGTAGGGTTGATATGTAAGATCTTGAAGGTCAAAATTTTTTCAAGTTCTAAGGTCAGAAACCTCAAAAATGGAGAAGAGGTCACGGTCAAAAGAATCAGAAATTGTAGACGAACTAGTTCATCATCTGAGGAGTTCTTCTAAGTGCAGGATATATAACCTCCAGCTCGACATAGACCTGAGCAAAAGAAAAAAAAACAGGAATGATTACATGAAGGTCATTTACGACAGATCATACGCACTTAATAACACTAGGCAACACTTGAAAATTTAGCGTTGATACTGCTATCGTTGATCAAAGCTCGATAAAGAACGCTTCGTCTCGCGACGATGCGCGGCAACTGAACACAGTGATGACAAGAAAACGCGACCTCCTATTAAACAACGCAAAGCCCCAGCGCAAAAAATACTTCTAGATACAACCTACATATCTCACTTCAGCAATTTTCAAAAAATTTTAATTGTTGCCTAGTGTAATTCAATAGAGGGAGTGGATAAGGAAAATAAGAATGCGAGAAGGCGCCCAGCCTCCTAATAGGAAATCATTTTCCGGATTTCAAAGTTATGGTCGTAGGGACGGACGCGCGAACGTACGGATACAAATCCAGGAATGAGGGTACCGTCGGGGTACAATACCTCGAAGGTCAAATTTTTCAAGTTTCAAGGTTATCGGAAATCTCGAGAATTGGAGGGGAGGTTAGGGCAAAGACTTGAAACATGTCGAAAGGATTGAAAAACTCACGGGTTCTTCACGGAGTTGAACGAAGGGTGGCAGGGAACGCGTTTTATGGGGTACGTGGGCTCTGAATAATGTTGACGTACCAGATCTATGACGTCATCAAATTGTGACGTCACGGGCCCGGACTTAGGAGTTATATGTAATAAACGGGGGACTTGGAAAAATTCCGATCTCCAAGCTATATATGATTCGACTTCCGAGCTATAATATGATATTATACGAGAGGGACTTAGAAAACCTTAGAAGGACGTTCTGAGTCTTATGGCATTGCATATCTGCTCACCGAAGGGGCTAAGTCAATTAGTGTATGAAGCATTGCATATCTAGTTACTCAAAGTGGCTATCTTTCAGGACATATGCACCGACCACCGAACTATATCATGAGATGATAGGAAGAGGACTTGAAAAATTTTCAACCCCCGAGCTTTGCCGGACGTTTATTCGCCCCCCAATAAAATAGGTTATCTGTTAAAATTACAGACGAATCAGCGGGTTAAGTTCAGTTCGGCGCAGACGACACGATGCGACCCGAAGGGTAATATCATAAGTTTAGCACAGTGTCATTTAGTGCCGAAATTTTTTTTTAATTTTTGAGAAATACAGTTACTACAAAAATGCAAATAAATACGAGACGTAATTCGAATTTGTGGATTGGAAAAATGTAGCCACTAATTGGCAAAGTTGGAAAAATCGCCTTGAATTTTTTTATGAGCGCGAATTCAAAATCACATGCAACAACTTCGGGATCCAATGTTTCCTCCGTCAAACTTTTAATAGCAGTTAGCATTTTCTGGTATGTATTAGCCATTTTGTGTGGAAGAAAGGAACCGATTACAATCCGATACTGAATTATACAATAGGAACTTTTCTACGACTTCAGGACGACAGGGGTATGTAATGTACGCTGAAGGTGTTCCAAGATCCAGCGAGATGAGAACCTGGTAAATGGTTAACCATTTTTTTTTTTTTATTCGACATATCCGGTGCTTCAAAGCTGGCACATTGAGGAGTACGAGTTGAGAAGCCTCGCTAATATTATCGTGTTCATAGCATAAAAGTATCGTCGGAATCTCGTCTATTTCCTCTACACGCCGCGTCGTTTTATTGCAATGACGGTTCTTGACGCTTCAATCAACCTGGAGTTTGGTGTGTGAGCATGTTTCTCTTCTGATATTCACGTCCAGGCGAAAATTGTAACATTCTTTTGCGTCGAACTTTGGTCCTAACTTAAAATTTGCGCCGAACTGCCTCCGCGCCGCAACCATTCGTGCCGAGCTGATCGATCGGATCCCGAACTAGCTTATGATCTGAGAAGCTCTTGTCAACGGGTATGTGATCTCAAGCTCGGCATAGGCCTTGGCAAAAAAAAAAAGAAGGTCATTTAGGGTACATCATTCTCACTTTATGATCAAATAGAGAGAAAGCGGTTGAGTAAATATGAATGCAAGAATGCAATCAGTCTTGCAACCGATAATCAAGATTTCAAGGTCGAGGTCGTACGCGCGAAAGTACGGACGCAATTTTCAAAATTAGGCGAGGAGAGGTCAGAGAGAAAATATGAGATATATCGATAAAATCAAAAATTACAGGCGGAACCTTGTCCATGGTTATGTAATCTTCTTCAGCTCGGCGTAAGAAAAAAAAAAAAAAAAGATTACCTCAAGGTCTGTCAACAGATCATAGGCACTTTAAATCAAAAAGGGAAAGCGGATAAGGGAAATGAGAATGCGGTCCACCTTGTCGTCGGAAATCAAAATTTTCATACGTATAAAGCTTGAAAGTCAAACTCTTTCCTAGTCCCTCTTTTCTCAATATATTTTGAAAATCGAAATATTCCAAATCCCCACCCCCCTCCTGTCCTCTAGTTCGTGGCTCGAGAGGTAAAATTTTCCTCAAGTCCCACCCACCTCCCCTAATGTTTATAGCACAGAGTTGAGAAATTTTATGATCAAATTCCCCCTCTCTCAATAAGAATATTTTCAAGTGCCTAAATTAGTTATGTGACTGTAATTTATTTCTCCTCTACTTAAATTAGGTCGTGATAAAGTTCAATCGTGAGAAAAAAAAATAAATAAATAAAAATAGAGCCAGTCCAACAAATTTGAGGCTTTTCACATCAATGCGAGGCAGATTCAAAATCGACAAGACCAGCTCACATTTTAGAGCATCTGAATACCGATATATTGATCAGCGATTGATCTGAAGTCTTTTGGAGAGGTTGACACAAGATTGACGTGACCAAGGTGAAGAATCTGACCTCATATCGAATACAGTTAGCCTCAAATGAGAACCGAGTTTTTCAATATCAATATGAGGTCGGTTGAATGTCCAGACAATCGACGAGCGGTTGGTTTCAGGTTGATCAGAAGATTGGGGACGACTCGAAATCGCCAGTGGCGGCTTCAGAGGTAGGCCAGGTAGGCCAGGCCTACCCAAAAATTTCTCGGCCTGCCCAAAAGTTTTTTGAGCACCAATTGACAGAAATAACATTTATTTCTCCCCCCTCTTTAAATTGTCAGCCCATCTGGCAATTCACTGGCCTCGGGCTGGCCTACCTTGGGCAAAATTCCTGGGACCGCCACTGGAAATCGCAACAAATGAGTTGAAGTGGAGTCGACATAATTCGACCTTACGTCGACCTGATACAGCAGTCAGAATTTATAGTCAATTTTATTAATACACCCATGCATTTTTCGTCACGACTTGATAAAAAGTCGATTTTCAGTTGATTTGTAGTCGATCTTCAGTGGATATTGTGTAACTCAGAATCGAACGCAAATTGACGTTCGACATGATTCATCGGGCTCGCGTAACATCTAACCGAAAAATTTCTTTCAAAATTCTGATAAGCGAGTTTTTATGCGATAGAAGTACAAAAAGATTATTTCAGAATTCCAAACAATAGATATTTCACCTGCGTCCGTAATGTTTCTAGAGGCTAGTGGATATTTGCCAATTCGTTTCCACGGAAAAAAGTAGTCCGCTGCTCAAAGGTTTATCAATTATTTGAAAATACTAGCGAACGAATTCATTAGGCCATAAATTCAACGAGATAAGGATGATTTGGAAGCGTATCTGGGGACACGCAAAATTAATCCTCCATAAGCGCAAATAGAAGTTAACGTACCAATTTCAAAAGTTCGCAGATTTCAATTGTTTCAAACATGAAAGAATTAATTACGTAATTTAAGCATATCCGGAATTATATTTTTTTCATTTCACGCCGAATTAAAAGGTTATCAGTTCGAAAACATTCTACTCTTCTTTTTCCACAACCAATACGCAGTCACTCACGTGCGCGTCTAAATGTACATTGACATTCAAATTTGCGAGGTTCATCGAATAGGAATTTTAGTCGAATCAAGCCGAACAAATTATTTTTACTTACGAGTCCTAATTACGTCGATCAATCTTCGATCGGGAACCATACGATTATAAACGATAACGACGCGTGAAGCTCGCGAAGAATTTTTAGAAACAGAGTTTTCATACGTTGCAGCCAAATAAATTGAGTCTTCAATTTACAATCCGCCGATAACTTCACATTATTGTAACCAACGAGCCAAATAATACTGTTCAAAGTAAACGGAAGGAAACGAAAATACTGTGGATTAAATTTTCATCTCACGTTCTTCTAAGACATTATATTAATAGCCCACCTTACACTCACACAGTCTATCTCTTTAATAAGAACTATCTGCGTTTAAATGAGCTGTATATTAATTAACGATAAAACGTTAAGATCCTATACGGGTCATTAATTAACACAATTTGATTCATCAGAATGCAAAAGATCATAAAGGAAGGCAGACGAAGGGACACTTTATCAACGATAGGTATGCTGGAAATTAAAGAAAAGGTACGAACGAATACACACGGAGGTAGAGGAAAGCAGTCTGGAGAATTTCCACCGAAAAAGCCTTTCGAACGACCTTTCATTCTTACATTATCTCTCTATTATCACGCATACCTATCACAGAACCGATGAAATTGAATGATGCATGCAAACGGATAAAAAATCAATTGAAAAAAAAAAACAAAAAATTCGGATTCTAATCAACGAAAAAATTCCTACAGGTACTTACGCATATTTCAAAAGATACGTTGACGACAAATTCGTCTCGGAAAAATTACACGAAAGTTCAACTCCAAAATCACGAACTAACCTTACACGTACCAGCTTTTGCGACTGATTTCTTCGCGCGATATGAACTTTGTCGCCCCAAATCCGAACAAAAGTGTCGTCCGGAGCAAACTCCAGCGCACCAGAGATGACGTCGAGCTTTCTACCGATAAATCTTTATTCGAAAATTCATAGAGTGCGAGGAAGAGAAGATTCGTCGTCGGAAGTATAAAACAATTAAAAATACGTAGTAAACAGTGAACGAAGCGCATCCGCCAAATTGGATCACAAGCAAACCTTTCATTTGAGGAGGTACAAAGAACTGCATCGCTCTTGATTATAATCACATTTTCTCGCAATCCGAAGCATAAAGTCGCACAATACGTAAATGCGCGTATACCAAAGCCATTATCGCGACACGGTGTTTTTGCACCATGCTTCTTTAACCGAACAACAAATTTCAACATGCATAAAAGTTGTTCATCCAGTGTAGTAAGCAAGTCAAATCGGAGAATCCTTTGTCTTTTAATTGAAATTTCGCTGCTTTCAAAACTCGTAAGACGAATTTTAACGGTACACATTTTCGTTCGAACCTTACGAGTGGAGTTGAATCGGGAGTAGACGACGTTTTTCGATAGGACGGGTTCGTCGCTTTTCATCGAGATTAGCATTTTCCTCTCTTCGACTTGTACATAGTTTTTGGGGCGGGGTCACCTGAGAATTTCCGTCACGTTTCTTTGGAAGACGCTTGACCTTGACCGATAAATGTATCCTGAACGCAGTACAGAGCTTACCTAGGCTAGCATATTACGTTATATACTGGACTAAAATATGGTAAAGCCCGTTAAACTACTTCAACCGTCGATTTGACCAAGCCTTGGTCGAAATATCGTCGATGTTTTTTACGTCGATCTGTCGGCCGCGTTCCAACTCTTTGACACATTGATTGAAGGTCAACTTAGAGTCAACCTATCCAAATTTTCTCATCGAATGGAAATCCACTAATGGTCTATTGAGTCGATTCCAAGTTAATTTATGATTGAAACAAAGAAAGGTACTCTAAAGTCAGTAGCGGAGTATAGAAAAACACATCCAGTACAGTTATGGTTCTCCGCTAATTTACACTTGTCCAATTCAAATCGACGTCGATCTGGATACGATTTCGAGTCAACTTCTCCAAATTTTCCTCCGACCTCAAATCCATCGCTCTCTTGCGCCGTTCAACAGTCAATTTTTAGTTTTCTAGGAATGTATGTTCGTCGATCGCGGAGCGACAGCCATCTAGGGTCGATACGTCCAATCACGAAACCGAATGATATTTCGCTGTCGAAAGTGGCAACGTGGTTCAAGTTCAAGAGGCTGGCTTTTCTCCTATGTGCTTTCGCAATCTCCGGGTTCCGACCACGAAGGCACGGATGGGTCGACGCGACAGTCATTAGGACGCCGAATTTATGAAAACGGAGGAGGAGCCGAAATGAATTTTCAGGTCTCGTATATTCTCGACGTATTTCAACAGGGAATCTGTTCTATGTGGGAGGGGTAGTTTTTTTCGAAAATTGGCTTCCCACCGTCTGGTAGAAATTGACTTACGTTGACAAAGGAGTTTGCCTCGGAAAAATGTCGAATATCGAACTACATTATATATAATGGGAGGGGGACTTGGAAAAAAATTTCAACTTTTGAGCGATACCTATATGATAGGAAGGGGACTTACACATACAACAAATTTTAGCCATCAAAAGAGTAGGACTTGGAGAAATTCCGAGTTTTGAATTGCGGGGACTTTTAAAAAATCAAGCCATCAATAGACTTGAACTTCGAATATTAAGGTGACAGAAAAAGGCTCAGAACGCCTCAGGACTGTCATGGGTGAACAAGCTTGGACCAAGGGCACTGTTGAGCTATCTATCAAGATTTCCTCAATGGTAATAACTGGAAAATTCATCCTTGCTGATATCGAAGATGACTGTATTCTGGGGCTGGATTTAATGCGAAAGTATGGGTTGATTATTGATCTGAAGCACGACCTTTTAAGAAGTCCCTGTGGAGATATACCACTTTATGAGTTGGAAGTCAAGGATTGTCTCCTCCAGACCAAAGTTGAAGAAGAACTAAGCACTGTAGTCAATGACGTGAAGAAAGAAGTCTCAGTTAAAACCATACAACTAGGTTCCAACGTGAATATGAGAAATGCTCAACAACAGGATAAAGATATTTCGGTCATCTTAGCCTGGAAGGAGAAAGGTGAACGACCAGTCTGGCAAGATATCAGCTCACAGTCGGTAAATTTAAAGATCTTATGGTCACAATGGGACTCGCTTCAAGTAGAAAATGGAATTGTTTATCGGATCTGGGAAACAACAGATGGCAGATCACACCGGCGCCAACTACTGATACCTGAAGCACTTCTTCCGGATATCTTGAAGAGTGTTCATGATGACGCATCTGGTAGTCATCTTGGAATAACAAAAACATTGGCCAAGATTCGAGAACGGTTTTACTGGCCAGCCTGTAGAAGTGATGTAGAGGATTGGATTCAATGTTGCAGAGCATGTAATGCCAGTAAGGGCCCCAATACTAGGGGCCGAGTTAAGATGCAAGTTTACAATGTGGGATACCCTTTTGAACGGATTGCGGCAGATATCTCAGGACCATTTCCAGAAACTGACCAAGGTAATCGTTATATTCTAGTGGTGGGAGATTATTTCAGCAAATGGATGGATGCTTACCCACTGCCAAATTGTGAAGCCGTCACTGTTGCAACAGCGTTGGTGGAAAACTGGATTTCAAGGTTTGGAGTACCTCTGGAGTTACACTCAGACCAGGGAAGAAACTTTGAATCCCAGGTATTTGGAGAAGTGGCTAAGCTGATGGGATTGAGGAAAACTCGTACAACACCACTCCACCCACAATCTGATGGTATGGTCGAGAGGTTCAACAAAACAATAGACCAATTCCTATCCAAAGTAATTGATAGTGACCAGCGGAATTGGGACAAGCTACTTCCTTTGTTCCTGCTAGCCTATCGGTCTTCAATCCATGAGAGCACCAAGGAAACACCTGCAAAAATCATTTTTGGAAGAGAACTTCGATTACCGTGTGATTTAGAGCTGGGCACCCCTCCACAGCCACCTCAAGAAGCCATTTACGCAAGAACTGAAGAACCGACTTAAGCAGGTACATGAGCTGGTCAGAGAAAATTTAGAAGTTGCTAGCGACCGGATGAAGGCACGCTATGACATCTGTGCAGATTGTTTCGCGCCTTATTGTTACCAACCCGCAATGTCCAGTCGTTTCCAGAATTTGGTTTCCTGCGTGTATATGACTCCAAATAATATTCACTCACAATTACGCTGCTCTTCATTCTCATTGTAGTGTTTGCCAAACAGTGACATCTCATCTACTTTTTCCATTGATAATTCGTGCTTCACTTTCCTGACGTTGAATTTTCTCCCACTATCACCAATGCAGATGTCCTCCCACTGTTCGTAATTGAGCTCGTACACTCCATTCAAGTTCCTCTTGTTCCTTTTTCCCGTCTGGTTAATTGTTGCTCATTTTCCTTACCATACTAGGTGGGTTGTCATTGACGCTCACATTTATATCATAACTACTGAACGCTTTAATCACCTTGTTTGCGTACTTTCCTACGTGAAGTACTGATCTGAAGTACAGGGGGGCCAAAAGTCGCTCGACCCGAAAAATTAAAATATGTTATTCAACTCATTTTGCACATTGTAATAAAAAATATTTTTGAAGAAGATTAAGATGTTTAAGACGTTCGCTAATTTAAACGATAATTAGGCTGCCGAATGAAACAATTTCAGTTGACAGCGCTGTTTGTACATTTATATAAAGAGCCATTCTTGTCGGCTCAAACGACTTTTGGCCAACCCTGTACATTCTCACTGGGCTGTCAACATTTTTCCAAGGATTTTTTCAACCACACCCCTAGAATAACCGTTGGCTGCAGCTGCCATACAAAATAGAATGGACGTATCTGCACATCAATGATCAGCAAAAAAGAGTATTTTTGCTGGAGTTGGAAGATCTCTTTTCCACAGATCTTGGATATGCAGATACGTCCATTCTATTTTGTACGGCAGAGCTGCGGTCTGCTCAACGGTCTCGATTCCTGCCCCTTTCGCTTCACAATGTCAACAAACCTGTTCTAAGGGGAGGGGGGAGGGATATTTAATGAAAAATCTGGCCTCCGGCGGCCGGCAACCTAACCATACTTATGGCTAAGAAGACTCGGAAAAATTTCGACTACTATCAGTTTTTTCGAGTCCCTCTTCTACAATGTACCGCACGGAAGTCAAAATTTTCCAAGTCCCCCTTCTGAATAACTCGGCAGTCGAAATTTTCCTTGCTTCCCATAAAGTAGGTTCCTTTCACCTCTTGTTCAACTCCGTAACCCATGTTCTTCAGGATAGATTAGCTCGGAAGTCGAAATTATTCCGTTCCCCCGGTTTCCCATAAAGCTGGTTCCCGTCACCCTTCGTTCAATTCCGTGAAGGAACCCGTGTTCTTCAAGACAGATATTGCAATAGTTCTGAATCGTCACCAACTTCATCCTATGCGGTGGTAGGAGGCATTTGGAAGGAGAGCATCGGTGTGCGTTGGTTTCCTGTAGATTTTATATTCTATCTTGTCATTCACCAGTACGACTTACAATCGAGATACTCTGCTCGCGTATCAGAAACGAAAATTCTATGACTCACTTGCGGCACATCGTATTGTACAAGAGACTTTCAAGTTTGGAACTTTTGCCCTCTGAATGAAAAATCACGACACTCGTCCAATCGCCGCGGAACCACCACCGAAATTTTGGCCAGTCGATTTTTAACGCAAACACTTCGTCTAAAACCGGCTTGAGGATGGAAAAGCGATCCCAAAATAATTCTCGATTCCACGATCTTATACCAAAACAAGAAGCTTAACTTCGAATAGGTACAGCGAGAAGACAGAACCTTCAAGTGTTCAGCGACTAACTCAAAAGCTCATTTCATTTCCATGTTTTTAGGCTTCTTATTTTTTACTTGTTTGACACGCACTTTAGTTTTCTACCCACATATTCGCGGTTACGCACATATTGATTGGCCAGCGTATCGCTTGACTTTCATGTTTCTGTTACGCACTTCTCTTTCTCAGATAATTCATTTTTTCTTTTTCTCCTGTATACTCTGTTCATTTCCGTATCCCTTCTCTAGCTCGTTTCTCCATACCCGACTTATAATAACCTACACCTTCTCGTTTAATCAATAATTTCACATATTTACAGATACGCGCGTTTCCCTTCACGATTAATCTTCGACTTTATTTTAAATTTCATTTTAAAACACGCACTTTTTTTTCATCTACACGCTTATTCATACCTTTTTCTACCCTCCGTTAGAAAGAAAGCATTGTCAAACAGCCGGACTGACGGCTGCATTTCCGTTTCCCCGCCTTTATACTGCATTTCATCATCACCACCACGTCCGTTAACCAGGAAAAACCTTAGCGGTTCCTCGAGTCCACGTGTGCTTTAAATTACACGTAATATCAACATTTTTCCTCCTTCGTAGATATTACTTTTGCACCTTTATTCATACGTAAGACGATATTATCATCAGTTTACACCCTCACGAATAAACAATGACTCATTATTTTGATACACATCTACAGTTATGACATCGACTAACCGGACCAGTGACTGCATTTTCGTTTCCTCACTAACGTACGTGTATCCACAATTACGCGCTTTTTCCTTTCTTGATTCATCAATGATTTTCATTTTAAAATGCCTTCACCGTTACACACTTTTCCTTGTACGTATCTATGGTTATACGCGCTTTTTTCCCTTCGACGCGTGACAACTTTTCCTCCTTCCTTTGGAAGAGCGCGTTAGAAAGAGTACGATGTTGAATACCCGGACCTGCGAACTCGCGAGCGCTGTCGTTAATCTACCACCCTTCGAAAATGCAAAATCTCTACCATTTAGATCATGCGCAGAAAGAAGGCTGGTACCTGTACTAATTTCAAGAATCTGGTCTTTATCTCGCAACATGGTGATTGAATACTGGATGAGAGAGGAGGAGGAGATTCGGCCCATAAGATAAACGAATACCTGGTATGACCAGTAAGATCTTAGTGTTATACTGTAAGAAGCAATGTTTAAAGCCTTTTTCATCAGTAAGGACCCTCCTACTGATGATGGGGTAACACTTGAAAGTCAACTAATGAGGTAGAATGGCACACTCGAGATCTTTTTTCATTTTGAATAGGCTAAGAGGAGCCCAAAGACTTACAGCACAATATGAATCACTGTTTTCCGGAGGAATTGAGGAATTTTCTTGTTGTTTTGTTTGGGTTGCATTTATCGGCACGCGAAGGAAATAATGAAATCACGCGAAAAAAACAGGAAAATCACAACTTTTTAATAAAAGTGAAGCGAAAACAAAAAGTACACGATAAATGATGGCTAATCACACGAAAAAAAAAACGTTTTAGCCGCGACAGTTGTTATACTGAACGAGATAAAAAAAAATGAACAGCATCTGACTGCACGCGAAATTTTACAGATACCCGGTAATTGTAAAATTGACAAAAAAAAAAAAATTATAAAAATTATATCAATAGAGTGAACCGATTTGTTCCTCCAAGTTACGGCCTGACATAATTAGAACTTTCTTGGCCAACGCTGGTCCGCCTCTTTTTTTTTGTGACCAACCCTATTGACAAAATCTCCAAGAAAACACCCGCGGAATACCGCTGAATCGCTAATTTAAACAAAAATTCCGCGGCGAGTTAGAAAATCCACTGCGTTTTACAGCGCAAAGAAAAAGGAATTTTCCGCGAAATTAAACTTTTGGGACCGCAATAAAGTGCGAGCTAAAATTTCCTCATCGTCCTGCTGCTGAATTTAATGTTTGCACTATCACAGATATCCGTTGCGTGAAATACTTGCTGCCTGTTGCAGCTGAATTTTGCATTATTTTTCCAACGATGAAGGGCGATTAAGAATTTCCTCATCGTCCTGCTGCTGAATTTCATGTTTGCACTATCATAGATATCCGTTGCGTGAAATACTTGCTGCGTGTTGCAGCTGAATTTTGCATCATTTTTCCGAGGATGAAGGGCGAATTAAAATTTCCTCGTCGCCCTGCCGCTGATTTTCATAATTCCTCTACCGCAGACATCCGCTATGTGAAATACTTGCTACCTACGGCAGCTGAATTTCTCACTATTCCTCGTTGTAACGTCGCCGCTATATTCAATAGCCTCCGCGGAAATCCGTGGAATTTGTTCCACGCACCTGTCAGCGGTGTCAAGTTACTTGCATAATAGCAACAAGTAGCCACTGAGTAGAATTCCGTTGCTACTCTCTATTGTCACGTGATGCGATCAAGTGCTCTGATTGGGTTAGCAAAAAATACGTCATCGTCATTCGTCTGACGACTGATGATCAGGAATACGTGAACAGTGAATTAGTGTTTCGAGTTTCGAGTTTCCTTAATAGTTAATTTCGAGTTTCGTTAATAGTTAATTTCAATGAATTAATGATCTCCAATTGAACAGTAAGTATAATCGTTTTTCTATTTAGATCGAAAATCGCATCTTTGAATCCTTTTATCTGATATAATACTTGCAATACCGGTACTGTGAAATTTTTGTTGGCTATTTTGCCGAGTGCATGTGCAATGAAGTAGATTGATTCGGGATTCTTTAGGTTGATGTCTAAATTATATCTTTTGAAGTAGGACTGTATCTAGTGTGGTTTGCACGTTGAATTGCTTGAATTATCAATAAGGTTCCTTGTATCTAGAGTGTTTCTTGGTATCTGCTGTATCGTTACGGTAATTTATCGAAGATGCTTATTATTATAGGAGTGAGCCAGTATAAACACGTGGCAAATTTACGTTTATTGTAAGTATGAGACCGAGACACTTTCGAACGCCTCTGCAACATTTCTGCCGTACAAAGTTGGGTAAATTGCCGTATATCCAAATCGACAATCAGGAAGAAGTTCTTTTTCCCTTCCGTTTGAAGATGATTTTTCGATGAACAATTAAATTATAGCACTAGTTGTCCGATAGAAGTATTGCTTCTTCCAATATCGGCGTTTTTGAATCGTGATTTGGATATAACTTACGTCAAAATTTTGACATAGGTAAGTACTTATCCAACGTTCATTTGAACACAATTCAAAGATGGAACGAAGCAGATCGTAATTTTTCCCTGTTATTCCATTAACGAAGTAGTAGCAGTGTGTTATCACGATTCACACATGCGCACCAATCTTTCAAAAGATACGTGTTGCCTAATCGTCGATTTGGATATGTACCTAATTATAATTAAAGCCCGGATTTCTGGCTCTAAAAAAATTTATTTTCGGCATCAAAAATGAAATTTCCAGCAATATTCGGCATTAAAAAAAAAAAAAAAAAATGGGAAAAACATGAGTTTTTAGTGCTTTTACAAATTCACGGCCAGAATTATTCAATTTCCGACCGAAATTATGTGATTTTTGACCGAATTTTGAGAATCAAACTTATCAATACAAAATCTTGACAATTTTTCAATTTTGAATTAAAAATAATATTTTCAACCAAAGTATCCAGTTTTTACCAAAGTCGCTGAATTTTAAGCAAAATTTTCACGTGTCTCCCTTTAATCACGAATAAAAAGGCGACAATTTCGAAATATATATTCAAAACCAACTGTTCTGGCATAATTTCGGAATTTTCGACAATTTCTCGGCATTTATTTCACTTTCGACAATTTTTGGCAAAATTAAATTTTTTTCCCTGGTGCCCTTCATTGTGATTCGAACTTCTATTTTATTAAAAACTCTTCGCCCCTTCAGGAAAAAATGTGACAAATACTGCAGAAATCCGCGCTCTACTTGTTATTATAATAGGCTAATAATGATGATGAATCGGGCGTAAAACTGGTGTTTATTGATTACTGATCACAAACTTTACTAAGACAGTGTAGATTTTGATAATTTTCCTTTTATTTTTTTCATTTTGTTGAATTAGATTTCGTGGAAAAGAAATTCGGCAAGAACGAAGCGACAACTCGACTTATGAAGGAGAGGCTGACCAGATTTTTCAAACACAAGGCCGATTACGCCCGGGAGAAGAAGAGGAAGAGCCAGAAAAAACGTAATAATGATTCATTAGTTAATTATTTGTAATTAATTCGAATGATTATTTGTCTAATAGATATTTTGTCCGTTAGAAACATCCTCAGAAGTTGAGATCGAAAATAGTATGGATTCCAGTACAAATAATGAAGGTACTGATGTCCCCGTCACATCCGCAGGTACATGACTCATAAACTAATTATTGTCAAACCTTGCTAAGTCGAATCTGGAGATGAAGGAATACAGTATTCTTTGAGAGCTGTTTTTCAAGTTCCTAAAATGAGACCTACAGTGATGAAAAATTTAAGTTCATGCAATTTTGAGATTTTTGGTTAAATTTTCGCCAATATCGCTTAAAAATTGATCACTGGAGTCAATTTTGGAATAAAATGGATCAATTTTGGTTGATCTTGGACAAAAATGGGTGATTTTAGTCAATTTTGGTCTGTTAGTGAATTTTCTCCACAATCTTGGTCAAGGTCAGAAGATGGTCAATTTTATTTGAGTTAGCTATGTTGCTTTTAAAATGCCTTGAGAAACATTGTACACATTTAGATTAAGACGATTTTGAACGACTAGGCTATTTTTTCGACTTATCAAGGTTCGATTTGCAATCCATTTCTTCTGATTATTACACTGGTGAATATTTTTTGACGTCTAGAAATACTGAAATCGCATCCAGAACCCACTCTCAAGACGGTAACCAGAGTTCTACATCACGACCAATTTTGAAGAAATGAATCGATACTATAATAATAATAATAATGATGATGATAATAATAATAATAATAATAATAATAATAATAATAATAATAATAAGTAATAAGTAATAAGTAATAAGTAATAAGTAATAATAATAATAATAATAATAATAATAATAATAGCCTTTATTTTATATTTTGTATAGTACATCTTATATACTAACTATTTATATGTTTAATTAATTTATTCATATTAATTTATATTTTACAATATTTTTCAACGCCCATATCTTGGGCATAGGCTTCACTCAACCTCGCCCATTCGATTCTAGTTTTATGTATGCTATCCTGTCATTTATTCCCTTCAACTCTTCCAAAAATTTCTTACATTCTTTCTTAATTAGGAATCCCACTCCCCTCTGTCCCTCGTTATTTCCTATGTGGCACATAATATTTCCATTTTTGGTGCTTCTTACTTCCTCGCCGTTCCTTCTCACCTCCGAAATACCCAGTACATCAAATTTTGATTCTCGAAACGCATTTTCCAATTCGTCTAAATTTTCCTTATTCTTCAGGGTTCTCACATTTAAACTCGCTATGCATATACTGCTTTTATTTTCTTCTTCATCTTCCTTTCCTTTATTACTGTTTTTACTATACTCTTTTTTACTACCTCTATCTTTAATATTATCTCCTACCTTTGTTGAGTGGTTAGGCGGTATTCGTCCTGGCTGCCTAGACCCGACTGGACGAGGTTGAGTTCGGTTACATACCTATCTTGATCCACCTTGCTTTCCTCTGGTAAAATATCCTTGTATAGTACCCGAAGCTAGATGAGTGCGATTCTGTTTCCGGTTTCTCGGTGTTGGGTTCGTCGCTTGCACATTATTCTTCTTCGAGATTGCAGGGCTTCCTTGTTTCTTAATCTTCAGTATTTTCTTAATTTCATCCGATGTTTTTGGCTCCCATTCCTTTCCTTCATTTTCGTTCGAGTTGTTCGTTTCGCTCGCGTCTTTGTCTTTATCGCTTTCCTCTGGTTCACTTCCTTCATCTTGCTCGTTATTGCTTCTAAGCTCGTCCATTTCCTCGATTTCTTCTAATTGAGAAATATCGAAAATTCGCATAGCTCTTTCTTCATCACTCCTCCGAACCAATACATTTCCATTTCTATGTCACACGTACTTGAGGATGCTGTTTTTTCTCATTTCTAACGCCTTACGATGTATCTCTGCATTCTGACTTGTCATCTGCGTTCGTCTATAAATATAGGATAGGACGGCTTCAGACCTACGCTTTTCCCTTCTATCTTCGTTTTCTTTGATTGCTTGATCAGCTCGATTTTTTTGTCCATGTTGTTCAAACGGACGATAACGCCAGATGATCCTTCGCGTCGTATAGGTAGCCTGTGGATTACACATACATCGTATTCCATTATTCCTACACCTAGCTTCGTTGCAATCTTCGTGAATATTTCTCTCAGATTTTCCTCCTCATCGTAGGGAATTCCGTTTATTATCAAGTTATTCCTCTTTGAATGCTGCTCCATATCATTTAATTTCATTCTTAGAACTTGATTTTCGCGCATTATTTCATTAATATCTTCGCGTTGGGTCTTTCCTTCGCTCTTTAGCTTGTCCACATCTGTGACGACTTTGTTCATTTTTTTTATTCGTACTTTGACAAATCTGTTTTATGTCGGATATACTTCATTGATCAGCTTCCGGAATTGTTCCATAAATTCATTGCTCTTTGTTTCTTCACCCATTTCCACGATAATTCTTGCAAAGCACTCTTCTGCACCTATATTGGTACTCGCTATTTCACCTTTCGATTTTACCGGCACGTTCTAACTCGTTACACAATCACTTGTATATACTACCGAACTCAAATATTTTTTGTTTTTTGTAAATAAAAATTTGATAACAGAAATGCCGTACAGTTTTTCTCTTCTAAGTTCCTGTAGAATTCATATTTACTTTTCTTTAAGGATAGTGAGTAATTTTTAAACTTGGAAACATTTATCTTCTAATACAAATATTATGATCCGCAACGTTTCATATTGTCTTTCAATTTTTTTTTTCACTGTATAATTTGTCAATTATAATTTTTATTGCCGTTCTAACTGATCAGAATTTTTGTAAATTTTCTTCATCAGTTTTTTTCCACAGTCAAATCTATGTTCACAATTTTCATATTCTCTTCAATAACATTCAAATCTCATCGTATATTTTATTCATGGAACCAACCAAATTTTGGTCATAAATTTGCTTGCGTGGAAAATTGATGAAGAAAATTTTGATCGTCTACAGCGGCATTGAAAATTGTATCTAATTGAAAAATACAGCGGAAAAAAAAATTCAAGGGCAACACGAAACGCTGCGGACTGTATTTGTATTTAAATTCAGCCGCAACCCGCAGTATTCTCAGGCACCGCTGAATTCCGCGGAAAATATTTTTATAAATTCAGCCGCAACCCGCAGTATTCTCATGCACCGCTGAATTCCGCGGAAAATATTTTTATAAATTCAGCCGCAACCCGCAGTATTCTCATGCACCGCTGAATTCCGCGGAAAATATTTTCATAAATTCAGCCGCAACCCGCAGTATTCTCTTGGACCGCTGAACTTCGCGGAAAATTTACTGATAATAAGCTGCTAGGCGCAGATTACATAGATGTCGTATTTTCAGCTACCCATCGCAATAAAAAATTATACAAAATATCCGCGGCATTACGCCGCAACTTGATACTTCGACAGCGGTCCGCGACGGAATGCTATACTCCGATAAATACAGATGAGAGCTTTTACAAGCTCTCCGTTGTACTCGCTGCGAGGGCTTAGTCTCATTCCGCTGTGGTTATTTCTCGCTGTAACTCGCTGCGGAATTTTCAATGTGATTTTTGTCAATAGGGAAGAGGCACCAGTTTAGCAGCCGAGGGCACCACCACACGTTTTTGCCAAATTTGTACCTCCAGAGAATGTTTACAGATGAATGCGTGCTCCATCAGAAGAGTTAGCACTTTCACAATATTCATCGACCGTACCTTAAATCCATGATTCGAAAGAAAATTGAACAACTATAAGAGATAGTGTCTTTGCTTGACGGGTAATCAACACTGAGCTTGAGAAATGATAGCGTTGTTTTAAGGCCAGATACTATTCCAACTGACCCAGTGCTGTATTTCCCTATACGCTGAATACGCTGTAGCGTAGGGTGGCAGATTTTAGGGGCGGCAAATTTTCAAAAAAAAAAAAAAAAAAAAAACTTTGGGAAAAAATATAAAAAACTGCAAAAATAGTAATGGAACTATGGAACAAAAACAGGCCAGTAGTTGTAACATAACAGATGAAGACGATGAAGTGCTTCCACTTATCGCTGCTGTCGCGATCAGGTTGCAACTCGATGCTAAGTCAAGTAACAGGAAATAATTGAATCAGAATTCCAGACACACACGCCCAATAAGTTTCAAGTTTACTCATTATCGTCGACTGTTCACCATTGGAGATGGAATGAGAGGATAAGAGATTGCACCATGAATCAGTATGCTTGTAAAAACTAGAAATGAAGTTCATCCGAGGGAATATCATCATTTGGTTCAACTCTAGCATTCTCGCGCAATACTCGTTGCACTTCCCTTGTTGAAGTATTTTCGTATGTGATTTTTTTTACTGAGAACTGAAAAGTACAGAAAGTAGTGATACAGAAAATGAGCGACGGAAGACTGAGGAACGCAAACGAGACGACAAACGGGCTAAAGAAGAGGATATTACGAAGAAAACTCCAAAACTTGATGAAAGATTTTTTTTTTTCCGAGAAAAGTAAGTTGGGTTCAATCTCGATTTTGAGAGAACGGATTATGATAATAATGACCCCCCCCCCTCTGTGTTTCCAGCTACATCTAGTGCTTCTTCCAAAGACCAACTAACCTTAGAAGATTCCTCGATACCGAATACGTCAGCAAGTACCGAGACTGAGGTCGTGTTTTCCATCAATTCTGACCAGAGCATGTATGTAGATTTAGGATCAGAGAAAATTGAATCAGTTTCAACTCAAACTCCTGTGATAGTAGCCGAAGACATCGAAACGCTAGGAATTGGTAGTGACCCTGCAAAGTGGGTGCTAAATGACGTAACAATTGAGCATTTGTTGTCAAAGGAAATTGATCAGAATTTATTAGCAGACTTTTCTGTAACAAAAACTTTTTGTGCCAGTCTCAATGCCTACAGATCGTTATCCAAAGGTATTTTTCAAAGAAAATTGAAAAATGGTCACGTACGAGAACGGAAATATTTATCGTATTTGAGCAGTGCAAAAGCAGTATTTTGTGTGCCGTGTCGTTTATTCGGAGGAACAACAAAGTTGGCGACAGTAGGGTACACTGATTGGAGTAATGTAGATAAGGTCGTCGAAAGCCATGAGAGTTCATTTGAACATATGGAGAATCTGCTTACTTATAGAAAAAGAGTGACTATGAAGAATAAAATTGACACGGAACTAAAGAAGCAGATAGAGGATGAAGTAAAATATTGGCAGTGCGTGTTGCAAAGAGTAGTGGCGGTGGTGAAAAAGCTCACATCGAGAGGGTTGCCACTTAGAGGAAAAGACGAAAAGTTTGGCTCGAATCAGAATGGTAATTTTATGATGGCGCTTGAACTAATAGCCGAGTTTGACCCTTTCCTATCTAATCACATTGCGAAGTACGGTAACCCAGGTAGTGGTCGCACGTCATACCTTTCGTCGTCAATTTATGAAGAGTTTGTCACACTTCTCGCTTCCAAAGTGACAGATACATTCGTAGGTGAAATAAAAGCAAGTAAATATTACTCCCTAATTGTCGATTCAACGCCCGACATCAGCCACGTCGATGAGTTGTCAGTAATCTTAAGATACGATTCCTGGCATTCCTACCGAACGTGGGTCATAAAGCAGCGGATATGACGGAGGCAGTTCTTGCTAAACTTAGGTCGCATGATATCAACATCTGTGATTCCCGGGGGCAATCCTATGACAATGCGAAGAACATGTCAGGGATTTACAATGGATTGCAAGCAAGAATACAGAACGACAATTCGCTGGCAATTTACGTACCCTGCTCTGCCCATTCCTTGAATTTAGTCGGCACTCATACGGTTGATTCCATTTTCGAAGCTCACCTCTATTTTGAGTACTTGGAAAAACTATATAACTTCTTTGTAGCGTCCACAAAACGATGGGAATCTCTGATGAATGAACTGCGGCCTCATCAAAAAGTTGTAAAAAGAGCTACCGGGACACGATGGGCCAGTAAATTTTATGCCAACGCTAGTTTTCGCCATGGTTGGGAGGCATTCATTCATGTACTGACTTCCATTGCAGATGATAAGCTAGAGAAGTCTATAGTTCGCAACACGGCTCTAGGGTCGAAAAAAGCGTTGAGTCGGTTTGAGTCAGTACTTATGAGTGTCATTTGGTGTGCCGTGTTGGAAAGATTCCATAAAGTGATGTCAGTGTTGCAAGGCATAAATCTGCATCTGCAGCATGTTATCGATCTTTACGCTTCACTGATGCAGTTTTTAACTGATTTGAGAACTGACGAAATGTTTGATTCATTTTTGGAAGAAGCGAGAGAGATCCAAACGGAAGGGTTTGATTATGACAATACAAATAAGCGTCGGCCAAAAAGAAACGTAGCTAGAGATGAAACTAAAAACAATGAAACTCATCACGAAACTGGTAGGGAGAAATTTAAGATTGAGGTTTACTTTTCGATATTAGATATGATGTGCCAAGAACTTGGGGACATTCTTACAAGATACAAAGACATCCACAGGCGTTTCTCTTTTCTGTTGAATATTCGAACCATGTCACTTGCAGAAACTTCAGAAAATGCTTATTGCTTTCAAAACATTTACAGTGTTGACATTGACGCTAGTCATTTTAGAGAAGAATGTCTTCATTTTAAAAATTACCTCCAAACGGCCGACGAGGACCAAAAATTTGAAAAAAATTTATCCTCATTCTTAAATGAACATGATTTGGATGGAGTATTTCCAAATGTCTGCATTGCCTTCAGAATATATTTATGCCTGGCTATCACAAATTGTTCTGCCGAACGTTCCTTTTCTATTCTCAAAAGAATAAAAAATTATCTGCGGTCAACGATGGGGGAAATACGACTCACTTCTTTGGCTACATTAAACATTGAATGCGACTTAGTCGATCGTTTAAATTTTGAGGATATTATTTACGATTTTGCAAGTTTGAAGGCTAGAAAAAAAATGATTCAATGATGTTACCTTAGTAATTAGTGATGTCAACATCTATGCTTTTTCTTTCAGGCATCAAATGTCAATTTTTGTTTATTTTATTACAGAATACCAGCTACAATAATTCATTTATTTGTTAGAAGTGAATGGTAGAAGAGTAGGCTGAAAGAATTTTTTTTTTATGGGCGGCAAATTATACCTAGCGTAGAGCGGCAAATGTATAAATCCGCCACTGCAACTGACCCGTTCAAACACGCAGGAACACCATTTCCCTCTGATTGGACATCTAATCAGAGAGAAATGGTGTTCCTGTCAGTGGGCAATGAGCATCCTTTTCTTATCGCAGGTCACATATGCATTATTTGGATGATTCATCGCAGTATCCATCTGTTCGAGAAATACATACAATAACCTTTCTGAAGAACAATTTATTTTCCTGCAGACATAAGTTAATATCGCGTGGAATTATGTTAATAAGGTCGTGTGTACATCGTCGCGTGAATAAAATTTAAGAAGTATGTAGTTATTTCCCATTTTTCTAACTGTGAAAAATCTTCGCGTTCAAATATTCATTTTCACGTGCCATTATATATAACCCGTTTTGTTTTCAGATCATTTGTGCCTGATTTGGGTTTCTTGTCGCTGACAATATTCCAAAAGTTGAGAAGCCCTTTCTGGATAGACGGCAACGAAAAGAGTCCCTCATACAGACACCTATAAAATAGTGGAATAAAAGGCGATATTTTTTCCATTAACTTCTTGTTACAGAGCAACACGGAATCGAATTATCAAATTCTACAATTCAAAATAATAGGTGCCTATCGTATAAAATGCGAATAAATCGAGTTATAGTTTAGGGTGGATAAGATCTAATCGAGCGGTTTGATTTTCATCTGGAAGTTAATTACTTTTCAGGAGGTGGTCCGATCTATAATTGGAATAATGTATATTACTGAGATGGAAAATTAGATATTATTGAGAGAGGGGGTGATTTCCATCTTATAATTGGTAAGATTACAGACACCTATTGTGGTAAACGAAGACCTGGTATGTCATATGTTACAACCCGCGCTGTGTGAATTCTTAGAATGATACATAAATTATGTACAAACAGCGATTGAATTGAACAAGCGGTACAGTTTCCGGTACATACAAAATATTTCTTCGAATTATTTTATTTATACCAACATAAATGCTACTACGATAATTTAGAGAATTGTGACGATATATTGAAATAGAATGAAAACGGTATCACAATATTTTCTCAGAATTTCGATTTTTTTTTTCATTGAAATAAAAGAAAATACCTGCGTTACGGATGGCAACTGATTCTGGTTCTACTATCAATCATAATCAGAGCCCGGATTTTTCGGCACTAAAACTGAAAAGTTTCGGTACCTAATGTTGCATTTCCGGCATTATTCGGCGTTTAAAAAAAAAAGAAAAAAACATGCGTTTTCAGCGCTTTTACAAATTCACGATCAGAATTATTTAATTTACGACCAATATTACGTGATTTTGACCAAAATAAATACGATTTTCAAGGATTAAACTCATCAATAAAAAATCATAGTAATTTTTCGATTACGTGACATTTACCTGAAGGCGCTTACCTGAAAGACATTTGCCTGACAAATGAAATCCTGACAGACGATTAACCTGAAATAAATTTGCCTGAAAACAAAGAACCTGACGGACGTTTGCCTGAAACTTTTTCCCTGACGAAACATGTCCCTGAAAGTTTTCGCCTGACAGTAGATTCACCTCAGAATTATGACGTACCGGAAAGAGCATTTAGCCGTTCTCCAGGATTGTGATTTCAAGGTAAGTAAACTAAAACGATGAATGAGGAATCAGAAGTAGTTGGTAGAACGAAAAAAAAAAACCACGGAAATCGTGGCAAGAAAGTGATGTCCGTGCGGGCTTCAAAGTACATAATGTATTGCAGTGTTATCGTGAAAATGTCAAACATAAAGGAAATTGGAAACAAACTTCATATGGACGGTCATTTGTATGTTAAATGTAGAACGCGGAAGGGCCGCACGTACTGGGACTTCAGAAGGGTACGTAGCGGTTCCTGTCATGCTAGGGCAATCACCGACAATCCGCTGGATCGCTCAAGAATAACGTTAATCAAAAGTACCCCACATCAACATCCACCAGATGTGGATGAATGCGCGGCTGAAGAGGTCATAGAAAGTCTAAAAAGGAAGGCAGATGAACGTCCAGAGCTTTCGACGGGGGCGGTAGTTCGTTCGGAAATAACAGGGCTCAGTGGCGAAGTGCTGAGCCAGCTACCCGAACAAGAGGCATTACAAAGAACGGTCCAGCGTATCCGACGCAAAAACGTACCTGCAAACCCGCTTCGGGTTACAGACTTGGGTGTTATACCGGAAGAATTACAGCGCACGTTGGGTAAGGAGCGATTCCTCCTTTATGACTCACATCCTGAGGGAGTACAAAGTGAATATGAGACCGACGAGGATGAAGAAGAAAATGACGACGAGGCCGAGGAAGAGAATAGGGAACGAGTCATCGTTTACGCCACACGTCGAAACATCGAAATCCTGTGCGAAAGCAGTTTATGGTTCTGTGAAGGCACCTTTGACGTGTGGCCAAACATCTTCACGCAAGTTTTCACGATCCTTGGTCTCAGGAGACGCAATGTCGAGAACGGTGAGGAGTCGCAGTTCCTTTGGTTTACGCGTTGTTACCCGGAAAATCGGCAGCCTTGTACGCGACAGTATTACGAGAAGTTCGAAGAGCAGTAGAAGAATACCGCATTAACGCGTGCGTTCCTCTACGTATAATTACCGACTTTGAGAGCTCCGCTACATAAGCAGCAACCCGTCAAGTTGCTCGAGCAACTAAACCAAAATCTTTTGGTTTGGTTGCTAGCAACTTGACGGGTTGCTGCTTATGTAGCGGAGCTCTGAGTTAAGCATCATTCGGGCCTGCGAAGAAGTGTACCCGGGCGTACCTGTTAGTTGCTCGGCCAATCCATGTACAGGAGGGAGAAGGGTACAAGCCGAGGGATTGCAAGGTGCCTACAGGTATCCGGAAGATCATTCTGTACGCCGTTTCACCCACATGGTGCTCGCATTGGCCTGGAGGACGAAGTAGCACATGCATTCGACTTATTGGCTGCTGAAGCACCCGAAGAAATAGAACCTATACTGGACTACTTTCAAAATACGTACGTAACCGGTAGACCTTGCCGAGGCCGGTGCCGAGCAATCCCTCCGCGGTATCCCCCCCCCCCCAAAAAAAAAAAATGGAGTCAGCACCAGAATGCGCTCAATAAATCGCACAAAACTAATAACTGCTCTGAGGGGTGGTACAATAGATTCAACCAGTCAGTCGGAAAAAGCCACCCTAACATATACACTTTTATACGTGAGTTGCAGAGAGAACAGGCTGCCACGAAATCGTCGATAGCGGAGCTTTCACTCGGGAAGCGGGTGAAGGTTGTACCCAGGAAAAAATGGTTGGAGCTGCAAGACAGGATTCAGGGCATCGTCACGCAATATAACACATACAAGGGGAACAATGACATCATTTCTTATGTCAGAACTCTGATATCTTGAAGAAAATTAATAAAATAATGTAGAACGTTGAATTTTTTTGTCAGGCGATTGGTTTCAGACAAATGTACGCCAGGTACTTCGTTGTCAGGCAAATTTATTTCGGGTTAATCGTTTGACAGGTTTTTTACTGTCAGGAATTAATTTGTCAGGCAAATGTCTTTCAGGTAAGCGGCTTCAGGTGAATGTCAGTATACCAATTTTTCAATCAACATTTTTTATTTTTCAACTTTGAACTAAAAATAATATTAAGAAAAAAAAAATCATCATCAAAATTGCTGAATTTTAAGCAAAATTAGGCAAATTTTGTCCGAAATTTTATAATTTTAGACGATATTAATCAAAATGGTCACTTTTGGCCTCATTCGGCTTTAAACCCCATTTTTGGCAATTTTCGGAAAAATGAATTTCTTTCCCTAGCCTCTACTACCCCCAATACATACTTCTATATCATTTTCATGCTTTTCGGATGCGCTAAAATGATTCGGCAAATGCCGAGGAATCCGAGCTCTGATCATGATTTTCCCACGAAAACGACGGGAAGCTTCCTTGAATGGGTCCGGCTAACGATCAACCTACGCAGAACCGACTTGCTTTTATCAGAAAAAATTGATGTATGTATTTAGTTACATGCTCGCGGTATCACCACGCGCAGTGAGACATGGTCGATGATCGTCCGTCCTTTGCTACGGAAAATGGGTTGAAAGTTGCATTTGGAGAGAGAACGGCAATGTTTGAATTCATCCGAACTGAACATTTCTCAGTACCAAACGTACGGTGTCTCCGTAGTCACCTCAATAACGCGATCTAGAGATGAAGAAAATCGACATTACCACCAACCCTAGCGTTTTCAATCGGCAACCACGATAGCCACAGCATGTTTCCCTCTCCACATGCGTATGATTACGGAATGTTCAAGTGGTCGACAGATATGTAATACCTCCCTTCTCCAATAAGAGAAGTCGGTGAAAAAAGTTCTTCTAGACCTCGTGGTCGTAGAACCATCAGGATGGGACTGTCTCGACCTCCATTCGTCGCCGTTGCCATCTCTGATTCATATTGATCAATATTTTGTCTTGTCTCGACCAAAAATCATTTCTGGTTGACTTGATGGTAGCCTCACACGATCAATTACACCCGCAAAAATTGAAAATTGGGTAAGAATTATGGGATAGGGTAATTCGTAGGTGCCAAATAGACTATTCGGAAGCTCTGCAGAGTTTGAGTACGTTTATGGTATAAATAGGCGATATTCGTCGTAAAGATTTTTTTGCACGAAATAAAAAGTCAAAAATTACGAAAAAACAAAGACTTCAAGCGGTTAAGAATAATTTCACGAGAAAAATAAAAAAAATCAGCATTAAAAAAGTGCTTCCAACGAAAAAACAAAAAACTCACAAGAAAATGAAAACTTTTGACCGAAAAATTAATAGCTACATACGAAAGAAAGCATTGAAAATTAAAAAAAAAAAATATTTGGCTAATAAGACACTATATCGTTTTCATTTTAATAACTTTCCTGCACAAATAATCAATTTTAAACAGTATGGAACGAAAAATTGAATTCCAAATCGGACTAGAACGAAAAGATTCGAATCTTTTCATCTGTAGACCTTGACAGAAAAAATTTGAATCTCTTGAGTACTAAATCTCAGTAAGAAAAAAAGCTTCAGATCTTTCGGGCTCCAGATATTGACACAGGAGAAGAGAAACCGTAGACTGAATTCATGGACTACTGAAAATATTCGCCGTGCTTACCAAATGGAGTTTTCTCGCAAAACGCAACAAGTCCATTTTTAAAAAATTTCAACCAAGTGTTGATTCCCGTGGTATTTTTAACGAGGAATCGAATGCACACCCTATTTTTGCAATAAGTCCAAACGCTCATGTTGAAAACGTACTTCGAGAAACTGTTTTCTGACAAAATGCAACAAATCCAGGCTTTAATGCGTTCAAAACGCAACAAATCCACAATATCTCACAGAATTCAGCCAGCAGATTGACCGTGTAGTTTTCAATGAATGTAGAGCACAATGCCGTCATAAAGCCGTGATTTGTGAGCGTATTACAATATTATTCTTTTCTTCTCGGCCCAAATATTGAAGAACTCCTACTGTGAAATATTCTAGCAAGAGAAACAAATCTAAGTACTGCATTTGAGCACATTACCACTGGCAAATTTTGTGCATGTTTTCACGTGATTGATTGAATGGTTGGTTTGAGAATGAATAAGTAAACTATCACTGTTCGTTACGATTTGAATACAAACTTTTATTAATTGATTTCGGATGAATTTCGTTTTGATCGATGGAAAGTAGTGAAGACGAAAAAAATGTTTCACCTTTTCGTGATCGCGGTTCGAAAAGATTACGGCCAAGAAAATTATCAAAACGTGAAAAACAAAAACGTGAAAGGTAGGATGGATACCTAGTGTACACATTTTATTAGAAAATTACAGGCTAAAACTTGTGACTATAGTCCACTCTAAACAATCAAAATATTCGTCAATTTTTTTTTTTTTTTCAAATCGAGTTTAATCGAGTTCATTTTGAACATGAACACGATGAACTTGATTAAACTCGATTTGAAAGAAAAAAATGATGAATATTTTGATTGTTTAGAGCGGCCTATTATGAAAGACAAGAAGGTAGGTAATTTCAAAACTTGATTCCAGACATAACGCTGTTGATTTATTGCTAAATCTTTGGAGAAGTCCCTGTAATCATAAAGAAGGCGCTTACCGTTGTAATACGATCTCAAAACCTTGTCTAATAAAAGGTAAAGCTGAAGTCTATAATTCACAAGACAGAAATCGCCAAAATGAAAAATTATCATATCTAATTACGGCAGAACGTCCTGCACGATCACGGACTCGTGTTAATGACAGCACAAGAAGACATTCTCTTGCTATCAAGTATTGTGTAAGTAGTCTACTTTTATCACGTTCACAGAAGGGGGGAGGGGACTACGATAAGAATATTTAAAAATTTTTTTTCTTTCAAAATTTTATTCTTACTGTTGACAACAGATTATTGGTCACAAGGAAAGAGTGCCTGTGTGTGCGTCCTTCTTCAGTTCTGTTTTTGAGGTAAAAACACGTAGGATTTTGACAATCGCAAAAGGTGTATTTTCGGGTCAAGGATTCAAAGATAAACGAGGTGGAAAACGTAACCGATCGGATTTCGAACGCAAAGAAGAAGAAGTCAAAAAATTTATCGGTCAATTACGAGTGAGTGAGAGCCATTACAGCCGTCATAAGACACGTCGATTATACTTGAGCGCTGATCTGACAGTCGCGAAGTTACACCAATTATATAATCAGAAAATAGACCACGATTTGAAGGTAGGGCGAATAGGTGAAGCATCTACTTGGTCTTATGATGGCGAGAACACTTTTTTTTCAATAATAATCCAGCTACATCTTTTTCTATCGAATTTTCACTAAAAAATTCAATATCGGTTTCGGCACACCAGCGTCGGATACTTGTAGCACTTACGAGCGTCTGCACTTCCAGATTAAGGAGGCAAAAAAAAGTAACGATGTTGGCGTACTCAAAAAGCTCAGATTGGAACGGAAGCTGCATAGAGCGAAAGCAGCTGGATTTTATAAGGCAATGAAACAAACAGATCCTGAGAGTGTTTCTTTTAGCTTCGATTTGCAGCAGGTACTATAAAATTTTGATAGTTTGATTTAGGAATGACAAAACTTTGGTGGGCAGGATTATCATTTACGTTAATTTTTGGCTACAATTACGTATTTTTGGGAGGTCAACGATAAATTTGGTATATAATTTTCTTCATTATAATAGGTACAGTACCTCCCTCGCTTGACGATTGGTGAAGTCTTTTATCGCCGTCAGCTGGCCTTTTATGCATTCGGAGTTTGCAATGGCATGGAAGAAACCACCTTTTATTCATGGTGCCAGCACGAAGCCAAACGAGGAGCAGAGGAGATCGCGAGTGCTTTAATAAATTACCTAGACACTAATAAAAACTTATGGAGTCCCGAAGTCAAAAAAATTAGGCTTTTCTGCGATGGGTGTGGAGGGCAGAATAAAAATCGACATCTTATCCACGCACTCGCTTATTGGTTGGCAAATGATGGCATTAGTATTCGAAAAATAGAAATTTTCTTCCCTGTAAGGGGTCATTCCAGATTACCACCTGATCGTGCCTTTGGTCGCGTAGAGCAGGAGATTAAACGAGAAAAGGAGATCGATCTACCTGTAGGTTATAATAAAATTTACTCGCGTTATGGTCTCGTTCGCCAGTTAAAACGAGATTGGAGTGTGCGGAACTTCAAAAATTATAATGAATATATGCGTGATCTTTCGGGTATTCAAACTTGCAAACGAGTCCTACTGAATAAAATTAAAAATACTATATTTTTTCGAATGGAAATGAACTACTTCAGTGAGGACAAAAGCAAAAAATATGTTCCCATAATGAAACCGAAATGCCAATGGAAAATTGGAACTCAAATGTTGCCACCTGTCCTTGATAAACCTCACCTATTGAATCCTTTGACTATAGAGGACCTGAGGTGTATACTCGCAGCTCGTTTTGGTGAAGATTGGGAGCGGTGTTCAACTCTCAAGTTTTATGTTGATATCATCAATTTAAAAAAAGATTCATGGGAAAACAATAAGAAATTCGTATATTTTTCTCCTTTTTTCGAGAGAACAGTTGAAAATTTCGTGTACCTATTGTACTTATCGTTACCACAACTTATTATTTGGTTCTGTTGAATAATTTGTTTGTAATGTTGTTTTTTGTTCATTTCAAACGGTATTTTCATTTTCGTGCAGTTTAACATTCCACTTGAAAAACGAGCAGGACAATTTCTCCAGTTGTGTAATTTGCTCGTAATTATTTTCCGGGGTCGAGAAGGTAATTCTATTTTTCGCGAAAGTACATTCGTGGATTGTTACTCGCACCGCAACAGTCAATATAACGGCCCGCTAGCGTATTTTAAACCAGTAGTCCAACTCTATTTATTTCTACAGGATGAGAGGAGAAGAAAACGAGACTCTGCGAACAGCTGTACTTCACGTAAATAAATTAACCGTCAGGGTGCGAGTAGAAATGGGTAAAAATGCCGATTACAAATAGAATTAATAAATAAATTTACGACCGAACAAATCCAAGTGAATATCTGTGCGTGCCTAAAACCTCTTGCAGACTTTTCAATCCCCCTTTCGGTGATCCAATCGTTCCTGCAATAAAAACAAATGAAAAAAAAAGTGACTTCTAACTTACCGAGGTACGTTCTATACATCGGTAAATTGGCCATAACGATGCTAGTAACAATCCGTAAGCGTGCCTTCGATAGATAGAAAAGCGTAATCTTCTTCGAAAAAAATAAAAAAACAAAATTTGCGAGTGACATACGCAATCGGTAAAATTGTTATTGAGCGCTTGTGAATCGATGAATAAGAACAAGGTACGAGCGACCGGCTTTCAACAACCTTCACTGAAGAATATCGTCTCTTAATACCGGAAAGAGAGGAAAAAAAATAATAAAGGCAGAAACTAACAATGTTTCCTTCAGAGACACGTAGTGTAAAATTTTATATACCTCTTCCATTTCTTTGAAGGTTAACGTCTAGTTAAACTTCAGTTCTAAGCCTTACGTGTAGTCATGATAGTATTTTTATCTACTGCACCAGCAATTTGAAATCAATGTTTTCCAAAGTATGTCACGGCCTAGTACACTGTACGACGGGCTCACTAGATGACGATAGGCTCGCTTACTTTGAACTCGTTTGCCCCCCCCCCCCCAGTATTTCTTAACCTAGTTCACTATATACGTAAGGCTATCTAGCTCATCCTTTATGAACCATGTCAACTCCAATCGTGGGTTTCAAGGGCGCAACATGATAAGGTTCCAGAATCAAGGTCAAAAATGAGTCGACACTTGGCATAAGAAATTAATTTTGAATAAAAATCGACTTCCGACATGGTGACAATCCGACCATTGCTGACTGGTCGAGCATAATTTGGATCTTCAATCGTCTTCATTATAATATAATCACGACTACGCACTCTGTCGAAGTCACCAAACACACAGAACGCCTCGAGAAACTTCCAATTGACTTCAATTTGAGGTCAATTCAAAGTCGACCAGTGGGCATTACCAGAGAGCTAAAACTAGACTTTAAATCGAAGCAACAGAGCAGCGGATTTTAGGTCGTTTGAAATCGTCTCAAAGTGGACGTCACTTTTCCGGTCAATTTGAAGTCGACCCAACGTGCATTACTAAAGAGCTACAAAGCGACCTTACATTAACGCAATAGAGCAATCGATCTCAAGTCGCTGAAAAAATTTTGGGAAATTGACCGGAAATCAACTCCAGATTGACGTCGATTTGAGGGCAATTTGAACTCAACCAGTGTACATTTTTAGAGAACTACAAATTTACTGTACATCGATGCACCAGAGCAGTCGGGTTAAGTCGACAAAAAATTTGTAGAAATCGACTTGAAATTGACGCGACAAATGAGTTAAAATGGAATCGACATTTGTCCGCCCCCTATCGCGGTAAGGTCAAATTTAACAATATATCGACGCATGGAAGAAATCAAGTCTCGGTCGATATTGTTCATTGGGTTCCGTCTGTCTTGCTCTTTCTGGCTTCACGATCCAATAGCCCAAATGGTTGGACCATGCAAGAGGTAGACAGAGCGTTGGCCTTATAAGCAAAAATTTTTTCATCTCGTCTCTGCGAGGATAATTGGTCTATCTCTTATATGGTCCAAACTTCTATGTAGACCAAGGTCTTTGGTAACATCATAGTAACAGGGATCGTGTCACAAAAAATTATCACCATTTTGTGCACGGATCGTATCGCGGAATCGTTATGGTATTTCCAAGGTTAGACCCTATCTCATAAGCACATAAAATGCCAATAATAATCATGTCAGAAACGTTGAGCTCAGACCCCACTACTGGGGTTCGACGTAAACATGCTCAAGTTTCATTATTGGCGATCAAAAGTTCCCCACTTTCAACAGGGTACGAGGTATCAATGAGAAAATTAAGTGTTTTTCCAAATAGAAGTCCTCATTTACGTTGACGTCCATCAAGACGAAGGTCAAAACTTTCTACAGTAGAAAATAAAGATAATATTTCATATCTCTCACACGTGAAGACCACTTCTTTGTAACGATTAATGATCAACTATCTGAAACTTGTAGGACTGAAGCAGAATGAATTTTGAAGTGTCTTTCAACCGAAATTAGGTTAAATCCTATGTTGTTGACTCATAAACCATCAAATTCCTAATAAAAATATGTAGTAATAATTAAACAATTTATTATTCATTTATTAGGCTTTTTAATATCAAATTTCAGATCTTACTCTAACAAATAGCAACATTGTAGAAGTATCTCTAACAATATTATACTTATTACTTATTATTTTTTTACTCTGCCAGACATTCATCAAATATTTGTGCTCTGGCATGCAAGGAAGCCTCCCATCTTTATTTTTTGAGCTATCTGAAAAAATTTGAACGCTTGAAAGAAACTGTAACCAGGTTAAAACGAGAATTTGTCGCAAAAAAGGGGAGTAGGCTGAAATTTATGCCGAAACAAACTGAAGTAGACTAGAAGTGCTACTAGTGAAACACGACTGATTATAGCTTAGAAATCTATTTCTTGGATAGGAAAAACAGTTGGTCATTAGCGACTTTAACGTCGCGCTTTCTCGAGACTGGTTATCAGGAAAATGATGAGAATAACGAGCAAACATTTCAATTAGCGAGAAGTACACGCGCGTGGAAAAGAAAATAACACACGTGGATACGAGATTGGACGAGAAATAATAAAATACGGTAGTTACACGGGGGCAAATATGAAAGGGAAGAGTGGTAAAAGATAGTTCGAGATAGAAGAAATGATGCAGAGGAAATGGATAAGACGAAGATAAACAGAATAACTTTTATGAGCGACACGAGGAAAATTACGTAAAAGGAGTACGTGAAGAAATTATACTCGTGGATGAAAATATTCATTAGAAGGTGACGTATAGAGGATAGTTCTAGAGAAAAGCAATTAGATAGAGGAAGTGGATAAGACGAAAATAAGCAGAATAACTTTTATGAGCGACACGAGGAGAAGAATGTAACTCGAGTAAGTGCAAAAGTGATAGAGGAAAAGTTCATGAGAACCAACCTATAAAATTTTGATACAAAAGCCGAAAAATATGTCAAAAAGACCAATTTTGACCATTTTCACATTTCGCTTTCAAGAAGTTCACCAACAAATGATGCTCGAAATACCTACAATGTAATAATGTGAACATACAATTACCGAGGGAAAAAGATATAAAACCGGTAAACAAAAATTTTAACCAGCACCCAAGAAATAGTTTTGTTGAGATAGCAGAATCAAAAGAAAAATACAAGTTTTGTAAGTTTTATAAGTTCTCGAAATATTTGTAATATCAAACTTTGTTGCGAAAATGGGATAGAGCACTTTCATCTCATTTTGGTGATTCTTCTCACCACACATCCTCGAGCACATTTTTGCTCAAACCGTAACCGGTGTCATTAGGAACTCTCGCAACGAATGTTAGAGTGGAGCGTCGAATTGACTCTTCTTTCCCCTTGGCACCATTCGATAATCATATCAACTACATGCCCAATAGACACACTTCATCAGCAAACTTGAATTCAACTTTTCTTCTGGATTCAACGAGCACGTTTTATGACACTTGATTCGAGTTCGAGGAGCATTTCAGAAGGGGAAAATTGGTCAAAAGAAGTATTTCGTGGCTGGTTTTCTGTTCCTGATGTTGTTCTCAACACCCGCCGTAGGATCATTCATACGGAACTCATTTTCAATGGCTCGAGCAGCTTCGAGACGTTTTTCTATGTTGCCGCGGATTTGAAACATCTTGTAGCTGTGAGAAAAGCTGGTATACTGTGCCATATGTAAAGTAGCTGAACAATAGATCTGAAGAGGTTTGTAGACTTCGGCTGCATGTTGTTGCGTGTTAATGAAGAGAACATAAAATTTGTTGAAAAACTTTATCAAAGTTTGACAGAGATTGTAAAAAGAAGGCATTCTACATGATTGCATTTTCGAGAAATAACAACACGAAATAATACTACTAAGTAAACTACGAAAAAGGTTTATTTTAACCTCAAACATGACTTTGTCGCGACAACGGTCATAATGAGCGTGGAGAAGGTCAAATGTGAAAATTATCAAATAAAAACAAATGAAGACTTGCGGAGAAGCGACGTAGCTTCGAAAAGATAATTAAGAGTACTGTAGTTGAAAAACTAGAACTTGAACAATACTATTTGCTGATTAAAAAAACCTGAAAATACACAATTAGAATATGAATGAGGTAATCGAGCCAAGCCGGGGAAGTAACACACTTTCACATGGGAACAACGGAATGGTGGCGAACGATGACACAGAGTAGAGAGACGTACGGAGTGTATAAGTTGTCAAGATATTCCATAAATGATCCCAATCAGGGTTGGTGAGAAGGATGTCGTACTTTGGGCATCTAAAGGAGATTCTAGGTTGATGCTGTCCATATAGCCTAGGGATTCGAACAGATTTTTCTCAACAATACCGCCTTTTGTATGCGATAAAAGTCTTATTCTTATGAGCTTGCTAGATGACTTGAGAAGGATCTCTTCAAGTTCCTTCTTAAAGAGAACAATTGAGAAATCCGTAAATTCGAGGCCATGAAAAGCACATGACTGATGATTGTAACAGAGGCGAGAACAGCGCTGCTCACCTAACGATTTTGCGATGAATTTTCAACATAGTGATAAAAAATGATTATTCTTACACAATCGATGAATTTTGATGAAGTGCACGATGCAGAACATGTCCATGCGAAAACAGTTTTCTGGGACTCATTGAGTCGATTTTTCAGACGTTTCAAACGCAAGCATTCTTCAAAAATTCGTATGGGTAGTAGAGGTAACCCTTGATAGATTTTTCTTATTTTTTCGCTCGAGCTTTGTACTGATAAACAACAAAAGGAGACAAGGGCGTTTGCATTAATAACCCCAACTTTTAGACCACGCAGACTCGAAGCTTTCGATTTTCATACAGGTTTTAATTGTACCATATGACGAAAATGACGAGTTTCTGCGCGTTCATTCTCCAAATTCTGTTCCACTTCCTTCAAAACCATTTTATAAGCATCGTTTTCGATTGGAGTATCCACCAGACCGCCTAGGCCTTTCTTACCAATACATTTGAAAAAAATATATATACCCGCGTTGAAAGCAATTAGAGTTGTGAGCTAACTTAACGAACATTGTTTCCCAATCATCAGTTGCTGTTGAATTCCGGAATTTTCACACGGAATGGATTTTCTTCCAGCATAGATGGGTTCGTACGGTTCATCTTTCGAGCTCTCTGCGCGGTCTCCGCTTGGACCTTTAATTTGCAAGAGGAAGCTCATTCTTTTCCTTTCTAACGACGCGAGCATCTCTGCTGTCAGGATGAATGCATGCCAACTTGAACGATGGTTCTTGAACTTTTTTAAATAATTCGTCGAATTCTTCTTTATACCCGAATGCTGTATTTACTGATTCTTCGTCACACTCACCTTTCAACAGGTTGTCCGTCGACTCGCTTTCTTCTTCGTAGGTCCGATTTTTCACTCCTTATCACTAAAATCTTACACTAAATCACTTAATTTGTATTGAAATCTAACCCGGAGGATCATTTATGTTTATATTAACGGATAATTAAAACAGAAATATTAATTGTTTTTCCCTACACATACAAGAATTCGCGAATCGAACAGAACCGAACAAAACTTAAACCGAAACCGACTACAAATTGTAAATACTCTAGGAGTAACGTCTAATCCGAAATAACGACCAGTAATTTCCTGATCTGATTTTTCGAACAGCTTATATTTCACACGCAAACTATTGTTAGCAGTTAACGAAGACTGTGCACAATACAGTCGTCTTTAAAAACACGTCCAAGGTTTACCAAATTCCTATCAGCGACGACTCCGAAAATAAATAATTATACCAACGACTCGACAACTTAGGAAAAATCATTATTGCTGATTATTATCGTCTTGTAACACGTGCCACGTTTGATATAGGAAGAGCCTTCTTAGTATTAAATAAGATAGTTTGATTTGACGGTCTGACATAAATTTAATTAATTTTTTTGTGGCACTGCCGTCAATACGAAGAAATACATATGTAATTGTAACCTCGACGCGTTTCGAAGCATCTCGCTTCATTTTCGGGAGGCTAACGAATACGTAGAACTAATGGACTGGGAGCTTACTGCAGATTTTTTAATTGGAGGGATCTAAAATTACCCTACTATTATTTTTCGAATATTTTGTATGAGAAATGACATCCTTGGAGTCTGGCAGCGCTGAGTGGCCGGAGACGGAAATGCCGTTGACCACACGCGGCCAAGAATTGTTAAATATTTAATCGGAAAGATCTATGGCTGAAATTTGTGTTAGATTAAGAATCAATCAGTTTGGCAGACCTGACAGGCCGGGTTCATGGTGCCAGACGAGGACAAAGTGCAAAATTGAGCCTTGAAATTGCGATTTTAACGACAAACGTAGACGAAATCTGAAGATTATAAGGTTCTTTACTGAATATTATCGAAAATATGTCATTACCTACATGAATATACTAATCCCAGCTCAAATATTCCTTATTCGACAGCGGAGTTCATGCCGTATTGAACTCGCGGATGACGTAGCGGGTCAAGTAGCGTTTCAACTCGTTGCGTTCCCGTTATGAGCGGAACGCGTGTAACGAGAAACGTTTCTCTTTGAACAAAGCCCCTCTTTACCCACTTGTATAATTCCTTTGAGGCAAGAAAGTACTCTTCTTCATCTCCTAGGCCTCTGGCTCGTATTTTACATTCTTAAAAGAAGGGGCAGAATGAAAAATAATTATTCCATTAAATATCTTCATCAACTCCGTGCTTGTGTTATTGTGTTAAAACCTTCAAGAATCGTAATTTTTTTAAAACAAAAAAGCTTCTCCATTAAATTCATCTTCTCATCTGAAATCTTACCCCCTTCTCCACAAAACACAGCTGCTTTTTCAGAATGGAAATTGATGATTAAACCTGCAATAAAGAATTATTTCTGTCCACAGTGCGATGACATGAACGTTGAAAAAGTTTCCATCTAATTCAGTCTCATTAGTAGTGCTTCCCCTACTGCGTAGGAGAGAGAATTTGATAGTTTCTCTCCGGAGCTACAAAGACTCCTGGAAAAAATACTATTTTCTTTTGAGCAGAAGTATTAGGGAAGGAGACTTCTACCTTTATGTCTACATTCTACCAAAAATTACAAACCTCATACATTTAATGAGCCAAATGATGCTCGATGGCTAGTGAGAAATCATGATAATTTGATAAGAATTGCTGATACTCATCCTGACTTGATTCCAATCATTCAGTCATGATGTTTTGCTTGATTTGAGTCCAGAACAAACCATAAACACGGACGCTGCTAATAAACTCACAGAAATCTTACAATTCACCAATTCTGTATCGGCTCGACAGCGATGGACTAAACTTCATTCTATTCAGACAGACATTATTTCAACAGTTTTTGAAGATGTCGGACTCAAAAAAACAAATGAATAAGAAATATTGACATGTTTCATGTCTTTTCTCTACCCCTACCCTAATTTAGAATTTGCGTCCGGACGTCCGGGCGCATGACCTTGAGACTTGGAAGTTTTTTACGTCGAACCTCAGCCCTACCCCTAAATCTGGAATTTGCGTCCGGGCGTCTGGGCGTCTAATTGTTGCTACTTCATGCAGTACATTATATACTAGTTACTATACTAGGCTACCCCTGATTACTGGTTAGCTCCCTCCTACTCCATGCAGTATATTATACTAGGTACTATACTGGGTCCAAGCCTCCTGGACCTGAATTGAAATTTTGCGAGTTCCCACCACTCTATGCAATGTTTTATACTAGCTATATTATACTAGCTCTCTTCTCCCCTTATTGGGCCCCCAAAAGCTAGAGCCTAATATATAGTATAGTAGACCTAATATACAGTATACTAGCCTAGTACATAGCTAAGCTATACTATTTGAAATTTTATACTGGGCTTATACTAGGTCCAAACCTCCTTTATACTAGCTCCATACTAGGTCTAGGCTTCTTTTATACTACAGGCTTAGGAGAAAGCTATTAGCTTTAAATATTCTAAATTAGACTTATACTAGACGAAGAATGGGGCGAACGAGCGGAGCGAGTGAGCCCAACATCTAAGAAGGGCTGTGCGTCTTCTTGTTTACTAACAGTTTTTATACTAGCCCTGATATATATTATACTAGCCTAGTATAACTATTTGACATTTTATACTGGGGTGATACTAGGTCCAAACCTCCTTTATTCTAGCTGCATACTTGGTCTTGGCTTCTTTTATGCTAAGAGGTCTGTAGTAGTAGTTTATACTACCTCTGTGACCCCAAAATCCTGTGCAGTAAACTACTATACTAACTTCATATTAGGTCTAGGAATCTTCCAATTCCAGTAAACTAGACCAACATAGAGGTAGGTCTAAGCCTCCTTTATACTAAGCTTAAACAAGTCTAGGTCTCCTTTATACTAAGCTACAGCTTCGCTAGAATAAACCTAGTATACGGTATGTGTTGGAATATTAAGATTTCGTAGGTTTGCTCAGCTGCAGACAATTGCCATACTGTTTTATATCAGACTTATGCTAAACCGAGACAGGGACCAAGAAAGAGGGCGAACGAGCGGAGCGACTGAGCCCCGCGAAAAGCGATACCTCAAAATATTTCTCATACAAGACTTATACGACTCCAAGAAAGGTAAGGGGGCAAACGAGTAATATCTCACGAACTTTTGACCTAGTAGAAGCCTAGACTAAAATATATTTCAAGATGACTGATAAAATATAAGAGACCTAAAACATGATCTTCGTTTATTTGGCCATGCCAGAAAATTTTTTATTCCAAACCTTTACATTACTAGTTTGCTATCGGTACGAGTGTGGAAGGAGAGAGTGCGTAATAATAATTTTAGGTACGTTGACCATTACTTCCATATTTATAAACAAAGATATCGATGAAATATCCGTATTTTAACGTACAATACTAGAAACCGAAAAGGTGATGGGTAGATGTTCATCACACATTTGAACATATTTGTGCTGGGATTGGTATATTGATGTATGTAGTGACATATTCAGTAAGGAACTTTGTAATCTTCAGATTTCCTCTACGTTTATTGTTAAAATCGCAATTTCAAGGCTAAATTTTGCACTTTGTCCTCGTCTGGCACCATGAACTCGGCCTGTCAGGTCTGCCGAACTGATTGATTCTTAATCTGATACAAATTTCAGCCATAGACCTTTCCGATTAAATATCTAACAATTCTTGGCCACGTGTGGCTAACGGCATTTCCGTCTCCAGCCACTTAGCGCTGCCAGGCTTCAAGGATGTCATTTCTCATACAAAATACTCGAAAAATAATAGTACGGTAATTTTAGATCCCTCCAATTAAAAAATTTGCAGCGAGCTCCCGGCATTCTATAACTAATCGAAAGATGACAAGTAGGTACTGCAACAACAACGAAGATGAAACAGGAAAAATTTATCTTCGATAATCACGTCATCGCGGTGACGCTTTTTAAGTATCGGCGAATAGGTTCAATTGAGCTTATGACTATCTGTTTTAAAACTGATAGCCTCCTCACCTCTGTTTACAATTTCAATCGCTTCTCGCATTCTCCTCTTGTTTTCATGTTCTTCGAAACAAATTATGGACACTTTGGAAAAATGAAAACTATACCCAGATTTAGTAGAGTGTTCGCAAAAGGCTGTACTGTTCTTCTTATTTTTAATATCATTCTTGCGCTGGGGACTCTAACCTGCAACGACTGCATCGTCTCCCCAATATAAACACTATCACAATCTTGACACGGTATTTCGTAAACTGAGCGTTTCAACTTATTTTAAGGTCGGAATGGGATCTTTAAGTTTGGTGAAAAATCTATTGTTTAAATTATATCCACTAAATGTTATCCGAAAATTATGTTCTAATTTCTGAAGCTGTTTTTGAGTACCCAGAAAAGGAATTGAAAAAGACTTCTCATTTCTGGTTCTATAATAATTTACGTTAACGTTATTGTGAAGCGACAAAATACTTCCGTTAGTAAAGGGGGACTGCGTTACGTTGTTATTTGAAAAAAAAATAGAGTTAATAAATTTTGTGGAGTAATATTGTTACTCTTTATTGCTTTAACAAATTCTTCAAATCCCCAAGAAATCGACAGGATGATCTGCACCAAGAATTATCTTTTGCTCAAAAACAAAAGGTTACTCAAGTTATTGTTTTTCATCTCCTACCCTCATCGGTAGAATTTTTTCGCTTCTCCGCAGTTACCTGAAGATGATACGTTTGCCGTATCGAAACCGCTCACTTTGAACATCGCGATACCTAAATTCTAAATTTCGAACAATTTTCTTTCGTTTCTTTTCATCTTGTATTCCTTCTAAATTTTATTTTCGATCTTGTCAACATGTATTTCGGTGAACTAGTTACATGCCTTTGTGCTTAGATTTTTAGTCTAAATAACTTAATCATGGCTCGTACCTTCGAGGAAACTGTTGTAATAATGAAAATGATTTTTTTGATGAGAATACTAACGAGAGACAAAAACGTTCGAACTGGAAACATAATTCGGCAACACGGAATACATATAAAATATATTCAGTACCCAATACCAGCTGCTCTGTATGTCGCACCTCTAATAAACTTACTACACATCTAGGTACTTTACCATCCAGTCGTAACCCCAAATTCTAGTGAAAGTACAATAGAATCCGCGAGCCAAACAGATCTAATTCTGAACAGATGTATGTTATAAAACTCATAAATTAGAAGTTTATGTGAGTATATTTTTCGTAATTTATTTCCAGCGGTGAAACTCGACTATTAAATTTTTAAATAAAAAATCTAGCTATTGTTATCTCCTCTAACTAGATCGTATAGCGACCAGAAAACAACTGCGTAACGATGTCGAGACTTTACCCAATCAGCACGAAGCGATTCTAAATGTGACTCGATCCAAAAAATTAAATGATTGCACTACAACTTGACTATAAAAATACGTATGCGGAATATTCAACTATCAACTCCAAGAATCTATCTCCTTAAGCACAACCTATATACCTACAGGGTCCAGAGCTTCAAAATCAATCTTAGACCTCAATTTCAATCGAAAATATTTCTAGACTCCTCAAATGAAATGACTTGAAGTGAAACGGTTAAATACTATCAACATTCTCAAATACGAGATACATTTAAAGTCACGCAAAAAAAAAAAAAAAAAAAGGATGGCGTTATATACCGGTACTGTACCGGCCAATGAAACCTGCACAAATTTTAAGTGATCTACTGTACACGTGCTACTGTATTACTAGAGCGTGTAAGCCTCTTAGCGTCACCCTGAGCACACTACGAGGAGGCCACCTTATATAGTTTTCCAAAAAATAACGACAGTGACTGTCTTTGTCCTGAAGAAGCTTGCGTCTCTTATCCACCCTGAAAAGAGTTTCGTCATAACTCACGGTGCACAACAGTCCGGCCACTCCTGCACCTCATGGAAGCGAATATTTTGAAGACATGCGCGAGGTTGAGAAACTAGTAAGGGCTGATTCTGATCTGAACATCCGGGGATCGGAGAAACAAAGGATGAGGCAGGGGTCGCAATCTACGCTGTCGCGATTGAAGAATTTGAGCCCGGTGTAATACCCACAGAATTCTGCTGCGTCCTGATTCACAGCATATGCTTCCATGGGGTACAGGAGTGTCCGGACTGTGGTGTACCGTGAATTTGACGTGAAGTATGACGAAACCCTTTCAGGGTGGATAAGAGACGCAAGCTTCTTCAGGACAAAGACAGTCATTGTCGCTATCATTTGGAAGATCATGTAAGCAGGCCTCCTCGTGGTGTCTTTCGGGTGACGCTACGAGGCGCTTTAGTAATACCACTAGCACGTGTACAGTAGACCACATAAAATTTCTACAGTACGGGTATATAACGTTTAATCGCCCGGTACAGTACCGGTATATAATCACTTCGAAAAAAAAACCTCGCAGTCTACTTCGTTAGCTGCTCGAGGTTGCCCTCTGTAACTGTATTAATCCGAGCCAAACAGGGAACCTGTTTTATGGAGGTTTCTTTGTCTTATTTTCTAGGTCCCGCTCTTATCACATAATATGTCGAAGGTCAAAATGTGTTCAAGTCCCTCGTTTTGCCGGACAGTGCCCGGTGGTCGTAATTTTTCTTATACGTTTCCTGTTGAAGAAAACGACAGCTTCCTTACCAATGTTGAACGAGAAACGCAAGGACCTGTTCTATGGGTCGTAAAATGATACATGATATGACCCACATTAGGATAGCCCTTTCAAGTAACTAGACATGCCGTACTTCATAAACCAATTGGCTTAGCCCAGTGTTTCTCAACCTTTCTTACATCGCGGCACATTTTTCTTTTAGACGATATTACTGCGGCACAGCATTTCCAGAACTTCAAATATTGTATCAACAATTTTTGTGCGTTTTGACATTTTCATGTCTTTGCTTATTTCCTCCTAATTTCAGAATTTGTGGCCTACAAGATGGCTATATTATGAATCCTCACCCTTTTTTCTCTATACTGCGATTCCGGGAAACAAGAGCTTTGATCCTTCGCCGGGACTCTAGTCCTAGTATACAAAACTTATACCATATTACATTATAATCTGATATAAGTCTAGTAAATTAATTTCAAGCTAATTAACTTTTGGGTCTCACTCGCTTCGCCCGTTCGCCCCCCCCCCCCCCGCTTGGTCTAGTATGAGTCTGGTATACAGTATTTCAAGCTAATTAGCACTCGCATTTTGGTCTGGTAGCGGCCTTTTTTTTTCTTTTTTTTTTTGTTGGGAAAGGAGTGAGTTCAAGGATGGGAGAAATCAGAGAGATCCCTAATTTAGTTGTAGTCGTTATCAACATCTCAACCTAAGGTTGAGTATGTGGACAAAGATATTATCAACACCTCAACCTAAGGCTGAGTACGTGGACAAAGATGTTTGACCAGTTTGTTTGACCAGTTCTCGCTCTTCAGGGTCGCCCTAGTGATGCCCCGCGGGCTTCTTCAACCAGACGACCGATCCATGCTTTGTTCATCAATGAAGGCAATCATTGTTTGAACGGGGACCTTCAACATATCTCTATGAGGTATTAGTACGTCTCTTGGTACTTTTGTCACACTATTCAGAGATACGTTGGTTGCAGCACATTTGTATAATCAATCAGTAGTTGGAAGTGGAGTACTCTACCAGCCACCGTCAACGACAGATTTATAATACAGAAGGACTGCAGTCGGGACGTCTGTGTCTAGTTCTACTGTCGTTTGCCGTGGTATTCTGCGCTAACACTCTCCTCATGCAAATCCTGACAGTGTTTACCAACACAATTCAATGATTCTGGGACTCGCTCTGTAGGTCCACACGGCTCAAGCGTCTTGATAGAGAGATTGTGAAGGATCTGATTATTAGTCATCAACTTCCACAATCTGGGACCCATTGCGTTTGATACAGCACCATTGAGGCCACTGCTTTCCAAATTCACGTTCTGAGACTGGTCCCCCAACTTCTGCAGCACCATACATCGGCAAGTCAGGGAACCAAATGTCAATCAAGTCATAACTTCGATCAACGTGGCAGGATTTCGTCATGTTTCTGGGCTGAGTTCATTTTGTGGAGGGAGTCTATTTACTGGACTAGAATGATGTATGTTGTGTTCCTACAGTGGAGGTATCAACCTGTGGGGGGATGCTTTGGGGCTTTAAAAGGGTATCAAGGTGGGATGGGGGAAAAGTCATTTTTTCCAACTTATCTTACCTACTCTGAGACAAGAAGTTAGACATGCTTACTTTTGGATTCGAGTCGTAGACCTTATTTTGGGCAAAGCTGTTTGGCCTAACATGTTCTGCTGCACTCTGGTCTTTTGTTAACTGTCCAGGGTTAGGATTGTTCAAGTGAATGTAGGACTGTCGTTGAGTGTTCTAGTACATCAGTTCAGGCTAGTGAATGTATCTACTTTCCCAGGTACCGGTCTTTACATCCACTGGTCTCCGCATTAGTTCACTCTCTACCGTTGGGTTGTCTCTTTTAGCACATTCTATCCATGGAGCATAGGAGTACTCAATTTCCTTTCAGCATATCCAGCTTCACCTCTACTGAGTAGCCTCCGCCGCGTTACTTCCCACCTCGTACAGTAATGCGATCATACATTTGCCCATCCATTACCCTAATGAGTATAGACCTAGTATACTGTATATAGACCTAATATAATGAAGGCTAGAGGCTAAAGATCGAAATTTTTCGAAGTCCTGAAGTAGGTCAAAGCTATTCGTAGGCCTAGTATAGTATCATTATGCTAGGCCTAGTTTAAAGCTGGTTGGAACCTAAAAAGAATTAATTTCTCCACTCCATGGAAAATCATTGAACCACGTGTATGTCTTTGGTCGTTTTATAAATACATCGATATTATCGATTGTATACTAGGCTGCTTTCGCTCGTTCGTCCCAATCTTAGTCAAGTATAAGTCTGGTACACATATTTCATGTTAACTAGCTTTTGGGGACTTGCTCCGCTCGTTCGCCCTCATTAGTACTTGTAAAATAGAGCTTTCGTCACAATTCACTTGTCTAGAAAGGGTTGTCCGGTGGAATGCGGAGGTTTCTAATGGATATCAATTTTGGAAAGTTTTCTGTAGCAGTCTCTCCGATTCTCTTTTTTTTTCGTCCTACAGCAAATAAAGCTCATCTCTAACGAAGTTTCTGAAGGCCGAAAATTATTAAAGCAACGAAATGAAAGGACCTTAATCAAACTACATTTCCAAAGGTGAATAAACACAACTTAAATATTATAATTAAAAACGCGAGATTTGATAACTCCGCAGTTATCGATCCTTCATGGTTCTCGCTATGCAGTTTATTTGTTTTTATACGACGCAACTTAAAACCCAAGCACGAGATGTAATAATATTTTATTATAATTAACTTCCGTAAGGATTCAGAAATGAAAACAACCCTATGTGTACAACGACTGTAAGGATTCAGAAATTAAAACAACCCTATGTGTACAACGACATCGAATACAAAAGTCTTTCTCCTATCCCAGCATTCCGTCAACGTTTCCTATTCAGTTGAACGTTTTTTTACGAGTGTACAAAGCAACAATATCGAAAAGAATCAATTATGTTTGTTAAACCAGGAACGTTTCATCCTTCTCGTTCAAAACTCACCCACGGCTATACCTCACTTCGCCAGTCAATTTTCAGCATCAAAGAGAAAATCCCGAGTATGCAAAATTACAATTCATCCCGGGTAAGGCATAGTATTCTCTCGGTAGTAAAACTGGAAGAGAAGAAATTATTCGGAGTCACGTAGTCGTCTTATAGAAACGGACAAAAATGGTACCTGTTTTTATTGATTGTTCGTTTCGGCTGATGCAGAGGTACATTTCCAACGATCCGTCAATAGAAATTTTTAGTTCCAGCAAAAAATCGAATCTTGTTTAGGTGACTCCATTAAGGGCTATAAAACCAAAACAAAAAATAATGAATGTAGTAAAAGAAAAATTCAAATGCGCGCTGATAAAAAATAAGTCAATCGCTTTCTTCAGTGTACAGCGGCGACCATAAAGTCTTTCACCGCCAGACCTAACATTCCCCTCATTTACGATATGTCTTCCTTTTCAGTTCTTAGAAAGAAATTCCTGACCTGACAGCACTTTCAATGATATTTGATATTGTAATCTAAATATTCATTTCCTTTTATGAAAAATTGATTACAACGTTAAAAAAAAAAAGATTGTTCAGCAGAATGATCCAATTTCAGAGAACAATTAACAGGACGTGCCTCACAGCCAATTTGGTGGATGAGAAAACATTAAATAAAGAATATTAAGTTTATAATGCGGGCACCAAGTATTCGATTGTCTGTTCAAATCACCGCAACAAGAAAGAACTGTTTAAGGCTCAAGACTTTGGTGATTCATCAGTTGTTTCGATTTCGAACCTGCATAATTGAATATCACATGAAAGTTGTCACTCGGGAAGTGACTTCGCCAACAATATTTTGAAGATCATCATTCAGTAGCTCAACTATGGTATTCTCAGTCTTATAAACAAAACAAGAAACTGCAAGCTTTCGGTAATCTTATAATATGAGATTCGAACGAAGCGAAAATCGCTTATCATGCGGAAACAGAAACTGCTTTGGAGGCAAACTGCGACTATGTTTATTGGAATGTTTAGCTCAGTTCAGATCACAATTAGCCCAGGCAGATTAGGTTTTGAAATGGAAATAAATGCCGGCAAAGGTTTTTTCCGCAGATTATGTTTAAAATGGTCTCCTGATAAACATACTAAAAGTCCACAGCGATCAGAGAGCGGGCCCTCCCCCAGAGGGAGTCAAAGTACCACAAAACTTAGTTTTCTGAGAATAAATCGAAAACTAAGCATCAGAGAAAAAAAAGTTTCAAACAAAAGATGTTCCTTATCAAATTTCATATAAATTTCACTATATTGTGGCGTTCTGCTATGAAGGCGCAAGCACCAAGCTTGCACACGCCGCTAAACTTTTAATAATAGCAGACACCGCAAGGAAGCGTACTTATCGCTTAACTACTTCGCCGAATACGCTTGAACAACCTAGAACGTGCTCGATTGATTGTAAGGATACTTGCATAACCTGTTTGCCGTTCTAGAAGAAATCTCGAGAATTCCGGAAATAAGGGTGAGACTATAAATAGCCGGCAGCAACCCGATAAAGCGATTCAGTTGTAATCTTAAAAGCGATAGTTAACGTGTTCTCGTTCTTTAACGCGATTGTGTTACAGTTTAACGGTGTTTAGAAGTGTTGTACTTGCGGTACCAGTAATAAAGCTCGGTTTTCGTAATTGTTCTTTATTATCGGTGTCAAGAGATATTTGGTGACTGGTAGAACGTCACAACTGGTGTCAGAAGTGGGATTGCGTAAGCCTACTCTGTGCGTTTGAAGCTTGTGGTGATTCAAGATGGTGAAGAAGAAGTTTCATGAACTTACTCGGGATCAACTCCGCGAGGAACTCCGGAATCGTAACCTCTCTGTTAGTGGAACCAAAAATGAATTAGCCGATCGTCTGGAAAAAGCATTCGAAGACTCGGGTTTGGACGTGGCCAATTTTGAATTTGAGGTTGACGAGGCTACTGGAAACCTTGGGACCGGTACGCCAACAAAGCAGTCTCCAGCTATAGATTTGAGTGCAATGCTGCAAATGTTGACAGATACAATGGCTAAAAATTCAGAAGATCTGAAGACTGGGTTTACTGCAATAGACCAGAAAATTGAACAGAAACTTGAACGGAACAAGAATGCAATGGAGAACGCAATGGAGGAGAAACTCGAACGGAATAAGGCAGAAATCTTTGATGGGCTAAGAGAGACTATCGATGTTGAGGTTAAACGCCAAATCCAACCAATCCAACATCAGGTTGAGGGAATTCAACAGGAATTTGGGCAACAATGGAAAATTATAGAGGAACGACTTCAAAGACTGGAAGGAAATCCAACAGTAAGCATGGTTGTGGATCCGCCAGGCGTTACTTTTTTCAGTTCTGGATCTAATGAAGGAAACATACCAGTTACGGAACCATCAAAGGCCAAAGTCAAAATACCAACATTTGATGGCGAGATCTCTTGGGAACTGTATAAATCACAGTTTGAAATTGCAGCTCAACTCAATGGATGGGATGACAAAGCCAAGGCTGGTAATTTGGTCGTCAGCTTGAGAGGAGCTGCACTTCAGCTGTTGTCCAACATTGCCGAGGATGACAAGAAGAATTACCAAAAGTTGGTTGAGGTCCTTGAACAACGCTTTGGTCAAGCTCACTTGGCTCCCATCAGAAGAAGAGAACTGAAATACCGTCGACAGAACCGTGGAGAAAGTCTTCAAGCGTTTTCAAGCGAAATCCTAAAATTAACTCAACAAGCTTACCCAGAAGCTACTGTATCAGCCATTGAACAAACTGCATCTGAGGCATTCATTGATGGAATTTTTGACTGGGAGGTTCAGAGTCAAGTTCGGATGGCACGTTGCAAAACCTTGAAAGAAGCATTATCCTTTGCCCTGGAAGTAGAAGCTGCAAGAAAGGCGTCCCGTAGACAAAGTTCCGCAGTTTTGAAGCAAACAAAGGTTGGACCAACTGGAGACAAACGTCGATGCTACCACTGTGATGAAGAGGGTCACATCAAGCCCAATTGCCCCAAGTGGAAATCTCTGCAAAAGAAGGCGGAAAACTCCAACCTGGAGTTGCCAGGGGCCAACCAACTCCAGGGCCAAGCAGAAGGGCCCAAGAAATAAGGATTTCCAAAATGCGCACTTCGAGTGAGAACGTCTATGTATCGGGATGGAATGATAGCATTGGACGCAATATAGACATATGCGTGGACTGTGCTGCTACTGGTTCAGTTATCAAGACACAATTGGTCAAGGACATCCCAGGCCTATCCATTAATTGGAGAGAAAAGCACCGCCTCAGGACTGCCATGGGTGAACAAGCTTGGACCAAGGGTACTGTCCAGCTGTCCATCAAGATTTCCTCAATGGTAATAACTGGAAAATTCATCCTTGCTGATATCGAGGACGACTGTATTCTGGGCCTGGATTTAATGCGAAAGTATGGGTTGATTATTGATCTGAAGTATGACCTTTTAAGAGGTCCCCATGGAGATATGCCACTTTATGAGTTGGAAGCCAAGGATCGTCTCCTCCAGACTAAAGTTGAAGAAGAACTAAGTACTGTAGTCGATGAAGTGAAGAAAGATTTGGATTGTAAAACTATGTCAAGTTTCAATAAATTTTTGGAAGATTACCAGAGCATTTTTGCTAAAGATGAAAATGACTTAGGGAGGACTTCTATAGTTCAACATCGCATAAACACTGGTGACGCGGTTCCAATCAGGCAGCGACCCAGAAGAATGCCGTTTGCCAAGGAAGCAGAGATGAAACGTCAACTGGAAGAGATGCTGAAACCAGGAATCATAGAACCTTCCTCTAGTCCATGGGCTTCGCCAGTAACACTAGCACCAAAGAAAGATGGAACTTTAAGATTCTGCGTTGACTTCCGGAAGCTTAATGATCTTACTGTCAAAGACAGCTATCCCCTGCCAAGAATGGATGATCTTTTTGACATTTTAAGAGGAGCAAGATGGTTTTCAGTAATCGATATGAAGAGTGGCTTTTGGCAAGTGGAGGTGCATCCAGATGATAAAGAGAAGACCGCGTTTTGTACCACTGGAGGATTATGGCAATTTAATGTCATGCCGTTTGGTTTATGTAACGCACCAGCCACGTTTGAACGCCTTGTGGAAAAGATTTTGAAAGATGTCATTGGAAAAATTTGCCTAGTGTACATGGATGACGTGATTGTCTTCAGCGAGACACCTGAAGAGCACATAGAACACCTGAGGATTGTTTTCCAAAAATTACAAGAAGCAGGTCTCAAACTTTCCTTAAAGAAGTGCTCATTATTCAAGAAAGAAGTCAGATACTTGGGCCATATTGTCTCAGCTGACGGTTTGAAGACTGACCCAAGGAAAGTAGAAGCAATAACTCAATGGCCAACACCAAAGGATCGTACTGAAGTAAAAAGTTTCCTAAGTCTATGTTCATACTACAGAAGATTTGTAAAGAATTTTGCAAACATTGTGAAACCGTTGAACCGTTTAACTGAAAAAGAACATCCATTCGAATGGACGAGTGAATGTCAAAAGGCCTTCAACGAACTCAAGAAGAGAATGTGCTCCACGCCAGTACTAGCCTATCCAGATCCAACTAAAAGGTTTATTCTTGATACAGATTGCAGTAATTTTGCTATGGGTGCCGTATTGTCGCAAGAATATGAATCAGGGGAGCGAGTCATTGCCTATTTTAGCAAGACCCTGAGTAAGACAGAACAAAATTATTGTGTGACCAGAAAAGAATTACTAGCTGTTATAAAATCAATGAAAAATTTCCACAAGTACCTGTATGGCCAGAAATTCTTGCTACGAACTGATCATGCTGCTTTACAGTGGATAATGAATTTCAAAGAACCAGAAGGGCAGATGGCTAGATGGCTGCAATACCTGCAAACTTATACTTTTGAAATAATCCACCGGAGAGGAAAAAGTCATCAGAATGCTGATTCATTATCAAGAAGACCATGCTCAGAAGACTGTAGTCATTGTTGCAAACAGGAGAAGAAGGAAGTCTCAGTCAAAGCCATACAACTGAGTTCCAATGTGGATATGAAAAATGCTCAACAACAGGATAAAGATATTTCAGTCATCTTAGCCTGGAAGGAGAAAGCTGAACGACCAGTCTGGCAGGATATCAGCTCACAGTCAGTAAATTTAAAGATTTTATGGTCACAATGGGACTCGCTTCAAGTAGAAAATGGAATTGTTTACCGGATCTGGGAAACAACAGATGGCAGATCACACCGGCGCCAACTACTGATACCTGAAGCGCTTGTTCCGGATGTCTTGAAGAGTGTTCATGATGACGCATCTGGTAGTCATCTTGGAATAACAAAAACATTGGCCAAGATTCGGGAACGGTTTTACTGGCCAGCCTGTAGAAGTGATATAGAGGATTGGATTCAATGTTGCAGAACATGTAATGCCAGTAAGGGGCCCAATACTAGGGGCCGAGCTAAGATGCAAATCTACAATGTGGGATACCCTTTTGAACGGATTGCGGCAGATATCTCAGGACCATTTCCAGAAACTGACCAAGGTAATCGTTATATTCTAGTGGTAGGAGATTATTTCAGCAAATGGATGGATGCTTACCCACTGCCAAATTGTGAAGCCGTCACTGTTGCAACAGCGCTGGTGGAAAACTGGATTTCAAGGTTTGGAGTACCTCTGGAGTTACACTCAGACCAGGGAAGAAACTTTGAATCCCAGGTATTTGGAGAAGTGGCTAAGCTGATGGGATTGAGGAAAACTCGTACAACACCACTCCACCCACAATCTGATGGTATGGTCGAGAGGTTCAACAAAACAATAGACCAATTCCTATCCAAAGTAATTGATAGTGACCAGCGGAATTGGGACAAGCTACTTCCATTGTTCCTGCTAGCCTATCGGTCTTCAATCCATGAGAGCACCAAGGAAACACCTGCAAAAATCATTTTTGGAAGAGAACTTCGATTACCGTGTGATTTAGAGCTGGGCACCCCTCCACAGCCACCTCAAGAAGTCAAGCCATTTACACAAGAACTGAAGAACCGACTTAAGCAGGTACATGAGCTGGTCAGGGAAAATTTAGAAGTTGCTAGCGACCGGATGAAGGCACGCTATGACATCTGTGCAGATGAAACAAAGTTTGAACCTCAGGATAGGGTGTGGTTCTACAACCCACAGAGAAAGAAAGGGAAGAACCCAAAATTACAGTGCAATTGGGAAGGACCTTGGACAGTCGTGAAGAGAATCAACGATGTCATCTATCGCATCCAACAGGACAGAAGGTTCAAAGTGGTCCACCGGAATAGACTAGCTGTATGGAGTCCGGCGTTTGAACGGGACGTTCAAAACTGAGGAGGGGAAAGTGTGGCGTTCTGCTATGAAGGCGCAAGCACCAAGCTTGCACACGCCGCTAAACTTTTAATAATAGCAGACACCGCAAGGAAGCGTACTTATCGCTTAACTACTTCGCCGAATACGCTTGAACAACCTAGAACGTGCTCGATTGATTGTAAGGATACTTGCATAACCTGTTTGCCGTTCTAGAAGAAATCTCGAGAATTCCGGAAATAAGGGTGAGACTATAAATAGCCGGCAGCAACCCGATAAAGCGATTCAGTTGTAATCTTAAAAGCGATAGTTAACGTGTTCTCGTTCTTTAACGCGATTGTGTTACAGTTTAACGGTGTTTAGAAGTGTTGTACTTGCGGTACCAGTAATAAAGCTCGGTTTTCGTAATTGTTCTTTATTATCGGTGTCAAGAGATATTTGGTGACTGGTAGAACGTCACAATATGTATGTCAACTTAGCCCAAAAACTCGAGCTGAAAAGTTGGTTCCAAAGTTGAGCGATTTTCTAAAATTTTTGATTTTAGTGTTAGTGTAGTCAAATTAGACAGGTTTCGGAAAAAAAAAAAGAAGATTGCGACATAGTAAAGGTCTGATTGCTGGAAATGGTCAAGAATAAAGTCCAAAACAACATATTAACTTCTCCGCGTTTTTCCCCAGGAGCAACTTTTTTATGGAGGTTGAAACTCCCCTCGAAATCAGTTTTTTGTAAATATCCCGCTTAATACGAATTTTAGAGAAAAAATCATCAGTCGAAAATTATTCCTCGTGAAATCCAAGCGAACTTGCTGAATTTCTTATTGTTCCAGGCGATATAGGGAATGATACCAAGAAGCTTGTTATCTCTTGTTTTTCCGTTTTGATAATTGCAAGACTCATGTAGTCAATTTCTCACCGCAAAACAAGCTTCTCGGGAGATCGCCTAAAATGGCGGAGCAAGTTTGCCTGACCCAATCGACTATCAACGTGAAACCCTCATGCGACTACGCCAACTTTGACAAGGAGCGCGTTATTTTCGGATTTGTATTGCGGCGGTTCTTCTTGAATTTGTGATAGCACACAACAATAACAAGCTTCTTGGTGACATTCCTTCCATTGCTTGAAACAATTCCACACGTTAGCCCACTTCAATTGTACGCGGGTCGAAGTCAAAATCTCACCGCGAGTCCACAACAGAAGACCACACCCATTCCCACCATCGCTTGAATCAACCAGAATGGAAAACTTGAGAGCATAATACAGCAAAAACGTAGCACACGAAATTTAGCCTGTTTTCAGTCCGAAAATGGAGCACGAGTAGTATGTAGTCATGCCAGTTCTGGCTCACCTCATTTGCCCGACTATGTACCTACACACTGGCGGTACCCTAGCGACTCACACACATACTCTTCCCCGGTAAAAAAGTGAACTTTTTTCTGTAATACTCATATTCTATGCATTTATAATTACCAACATCGGTATATTTTTCGCATTGATGTGAAAAGAAAACTCTAATAGATGAAAAATTATAAAATTATAATCAATAAAATATAGGTAACTCACCAACTAGATGCACATACTCGTACATAGGTAGCCACATTAATTTTATAAACTTTATGCAAAGATAAAACAAAATTATTCGAACACTCAAAACTCCAACATCATGTGACTGACGTTAGCATACTGAATTTAAAATTTTATTCTCTATCAAAAGCAAGACTTACACTTTCATTCTCGCATTACCTATTACAACATTCAATCCCTCTTCAACAAAGTATTGAGTGGCGGGTTCTTCTAATTCGGGATTCTCTAGCATATAGGATACGGTTAGGTAATTTGAAATTAGTTTATAGGTAAAGGTTATTAGCTACAACGTACGTCCCGTTCTACTCTCTAATTTTTGCATATGAAATTCTAATTTCCACATCAACCTGCAATTTTTTACAATCAAATGATTGCAGTTGATGCATCTACAAAAAGAATAAACTATGACATGACTTCGTCTACCTATCTGATACTCGTAAAAATTTTATAGGAAATAGTTATAATATAAATTTCGATACAGCATGAAAATTTCTTACGTATGCACTCCAAGGTTAGGTAATGGGTTATTAGTTACAACATACGTTCTACTCTCTACTTTTTGCATACAAAATTCTAGTTTCGACACTAACCTACAATTTTTTACAATCAAATGATTGCAGTTGATGCATCTACAAAAAGAATAAAGTATGACATGACTTCGTCTACCTATCTAATACTCGTAAAAATTTCATGAGACATAGTTGTAATATAAATTTCGATACGCCATGAAAATTTCTTACGTATGCACTCTTTATCATACGAATGCGTTTTATTTTATTATGTATGCAGTATACGAATACGTTAATGAAATTACACTCTATGCACTTATCTTAAATTTTCCTCTATCTACATTGTAACCCAAATCTATCGGTAAGTATTTACCAATTTTACTTTTTTTCAACTCCCAAAAATAAAGGAATTGCGTTATATTTTATGTTGTAAGTTATTATGTAATATGTAAGAATGAAGTTATTTTTTCTCCTCTTACTCAAGGGAAGGTGAAGAAATAATAATAAAATTATATGCAATTTTCCGATATTATTTCAATTTTAGATATCGAGGTCTACAATTAGATATCTATTTACTTACTACATCACCTTTCTAAAATACAACTTATTTACATAATCTTTGAATTATTATTTTCGAGAGCAACTACAATTACCAATACCTATTTAGTATACATCACCTTCTAAGATGCAAGTTTTTTACACAATCTTCCCCCTAATGTATATACATGCTCAAAAATTCAGAAGTGGGAATCAATTTTTTAGTATATAACCCACATGAGAATTCATAGTTTCCATCATCAACTTCCAACTTTCAACCACTTGGTTTATTGGAGTGTTCTGAAGTCATCAGTTTAACTTCCAACAAGTTACAGTTGCGCTTACAATTTTTTAAAAATTTTTACTGTTTCTTTAATTTGTGAAAAATGAGTGACAAAGTTACATCTCAACCAGTGAGTATCTTATTTATATAATATGAGTACAATATGTTTTTCTTTTCTATTCTGGTTTCAATTTTCTTCTTTTTTCAAGTGTCAATTTCTGGTTATACGAAAAAGTTCTAAAAAATCTTTCCACGAATGGGTAGACATAATATGCCTAATTTTCACTTGGAATAATTGGTCTATATCCAAAGACAATATTAAAGCAAGTTTTCCATCTTTATTTTCACTAACCAAAAATTTTCAATTTCCTTCACTTTCCTTTTTTTTTTTTTTTTTTTTTTTTTTTTTTTTTTTTTTTTTTTTTGTAATAGATTACAGTATAGAAATAAAAGGAGAAGAAAAAGGCTTGTTAGTTGATTTCCCATTTTTCATGCGGCTAGACACATTTAATAAAAAACTAGGTAGAAAAGTATTAAGTCATATACAAATGGTAAAACGTTTTTCTCCGCCAATAACAATACAACAATTTCAAATGATGGTAGAGATGGATTTATTTGAGGAGGATTTAGTAAAACCCAAGTCTACTCCTTCAAAAATTATCTGCGTAAGTTTTTCTTTTTCCTTCTCTTATTTTTGTAAAAAATTTCTTCTCCTCTATTTTTGTAAATTTTTGTAGAATGATGAAAGTTCGGATGAAGAGTCTCCGGAGAGTGATGTAGTTAATAATAGTCCTATTTCTATAAGTGCTATTAGTTTTGATAGAATACCGCCGTGTGAAGCACCACCAAAACCTATACCACGTAAACGTAAATCTACTAAAGCTACTAAGGAAAGCGATTCATTACCTACCGGTATTTATGCTTACTAATTAACTACCTAAATTTGTGAATATTCTCTTTCAATAATTTCATGGTCTATTTATTTTTTCTCTTTTTAGAACACCCAATGAAGTTTCTTAAGAAGAAACCAGAATAGACTTAATAATTTTTTATTTTTTATAGCACATCTTTTTTTCTTTTACAGCAAACTAGATTTAGATGTAATACTTGCAAATTATCATTTTCGTCAAGAACTTCGTTACAAAATCATGAAAAGTCTGAAAGACACATTAAGGGGTTAATTGAATCCTCACCAACTAATCAAAAATTATATATAACTTCAAGTGCATTTGAAAATCGTCTCTTCAATTTAACTATCCCTAATTACAAATATAAAATTTTGAAAAAATTTTTCAACTATGTTGAAAACATTTGGAAGAACGAAATTATTTCCAATTCAATATTTCAGAAATCTAATTTTAAATTTCATACAATTTTATCGGTTGAATATTGTAAAGAAAATGATCATGAGAAAAAGATAGAATTCAGACATCATTCTAAAACTTTTTCAATATCTTTCACCTCTAAACATAAAAAAAGTGATAATACACTACTTCATAAAATATTTGATGATCTTTATAATTCACATTATACACTTGAAATCACCGAATCTGGATGGAGACTTTCTAAAATTTTCTTTCTTGAATTTCGATTCAATAAATGGAAACTTATGAAAGCTGGTAGAGTTGGTTGTTATATTAATCTCCCTATGTGGGTGAAAAATTCAAAATCTTGCATCAATATTCAGAATTGTAATGATGATTTTTGTTTTAAATACAGTATAATGTGTCATGAACGAATTCAAAAAGGTGATAAGAAAAATTTAGCAAGAGTAGCTCCATATTTATCATTCAAATCTCAATTTAATTTTAAAGGAATTAAATTCCCCACATCACTCTATTCAGTTCGAAAATTTGAAAAAAATAACCCTGGAGTGTGTATTAATATTTATCGTTTGGGTAAAGATAAAAATTCATCAATTGTGGTACCATTTTCAATTTCCCAGACTAGCACATTGGAAAATCCAAACTCGATAAATTTATTATTGATTAAAAATTCTAAGAGACAGCATTACGCTTATATCAAAAATATAAGTCGATTATTGAATTCTCAATTATCAGGTAATCATAAAAAGAAATATATTTGTCATTTCTGTCTCAATTATTTTTACAAAAAACAGGATCTAGAAGAGCATTCCCTAGTTTGTTTTAAACTTAATAGAGAAAGTCCAACAAAAATGATCATGCCTAAGTTGGGTGAAAATATTTTAAAATTTAAAAATTTAACTCACACTCAAGCTTTACCTTTTGTGATTTACTTAGATTGTGAGAGTATTTTAAAACCATGTAATGAGAAGTTGGGTAAAAAAGGCTCAATCAGTATTCAAAAACATTTGTTGTGTGCTTGGGCATATGTTATTGTGTCAGAAGAAGGCATTGTGAATAATTCTGTTAAAATGTTTACTTCAGAAGATTCAGAAATGAATATGAAATTACTCATAGAGTCGTTGATAGAAGATACAAATAAAATTCAGAAACTTATTAATCGCTTCCCTAATGTGAAAGATATGAAACCTATGACTGAAGAGGAAGAAAAAATTCAAAATAATACTTACTTTTGTTCACACTGTGGGAAATATTTGTTTGTTGGTGAAGCTGTGCGCCATCATAATCATTTTACAAATAAGTATATTATATCTATCTGTAGTAGTTGTAATTTGATTTTAAGACACCCAAGTTTTGTTCCAGTCGTGAGCCACTGTTTTAGTAAGTACGAATCCCATATAATAACTGCAGCCACAAAATATATTCAAAATGAAATTAAACGAATTCCAAGATCCACAGAAAATTATATTTCACTTTCTATAATCACAAATCCTGATCGTTTCAAGAGATTTGAGTTACGATTTTTAGATAGTTTTCAATTTCTCTCTGCAAGCTTGGAAAAATTAGCTTCAAATCTTCCATTAGAATGTAAAAGTTATATGAAAGCATTTTTCAAAGATCAGCGTTTGAGAGAGTTAGTTAATCGTAAAGGAGTTTTCCCATATTCATATATCTCAGATTTTTCTGTTTTTTATGAGACTAAATTACCCTCAAAAGAGTGCTTTTATAATGATTTACAAAAAAAGGAAATTTCTCAAGATGATTACAATCATGCACAAGTTGTTTGGAGAAGTTTTAATATTCAAAATTTAGGTGAATATATGAAGTTATACCTTTTGACTGATGTATTAAATCTATTGGAAGTTTTTGAAAATTTTCGAAAAATTACTCAAATAAATTATGGATTGGATCCTTGCTATTATTATAGTATCTCTGGTATGTCTTGGTCAGCTATGCTATATCATACTGGTGTAGAGCTTGAGTTACTCACAGATGTGAATATGTTTAATATGCTAGAGGCTGGAATGTATGGCGGGATATGTCAACTTGGTACAAGACATGCTTTAAGTAATAATAAATATATGAAAAATTATGATACTACAGAAGAAGATTCTTATATTCTTTTTCTAGATGCTAATGGACTATATAGCTCAAGTCTTGCCTCCTTCTTACCTATCTCAGATTTTAGATTTTTAAAAAGAGATGAAATAGAATGCTTAGATTTAAGAAAAATTTCAACTACAAATAAAAAAGGATATATACTTGAAGTAGATATAGAGTATCCTACATCAATCCATGAAAGACATCAGCAGCTTCCTTTCTTACCAGAGAAAATAATACCACCAGGTGAAAAGACTAAAATCAAAAAACTAATTTGTTCTTTAAATGATAAAGAGAGATATGTGATTCACTATGTACATTTGAAATTAGCTTTACAACATGGGTTGAAAATCAAAAAAATACATCGTGTAATAGAGTTTACTCAATCAAATTTCATGGAGTCCTTCATTCAGAAAAATACTGAATTGAGACAAAATGCTAAAAATAATTTTGAAGTTGACTTCTTTAAAGGTAGGAGTAATCACACTTTTGGTCGTAGTATAATGAATTTGAGAAAACGAAAGAAAATTAGTCTTTGCAATACACCCGAATCTTTTGAGAAAAAAGTATCATCTAATAATTTTAGACGAAGTGTTATATTTAACAAAAATTTAGTTTGTGTTGAGAGCTACCAGAATACTATCAAATTGAATACCCCAATATGTATAGGCTTTACAGTCTTAAATCACAGTAAAGAAACTATATATGATTTCTATTATAATATTCTACCAAGTTTATTTGAAATTGAAAGCTTCGACTTTTTATACTGTGATACAGACTCATTGGTGCTTCATATTAGACATTCAGATGTGTATAAAATTATTGGTGAGAATAGAGAATATTTTGACCTGAGTAACTACAAAAAAGAACATTTTCTTTATGACATTTCAAATTTGAGAGTACCAAAAAAGATGAAAGATGAATTTGGAGGTAGAATTATTACGGAATTTGTAGGACTTAAACCTAAAATGTATTGTGTAGTAGTTGAAGATGGTGAAGGAGAAATAGAAGTCAAGAAGATTATTAAAGGCATAAATAAGTCAACAAAAGATATTGAAATCACAGTAGATGATTACCGAAAAGCGTTATTTGAAGGGAAAAACTATGAACATACACAAAGAAGAATTCAGTCAATTAAACATTCATTAATGACAATTGCTCAAAAGAAAATATCTTTGACTTCTACAGACAATAAGAGAATTGTATTAGATGATAAAATTCATACTTTACCATACGGATTTCAAGGAATAAAAGAGGGATAAGATTCGAATAAGAGTAGAAGGGGTACCTATATGAAGTTATATAAAGCTCTTCCCTATTACTGATTCTCAAAATGTATAATGTGTAAGCTAATATTAACATCTCATTACACTATTAATAATACTTTTATAGTGAATATCGGTTTGGATATTGAAACTAATTTTACACCAACATTAGTACTTTTTACCTTTACTTTTGGAAGTGAAAGTGAAAGTGAAGTTCAGCTGAAAAACTTGAAGTTTGTTGAAACAGAGTGGATTACAATCATAAAATTTTTCAAATTATGGATTGAAAATGGTAACAATATTGAAGAACCCTTTTTGAATTCGTTTCTATCACTAAATTTTACAGACAATCATATAGAGATAATAAAAGATGATCTTTCATTTTGCAAACTTAAGAAAAGTGATTTACAAGATATTTTAGGATTTCATGAATGCTTTGGCTCTCAATTTAATTTTTTGAATAAGTATTCCTTATTTGCACGGTATTTTTATTCTAAAATTGTAAATTATTTTTCAAATTTCAGGAAGGAACTATGTGAAAAAGAGTCGTTCAAATATTTGTTAAGAAATATACCAACAAACTATTTATTTGATAATAGCTATATTTCTTTGAATTTTAAAGAATTTGATAAAGAAATTTTAGCGATAATTGATAAAGAAGTAAGATTATTTTGTTCAAAGGAAATTTCTGAAAAAGTTGAAGAAATAATTAAAGGGTTTTACTTTTCTAAAAAATGGATACAAATATAGAAATTTTTTTTGTAGATTTTCAAATGTATTACAATGACAATGGTAAACAATTTATTAAAGAATTAGCTTATACTAATTTAGAAAAATCGCGACTATGGCGCTGTACATACAGAAAACCTAACACAGATGTAAATATGATTATGAGTGCTAAAACTGAATCCACTAATGGTTATATTAGACAATTTCATCACGGAATTCCGTATTATGAAGGTGAATCTAATTATGAAAATGTTTATAATCATTTATCCAACTTAAAAAATTTATATAACTCAAAAATCTTATTTGTGAAAGGAAATGAAAAAGTAATAATTTTAAAAAATATTCTTCTAGGTAATGTAAAGGATATAGCTAATAAAAAAACAGCAAAATTTCCACTCCTAAAAAATATAACAGTGAAAAATTTGGAAGATGAAATAACAGACATACCTAATTTGAAAGAATTAAAAATGTTGGCGAAGGAAAAAACTCTAATGTGTATATGGCATTCTTATAGATTATTTGAAAATTGCGCACTTAATAATGTATTAGTTTTAAGAGAATATTATTATAATAGGTGTAGGGTAGTCGAGTAATATAAATTAACAGGTGTAGGGTACCTTCAAGTATATAGATTGTAATAACATTTTTAGATTTAATATAAAATTATGGTATCTACATTACCCTCAAACTGGAGATTGGAGATCACAAAATCCTCCTATCAACGTCATAAATTCTCATTCGTCAAAATTGTGGATATATTATTAGAAAAATTGGCTCACTATGAGATTCAAATTACAGACATTGTGAGTATATTTTTTATACGATTCTAGAAGAAGTACAAAAGAAAATGAGTAATTTTTTTTCTTTTTTCAGTACTTTCCGAGTTTGATTCAGTTTAAATTAAAAAAGACTTTGATGGGGGAAACAATCATTAGAATACTTGAAATGAATAGGATACATTATATCCATTTGCAACGCATTGAATTTTAATGTAAGTTGATGTATATATTTTCAGATTATTCTTAAATATAAAAAAATTGATGAAAGAGCTTATGCACCAATGAAAAATAATTTTGAAGATGCTGGGTATGATTTATCGGCAATAGAAAAAATAATTATCAAATCTAAGGAAAGGAAAATAATTCGTACAGGGTTACAGGTGAGTATCAAATGCTGGACTTGGAAGATTAGCGCTCGCTTGATGAGGGGAACGTTTGCCCCTACATTTGAGTTGGCTCAGAATAAGACGCAGCGCTAGAGCTAAAAAAAGCGCAAGACTAGAGCTAAGGAGTGTTAAAAGTTATGCTTCAAGACTAATTTAGTGTTTTCTTTTCATTAGATTTGGATTGAATGTAATCAGCACTTTTATTTGAGAATTGCTCCACGTAGCGGCTTGGCTCATAATTTTGGAGTTGATGTGTTAGCTGGTGTAATTGATTCAAACTATACTGGTGAAATTCTAATCATATTGATAAACTTTGGGGAAGACGATTTCATCATTAGTAGAGGTGATAAGGTAGCTCAAATAATACCAGAAAAGATATTATATACACTAATAGAAGAATCAAAAGAGGACCCTCCTATTACTCAGAGAAGAGAAAATGGTTTTGGCTCCACTGGTGTATCAAGAACAACGACAACAACAACTATTGAAAATCATCTGATGGATGAGGATAGATTATTCCAAGTAAATACACAATTACAATAACTTTTTCAAAAATATGTATCTATTTTTTGAAGATTTTAAAATAAAAATTTATATGCTAACAAATTGAGGTATTTATCTTCACTCACAAAAATATTTGAATAAAAAATATAAACACCGCTGTCCACAATCTAGTTGGGAAAATTTTTGCTCCTTTTTTACATTGAAAAAAATTCTACAAGATTTATAGTGTTTACAAATTTCTAAGGGTGGTCTTAATGAAAAACTATCATAATAATAGATTTTATTTAAAATTTTTAAAACAGCAATCCAATGAGTACCTCCTCCAATATTATCATCAAGATTCATGATGAAGCAATAACTAGTATTTTTATTAGATGAAGGAAATTTATCATTTCTACTAAAGACCCCTTTGAAATTTTTAATTCTTAATTTTTTAGCATAATACAAGATTTCATTACTCCTGAGAGCTTTGTTAAATGGTAAATATTTATAAAATTTTGAAAACATTTTCAGTTAATGGTGCATATCTGAACATACAATCTGATATCAACATAGCATAACATGTAGTATTAGCTGGAATATTTTCATCAAATTTAAAATCAAGTTTAATATCTACAATCCCACCAGCAGATATATCTTCTTCTCTATGAGAAAGGTTGACCGCAATCAAAGGAGTATATTTTAAATAGTCTGATGGTGAAATAGAAGTATTAGGTTCAATCTCTCCCCTATATGCACATCCAAAATGAGCAAATTCACTATATGCTTTCATATAGTTGTTATTATCAAAATTCAAATTTTGACTTTCATATGGGGTGTATGAGTTATTGAAATAAACTTTCAATTCTTTCAATTTCACATGATCAAACGCATGGGAGTCTGATACATATCTTTTATTTGTTTGGAAACCAACAATGATGAAATTTGGTTTTTCCATAGCGGTAGCCATTTTCAACGGCCAAGTAAATTCCTTAGATTGAGTTATTTCTGGATAATTGTGTATACTCCATTCTCGAAATGTAATTGGAAGTAAGGTGTTATCCTTCATAAAGTGTAGTAAATTTATTTTGAAAGCATCATTCAGTTTCACAATTGGTACACAAAGCTTGATATCCTTTATTGATATTGACGGAGATAAATCTTTTGTGGTAATATCAGTAGCTGAAGCACCTCTAATGAAAAGAAAACCTCCATCTTTATCACGTCGTAAACGTATCTCTTGTTTAGTATTGTAGAGAATTTTCTTAAAATCTGCAAATACACTGAATACATAACGTAAGGGCAGATGAATATTAAACTCCCCTTTGTTGTTGATTGAATGAGTGTATGAATTTTTCAACTCTCCTATATAATCCAATCCAAAACTACGATAATACATAACATTTGATGGTGTAATATTCAAATAACTTCGTATGGCTACAGAAATTGCTAAATCATTAATATGCTCAATGAGAACACCATTTATATAATACTCTCCACTTGAAAATAAATTTGGAATAGCATTTGGAGCCAATGTCCACAAAGTTTTTCTGTAATTTGTTATAGTACCAGTGATACGAATATAAGCATTGTGCATATGGGAGATTTGCCCAGGAGAATAGATAGAGAACCTAATCTCATCATTTGCGTTGAAGCTACTCCCTCCTAATGGGGAAAATGTAGTCAGTTCATAAGATGAGATGGCATTATCATAGCTGAGCTCCTCTGATATGTCTAGTAAATTATTACTAGTTGACAAAGTAGTTGACATTACAAATAATTTTATAAATATTTACGAGGTATTGAAAAATTTAAACTTTGCAAAAATTCCTTATTCTCTTTACTCAGTTTAAGATTATTATGATGGGAATTTGATGCAACTCTTCTATTTATATGTTTTTTCTTCTCTGTTTTAGTAGTTGGAAAAGGCATTTGTGAGATACCCCTCTTTAAGTAATTGAAAATTAAAGGCATTTTTTATCAATCTTTCTTCAAATGTAGTAAAACACACACTTCCTCTTTATTAAAATCAATTAAATTATCATGTTCATCTAGAATCTGCACTTCTAAATACGTGATTTGAGGTGCATTCACAGGATGATAAATAATATTTTTTGGAGCTGCAATCAATTTATATCCAAACGGAACATCTAAAGCTGTGCTGTACAAACTATGTGATATTTTCCCATTTTCATAAATACCTTGAACAATATTACAAGTTATATTTATAGTGCTCACTAGAGAAAGTGAAACTATGGAATCACTTTCAAGTTCTTTTGTTATTATCTTACGTTTATCAAATCCAAATACAGAGGAAATACTATTCTTTGAAATAAAATCAACTACACAATTGTTTTTCACTGAAATTATACACTTTTGGGTATTTTCATTACATGAAATTTGTATACAACCCAAAGATGAATCTTCTATTTTCTTTATAATTTCACTCAATTCATACCCTCCAGGAGGAATCTCAATTTTTTTTGGTTGTAGAGTTTGAAATTTTTCTTTAATTAAACTAAGTATCTCTTTGTCAGACTTAGGATCTTTACCAATTATTTCTTGAATATTTGTTTTGGAGGGTAAAGTCCAGTAATATAGAACATTATTTGATTCAGTTATATTGAAGATTGAATTATAGGATGAAAAATACACTAATCCTAATGAATAATTCTCTGAAGGCTCTAGTATGATGGGTGGGTAAAAATTGCAAGACAAAATAGAACCTTGTGCTATTAAGCGAAAACTATATGAATCACGAGTAGCCATCATTAAAAGAATAAAGAATATATTTCTTCATCTATTTATTTATATACAAATTTTTTATTCTAAGTAGGCTTGGGTGTAATTCTCATTTCAGATAATTCATTTTTGTTTTCCTCTACACTTTGTGGGATTTTTGAAATGCTATCATTTATTTTCTTATTTTCATTTTCTAAATTATCTATACGTTTTTTAATATCTTCAATTGACACTAAATACCGCTCATGCCCGCTTGCAATAACTTCACTAAGATGATCAAAATCATCAGCCGTTTTCAGATTAATTTCCCTTTGAATATTTTCATTCCCAATCTTGCAATCATTTTCCATTTTTTTCAGTCTATCATCCAAACCGTTTATAAATGTTGTCATTCTAGTATTGAAATCTTCTTGAATACTTTTCTTTGTGTCTTCAATATTTTTTACCGTGTTATTATAATCAGTTTGAATTTTACCCATTCTATTTTCCAAATCGTTAGTAATTTTGTTGTTAAATCCATCTTCAATACTTTTCTTTGTTTCTTCTATTTTCAACATAAAAAGTCTATCAATATCCTGCATATCCTTTTTAAGTCTAATTTCAAAATTTGATACTGTTTGATAATATCCTAGAATATGATTAAGATAGGTATTGGTAATAACTTCCCCATCTAATGGTTTTTCATTATTTTCAACATTCATTAATTTTCTATTTTGGAATGATAGTTCATCAGAATTTATGATAGAAATTGGTAAATTTGTAATCCCATGTTGATGTCTTATATTCACAGGAACACCACTGTGGGATACTCCAATACCGTCACTAATATAATGTCCAAATTTATTAATCGGCATCTTGAAACAAATTGATGGTGAAAATAATATAACACACCTATTTATATAAATCTGTTGAATCTATCCAAGAACGCTCTCTACTTCCAAACCATTCAACATAAACTTTTTTACCCTTACGTTTCAAGACCTTATTCACTAGATAAACATCAGGCATAGAAGTTTTTTGAAGTTCATTTTGATAATATGCTCCATTAAGTTCTTCTCCTTTATCATTTTCCAAGATATAAGTTATAGGAATAGAGTGTACAACTTTCTTAATTTTATATATTTCCGTACTCCAAGATTCAGAAAATGTTGGCTTACTAAAAATTGAAGTTGCTTTACTCTTACGAACTCCATCTCCAACTTTAAATTTAATTTTAGTAGACCTTTTCCACTCATCTTCCAAATATTTTGATTGTAATTTACTCCAAATATTATTTTCATTTTTTGAATTCACCTCACTAGGTTTGTACCCTGTTGTGGTATGAATAGTATTGTTATATGCATTAACAATAGTATGAATAGTATTAATCCATTTATAGTTTCCATTTAGATAGAACTGTTTGAAAATTCTCTCTTTTAGAGTACGTATTAGTCGTTCACAAGTAGCAGCTTTCATTCCACTATGGGTAATGTACCAATTGATTCCATATTTTTTAAATACACGTTGTGTTTCTTTAGCGATAAATTCTGAACCCTGGTCAGTATGGATATTAAGTGGAATAGTATTGGATTGGAAAATTTCATCAAAAGCTCGACTAACCTCCACCCCTTTTTTAGTTTTTAATAATTTAACTATACAAAATTTTGAAAAAATATCTTCACACACAAGCACATATTTTATTCCTTTATTGTCTTTAGAAAACTTTTGCATATCCATTAAATCACATTGATATGTGTCATTTATACCACTGGATAAAAAATGTCTTCTCTTGAATTTAGTTGAAACAGGTTTGAAAAGTTCCTTTATAATGGTGTTTTTTATATCACTTAAAGCCATTACTTTTTATTTCTCTTAATTCCTAATTCTTCTAATTCACTCTCAATTGATTTTATTTCTTCTTGAACATTATTATTTCCAGCCAAAAAAGAAGCTACTAACAATCTGTAGCGAGTAACCATTTCATTTATATCATCATAGAAGACATACTCAAGTTTTGGATTCATTTTATTCATTTCAACAAAATTTTTGAAGTTTCTTTTGATTAATCCTGCACCTGAAGTATTTATATCATCATCACTTGTTCGAAAGAAATCAAGAAATCTGTTTTTAGTATTTTTCTTTGATGGAATAGGTGTAGCTGTTATTCCTTCTTCATCACTATCTTTACTTTCATTTCTTCCTTCTCGCCAAGTGGAAAAATTAGCACTTGTATCAGGATTAATAATTGTTTCTTGTTCTTCAAGTATATGAGGAGTAGTAGGTAAAGAAGTTGTAGTATGCGTATGCAACTTACTACTACTTATTGGAGTATTTGGCTGAGAAATATGAGGATGTTTTTCTACTAATTCTTTTTCTTCTTTCAAAGTAGTGCCAAAATAAAGATGGGGGTGGATAATATCGAGATATCTGAAACTTGTTTTACCAACTTTACTTGGTTTTTGTAAAATATCACCAGTATCCTTCAAAATTTTCAAATAAATATCTCGATCTTTTGCACTTGGTTTGATAACTTTTTTTGCAGTCAATAAATTATAGACAGTATTAGTTCGGGGATATGATTTTCCATTAATTTCTATGGTATCTTTTTTAAATTTAACTGGAACGCCTGAATATGTCATAGAAAATTTTACACCTCCATCAGCATTAGGTTCAGATTTTACACCATATGGTATGCGTAAATTCTTACTAGTAATACCTGTATAATCCCCATCTAAAATCTCTTCATCCAATAACCGATCATCTTGAGATTTAATTCTCTTCTTCTCTGATTCATTCTCTGCATTAGAACTTTTACGTTTTATAGTGGATGGGTGTGGTATCACAACTGTATTCCCACTAAGAGTAGATTTTATTTCCTTCAATGGGGTAGTTATTGGTTCAAATAGTTTTTTTTTAGTATCTTCTACAAAAAATTGACTTTGCTTAAATTCTTTGTACTTATCATTGATGTCACGAACAATATTCACTATAGCTTCTTTTTTGTTCATAGTATTTTCAAATTGATCGAAAATATTTTTCGATTTCTTCACCATTTTTTCTATCAACTCTTTATCATTCATTAGATGTTACTTCATCAAATTTTACAAATACATCTAAATTTTTGCGAAAGCGTCCACTATTTATAGTATGTTCTTTACTGATTGTTACAAAATTATGAGAATTTTCACTCCAAATTTGTGAGCATAATTTTTTGAATTGTATGAATGTGAGAGAAGAACATACACCTACATGATCGTCATAAATAAATTTCAAATTAGTTGCGTCAATTGGGAAAATACATATGAAGTTGGCATTATTTCGTAAAAAATGCAATCCTAAATTTCCATATGATTGATACAGTAACACACAATCAATTCCCTTGTGCCTTCCTTTTGAAAAAATCTGCTCTAAAATTTTTCGATTTTCATTTGTAATACAAACATCATCAACACAAACTAAAGAATTACTCTCAAAATGCACTTCTTCACTAAAGCAAGTATGTTTATAGAATGAGATATCTGGTATCTTATTTAGAATTTTTTCCAACAACATATATTTTTTTTGATCTAAAGAAGTACTAAGTAAATGAATATTTGAAAATTTTAAGCCATTTCGGTGAGTGATTAATTTTAAAAGTAGCATCGTTTTTCCACTTCCACTAGCGCCTACTATAATACATCTAAATGATGAAGGAAATAATGGCGAATGTTTATAGACATTTTTTTCATCATTTTCCATAAATACTTCTGTGAAAGAAGTTTTTTCATTCTCATTATCAACAGGAATTTTAATTTTGGATTGTTTAAATTTGAAGTCCATGTGTAGGTATAGATAGATAAAATAGTGTACCTACTAGTAAAATGAGAAAAAAGTATAAATACACTCACAGTCAAGTCTGTTTCCTTATTTATACTAAAAATGAAAAAAGAAAAAAAGTATATAAAAGGGGGAGGCGTCATCAATTCACTTATTAATCACATGCCCATTGATACAGCTAAACTCATTGGATATGAATATCTTGGTCCTGGTACACCAGTGGAGGAAAAATTAGAAATAATATTTCCCCAGTAAATGAACTCGATTATTACGCTCAATTACATGATATAGGGTATTCAAAAACAAAAAAGATTCCTGAAAGAAATAAATTGGATAAAGATTTAGAATTAAGAGCTTGGTCTATTGTGAAAAATCCATCCAAAAAATTTTCAGAACGTACTCTTGCTTATTTGACTACAAATGCAATGAAAGCAAAACGATATATGGAGGGAGGAGGATATAACTTCAAACCTAAAAAGAAGAAAAATCATAGAAAGAAAAAGATTGGTGGAAGTATAACTCTGAAAAAATTAATTTCAAATATGAAAAAAAATGTTAATAAAAATGACTCCATTCAAGAAAATTTAAGAAAACTTCAAATTGGTGTGAAAAAATATCAACATAAAAAAGTAAAGCTTCCAAAAAGTAAAGGTTTAATGTTACCACAATCAGGAGGTTTAATACCCCTACTTCCGATAGTATCAGCTTTGGGATTGGCAGGAGGAGTAGCTAGTTCAATTTCTAATATTGTCAAACTTGCTGAAAATATAAAATCTGCAAAAGATAAACTATTTGGTAGTAAGGAAAAGAATGTTCAAGTTGGGTCAGGGTTGTATCTTAAGAAATTTAAAAAAGGTTATGGTTTATATTTCAACCCATACCATAAACGAGAAGGTTATTAATCACGAATGTATGAAATCATATTTAGTTTATTTGAAATCCTCAATCTGTAATCACTTCTATTAATTGTGTTATTGAAAAAATTAAAAAATTATCTAGATGGGGAACTGTCAATCTAAATCTTCTTTAGATATGAAAGATTTCAAGAAATATCGAAAATTCATGTGTCCATCTGAAGTTGAGAAAGTGAAATCATTTCAAAAATTACAAAAAAAAATGTTCAAACATAGATTAATTCAATCTAAATATGGTAGTCATTGGAGCAACTGTGAATGGTCAGATGATAATGTGATGGAAGGACGTGATACATGTGTATGTACTATGTATTATTTTAGAAGAAAATCAGTTGAAGATATTTTGAAATTTTATGAAAAAATGTTATTATAATCATAAAATAATGTTAGTTTATAGAATAAAATGTTTTTTTTAGTATTATAGAATAAAAATAAACTTATCTGATGGAAAAACGGAAGAAAATTGATTATAATTTTATAATTTTTCATCTACTAGAGTTTTCTTTTCACATCAATGCGAAAAATATACCGATGTTGGTAATTATAAATGCATAGAATATGAGTATTACAGAAAAAAGTTCACTTTTTTACCGGGGAAGAGTATGTGTGTGAGTCGCTAGGGTACCGCCAGTGTGTAGGTACATAGTCGGGCAAATGAGGTGAGCCAGAACTGGCATGACTACATACTACTAGCACGACATGTTGGCCTGGCATGGCATACAGGTACAGCCCTCTCATAAGGTTGGAGGGGGAAGAAGACCAGCAAGAACGGAAAACTCGACGGCACAACCCAATACAAAGGAATTCACCCACTCCAACTAGAAAAATCGAAATGGGGAAAGGGCTCGCATGTTTACAGCCCCCCATTCAGCTTTTTACATATCACACATGCATAAGAAACGATTTTTAAAATGTATGATAGGCAGTTGATTATACCTTTCTAAAAATAATATCGTGCAGCAAATTCCCTGTGACAATTAATGAAAACTAATAAAATTAGTATACGTTTGCGGTGAGAGATTGACTACATGAGTCTTAGCAATTATCAAAACGGAGAAACAAGAGATAACAAGCTTCTTGGTATCATTCCCTATATCGCCTGGAACAATAAGAAATTCAGCAAGTTCGCCCGGATTTCACGAGGAATAATTTTCGACTGATGACTTTTTTCTCTAAAATGCGTATTACGCGGGATATTTACAAAAAACTAATTTCGAGGGGGTTTCAACCCCCATAAAAAAGATGCTCCTGGGGAAAAACGCGGAGAAGTTAGTATGTTGTTTTGGACTTTATTCTTGACCATTTCCAGCAATCAGACCTTTACTATGTCGCAATCTTCTTTTTTTTTTTTTCGAAACCTGTCTAATTTGACTACACTAACACTAAAATCAAAAATTTTAGAAAATCGCTCAACTTTGGAACCAACTTTTCAGCTCGAGTTTTTGGGCTAAGTTGACATACATATAGTGAAATTTATATGAAATTTGATAAGGAACATCTTTTGTTTGAAACTTTTTTTTCTCTGATGCTTAGTTTTCGATTTATTCTCAGAAAACTAATTTTTGTGGTACTTTGACCCCCTTTGGGGGTCACCGTGATCGCTGTGGACTTTTAGTATGTTTATCAGGAGACAATTTTAAACATAATCCACGAAAAAAACCTTTGCCGGCATTTATTTCCATTTATTCTTATTTTTGAGCAGCCTAATCTTCCTGGGTTAGATATGAAATGAATACGCTAATTAAGGGCGGTGTTAGAAGCGAAATCTGAATCCGAAGAAAGAAATGAAAAATTGCTAAAATAGGAGATCCAATCAAACGATAAAATTTCTTACAGCGTGTACGACATGACTAATAAAAACTTACACCGAAAAAGAAGTAAAAGCGAAAACGTAGATCGTCTCACTGTCGCGACGACTACAAATAAAAAAATGTATAATTATGCTACCGGCCGACCAAGCATTTTCAACAATTAAAAAATAGACCGACTGAACACGGATGAAAGTTTCTGAACGCGTTTACGAAGCACGAATACTTCCCGACAGTAGTCTAAAAGAACTGAATTGGCCACAACGAAAGTTTTTTATAACAGGTAATCACGCGTTGTGAGTGCAGGAAAAAAGTTCTGCACTCACGAAATATTTTCTAGTGAATTTTGTAAATTTTGAATTAAATTATCTCGAGTGTATAATTCTACTTCATTAGTTAGGTAGCTTACAAGAGTGCTTTTGAGTGTTACGCCATCATTAGTTCTCTAAGGAACAAGGCCTGTTATACCCCAGACCTTCTGATAAGTACTTATCATAATTATTATCTATATTTTTACATATTATTAATATCCTTATTTATATTTACATCACCATAGTCTAAAGTTTATGAATATATCTTTTAACTTTAATCTTCAGACTAAGGTACATTTTAATATTGTTATTCATACAAATATTGGGACGCAACTCGAGCAACTGGAGGGCCGCAACTCAAACAACTATGACTTTTTGCGCGGGACGCAATTGAGTAATCTCTCGGGCCGCAATTGATGTGAAAACGTGTTTTTGGGACGCAACTAACAACTTACCGTTCTTAATTATAAACTTTGACCTATCTCATAAAAAAGAGGTACCTACATATTTTGTCAATTCACTTCAGTTTTAGCTCCAATACAGTTCTGGCTGTCATAAAAGTCACGCACATTGTATACTTTCTGAATGGTGTCACAACAGGCCTTGAACATTAATTTTTATAGTCTAATACTGTGATCTGATCGACTACAACAATACTGCTCCGTGATTGGTTCATCCGGTCATGTGCTGCATTTCCATTAGCTGCCGAGTTTGCTGCCATCCTATTGGTCGCCGGTTCTATTCTTTTCGTATCGTCCAATCACCACGCCGAATACTCTTGCTCACAACCTCCATCTGTTCCCAGAGTTTTCTGAAGACTGCAGTGTTGAAAGAGAACAATTTACCTGGCAGCGAAGGTGAGTGTCCGATTGCGTCCCAACAGTGTTGCCAGATCTGGTGATTTTGTACCAGGGCTGGTACATTTCAAAAATTCTGTACTATTTCTGGTGATTTCATGATTTCTGGTACGCAGCTGGTACAAACTTAAAATTCTGGTACAAAATTCTGGTACAAACTGAGAAATTTGTCCTTCAAGCAATTCCAGAGCTCAAAAATTGCTTTTTTAGTCTTTGCCACTGCCAGTCATGAATGAAATTGTCTTTAAACCAAGAAAAACGGCTCAGGCTCACCCGCCAATACTTCTCAGCAGTCAGCGCTGAGCAGATGGCCGCCGGCCAACATCAACAATCGACGCGTGACGTTTTTATGTTCGAAACTCGGAACTCGGAAGTCAATTAGTCAAGTGATTAGTGAAGTAGGCAGGCAATGCAAATGCAAAATGCATTTTGTGAACTCGTGCCTCGTGGAGTCGTGGTATAGGATTATTACTGCTTTTTCTTACGGGTGCGTCGGTGCGATAGAATAGAATTTAGAAATTGAATTTGATTTTGAAACAGTAATGAACTCCAAGACTCAATGCCGTCAATGGAAGAAGAATTATTTACGAGTTACTTTCTATGTCGACGAGGATGAAACTCAGTGAGTAGTTTGCAGATATTTTTTAGTTTTCATTATTTCTCATGTCGTCAGTTGACATTTTTGTCTCTTCATGCAGTATGATCGAAAAATTCGAAAAAGAAGGCCTGTACTACAAATCTGGAAATTTCAAGAGCTGGTACGCGACGTACGTGAACGACTGCTCAGGGGCAAATTGTTTAAAGACTTGTCCTTATCAATACGCGTTCGTGCTAGAACGTATTATAACGCCAGGAGAAGTCGAAGAATCGGAAGAAATTGAAATACGGGAAGTTCTGTTCGCGTTCGCTACAAAACCGAACGAATTCCGGCGTGGGGACTTTTATCGGTTCATTGAAAATATTTATCGACAACTAAGTGACAATTACTGTGATTGGGTCTTTAATGAAGACGAAGATAGAAATAAGAAGCAGAACTAAGACAAGCCACAATCTAATAAGTGAGTTTCACTTTCAAATCATTTTTTTTTTTTTTGCAATGAAGCAGTGACAGATCAGTAATATAAAACTAACTGCAGATTTCAGCAAGTCAAAATGGATGAAGATAACTCGTTCTCAAGTACAGCAAACTCTGATGACTCCGATATTTCAAGTTCAAATGAAAGCCATCGTTTGATTTCAAACCGTCGAGTAAGTAACTGTTTAAATTGAAAATATTGGACCAGGTATGAAATAAAATGTAAAAATTGTCGTATTTTATTAAAAATTGTAATTCGTAGAAAAGAAAACAAAATAGCGTCCGAAAGGCAAAAAGAAACAACATTATCAACATAAATTTCAAGCCGAATGGTTGTCAAGATATTCGTGGGTTACAAAATCTACTAAAGGTGAACCTTGAAATAATAAGTGATGTTTATTGTTATAGAAAAACTTGGCTTCTATTTTCTTCGTGTTTTTTTCGATGCACTAGTTCACTCATATTATTCAGGAATGTTTTTTTTATCAATAACTTGAGTTCAAAATAACGCTTGCTTGTTAGTTCCATTGGTAATGTCAGCTAAAAATATTTTCAAACTGCGACCGAAAATAAACATTTCCAGTGGTTGTTTTTTGATCTATGGATTCATTGAGAGTAATGACATTGCTCAAACATTATAAAATGGCCCATATTTGCAGAACGGCACCGTTCTAAATTCTAATTTTAAAAAAAGTGATAATGAAAGCCAAGTTTTTCTTTATAACTTTAAAACACTTAGTTCATTGTTTCCACGGCTGAAACTTTATTAATAAATAATTTTTCCCGACTGTAGGTATCAAATATTTTCGTTGTACATGTTGCAACAAAGACCTGAAGTGTGGCACGTCAATACTTGAGAGGCATGCGAGTACTACCGTGCACAAAAAGAGTGCGGAAGCTGTCAAAGGAAGCCAATTATTGGACTATGGAAACTTTGCTTCAAGAGCGTTAAAACGTACGGTACACATTATTGAAATTTTGTTCTGTTTTTACTTAGTGGAACACAATGCGAGTATCACTTTAGCTGATCATTTGGTATCATTGTTCAAAAGTTGTTACGAAAAACTACATCCTGGTTGTCTGAAGATCCAATATCACTAACATGTAATCGTACAAAAGCAACAAAAATAATTCAAAAAGTTATTGGATATGAAGATGAATTGCGAATTATTGAAAAGATGAAGTCTGGTCCCTTTTCTTTATTACTTGACGAGTCAACAGATATTTCAGCTACTTCGAACCTTGCTTTAGTTGTCAGAACTGTAAGTGATAATATGACAGTTGTGGATGAATTTTTATCTTTGTTAAAATTGACTCAATATGATGCAGTAAATATCCATCGCAAAATAAAAAGCTGGTTCATTGATAAGGGAATACCTTACACTAAAAATATGATCGCGATAGGTGCTGATCAGGCTAGTGTCTTGGTTGGATGTAATAAATCAGTTGCAGTTCTTTTTAAAAAAGAAATCCAGAATTTATTTATAATGAGATGTGTTTGTCATTCTCTTGCTCGATGTGCCCTCTATGCCTCTCAAAAATTACCATACAATGTTCAACAATTTATGGTTAAAGTATATCGTCATTTTAAAAACAGTGGTAAACGCCAAGGTGAATTTCAACGAGTGCAAGAAGTTCTAAATATGAAGATTAATAAAATTTTGAAGCTTGCACCTACTCGATGGCTCTCTTTGGGATCATGTGTTGAAAGGTATCTTGACCTTTTGCCAGCCTTAAAGAAATATTTTAATGATGAATTATTGAAACTGAAAAACCAATTCAAATTAACAAAAAAAGATATTGAATACAAAGCATCACTTGAAGTCAATGTATTAGTGGTACATCCAGAAACTGAATTGTACCTAAGATTTTTACGTTATGTGCTTCCTATGATTTGTCATTTGAACATGGAGTTTCAGGCAGAAAGTCCTAGAATTCATGTTTTATATTATAGAATGGATGAAGTCTGCCGTACTATACTTAAAAATTTTTTGAACGCTGATACAGTAGAATCTCGTGATTTGGCGATGTGTAAAAATCCCCAAAATTTTTTACCCATCCAGGACATTTATGCAGGTCCATATGTGACAGCCTTTGTGGAAAAAAACAATATTTCTCCAGACAAATTGAATACCTTTTATTTGAATGTAAGATGTTATTACATTGAACTCTTTGAACAGATACTACAACGATTTTCCTTCAGTGATGAAGGTAAAGCTTTTAAGCAGTTTACTTTTCTGGACCCCAAAACTTTGAAAACTTGTCGAACTTTGGCTGGTGCAGCTGCATATGTTGATCAGAAAATAGACCTGTATGAACTTGAAATAGAATTTCAACAATTATTAAATAACAAAAGTTTAAATTTTGAAGAGGAGAATATTTATATATTTTGGAGAAAAGTGGCTAAGTCTGAAAAAGCAGATGGGAGTTTACTTTACCCATTAATAATCAGGCTAGTCAAACATATTTTGATACTTCCCCATAGTACAGCCTGTGTGGAACGAATATTTTCAATGATTACAGAAAATAAGACCAAGAAAAGGAACAAGTTGGAGGAAGAAACAATGGGAGGAATCCTCCATGGAAAAAATTTGCTAAAAGCAGCAAAGTGCAGCTGCTTTGAATTTGATGTTGAGAAAACTAATATGCTGTCTCATTTCAACTCTGACATTATGTATGGAACTGAATAATAATATAATTTTGTGTTCATTATTTGTTAAAAGAAAATGTTGCGCTGTTCTCGATCTTTTTTTTCTTTCTCTGGTCAAATTACTTTTTATGAAAGTAACTAATGCTCTATAAACTTTTGTGCGTTTTTCTATTTAGTATTAAGAAGTTTTCTCCTGAAGTTACTTTGCGTAGTGATTGAATTTTTCTACCTAGTATTAAGAAAATGTTTCCAAATTTTTTGTGATTCGTTGAATTTTTCTATTTAGTATTAAGAAGTTTTCTCCTGAAGTTACTCTGCGTAGTGATTGAATTTTTCTACCTAGTATTAAGAAAATGTTTCCAAATTTTTCGTGATTCGTTGAATTTTTCTATTTAGTATTAAGAAGTTTTCTCTTGAAGTTACTTTGCGTAGTGATTGAATTTTTCTACCCAGAATTAAAAAAATGTTTCCAAAGTTTTTGCGTGATTTGTTGAATTCTTCTCTTAGTATTAAGAAGTCGTTTCACTACCTTTTCGTAATAACAGTGCTAAAAGCTAGGTACCAGAACGTTTTTTTTTTTTTTGCTTGAATACATGTTATGAAGAAAAATCAGGTTCTTTCAGGAGAAATAATATGTTTTAGACAAAGGTATCTTGCAAAAGCTGGTACATTTCCCAAAAATCTGGTACAAATCTGGTAAATTTCAATCATTTCATCGGGAATTGGTAGGTGGTACGTTTTGGCAAAATTTGGTACGTTTCTGTTGGACCACTAGTACAAAATGAAGATCTGGATCTGGCAACACTGCGTCCCAACCAAGAAATAGCATCTCATTTGGTTGTTCAATTGCATCCTGTATGTACTGTCGAGTACTCACAAACATTTTTACAAATGGCGTTGCAATGTGCTAAACCCGCGCCATCTCCGGAGCGTTGATAAAAAAATGAACCAACAAACAGGTTGTCTTCCATAAGAATAACACCAGGAGAAATAATCGTAACGTTATTAATGGACAATGGTGTGTTTCCAAAAGAATCTTAGTGGTGGTTCATTTAGGTCAAATCAGGCTGTGCATATCTGAAGAAAAACATAGTGTTGATGATGTGAGGGATTTGACACACAATCATGAGCGTGAAGAGGAAAGACAATTACAGCGGAAAAAAAATCGCAATGCAGTTAAACGACGAGCAATTGATGTCTGCAAACGACCTTTGAAACTTATCCTTGAAGAGATGATGGAACATACCTAACCATAACTTTATATTGAACGTTTATAATATATACCATATTTTTTTCTGGGTTTAATCAGTCCACCTCCATGTGGTGCACGTTAGGTAATGCAAAATGGACTCAACGCAATTGGATCACCCAAAGTTTGGGCAATATTTCGAATCGGCCACAATTGGTCTCGACGCGAATGATCGTTCTTCCGAGGACGCAATTGGGAAACCCCTGTAGTGAAAAGACGCTTGAGTTGAACTCGTGGGCACCAAAATTAAAGGAGCTTATAAAACTCTACAAAATGAATTGTCTGATGAAGCCACTGTTGGATAACATTCAATCACCAAGTTATAAGATAGCAAAGATCGCTGCCAGATTCTTGAAAGAAAACTATCAGTTTCCACCTACACAAAACATCAGAAACAACAAGGAGCTGATTTGGATAAGGTGGTAAACAAGAGCAACGATAAACTGTGACAAGCAAAGTTTTGTACCGTAGCAAAAGAGGAACTTCTCACATTGCTGCGAAACAACAGATACCATGGAACCCTTCCCAAATCTACAGAAGAAGATCCGACAGAACAATTTGACTTTGACACTAGCGGACAAAGGTGACACGGTAGGGGTAATGAAGAAGGATGACTACACACCAAACAGAGAGTAATAATTAGAAGGACCTGATCCAGAAATAACAGAACAGGCTAAAAACTATGTTGAAAGAGAACGCAGGAAGGAAGAAAACTCTGCCTCTGACACAATGTGCTCACTTTTGACAGTGGAAGATTATTCGGCTTGGTAATTGGACAAGACAGGAAAACCAGAACCGACCAATAGAATGATACCAAACCTGGTAGCCAACAGACAGCACAAAGGCGGATTTTAACCAGCCAGACTCAGTATTATAGTCTTAGCTAATTTGATTACAGTGTTAAGACTATTAAAATTGATGTTTAAGGTCATACTACTCGATAGCGATAAAAATGTAGAAGAGTACTCTCAACTATCTGTGCTCTACTTACACTTCATCACACTCAAAATGAGTTCTGAGTATTACCAACCATTAATTGTCACTACAAATAACGAGAAGCAAATAACGCTTTACTTCCGACATGAGGCTGAACGGTCATCAACTAAGTTTACGAAGTCTACCCTGTACAGCGAGGATATCCCACCAATTTAACAATTGTAAGAATAACGTCTATTGATCTTCAACATAATAAAAGGATCAGTAAAGCTGCGCGTTTGGAGTACGTGAAGTACCGGTAGATGAGATCAAGATAAGTATTACATCCGACCTCCACAAAACCAATCGCAAAGTGAGCCAAATTTCACGAGTGATACAGAATATTATCATTTTTTCCTCATTATCTTATTAACAAGCTATTCGACTCCACATAACGGGTCATCAGCTCGCGTTAAGTTGGTTTTACAATAATTTTACTTCATATTATTACATAAATTTCGATTTGATAAAAATCTCTCCACTCAAAAAATTCGTAATTTCATACAGAAGCTCCCTTCTATAAATAAGAGTACGTTGTTGCAGAACTTTCTGAAACAACTCGAAAGCGAAAGAAGGATAGAGGACTTTCAATTGGACAGTGAGAAACGGCTCAATACTCCGTCTGTCGTCTCATAATACGCACAATGCTTTCTTAGATACGTCTTCTGAGGCGGATTTGTCGAAATATAAACTATGTGGATTTTGCTATCTAAACCCTAACACAAGCGAGTGTGAAATTCCCAACTTTTTTAGCCGACGAGACGGGTGCAATTTTCCAGGGTTGCCACTTTTTTTCATTTACGAAATTCCCTGACTTTTCCCTGATTTTCCAGGTATTTTTGAAATTTTCCCCATGACTTTTTTTGCAACTTCATATTTTGCTCATTCTTTATGAATAAACTTCTCTTTTTTTTCTTTATCTCAACCGTGCAGAAATTGAATCAAAAGTAAGGATTTCCCAGAATTTTGAGAAATTTCTCAAAATTCCCCGACTTTTCCCTGACTTCCAGTTTTTTCAGAAAAGCTACTCATTTTTGAGTCGTTTGGTTCGAATTTGAAGTCAATTTTTTTTTCCGACTTATGCCTGGGTTTCCCATGACACATCACATAATATTTGAAAAATTTGATGGGTAGTACAATGGTGAAGCTTGGAAAGAAAAACGACCTTATGAACAAGTTCAAAGCAAGAAATAGGACTAGAAAGCGAAAAAAAAATTAGCTAGAGCCTAGGTTTTACAAGTCCTAAAATCATGACGTGACAACTTGAACGCGCTGTAATTTCAAGGAAGCCGTCGTCTTTCCAAGTCCCCCTCCTATCATAGCTCGGAGGTCGGAATTTTACAAGTCCCCCTTTTATCATATATAGCTCGGAGGTAGGAATTTTTCCAAGTCCCCTTCTATCATATATAGATCGGAGGTAGGAATTTTTCCAAGTCCCCCTCCCCTCTCCGTGACGTCATCAACCTCGCTCACGCTCGCGGACGAAGAATTTCTGGAAGCACCCCCAATAAAAAGGATAGCGGGTTCCCCGCTAAAAAAGAAAAAAACAGAATTCCTCACATCATCGAACATTTAGTCATGAGAGTTGGGTGGGTTTTACCATGGTTTTTCCCCATCCCTCTCATGACGAGTTCGAAATACACTGCATAACTATACACTTAACTCTACCTATTGAAAGAGGGTATGACTTCTGTTTTTATTTCATTTTACTTATTTTATTATCTTATTTATTTATTAATTTAATTTAATTTAATTTTTATTTTATTTTATTAATTAATTAATTAATTTATTTATTTATTTATTCATTTATTTATTATTATTTTTTTTTATTATTATTTTTTTCCCCCTTCGTTCTCCTCTCAGTCTATTTGATTTCTTTTTTGGTTTTTAATATCTTTCTTATATATCACTATGACGGGAGAACGCAGGCCGAAAACGAAGAGGCGAAGAGCCTGTCCTAACCAAAGGGAAAACTTTCCCAAGAAAGGAAGCCTAATCCACCAAAATTTCCCATGGATTATGGAGCGGTGGTAGGAGGTAGTAGAGTCGAGGTGCTTTATAACTATCCTGCTTCTGTTTTTCACTCTGGTGAGTACCGATTCATGAACAATTGGTTCGCTTGCAGAGAAGTGTGGGTTGCGTGACATCACCGGAATCTACCGACTCTTGGGGATAATACAACGAACAACGCAAACAACAACGTACGTAAGTTTGAAGTCACTGAAGATAAACGATACTAATCCTAGGACTAGTGTGTTTAATAAAGTGATGTAAACTCTTCCACACAGCTCTAAAAGTATTGGAGGAAAAACAACAAAATCTGAGCATTTTAGCCAGTAGTGTTCTTTCGTTCGATTTTATCTGTATTTTTAAACCTTTTTAATTATTACAATTTAAACCGTTTTTGTGATGCATTACGTTCGACTCACATGAATATAAACTGACCTCATTACAAATCACTCATTTCTATTCAAATAAACGCTTCTTCTTCAATAAAGTTTCCATTGTTTACAGCCGTAGCGCGGTTCCGAAACCCACCAAGCCATTGAAGAGTTTTTTTTTTTTTTGTTGAACGTGGCTTTTATTTTGTCCATGTTTCTCGTTTGCTAAATCCGCATCGGACGACATATTGAAAATCAGTGATATTCGAGATCAAAAATCAGACCCGTGAAAAAAAAAAACGAAGTCAGCAAAATATCGCGGCTTGTGACAAAGTCACGACTTACGACCCAGTGGCGCCGTAGTGTCGTATACTTCCCTTTTCAAGGTTCCTACTTCACAATATGTTTTTATTGGTCGAATTCTCATCGGACACGGTCACAGTAGGTAGTCTAAAATATGTATTCTAGGACGATCAGCAAATAGAACGATCCGAGAACGAAAATGAAAAAAAAAAAAGGTCGTAAAAGCGTAAATCATCCTAAGAGAGGATATTATATACGTATACGGAGTAAAAAATACCTGCACGTTCTATGAACACTTTTTTTAAAGTCAAAATAGAATTACTTACTCTGTAGCTTGACCTGCGCTTTCAATCATTCGTCTATCATAATTAGAAAAAAAGGTGCACCATTTTTTATTGATTTTTCGTGATGCGCCGAGTCCTAACCCTCTCGCCACTTTATAATATAGGGTAGATTATATTATTTCATTCAGCATAGTTAAAATGCACCACAATAGTTTCTGCAAGAACATTTCAAGCCAGAGAAACTCATAGCTTTTCACGTATAAATTTTAAAGACAAGTTTCAACTAAATTCCAATTCTCAAGTTCAAATATATTCATCACCTGACGGACGGTATCTTTAAAACTTGGCAAACTCAACAAGCAAAAAGAAGCTAAAATAGCTATGCAACATTGTATGTGGCTGGCCTTGGTAATAGAAGGTGCAGGCAGACTAGATGCGATGAATTTTTGATTTACTGTAGACGCCTGAAGATACTATAATGACTTTTAAAACTTGATTTTACGCAACAATGAGGGCCATGATCTTTGCGAATTCATGATTGGGTTCAAAAACAAACCTAAGTAAAATGATGGCGGTCACAGAAAATTACTGAGCGATCATCACGAATATCACTAGAGATAAACTTATATATAGGGACGATACCGTAATTAATATAAATGTGTAATATACGAAAAAAATGCGAACACATCTCATTACAGATAAAACTATGGCCAGACTGTTGAACGAGGAAGTCGAATAAATACAATTTCCTGAGTTTTATAGGAACCAGAAGGGGCAAGGAGTACATTCTACGACAGTACGTGCAATCATGTTTGATTCTAATATTGAAGAAAACACGTACAAGAGTAAATGAGGTAGCCTAATTGTTCATGGTCGATGATTTGGGCGCGATAAGGTCCAAACAGGAAATTTGATTCATACTATGCACCATTCTTAAAATTGTAGAATATACTAATTTCTCGTGTAGATACATACTTCCCTATATGGAAGGACATTCTGATGAATCACCACGACATTCTGCAAACGAACACATGCCGAAACAATGCGATACCTTTTTAAATATTCTCGTTAAAATTATGCAGGTACGTGTGTACATATATATTCGAAGATGAATTTTCGAACAGAAGTATAAGCGATCGATGTAATGTTGGCTGTAGAAGTCGCTGCGTCACGGCGAACCGAAGAAAAGACGAAAAAATGGTGCGAAAATCGCGAAAATATTCTAATCTTGATATTACAGCTAGTGATACACAGAAAGCAGGGCGACCTTCAAACTCCATTTCATAATGATTAAAAATAATTTTGAATACAAAAATTGACCCCACAATTAATTACTTAAAATTCTAGATGAATGCACAGTTTTTAGCGGAGCGGGGAATCCGCTATCCCTTTTGTAGGGGGTACTTCCAGGAAATTTTCGTCCGCGAGCGCGAGCGAGGCTGATGACGTCACGGAGAGGGGAGAGGGACTTGGAAAAATTTCTCCTCCATAGAACAGATTTCTTGTTAAAATTTCGACATACAAGTATATATGATAGGAGGGGGACTTGGAAAGACGACGGCTTCCTTGAAATTGCAGCGCGTTCAAGTTGTTACGTCACGATTTTCAAGACTTGGAAAAACTTCAGCAGGCTCTAGGGGACTCGGGATAGTGGGTTCCCCGCTGCCATTGCAGTCCTTCAATCAGTGATCTATATTTACGGCGAGAGTAGGGAGGCGAAGGAGGAAGATGTAGAAAGTTTTTGATCTTGAGATTTATACTGGAGGGTAGAGGAGACTTAAGAAAAATTGGACTTTTGTCCGAAATAAGTGACATGTGATCATGAATTAGAAGAAGGAATTTTTCGATTTCTTGGAAAGCATCGACGAGTGATATATAATCAGGCGCGGATCCACGGGAGGGGGAATCCTTCCCCCCCCCAAAAAAAAAAGGCCTTTAGACTTTTTTTGGATTATTTCCCCTCCCAAAGTTATCGTCTGGATCCGCGCCTGATAATTATAAATATGTATGTATTTGAGATACAAATATCAATGTATAACTTTCATCGACTATCGATTATATCGATAGGATATATTCATTGAATCGATATCTTATGTTACGCCACGATAGTATCATTATTGTAGAAGAGGAGCTAAGGTGTACTACTAGCTAGCTGACCACCAGCATTTCTTGGCATAACGGAGGTTATAGCAGTGAAGCCTAGTATACTCATTACTCATGTTAGTCCTAGTATAGTGAAGGTTGAGCATACAGGTCCCAAAGTAACAAAGGTCAAAATTTTTTCAAGTCACGAAAGTAAGTCAAGGTCATTCATGATGTCATAAATCTCGCGTCTTAAAATTTTCGACTGAACTACGCCAGAGACAGACATGTCAACAGCTTTCAGCAAAGCATTAATTGAATTGAATAAAATTCTTTATTACTCTGATGAGCTTACCGACAAGATTACCATGTTTATAGTCTGCTTTGAAGTACAATGAATTTGTTTCAGCGTGCTCTAGTCAATATGAAACAATCGGATATTCTTCAATATTTTCAGACTTGCAGCCTTCATATCCATGTAAGACACCCACGAGATTTTCAAGGTGAGGCTGCCAACAGGTATTCAACTTATCTGCAATGCGGATGACACACTGGTAGTATGCACTGCTGGAATAACTGTAGCGGTGGAGAACATGGAAAACCAGGCCCCAGAGGCAGAGACACGTTGGATCGTGTCGTCGCCCAGACTAGAACTCGCACCAGGAAAGACGGCCCCCGACCCATCAAAAGTTCAGTCCACCTACCTTTTGCCGGCAGGGTGAGAAAATCATGATCAACCAGATGATACCGTACCTGGGCATTTGGTTTGACTTCAAGCACCATTTCCTGATGACAAAACAAAGAAGGCTGAGGAAAGCGAGAAGAATGATAATAATGATGAGCACCGCACTCTAAATCCTCCTGTATGGAGCTGCAGCATGGGCCGACTTAATAAAGACAGCCTACAGAAAGAAAGAGATAAAAAAGATCCATCGGAAAATTGTGAAGTAGTGCCTACCACACTTTAGCACGTTTACCACCAATCGAGGTTCTTGCTGAGGAGAGAGAGATCGTTTTCGAAGCAAAGAAGAGGACAACGATTGACCAAGAAACGAAGAAATTTAACGGGTCAAGCAGGAGGTCAGGCACTATAAAGCGAGAATTGCTCAGAATCAGCCACGAAAATGGACGATCCGCGTGTTAATACGCGACCTTGAAGAATGAATAAATCGAGACCATGGTCAGCTGAACTTTCATCTGACGCAGGTGTTAAGCGGCCATAGCTGCTATAACAAATGCTAGGAAAGTTGAGCAGGCAACATATTAGCATTTATGATCGAGGATCGCAGCACACCTGATTTGAGTTTGAGGCACAGAGGCGCTCAAGCTTAGTCGTTCTCTGTACGAGATTGGGGTAGATTCGACGCTTTCTCCAAGATGCTTGGTTGTCACCATGCTAAATTCCGAAGATCTGCACTCGTATATAGCCACAGTTATGAAGTAGAAGATAAGACATGTAATGGAATAGGCAAATGCAGAGCCACGCTCGACGTTTTGCACACCTGTGGACGACTCTCCGCAGGAAGAAGAGGAAACATAGGGACTTGAAGAAAGAAAAAGAAAAGAGACTTCAACAGCGACTCGGTTCTAAGTTGTGTCTCGTGATGTGAGTGCTGCAGTTTGTAGGCCTGGGATCACTGCAGCTTGGCAGCTGCCAAGAAGCGAGGAGATTTTTCTAACGCTAAAATTATAACCGAAAGGGTTGATACCAGTGTTGGAGGAAAAACAACTAATGCGTACGCAACCCGAACCCACTCCAGTATGGAGGACAGGTGACTGCACTTGCGACACAAGCAATAACTACATGTTACGTAGTACTCCTTCGGCATTTTTTCATTTTTGGTCTTATAAACTTTTGGCGTGAAGTAATTTTGATAAAGTGACTGAAGAATGTGAAGCAAAACTTTTTTCTAACGAGTTAACTTATAAACGCCCGAGTAGCAAACTTCTCACTTCACGTTCTTGATTCATAAGATACTCCCCGTATAGAGTTTGAAGTGTTTCTTAACAATTTATACCTTGCTCTGCCGTTCTCACTGTTTCTACTCTTGTGGGAAAACGTACATTCATGAACTAAAAGAATGTAGACATACCACAAGCTTCTTATCAGTGCTGTCTCATAAATAAAATACTGCCTTGATTGTGGAAAGAAAAAGTTGATTGATCGAATATTTAAATCATGACTTATTTAACGCGGCGCGTACTCATTTTCCAGTATATTTATTCGATGGAAACATTCTTCAACTATTCATATGATACCACCTGTCGCTTTAAGCAAGTTCAGTCCAGACTGCGTTGATAATGTTCGTTTTTTTTTTCCTTTTTTTCCCATTCAATGATGAAATCCGACACAAATTGTTATCGTTATAGAATTCTAGAATCAGGTATAGTTTTTTGCGTCGCCAACCAACTTCGTCCAGTATAATCTGGACTCGCGTTGCACTCGCACCAAGAATGGCCTTATCAAGTAATAACCGGAAATTATTGAACTTTGATATACAAATAGCAATGATATATTCACGATAAAATAATCAAGAAGTATACCGATAATCGAAAGGCTATAGAAATTATAAGAAGTATGAACAGAGAATACTGATACACATGTCTACCCATGAATTGCGGCCGATCCTCTTTCAAGGGGGCAGAACACAAAAGGTATGTACAGACGATTTTCAACTCCGCGAATGACAGGAAAATTAAGTGGACGCAATTCATTCAACTTTTCGGCCAAACCGCAATTTCTATGGGCTATAACTCATGGAACTTCCCATTGGGCCGCAAATCCCTTACAATATGCGATACGCTTTAGTTGCCGAGGAGTGAACGAGCTGTGTTGACTAAACCTCTTAAATGCTCAGCTGGTTGTGATTCTGGAGCAGGCAGGGGCTTCTTTCGCTGGCACAGAAAAAATGCCTGACAGTAGCAATTTTGCGCTCTAAAGCATATATACATTTTTGTAAATATCTACTTATTATCGTTCTCTTGTCGAATTTTATAGTTTCTGATACAGCAATGTATCAAACAAATCTAACACATAAAGCGAAGAATTCGCTTGAACATTCAAGTCCTACACTCGTCTAAAAAACATTTTCACTTCACTGACCCTGGGTAATAACGAACAAATTCTTCAACTAAACGCTACACATAAAATGAACTCCACTCGTATTTCTAAAAATTACGGTCGAATGATTTCGAAAGGAGAAATTCCTTTGAACGAATAAACTTGTAGAATGAATATATTCTCGAAACGCAAACAGTGTGTCTAAATTAAAAATAATATAGAGATGGCGAAGGTCCGTCACGTGAATTCGGTCGAAAGTGCACGAAAAGCGAATTGCGCAGAAAGTTGGAATGCAAAAAGATAGTTTGTTTGATTTTTTCAGCTTACCAATACAGCTGCGAGAATAAATAATAATAAAATTGTTATTTCGAAACAGAGCGAACAAGTATTCCTCATAATGCAGGGTTATTGCTCCGTATCAGACAAACTAATCATAAACGAAGGAAGCTGAAAATTCTCCAACGGGGTCAATACCTATCGAAAATTTATTTTAAAAATCATTATTCCAGTTTTATTAGACACAAACGTCGGGGGCAATAACCGTGTTTCGAAATCATTAAAATCTTGAAATCAAATATTCGTGGTTCTCTTTAATTTTCTTCATTTTTGATGCATAACAATTCATATTTGCTCGGTAAAATAGAATGTACGAGTATGAATGGTAGCAAAATGAAACTAAAAAAGTGGCAATGAACAGAAGAGTGAACTGTAAGTTTAATGGGTAATATTATGTGAACTGAACAGTAGCTATATAGATAAAGAACTTCTTGAAAAATATCAAAGCGGATTCACAATTAAGAAAATCAACTAACGATAATCTCAGACTAACACAGGCAATAACCGACGGTTTCGTTAACAACGAACACACCATCGGTGTATTCTTTGATATCGAAAAAGCCTTTGATGGAATCTCCCACGCTGCAATATTGTCTACGACAAACTCTGGGTATTAAAGGATTTATATACGCTTTCCTCGAAGACTTCCTGAGCAAAAAAACATTTCAAATACGCCTCGGTAATCATCTCTCAAAACCCAGAACACAAGAAACTGGTACACCACAGGGATCAGTAGTCAGCCCATCCCAGTTCATACTAACACTCATAAATAGAGACCAGATTTGATGGCATTTGTCAAATCGTTTCCTGGAGGGCGGGAAGCATGAAAACGAAATACAAGTACGTTTTGGGGGTTAGGGAGCCAGGGAAAAAATACGAGTATACATGCCAAATAATGCCAAAAAGTGGTGAAATTGCTCAAGTAAAGACAGAGAAAAAAGAGGTTAAACTTCAATTATATGGTGACATCAACGAGAAAAGAGAAAAATGATACTTTATTCTCATACTACCATTGGCTGAGTCATAAATTCATAATCTAATCGCATAGTGCGACCTCGTCGTTACTTGCTCGCTAGACGAAACTTAATTTGTGACCTGCGATTAGAAAAGGATGCTCATTGCCCACTGGCGCAGGAACACCATTTTTCTCTGATTGGTTATCTAATCAGAGAGAAATGGTATTTCTGTCAGTAGGCAATAAGCATCCTTTTCTTATCGCAGCTCACCTGCAGTCTAAAGAGAATCTTGAAACATTTAATTATTATGTTACAACCCAAAAATTCTGTTTGAGTTCGTTCTGCATGCCTTTCAATCATTTTTTTTTGTCCAAAAAATGCCAAATTTTTGATTTTCAGCGTCAAATTTCTCATTATTCAAGCCAAAAAATCCGGTCTCTATTCATAAATATCGATGAGTGCCTTCCCACAAAGGTCAACTATTCACTCTTTGTTGACGATCTCGCCATATTTACTCGTACACACGTGGAGACAACATTGCACAACTGTCCAACGTTTTGCGACGTAGCGTCAGCAAACTTGAGCTGTGGTATAAATCACCACGTGGACTCAAGTTTTCCACAGCAAAAACGAAAGCAGTCATTTTTACAAGGAAAAAAATGGTTCCAGGCTCACTCAATCCTAGTCATCTACATTCTTAGGCCAGATGCAGGGTGGGTACCGAGGTTGCAAACGTCGTCGTTGTCCCCGTGCTGGTCTGCCGGCAATGTAAAATAAATTGAGATCTTGTAACGCTGGTGGACATTCACGGGAAAAGCTCTTGAGACGTCATCTGGACGAACGAACGGTGGAGATAACAGCAAATGCGTGTACTTTTCACTGTTCGATTATCAGGATCATTATAGGCCTGTTGAGGGCCAGTCGCCTGCACGCGCCGGTAGACTATCTGGGCAAGATGAAAGAAGCAGCAGGAACGAGGCACAGCTGGGAAAACTTTTTCGCATGCTTTCATGATGCCAACCTCGAAATCCATCATTATCTTCGTTGGGGCGCACTGGTGGAGCCCGCAATCGTTAATCACATCTAGCACTGCCTGAAGGACTTCGTATCTTTCCTTCTCCTTCCCCGACAAAAGTGCATACACTGACGGAAGCGCAACGAACCCACCTGCGTAGAACTAGATTTGAGGATGTACTACGAAGATTTGTTTGAACTGTCACCCGATCCGGGGCATGACCGTTGGAAAGAACATCTTCTTGGATCTAAGCTGGAACGTGATTGGGTCGAACGGTCAAGAGCTCCTGGAGTATCTGTTCGACCCACGGTGGCTTGTGGACGAGCCGATATGGAATCGGGACGAGTACATTGAGAATCATTACCTCGATTTGCCGGAGGGAACTGGGTGGCCGCCTCAATGGGAAAAGAGGAAAGAGATCTCCCTTTTCGATGGAGTCATCATGCCGGACGTCGGTATATTATTTTGCAAACAACGATGGGAGGATGTATGAATGACATTTTGAGGGGTTCGTTCAAACGTCTCACGTAAATCTAATATATAAAGTAGAATGTTTGTCTGTCTGTATGTATGTATGTTCGTCCATAACTTTCGAACGCCTTCACCTATCGACCTGGAATTTTTTTTGAAAAATTTCGTTTTTTCTGGGTCAGGTTCTTAAATACATTTCGATGTTTTGACTCCCTGAAGGTGGAGTAGGGGGCGACAAAATTAGGAAAAACGGGCATTATCCAGTACTGAAACTGCTTTGCGCTGTACGTTAGACCTAGGCGCGTTGAGTGGCGCAGTTTCGAAAATTGAATTATTGTGATAACTCGTGTATAACTCATTTTTATGAAAAATTCAAGAGAACAAAAATTGTAGCCCCTGTAATTTCCTTTCGAATGAGCCCGGTTCCAGATTTTTAGGAGGAAATTTTGTGACTACAGTATTCGCTGTACTTCCATACTAAGTAGGTAAGTTATTTTATTCACAGTTTTAAAAACACCTACATAAAGGATTTTACATCTGGTATCTCATACAAGAACCAATGTCTAGACACGGTGCGCACTGCGTATGGGCTAGCGGAAATGACCCTTTTTTTTTACCTGTTGTCCGTGTGTTTTCTTAGGGACTGGCAAAATGTCAATGGATTTGTCTGTATTCTGCTGCGATACAGGCTTCACGCGTTAAGTCAGCTCTCAAGTGAATTAGTGTGTAAAAAATTTAATTTGGTGATTTTATTTTTGTGCGACTCGGAACTTTGATATTTTATAAGTACAGTCGCAGTTTTTGGTGTCTATTTCTTATTTTTGAACAGAAAAAAAAAAATAATGTTTTTCGGTAATTTTAATTTTTGCGCGACTCCGATCCATTCTTAATAATTTATTATCTCTTGGTTATGGGAAACTTTTAACCTCTTTTTTGCGCTTTGCATGCTAACCATTTATAAACATACCAGAATACAGTTTGTGTATGTTGAATTCTGCCAGTCCCAAGTCTGGAAAATGAAAATGTGAGGGAAATGGTTCATCTTACATCTTATGCGCATTTTTCAATTTTTTCAACCTTCTCTTTTTCTTTACTCTATGTATGTTATCATTCTCGGTGAAAATGAAGTAGGCTTAACAGTATTAAATTTATGAAAAACGTAGCAAAAAATTCATCCGAATTCCGCCAAGATACCTACAAAACATACATACCTACAAGATACAGATACCTATAAAACACAGATATCTACTCAACACACAGCTAGCGGTCAGCGCAAACCGCTAGTATGTATATATATTCCTTTTCGTTTTCTTTTCTCGCTATACCTATTGGAAGTTAAGCTATATCTCGTTTTTATCGAAAGGTCCGAAAAATTAAAAAGTGAAATGAAGCGAACAAAAATTTTCGAGAAAATGTCCATTCGGGTAAATTGTTTTTGGGCACTTTTTTCAGGTCTTTTGTTATTTGGGTAAAAGGCTCTTCGGGTTCTTTGTTCTTTGGGGAAAATCATACGGGTAAAAGACATTCGGAATTTTGGTCATTTGAGAAAACGTATTCGGGCAAATGACTGGAAACGAAGGTCACGCTTATGAAGAAAGTTTTACTTCATGAGTGAGCCATTTGTATTGCTACATTCTTCAAATACATATTTTTTGTATAATATTGTGACACGCAAAAATTAGCGTTCATAATTTCTTTTTCGCAGGACTGGTTTTTTCCTGCTAGGAAAATATATATTTAATGTTCGTAGATAATTAATTTCATGACAGAATACTCAAAGAGTAGAGTAAACGAAAAACTAATTACAAAGATCCCAGATATAAAGGAGAAGATGCGAGATCTTTCGGTTAACAAACCATCATCGGGCAAAGTTAGAACGCCACTGACCCAGATACGACTCATAAAACAGAATACCAACGAGATCAGGATTGAACGAGCGAGCCCTCGCGAGGTGACTCAAACTCGTAGACCAATTCAACTAAACCTTCGTCGGGAAAATACCTGTTGAGTACGGTAATATCGTCACTGTTCAGATGACGCACTATTTCGATATTTTCCAACGCAACGCGCTTGAAGTAAGAATTCTCCTTGTGGAGAAGGGTAGCCGAACCTTCCTTGAAACTATGACCACTGGAGACAAGGTGGTCCGCAAAGGCCGAATCACCCAAATTACCTTTCTTTCAGGCCTTAAGATGCTCCTCTACTCAAATTCCAAGCTGGCGACCCGTCTCGCCTATGTATACGCCGTTACAATCCTTGCACTCCAATTTGTACACCCCGCTCCTCTCCCCCCGCGGGATGGGGTCCTTTAGCCTAACAAACAAACCCTTCACAGTAGTGAGGTTATAAAAAGCAGGCCTGAAGCCAAAGGGGCGGAGGACACGAGTCAGCTTGGATGAAAACTCACCCAAAAACGGGAGCTTGATCCAACGTAATCTCTTATTATTATTACCACTCAGATCATGGGGGAGGGAAGTGGTAGAATCAAGGCCCTTCCTCGTAAGTTTTTTACGGACCATACGGTCAATGTCCAAGTTGACCTCATTCACAGCGGCCAAGTGCTTAATGGTCGCCAGCTCCTTTTGGAAAGCTGGTTGACTTAGCGGAATGCTAGTCAGTCGATGAATATAACTATTGAAGGCAGCGATCTTATGAGAAAATGGACATCGGCTCTCCTTTGGGCTCTCTCCTTTCGGAGATATTTATGTCCAGATTTGAGGTTGACTTGTTTTCCTCTGGCCAAGTGCTACTGAGTCACATCCATTACTGGTTCCGATATGTGGACGATATATTATGTGCGTGGACCGGTCCTCAAGAGCTCCTTGGTGAGTTTCTTCAGTATCTGAATAAAATGTATCCTTCCATAAAATTCACTACAGAAATTGGAGATTCTTCCATAAACTTTCTGGATCTCACTATCTCTGATAGAGATGGGGACCATGAATTTGCGATATTCAGGAAGGATACTTCGACCGATACAGTTGTCCACGGATCGTCCTTCTGTCCATTTTCTCATAAGATCGCTGCCTTCAATAGTTATATTCATCGACTGACTAGCATTCCGCTAAGTCAACCAGCTTTCCAAAAGGAGCTGGCGACCATTAAGCACTTGGCCTCTGTGAATGAGGTCAACTTGGACATTGACCGTATGGTCCGTAAAAAACTTACGAGGAAGGGCCTTGATTCTACCACTTCTCTCCCCCATGATCTGAGTGGTAATAATAATAAGAGATTACGTTGGATCAAGCTCCCGTTTTTGGGTGAGTTTTCATCCAAGCTGACTCGTGTCCTCCGCCCCTTTGGCTTCAGGCCTGCTTTTTATAACCTCACTACTGTGAAGGGTTTGTTTGTTAGGCTAAAGGACCCCATCCCGCGGGGGGAGAGGAGCGGGGTGTACAAATTGGAGTGCAAGGATTGTAACGGCGTATACATAGGCGAGACGGGTCGCCAGCTTGGAATTTGAGTAGAGGAGCACCTTAAGGCCTGGAAGAAAGGTAATTTGGGTGATTCGGCCTTTGCGGACCACCTTGTCTCCAGTGGTCATAGTTTCAAGGAAGGTTTGGCTACCCTTCTCCACAAGGAGAATTCTTACTTCAAGCGCGTTGCGTTGGAAAATATCGAAATAGTGCGTCATCTGAACAGTGACGATATTACCGTACTCAACAGGTATTTTCCCGACGAAGGTTTAGTTGAATTGGTCTACGAGTTTGAGTCACCTCGCGAGGGCTCGCTCGTTCAATCCTGATCTCGTTGGTATTCTGTTTTATGAGTCGTATCTGGGTCAGTGGCGTTCTAACTTTGCCCGGTGATGGTTTGTTAACCGAAAGATCTCGCATCTTCTCCTTTATATCTGCGGTTTTTGTAATTGGTTTTTCGTTTACTCTACTCTTCGAGTATTCTGTCATTATGTCGAGCCGTAACGTTTCGGACCGTGTCAATTCTACTGATTAATTTATTTATTTGTCGTTCTTATTACTTTTTTATCGCTTAACGTTTTGAATGTTCCAATTAGTTTACGTCAAATTTTTACCACTCAAATGTTCTAATATACCGGGGCAATATTTTGGTCCCCAATAATTCTACACATATTCGTACATAGTTCGATAGATGCGTTCAAAAAAAGACCATCGGAAATATTTTTCATTCTCAATGGAATATTTATACACGAAGCTGGAGGTGCGACTGACTTATTTCAAGTAGCTTTCGGTCTTTCTCGAGTAAAACGAAATTTTCAGAAAAATAATCTCACTGAGTCGTGTACACGCAAAGAAAGAGTAATTGCTATTTCTCTGTAACTATATGATATAATGAGAAGATGATGGCTACAAGATTTTAACGACGCGAACATCATAAAATTTTAAAAATTCAGCTTTTGTACACGAAGTTGAAACATCGCAAAATTCGTTTACAAACATAAAAATAATTATCGTCTTTTAAATTCCAACTATATACTCGTACATTGAAGTCAACCGTCTGACTCGCCGAAAAATGAGATTTCCTGTGCAGACTAATTGGTAATGAGAAAACGCGCGAATTTCTACACCTACGATAAATTTGAAGTCTGAAAGCGCGAGCAGTTTCGAATACGGGGATCACAAATTCAATTTTTTTGAAAAGAAGCAGTACTTCTATTCAAACGTTTTTCTTACTAAAAGCAATCATTTTAAGGCGCAGTAAAAATAAGGATTCCGAACAGTGCCTACGTAATTTTGTGCGGAGTAAAAAATGATTACAACAGTGAAACAAGGTAATGCTTATTCGCAAATTAAACAGAGGGATTGCACCGAAATTGAAATGGAGTACAACATGTACACATAGTAGATATTTGAAATAGTGGTTCGGGTTAGGATTCGATTTGAGCCCACCCCAGGGAAAATTTCCTAGATTTTTTCCCTCCTGGAAAATCATGAATATATCTTTCCCCTTTTGTCAATGCACACTGATCCTTTGAGAAAATAGGGCTGTTCTTGCTCGTCTTTTCTCTCTTCTGCCAATATGTAACCTAGTATACGAAAGAGGAAGGAGTTTTTAAAGTGAACGCAAGCAGCTCCACGGTTTTAGGGTCATAAAACCTATGCTTGAAATTTTTCCACGTCACTTTCAGGGAACGACGCTGGAGCTTTGCTGAAAAACTGAAAATTAAGTTTATACACCACGTTAAGCGACGGGAGGTCAGGCGCGTCGTCTAAAGACGTAATGGAATTAAACAAGGAGAGAAGTAGATAGTCTCTTCTCTTCTGGAAAAAGGAATATTTATATACAGAAAAACAAAGACTGCACTATGGAATGAAACATGAATCTGTCCATAACCCATTTTGTAAGCTAAAAGATCCTATCCCTATTCTTGAGACGAGCGGACTCTACAAGCTCCAATGTTCTCACTGTCCACCCGTCTACACGGGGGAGACGACCCGCCAGCTTTGCATTAGGATTCAAGAACATCTCGACGTCACTTCTGCCTCTCCAAAAAAGCTCGGCTTCTGTAGAGCACCTCTCAGATTCTGGTAATGAATTTTATTCAGACCAGGCCGTCTTGGCTCCACCGTGAGAATTCCTTTCGTTGACGGCTGGCCCTTGAACACATTGAGATTCGTTTGAATTCGTTTTTCAATGTTGGGGAACATCTCAAGATGGAAAAAATATATTTTGCAATATCTGGACTGTTACATTTTATCTTTCAACTGAAAAGCTATTAGCAAAGTGATAAAAGAAGTAGACTGAGCAGATGAACGAACACCATTTTCTCACTACACGAGACTGAGCGTATTTGGAACGAGTTACGAATGATTAAATAGAACCATCTGATACAACAAAATAATCAACGAGCGATATCGCAAGAACTGACAGGAAATCACAATATTATAGAAAATCACCATACGAGATAACCAAGATTCAGGAAATACTAAACTCTCACACACCATCCGTCCTCAAAAAATTGTAAACGCAGTTAATTTTCTGTTAATCGGAAACGATAGCAAAAGTATACGAGTCGATAAAAAACGCGTTTGAAGTGCTTCTAGTACGAAAGTAAACTGTTGTCTCTTGACTACAGGGCAATAGCTGTTTTTGCGAATTGCAGACTTATTCTCCTTGAGAAGCAATTTGGAGGAAAAATTACATTGGTTCTTATGGAAGAAACACGCTGGTCGTTAATTTACGAGTAGTATTTGATTCTGAATAATAAAAGTGAGTAAATACATCGAAAGAGTAAACGTTTCTCGATTTTTCGAGCCCAGTGATCAACTACGAAGCGAGTTATAATCGTTTGAAAATCGGGACGAAGCGTATCTGACTTTCTATTTTCAAAAAATTATAACTAGCTTTGTAGTCGATCGATCTTAACGAAACCAAGCTCGAAAAATTGAGAAACGTTCACTCTTTCAATATGTTTACTCACTTCTGTTATTCAGAATCGAATACTACTCGTAAATTGAAGATGAGCATATTCTTCCCATAAGAGCCAATGCTAAACTGCTTACCAAGGAGAATAAGTATGCAATTTGCAAGAACAGCCATTACCCTAAAATGAAATCGAAGATCGAGCCAACTAATTTATACCTTTCAGACGATTGGTGCGAGTGTATCTCTTCTATGGAATAACAGAAAAAAATTACGATCTGAGAAATTGGAGTTTTATTTCACGAGTGATAAATACTCTTCTCTAAATTGTTGAAATGAATATTCGGACAAAGGTATATCCAGGACACGATCCAAAATCGTTGGTATTGCAAGAAATACTTGTATCGAAAATTTAGTATGATAACTGAATTGCCCATTAAAAAATCGTCCGACTTATTTCACAAGAACAGAATTTCTTCCTGGTCGCTGATTTCGATATACGTCAACTCAACTTGGTACGGCAGAGAAGAGGCCGATAGATTGTGACAGAAAAATATACTACGCGTACTCACATTTTATTAATTTGTTTATTTTAGGGAACATTCATTAATTACGTATGTGCCTCAGGGACGGGGGGGGTAGAAATCCTTTCTTACGCAAGTAATTTTGAGTTTTTCAAAGAGTCAAAATTAGTAAAATTTATCTTTAGAGCAAGCGAAAAAAATCACGTGTTTCCAATTTAAAAATTCAGAGGAAAAAGTTTTTTTTTCCTTCAAAATTTTTGGTAAAATCTTACATAAGAAGGGGGAAATAAAAAATCTCATTACATGGAAGGAGAGTCAAAAATATGCAAAATCGTCCTCGCGTAATTAATGAATGGCCCCTAAGTGTTTATTTGGTAGGGTGTCACAAACCGACGCGTATAGTCCAATCATTTGCAGCGCCCCATAAAATATATTTAAAAAATGCTGTAAAAAAAGGATTTAAAAATGCCTTATAAGAACACCAGATAGTGATATATTTACACTTGCTACACTATTTGCGGAAAAGATTTATGGCTTCGATGAGCTTTATGTTTGCATACGGACTGGTAAAAATCAAACTACTGTAACCGCAAAGTCTATAGGTACCACGATATTTAGGTAATCAGATCATATTATTTCGCACTGTAAATAATACATAAATCTCAATGACGCCTATACCTCGAGTTGAATGCTTTAATTATTGCTCAAAAACCAGTATTACACGCTTTTACTGGATGCGATGAGGTGTCTTTCGTTTGTCGGCAAAGGCAAAATACCAGTTCTTTCTGCATTGGATGTTTGTGAAGATGCCACGTAGGGTTTTTACAAAATTGGAAAAGAAAATATTAAACAAGGTCTCCCGATGATTCAAAAATTTGCGATAACAATGAATTTTCGGCCGTTGTATGGGACGTGACCTGTTACTAAAAGGTGCATTACATGAAAAATCTCTCAAGAAACGACTTCTGTATCAAACATTTGTCTCCAAACTTTCATCCAGACAAAATACATTAAATAAACTGATTTACAGGGCATAATCCCTCCCCCAGTGTGAACACGCCTCCCAATCTCAGATCGTACTTTAGGGAGTTAGGAATAACTATGCCGAACGGCATCTTTTCTTCATGAAGTGCAAAATTATACGCTAAAACTGCTGTACTGTACATAGAAAAGAGGACATGTAAAAGTCCAGGCAATATGCTATATTTCGAGGAGTCAGTTCGAGTGTTTATGATTCTACGTCGGGGGTCTCTCGAGGATCAAATCTTGGCCCATAGTATGTACTGGACGTATCAGACGAAATACGTAACTCCTCTATCTTACTTTACATTGACGATATAAAACTATGCAGAGAAATTTGCAACACTCGTGATAAAACCCTTTTCCAGTCTGATCTCGACAATCTTATCAAGTGAAGCGCACTAAATATTGAAAAATACGAATTTATCATCTTCACCAGCACTAAACATGTGTGCAATACCAAAGGTGAAATGCTCCAAGGAGTTAACCAGAACTGGCTCAATTCGGACCTGAATTTTGTAAGACATACGTCAATGACATAGGGGAAAGCGAAACGTAATTTCAGCGTTATAATGAGGCACTGAGGCACTGTAGGTCATCTCTCAATATAAGAACGATTTGTACGTAAATTATGCCCTTGTAAGACCCAATCTGGAGTCGTCAAGTATAATATGGAGGTTGCTAGGTAGGGATAGATTAGGTGAATTCGAGCGAATATAGAAACGCTTTCTGAAATATTTGTTCTTTAAGTACTTATTAAACTTGTCTCTTACATACAGTGAACTTATTCTCGGGGACAAAATGTACTTTCTTGAAGTAAGTAGAGATACCACGTTACCAATGTTTCACCGAGATCTTCTCTGCATCAGGTTCGACTCACCAACCTTGTTAGCAAAAATTTGTTCATCGGCCCCTGTCAGAGCGGCCAATGCCGTACTTCTCGTTTTGAGACAGCCCCATTAAAGAGAGCAGTTCGGTTGTATAATATGATGGAAGAAATAGACGACACAATTAATCTATTCTTCGATAGTCGGGGAAAATGAAAAATTGCAGCGGTACTGGTTGGGTTACATATGGTTTAGGGTTGGCAATGGTAAACTGGTAAGTTTCTTCCCTCTCGTGCACTCATTTTGGCTTACAAATTCTGCTGACTATCCTACCGTCACATGGAACGGATTGCTGGTGTAGGGGACGAATAGGAAGGATATTATTAAGCTTACCACTCAAATTGTATTTCTTCATGATATTATAATTATCATTATTATTATTTTTTATTGCTATTCTTGTTATTATTATTATGATATCGTGTCGCGCTGTAATTGGCCGTAAGACTGTTGAGAGGCACGTAAAATCAACTCAAATAAAAAATCGGTTTAATGTGTATTATCAATAGTTTAGCGAGACAAAAGATGATCTGCGTTGATATTGGTCCAGGTATAATAAACAACCTTGACTAAATTTGAAACACCTATGGAAAATCTATAATAAACACAGATATGGACAAGAATGACGAGAATAAAGAAAGAAAAAGAAATAGACAATGAATTAAGTACTCAGTTTTCATTCCAATTCAAATTTATATAATTTCCTTCAAAAATGACCGATATGAATTATCATTAGGTATATGATCTCAATGTGCAAATATGAACTTTGTTTTCTTTCTTACAAATATGTTCACAATTTCGCTATCGTTCCGATTTTAAATAGCCCAAGTTTCAATTCTGGTCTATGAAAAATATAATGAAGGGTCCTTTTAAGAACTTCCAAAAAGCAAAAATAGTGAACGCATGCATTCTACCCACCCTAATATACGGCTCAGAAACGTGGGCATTAACAGAGAAAGATTGGAATAAAATTGTAGTAACACAAAACGCAATGGAGAGATCCATACTAAATGTCAAAAAGAAAGATAGAATACGGGTCAATTGGACAAGAAACAAACTAAGAAATATCACAAATTTTAAAACAGCAGCAAAAAGAAAAAAGTGGGACTGGGCAGGACATGTGGCTAGGATGAAAGAGGATAGATGGTCAAGAAGAGTAACGGAATGGTACATACACGGAAAAAGAAAACGGGGGAAACAAAAGACAAGATGGGAGGACGACATCGAAAAACTATTAGGAAATAACAAACTTTACCACCGAGTAGCACAGGACCGGCTGGAATGGCGGCGCCTGAGGGAGGCCTACGCTCTAACATAGGGCCACACAGTATACTTACTTATATATCATAATCATGTATGTATATCACTATAGCGATTATAAGAATAGTGTACTTTGTATTATGAAAGGCTAATAATAATAATAATAATAATAATAATTAATAATAATAATAATAAACAACCTTGACTAAATTTGAAACACCTATGGAAAATCTATAATAAACACAGATATGGACAAGAATGACGAGAATAAAGAAAGAAAAAGAAATAGACAATGAATTAAGTACTCAGTTTTCATTCCAATTCAAATTTATATAATTTCCTTCAAAAATGACCGATATGAATTATCATTAGGTATATGATCTCAATGTGCAAATATGAACTTTGTTTTCTTTCTTACAAATATGTTCACAATTTCGCTATCGTTCCGATTTTGAATAGCCCAAGTTTCTGTGACGTCAATCAGTAAATAACTATAAGTAGGACTACCCATCTTGTTGATCCAACTGGCAACTGATAAGCTGACTCCCATGAGAATAACATGGGGAGCGAAGATCATAACATGAATAATTTGGAATGAGACTTGATTAAAAAATCAGACAAATACGTTTAGAATCTTTAAACTTCTCACCATTTGTTCATCAATCTCTAAATATTAGGAAATTTGTTATGATTGAACAAAAATTCAATGATCTTAGCTCCTTGTGTTATTCTTATGGGAGTCAATATGTCAGTTGGATCAACGTTGGGTAGTTTTGCTAGCAGTTATTCACTGTTTGACGTCACAGAAACCTGGGCTATTAGATCTCATTGAAACTTTTATAATACAAAAACTGGGAATTCAAAAACAGTATCGTGACCTAATTGCGGAGTTGTATAAAATCGGTAGGTAGCATTAAAAGTTGCAAATCAAACCGCCCCCGCTTCAGGCTAAAAAGAGGTTTCGGACAAGGCGATCCCTTATCCGCAAACTTATTAATGTTGTGTGTTAGGAGAAATATCTTGATCGGTGAATTTGAAAGTGGCTAAACAACCTCAGATTTGCCGTTGATGATCAGCTCATCTCTAGACAAACTCCAAGAGATGGCTGAGGATTTAGTTGATACAAGCGAGAGAATTTCGAAAAAACTGAACTTCCTTCTGATCGGCAGGATACTGAGTTTAGGATCAGAGGAGAGATTATTAAAATTGTAACAACTATCAGTGGGAAAAGGGAGTTCAGCGCTGAAATAAACAATCGAGTAAGGAAAGCCTGGGGTAAATACTGGTCTCATAAAGTGCTACCGAGGAGCAAGTTGAGCTACAATTCGAAATTAAGAATCCTGACCAGCTGCTACACCCTCTTTGGCGTATGGTACTCAGTCAAGGTCATTAAGCAAGAGACTTATTAAGAAGTTCCAGTTAACCCAGAATAAGATGATCCCAAGTATGTTGGGGATAAAATAGGCAGATAAGGTCACCAACAGGCAACTCTACAATTGAGTGGGAATGGAGAAAGTAGGGGAAAAAAATTAGATGCCATTGCAGGATTGCAAAGGCAGCGGGGAACCCTCTGTCCCGAGTCCCCTAGAGCCTGAAATTTTTCCACGTCCTGAAAACCATGGCGTGACAACTTGAACGCGCTGCAATTTCAAGGAAGCCGTCGTCTTTCCAAATCCCTCTCCTATCATATATAGCTCGGAGGTAGGAATTTTTCGAAGTCCCCCTCCTTATCATACGAGTATATACCTCGGACGTAGGAATTTTTGTAAGTCCCCTCCCTAACATATATGGCTAGAGGGTCGAAATTTTTTCAAGTCCCCCTCCCCTCCCCTCTCCGTGACGTCATCAACCTCGCTCGCGCTCGCGGACGAAAATGTCCTGGAAGTACCCCCAACAAAAGGGATAGCCCCGCTAAAATAATGATGCTAAAATTTGATTATGCAGGGCACCTAGTAAGAAAAAAGAATTTTACCGGACCAGACAAATTCTGGACTGGCTACCCTACGGATCAAGAAGGAGGAAAGGCCGACCGCCTGTAAGGTGGAGCGATAATTTGGTCACTGCAGTGAGCACACTATGGAAATGCTGTGTATATGACAGGAAGGTATGGAAAGAGATTGCGAAGGTTCATTCCCAAAAATGGGCGATGAGACACTCGGCTCTGTGCGATTTAAAAATATGCGATTCATTCAATTTATACCGATCAAATACAGTGTCACAAAGGCTGTATAATGATAGAAACTTCTCCAGTCGTGAATAGTTACTACTTCAATTTTCTGACAACAAATTCAAATCTTCATTTATCCCACATACCTACGAGTCATCTTGTGGCGCATATATATACTACATATAACAAAAGACGCATCTCATTGTTCCTGTTTGTTAGTCATTCCTATCACCTGAATTTTCTTTACTCAGTTTCTCAAATAGATTTTCATGAAGTAACACTTGTACACAGAATTGAGAGGGTCTCTTCTCTGTAAAGAATTTCTCCAAAATTAATGAGTCATAAAATTATTGATTCTAACTGCAGAGATCAGATACGCATTTAGGAATCCGTGAGTCATCAGTCAGCATGATAAAATAATTTCTCCAAAATTAATGAGTCATAAAATTATTGATTCTAACTGCAGAGATTAGATACGCATTTAGGAATCCGTGAGTCATCAGTCAGCATAATAAAATCAAAAATGATCAATAAGGTTGATCTACTCTCCTCAACACGGACACATTCGCAGATAACGAACCTCTATTATAATGCCTAGTATTTGTGTCTGGTGGTGGGCACAGCGCGTACGGAATGATCGAAAAAATTACAAGAACACCCACCGGTCTAGGAGAGTTCGCATTTCATATTGATGTACTACGACAAGGTCAAGTACCCGATGTTTTATCAGTGTACTTCTTCCGCGTCCCGTTAAAGATACGAGTACATACATGCATGCACCAACTAGTCTAACTAAAATCATGGCTCGCTCATTGTTGCGCATCTTTCTGCCCGTCTACGTAGACAGTTGTGAAAAACTGCCATCACATGAATGAGCGAATCGAGTTCCCGATTACTGAGTCTTATCTGCAACAGATGGGAATTTCCTTTCTACCTCTTTTTAACGCTCGCTTGTACATGAAATGCACTTAGAGGAGTTACAATTTGCACACCGCTGCTAGACGAACGGCTATTGAGAAAATATTTTCGCGGTTATCGCCGCATATAAAACTTCCTCGAACGAAATATCGCGAATATCGAAAACGCGAGTTCTTGGAACAAAATATCATCATCAACAGATGGCTTCGGCCAAAATCGATAGAACAATTAACTTACCGGCAGCGAGGTGGAAATGAAATCTGGAAATTATAAAGGTGAAAAGCGACGAACGAGCACTGAAAGGGTCTCACTAAGCTCTCGAACTCGACGAGAGTACTGGACGATTCACTAACTCTTGATGAACGTCAAATGAATACCGCGAAAATCATATAATTCTAAGATTCTTCTCTCAATACGATATTAGAATATTGCAACGACTTTTGTTAGATACAATTTGAACATACTTCCAACGAGATTAAAATATCGTGAAGAGAAAGGAAGAAAGGAGTGAAAAAAAAAACACGTTCGCTTATCAATCACAATATTATCATTCGATGTACACAAGCTACGAATTTGAACTGGCTAAAATAGCGTACAAAATTTCAGGCTCTCCGGGTCGAAACCATTGATATTTCATAATTCATATTGTACCGGTAGTAGAACGAGCAGTATCGGTGTGCATTAGTCCGGCGTTAGATGATACGAACTATTAAATGAGGAAGGACTGGAAGCAGATCGCTTCGTCAGTGGCCACGTGAGACGGCGCATCCTTCACAATAATATACATACACACAAAATGTGTAGCATAGCAAAAAACTGAAGTACCTACCGTAAAAGAATCGTCGTTCGAAGGAGTGAAGAAAGCCTGTCGAGACAACCGTGCCAATGTCGTCGCTTATTCATATTATTAGTACACCTTCAATCAGTGATTTTCGTCTAGGAAGAGGAAAATACTACCATACGTCTTTCCTCTCTCTCTTTTTCGTCGTATTTCAACTCATACTAGAGCAGCGTCGCCAGGCCCGCCTTTAAGTATGCTACACTAAGAAATATTCTAAATAATATAATTATTGAAGTAGAGCAATCGTATCATATTTCTTCATCTATTACGACTTCATTAAATTGACGACTCATTTCGGTAGCCGCGTACAATGTTCAAGGTCGTGAAAAACACATGAGAGAGAGGTTAGAAAATGAAAAATACAAAGGCATCCTAGCAGTGTTGCCGTACTGGCCGTACACATGAAATTTACGTGTCTCCATTTCACGAATCTGCAAAAGGAGATGCAAGTGTCTAGAAGTCTGCCGTACAAAGTGAGATGGATGTATATCCAAAACAACGATTCGGGGAATGATATATTGCTTTCAAAAAAAACGAAAAAATTATTCTACAATCCTGCAAATTTTACGATTTCTAATATTTTTATCCAAGAATCCGATGGTCGTTTTAAATTTTTGTTAACGGCATTAGTTTTAGAGATATTTACTAATATTCACATAAGTGGATATACCTCCCATTTGCCGACAAAGGAATAGGACGTATATCCACTTTCGAATGATTTCACAGACGGAGCACACACGCACACACTCGTAGGTAAATCCGCCAGAAGATCAATTTTTCTAGTTTCATATTTCCGATATTCGTCAATCTCACTGTGCACGGCAGAAGTGTTAGTAGTCAGCTAGTATTCGGTTTGTGTGTGTACGTGAATCCCTTTGTCGGCGAGCAGTTTCTTAAAGTGCGTTAATACCTCAATTTTCAACGAGGAATTCGAAAATGACGTTGAATTTTCTTAACTTGGAGATAATGGAGGTACGTCAATTTGACAGATCGCCATTTTGACGTATTTCCATTATTCCTCGCTAAAAATAGACGTAGATATACCTCGAATGATAGAAACGCTATAATTCCTTTTCATCATGTAGAAAAGTAGAAATCGATTATCCAGATTGTCGTTTTGGGGATACGACAATTGAACTTTGTACGGTGGAGTAGTGGGTGGTACGGCAGCCCTGCTGTACAAAGTAGAATGGACGTATCTGCATACTTACAACCTGCAGAAAAGAGATCCTTCAAGGGTTCAACACTAGAAAAAATACCCTTTTTTGCTGATCGTCAACATGCAGATACGTCCATTCTATTTTGTATGGCAAAGCCGTCATGCAGCAGATCTAGCAAGTCGCTACACCTGAAAGCAGTTGGCTATAACCGGGGAAAAAAGCTTCTTCACCTTATGCTACACACTTGAAATTTGATCACACGTGCGTTTTTATGTCGTCAGTGTTCTCAGCCTGTAGTGAATAATACGTGCTGAAATTTGCACAAAATGAAGTTATCCAACTAAGGAAGGACGTTTTTGTATTACTTTTTCAATAATTGAAACACAGAAGCTGTAATGAGAGAATACTCAAAGAGTAGAGTAAACGATAATTACTAATTACAAAGACCGCAGATATAAAGGAGAAGATGCGAGATCTTTCGGTTAACAAACCATCATCGGGCAAAGTTAGAACGCCACTGACCCAGATACGACTCATAAAACAGAATACCAACGAGATCAGGATTGAACGAGCGAGCCCTCGCGAGGTGACTCAAACTCGTAGACCAATTCAACTAAACATTCGTCGGGAAAATACCTGTTGAGTACGGTAACATCGTCACTGTTCAGATGACGCACTATTTCAATATTTTCCAACGCAACGCGCTTGAAGTAAGAATTCTCCTTGTGGAGTAGGGTAGCCGAACCTTCCTTGAAACTATGACCACTGGAGACAAGGTGGTCCGCAAAGGCCGAATCACCCAAATTAACTTTCTTCCAAGCCTTAAGGTGCTCCTCTATTCGAATTCCAAGCTGGCGACCCGTCTCGCCTATATATATATACGCCGTTACAATCCTTGCACTCCAATTTGTACACCTCGCTCCTCTCCCCCCGCGGGATGGGGTCCTTTAGCCTAACAAACAAACCCTTCACAGTAGTGAGGTTATAAAGAGCAGGCCTGAAGCCAAGGGGCCGGAGGACACGAGTCAGCTTGGATGAAAACTCACCCAAAAACGGGAGCCTGATCCAACGTAATGTCTTATTATCATTACTACTCAGAACGTGGGGGAGGGAAGTGGTAGAATCAAGGCCCTTCCTCGTAAGTTTTTTACGGACCATACGGTCAATGTCCAAGTTGACCTCATTCACAGCGACCAAGTGCTTAATGGTCGTCAGCTCCTTTTGGAAAGCTGGTTGACTTAGCGGAATTCTAGTCAGTCGATGAATATAACTATTGAAGGCAGCGATCTTATGAGAAAATGGACAGAAGGACGATCCGTGGACAACTGTATCGGTCGAAGTATCCTTCCTGAATATCGCAAATTCATGGTCCCCATCTCTATCAGAGATAGTGAGATCCAGAAAGTTTATGGAAGAACCTCCAATTTCTGTAGTAAATTTTATGGAGGGATACATTTTATTCAGATACTGAAGAAACTCACCAAGGAGCTCTTGAGGACCGGTCCACGCACATAATGTATCGTCCACATATCGGTGCCAGTAATGGATGTGACTCAGTAGCACTTGGCTAGAGGAAAACAAGTCAACCTCAAATCTGGACATAAATATCTCCGAAACGAGAGAGCCCAAAGGAGAGCCGATGGGGATTCCTACCTCCACAGAGAACTCGTAAAATTTCCCATTGAACTTACAGAAGTTAGGGGACCAGCACGTATTAAGGAGGCCAAAAAATTCCTGTATCTCGTTATGAGGAATGTTGAACTTTACAAGTAGGTCACCCATATACTGCATAGTATGGGCCTTTGGTATGTTGGGAAAGAGGCCGGCTACATCAAATGAGCAGAGGCTAGTACCCGGAGGCAAGGTAACATTTTTGAGCCTCTCGGCCAGAGAAACCGAATTTTTAACGGTGTAGGGGGACTCGTACTCGATTCGAGACTTGAACCAACGATCCAAGAACTTGGCCAGAAAATAAGCAGGGGAGGAGACGTAGGGCACGACAGGCCGCATAGGAGTACTCATCTTGTGAACTTTTGGCAACCCATAGAGGAGGGGGGGGGGGAACAGGATTAGGTACGAGCAGGGCTTTTTTGAGCGAAGAACTTTTTATGATAAACTCAATCCCGTTCACAACTTTCCTAACCTCTTTGACGTAGTTAGGAAAGTTAAAAGAGCTATTTTCAATAGCTCCACATTGAGTGAGAACTTCTTGAACCTTGGTAACGTAGGAGGATTTCTCCAGGACTACGATCGCGTTACCCTTGTCGGCTTTAGTAAGGATTAACCCCTGGTCCCTGACCTTCCTCCTCAGATTATCTATCACCTCACATGCGTCATTGTTTATACGAGGGAGGCGGATGTCGCGGACTAGTTCAGCGCTGATTGAATATTCACGCCGGGACCAATTTTTATGGTCAAGTCGGCAACGATATTAGCAAGAGTTTCATCTTTAGGAAGGGAAGGTAGGCCAAATTTTAGACCCTTCTCCAACAAATACGTTTCATCTTGCGAGAATTGCGTCTGGGTGTAATTAATAATGCGGGGCTGGAAATTTTGAACAACACCATTATTAGCACAAATATTTTTGAGGGCAATAGCCTTGGAGTTCAAAAAGGTGGAAATTTTCTTTTCTTTTTTGGCTTTGAGCTCAACCTCAAAATCCCAGCAATCCTCATTAACCTTCCGAATAAACCGATCGAACTCACCTGGCGGAAGCAAACTAGAGAGCCTGGAATGAACGAGGAGATTGAGACGAGTAGTAACATTCAGACGACCATACCATCTTCTCAGCTCGGAACGAATCCATTTGTTAGTGATGGTTTCCTCCAATTTTCGAGTGGTGTACTTACAGTCGGAGTATAAACGAAACTTTACGAACTTAGGTTTTAAGTGCAGCCTTAAACATTTGCGGAGGAACGAAATATGCGAAGAATAAGAACAACGTTGGGTGCGAAATTTTGAAAATAAGAACCGAAGGTACCGGTACGCAGCATTTGCGTTATTAATAGATTGACGAACGTTTCGGACCGTGTCAATTCTACAGAAGCTGTAATTAAGCTTTAAAGTCGACTTGCATGTGTATCTATGTGTGAGTGTTCGTTGTGTTCATCAGTTGTCGTAAACGCATGTTTGCCAGATCAGTATGACCAGTGAAGCAATGTAAATATATTTTTCTAATTTTTATGACACATAGTTTTGAGAACAGTATTGCGGTTGCGGATAATACAGCCGAATGCCGATGGACAGTCCTGATTGGGTGAGGCGGGTGTACAGCCTCCACACTACCGCAGCACCGCACTATTAGTGTCTGTGTTATTGTTTATTGCATCAGAAATTTAGAGTTTGTACTGTTTGTGTATTCAGTATTCACACCTTATCAGTTATATTTCCTATAATATTTCGTGACTCTGTTTCAATTTGTAATTGACGTATTTGTCGTAAATACTTCTTCAATAATACAGTACCTTTTGTTATTTTGAATTTGAGAGAAAGACAATAATATTTGAATCATGTCCACTCCGGTTGCTTTCAATGCGCTCAGCGATAAAACCGTGAATGTTACCTTACAAGGCACCATCCGAAAAGTCAGTGAAATGTTGTTGTATACTAGAGGTAAAGGTGGGAAGTATTTTGCTGCGCGGAAAAATTGTATCCATCAATCAAGAACAACGAGTATGTGTGCATTACAAAAATAAAAAATATCAAGGAAAACAAGTTCAATAATATCCAAGAACTTCAAGGCATGTTGACGCCTCAATCAATAGTTACAAAATGGGAAGGTGAGTTCACTGTTTGTCCTACTGTATTCATTTCAATTTGCCAAAGTGGGTGGTACAAAAAGTACTTCTGTCGACGTGATTGAAGTGATTCTGGTTGTACAGTCAAATGTAGAAAAAATCTTGAAAGATGGCTCTATGAAATCTGTTGTTGCTGCAACACTACAAAACGAGAGTGCCCAACTAAGTGTCACACTCTGGGAACATGGAGATACAATTTCCAAGATTACACCTGAAAAATGGCATCGCACATGTGTGGCGCTCGAAGGTGCCTCAGTGAATCAATATCATGGAGGAATTACATTAAATGTCAACAAATCCACTATTGTCACAATCACTCCAAAACACAAACGAGTGAAAGAACTTTAAGCTAATTCATTTGACGATGTGTCTATCAATTTATCGCAGCGATCTGATACTTTAATTGATAGTCAGTGCAAATATATTCAAAAGAAACAATAATAAGTGGAATCAAACGTTATTTGTATATTTTACTATTTCTTTCACAATAATGCTTCCACAAACCTAATTTAGAAACACAAACATCAATTCTCACCAAAAAGTACATACCGTAATAAGTTTTTCAACCTAAAGTCAACTATATGTAACCCGTCTGAAGGACGGGTCCTGCAGCTTGTAATGAATAAACGCAAAAACAGAAGATATTTTAAATTGGGTAGGATTTAATGGCCCAGTAAAAAAGATACAATGATCAGTAGAAATAGCGCAAAAACAGTAAAAAAGCACAAGCAGCAGTATAAATAGCAATGAACAGTGAAAAGAGGAAAGCACAGTAAAAAATGAACTTCATCAGTAAAATTGTTACATGTTAGTAGTAAAATTTCAAGCGCACAGTAAAAAACGACGGTTTGAAGTAAATGAATTCCAGTCACTTAAAAAAATGTAAATCAATATAGACAATGTTAAATGTAAGCTATTGCACCAGGAGAGCTTTTTTCGCCTGCACGGGTCTGCCTCGTTTTCCTTTTTGACCAACTGGTACAGTCGAAGCCTGAGTAGGTGGTTCGCCAATTTCAATCTAATTTGCATTCCTAACACACGTTTACAATTTCCTCGCTTCAAAAAGAGCGGGCAAGTGCAGTGTGAATGGAGTAAATCATCGTCGTATATTGTAATAACCCACACAGCAAAATGGTGTTTCTTGAAATCTTCAAATGAATGCCAGTTTCCATTTTGCAATTGAAATGTGCCTAGAGAAACTGTAGTGAGAGTTGAAGCAGCCGAACTTGAGGAAGTACAGAACCATAGAACACTGTGCAGCCATCAGAAACACACTAGGCCTACATGAAGTGGCAATAACATGACTTCTACACACCAGGGTCATGTCATTTCATGTGCCGAAATAATCAGTACACTACAGAACTTAAAAGGGTTTTCTTATTGTAGAGGTAGGAAAGATATGAGCGTAGATATCGAATCTGTACAATAATTCATGTATAATGAGAATTTTCTTTAAAGTACCTACAAGCAAAAATGTTCCCCCCTTGCTCATACAAATTTCATTTACTGCTTATAAAGATCTCTTTACTGCCTGCAAATTACTGTGCGTTTGCTTCTAAATTACTGATCATAAGCCCTTTTTTACCTAGGCCTGATTTACTGCTAAAAATTCTATTTTACTAGGCCAGTTATTTATCCCCCAGTCTCTATTTCATTTTCCGTGCCTAAGCTAATGTCTATTTCGATTGATGGTCGAAATTAATCTCCTTATGCTAATCAGGAAGAAAAAAAAAAAAAAAATTAAGAAAGCGAAAGTAATAAACAATTCGCACTATAGAAAATAATTCCATTAATACAACGCGGCAAACTGTGACTTTTTGATAAAAAGTGGCTATCGGTGAGGGAAGTGTTGTCCTCCGCGAAGTATGATTGCAAAATAAGTTCGATTAAGCACGACAAGCTTTATTTCAAACTCAAAAAAAGGGTACAAACGCCAAACTTTGACGCCGCTGATCGAGACAAATTCTTCTTGACATACTGACCATTTTATTAAGAGGGTGAAACTCCCCTCGTGGTATATAATTGGGGGAGATAACCTTAACAAGTCGCCACTATCGTAAAACTATATGCCCCTCTGTAGATTAACAGAGCTATAATATGAAAGGAATTTTGACAACGAGTTATAAGATAAACGACCGGGACAGTAATTTCAAAGAATTGGAAAGAACTCATCAAATCTTACAAGTCTATCTTCTAATATAGTCTGAAAAATCCATACATCACGAGAAAGCAGTAAAAAGTTTACGATCTGTTGTAAACTGTCCCCGTGAGGGTGAATTCCCCTAGTTGTTGGATTTGGATGCATTTTCTTACTTTTAATATTGGCGCATTCGAATTATATATCCTGTTAGTTAGAATTTCTATAGATACGTGTATAGTAAGTCGAGCCAAATGCGTGTACGTATCCGAAGGAAGCATGAAAATTGGTATGGTGACTTATGATGTCAATGAAAAGGCCCTCGAAATTCAAATTTTGGATTTCTTAACGATGAGTCGTCAACGTCGCACTTCTTGGACACTTCGATGACTTGGAGGCGATACCTGTTAAACCAGCAGTAGCCGAAATCGTACATAAGCCGCCCTCACACTAAAGGTACGCGTCAGTTTTCAATACCCTTTTCTGTGGTCAAGTTTCCGCGATAAGCGTTGTAAGATTTCAGATTCGTTTAGAATATCTTTTTCGTCAAGTCCGATCCAATCGTTTTTTCGTCTCTCGCGATATAAAAATTCAAAATAACGAATTTTCGCGTAAAAGTTATGCAGATCCTTCCTCCCCCTCCCCCCTCGAAAAAAAAGAGTAAATTCAAGGGAGAAAAAAAGTTCTTATTTTTGTTATATAACTCATCTTGTAAATCCGCTCCTGGCTATTTAAGCAATACTCGTATTCTTCTAACATACACATGAGCTTCAACGGCAAGGTTTTAGAAATAACTTATTTACGCTAAGTCACATCTGAAATTCAAAATATCAGTCAACGACGCTTCACTCTTCTTTACGTGCCGGTCCGCTGAAGATTGACGAAAACTGAAACAGACCGACACCACAATTAACAAAGTCGTTCTATACCTACTTAATATCCTTTAAAAATCACGCGCGCCATGGCATACAGGATGTTAGTCATCCCTTACGCTATAAACGCATAAATCACGGGATTATTCGAGGCAATGAAAAGTCGTTCCTCTAAATGATGTTGTTTACCACTAAGACCTCTGCATTCATGAAATGAACCACCAGATGTCAATGTAATCGTTAGGTATTGTTGTAAAATGGTTCTGTTCCTGGAAAGGATAATTAATGCAATGAGTCTTGAATGAACATCTAATAAAATTTGTTGACTTCGCGAACAAAGCCGAACATTATAACAAGAACATACTTAATTTATGTAGAAGGAAGAAAAAAATAGGCTGTTAGATATTTCCGGAGAAAAGCGTCTTTGTACTTACGGAAAAAGAATTGGATTTCTAAACTGAAACGAGAAATGATTTACGTCTTTTAAAAGAAGTAAAAGACCGTCGCGTCATTATTTAACAGGCTTAAACAGGAATGCAAGACGGGCAAGTTTTAAATCATTTTCTCGATTTTTTGGAAAAATGGTTCCCATCCAGAGATTCACCATCGATCAATTTTTGCTCTCTTTAATTGCATTGATTCCAACCGCACGAGTATCCATAAAACGTGGACGAAGGTATATCATATCAATGGGCCCCGGGGGAGAAGAAAGTACTTCAGAGGTAATCTTTTGAAAATGGTTAAATGCAATTTTTCAAAAATGCTTCCCCAAAGAAACCCGAATAACAGAGAAGATTCTCTCAACTTTTCTTAAAGAAACGGGCGCGTTGGACCTCATTGACAAATTCTTGAAATACAGTCGTTGGATCTAGATCATCACTATTGACAAAAATGATCTTCAGACGTGATCTACTTTTTCAAAGATATACACCTGCAAACACTGCAATTCACCTCAAATTTAAGTTGATGTGCCGCGGGAGGCTAGAAATTTTCAGTTCGGTGTAAATTGTACGCAGGTAAATTACACGCAGAGAAAATTGTACGTAGGTAAAATTCCATGCAGGGAAAATTATACGCCTAATGAAAATTGTACGCAGATATAATTCTTCACAGGACATGAAAATTTTTCGCAAAAATGAGGAAAAAAACGATTCTTTTTAAACGATGTGAGTCTCGATTGATCAACGCAAGTTAACACCTGCGAGAACAGTGCGCTCGGTCGAATGAAAGGGAAAGTGCATGTACTCATCATCGCCAGAAATGATGTAAGTTCTGAAGCTTCGATGACCGATAGTAGCATGAAAGTTTGAGAATTTACGTTACCTCTTGCGATAACGTGAAACAACTTGACAAGATCATACCAAGCTTCTGTCAAAAAATGAAAGACGAATCTGAATTACGCACAAAGAATTGAAAATTTTCTTCCTAGCTCAAAATTATATCTGCTTACATTTTCATGAGGCGTATATAATTTTCCCTGCGTACAATTTTCTGCGTACAATTTACCGGACACCGAAATTTTCCCTTGAGAGAAAATTTACGGTAGAGGAAGTAGGGCAAAGAGAGTACCTACCAATTGTTCAATCGATTTTTTTCTTTTGAGATTTACGACTACATTTATAACATGAATTTTCGATGTTCAAGAAATTTTTTTCCACAGTGCTCTTTTTCACGGGCAATAAATATTACAGTTGTAAAGATTTTTCATAACGTCTGTTTTTCGTGTCGTTTGTATTCACGTTAATGAGCAGAATCGTCTCGCTTTAACATGTCGATAAATGCGGTACCCTAAGGAAATTCGCTGGAGATTGTAGGACATCCTAGTATGAAATATCATACAACTACAGGATGGTGCACTACAAATAGCTTAGTAATTCATTAAACTGAAATTCGAGTTTCGAAAATTAATTAAATATTATTCCAGTCAAGTTTGTTTTACGTACAAATCTAATGCTCATCTGAAAATAATAAAGCTTCAAGCTATAATGGTTTCGAGAGAATAAAGTTTTGAATACTCGTTATTTCCAAAAGACAATTACTCATGGTTATATTCTTTAGCTGGAGATGAGAAACGCGTCGAATAAATGATTCAAACGTGAAAGAAAGCGTAAAAAGTTTTTCAATAAAATCGTTGAATTAAAAATTCTGTCTCTTTTTCTTCACCCGATATTCCAGAGTACCGGTACCTGACAATCTATTCAAGATTGAACTTATTACTCCAATACTACAATTTTAACATCTTATCTGTTTCCGCGTTGCTTTTTATCCCATCGAAAATTTGGTTGGAACTCACAAATATTTTGTAATAAGAAAATAGCGTTTCCTTTTTAATGCGTGTCATGTCCTAGAATTACGTACAGGTATTCCATTTGATACTTCATTCCTCTTTCTCTTTACATCATCTTGTTTGAAAGGTGAACATTTTTATGAGCAGTGAGGTTGTATTCCAAAAAAAAATGAAGAGGAAACCACTGTAAGAGCATAATTCACACGAATCTCGTTCCTACACCGCCTATATAATTTTTAAATAATTATTTTCAAGTATACTATTATGTTCCGACTGGTAAGGATGAGAAAAAAAGACCAAGTTTCAAATGTTGGGTTAACTTAATTCGAAAAATTTGACAGTGTAGCGTGGAGACTGACTCGAAATGAGAAAATCAATATCCGACGACGACGCTCAGATCGAGGGCTGCTTATATACAATTTCTTGCTACTGCTGGTCCAAGACACACCCCTAAAAATTAGAATTTTGGGGGAGACGTTTTCCCGTGTGAACCTAACCTTGAATCGGCAGGTGCGTCGCCGATGGCATTTAGCCACCCTCGGAAAGTGATAAAACTCAAGACGTAGATATTGTCTATAAAACTGAAAATTCTCCTGAATCTGTGAACGATCGTAGACGATCGTAAAACTGGACATTTTTTGATTATGAAATTATATCATTAAAAGCGGAATTTTTCTCAGGACTCGTCTAGAATCGTAAAACGCAACATTCTACCACTAATAAGGGTGGATTTCAATAAGTAGTCATTAACATGAATGGCTTGGTTCATACGCACAGGAAAGGTGGAATATTTGGCTCGATTACTCTCGACAAGAAATATCGCAGAAACTTATTGTCTTTGTTATATTATTTCAAAATCTTTAAATTATCCACTCACATGAATCACTACAATACATTTTACTCTCCACGTACTTACATACACAAAACTCCTACTATTGGGCGCGCGATGCAAACAACTTATTGCTGAATATCAACTCCCAAGAAGTCCAAATGCAAAAATGAGCTCTCCAAAAGAAATCAGAAAATCTATTGATACGTCGATCTTCACACAACTACACCCGCGTCGCCGAAATTTACGGCACTTCGACACGCTCACGTTAAAGTTTGATCTTGCGCCCTCTCTCAGTCAAAAAAAAAAAAAAATTAAAGGGTAGAAAATAAAAAAAATACTTTGAAATGCTTGGGAAATGAATTAAAAAATTTTCGTGATAAAAAACGTAAAAAAATTGTTTAAAAAGTCAGATGTGGTTGGGTTTGAAGGTCAATATATACTGTTTTATGCCTTTTTTCCTCAAAGACCAAGTGGCTGAGTGGTCTGAGCACTTTCAGTCACGCTGATCCAACACTCCGGCAGTATGTCGGCAATAACCCAACTGTTCACGCATTGCCGAGGCATCGTTTTTTTTTTTTAGCGGGGAACCCGCTATCCCTTTTGTTGGGGGTACTTCCAGAAATTTTTCGTCCGCGAGCGCGAGCGAGGTTGATGACGTCACGGAGGGGCACTTGGAAAAATTTCGACCCCCGTCTAGTTATATATGATAGGAAGGGGACTTAAAAAAATTCCTACCTCCGAGCTATATATGATAGGAGGGGACTTGGAAAAATTCTGACCTCCGAGCTATATATGGTAGAAAGGGGACTTGGAAAAATTTCGACTCTCGAGCTATATATGATAGAAGGGGGACTGAGAAGAATTTTGAATCTCGAGTTCTCCCCCCCCCCCCCCGATAATGGACTTGGAAAATTTTCGAGAAAAATTTTTATACCTTGGTGGTGATTGAGAAATCTGCCGGTATCACTCCCCTCTCCCTATGTTTCAGGCTAGTTTGGTATATAAGCTGTATCGAAGAAGGGAGGAGGAGGAGGAGGAGGAGGAGGAGGAGGAGGAGAAGGAGGAAGAAGACGAAGAAGAAGAAGTCAGAATCCGAATTCAAAAAGACAACACCCGTTTTCATAACTTCAAAACCTTAAATAACATCTTTGTACTCGATATTAATCAAACCTAGGCACTTAGAAAAATTCTCCTTGAAATTGATGCACGTTCAAGTTGTCCCATCATAATTTTCACAACTTCGAAAAAATTCAGGCTCTAGGGGACTCGGGACAGCGGGTTCCCCGCTGCCATTGCATTCCTTGTCACATTCTCCCCAAGCAACCAACTCCTAAATGCGAGGCTTGCCGAACCAAATTGATCGTCACCCACATTTTTCAATGTTCAAAATATAAACGAGAAAAACAGAAAATATTTGGGGAAATATCTCTAGAAAGGGTTTGGAAGAAACTGTGAAGAAGATTTTCTTATTTTTACACGAGACTGATCTGTGCAGTAGTATTTAAGTTATAGCATGTATTATTGTCAGCGATAATGACCTCAAAATGTTAATTGCTGTAAATAAACAATAAAAAAAAAAAAGAAAAAGAAAGTTGACGAGAAGTACACGAAGAATCAAATCTCGACGAGAAAGTAGACGAGAAGTATACGGAGTATACGAATCTAATAGTACCTACTTTTTTTCTGAGCTTGAGGAAGGAACGAAAGTTATATTCACATTTCATTGCTGGAAAGTATTTTTGAGCAATCACGCGCGGCGATCTAGGAAAAAGAGAAATTATGTCTTTCAGATGGTCTTTTTTTTTTCCAAGAAAATTCGAATAGGTTCAACGTAACAATACTTATCCACGACATAATATCCGTTCTCGTAGTGTGTCCAATTTTCAAAGATAATGTACACATGTGTGAAGACGAAGATGTGATTTGAAAAGGGAATACTAGGCTTGACACCATGAAAATAACTTCAAATTTGCATGATTTGTTCCTCGTACATACATCAGCAGGGGTTTTGGGTGTTTACGAGTCGGCCGTTCGGTGTTTATTCAAGATCGACAAGAAACAGAAATTTCCTTTACCCGACGAATTCGTGGTGCGTTTTTTTTTCACACTCCGAAGTCTGGCACATCTTGTTATTTACGAGTCGCGCGTGTCATCGTCACGGTTTATTCAGGAGTCTGGGATTATTTCAGTGGGGTATCACCCTTTCTCGAATTCCTATATGCACCTTGTGACGATTGATCTCGACCACACACGACATAATATTTCGGTGGCGTATAGCGGCCCGGTCGTATGTAGGTCCCCACTTTGAAATTGTCATATTTTCAAGATCGGAGTATTTTCGGATACCTACATTGGTTTTCATTTTCACTTCGTATAATTATCTATATTTGTGTCACAATAATAAAACAATATAGAAGATATTGGGCTTTTTTTTTATATATATACTCGTATATTATTTGATTTTGAACTGACATAAAAAACGTAATATTTTGAGAGAACATTTCGTATAATTGTTTATGACTGAGTTTTGCGAATTATTCAATCCACAATGAGCAAGCAACAGAAAATATAACAAATTGAGGAACAGATATACACGCTCAGTAGTTTTTAAAAATATTATTTCGAATACATAAAAATGTTTAATCTAATACATTCTTAGTTTGAGTCCAATAAATAAAACACCAGAATAGGCCTAATGAAGACCTGGATAAAATTAATGAAAATTTAGGAGGTCCTAAGTCCATGCCGCTGCAGTCATCCCTACATTCTGAATTTGGAATTCGGTCCTCTGAATGGTCGATGTCACCTCAACGTGAAGCGACAATGGATCTCGCAGCGATATCCCCTCTTTTTTTCTCCTCAGCTTAAAAGAATTTGTTTCTTCTTTTCGATTTCGTTTTTCTCTCTAGCCTAGAATTTCAGTGAGGTTTGAACCGGCTGTATCTGCGAGAAAAGAAAACGACGGTAACCGCGATGAATTTCTTATTCATCTCGCATTTGTATGAAGCTGTCTATAACAATCTATATTACTTTAGTCAGTATAGCGATACAACTAATGATGGGCTTACACTTGGAAATACTTTTGTAAGCTAACTCATGAGCAGGGGCAGCGTGAGAACTTTGAGGGCCCTAGGCATCAGGTCCTCTCCAACTGACAAATCGATGCGAAATAACTTTTTTTTATCATTCATTTAAATTTTATACCGTAAGTAAGAATTTAATAAAAAGATTTGGAACAAAATAAAATCAGAAATGCATACGAGCTCTCAAAGTACTCAATCTTCGAATAATTTCACGGTAATCTAGTAATTTCAGGAGGTCCCTCACCTACCCGACTGGGCGTAACCGAATTGAGTCCCGGGAGCGGAGAGTACCTGTTTTTGATAGCCGAATTGAGTCCCAAAAGGAAAGAGGACGGTAAAATATTATTTGAATTGAGTCCCATGGTGTCGGGGTAGAAAAGGGCAGAGTCCGAATTGAGTCCCGAAGTGTCGGCGGTATTAAGTCTGAGAAGATGGGTGAATTTGTTCATTTTCCTTCGTCCTCTGCTGTAGGTAACTGAATGTTCATCATTGAATGAATAATTTTCGCAAAAATACGATGGAATGGAATTTCCTTCGTCCTCTGCTGTTGGCAACTTGATCCCAGCTTTTTACAGTTCATGGATTTAAGTACAACGCTTATATTCCTCTAGTATTTTGTCTTCTAACGAATAAGACGATTGAAGCCTATGAAACAGTCTTTCGACATATTGTACACGAAATAATTGATCTCGCCTTGGTGTTTGAACCCTCAGAATTGTTCGGTTCCTTCTACGTTGCACACCCTAATATTTTCATTCTCATAGATACTCTTCTTGAGGTCCAATGCGACACCTATGCCAAAATCATCGACATTCGTAAGTTGAAGAAACGTTTAGGCAGAAGGGAAATGAGAATCATTTGTGAACTCGGGACTCAATTAGGTTGTGTACCGCCGACACATGAAGACATTCCCTTTTTTTACCCCCGACACTACGGGACTCAATTCGGATATTATTCTACCATCCCACCGACAACTCGGGACTCGCGTCAATTCGGCATTGCCCACCTGACTACACCATTCCGAACGTGAACAGACTGTACATAAACATTATGTTTATGATCTACATTTATACCAGGTAGTACGTAGTAAGTATTGCATAAAAAGTACCAAAAAAGCCAGAAATTGATCAAACTTAAATTGAAAACGAAAAGCAAATTTAGTTATTAATAGATTTCATTTTTTTATCTGTGATTTTAAGGACTAAAACATAAAACTCGTGCCCTTAGGCGATCGCCCACGTCGCCTACCCCTCACGCCGCCACTGCTCATGAGATAGAATTGATTTAATATACTTTCGTGCAGGTATTGTATAAAGTTTTAACAGTATTTTACTAACATGTAAGACATTGAAATCATTTTAAATCATATCAATCATCATTAAGTACTTACATGTGTGAATTTGGCGGTCGATATTCTACTACACACTGCTTAGCCATTAGGTCAATACCACAACATAGACGTAGGAGAATTTCTCTCGTGCAGGTTGCACGGTAGTGAGAAAGCAGTTTAGTACACAATTTTGTGTCTTTTGTAAACTTTTCGTTTCTGTGTAAAGGGAGCTTACGTGAGAAACTAGCTCTTAACTAGGCAAAACGCGCATAATTTATTCTAATTTATTACCATCTTAGAGAATACACACCTATTTAAAGAACCGAGTGAGATGTTGTTCTTTGTCTTGACATCTGCGGTTCGTAATGTGGCTCTATCTCCTAAAATTTTCTTAATTTCACATACTTATTCAAAGGGTGCTCGTGCGTGTTTCAAATAAAAGTAGCCTCCGATAGATGTTTCGGTAGTCACAGGGGGTTCACACCAAGACGACAAGGTCAATTGTTTCTCATTAGTTCAACCGCAAGTACTTAATGCGTACTCACGTTTTTACTTTTTCAATTTGAAGGAAAGCTTAACTGAAAATGTTAACTCTTGGAACAGACTGTTGGGTTTCTTGTAACCAGAGATAGGTTCTGCCACTCCTCCGTCATACATTGTTTACTTGCAGGGAGGAAAACCGTACTCTGGCGTTATAATTTACGTATATTCCACCTTTCAATCGAAAAGTCTACAATGGTGAGTGTGATGAAATCATGACTTGTCTTTCCCATAGTAATCTCAACGTCGTCATTCAACGGCTAGGAGGCTTTCTAACTTATTAGTGTCGAGGGACTCGAGTTTGCTCGAATTTTTCCGCTGACTTCTCTTTCCTATTGAGGTAAAGTCAAGAGCTTTTCGAAGTGTTCTGTTCGTTAGTATCCTCTAAACATGTTTTCTCCAACTTTTTCGGTAGGCCTTCATTCTTTCCAAAATTGGCTCTACTCCCTGTTCTCGAAGGATATCGCTTTTGGGTTCCGTGTCCCCGTCACCTGCATCTCTGCCGCTGTAATTCGGCTCGTTACATAAGTACGGACACCCAAACCTTACTCCGGCACATTATACACTCTGATTCTGGTCTCTGATCTTATCATAGTTGTGATTTTTAAATATTTCGAGCGTAAATATCCTAGGGTCCGATGCTCTTTCACTGAGTTCTTGTCTTTCGATAGATTTATCTCTTCAAAGTTCTTTATGGTAATCAGCCATTTTCACTCAGGCTGCATTAGCTTCAAGGACTTTATTAGTAGCTAATCTTTTCATGGTGTCATAGACGACTGGTCTCTGCTTGTACGTTTTTCGCTCTAAATTGGAAACAAATCTGCCTCAGTTTCCTTGTCGAATGTGTCGGACCACTTTCCTCGTCTCCTGCTTATTCCTATCATATAAATGGCTTCACCTTTTACTTCCTTTGTGGCCAGCCATTTACAAGGGTATCTGTGCTTTTCTTTGACACTTTTAACTAGCTCATTATTACAAATGGGTCAGTTTTCCACCCTAGTGCTTCTCATGTGGTTTGTTGTCAAATTGCTTCTATGTTCTCCTACTCTTCTTCAATGTCATCACTTCTCTGCACTTTAATTTCATTCATCTCCATTCTCTTGCAGTACTGCCACTTTGTGATTGTATTATTCGGAGAATTGACATGCAATATTTTCTTCGCTGTTTCGTATTGTTTCACTTTTTGTTGGGTGAGTTTAAGGGTAGACGGCAACCAATAGTTTTCTACACGGGTAAAACCACTGCCCAGCATCTATTTTCTTTGTGATCACCTTCACCAACTTTGAAATAAAGGCTAGATAGATAGTGAAATGACATGTCAATTGATACGTTTTATTCCATTAGGAGAATGAAATCTTTTATCAGCCGTAGAAGAAGATTATAATATGGGGTGGGAAGTTTCACCCCTCTCGCTGGGATTTCATCCCATTTTCGGAAACCTACTCTCAGTAAGTCTGTTCTGGTATTACCTACTGAAGTACCTACCTATTTTAAACAGGCAGTGTGTCAAGAGAAGTAAATAGGACCGGATGATTTAGAGGTAAGCCATCCATAACTAGCTTCGTGTTTATCTCTGGGTTGACCATAGTATCTAGACTTCTGTCTTAGGCCAGAGTATTGAGCGACTGAGATGTAAATACTGAATATCAGTTGGGTCAGCACCTACACAGGCTACACAGCAGATAAATTATACTTCATACCGAACAGAGCTTTTTTCTCCGTGGATCGGAACCATAATAGTCCTCATTAATATTACAATCGTCTTACTTCGTCATTACGATGTACGACGATATCAAAACGCGTTCAAAAACGTTTGCCTAGCCTATTTGAATAAAGTGGAAGGAAAAAAAAGTGATTATTTGCATATTTCTTTCCTCGAAAAAGACCCTCTTCTTTGATTTTATATGACAAAGATAAAAACTCCAATGATCAGCAGTTTATTCAAGAAAAAAATTCGAGAAAAGAAATATGATAATTCTGTAAACCCGAGCGAAAAAAGAGGAATTCAATGATGTACAAGAATGCTGATGTATATAATTTCCGACAGTAATACGATCTCAACAAATTGTTAATGGTGTATTATTTCTTATCTTTTTCTGTTGAACTTTCCATTGCAAGAAAACTGAAGAATTTGGTGACATCAGCAGTCTTGAATCAGTATGAGTTTGTTGTTAATGAAATCGCCGTAGTCAACTTACGTGAGTGTTTGTATATTCATGACTGTTGCATTGGTGGCAAACTGGTGGACAACAGGCGCACACTTCAACCAAATATAAACCATACTATTCATCATTATTATAAGCTCCACAAGCGATTATCAACACCTTTGGCTTTAGGCCTCACAATTTAGAAAAACAAATTTCAAAGCGACTTTCCGACTGTACTCGCCAGTCTTTTTCAAGCACTTTCGAAAAGACTGGCGGGTAAAGTTGAAATGTCGTTTAATAAAATTTGTTTTTCTAAATTGCGAGGCCTAGCGCCGAAGTGGTTTTTAATCTTAATTTTGTAGAGTGCTTTACGTAACTTTTAAATCCTCAGGACTATACGTCTCGTCAATACTGTGAGTAGGAAGAGGCAGCACCAATAGCACTTTCACTCGAAACTATACTGTTATAAGTATTATACCAAATAATTTTCAATGAACATTTTGGATTTTGTATTACGTTGAATCGCGTCCACGCTAGTCTGTAGATCATAAAAGGACAAATTGCGAATTTGTATCAATACCGAAGCAACGACTTTGATTATATAATAACTGAAAAATAAATACGTAATAATGATGAAAAATAGCTAGTGAAAACTTCGATTCAAAATCATAATTCTAACCGAAATATGAGCAACATTTTGAAATTATGTTACAATTCGTAGATAGCGAATATTGGCTATTGCGTAGGTACTCGGGTATCACGACTAGGTTCTGCGTGCAAATATCGCTCTTAGAGAGGGAAGACGGCTAATTATTATACTACAACTTTTTTAATCGATGGTGACAAATACAAATTGCTATCTAAATTCGTATCACCTACCGGACGCTCTTACCTGGACATAGGCCTCCCCGATTCTCTTCCATATCCCCCTATCCTTCGTGATTATCATCCACAATACTCCTAATTTTATCCCCACTCTTACGCATCTCACCATTTCTATCTCGGTTTACTTAATTTTTTCTTCTATATCCGTATAGCATTCCGGGACTACTTTGCCTCATCCATTTTATTCCATTCAGACTAGATGGCATAGATACCAAGAAAGGGTATTGTATAAGTTATGCAAACGTATTTATTACCAGTGTAACGACGAGTAAGGCTCACGGTATGTTTGTGATGACCTTATAATTATTGAGATCAAACCTCAATTGAATGTACTCTTTTGTATGTCAATTTCCAAAATTCTATCGTCTAGTCTGGATCATCCCTCGCTCAGGCTGTAGCCAGAACGTTTTCTCGGGGGAGCCATATGACATTTTGGGTGGGAGCAGAGCCCTCTTTCGCCCCTTGGCCACGGGCCTGCACTCGCTCAAGAAAAGATGCGTGTATGGGAATTAAGTTTTCTTCCTTTCGTAACAGTACAAACCGTCAGAACTAACAACTTGCATGATAAGCATTTTATTAAGGCCTTGCCTGCACATACAAAATAAATCGAGAAGTTTTACCAACGGAAACGATACATCATCATTTGTAAAACTCTTTGATTTATATGTGCAGGCAGAGCCTTAATAAAGTAACGGAGAAATCCTCGAAGTTGAAGGTTGATGTTATAGTTGAAAACTTCTTGTTGAGATGTATAGTTTTGATTCGAGAGCTGAGCTCAAAGACTTGATTGACTGTGGTCGTGATTTTTCATTCTTGCACGAATAAGTGTATTGGTTTTTAGGTTCGTACTCGACGAGTCACAAACCAGTTACAATAGCTCCCCCCCCCCTTTATTCTTAGTTCAGGGACTGTTCCCTTGAGAGCGTTAAATGTATAACTCGGAACGAGTCTAGTTGTCTTAGTAAACACAGTGGTGAATATTGTGTTGGTGTTGGAAGTCCACAAACAAACGACAATGAAAAGAAATAATAATAAGACGAGTGAAGGAAATGTGATGTATATAATTCCGCTTTGTGGAAGAAAAGATAAATAATTTATGAATTTTGTCTGAATCTGAACGCAGGCCTGACGAGAGGGGGGACAACTAGGGATTTTGTCCCCGGGCACGACACTGTAAGGGGCCTTATTCTAAGGTGAGAGGGCAATTTTTTTTGGTGGGGGGGAGGGGCGCTGTGTTCCTTGCCCCGGACCCGACTGGAGCTCTCGATAATTTTGTGAAAATCTGAACGTTGCGGTTGAGTGTTTGCTTCTACGGAATAGCGCGATTCCTCTCAACACAGACATACGCAACGCGTTTCCATCACAGTAAGCCTATAGAGATGAAAACTCGAAATTTTCATCCTTGAGAAGGAAAAATATTCTCCAAAATGACTTCTTTGTTGGTTTCATTTGATGTCTTGTTTTTGAAATAATTTTTCCAATATAAAATCTTATTTGCTTGATTATTTGTTTGAAATTTAGAAAATTACCTAGGTATCCATTTTTAAACGAATTATGAAGAGAATTGAGACAGAAATAATATTCGGTTCTCAAGATTAAATTCGAATGAAAGGATAATCTCAATTGATAACGCAGGTTTACAAAACTCGTGAAATTAATTTTACAATGTATCGCTAGTTTATCTGTGTATTATCTCAATTGATACACGTTGCTCAGTATTGATGAATACAAATGAAAAAACATACAAAACAAAACAGAAGAAAAATATTCAATGGAATGAGTCAAGAAGGATCTCTCTGATGATCTACCAAACGGGCGAAGATATAAAAGAGTGACCTTGAGTTGAAATCCAGCGATTTTTCCCTTTTTTGGAATTTCATAATAAACATTATTTCCATCAAACGAAATATAGTTCTCTACAATGATAACCAAAAAAAGTATCTAAATCGATGCGTGAAAATTTATTTCTGATGGTCCATAAGAATTGAGAATTACCGGTACCTAGTCGTTACGGGTCAAGTAAGATTTTTCAAACTTTAAAACAAAAGAAAAAAAAAAAAAAAAAAAAAAGTTAACTCTAATTTTTTGATTAAGAGAAAATATCTTAAAGAAACTTTGTTCGAAAAATAGTATTTTACGTTATGTTTGATCGACACTACTTTTGTTTTCAAACATATTTTTTAAGAAACAATAAATAAAGTAAAAAAGAGCAACAACACAAGAATGGTGAAAGTAAGCAAAAATGAGATTATGCTCTTCCTCCAAAATGAAAGCTTACTTATTAAACAATGTATTAGGTGAATACATTTTCTTTTCCAGGTACATTATTGAAAATGAATATTTTCTTTTGATTCCTCGGTTTGAGAAATTGAATCCGTTTCACTATGATTGAAATTAATCATTGCAATGTTTCGGAAGAAATGAGTGGAATACCGGTATTACCGAAGGAATCATAAATAATTTCTGTATCAAGGTATGTTTTCAAATTAAAGTGAAAAAAAAAAAAAAAAAAAGGAAAGTAGAAGTATGTACCAACAAGAAAAGATGAAAAAACGCAACAAAAAATATTTTCATCAAACTATATTATTCTCATGAAAAAAAAAGGACTATATATATATTTTAAGCTTCCTGTTAAATGTTCCCTACAAATAATTATCACTTTTCCAAATAAGAAAAGCTATTTCTTCTCCATTTTGTGTCTTACAGAAAATAAATTCACTGCAACTCATTTATTAAAGAAATGAAGTCCACTACGGAAGGAGAGTAGAAGAAAAATCTGACTTGAATTTCATCCTGACACACTTTATTCATGCTGTATGGGTGAGTACCTATAATATCTTCTTAAAAATGCACTTACGTGAATGAAAATAAACAGAAAATAGATTAAACTTTTCTCCAGTGGATAGCCTCGTACTAATATAATTATACATTATTTTTAAAATTCTATTCAGTAAAAGTTGGTGACGAAATACGAAGAAATGAATTAAGAATATGATGAACTCTAACTCACAGAATCAATGAGCCAGGCGAGAAAAGATAATGATACGAAAGACTACAACAGATGAAAACAAAAAGGAGGCAATAATGATACTAAAATTTTAGACGAAAGTTGAATGCTTGAGATATTACTTGATCGTTTTTGGAATTGTTTTTTTATCAGTTTGAAATCTAAATTTTCTATTGATCATCTCGCTTTGTTCGTTTCCCTGGAAAGGAAAGCTGTTCTAGAAATCGAAAGATTGCTTTTTATTAACGATGGAAGGAATATTCTACAACACCGTTCTCGTAATATTACTGGCGTGTTCATAATGATGATTGTGATTCCGGATTCGAAAAAAAAATGAAGCATTTTCAATCTCACTTTATTCGTTTCCCGGATCGGAAGGTTGGTTTTCATCAACTAACGGTAGAGAAGAAATATTCTATTATCCTCTTTTCATTCTCATTATAGATATGACTGATATATTTATAATGAAGGTTTTGATTTTGAATTCGAATAATAATATCAACTATTAATTGAGTATTTTTAATGCAGCAAAATAATTATAACACCTTGGGTGAATACGAATTCTTTTAGATTCTGGATGATAATATCATTCCACAAATTACTTCGTGGTACATGCGCGAGTGAATTGTAATTTTACACAATTCAATGGAGTTCCATTGGTATGTACCGTATTGTAGATATTAATTATTCTTGGACTAGAGCTTTACACATGATACGATTTAAGAACTCTGAAAAATAGATTCCCATTCAAGAAGATAATTTAAAGAAAATTACCTTACTCTTCAGTTTCGCTGAAGAGATAGCAGAATTTATTTAAGCATATGCACATCCCTATTCGGGGGAGGGGGGATATTTTTTGCTCATAAAATAGAGATTATTGATATTTTATAGCTGGAAATTCATATATTTGAACGGTCATCTAAATCCCTTCTGAGCCATAGACGACATAGTAAGTCATTCAATTAAGATTTAGAAAACGATGTAAATAGCCTCGATCTCACATTAAAACACAAAATAAAAACTTTATTTCTTTTATAAATGAGTTGCAGTGAATTTATTTTCTGTAAGACACAAAATGGAGAAGAAATGGCATTTCTTACTTGGAAAAGAGATAATTATCCGTAGGGAACATTTATAGTTTGATAAAAATATTTTTCGTTGCGTTTTTTCATCTTTTCTTCTTGGTAAATACTTTTTTTTTTTTTTTTTTTTTTTTTTTTCCACTTTAATCTGAAAACATATCGTGATACAGAAATTATTTATGATTCCTTCGGTAACATCGGTATTCCACTCATTTCTTCCGAAACATTGCAATGATTAGTTTACATTCATAGTGAAACGGATTTAATATCTCAAACCGAGGAATCAAAAGAAAACTCTATTTTCAGTAATGTACTTGGAAAAGAAAATGTATTTACCTAATACAATGTTTAATAAGTAAATTTTTTTAATAAAAAAATATGCATTTGATATGGGATTTTTTTTTTTTCGTTCGAAAAAATTATCATGAATGGCCCTTGAGATGATTCATTTTGCTTCCAAAGCACAAGAAGATTCATTGAAAATTACGAGCTGTGGAATTTTTTTGGGAAAATATACATTCTTATCAGGGAGGATAGAATAGACTTCGGTGGCTGAAAATTTGGAAATTTGAGTTTCATTCCATCCCCAACAACTTCCGATAGTTGAATTGTAGATTCCCGGCTTGTTACCCGGCTATAGAGCCTTTCGCTTGAAACAATTGCTCAAAGTTATCGGAAAAATTAATTTTTCAGGCAGAAGGTAGTTAGGTAATTTACATCGCAATTTCGTTTCATTTGACCCCAGTGCGGGAGGAGACAGTTTATTCTGCTTGCAATAAATGTTTTTATTATTAAATATTGACCCTGAGTAAAATTCATGGAATTTTGCAATCAGATTCTGCTGGACAAAGTTGAATATTGACATACCTGCAAAACGGTGTTCGGGAGATCATTGGAATGAGACTTCTTTCGGACTTTAGAATGCAATATCGAAAGCTTTATTCTCCTAATCGCGTGGTTATTCAACTTTGTATGGCAGATTTGACTGACATACAAACAGAATCATTCACTTCTTCAAATCTGGCGAATAGCCGGACAGATTCTAATAAATGAGCAAGCGTCTATGTATCAATTTGAGATAAGGGTCTTGCTGAAGACAGAAAAAGACTCGTACCTATCTCCAAGGTTTATATATGTGAACGTTCACTGCCTTACCTTGAAATCAAGTCTAAAATGCTTAAAATAATGATGTGCATTCGGTACATCGAACGAAGTGCGTTAAATTCATGTTAGGTAAGTGGAGCAATAAAACTGACTGATTTGCAACTTACATTTTTAACTGACTGGATAGACGACTGACTAATGAGTACCCAATGAGTAAAATTTTCCTGGTGCAACTGACTGACTTAGAACTTAAACCGATTTTATTAACTTATCTACATCTACAACTGACTGATAATTAACTCAAATTGAAGAGTAAAGTTGACAGAATTTAAGCAGAGAAGGCATTCTCGACAGAAAATACCATCTTTTATGAATAATGATCGATAGATAATTGGGGTTGGAATATCTCCATTTTGCTTTAGAATGACTCTATTTTGCTCTGGAGCTACAGCTACTCCATCCAGCTCCGAAATTGGCGAATTGCTTCAGTCCAGAGGCCCAGCTTGTAAATTGAACCGAGTTCTATAAAAGCCGGTCGAGCGACATGACAACATTTCGGAGGGAGATATTTCTTGTATTCGTACGATAGACCTTGTTTTATAGATTGTTATCATGTCGCTTGACCGGCTTTTACAGAACTCGGTTCAATTTTCGTTATTATCGATTGACTAGGGTAGGGTAGCATTTTACAATATTACTGACTACGAATCAAGTTGATCGTCGATCAACTTGATTGAGCACAACACACGAGTGATTGTCAAGTAACTGACTAAATTAAGCCATTTAAAAGTACGTTCGACGTACGGACAGGCCGACTCCATTACAAAATAAGTTGATCATTCTTTGCCTTGATTACAACTTAAATTCAACAGCCTTGTATGGAATAGCGAAGGTTGGTCGTTGGTCCACGTTTTATGAATGACAAGGCTGTCGTCATATTAAGCTTAAATTGAAGGGTAAGATCCTCTAACAAATTGGTACAAAATGTGCGATTTACGTAATTTGTTCATTAGTTCAAACTTGGGCTGGTGCATCAGGTTCATTACGCTCAAAAAAATATTGTATTATTCCTCTAATCCTCCCTCCCTCATGTATTTCATCTACATCATCATTATTTCTTATTCTTTCATCTTCCTTACTACTCATCGCATCGTGTTCACTCGATTGTAAGAGGAACGGAAACAGAGCTGTAATAAACATTTGAATATACTAATTGTAGTCCTTTTAGACTGGGTGATGTATTCGCGAGTCGCGACGCATGAGGCACCTCGTAGTCGTTCGCAATGTATCACGCATCATTTTCCCCTCTCCGTTTTCCCTCCAAAAAATATCGGAACGAACGCGAATAGAGAGAGAACGAAAAAGAAAGAAACTAATAAGAACGAAACGTAAAACGAAGCTAAGCCTGCCGATGCCGTCGCTCTTCGTCGTTCATCGTTGTGATTCAGTGTGTGGTGCAGAGGTATCGCTACGCCTAATAACGTACTACAAACAAAGTCGTGGATTCCGCAACCGGGTTTCTCTTCACTGCTTGTTGATTCGAACGAGTTTCGTTTAATCGTGTGTCTTCGTCGGCTGGCGCTTGTAGCATTCACGTTGGGTATCTCGTAATCGTATTCGTATTTTCGTAGTTAGTTCGCTCGTGATTTTGTCATTCGCTGGTTGTTCGTGTGTGACATTATCTCTTGTGACTGCAGTATTCCGTTGGGCGCCGCGTCCATCGTTAAATTTTGTTATCGGTTCGTGTTTCAAAGGTCTGCGTCGTTAGTGACAGTTCCAAAATGGGTTGTGCCGTGGGAACTTTGAAATTTGTTGTATTCTCTTTCAACTTCGTTTTGGTGGTGAGTACAGTCTCGATACGCTTCAGTAAATTCACTGATTATTTCAAAAAGTTACCTGCTGTGAAAGGAAGAAACGATGGTATTCAATGTTCATCGATCGATTTCACTTGTACAGAAATGTAGAATACCAGCTATACTCTGACTATTGAGTGATATTTGTTATTCTGACGCTGAGTTTCATGTAAGGAGTTTCTTTTTTCGTACTACCAGATCTTGGACATGCATCCACGTGGGTCTCGCTTGAATTTGGAAACCTTGTCTCACCTTTGTGTTTACTGCTTGTCGATATCGCCTCACGTGTAAGGAGATGGGAGAAGGTCAGTTTGTTAGCAAGGAAGAACCTATTGAATTAAAATCGAGCTTACGCGTGTGAGATTCACATTAAATGCCTATATCTTTTGAATCTAAATCCGAGTTTGCATGCTGATGTGAGTCAGCTATTAGAATAGCAAGTCTAGTTCATTGTCCACCTTCCTTTGCTTGTTACAGTGAGTATCTCCTATGCATCTCACATCAGTGCAATAATTACCCTCTAGTTGTGTGAGGGGTGCGTTCTTCCTTTCACAAGAGAAGCCATCACGCTGGGATCGCTGTCCTGACCCTTCATCGTGGTTTTGAAACCTTGGTGCGTGAGTAGGAATGTTTCATGTGATCGTGCAATCCAAAAAATTTTTGTTGAATTTATTACTTCTAAGGAAACACAGGGAATGAAGATCACAGAGTCATTAATTTAAAATTGAGGACCTTTCTGTCGAAAGGGCGTTCGCTCAATGTATTTCTTACAGGGCATACGTCCTTTTGACAGAAATGTCTTCAATAAAATTGTGAAATAATAATTCTTTTACAATCTGTAAGCTTTCCAACGTTGGAAGAAAGACTTGGGATACCTTTCTATTTCCCTTACACAACAATTTTCATTCCAAGTGGATGCTTTTTTTGCTGATTTTGATTGCTGTGACGTCACATGAGCTAAACAAACGATGAGCTATCATGCAGTAACAATATCAGCGATGTAGATTTTAATTTGGCTTGCGTTGCTGGCTGTTAGTTACGCCCTCATGAGCACAATTTCTCTTAGTAAATTGAATTTTAATATTTTTGCCTTAAGCTATGCACCTTCCCGCCACCCGCCTTCAAAGTTCTCCAGTTCACTTAGAATCCCTTTTGTCTTCTACCAGTGCATGAGCTTTTTGCCGAGACCAAACTGTAGCATAGACCGTCTATGCACGCGTTGTTAAAGGACTAATTTCAAATAAACAAGACCTGACTATGGCCCGCGGTATAAGATGGAGAGCAGTTGCTACTGGCAAGTTGTTGTCATACCTGAGGTTGAACCAGTCCCTGCTAAGGCCGGTCCAATGGGCAGCGCGTATGTTGGTGGGTGGAAGCTGTGGTAACTTGTAAGGAGTTTTACACTCTGGAAATCTCGGTCGGTCGATTCTTCTATCTTTTGGCTAGTTCTCAACTTATTTTCAGATTACTCAATTATAACATTTAGATAGAAAGTAGCGCCCTTAGCGGGTCGTGATATCTCAGGATCCAGTGGATCTGAGAATAGTCCGAAACTTTCTGTTTGCTAGTTGGAAGTGCCATAACTTTTAATTAGTACATTGGAGCTTTTTTTTCCCTTTTATCTCAGGATGAGAGAATATTCTTGGTTTTCTCTTGAATTGGAACTGTACAGGTTTCCATAACTAATGTGGTTCTCAGGATATCCTAATTGAATCGCTACAAATGTATTTGCCAAACCATTTTTCTGTATTTGATAACTGCAAATTCTCTCAATAACCGGTTTGAGCTTCCATTGTTCTTGTTCATGCTGATGTCAGAAATAAACATCCTTTGTATTTGGTTAAACCAGAATTTTTCCAGGTTCCCCTCACCGCTCATATGTAACCCAATCGTTGAAATTATTTGAAGTGCCCCCTCCGATGTATCTGCATGGCTCAAAGATGACAATTTTTGAAGGCTTCTATAGTAGGTGGAACAATTCCATTACCGACGGCTTCATGGTCGACGTCTTTTCAAGTTCCCTATCTGGTATAGCTCAGAATTTTTTTCAATTCCCAAAGTAGGTCTATGTATATCGAAGGCCGGCATATTCCAATGAGTGAACTTGGGTTGCAGAAACTGCAGAAAGGTGTACATATTAAAGACGTATTCAAATGGTAATTGGGGAGCAAATTGGCGGTATAAGCATCAATGAGTAGATAACAAATAATATACGGCACGTAGACAACACTGTAATCTTAGCCGATAATCAGCTGGACTTACAGAAGACGCTCGACGCTCTCGCAGCTCATAGGGAAGAAGTAGATTACCATTGAGTGTTTCAACGACTAATTGTCTCTAGAAAATGTGCCGATTTGGTACTGAAGGTCCATTATGAAAGCATTGGGTAAACTGTCACTTCTAAATACCTTGGCACCGTCTAGTCTGGAAATTTGTTTGAGGATTGAGCTATCAAGAAACAATCTATTCAGGAGGTCGGAGCTTAGTCTCAATCTCCAACTTAGTGTTCTGGTGATTATGGTGTCAATGCTGACTTATGTTTGGACATCGAAAAAAGAATAGCAGGGTTGGAAATATATTGCTTTTGAAGAACGCTACGCATCTTGTGGACACAGAAAATCGGTGAAGAGTTCAAGAGAATACGCACTGTCAAGCGCGAAAATTGCAATATTTGGGCCACATCCTGCAAGGCGAGAAATAGGAATAACTGCGCGTCATCATTGAGGGCTAAATTGCTGGTAAATTATCAATGTAAAGGAAATAAAATTCACAGCTTAACTTACGGACTTACGTCATTGGGTCAGATGCTCATCGCTCGACATTTTTCGCGATATTGTTTCAAAAATCAGGATAGCTCTGTGCTTGGCCAACCTCTGAGAGAAAGTGGATGGGTACGACGTTCACCTTTTTCCCAATGAGCTCTCATGAAACAGGTTCCTGTCTTTGGAGCGATGCCAATTTCTCAATATTATGAGAATTCCTTTTTCCACATTGTCAAGTAAAATTCGGTCTAGGAAAAAATACTCCGACTTCTTTTTTTTTTTCAGGATATGTTGATTTTGAAAATGTATGAGGAGAGAAGTAAGACTGAACCGAGAATGATTTTTCTGAGAATCTTCAATTTTTTTCATGGCGTCTGCAGTTTGTTCGTCAGACCCATTTTACCTTATTCTACAGTTACTGACGAAACTGCTTCGTTGTGTTCTCATAAACTTCATGAAATTCGTTACCTATCAGATTTTTTCGAATCAATATGTGTGCAGAGAGTAAGTGGATAAACCTTGAGTGAACGTAGCTTCGAGCGAGCGAGCGATCTTGTATCACGCAAATCTTTGTACTAAACCTTCTACTTTTTCGAAAAAGAGCGAGCACGTTTAATGAAAAACTGATTCGTAGTTCCATAGGCACAACCATATTACCTCAAACAAGATAATATGTGAGTCACGATAAAGAAGTTTCATTGCGTAGGCGTATTCTCGAATTTCCATTCTTTACTCGTTTATCCATTTGTATTTTTGACAAGGTACCGCATACAAATGTTATTGTGTGCTTTTTTATAGTCGAAACTGAAAACGTTGAAACATTGTGTGCTGTGAAAAAATGGATTTTCATAGAGCGTAAATGTGCGTAATAAACTGCGATTGAAAATTCTATTACGTATTTTCTCATTTACATAATGGTCTAACCTTTATGGGTGACTCATATTTGGGTTAAGCAAGAATGATTTTCCATTATTATTAGACTCGGCCGGCAGAGAGCTCGATTATTTAAAAGTTTGTTGACTACTTTTTTTTTTTTTTTTACCGTTCGAGAGTTTTTGCGCTAGGTAGTGCGAGAGAGTTGTAGTGTGTAGTAAAGGTGTGACGGCGTATCCAACGGCGCTCGGATACAGTGAAACCGGTTACTCAACTCGCTAACGACGAAGCATAACGGATTACAAGCGAGAAGAATATTTTTTTAAATAACTGACAGCGAGTACAAAGTACGAAATCCACTCTCCGTTTCTACGAGAGCTTGAAATCGTCACCGCTTCACCAATTTCCGTGTAATTGGTCGAAGTTGCTGCAGACTCATTATCCTGACGAAGATGCAGAAAATGCAGAAGATGTATCTTGAACTCCGCCCGTAAAAGAAGTATTTACCATGTTATGTAAGCTCGTGTTGTTGACTCGTGAGATTATTATCTCGCAGAATTTTGCGAGTTGATAATGTCACGAATGCAGAACAAAGCTACGCACAAAATCTGCGCTCGCTTTTTTGACATCGATGACCTTTCCCCTGACAGATGCTCTGTTCTCGACCGTTATTGCCTCCCAACTTTGTGAAGTTTATTCCTGACAGGCTTATGCGATATGATTCTTGATTTCATTCAAGTTTGTGCTTCCGAAGCCCATCGTGTATTGAAGCTAAGGTTTTATTACTAGAGGACATAGCGAGGCTGCGTTTATTGAGAAAATGAATTGCTAGAAGAATAAGATCACTGAAATGAGGATTAGTTTAAGAAAACACCACCTCACTTACTCAAAATTGCAGAGTGTACCGAAGTTTTCTTCAGGTCTGTCCAAAAATCGAAAAAACGTCACCATCGCCTCTCATAATTTATCAACGCGATTGAAGAGACCTTTTTTGATGACGGTAGTTTATATATTTGTCTATACTTGGAAATGGAAATATTTTCTTAAGTGAAGAGGGAGTGGGTCACATTAATTTGCTGAGTTAATGAAGGAATATGATTGCAGTCAATATTCTGCAGTATTGCTGATTAAGTCGTGAGATTAGCTCAATAACAACACCACAGGTCATGACTCAAGTGTAGCGTCTTGATTACATTCTTTCTCTATCGTCTTAACAACGAGGTTATTCGTGGCTTAGTCATTGAAAATTGTTTCTGTTCGTTAAATGTTTATCAAAATGGTGCAGATACACTTGGTCGGCAAAGTTATTGCTGAGTTGAAGAAGTTTCTCCAGTAAACATACTGAAATCTCTCTACCTTGTGGGCGTGCTTGTCTCTATAAAATATTGATTTTGAGGCGGAAGCACTTCTTATTGAAGTTATGAAGCATAAAATTCTTCGCTATGAATGTGTTTTCCCTTATAGACTTGAGATCAATCTTTTCAACACATTTTTCGTTTGAATATGAGTAATTCAGCTATGGTTTTTGGACGGTAAGCAATGGTAAGGAGTGCGAAATAGTTTCGATCTTTTTCTCTTCGTTGAAAAACCTCCTCTGAAAAACTCACTGTTTATCTCCTTCCCTGCCCGCGAAGTTTCTCTCATGAACTACGTTGGAACCTTTTGTACCAAGGATTTTGACATGGATATGTCTTGGAACTGGAGGTTCATCTAAAGTTTGTGTACCAAAAATGACGTCATAAAATGATATGTTCATGAGTGACCTTGACCAATGTAAGAAACTTGGATTAATGTCTCAACCTAGTACACAGGCTAGATGACTTGGCCTTCATACACGTATGTTAAGCTAAGAAAGAAAGAGGGTGGAGGGTGTCATACTTCTGTAAACTAAGTTACAAATACGATTACTTCTCGATGCAGAAGACGATGTATCATAATCAATGAAATCTGAGGCTCCTTCGGTCCCTTCTCAATCCTATTGTATACCAAGAAATTTTGAATCATTTGATGAAAAGGCAGACTTACAGTCGAGAGGAATGGATTCGAACAAAATTTTACTTTACCCTTTTCGTAATTTCTATCATATTTTAAAGCAAATTTTTCAGATCGAGGATACCTCGCCCCTATTTACGCCACTACTGGTGACTTTTTTTGACTTGGAAATTTCTTCAAGTCCTTTTGCTTTCATTTATTACAACTTCAGGTCTGTTACCAAAAGGGGTGAGTGGGGGGGGGGGGGCTCAGCCGCCCTAGACGTGTCACTAGCCCTCCCCTCAATCCTAATGAAACGAAGTATCGTTACCACACTCGGCCTCGCTAATCTTCATAGGAGCCCCTCCTACAAATGGACTCTGGTTACGGACCTAAATAATCTGGAAAGTTCAAATTTTCCATGTTCAGTGTAAGAAGTCTTTGTGTAATTCACAGCCACTGTCATTGAAACTACCACCACCCATTCCCTTCGAAAAACACTTTCCTATTTGATTTCACCACCTACATACAATTCCTAATTTCCCGAACGAAATGCCGGTGTCTACACATACTCCTCTCCCCTTCAGGTTTAAGAAAGAACTCAACACTGAAATCTGCAGGAATTAGAAATTAGCACACGAAAAAGTCATCTTTCTTATTCCAGACGCTACCCTACATCGAGACACAAAAAAGAAAGGAAAAATTGATCCGATCTCGGTATCTCTCGTTTACTGAGGTCCTTTATTTTTGCCCGGCATTATACGGACCTTTATCCCGTGGCACGACTCAGCAAGTTACGTTAGCAAAAACCATGTTGATTTGGGCAAACCCTCTCTCGACTCCCGTAAGAATAACACAGGGAGTTGAGATTATTATGTTAGCAGATTCTTGATGTAGAAAGTCCGTAGCACTCGCAGATAAACTTTTGATAGCTAAGATATTTCTTATTATCAATCAGTCTGATGGTCTTTGCTGTTGATAGTCCGTTTGCTTCTATTGCCAGGGTTTCTGCTAATTGTAAAACCCTGTGACGTCACCAGCATAAAGGTCTATTCTAAGAAGATACTCGCGAAGCTTAAAGATCCCGTCTCTATACAATGAGCTTATAGACTCCAGTGAAATAATTGCTCCACTGTCTGTATTGGACAAACTTGTTTGGAAGCTGAGAGAAAGAGTCTCTAAGCACAACTGATTTTGACATATTCCATGTCTTTTCTCTCGCCGGACCCCGATTTTGAAACTCGCGAGTACCCCCACCCCCTCTCCCCGTCAAGAGAAATCTCTACCCCGTAGGTGATTCAGAAATTCGCGATTACACCCCGCGTAATAATAATAATTATAAATAAATAAATAAATAGATAATTAATATAATTAATAATTAGAAAATCTCTACCCCGTGGGTGATTCAGAAATTCGCGGGTACACCCCGCGTAATAATAATAATTAATAATAAATAAATAAATAAATAAATAAATAAATAATATTAAATAATTAAATAATTAATATAATTAATAATTAGAAAATTTTCTAAGTCCCTCTTCCTATCATATATGGCTGGATAGTCGAAATTTTTCCAAGTCCCCTAGACTTGAATTGTCTCATACCATTCCAATACAACAGCGAGACACGCGAGTTCGCCCCACGAAAGTTGATACCTCAAAATATTTCTCTTACAAGACTTATACGACGCCAAGATAGGTAAAGGGGTAAACGAATAATATCTCACGAACACTTGACCTAGTAGAAGCCTAGACTGAAATATTTCAAGATGACTGATAAAATATAAAAGACATGGAACATGATCTTCATTTATTTGGCTATGCCAGAAAATTTTTTCTTTTCTGGGGCTTTGTCGAAAGGTTCCTCCCTCTCCCCTCTCCACTTACTGCTTATATCTTCGCGTCTAGAAACAGCTTTATCAAGAATACGGGACACAGTTTCCGTCTCTTACATCGAGAAGAGAATTTTTAGGAACGCGATGCATTGAAAGGAGAAAAAAAATTTGAAAAGACAATTCTCGATAAAATCTTGACAACAGTAAACGAAGACATTCCCCCATTCATACTCGCTGATACAATTCATGGTAATCAAGACGCTGACTAATTTTTTATGTAGACACCTGATTTACATACCAATGTATTTCAGCTCTATCTTCATCTAATTTGTCGATTTATCAGTCAAAGACATTCGCTATATTATTATTACGAGTGAGTGTGAATTTAAATTGTGAGCATTTGTATAATTTTTGGTTTCATATCTTCTGAGTCTACGTCATCGCAAGAATGTTACAGCTAGTCGATAAGAAGTAAAAAAAGCTCTATTCGCCAGCTTCGAAATTATTTCTTTGACGTTTGAAACGTGTCACCGTTCTTTATCGAAGTAACAAAAAGAATCTCTTGTATAAAATTCGTCAAGTTGTCAGAATCAGAGAAACTGTTACCATCCATCCTTTCATTTACCCTTCGGTTACTCGAAATAAAAAATTCGATAATGTATGATTGTATAATCGAGCAATCTAGAACGTTGGTAGTCTGTAAACAAACGAATCGAAAGATAAGTTTTCGAGAACCAGCAGTCTTTTAATTCATCGCTTCGTAGCGTTATTGTATTTGTAAATCCAATACAAGTGGGAATTCTCTCGATTATTTACCTGTATCTTACGATTGCCGATGGCGAATTGATGCAGCACAAGATATTGCATACGTTGTATTCACTCTCAGCAGTGGTTCGCTGTGTTCGCACTACAATTGCACAAAATTTCTGTGCGTGATTCTTAAATTATGTTACTTACGAAGACCTTGACTGAACAATTATGGTGAATCAGGTGTGATGAACGCTTTCGACCATAATGTGTAGGAAATAGAGACCGAATCTTGTGACATTCAAGGGTAAGCGAAGGTAAAATTTTTATTGGGTGAAGACGCGACGGAAAGAGAAGAATAGCCTATAGCGTAACGAAATACTAAGAAAAACTGTTTTCGTCGTGAAACACGAGAAGAATATAGGATTGATGCAATGGTGTGATGCTTCGTTCTACATTATTTCAATAACCAGAATGAGAAGCGTTCGAGTCGTGAAAATTGCACTTTTCCAAAAACAAACAACGAGCCAGAAGTATCGCGTTAACCGGTTGTACAATTGTGATAATTATTACTTTCAAAGAATACGGATTTACGTTCCGGAAACATTAAAAACTTTCGGGCTTCTTGGTACTACCGAACAAATGGAAAATGGAAATGACCATAATATGCAGTTCATGTGTGTAGGGGTCATCGCTGATACGACATTAGTCGGTCAACCATAAGATTTGTACACTACTGTTTGAGAGGTACTAAAGAAAATTGCGAAAAAACATTTGGATTTCACTGTAACAAATTCTGGCTACATACAGTAGATGTACTTACGACCATTTTTAAACACTAGACCGTTCTTATTCCCGTCGCTGGCATTGAAGGAAAAAAGAAAAAACAGAACGGATATGCTGTGCCGGATGTTTTACTTGAGTTACACTCGAGTGCTTCATATAAGACGATAAAAATTATTTTGGTATTCTGCATTAGTTTTTTGTCGTTCTTATTGTGGTCTATGTAGATACTGCTCAAGGATCACTACAAATGTTGTACTCGTGTTTATGTGTTCTCGAAATTGTGAGTTCAACGAACTTCGAAAAATTGTGATATAACAATTTCAATATTCATTTCCTATCGAGTAGTTTTATAGATAGAATATAAAAAGTAAAAATTAGCTCTTCCAGTGAGTGAAAAAATTTTCCAGCTTCTCTAATGAAGTCAGTCGAGGAGTTTACGAAACAAGTTCCGTAGGTCAATTTTTTGATTTCGAGATCGCTAATCGGTCACCATCCTATCTATGATCGTTTTTTTTGAAAAGTTTCTATTTCGCAAGTCCTCATCCTTTTATGCGTACAATCAGTTGAAAATTGAAAATTCCTTCAAGTCTTCCACCTTTTCTGAAGGGTCCGGTGGAAACTTTTCCAAGATTTCTTTCTTCTGACTCGAAACGATTTTCCGGACACATTGAAGGAGGAATACTCAAGAGAGCAGTTGCGCAAGATGATGGTTTCTCAACTGCCTTGTTATTTCTGTGGTCTATGCAAAATTTATTGTATTTACTCTCTTGAGTATCCCTCCATCGGTTTCTATCTTTGGTAGATAGATCGAAAAGGACTTGAATGCTGCTTAAGAGTCATTAGTAGAGAAGAGACCTGATTTCTCGGCACTAAATAAAGTATTTTTGGCTTTTGAAAATGAGAAAATTAAGTCACGAAAATTTAAAAAATAAAATTAGGTCGCGAAAATTTGAAAAATACAGACATATTTGTCCTTTTCTGCAGAAACTTCTTATTATGTAACACAAGAAGGTGCTTCTCAAGGTTACTTTGAGTGAAGTTGTGTCGACGATCATTGAGGACGTATTTATATTCCGAGAACGACTTCTCAACGTCGACAGACACTATTGGGACACACGCGTACGAACTCATGACAAGAGGATCCCTCTGAACAGATGCATCCATGATTCCGTCGGTGATTGCAGCGTCAATTGCCCCCATGAATTACAGGCCGGGATTTCTAGCTATATGGTGTTGGCTCTTAACCAAGTATACTGCACGTCAGGCTAACTTATAGTAGGCTAGCTAAATCTCGAGGATGGCTCAAGTCCTACCTGAAGATTACATGTTCCAAAAGTAGGTCATGGTCACTCACTTTGTCATGACGTTGTCGGCTCGTGATGTCAGCGGAATTTCATGATGCAAATTCCAGAACGCCCCCCCCCCTCCGCCTTAGTTCATATCGACGCTTTCCTCTCCGTTAACTGCCAGGAGCTAGAAATTTTCTTACAAGTCCCAAAAGTAGGTCAAAGTCACTCACTTTGTCGTGACATTACTAGCTCACGATGTCATCAGAATTTTGTGATGCGAATATGAAAATGACCCCCTGTCTTAAGACATATCCATGTCTCCCTCTCCGTTGACTTTCGAGTCCGTTCACCCGTCCGCTAAGGTTTACTATACGCACTATCCTATGCTAGGCTATATAAAATGCTAAGGCCAGAGGTAGTGTCGTTAAAGCTCTAGCTCGAACCTACAAAAACTGTTTTTCTTGTCTTAGTCTAGTACATTGTCTGCCTTCGGGGTCAGTTTTATCAATGATCAATCGTCTTTTCGTTTTCTTCTTCGTCTGCCAATTTATATAACCTGGTTTACCATACGAGTATATTGAAGAGCAACAGGCGTCTGGTATCACGTCACAGTGGTGTTGGACAGATGGTGATTATAATATATGTATAACCATCAGTAAAGAAGAAGGCTGATAAAGAACAGAGAATGTTGAAAATTAGCGAGGGCGTTATAGCGTCAATTTCGTCAATATATCAGGCATTGAGGGAGAAGCATGGGCGTTGGTCTAATACAAAGACTAGGAGTATTTACTGGTTTGACGTCCTAACAAAGGAAAGCTTGCGTAGAATAAGCACTAGAGAGCGTTAGCGTCTACACTTTCAATATCCCACCCAGAAGAAAGGATAAGCTTTGTGACCTAGTACAGGGTACAGGGATTCACTGGTCTGGCGTCTAAGAAAGAGGGGGCTTAGAATGGCAACTAGAGGGCGCTAGCGTCAACATTGTGAATTTGCTTTTCAGGAAGAAGGATGGGCTTTGGCGAAGCCACCTATAGGTACAAGCCATGAACGTAAAATTGGCAACTGCACTACCGTGGGTCGACTTTCACATAGCTCTCATGGGGAAAAACTCTTTGAGCGTCTGTTTCTTGAGAAAATATGGAGTTTTTGAAAAAATTGAAGAGATCAAAAGTTGTAGCTTGTGAAATTTCCTTTAAATAAGGGTCAACTCGATTTTTTCATAGGTGTTTTACGTGTAAATCCGTGGGCCGAATGCGGTGTTGCCTTTCTACGTTCATGGCTTGTAACTATGGGAGGCTTTGGCTTTGGCTATAGATGTAAAAATCTGGTGCCCAAAAAATGTTGAGCTAATTTATCCCACCAGATGTCGCAGAGTCGCATTCAATGTATTCTTGAGGGGAAAAAAATTTTCATCAATTTACTCATAATAAACATTTATCCTGAATAAATTCGAATCTCTTCGTTTTTTTGATAAACTGAATGAAAGTATTTACTGGTGTGGCGTCTGTACGTCCGTAGCACTATGGCCTACGGAATGACTACAGAGAGGAAGTAGCTCAGTTTTTTTTTTTTTTTTTTTTTCTGACAATCTATCATCACCTAGTGTATAGATTCCAGTAGAATTTCCAGAAATTTTGGGTATCAGACGTAGGGGACAAATGCAAACTTTTCCCTAATCCATTGAGTAAATTCCGCGCTTATTCCCTCTCTGTAGGAGTTCAGAGCTGGAAATTTTTTCCCGTCTCCCCGCCATTTCTGTACTTCGGATAGATATCTCCACGAATTTTCTTTTTTCAAATGAATTCTTTCTCCTTCTCCAGTGGATCAATTCCAGATAGAATCCTTCGTTATGAAAGTGCGCAGTGATCCTTCTTTTTTTTTCTTTTTCACGAGGCGATAAAGTACATGATATCGTTTCTCATGTATTTCTAAGTTTTAAATTATCTTACAAATACGTACATAAATGTTACGAAAGTGTTGCAAAATTATCGTCAACTTTTTTACTATTTAGGAAATACTTCATTTTTCTACAAGTTTGTTTAGTACAATTGCAAAGTAGGTTAATTAATGAGGGCTTTACATGTCCTACAGTCACGTACATTTTTGTTATCACCATGTGCGCTTGTGTTCTCGATTCGAACGACACTTTTTTTTTCTCTTTTTTTTTTTCTATCGGTGTCATACTATTAATACTGTATTGACCGGAGCTCAAATTATCGCCACGCAACAATAGCCGTATAATGTATTGAATGTTGTAGTGATTCAATGAGTCGTAGCTTGCTCACTACCTACCTCGAGTTGATGTTGAAAATTTGCATAAACTCAATTGATTCAATAATAAATATTAACGGTAAGATTTGATGCAAGACGGGAAGAATTTTCCCGAAGGTCATGTCAGCTTTTGCGAGGGACCCGTGTTGATTCAAGTGATATGCGGAACGAAGAGGAATTCGAAAAACGAGACAAGTCGCGTAATCAATGACTTATTTTTATATATCGCTCGGCGCGAGATGTTTCAAAAATTGATGAAAAAGAGACTGTTGCGCAAATATCGATCCGTGTTCAAAGAATGAAAGGGAAATGAGTGAAAGGAAGCTGGGCAGGACCAGACGTTTGTCAAGTCGCGTCTCAGAAGAGGAGAAATTACCTACCTTTTGAAAGAAATATTTACTCGTATTCGATTGTAATGGGAAACCGCGCGCCCATTGTTTCTTTTTTCTTTTCAATGTCCACCGTAAGTTAGAATGATTGTAATGATGATGTAATAACTTCGAGGCAATGGAAATATTCAAAGGAATAGGGGATTATAATCTAATTAGGAAAGGGAAAAGCTAGCATAATAATGGCTCTCATTTATGGGTATTATAAATTGTGAACTTCTCAAATATCTATCGTGCATACTATCATGTACGTAGAAAAGGTGTCAAATATCTTTTTCAGCTCACATTTCATATCGCCCAGAGACTCTTGAAATATCCTATTTTCCATAAGCAATGTTGTCGTTCATTGTTTATATGTATCTTTGAAATTGAATTTTCACTGTCCTGTAGGTGAACTCATCCAGTAATATTGTTCGTACATGCGTGACGAATGCGTATTTGTGAGCCAACATTTTTAAACAATGTCTGACAATTAGTTCGATGTACTTCTCTGAATTCGGGAAAATAAATATTATGTATAATGCCAAAATTAAAAGTGAGTAAGAATGACGACAACGCGACGCAAAATCTTGTACGGGTTGCAAATTTCTGTATGCAAACGTTACTTTGTATTGTCGAAGGAGGTACTTAAAGCATCGCTGAACGAAAATTAGTCGTACATGATAACATTTTCTATGAACACTTGTCGAAATATGGGATGCCCACACTTCGTAACGTAATTGTGAGGAGCGCTTAGGATAGCTACATGTGATGCACATGTTACAGATTTGATGGTATATTTATGCGTAGAAAGTCACATGCGACGCGACATGTGCGCGTGGATTAGTGATCCTTCAAATTTGTTGTAGTTCATTTTGGAGAATGTTTACGAACTTTGAAAGTTTAGCTCGACCTGTAAGAGGTAAGTCAAAGGCTGTATGAATACCCACAGGTGAAGTTCCAACAATATCGCAGTCGGTCGCGGAAGGTAAAGAGGATAAAATTAGTGATTCTCACTTTCGGGAAAAACATTGAATCATGGATATGTTCTAGCATTTTGTATGTTTATAAAATTGGGACAGCTCTTGGAAAAACCGTCACGAAAAACCATCACGGTTTTTTGACTGGGGCTACTTCTGAGAAAACCGACGATGTCATCAATGACCTTGACCTACTTTAAAGGCTTGAAAAAAATCGCAGCCTACTTCGTTAGCTGGTCGGGATTGCGTTTATTGCTAATTATTCGAGGTAAACAGGGAACCTGTTTTATAATAGGGGCGTTCTTTATTTGTACTTTTTCTAAGTGAAGATTACACTTCATTCCTCAGCACCTTAGGAGTTTGAGCTCGAAAGTCCCTATTTCTCCAAGTTCCTCCCGTTTATATACAGCTCAATATACAAATTTCTTCCATCATGTATAGTTTGAAAGTCGAAATCGTTTCAAGTCCCTCGGTTTGCCGGACGGCACCCGGTGGCCGGCGCCCGTCATTTTTCCTCAATTCATTTACTTTTAAAACAGGTTCCTTGTTAGAATTTAGGGCTCCTCGTACGTTTTTTTAATTGTGTATTTCCTCGAGATAACGTTGCAAGTTGAATATTAAATGTTCGATGAATCATTTTCAAAATCTCTGTTTACGATCTGATGTACAGGAAATGTGATTAAATAAAAACAGCGCGATAAAGTCCCTCTAATGAGGGTGCCGATATTCACGTACAGGCTGTATTTTTAATTTTGGGTTGTCGTAATTCACTTTCGTTTGCGAGTATCAGTTTTTTCGCGTTAATTACCAAAGAAAAACTTAGGTAATTTGAGGTGAGTCATACGTGATCGAACGTGTTGTTCGAGAATTTCACTACTGACGTACATGCAGTACTCGCGAGATTTATTATCTCTGTTTAAAAATGACTATCTTCGCGAACTCGATTACGCATTCAGCGGTGTAATCGATCTCCATGAAAATAACATACTGAAAATGACCCGTCCTTGGCATTATTGACGGGGTGACCAGATTGTCGCATTTTAGTCATGTTCCATCGATGTATTTGTATATGTGATTTTATAGTCCTAAGACGAACTAATGTATAGTAATTCATCAATGTCTGTTGGTAATTTAGTTCAATGTTTGTGGACGAAAATCGGTGCTGTATCTGCTGTGCTACGAGTATTACCGAATGTGAAGGTGGCCTGATATGACGCAGAGTATGTGCCTACTCGCGTGCAAATAAGTTCAAAGATTTAAATCTATTACCATTTAGGATCCACCATGGAATTCTTTTCGTTAAACCATCACCGAAGAAGGTGTTCCGATTACAGACTATTTTTTCGTCAATTTGCGTGAGGATATTCAGAGAGAATTGTCACGCTCGTCGGCTTTTATGAATTCTTAGTCATGTAGACACTCGTAAGGTGAATATAATGAAGATGATAATTTTTGCGACTCGTCTTCTTTGAACGTTCGTCGGGAAAAATTACGCCCCGCCCTTGAATATGGAAAAGCGAGCAACTGCTTCTCGGCAAAACGAGCAGAAAAATTGAAGATTTTTTTGTTTTTCCATCGAACTAACGAGCTTTGCAACTACACTTGGGGTTCTGAGCTCGGAAAGAGCAAATTGGGACAATAAGGATGAATATAAATTAGATGGTGTTGTCGAAATAGGTGGATCGAAAATAGTTCATCGTTTCCAACAATCGATTTCGTGCCAATTTCAATAGCGAGAACGATTCTTTGATGTATCTCCGATTTTACCGACTTTTCGTAGAAAAGCGAGTATTACACCCGTCACAGTTGTGGCAGAAAGGGGGGGAAATGAACTTTCTCGACGTTTTAGAGGTCATAGATCATCGCTACGTCATAAAAAAATTTCAGGTTTCCTTATATATATATATATATATATATATATATATATATATATATATATATATATATATATATATATATATATATATATATGTAACATTGTATCTTTTCCACCTCCGTATATAAAACAGGCGTCTGCACCTCCACTTGAAATACACAAGTTAGAGTAAAGTTTTCTACTTCACTTTGCTAGTTGATGTTGCCAGATAACAGGCAATCCAGGAGGGGTAAGAAAATGTTGATTTTTATACATACAATATACAGATACATGAACCGTACTTTTGCGCCTCCAAACTGTACGGTATCTATCCGACTCCATCTGTATATATTTGATATACCCAAAGTCCTTGTCCACCTCCAGCGATGTTGCCACACAATTCTGGTATTTTATTTAAATGTGAAGTGGTCGTTTTGAAATGCTAGCCGATAGTGTGTTACTTGAGACGGTTTTCCATAGCGTGTTCATCACTTCAGGTCTTTCACCCAAAAATGAACCATGTCAACGACCACGGTTAACTGTTATAATTTATAGAACACTCGTACGCCGTGGCCGGACAAAATCATTGCTAGAGTAAACATACTCTACCGTAAATTGCAAGGAAAACACCTAGATTTTCTTCTTTTTTTAAATTAGTAAAAGTATTCTTTCTTATTAGGTAATAATTACTGGTAGTACTTTAAATTATCCACTTGGACAGCAGGACCGATTTTATTACGCAAGAGAAAAGGAGGAGCACAAGGGTGACGAAATATTATTTTTCTCAAATTGTTGTAAAAAGCCAGAAATGTTCGAAACAACAAATAGATAAAACACTAAATTTTGCAAAGAAGGAATTCTTTGATTCAGTGATCGGAAGAAACCACATAAGCCCCACATCTACCCGCAGTGGGAACTGAATCCTTCAATCTTCCCAAAACTTTTTTTTATGATTTTCACAGAATAGAATCCTGTGGCGAAAAATTCGAAGATTTTAAAAGCTTAAGAAGGTGTAAAAATGCCTATATGATAATGCAAATTAATGTATTTCTTCTTATTCGAGGTACATTTTCGAAATTACGGTCGTCAGAGTCGAGTTGATCAGTTGTGACAATGTATACGTATTTATATAATGGAAATTTCTTCCCCATATAATTGCAATTGTTGAAGAAATGAATACTGTAGTAGCTTCTGTAGACCATTGAGTGAAGACAGTAGACCATCGAACTTAGGCGACCACGGCCTCGCCTATGATGATATCTGCGCTTTTAAGCTTCCAAAGGACATTGATGATGACTCTGTGCAAACCTCTACGGTGAATTTAAAGGAGCGGTATCGTGAATTGATAAAGTGTAAGAATTGGTCCAGATCCGCTGTGGTATCCTCCCAGAAGTATGAAACGACACCAACGTAATAATCCATACCCATACCTGATCTTGGAAATCAGATAAAAATTTGAACTAAGTTTTCTTTCTCTAAACGACTTTTGAAATATTTCCGCAAATGTGGATTTCACCTTGTAAATGACTAAATAAAATCGAAAGCAATTTTTTCGTGCAAGGAAAAATCATAATAGGAAATAGAGCCAAAAATAAATTTCCTATCTTGTAAATGACCTTTCACACTCTAAATCCTAAAAATCAGAACACCTGAGAGAGTACATACTCATCTTCAGATAAGCTCATCTCATTTCCTTTCTCTCTTCATGCTGAAATCGACCAGCAAGGATTTAAAAATAAGATCACAAGCCTTGAAAATCGAACGATATTTATGAAGTCTCCCTAATTCTGATTTCGAAGTTTCAAATGAAGACACCTAGGAATAGAGTAACTCATAATATATGTCGTAGCCACTTAACGTAATTCAGCATTTCATGATATGCGGTCAGATGCTGTAATGAAGATTTTTTCCAGTATCTGACCAATTTTTTGGTCATTTCATGAAATGTAAATTTAATGTCAGTCAGATGATGTAACGAGAGCATTACGTTATGAAACCAAATCTAGTCATGAAGTGCTAGTCAAATGGAAAATTTGAAATTTCGTTTGATTCAAGTGTCCATTCTTTTGGAAAGTTTATTGTTTTCGAGCGCATTGCTTGGTCTGGCACTATGTAGTGGATGGTTTACAATTGTATTTTGAGAAGCCCCTACTACCCGTAGTTTTACCGCAACGGCTTCCCTCACTGATACAAACAAATCTTTCTGAGCATTGTCGGCAGTGAGTAACGGTGTAGTCTAGTAAAATTACCCATTATAATAAACAACAAATGGTAAAGAAGCGAAACTCAGGAAAATTGTTGAAAACCCTCTTGTGAGTCTTTTCTCAAGTTTTCCCAACATTCCGAGTGGAGCTTTTTCCCTAGAGGGGTGCAAGGGGGCAATTTTTTTGTTTTCAACTTCTAATACTCACAAAAAAATGACTTTGGAGAAAAAATGTTCGGATAAAAATTGCGCTGTAGCGGCGTAACAGTGCGTTTATGGAAAAAATATGTAGAGAGCTTTTTTATTAGAAATTTTACAAGGAACAGTTTTTATTCAAACATTTTTTCTTTACAATCATTCTTCTACAAGTTCCTGATTCACACTAAATATTTCAATAATAAAAGTTGAGAGATCAGCTGACTCGTTTCGAAAATACCAGTAACTAAATAAATGTGAATATCAAGAAGTTATCCTATTTCATGAAATAACCGGGCATTTCATGAAATGCTGAATTACGCCAAGTGGCTACGACTTATGTACATATCTCAGTCAAATATTCAAGTATTAAAACTATTCCTCCTACCCTACATTTTCCTCTTTTGAACATCCCTTTTTCTGCCTCTTAAACTATGACAGTTCTTCAGTGGAATCTACACGGTTAATTTAAACGCTTACCAGAACTTCAACGATTAATCTTCCTGTTAGTGGAGGCTATAAGCATCAAAAATAAGGTCAACCCTGCACTTTCTGATAAAAGCATGAAATTTGGTATACTTCCTTACCTCACTGCTAATAATAAAATTCGATAAATTATAAGAATATTGTGGCTTTTATTGAATTATTCCGCGAGAAAATCCTCTCATAACGAGCTGTCTGCAGATGTTATTGAGGCAAAATTTCAGCATAATTGACGCTGAAGAGGAGAAGGTGCTACATTTTGTATGCCACTTATTGCGCGTTTACACGTAGGCTTCAACACAATTACAAAAAAATTTGGTATAATTGTTCATCTAACTATCAAATTTAGTGAAAAGACACACTCGGAAGGAAGATGATGATATAATATTTTAATAGAGCCACAAAATTCTGATAATTGAAGATCAAAAAAATCAAATTTAGAAACTCCTCGCCGGGGGCTTTTCATTAGTCAATATCAAATATGTGTTATTCTAAATTATAGGAAATTAATTTCATGTAGTATAATTTTGAACTGAGGTATTTTTACCGTATCTGTGTTATTTTGTCCAATATTTCGAAAAAATTGAAATTTTAAAGGGAAACTACCCCCTGAGGGGGTCCTGGGGGTCCGCGAGCGTGTCTTCCGATCGAATTTGATTACTGACAGTGAGATAAGGAAGTATACCAAATTTCATACTTTTATCAGAAAGTGCAGGGTTCAGTTGCTTATCGCCTCCACTATACATGTACAACTTTTTCATTATAACATTACAAGAAACTCACCCTCGCCCTCCTCTAAATCCCAAGCCCAAAAATTACAACATTTTCAGATATATCACTTTAATCCTCTCGCAATGATCATGCCTATGGTGGAATTGCTATTCTGGTTCCATCTCTATACCTTGCTAACCCAACACCTCCCCCGAACTCCTTACAAAACAGCTTTTTTAAAATCAATTCCACAGGTTCACCCACGCTTGATCGCTTTCTACTCAGTTTACATCTTCCCTCACACGACAACTTCTCAAATGATATGAATATGCTAACTCAATCCCTCCCCACCCCTTTTGGACTGTGTGGTAACTTCAATGCACACAGTCCTACTTGGGGTATTATTTCAGACTGTAAATCACTCGTAGAAATATATTGAACCAAGTACTTACTACAGATAGAGATCTAACCCTTCTAAATCACCCTGCGGAATCCCGACCATCTCAACTCAACATACGGCATCCTAACAAGTATTGATCTCACTGTAGCCTCAATCTCTGTCTCAGCTAAACTAACATGGTCCACACTTTTCGATTTATGCAACAGCGATCTTTTCCCAATGCTAATCAAATCTCATTCCATAACACAGGATACATCCTTTTGGCTTGTCAACAATGCAAAGTCACAAGAAATTCATCATGCCATTAAAGGACAAAAAAGTCGTACCGTACTTACAAGACAGTCCTGGAGCTCATTTGAACAGGGCCCAAACCACCCCATGTCCATCTCCATCATGTGGAAAGACATTAGAATGCTCACGGGAAATAGTTTGTTCAACACGTCACTCAACTGAAACTAAATTACTTTCTCATCACTAACCCACTTTCCATTGCAGAAACCCTAGCTAATCATTACGCCTCGGTCTCTTCTAACGATTGTGATTATCCCTCCTATTTTTAAAGCAAATTCTGATTTCTCCTGCAAGTCTCTTACCACCCTATTACTTTATACAGCGTGCAGTGTGCTTGAGAAACTATTCCAAAAAATCCTTAACAAACATCTAACGTGGTACCTGGAATCAATCAACCTCCTTTCTCCATATCGATATGGGCTCAGAAAGAGGCCTAACACTATTTAACCTTTAATGACCTTCAAACACAAATCAATCGAGGGAAACTCCACAAATCCTCCCTTTATTCACTAATATGACCTCCAGGAAGCCCTTCTGAGGGTCTGGAGACACTATACATCATAGACAAACTCTGCAAACTTGGCCTTAGGGGTGACCTTCTACATATTCTACAAAGCTTTCCCAACAATCGAATATTAAGAGTCCGAATTCAAAACCATACCTCATTCTTCACACATAGTTTAAAATGCTATCATACATGGAAAATTATTGTATTTTCTTCTCTTCCTCATAGCTACTAACGATATACTAAATGCGTCAAGTTTCCTTTAACATAACGCCTGTTCGCTGATGACTACAACATCTCTGTCGAGTCCTCTAATCCTCGTAGAGCTCATAGGCTACTACTACTACTACTACTACTACTACTACTACTACTACTACTACTACTACTACTACTACTACTACTACTACTACTACTACAAGAAACACTCAACTCCATCAGTTCTGGGACTTCCCTACATGGCTTTCGATTTTCATATTTTAAAATCTATTTAGTCATACTCAAATTTTGAAAACCCACACCTTCCATTCAACTATTATTTGTCAGAATAAATTAAGATGGCGATACGAGTGTACAAACGTGAAATGAGCGGTTTGTCAAATAAGTGGAGAAATAAAAATCATGAGGTATAATTCAAAACCTAATTTGAGAATGCGCAGAATTGAACAGAGGCTGTAGTTGCAGAAGCATTGTAGTGCAAAAAATCTTTAAAAGTACGCTAAAACACAATTTTTGAATAAAATCCGTACAACATCTTCTTCTTCTTCTTAGTCCGCCCTCTCCGACCGAAGGTTGGCGATCCACACCGCGATCCGCACTCGAGATACAGCCGCTCTAAATATGTCTGCAGAGGAACAATTATGCCAACGCCGCAGGTCCCTGAGCCATGAGTTTTGACGTCGGCCAATAGATCTCTTCCCGCTGATTTTTCCTTGTATAATCACCCTCAGGACTTCATATCGTCCGCCCCTCATTATGTGTCCGATATAAGAGGTCTTTCTGCGTTTAACTGTCATCAATAGTTCTCTCTCCTTATTCATCTGACGGAGAACCTCGGCGTTGTTATTTTTTGTATCCAAGATATCTTTAGGATCCGTCTATAGAGGAACATTTCAAAGGCCTCGATTCTTTTCTCCATTGCCTGGTCCACTGTCCACGCTTCACAGCCGTAAAGTAGAGTGGAGAACACATAACATCTGAGCATCCTCAATCTCAGTTGCAGGCTCAGTTCCGATCTTGTGAACAGTTTTTTCATTTTGAAGAAAGCTTGTCTGGCCTGTTCGATTTTAGATCGTATTTCCTTTTTTGCGTCACAGTTTTCGTCCAACAGACTGCCAAGATATTTAAAGACGCTAACTTGTTCTATTCTGTTCCCATTTATTAATATGTTTGTTGTGATAGGCTGTTTTGAGAATGTCATCACCTTTGTTTTGCGTATGTTGATATACAGATCGTATTCCGCACTCTTTGCCACAGTGTAGTCCATCATTCTCTGCAGTTCCGGTTCCGTTGTAGCCAGGATTACTGTATCGTGGGCATATCTGATGTTGCTGACGTATTTCCCATTGATGACAATTCCTCCTTTGGTATACTCCGTAAAGTCGCGGAATATATTATCTGAGTATATGTTGAATAACAGAGGTGAGAGAACGCATCCCTGACGTACTCCTTTTTCGATTTTTACAGCTTCTGATTCCGAGTTTTCCACTCTCACTGATGCCTCCTGGTTCCAGTATAAGTTTTTGATGATTCGTATTATCCGGTAGTCGACGCCGGTGTTTTTCAGGGCTCCTATCATTTTTTCGTGGTCAACAGTATCGAACGCTTTCCTATAATCGACGAAACACGCATATACATTCTGATTAACGTCTCTACATCTTTGCGTGAGGATGTTAACAGCAAAGATGGCTTCTCTTGTCCCCATAGCTGATCTGAAGCCGAACTGCATTTCGTCCATCTGGTTCTCGCATCTTTCAGCTATACGCGAGTGTATTATTCTTAGCAAGACCTTCAGAACGTGTGACATCAAGCTTATCATTCTATAGTCGTCACAGTTTGCAGTTCCAGTTTTCTTAGGGAGAGCGATCCACGTAGAGAAATTTCTCAAAGGTCGAAATATGATTTGCGACTTAAATCCCAGCCCATTCCCCATCACGTAATTCATAGGACGCAGAGGACGGATCAATCTTCAGTAAGTGCGAGTAACTATCATACGAATACGAACAACTCGACTTCAAAAATTCGTTCTTGAAAGGAGGTTTTTAAAAATATGTATGTGTAATTCAGTTACATAGGAAATGGAACAGAATTTATTAGGTATTACTTACAAAGAAAAAGACGCAAAAAATGGTGAGAACAAATCTATATGTTTATTAGATCACGTTTAACGCGGCAAAGTACCTCCAATAACTGTTCCGTTAGGTCTGTCATGCGTGCCGATACGTCTTCATCAAAGAATCCTTTTTTTCTTTCCTTCTTCTTTTCTACATTAACATATTTCCTGTTGTTGTAAGAATCCTCTGGTTGTACATTTCTCGTATTATGCATTTTTATCGGACACAAATTAGGTTTTACTTGTAGTTGCCTTTCATGAGTTTTTAGTTTACAAGCCTAACGGTTTCATGATTCTTGGATGAAAAAATTACAAGGAAAAAGTGTAAACTTCCTTGAAAGAGGGTGGTGTACAATCAAATGTTAATTCTTAGAAGAGAGTGGTATACGGTCTATCTTGAGAAATCATTACGTATATTTTTGATCGAGGAAAATTCATTCGTGTCTCGAAGCTTGTCCTGTGAGTGCTCTGTGCTATATGATTAAATACTCTCGTAATTTTTAGAAGTATTGAAGGTTTTTGCAATGAAACGACGATCTGATAGATTAATTGAATTAGCAAAATTAGCTGCTCAATCCAAAGAAGAAGACGTGTACGGTAAGTAAATTATTAAGGCATAGCAAGTTCGTATAAGTAACAGAAAATCCAAGCTCGCAAACGACCAAGTATAAATGCTCAAGAGAACTTCAGTGTAGGTACTAAGTACTCCATACTCGTTCATTCATAATTTAAAAAGTGGTCAGCGAAATCCTTCTCTGATTAAAAATGAAGACCGTTCCAAACGATAAGAATTTTCGTCAACTTTCCTCCTATATGTGTGCGCTCTTTTTCCTTTTTCAAATAAAATTTACTCAAAATAAGAAAAAAAAAAAAAATATTGGACAATAACAAGTGTAAAAATTTGACGAAAGTACGAAAATTTTATTAGTCTAGAATGGTTTTTTAGGAGTTGAAATTTCAGTGACAAATTCTTCTAAATTTATATGATGTGGAAGTTTTCATCAACACTTCGCCAATTTCTTGACTTTTGATACCATAATTATTTGAGCAGTCTATTAGTCGCCTGCGAACTTGTTTTTTCCTACACTTACGCGTTTCATCAGACATTGTGCATGCCCTCGTCATCGTCAATATACTCGTAGACGTGCCGGAAATGTAGAGTAGCAATTTAGCAATAATATTTAAAACTGCAGGTAAACCTCTTAGAGGTAATTTTATACCACTTTCTTTTTTTCTGTACACAAATTCTAATTTCATCGAAGAATTTTTGAGAATCCAAAATCGCTTGTATATTGCGCTCGTCTACTTCTCCTCAAAGAATTCAATTTGAAGTCCTCATAATACATTTTATTTTTCACAATAGGAATAAACCTGATTTTCTAATCAGCCATTCTTTTTTATTTTGATGAAAAACCGCTTCAAGTTTCGTGTCACTTTTCAAAAAATTAAGTAAATTGAATGTTACATGAAACGACCTCAATTTATCGTAGGAGGTATTTGAATTCTTTTTGCAGTGAAAATATTCCATCTTTTTTACTTGTGACCATTGAAGTATAGTTTGAATTGATACGTACTTATCCTAAACTCACCAAATCAATTTTTTGAGGAGAGACGGGTTGCATCGCTTTCACTCCCCTGTGGAGGACTGCGGACCTATCTTCTTAATTTGTTGTTCAAAAATGAAATTCCTATAATATTTTTTCCCCATCGTAAGGACCTCTTTTTTTTTTTACTTTATACCCCTCTCTGTTTTCAATGATGACTCTGAAAATGCGCTTAATCGTTCGTTCTAAGTTTCTGAAGCATTGTACCTATGAAATTATTTCTACCGCTATAATCGCGTTACCTCTAGAAGTGGTCAATTTTTTTCGAACACTCAATCTAAACGAAAGGAATAAGAAAAAATGAAATTAGAGAAAAAAAAAAGCAGAAAAACGCAGATACGCGACCAGACTACTTGAATCGCACTCTGACGCAAATATCCCTCAAAAATCACGTTAGTGTGAACTTTTCAAAAAAGAGTGGCTTGGTAATTTCTATACGTAACCTGAACTCATGATATTTTGAAGTTTTTATATTGTAGTGGTGCCGTCAATAGTCTATAGACCAATTACCGGCAACACCACTCACAAAATTCCTAATATTGAAAAAAGAAAGTTTGCATACGAGTATATTTCAAAAGCAGTAATCACATTCATACATGCATTTCCGAATTTTTACCCTTGAAAAAAAAAAAAAACAAATGGGAAAAAGAAGGGGGCCTAGGAAGTAGGTAGCTGGTGAGAGATATCCAGACAACCAAAAGAAACGAAAAACTGCACACGACGGAGGGGGGGGGGGTATTTGTTATTCGAGGAAAGTTTTAATGAGTGTTTTGAATTATTCGATGACTTCACCTCTTAAGTTTACAATGCCTACAAATCTTTCTTGCAAAACCCAGTAAGTCCCCGTCCTTTCATATATGACCCGAGACAAATTTTTCCAATTCCAATTCGAGCTATATATGATAAGATGGGGACTTGGACTAATTTTGAGAATAATGTTGGACTTGGATAATTTTTTTCTTGTTGGACAGCGCACGGCGTTTTGTCCGGAAAAGCCCTCGATAAAACAGGTCCCCTGTTAAAAAAAGAACGGTCTTGTGACCTCATTTTTGCAAAAAATAGAATTCTTGTTTCGTGTAATGAAGTTATAGCGTCAAACCTTATGTGAGTTTTCGACGTTTCGGCTAAGCTAGTGGCCTTCATCAGGACGTGAATTGAACTGCCATACTGGGATACAGTAAATATCAGTACAACAATGAATCAGATATCGAATAAGGATGAATTAGCATTGCTTAAGAGATAGTGAGTGTATACAAAAAGGCAAAGTTGTTAGCCTCGCTCTTAAAGTTGCCTCTTTATTTTTAATGTTGGAATTTTCTATCCTTGCACGTACTAAAATACCCTCTCTTAGTGTCAAACAATTCGAGGATGAACTTGGAACATTTACCTATTCTGAGAAAAATTACAGGCCATACGTCAGGTACAATCACAATGAGAAACCCATGATCTCTGGTCCTACAAAGAATTTTTCTCTTGATATAAAATTCTTCAGTCGAGGTTTTACCAAGTCTCTTCATATAACTCGTTTATCGAAATTAACTCAACTCTAAACTGGTTGAAGTCCCTCAAATACATAGATCGGCCAGCTCCCATTTCTTAGTTGTGTGCCGAGATTTTAATAAGGTATTGTTCTATAGGGTGTCATCTTGAAATTTTTATGATTCAAAGTGCGCAGTCCAACGTCTTTGGACTTGGAAAATTTTCGACCTGTGGCTAATGATATAAAGTTTCAAAGTTGGATCTATATTAATTGCCACTTCTCTCTGCTTATTTTTTAATAAGGAAATAAATTTCCGCTTCATTATGAGGTTGGTAGTCAAGTGTCAATTTACTGCCTCAATAAGATACATGACCAAGTTTAATATTAACGCGTTTCCTAGGAAATGAAAGTGTACGTTTTTTCAAATGTACAATATTGGTCCGAGTTTGATAAATAACCCACCATTTGAACTTGAAAAAATTTGTATGAATTGTGATTCAAAGTTATTTGGTGAAGAAAGTGGACACATATTCCAGAAAACTCATTTGAGTAGACAATCGGTTAGGTATAAAGGGGTAAGGCAAGTAATTACAACTTCTCTTAATGTAGCGAAGATTGCTGTTCAAAGGTTGGAAAATGAATGACTGCAAAATTTCAGTATTACGTACTGGAAAGTTGTAGAAGGATGAGAGAAAAAGTCAAGGCAGTAAAAAGAGTTGAATTAATTGAGCTTAACTAAAACAAAGAAGGTAGAATCTTACTTACCAGCTAGGGCTTCAGATTACGTAGAAGGAATGTCAAAACAATGTTGACAAGAGTTCATGAGAGAAGATTGGTTTATTGTAAAACTCTTGGTAAGTTTCACAGAATCTTCATAAGTACGATCCATTATTGAATGAAAATAAGTTGTTGACACAGGGAACGTAACGAATATTGATGTAGTTCAAAAAATCACAACTACTCATGTAAAAATAAAAATATGAAAATAATTTGAAAAGTCGAAAAATTAAACTTTCGAAAAAATGAGAAACAAAAAGGATCTATGAACATCGACTAGACTACCGTAATCTTGCAGGTCTTAAAAAGGTCCCTCCTTTCTTCAACTCCAAGAAAGATGTTTATGCTTTTGCCCAACATTGCGCTACCAGCAAACACAGCTCGAATTAATCCATTTATCGAAAATATGAACCATCTAGAGGAATATGAAACTATTTATGATAATTACTTGTTTTAAAAATGACTTATCTTCCAAACCCATTCACCCGCTTCTTCTTTCCTTATCTCTGCACCGCGACGTCGTTTTATTTTATTTGTAATCGTTCTGAAGATGAAATATGATATTTCCCAAAACCGTGGTCAACATCCGTTTCAAAAAATCACAATTTTTTACAAATTCAACTTTTATAATTCCTACATTAAAGCCTTCTGTGACTCCAATTAATTTTTTATTTTATTTTTCGGTTTATTTTATTTGTTTGTTTATTTCATTTTTCGTCGTTTTTTCCGATATTTTCGTCGTTTTTGACGATTTTCATGAAAAATTTTTTCGGTTTCTTTTGTTTCTCATTTTTTCGACAGTTTCATTTTTCGACTTTTCAAATTATTTTCATCTTTTTATTTTTACGTGAGTAGTTGTGATTTTTTGAACTATAATTATGAATATTTGTTACGTTCCTTGTGTCAACAACTTACTCGTATTTTCATTCATAAAACTCTGGGTCCCGCATGATGAAAAGAAGGGCGGGGTATGAAGGTTGCACACTGCAGGGTTTTATAACAACACACTGAAAATCTCTACAGTTCAAATGACTATAAATAGACCGAGTCCAACCTCTCCTGCCGATTTTTGACATCTCTCGTCATTCTTCTTTCTTGCTCAACGAAAATTTAGTCGTCAGTCGATATATATACAGACAAAACGAACTGAGAGAAAGGAAAAATTATTGATTATTGAATTCTTTCGAGTACCGTATGCAACATTTTCATATAATTTGAGTGGAACACCAACCACAAAAATTAATAATGCTGTCCAACTCCTGACTCAACATCTTCTCATTCTACTGAGCTTAAAAATACTTAGTGCCAACGATAATGTAAATAATAGCATTAATATCTAAATCGAGAGCATAATCAAACAAAAATTTGAATAAGAAGACAATAAAAGTAACCCGCTGATAAATAGTAAAAGTACCACCTTCTTTGATCGCGTGCGCACTATCACTTCTATCACATTCACTTTCTTCCAGACCGAGTCAACATAATACACACCAATCTACCCTAGTCTAGCGAGTTTATTGCCCCCTTGAACTAGTTCTGCTACGAAACCCTGTTGACGCATGCGCGAGATTGCTTCCAGCGTGAAGTGACCATCCAGATTGTATTCAGAAAAATTATCTAGAATACCTAAAGGTGAATTTCATCCCCTTGGATTATCCTCCAAAGAAAGAAACGCGTGAATAGACCTAAATGGCGGAAAATTACGCATGACATTTCTTTTGTTAAAGTTTTACCTCTCGTTGTTAAAGAACTTGTCGAAATTAATACAAGAACTACATTTTAGAAAAACACGATGCTCTCTGTTATGGGCGTAATTTACCGAATCTTGGTAATATTTTATGCTGGCCAATTATCACTTTATTAACATTATTTTCCACTTGGAATCAAAAAGTACAAATAATTTTGACGATAAGTTTACAAATACAAACAAGTAAATAAGAAAACTTATTAGCTGGTGACATGAACAATCTCCACCAGGAAAAGACATGGAGAACGATGGTTCCAATGTGTGAGAAACGGTGGAGAAAAGATCTCAGCGTATGATCCGCAAAGATTTCAAAGCACAGAGGAAGAGGGAGAGAAATTGAAGTTGAGTGGTACGTATTTTTGAGGTAATGACATATTATTCTCTATTTAGATGAGTGGGAGCCATATACGGGAGATTCTTTCCATATTTTGTTTGAAGAGTTTTGAGACTCTGTGCAAAGAACAATGAAGTACGTGAACCTGTTTTGGGGGAGGGCTTTTGAGCGTGTTGAATTATACTTCATGAAAGATATGGTTTGATAAGCTTCCTGTACATCACTTAAAGAATGAAAGTTTCTGGACATGTTTTGTTGATACGAGAGTCCTCCTCCTATATAAAGAAAACTCAGAAGTCAAAAATTTCCCGAGTCCCCTTTCCCGTAGTGTAGCTTAGAAATGAAGAATTTTTCTAGTATCCTTTCCCATTATATGGTTCAACTCGAAAGTGAAGTCCACAACCTTCAGTATAGTAAAGCTAGTCCAAAATTTTCCGAGTCCTCAAATGCCATATCTATGGTGGAGCTACAGAAACCGGGCTAGAAATTTTTCCAGGTCTTCAAACTCTATACACTCGTATGTACGGTGGAGCACAAAATTATTCAAGCCCCCTCCAGTCCCCGCTCCTAACGAGAACCACAAGTTGCCAGAAAGACAACGGCAACGGATGACGGACGTTGTTTCCGAGATCCCCCCCCCCCCTCCATAAAACAGTTCTCTGTTGATATAGTATAATTATGTTAGAAAAGGAATAATCAATGAATAGAGCACTTTTTTTTTATTTTTATTTTTTTATTTTAACGAGCTTTAAAACAACTGGTTATTAGCTCGACGTATACAGTATGCTTATATAATATAGTTAGAATAATCATATAGTAAGTTAGGATAAAGGAGTTTTGGATACGAGTAAAGAAAAGTTTGTGTGTTTTAAAGTGTAGTAGTTACGTATTTGAGGATTGTAATTTAGTATAGTTATGGGTGTTATATGTGAGAATAAAAGTCAGTTAGTTTGAGGTATGGTAGAGTACAGGATATGGTGTCGGAGTTGTTTTTGAGTGCTTGAATGAAGGAGGAGGGTGTTTTGGTGGAATCGTGGAGAGCTAAAAGGTGGGGGCAAGTAAAAAAATGTTCGACTGTTAGATTGTCTTGGAGACAGTGAAGGCAAGAGGGAGGGGTTAGGATGTTGCTGTTGATTAGGTGAGTGTGGGTAATTTTTGTATGACCAATTCTAAGACGTGTAAGAACGACTTCTTCTCGTCTTATGTTCCTGAAGGAGGATGACCAGGGGCTAGGAATTTTTTTGATGGTGAGGAGTTTGTTGTTGGTTTGATTTTTCCAGAAGGTGTACCAGGATTGAGTTATGAGGGAACGGTAGTGGTTTTTATAATCACGGGCTGGTAGGAGGGAGTTGTCAGATATTTTATTGAGGGAGATGGCAGTTTTGGCGGCTTGGTCAACTATATCATGTTCTTGAAAATTAATGTGACCCGGTATCCACATGAATATTATTTCGGAGTTACTTGTGTTAAGTGTGAGGAGTGTAAGGAGAATGCGTTGGGTGAGCGGGTTAGAAGTGTATGTATCGGTAAGTGAGTGGAGTGAAGAGAGTGAGTCGGTGAGGAGAAGGAATTTTCCATAAGGGGGAAGTTGAGCGAGTTGGGAGAGGCAGGAATGAATGGCCATGAGTTCATCTGTAAAAATGGAGGCGATGTTGCGGATTCGGTGAGAAGTGATTTTTCCATCGATGGAGTATGCGTATGCTGTTTTTTTGGTTGTTTTAGATCCGTCACATAGGCAGAGAGTGTGGTGAGGGTAGTCCTGAAGTAGATTTTTGATCTGATGAATGTAAGTAGCTTTGTCGCTTTTGGGGATTTCTGTGAGGTCGAGACATATTTTAGGTTGAGGGAGAGTCCAAGGGGGAGGAAGAGTGAATGGGTTTGAGAGGGTTAGCCACGAATGATTTATGTATGAGGTGTTTGAATTGGAGTCGGATATGTTTATTTGGGGGTTGATTATTATTTTGTTGAAATATGCGGTCGAAAATAGGGAAGTCCGGAAACTGTGAGACAGAAGCTAAAAAGTTAGCAGTTAGTGTGAGTCTGCGAAAGTGGAGGGGGCAACAGAGGCTTCTGCACATAAGCTGAGTTTAGGGCTGGTGCGAAAAGCTCCTAGGGCGATTCTTGAGAACGCTATTTTGGATGAATTAATGCTGGTATATCGTAAGAATTGGTTTTGTGATAGTTTGGAGAAGTGGTCTTTTGAGCGTATGTCGTATTGTGAGTTTCACAGAAAAAAATGAGTCGAAGAAGTAGTTGGGCTGGAGTTTTTTCAATATTACACGATCATGAAGGTTGTTTGAGCCTGGTACAGCGTTTTCAATAATTTTTTGGTTGATTGAGTGAAATTGAATGAATCATATTGAAGGTTTTATGAAAGGAAGGTAACGTTAGTATATCAAAGGTAATGAGAATGATTTTGACTCAAGATTTGAAAGCGAGTGTAAGTGGTCGGCAGACCAAGACAAAGATTTTGATTTTGCATTGAATCGGTGGTGAAGAGGGTTATATTTTGACGAACGTATTCATCAAAAATTTTGTACTCCACCAACAGAAATCTAAAAAGTAAACAATCTAAACAGAAAATTGAATAGTTTTTCTCTTCTCATTCTGTCCCGTAGATCTACAAATTACAGGAATGAAATTTTCATTTTTGTAAACCTCAAAACTTCGAAACACTCAAAAAAGGTACACGTCAAAACTTATATCTTGAACACTAGGATCAGACAGGTCCCTTTTTTTCAACCACGTTTCACGCATGTTGTTTACAGGGGGGTTTTGTTACCGTCACCAGCTAAGAAATTCACTTATATGCATACTTGTATTCGTAAACTTCTTATCAAAACTACTAAAATAATGTTACTCAGTATTGGCTAGCATAACTATCATATTGAATTGAGAAAATATTACCAAGTTGTAAGTTACGCCCATAACAGAGCACCGTATTGCACCAACATGTATCCTTTAATAATGAGAGGAAAAATTTTCACAAAAAAGGAGTGAAAAGTAAAAAAAAGTGAAAATTTTCTTTATGTGATCGAATTTTATGAGGAGCTTTTGTTTCTAGAACATTTTTCACTAAAATTTATTCCTCATTTAAGACATTGGAGAAAAACTGATATTTAGGGGCTATTCACTCTTCTTAGAAAAGAAACAACGGATATGAGCGGGGGGAACATTGGAGTACGTATGGTTATCCCACAATTCCAAACTATGAAAAACGGTTTTTTCAGTTTGCTATCAAAAAAAAGGACCTCAGGAGCTGATTTGCCTAGAGGTCTGAACTAATGCATCAGGAACGTAGTATGAACGAGTTAGCGCATTCTGGGGGAATGTAGGTGGACATGGACCTGAATTCTAATTATCAAATGAGGGTTGTCAAGAAATGGGTTTTTTCGTAGTATGAAAGGCAATCTATGAATCTTCTTCATATTTTAAGATCGTAATTTTGCTAGAAGCTCATACCGTCGAGAGATCACTTTTCTTCGTTTAACTAAATATTATATTTTCTGAATTCGAAAAGAGAAAAAAAAATAGAATTTAATTTACGTATGGCTTATTTTTCCGGCACTGGCACGAACTGATGAACTATGAATTATTCAAATTTAAAAATCGTGACTGCAAGTCTGATGATCATCCCCTGACGTTTACAGAATTTAGTGATGACGATGATGATCTGGCGAAATCTTTACAAGATTTCTCTGCTTCAGAATCAGAATATAGTGTCGATCTTCAAGGTGATCAATCAGCATCGTTTTCAGAGGATGATGAGTTGGACTTTTTGTCGCCGCAAGTATCGCCACTAAATCCGGTTCCAGTAGAAAGCTGGGATCAGCCCAGTACATCTCAAAACTTCCACGGTTCTTTTACAACTCTGACGACCGTTCCACTTGCAGGCGAACCTTCCGGAAACAACGTCAGTCTCGCAGAAGAAAATGATTCTGAAGACGATTCGATTGAAAATTCAAATGAAGGCAAAAATTTTGAGCAAAACCCGAACATGATGGAAAAAGGTGGAAAGAACGTGCAAAAGAAGAAACAGTATGGTGGCTTTCGACGTAGACCCGCAAATAATTATAAGTACAAAACACCATGTCCTTACTGTTTCAACCTCGAAGTTAATAATTTTGAACGGCACCTAGTTCGTCACCATAAAGATGTAAAAGAAGTGATCGAATTGATGACGTATCCCGTAAAGAGTCAGGCCAGAAAAAATATAATTTCTCTAATACGTTATGAAGGTAAATTCAATACGTTTCTGATAGATAGACAGAAAGAAGAAGAATGTCCACCTGAAAAGAATAAAGTTCCCTGTTCGGGATGCAAGAAGATGATCTCAAAACAATATCTGAGGCGACATCACAAAAAGTGTGTTGTGAAGGCAGTCGATACTTCTGGTGAAAAAATTAATCACCTGGGATTATCCCAAACTTTGATTGCGGCCTCGTTACAGAGTAATTCTATTCTGAAAAAAGTTGAAGTCAAAAATATCGTAAATCGTATGAGAGCGGACGATATCAGTCTAATCGTCAAAACAGATCCTTTAATCTTATACTACGGAGAAGACCATATGAAGAAACAAAAAAGGCCCCAAGCACGTATTCCGTGCGCCAATAAGATGAGAGAAATTGGTCGCTTATTGAAGGAAATCCGTCGACGTTGTAATAATCCCAATTTAAGTTTATTTGACGCTATTAATCCTCAATACTTTGATTTGGTGGTTTCGAGTGCAAAAACTATTGCAGGCTACAACGAGGAAAAGAAAACGTACCGGGGTGCCTCAACTGCGGTACACATGGGTACAAGATTAACAGATTTGTGTGACTTGATTTATAAGTTGATTGTGAAAGAGGACCGCATTATTGGGCAGAAACTTTCATTGACGGATCGAGAAGAGAAATTAAAATGTATAAAAAGGTTCAAAAATTTGGTCTCAAGTCAGTGGAATATTGAAATTTCCAGTATGGCAATGAAAGCGATGGCTGAAAATAGGTGGGAGAAACCTGCTCTGCTTCCTTTGTCGGAATCTATTCTTGAATTTCGAAATTACGTCAAACAGTCAGCTGATACAAGTGCAGCTAAGTTGAGAGAAAATCCGGAAGATACAAAAGCATACAAAACTTTAGTTGACACCACGTTGACACTCACTATTCTCTATAATAGACGACGTATTGGGGACGTTCAATATATGGGAGTTGATTGTTACCTCAGATCGAAAGCGAATACGTCGAATCAAAATGAAGCTTTGGAAGCTTTAACAACTCTGGAAAAAATGTTGGCAGAAAAATATAAGCGAGTTGTTACTGGTGGGAAGTTGACTCGCCCAGTTACAATTTTATTCCCAGAAGCAATCCAAAATTATGTAGCCATATTACTGGAAATTCGTCCAAAGCTCGTACCCGACTCGAATAAATATTTATTCGCGTATCCAGGTACTGTTGACAAGTGGCTTAAAGCAGATGTGATTATGAAGAAATTAGCCAAACAGAGTAAAGTAAAAAACCCCGAATTGTTAACATCCAATAGACTGAGGAAACAGATTGCGACGGTTATGCAACTGTTGAATTTAAGCCCTGAAGAAAATCGCAATCTGTGCACTTTTATGAATCACAAGCAAAAAACTCACGACGAACATTATGTGTTACCGCTAGACATATATGAAACGGCAAAAATTTCTAAATTACTCATTTTAATGGACGAAGGCAAAGCTGCTCAGTATCAGGGGAAGAGCCTTAAAGAAATTGACATTGATCCGAATGTAGCTGAAGCTGTTGAAGATGCCGACGAACAAGGTAGCGATCTAATAAACAGAATTTCGGCCGTAACATCAGCAAACAAGATCGAAAAAGAAAATGAGGTGCGTGACGAGGTGCGTGGTCTTCATGAAGAAGAAGAAGAAGAAGAAGGGGAAGAAAGTGATGAGGAATCTAGAACTACGAGTACTAGAAAGGAATCGGGAAACACAGGAAAACGTACAGCGAAGGGACGAGTTCGTTGGACTAAAGCTCAAAAAAACTTAGTAAGTCGTTGTTTTAAAAATCATATAAAAAATAATATACCTCCCAAGAAAGAGGAATGCGAACGGCTCATAGAGAAGAACTCCACACTGTTGCACAATCTGGACTGGGTGAAAATTAAAACTTTTGTTTATAATACCTACAAAAACTCTAAATAAAATATGTATTTTTTTTTCTCTCAAAGCTCTTACTATTTTTTATCATTTTTTTATTTTTTCATTCATTTAACAAGCTAGATATACAACTATACGTATGGGCTCGAGTAAGTTACAGAAAGAAAACTTCTTAATAATTATTATAATGAAAAGTTATTGTAAGTTAAGTAAGATGTATATGTGTGTAGTTGTGGTTGTATGTGTTTGTAGAATTGGGTTGAGTCTAAGTATAAGAGATAATTTTAGTTATTCGTATTTGCAGAAAGGGGGAGAAAGTTTTAGTAAAAGATAAGAAAGTGTAAGACGAATTTGTAAACGAGAGAGGATGACTTCTTATGAGCTACATAAAAGTCTGTTCAATCGTCATATCGCTCCACGTTCCACTCCAGAATTTAGACGACCAACGAATTGTGAAATATCCGTTCAGCACAAATTCATTGAACTCTTTCTTGTTCATCTCTTCTTCAAAGTGTAACACACCTTGCAGATATAAGTGGGCGGCTTTTGCACAAGGAAAATGATCCGACGCCAAAAAAAAAGGGCAACATTTCTTGTATACACTCAATATGCTATTGCCAATTTCCTCACCTTTCTGCGGCAATAAATTTTTTCACAAGTGAGATCATTTCATGATACTGTACTATCAATTTTGCTGTAGGGCCACGATTTTCTAATCCACGTATGTATTTATCCAACTGATTCGCTAATTCATTCACCAATAATTGGTATTCAGTTCCCCAAAGTGATTCAATATCATCGGTTAGAAGTTTTCCAATTTCTTCGCATCTTTCTTTCGAAAACCCAGCACCTCGCATCAAAATTAAGCCAAGAATTTCGTGTATTAAAAAATTACCACAAATGCAACGAGAAAACGAATGACCAAATAGGATCTTATCAACCACGTTTGGCCCAAAAATTATGCCCAACAAATCTGCTATTCCGCTTCCAGCCATTATGAAGCCTTTTGCCGCGAGAAAAGACTTTAACAAATGGAATTCTCCAAGTCGAAAAAACATACTGCTGGACATACGAGGCGATGTCTCAACAATTTCACACGCTTTTTTATGATCGAATGAGACAATGCGAAGTTCTCTTTTTGCAGCAGTCGTTTTTTGGAGTACACATTCTAAAGAAGAATATATTGTGTTGTAGTTGAAGGGAGGATCTCTATATAAGGGAGATAAATGATTTTTGATTTTTCAAATTCTTTATTTTTGGTTAGTTTTTCCATAAAACCATTCTACCTAGAGGTTTTATCAATCCTTAAATGTTTTGACATTAACCAGACGAAATCAGCAATATTTTTTCGTGGTATCGAATCTCCTAGCGGCTCTACAGTTATACTTCTCGAACCCTTCTTCCCTTGCTCTTGCCATTTCTTAAATGTTTTTTATTTTTATTTATTTTAACGAGCATTTCAGCTACCTATTGGGCTATTTACTCGACGGATTACAAGTTATTTTGTGTAATATGGCGGGAGTTATACATTTTATAAATAATTAAATGGATAATAGAATGATAAAATGAATATTTTTGACATAGAATGATAAAATGAATATTTTGACAGACTTATATATTATTAACGTATGTTGTGTTAAGTTAAGTAAGAATTTGTTGAGGTAGGACAGTTAGATGAGAGAGTAGAATTCAGTGAGACGTAAGTATTGTAGTGACAGTGTAACAGTATCGCAATCATTTTTGAGAGCTTGTAAGATGGAGGAAGAGACCTGTAGTGATGAGCGAAGTGACTGGAGATGAGAGCATGAAAACATATGGTCAGTTGTGAGATATTCTTCTTTACAGTATGGGCAAGATGGAGGAGATAATATATAAGGATTGGTTAAGTGAGAGTGTGTTATGCGAGTGTGACCTATTCTTAATCTAGTGAGGATGACTTCTTCTCTTCGTGAATTTCTATTGGAGCTTGACCAAGGTATGGGGTCCTTTTTTATGCGGAGAAGTTTATTGAGAGGTTGAGTTTTCCAAGATGAATTCCATTGTTGGGTAATGAGAGAGCGGAAGTGATTTTTGAAATCTGAAGCTGGTAGGGGAGATTTATCCGTGATTTTTCTGAGGGTGATGGCTTTTTTGGCGGCTTCATCGACGAGGTCATGTTGGTGAAAGTCAATGTGTCCCGGTATCCATATGAATGTAATGTTGCAGTTAATTGTGTTAAGTGTAGTTTGTAGTAGATGGATTCTTTGAATGAGTGGATGTGAGTTGTCAGGGTCTAGTAGTGAATGAAGTGAGGACAGTGAGTCAGTGAGAAGTAAAAAGTTAGTATTCGGTGGAAATTGAGTGAGGTGAGAAAGACATGCGAGGATGGCCATGAGTTCAGTAGTATATACCGATGCTATGTTGTGTACTCGATGAGAGACAAGGAGACCATCCACAGAATAAGCGTACGCAGCTCTATTCCCAGATTTGGATCCGTCTGTGAAACAGATTGTATGGTCGGGGTATTCCTGAATCATATGGTTGATGTGGGTGACGTAGGTAGATTTGTTTTGACTAGGGATTTGTGTAATATCAAGTCGAATGGAAGGTTCGTTGTAGGTCCAAGGAGGGGGGAATGTAAATATAGGCTGCAAGGGGTGGACTAAAATAGATTTGCTGAGAGATTGTTCGAGACGGAAACGGATTTGTTTGGTGTTCGGCGATGAGTTAGTTTTTGAGGGGAAAATTGTGTTGTAGATTGGTAGGTGCGGGAATTGAGAAATTGAGATCAAGAGGTTAGAAGTCAGGATGAGTCTGCGATATGGAAGAGGTGGTTCGGCTGCGTCTGCGCATAGACTAAGTCTTGGGCTGGTACGGAAGGCACCCAGTGCCATTCTGAGAGAATGGGTTTGAATAGGATCTAAAATTTTGAGAATTGATTCGGAAGCTAGATTATAGACTGGTGCTCCGTAATCTAAACGAGATCGGATGAGGCTCTTGTAAAGTTGAATAAGGAGTTTCCTGTTACATCCTTTAGAAGGGTGGGAGAGGTATTTTATAATGTTTAAGGCGCGAATACACGAGGTTTTTAAAATTTTGATGTGTGAGGACCAGTTGAGTTTATAGTCGAAGTGTAGACCTAGTAATTTAGCGGACTGGCGTTCTGTGATTTCAAAGTTCTGTAAGAATAATGGTTGTAAAGAGGGTATGGGTTTTCGAGATTTGAATATGACTAAGTAAGTTTTAAAAGATGAAAATCGAAAGCCATTTAGGGAAGTCCAGGAAGTGATAGAGTTGAGTGTATCTTGTAGTAATCTGTGAGCTCTTATGGGATTGGAGGATTGGACAGAAATGTTGTAATCATCGGCGAACAGGCGTTGTGTTAGGGGAAATTTGACACATTTGGTGATATCGTTGATCGCAACAAGGAAGAGGAGTACACTGAATACTTCTCCTTGCGGAACACCATTCTGGACCATGTGAGGGGTAGAGGTTAAATTTTGTATTCGGACTGTTAGTGTGCGGTTGTCGAGAAAACTTTGGAGAATATTTGGAAGGCTGCCGCGAAGTCCAATTTCGTGGAGTTTTTGTGAGATGTAGTGTCTCCAGACCCTTGGGAAGGCTTCCTGGAGGTCAAAAAATAGGGAATAAAGAGTTGATTTGTTCAGTGAAGCTTCGTTGATCTGAGTTTGGAGGTCAATTAGGGGTTGAACAGTGTTACGTCCTTTTCTAAAACCGTATTGGAATGGGGAAAGGAGATTGTTTGATTCTAAGTACCATGACAGTCGTTTGTTTAGTATTTTTTGGAAAAGTTTCCCGAGGACGCTGGATAGGGCTATAGGACGATAAGAGCCCGGTAAAAGTGGGTCGGATTTTGGTTTCAAGTAATTTGAGGAAAAGAAAGCTATCAATGCATGAGCTATTGCCGTACTTTTTTTCTTTAGAGGAAGGATATTTGTGGTTCTCCTCTTGTTCACAATCAAGTCTTCCAGGAATCAGGGTGTCTACAAGGTCAACTAAAGCAATTAAAGTCAGCTTTTTTGGAATATGGCCAACTTAGTCAACTAAAGTCAACTTTCTTACCTATAGGTCAACTAAAAATCATAGAACTAAAAATCATAAAGTGTAACTAAAAAAACAAATATTGGGAGTTAGAAAGCTTTTTCTTTTTTTCTTTTTTTTTTTCTTGTCAATTTTGGAGATTCTGGCAAAAGGTCCAATAATTCCGGGAAAAACGTCCAATAAAAGTCAACTAAAGTCAACTATTTTCATTTCTCAATTCTGGTAGACACCCTGGAAATATTCACAAAGTTTTGGGAATTACTGTTTCTGCCGAATCGAGGAAATCTTCTGGAGCTGGATACGTGGTTTGATCCAACACCTACAGAAAAAAAAAAATTGTAAAATTTCAGATCCCTTGTACAGAAACAATTTAAAAGTAATTTCCGGAATGCTCCACCGCCTAATCGCCTTTAAAACAGATTATATTTTGTCCCCCCCAACACGCATTTTGATAATTTCATAGCGAATGAGGGTGTTTTTGTGATGATGGATTGCTTATATTATATTTTAAATTGAATTAAAAGAAATCGATTGACAACAGCTCGTTAAAATTAAAATTTATATTGCAGTCAACCGCAATCGTCACCACACAAATTTGTCTTTATCATGTATTAAGAATTATTATCCATTATTATTATATTTCAATTTAAAATATGTGGATATTTAAAATAAATAATGGAGTCAAAGTTATTGACAATTGATTATATAATTTTATTAGTAATAATTTCTACTCTAATTCCGTGCGAAAACCTTTTTATAGAATACATTTTTGGCCATGTGGTACGCTATATTATGTACATTACTTCTGAAATTGATGAACAGATGATGTCAAGTTGTGAGGTACCTCAAAATATTGAGTCAAAGGAAATTTGATTTGAATAATTTATTTTGAACAATGCTGATTAAACTTGCAGCCAGAATCAAGAGCAGATTTTTCTCCCCGATTTTCAATTTTACTGCGTATAAATGAAATTCTCATTGAGACCAGATTTACAAAAAATTTACTTCTCTATTAGATCTATCAAGTACATAGTTCGTATTCAATTTGTATTGCAATTTATTCTCTGATACTTTTTGAATATTAGTAGCCTCATATTTTCTATTGCAAATCATTTTGTAGAGTCAAAGGAATAAAAAGCCAAAACTTGAGACCTATTCACTGAAAAAAATACTACAAGTGAACCTCCGGAAAAAAGACAATAAAAAGGTACGAGTAATATTCTTTTATTGCACTATTCAAGATTTTCTACGGTGTCACTCAGATACTCAGATTTTTTTTGCTGTATTACCATTGATTTTGAAAAAATCCTACACATACGTACAGGAGAAGCCATCTTTATATTTTGAGGCATTTTCAAGTTTTCTACCTAGGCCGATAGAAAAATAGTTGTTTATTATACATGACAGTTGAAGTGAGAATCTTGCTAACGAGGGCAAAAGTTTACTCACCCAGTCGAAGTCTGATTGAGTAATTTCACGCAATTTTGTACCTCTCAAGAACAACTAAGTATGACAGTATCGTCCAACTTGGAATATCTTCTTATTATAATACCTACTTTCGTTCATGCTCCAAGTTTTGCAAAAGAAAAAACGATAAAAACGTTGGACTTTGAATTTGTTTTTCCTTAATAAATGCAGAAAGTTGCAGAATACCGCAAAGCCCCTGCGGTATTTTTCAACTTTCTGCATTTATCATGGATAACTGTATCCTACAAAATCGTATCAATTCTATGTTTTTCTTACTTATTTCAATGACTATTTCTGAATTGGTTGCTTTTTGAGGTATGCAAAATCGGCAGAATGTTAAAAGCACGAAAATATTATGCTTAAAAAATATTCAAAGTATACCTAATCATAATATTTTCTGTTTTCAAAAACTAGCTTACTGAAAGAACGAGTCAAATGTTCGAATCAGCGTTTGAAAATCGTTAATAAAAATAAAATAAAGAGCAAGAACGTCTACACGTGTCTCTTAGTCTGGTGAATACCCGTAGCTCTCATCTCTATCATACAAAATTATTACGGCGATGTTGCCATAAATTGGAGCCGGAGACGATCGGTGCATATTCGGAGGTGGAAACTACTAATACATTATAAATACATTTGGCGCTTATAGCGCCAACGGAATTACAGTGAACTTACGTGTATGTTTTCGGATACAAATAGGTATTTTCCAACTCCTCTAAAACTTCACTAAAATTGGTTTATCTTCCCTTGAAAGTGCCTTCAAGAACCAGGATACTCACCCCAAGTTGATACACACATTCCTTATCATTTGGTTGCATTTTCACTCCTATCAGAATAATACACCCTGAAAATGCACGTCAAACGTTTCCACCTCCGAATTCGGAGGTGGAAACGCCAAACCGGAGGTGGAGAAGTACTTTGCTCGCTACGTTTTGAGGTGGAAACGATACAATGTTATATATATATATATATATATATATATATATATATATATATATATATGGATCAAAATTTGTCCGGACTTCTCCTCCGGACTTCTCCTCCGAGACTACTAGATGGATTTTCTTGAAACTTAGTCAAGTTGTAGTGTTATATCTGAAGTTGTGCACCTGCATTTTTATTGACGATCGGATCAGTAGTTCTCCAGATATACCCAATTTAAAAAAAAATTCCCCACTCCTATAACTCTGATATGGTTTGTTCAATTTTTTTCAAATGTTGATATATTGTAATTTACATGTCTAAAAATGTAATTGTGAACTTTTGGTGTTGATAAGATGTTTGGTTCGTGAGAAATCTCAAATTGAAGCGTGAACTAATTTGATGAAATTTGCAAATATTCGAGCTACTAATATTTTGTAGTACTAAACTTCAGGTAGTCGCTTTCATCATCAAAAGCAAAGGGTAACCTTTGATTACGTAGATTGTCAGTGTAGTTGTAGCTAGTTCTATTCATTTTTTGGTTTACCTGTTCACACACGTAAGGATACGCTCTTTATGAATGAATTTTAAAGATGTGTTCGTTCGTGTTGAGTCAGTCATGAATGAATGTTGTGTTAGTATAGTATTAGTGCAACAATCCTTTGCGTATAATTTTGTCATTTTTTTGAGTGATGAAATAGTTTTATATGTGTGAAAGATTTGCTCGTTTGTGTTGAGTTTCTCATGAATGAATGTTATGTGTGAGTCTACAACAACCAACATTAAAAGATGCTTGAGAATCGGAGATGATCAAGAATGAATTAGAGTGGCAAGAGATATGTTGAGGATGTGTGTATCTTATTGAGAAAACGATTCATTGAATAAATTGGAGTACTAGAGTTAAAGTTTAAGCAAAAAACTTGATTGTAGATACAGGTGAAAAGTCGTGTATTGCTTACGCGGCTGCGTAAGCATTTTTTTCTTTATTCTTGGTAAAATTCACAAAATCCTTAATAATGACGTGATTTACGAGACTACGAGGCCATTCGAATGAATCATGGGAAATATACGTCCACTTTTTTTTTTCTCATAAAATACAAGAAAATGTAGCTCAAACTCCACCAATATAATTCAAGCCCAGTTGAGCATCAGCATAACATAGAGAAATGAAACACTTTTAAAAGAATAATTATTTGACAGGGAGGTATTTTCTGAATATATACTGATTCTGCATTTTCACAATTCAGATCTTATACCAAGTTCTCTGAATTCACGAGCTTCATCAATTCCAGAGGCGATTGCAAAAAACAGCGAACGGTGTCGCTTTCAACATCACATATACTTGAAAACCAATTTGAAATGTTATGTTACTAAAGTGAAATCATTAAAAAATTTACTACCGCTCTCTATAAATAACTTTCCATATGAATCGTTCCGTCGAGAGACCAACTAATTTGAATACTTCGATAGTAATTTAATGTTTGGTGTATTGTGTAAGATGGCTTTTGACGCCATCGTTCGAAATTCGTGAGACAATTATTTTGTGGCACAGATGAAGGAACGTTTTACGACAAACTATATTGGAGGGCGTAAGGGTTACTCAAAGTCTGTGTTATCGTCATCAACTTAGGAATTTCGAACCAGTCAGGAAGGTACGTCTCTTCTTAAATTTTCGTGACGAGCAATAACAAAAGAACCACGTTTTAATGTTTCCTTCTCGTCGACACGTGCTGAAGTACGAATAACTCTCTCGACACGTTCGTACATTGAATTTGAAAATCCATAGAAATGATCATGATCAACGATAATTAGGCCATCGCCGCCATTGTTGTAATTATCGCGGCATACTACGAAGTTCATCGAACGTTCATTGTCGTCCCGAAATATGTTTGTGGTTACCAACATCGAGTCGGGCCAATTCACCTTCGACCAACACAAAAAAAAATAACAGTTTTGACTCATGTCTCCTTTCCGCCCGGTTGAGTTTTTTTTATGATCGTGATAACTTGTCGACGTCGATGATTAAAGTAAAAGCAATCCTTTAGGACGACTATGTATTCGTGGACGAGTATTCCAGAAGTCGACAAATCCGCGAGAATTCATTTTTTCAAGAACGAAGTAGTCAACCAAGGTAGCATGTATTATAGAATTTGGTAATCAATTTATTATTTATGTAATATCGTATGTTGGAAATAACTCGGGTAAACGCCCTTACAACTGCGATTAATCAAAAATAGTATTATTTACCAACATAACGCTCGAAGTGCGGATAGGGAGGTAGAGCAAACACGTGGACGAATTTCCGCCGGAACGTCCAACAAAATTCTACTTCCCACACCTGTTTTTTTTTTCCTTTCTATCTTTCAAATGCAATAAATCGATTGATCGGTGTGTCTCTTCTGTGAATGAAGCCTACACGAGTGGGTTAATATTACATGGTCGAGCAGCGGCAGCGAGTGTCGTTGAGCTGACCTCGCTAGCTATTCGGAAATGAGTAAAGTTTGGTCATATACAGATCTGTTACCTAAGGTTACAGGGGATGTGCAAATTACTGCACGGATATATGGACGATATGTATCCCATCAATGTGCAATTACTCGAGAATACAAAATTACAAACGGAGGTTGTGAGAGAAAGAAAAACCGATTTTGTAGAACGTGAAATAAACTCAAACAACAGCATTCTTGAACCCCAAAACTGGGGAAATTTGGTGTACTAATGATATTATCCTGCACAAATCGCGAGATTTCTCTCGAGAAATTAGAATTTTTGAAAAACTTTACCGAAGCACGCACTAGTATATTGATGCGTGTCCACGTAAAATTTGCCAACAAAAATGGCTCGCAACGGAGCAATTATAAACTTCACACCCTGAGAAATACTTTGAGAGGACATGAATGCAAAAAGGAATATATTACATCAGCTGCTGTACTTTTATAAAAATTAGTTTTTCCATATTTTTTTACTAGTTTTCTAGGCCCATTTGTAAAACTTTCCTTGAGCAGTTTTGCAAAATTACCACGCGATCAGGAAGTATGAACTTTCGACACGAAATATGCCTAATGGCGACGTGTCATTCGATATTTCAGTGTAGAGAAACGAGCCGAGATAACCTCGCGATAAATTTATTTTCAACGAAGACCGACTAAATTGGGAGAACCTTCGTTGGAAAGCTGCTGTCCGATCGCAGTCATGATTAAAAGGGTTAAGAATAATTAGCCAGCGAGGTTTGTCCGGTATAGAAGTTGTGCGATCTTTACGAGTCCACGTGGGGTCTATTGCGAAAACAACAAAACGGAATGGTTAGAAATGCGAGAGTTCATTTATGTCATCCAAATTTTCGTTCCTGTCGTAGCAAACACGTGCTTGGAAACAACAGTCGAGTGCATGGGTACAAAAAGAGTGCAACTGCAGAAATTGAGTTTCGAAAAAAACGCGTTCAAAGTTTCGTACTGCGTGCTACTCTTCGAGAATCAGTGTGAAGGATGGTTCATTTTTCGCTTGAAGCTTCCAGAGGCCAATAGAAAGTGATATCGGGAGATTTCTTTCATAATTTTTGTAGATATCGAGCGTTTAAGTGAGGTTCACCCTTCTTGCAAATATTGCAAGTTCACTGCCCGTCTAGCCAAAAATTAAACTTCAAACATGTATATCTCGACAACAACGCACCTTATTGAGCTCAGGTAGGTCTCATGTAAAAATGGATGCTCCAAAGAATTAATTTTTAGAGAAGGCTATGTGTAAACGTGATATGGCGAAAAATGAGGTCGAGTTCTGTTCTGTGTTCACGTTAATTTTTTTGTGGGGAACTATTCGTTTAGAGAGGGGGGGGGGGATTTTTTTGACGTCATCATTTTTGAGAAATATCCAGAGAATTACAATATTTTCGACCAGCTATACGTATGTATGAGGAGAAACTTGAAACCATGATTCGAGGACAATGTGATCAACTTGTGACAACCTAAGTTAAAAGAATTGGCGTAGACTGGATGATACGAGTTTTCTAGGCTAGATCAAGTTTAGTTGGCCAAGGGGTCCCATAGAAATGCGATACCACTTGGGAGGAAAAATCTTCATTTCAGGAGACTTGACTATAAGAAACGATGGTACATAGATATCGAAGAAGAGTAGCTATTCAAAATGGCGGCCAATTTTAAAATGACAAACTGGCTTCGTAGTGAAAGGCAAATATCTCATGTTGTATGGGATGAACTTTTTGTTTTTATTTTCGATAGTGTCCCGAATGACGTCAGAAACTTCCGGCGCCCACAACTTGTGCCCAATTTTTTATGGCACGTTCCCCCCCCCAAATCATTTTTTTGGCAGTTACCTCGGAAACTTGACCTCCAATAAAGACAAATTGCAGACGTTCCTTGTGACATTTTTTATTGGGAAAGCCATTATAACTTTACTCTCGGTCCAATAATCAATTAAAAAAATTCTTCGAAAGTTGAGAGCTTCTGAGAAAAACGACGGCTTCCTTAACGAAGTTGAACGAGGAACGGAGGGAACCTCAATTAGTTTTGGTATTGAGAATTCAAGCAAGCCTAGACCTAATGTAATGAAGAAGCCTAGACCTGCTATCAACCTAGTATAAAATAACGTCATCAGTGACGTGGACCTGTTTTAGAAGGGGACTTGAAAAAATGTTTACTCTCGATCCTAATATGGTAGAGAAGGGCTTGAAAAAATTTCGACTTTTGAGCTATAGAGACTTGAAAAAATGTCATCCTCCAAGCTATATACAATAGGATTCAAAATTTTCCAAGATCAAAAAAATGTCATTCTTCAAGCCGTGTACAAAACGACGGCTTCGTTAACGAAGTTAAACGAGGAACGTAGGGAACCTGTTTTATGAGTCAAATTGGATTTTTTATTGAGAATTCAAGGAAGCCTAGACCTAGTATAAAGTTAGTATAAAGAAGGCCTAACCCTACTATAAGCCGAATATAATATAGTTCGAGAGTCTTAAATTTTTCTCGATTCCACTTATATTATGATAGAAGGGGGACTTGACAAAATTTCATCCTCCCAGCTATAAGTTTTTCGCCGATGATAGGAAGGGGAATTGAAAAAATAGCTCGGAGGTATAAATTTTTTCAAGTCCCACTCTTATCATATATGGCTCGTGACTCAAATTTTTCCAAGTCCCCCCGCCTATCATAATATATAGGATTCGAAATTTTTCTATGTTCGCGTCTCCCACTACTACTACCAGAATAAGTAATTTCGTCTGGTCATTGCTTATTTTCTTCACCAAAGGTGGGTGGCCTGACCACACCTTTAGGATATCATCTCCTTATCAAGCTCGGTGTTTGATCGAGTTTCCAAACTTGGTGCCATTCATTATCTTGTTTCTTTTGTCATTCATGAATGTCTCTCCCATCGCTAGTCCTTTCTGGCTCGAAAACTTTTTCCAAGTTTTTTGCCAGACGGCGCACGGCAAATTTCTCAAAAAACCCCCTTAGAACAGGTTCCCTGTTGAAAACTCACGGGTTCTCTAACGGTGTTGAACGAGGGGTGGCAGGGAACCTGATTCATAGGGCACGCGAAATCTGTAAAATACAGATTGTGACATCATAAGGCTGACCTATGACGTCACAGGCTCCACCTCTAAGCTATATGACAGGAGGGAGGAGTTGAAAAATTTTCGCGCTTCGACCGGCCGGACGGCAGACATTTTGTCCGAACCGATAAAACAGGTTCCTTGTTAGAAGTCAATTTTTTGCAATTATGTATCTCAAAAATCGAGCTTTAAGTAAACAAAAAATAATAATATTACAGAATACTGAAAGAGTAATCGAAAAAACTGATTGCAATGACCGCAGATAAACGGCGTTCTAACTTTGCCCGATGATGGTTTGTTAACCGAAAGATCTCGCATCCTCTTCTGTTTATCTGCGGTCATTGCAATCCGTTTTTTCGATTACTCTTTTGAGTATTCTGTAATTATGTCGAGCCGTAACTTGTCAGACCGAGTTAATTCAAAAAATAAAACGTTATTCGTGAAATTTTCCACAAATGAAGTTTCTTCTAAAGTTTGTCGAAAGTTCTGATCTTTTGGAAGAAAATCTATCGTTTTCAAGTATCAAAAAAAGAAAAACGAGCCCTCAATGAGAAAAAGTTCCTTCCATAAAGTCTCAAGAGACAGAGAATGTATATTCACGACACATTTTTCCGGTGAGAACTTTTTTTCTCTTTTTTTCGCGATTGCATGGAGGCGAGCCCCAAACACTGGTAGAGAGGTAGGAAAACGAGAAAAGGAAAGTCGATTGTGCCCTTGCGCTGCCAAAGTTTTTTTTCCCTGTATATTATCTTCGTCTTTGAATTAGAGCTAAATTTTTTGAGATATTTACGATCAATTTTTTCCAAAAGCCCAACTTTTGAAAGCTTTTCAAGCTCATAACTAGACTGATAATCCGCCATTTTGGGTAGCTATTCTTCTCAGATGTCGATCATCGTTTTTTGTAGTAAGTATCACATTTACTGCTATTTCCCGAAGTAACCCTTTGTCCTCCCAAATTGTACCAAGATCCTTTATTTTTTATTATGGCCCATAGACTACACAGCTAGAAATTGCAAGAGATCTTCACAGATTGCCAAGTATAACTATATTCATTCTCACCCGGCGAAAACCTCTCCAAGATAAACTCGCTTTCTTTGCGCGTCGCGTTTCCTCCCACCAAGACTTTACGAAACCATTTCAATCGATTTTGCATATCTCAAAGACCCGACACGTCTACTCGTTTAAACATAAGAGAATGTTTTGCTTGAATCTTCCACTAGGCAAATGGAAAGACACGCGGGAGATGTTCTGAGTTTGATTTTGCAGCCTCTTTTATGAATGTTGTAATAGCCACCTGTCCATTTTACCGAGATTGCCGAAAAACACTACAGTGGATGCCGACTATAACGAGATTCAATGGCCTGATACTTTTTCTCGCTTTACCCGGAAGCTCGCAAGAGACGCACCCCGGTTATAACGAGATTCTCGTTATGTCCGGATATACCGAGAAGCTCGCTACATACGAAAATAGAGAAAAACTTACACAAATGCAGTGGAGAAAAACAAACGAGGGAGTTTGTTCATATTTATTTCGACTGTTTCCAGAGCGCCAGCGTTGCCTCTAAGCCTCTACTCACGTAAAACGTGAACATTCTCAGGTCTGGAAGATGAATGTCCAGTTACCAGAAGATGGACTGCAAATTATAATTATAAGGTTGAATGAATAGAAAGAACTCTTGTAGCTGTGTTCATCTGTTCACAAGTGAAGAGCTGGAAAAACTTGTCAAAATAAAATGGCCCACCAATGAAATTCACCGTTGCTATCGTAGCTCAAATGTTACAAGTCGACTGTTGATACTTGATGGTGCATCTGAAGCTTTTGAACTGTCTCCTCCCAGACATGTTTTTGATAGAGGTAGAGGAGGAATACTGATGGATGCGAGAAGACGTTTGAAAGAAGGAGAGGGAAAAAAATTCGAATCTTGGAGAAGGAGCGAAGTTTCCCCCGCCAGGCCAAAACAGACTAACCGGTGTTTCCAACATTCCATTCAAGGGTAACCGATCTTCGTATGATAAGAGATGTAACATTTTTGCGAGAATATACGCCCTAATTGATAAGGAAAAGCTCGTTAAGACCGGCATCACTCCTCGTAGTAATCGGTGTAATTTACATAGCCTATATGGGTGAAGTGCAAGGGACCACGGATTCTGCTTGCAATACCCGAAATCTCGTTTCAACCGGCCTCGTTATAGTCAGCATCGACTGTACTTTCAACGTGAATATACCGACAATTGCGCCCTCTATCAACCTCATTGGAAAGTAGACGCTTCAAAAACTTCTTTTCTGCAATAATAGGGAAAAGGGCCAAGTGTCACTTCCGTCCTTTTTATGTATTCAATATTATAGAATAGGGTAGTTTGATTTTTGTAAACAGAAAGGTTGATCTTTCTCTCCCTTGGAAGTAAGACGAAGACGACCGCAGTCTCGCAAATTTAGAATGTTTTCCCTGCTCAGAATACTGAAAAGCTATAGGTAGAGTCACTAAATAATTACTTCTATATTTTCGGGCGTACTACCATTGGTAGTCACATCGTGTCGTGTCTGTCGCAGTAAATGCGACCGTGCTTGAAAATCAATTAGCTAATAATTAATGTAATAGATAAACCGCCCATATTTTTCACTATGTATCTCATTTTACAGTGCTTGGGCTTCGCGATGGTTCTGTTCGGAGCGCTGGACAGTCCGCTACCCGAAGATTTGGATAGCATCAAAGAATTCGCGCAGGAAGTTTCGTTGACATCCAAAGTTTTGATTGTGGCCGGTGCCGTTATATTCTTGGTTGCCTTTTTCGGATGTTGGGGCGCGGTTGCCGATAGCTCGTGCTTGCTATTTTTGGTAAGTGTAACGCATTCAACCGGTGCGGTGCCGGTATATTGTTGACAGCCGGCGTTACGTCGAAGCGAGAGTGTACCGTTAACCTAACAACCGTATACTACCTTGTTCGCAGTACGCGATGTTCCTTATGGCGTTGATTTTCGTCGAACTGGCTGCCAGTACGTGGATCTATTTGCATCAAGAAGATACAGAGAAAGCTGCCAATAAATACTTGCGTGAATGGATTAGCGAGTACGATCAGACCTCTAATAATGCGAAGCTTGCTATCGACACCATCCAGAAAAAAGTAAGCGTGTATTATTTATGGCCGTGTTTTGAAGAGATGAATGGCGGCATTTGAGAAGAGAACAATTTATATGGATTGTCGGGCCATGTGGGCTCAGTATTTTGGAAATATTAGAAGGATAAGAAAATGATTCTATCATAGGAATGGTGTTTTTTGTGGTGAGAGGGAAATTAAGAAGTAATGTAAGAAACATTCATCCCAGATTCAATCTACATAATTTATGGATCGCGAGTGTGTAATTATGCCTAAATTAGGAAAATTTATTAACCCTTCTAGAAAAGTTTTGGTCGTTCAAATTACTTTGCGCCGTACGTAATGGGGATTCAACTCTTTTTATTTTTTCTGAATTTCTCATTCATTTTGAATTTTTAAGTTGATATCAAAACCAATATTTCAGAACTCCGCAATGTTTCACAACTTTTTTTGTCAAATCGCCTTTTTTTGAAAAAGTAATGGGTAGGAGTGGGGATATACGCAATACGATGCGAAACTGTGTTCTACCCATATTTACTGTGTGATTATCGCATTGTGTTTTTTCCATATTTGCGAATGTGCAAGAAATTGTAAGAGAGGACAAAATATTTATGTACGAGTCGTAAAAAGTTACGAGCGATAAATCACAGATAAATGACCGACGCGGCTTCGTAAATCCTTTCACTTTATAGTTGTTTTATGCTCGCTTGTTGTGTGACATTGCGTCATTGATTTTGTCGATAAAATCTGTTGTTCGATTGGTATAACATTCTATGCAATTTTCTCTGCATTTGGTTATCCCCTATCCACCTTTTCGCATTCAATATTGTTTGCTGGAAAAGACTTTATTAGATTTTATCTTCACGTTTAGGTATATTCTTCCATTCTTCTTTTCTTATAAGTTCCCAATGTCGTGGCTTACAAAGTAATTAGCTTCTCTTCGTCAAAGTTATTATCTGCCGCACTAATGGAACGGTATTCTAAAGTACATATTTCGTAATCACATTGAGCCAAGTCAAGTTTTTATTGGTGCGAACAAGAAATTAACGTAAAAACGAAAGGGGAGGAAATTCCCCGAGCTGACCATGAAACATGAATCTAAAAATAGTAAAGTTTAGGAATTAACAAAAAAAAAAAGAGAAAGGTTCTGTTTATTTATTTGTTGGGGGGATCTCATGAGGATCTCGGAAGATAATTTTTTCTCCTCAAAAATGCAGTCTGAAATATTGCAAAACTAAATCCTATAATGACAGAATACTCAAAGAGTAGAGTAAACGATAATTACTAATTACAAAGACCGCAGATATAAAGGAGAAGATGCGAGATCTTTCGGTTAACAAACCATCATCGGGCAAAGTTACAACGCCACTGACCCAGATACGACTCATAAAACAGAATACCAACGAGATCAGGATTGAACGAGCGAGCCCTCGCGAGGTGACTCAAACTCGTAGACCAATTCAACTAAACCTTCGTCGGGAAAATACCTGTTGAGTACCTACGGTAACATCGTCACTGTTCAGATGACGCACTATTTCGATATTTTCCAACGCAACGCGCTTGAAGTAAGAATTCTCCTTGTGGAGAAGGGTAGCCGAACCTTCCTTGAAACTATGACCACTGGAGACAAGTTGGTCCGCAAAGGCCGAATCACCCAAATTACCTTTCTTCCAGGCCTTAAGGTGCTCCTCTACTCGAATTCCAAGCTGGCGACCCGTCTCGCCTATGTATACGCCGTTACAATCCTTGCACTCCAATTTGTACACCCCGCTCCTCTCCCCCCGCGGGATGGGGTCCTTTAGCCTAACAAACAAACCCTTCACAGTAGTGAGGTTATAAAAAGCAGGCCTGAAGCCAAAGGGGCGGAGGACACGAGTCAGCTTGGATGAAAACTCACCCAAAAACGGGAGCCTGATCCAACGTAATCTCTTATTATCATTACCACTCAGATCACGGGGGAGGGAAGTGGTAGAATCGAGGCCCTTCCTCGTAAGTTTTTTACGGACCATACGGCTCATTCACAGCGGCCAAGTGCTTAATGGTCGCCAGCTCCTTTTGGAAGGCTGGTTGACTTAGCGGAATGCTAGTCAGTCGATGAATATAAGTATTGAAGGCAGCGATCTTATGAGAAAGTGGACAGAAGGATGATCCGTGGACAACTGTATAGGTCGAAGTATCCTTCCTGAATATCGCAAATTCATGGTCCCCATCTCTATCAGAGATAGTGAGATCCAGAAAGTTTATGGAAGAACCTCCAATTTCTGTAGTAAATTTTATGGAGGGATACATTTTATTCAGATACTGAAGAAACTCACCAAGGAGCTCTTGAGGACCGGTCCACGCACATAATATATCGTCCACATATCGGTACCAGTAATGGATGTGACTCAGTAGTACTTGGCCAGAGGAAAACAAGTCAACCTCAAATCTGGACATAGATATCTCCGAAACGAGAGAGCCCAAAGGAGAGCCGATGGGGATTCCTACCTCCTCAGGGAACTCGTATAAAATTTCCCATTGAACTTACAGAAGTTAGGGGACCAGCACCCATTAAGGAGGCCAAAAAATTCCTGTATCCCGTTATGAGGAATGTTGAACTTTACAAGTAGGTCACCGATATACTGCATAGTATGGGCCTTTGGTATGTTGGGGAAGAGGCGGGCTACATCAGATGAGCAGAGGCTAGTACCCGGAGGCAAGGTAACATTTTTGAGCCTCTCGGCCAGAGAAACCGAATTTTTAACGGAGTAGGGGGACTCGTACTCGATTCGAGACTTGAACCAACGATCCAAGAACTTGGCCAGAAAATAAGCAGGGGAGGAGACGTAGGACACGACAGGCCGCATAGGAGTATTCATCTTGTGAACTTTTGGCAACCCATAGAGGAGGGGGGGAACAGGGTTAGGTACGAGCAGGGCTTTTTTGAGCGAAGAACTTTTTATGATAAACTCACTCCCGTTCACAACTTTCCTAACCTCTTTGACGTAGTTAGGAAAGTTGAAAGAGCTATTTTCATAGCTCCACATTGAGTGAGAACTTCTTGAACCTTGGTAACGTAGGAGGATTTCTCCAGGACTACAATCGCGTTACCCTTGTCGGCTTTAGTAAGGATTAACCCCTGGTCCCTGACCTTCCTCCTCAGATTATCTATTACCTCACATGCGTAATTGTTTATACGAGGGAGGGGGGGTGTCGCGGACTAGTTCAGCGCAAGCTGATTGAATATTCACGCTGGGACCAATTTTTATGGTCAAGTCGGCAACGACATTAGCAAGAGTTTCATCTTTAGGAAGGGGAGGTAGGCCAAATTTTAGACCCTTCTCCAACAAATACGTTTCGTCTTGCGAGAATTGCGTCTGGGTGTAATTAATAATGCGGGGCTGGAAATTTTGAACAACACCATTATGAGCACAAATATTTTTAAGGGCAATAGCCTTGGAGTTCAAAAGGGAGGAAATTTTCTTTTCTTTTTTGGCTTTGAGCTCAACCTCAAAATCCCAGCAATCCTCATTAACCTTCCGAATAAACCGATCGAACTCACCTGGCGGAAGCAAACTAGAGAGCCTGGAATGGACGAGGAGATTGAGACGAGTAGTAACATTCAGACGACCATACCATCTTCTCAGCTCGGAACGAATCCATTTGTTAGTGATGGTTTCCTCCAATTTTCGAGTGGTGTACTTACAGTCGGAGTATAAACGAAACTTTACGAACTTAGGTTTTAAGTGCAGCCTTAAACATTTGCGGAGGAACGAAATATGCGAAGAATAAGAACAACGTTGGGTGCGAAATTTTGAAAATAAGAACCGAAGGTACGCAGCATTTGCGTTATCAATAGAATTGACACGGTCCGAAACGTTACGGCTCGACATAATGACAGAATACTCAAAGAGTAGAGTAAACGATAATTACTAATTACAAAGACCGCAGATAATAAAAGAGACAGGGTGGTTGGTCCAGTCAAATCTCAGCGGAGAGTCGGAAAATTTCTAAAATAATCTCACGTTCAGTTCAGATAGTCAGAGAGGAAATGTAGCAAGAAGACTTTGCAAACTTTGGTGTACCCTCTAGATCAGCTCTATCATTTTTTGGTTAGGACGAGCTGTACTGGTCTTCGAACTTACCTCTTGATCGCGAGGAAATGGTTTTTAAATGTTAAAATTCTCCTCTGGAGGAAATTTTGACGTCAGGTCATTGAACTCACAGCTCGGACCTTTTCCTTCCAAAATATTGAGATCGCGTTCCGAGAGGAAAAGAAAGGAGTAAAAATGAAAGATGAGATCATAATTCTTGCCTCCATTCTCCCATCTTCTTCCACTCTATCTCTTGTTCGATGTTGTGGGTTTGTTCTCTCCTATCCCTTAAGTCCCTTTGTCTTCCTGCTCTATTTCTCTTCTTATAGAAAAAGACCCTCTTACTTCTCATCTTCCTCGTCTTTCTTCGGAAAATGAGGGGAAAACGAGAAAGAAGGAAGGAATGAAAACAACGAAGAAAAATTGGAGACAATTGAAAACGTTGCAATGGATTGGCAACGGAGAATCCGCGAGTTCAGCGGCCCCGTGGAAATTTGCCAGTCTTATTTTACTCTTTAGTAGGTCTTCCTAGTATAGGCTTATATACTAGATCTATACATTTTGTACAGCATGCGAGAATAAAAGGCTTCAAAGGCCACGACAGCTTGAACGTCTCGAAAATTGAAGCTTTTGGTATTTTTTCACGGTTGTATTTGCTTTAAGTCAGGTGCTTAATTTGATTTTTATTCCAAGCATTCGTCGGTTTCACAGTTTACTGGAAGGACTCACAACAAATCGATTGAATTTAGCCGCGTTAATGTCGTATCCGATGAATATTAGTTGTCTTCACAATTTTTTCAACAGAAATCCAACGACGAGATACAGAAAATATCGATACGATTTCATGAGCAGTCGAATAAGCATACTTTTACGACGAGGGGAAGAGTAAGCCACGTAGAGAAGAGGTGCGAGGCAAGTCTAAGATATGACTTCCAATCAAGTTTCCTGTTCAAGGATAAATGTAATTGGCGTTTTTCAGACTCAATAAAGAATTTGCCACCTTTGAGAAATAGTGTGCTCACCCAAAAAGAAGTTACGCAAATTGAAAAATCGGTTCTCCCCTCTCCGCAGCAGAGCTTCTTTTCTTCTTTTGCCACACCTCACGTACACGTGTAACTTCATTACAATATAGAGATTTAAGAAGTATTTTCACCTTTACGTGCTCTTCATAAGAGATCCACGAAAGAAAGAATCGTCTTGTTATAGGAGAAATTACATAGTATTCTTTTTCCCTGTGTATTTTACTCTCTTTATAGCAGAGCGCTTAACGAATATCTCACTTTTAATTCTATGTTGCGTGTTATCAAATCGTGATAAGATTTGTACAGTCTTTCTCTCTTTTTCATGGCCCTTTCTTCAACATACTCATGTTCGGCTTGTTTCTGTTTTTTTTTTTTTTCTCTCCACTAGGTATCTCATTACTGAAAATAAGTTCGATATAATCCCGTAATTGTGCTGTTATTATTTTCGATTTCAAGTGTTTATCACACTAATAACAAGACTTGTTTACCGATAGGTCTTACTCGAATAATGGTGACGGCAGAAGCGAGAAAATTTGCTACTGCTCTCTCAATAAGTATTATTATTGAAAAGAAAGAGCGAAAATGGCTCCAACGCTTCCAAAAACTATTATGAAAAAAAAATTCTTCGAATAAAACATGCAATATTTCTCTCGCGTAGAGCCCCTCAATTTTTCACTCTCGTTCCGTCACGTATTATAGAAATTTTTCAAAGTCCCTAATGTAGTCAAGGTCATTTAAGTTTGAAGACGTGACGTCAGGGTCTAGGATTCAAACCTATCAACCTTGATAGGAAGGTGTGACGTCAGAGTTCTCTAATTTGGAAAGTTTTTTTGGGCGGCGATCTGAGAAGGGGCCCGTGAATCCCTAATGTTGGTCAAAATTAATTGCGATCAATGGCGCAAAGTCAGGGTCCTTTGGGTCACAATTATTGGACGACCTATTCTGTACGCACGCTCGTTTTCCCAGCATAATTAGAACACCGGACCAAAATTTTCCTCCTCTTTGACCGACTTTTAATCTCGATTATTCTGTGATACTTTCTTTACGCTATCTTGTATAACCTCGTCATGAAAATCGTTCCAAGTTTTTGAAATAGTCGAAAGATTAATAGTCCTCACGAAGTATTCCAAAGTATCTCTCGTGGAGCTTTTGATAACCTGGCTGTCCTGAGAAGTAGGTCAAGCAACCGTCGGAACATTTTATCTGAGTCCTATCCCCTTGAGAGCTGTCTATGGTCCTTGAAAAAGTCGGGTACGAAAAATTTTGGAGACCAGTTCCAATGTTTTCTATTTTTCAAGTACTAATGAGGCTTGTTGCGCACGGCGGTCCGTACGCCACGATGAAGAGGTAATAGGAACCTGTCGGCTCCGAAGGTTCCTGAACGCCTCGGGCGGAGGATCGGCGTTACGCGACATTATAAAGAAAAAGTCTCTTTCGGTGCATAACAATGTACGTTTATTTCGATAGTAATTTGACAACCAATGAGTGAAAGAGAAAGGGAGAAGAACGGTTGACTGGAATTAAAGACTGAAAAGAAAGCTGGAGAGTGATCGGCCGGTGCTACAAAGTTGAGGGGGAGAGAAGACCCGTCCCGCGGTCACCGCGGAGGCTAATCAAGAAGATACTCTGTTGTACCCGCGGACACCACGGCGAGCAACAGAATGAAGTTCGGAGAGGAGAGCGGATCAGTCCCGCGGACACCGCGGAGACTAATCAAGAGGATACGCTGTTGTACCCGCGGACACCGCGGCGAGCAACAGAAGGAAGTTCTGAGATGTTGGTAGATCAGTCCCACGGACACCGCGGAGGCTAACCAAGAGGATGTACTGTTGTACCCGCGGACACCGCGGCGAGCAACAGGAGGAAGTTCGGAGAAGATAGGAAAGCTGAACCCGCGGACACCGCGGAGAATAACCCGAAGGGATAGGTAAGCGTGAAGAAAGCGTGGGAAGCTAAGGAAGCCGAGAAAGAGTAGACTATACCCGCGGGCACCGTGGCGAACAGTCCGAGGAGGTTGTGGAAAGAAGCTATGGAAATAAAGGAAGAAGGCCCTTGAGAAGCGAGAGAGCTAGTAAGAAAGCAGGAGAGTAAGCTGGTGAAGCCGAAAGAGAAGTGTTAGCAAACAAGCCCGGAGGCTGAGGAAGAAGAAGTGGTAGAAGGTAAGCGAGAAAGAGAGAGATAGCGAGAGGAAAGCTAGACAGAAAGCGGGAGAAGCCGGTAGGAAGGCAGGGCGGCCAACGAAGTGACAAAATCGTCTCGCGTAGGCTATTTTATAGGGTGTATTCGGCGCGATCCCGGTGTGAGAGAAGCGGTAGGAGTCTTTCCAAATATTTGTGGGTATTTCGAGTAGAGTACGCGTTCGTTACGAACGAGGATGAAAGCAACATGAAAAGAACAGTTGACGCGCGAGAGAAAATACTTATTCGAAAAATATATTCGAATAATTATTTGAATTCGTGAGTACAACAGGCTTGAAGTAGGAAAATTCTAATTTTTCTGATGCATACAGAGTGCACATTCATAAAATCACAGACAGGGTGTCTACAAGTCATGAAAGTGATGAAAAAGTCATGAATTTTAGCCAGTGGTCATGAAAGTCATAAAAGTCATGACAAAGTCATGAATTTTTGTTTATGGTCGTGAGATTCTTGCAAAATTATTTATCATTCATTAAATAATGCAAAAAAATTATAGCGAACAAAAGTTGTTCAACAAATTAAGGAAAAAGATCATGAAAATGGCTATGAAAACGTCATTAGAAAGTCATGGAAAAAGTCATGAATTTTTGAATTCTAGATTTAGTAGACGCCCTGTTCTGGTATACTTCGTGAAAGAAATAAATTTCAAACTTCAACATTGTTTGACAATCGAAAAACAAAAGTAAAAATTTGTAACTTGGTCATATTGTAGTATTATTAAATTTTCTGGCATAGCCAAATAAATGAAAATCATGTTCCATGTCTTTTATATTCTATCAGTCATCATGAAATATTTCAGTCTAGGCTTCTACTAGGTCAAGTGTTCGTAAGATATTATTCGTTTACCCCTTTACCCATCTTGGCGTCGTATAAGTCTTGTATGAGAAATATTTTGAGGTAATTGTGGGTGTTCTATATTTTGAGGTATCAACTTTCGGTGGGGCGAACGAGCGATCTCGCTGTTGTATTGGAATGGTATGAGAAAATTCAAGTCTTTTTTGAGAAATATGAGGTAGCGCGAACTCGCTCCGCTCGTTCGCCCCCTGTCTCGCTGTTGTATTGGAATGGTATGGACAATTCAAGTCTAGGGAACTTGGAAAAATTTCGACTATCCAGCCATATATGATAGGAAGAGGGACTTAAAAAACTTTACCTATCTTGGCGTCGTATAAGTCTTCTATGAGAAATATGAGGTAGCGCGAACTCGCTCCGCTCGTTCGCCCCCTGTCTCGCTGTTGTATTGGAATGGTATGTGACAATTCAAGTCTAGGGGACTTGGAAAAATTTCGACTATCCAGCCTTTATTTATTTAATTGTTTAATTATTCAATTATTTAAATATTTAATTATTTAATATCATTTATTTATTTATTTATTTATTTATTATTAATTCTTGTACTAGGTCAAGTGTTCGTGAGATATTATTCGTTTACCCCTTTACCTATCTTTGCGTCGTATAAGTCTTGTATGAGAAATATTTTGAGGTAATTGTGGGTGTTCTATATTTTGAGGTATCAACTTTCGGTGGGGCCACCGAGCGATCTCGCTGTTGTATTGGAATGATATGAGAAAATTCAAGTCTTTTTTGAGAAATATGGGGTAGCGCGAACTCGCTCCGCTCGTTCGCCTCCTGTCTCGCTGTTGTATTGGAATGGTATGAGACAATTCAAGTCTAGGGGACTTGGAAAAATTTCGACTATTCAGCCTTTATTTATTTAATTATTTCATTATTTAATTATTTAATTATTCAATTATTTTATTGTTTAATTATTTAATATTATTTATTTATTTATTTATTTATTTATTTATTTATTTATTATTAATTCTTCCACTAGGTCAAGTGTTCGTGAGATATTATTCGTTTACTCACTTTACCTATCTTGGCGTCGTATAAGTCTTGTATGAGAAATATTTTGAGGTAATTGTGGGTGTTCTATATTTTGAGGTATCAACTTTCGTGGGGTGAACGAGCGATCTCGCTGTTGTATTGGAATGGTATGAGACAATTCAAGTCTAGGGGACTTGGAAAAATTTCGACTATCCAGCCATATATGATAGGAAGAGGGACTTAGAAAATTTTCTAATTATCAATTATATTATTTATTTAATTATTTATTTATTTAATTATTTAATTATTTAATTATTCAATTATTTATTTATTTGATTATTTAATTATATTAATTATTTAATTATTTATTTATTTAAATATTTAATTATTAATTGATTAATTAATTATTTATTATTATTACGCGGGGTGTACTCGCGAATTTCTGAATCATCCAAGGGGTAGAAATTTTCTAATTATTAATTATATTAATTATTTATTTATTTATTTAATTATTTAATTTTTTATTAATTAATTAATTAATTAATTGATTAATTAATTATTTATTATTATTACGCGGGTGTACTCGCGAATTTCTGAATCACCCACGTGGTAGAGATTTTCTAATCATCAATTATATTAATTATTTATTTATTTAATTATTTAATTAATTATTTATTATTATTACGCGGGTGTACTCGCGAATTTCTGAATCACCCACGGGGTAGAGATTTTCTAATTATTAATTATATTAATTATTTAATTATTTATTTAATTATTTATTTATTTACTTATTTATTTATTATTATTACGCGGGGTGTACTCGCGAATTTCTGAATCACCCACGGGTAGAGATTTCTCTTGACGGGGGGGGGGGGGTGTACTCGCGAGTTTCAAAATCGGGGTCTGGCGAGAGAAAAGACATGGAACATGTCAAAAATTCACTCAATTAGTTTTTACTCCGAGGTAGGGAAAAAAGTGCCAACTACTTCTATTGGTAAAAAAATGTGTTGAAAGTGGAAAAAAATTATCGTAAAAATATTACTTACATATTTTCATGTTACGATAACGTAAACTAGGAATAAACTTTGAGTGATACGATCAACGCTAATATGGGAACATAGAGCTAATTTTGGTATTTTCTATTGTTTGTAGTGCTTACGTAAGCCCATTAAAGTCTAATTTTAAAAATAAATTGCAAAATATTTCGCGTACCTGTAAAAAATTTAGGGCGTGTTCAAATGTCAAAAAATTGTATGCCTCTTTCTCATTGTACGAAGTATTTTTTTCATTTCACTTTGTAATCTTTTTTTCTTTTCTTTTTCTGTCAACCTATCGATTGAACAGTGGCTCGCATTGGAACATTCAAATTGCGCTCAATTAGCATTTTTGAAAAGTTTCATTGGTTATCATGTTTAAAAACGTCGTAATATTCTATCAAGAATATTTCTAGTCTTCGATTTTTTCAAGATATCTGAGTGAAAATATTTCAATTTTCTTTCTTCCCCCTTTTATAATGACTTCAGTTACTTCTCTTTACGATTTGATGATAATCAACTTATAATAGTAGGTATATCCCGCGCCTGATTCTATGAATTCAATTTTTCATGTATTACAGTTGCAATGTTGCGGTATAACTAGCAAAGCTGACTGGAATACAAGGAGTGGAGGTCTCCCAGGCTCATGTTGTCCGTACGACAAGAACGGATCTCCACCATTATCCTGTCCAGATAGTTCGGCTTATCAAGATGGATGTTTACCTAAAGGCCGAAGAATGGTGATCGATAAAATGAAAAGATATATGTGGGTTGCTTTGGGTATTGTTGGAGTTGAGGTACGTTCAACATTTCTAAAACTTTCCTCGTGTCTTCTGTGTATATTTATTTTTTTAATTAACTCTTTTCCTTCTCATAGTTATTTACTATATTGTTTGCGCTGATCGTTCGAAATTCGATACTCAATGATAAACGGCGAAGCTTGGCTTGAAAAAATTGTACAAAAGAAAAAAACGCAAACTAGAATCCAAAGGACCATTATTGTGTGTGACTCATTTTTCATTCGTTTTTGTTTTTCCTAATTTTTACGTTTATCAGTTACATCTAGTTTTTGTGTGCTCCGAGGAAGGATGGCGATTTTAATAATTATAAGGAAATTTGCTTCTTTCTCGGAATTATCCTTGATGTATTATGTATTTAAATGAAACCTCTAAGTTTTAATTTTTTCCTTTCCTTCTTTCAAATTTATCGTTTCCTTTTTTTTTTTTTCGTTTAACTGAGTGCATTTACGAATGTTATTAAATATTCTCTAATTATGAGGAAATTCACCTATTCTATCCTTAATAATATTGAAATAATATTATTGTAATATTTTTAGAATTCGATTTTTTACACACGATTTACGGGATTAGGTTGTATGGGAAAGTTTAGGTTGCTGTGATGATATTATACATTTCGAACGAGTACGTTTTGAACTTTAATTGGCTTCCGAATGAGTCAGGAAATCTTACAATATTTCCGAACCCTTTCTGTTAATGTTATCGATTAGGTAGTTGTATTCTCTCGATTGCCTGGAGGAGTCAGGGGGAAAAAAGAATATAAGCACTTGAGCATACTGTATTATTGAACTATTTTTATATTTCTGTGGTGTTCTTTGAAATTATATGTGTACACGATATCTCTCATTTATGAAATACTATTATTAGTATTAATTCTTATTATTTTTATTATTTCAATTTTTTTTTAACTCGATTATTGTTATTGTATGATCTTAATGTTTGTTTATGTGTAGATGTAACGTATGTTCTCGAGTTGATAAATACATCTGTTGATCAAAAATAATTAAAATCTCAGAAGATGGATTTTGTATTTGAAGAAAACTTGAGATTTGTTGTGGGCCACGGTGAAAATAATTTATAAATAAATCTTGAAAATTATATTAGGTGTGGAAAATGAAGTCAAGAAAATCGCGAATAACTTGAGTTATGTGTCCTGAAGAAACTTCAGGATTGTTATTCCTTGTTGGTAGAGGTTAGCTGAAGACATCTTGATGCAGGGTGTCTACCAGGTCAACTAAGTCAAGTAAAGTCAACTTTTCTATCCGTAGGTCAACTAAAAAGTCCAAAAATGCACAATTTTGTGTAAAGAATGTTTTTCACATGTCTTCCTAGATATGCATAATATCAAGGTACGGATATAATCAACAAACTTCTGACTTTTAAAATGACACTTTTCTCAATTAAATATTAATTCTTACAAACGAATAAAAAATGCCGAAATTACGATATTAGTTTGGAGAGGGGGGGGGGGGGAGGGAGTTTGATATTTTTTAGGGTCAAATAAAATATCGAAAAAGGGCAACTAATGTCAACTATTTCCATTTTTCAATTCTGGTAAACACCCTGTTAATGATTTTTGACTCGATACTATCGCGATCTTGAATTTCTCATGAGTTTGAAAATTTCGTTTTCGCAATAATTAAGTATTGTCGATTCAATATTACGATCACTTTTTTAGGCCAAGCTTCCATACATTGCCACCTACAGCGACTCTTTCGCTGTCAGTCCGAACAGAAAAGAAATATTAAGGTATCACGAGTCTTTTTTCAAACATCAAAAAGCTTTTAGAAAGTAAACATGAACAATTTGATTTATTACGTATTATTGACTCGGGGAATTTCACTCCCTGTGAGATTGGATACTCTTGCACAACCTGTGACGTCACACAAATCATTCCTATATGAGAACCTCAGAGTATTTACTTATATATCTCAATAATAAAACCTGGACTCCCTTGCCCATGATTTCTAGATACCAGACGACGCTTAGATTGAATTTTTCCACAGAGATTTTGGATGTTTGTAAAAAATTTTGAATATCCAATAAAATTTACACGCATGAGTTTTATTGTACATTAAAATGTTCATTTTTTACAAGTTCTTCTTTCTAAAAAATAACTTATAAAATGTATTGGAAATTTACCAAATTAATTTAATTAGTACACATATTATAATTACAGGTAGACAATTATGATACAATAAGAAAACGAACATTTTTGAATCGAAAAGTTCATTTCAAGGTTCTTCATTATTTTTCATGTGCGAATAGGTAAAGCCTGAAACTTTTCAATCAAGTACCTATATTCGTACTCCGCACGAATACTAATGGAAGTTACAAAAATTTTCTTTACAGATTCTAGTGAGAATAAAGAGAAACAAAATAATCCATGAGCAACAACCTAGAATAGATAAACCTTTTTACTGGAAGTTTCTTTTATTCTTTATTAGGTATCTACAAATAGAATATGTTTCACTCGCTAGATTTATCATAATAACTCCATCATAGACTACAACAGATGAACGATCAAAACCAAATAATTTATTTTACGACCACCCGCAATACAGTCTCGCAATTTTACCACAACTACTTTTGAACTGTAAGGTATGCTGCTCGTAGATTAGCACTCAAATGTTAACCTGACGCGATTTCCAGCAAAGTTTTCAATTGATCTCTTCGTGGTGGCACCTCAACCGGTATTTGCGGATATAAATTCAATTGCACGGGATGCAATCGAAGTTGTCGTAATCATGCTCGTTGCCTGATGAACAACATTTGGTAGATAATGAGACTTGATACTATTAAGTAGGTAAATAGAAATTTAGGGTTATTGGTGAAACAGAATGACGATCTCCTTCACGAAGTACTCTGCTTGAGCAATGATTCGGTCTCCAGAATCGATGCAAAACCGGGAGGAAAAAGTGGAGAGAAACGACCCCCTTCTTCAAGAAAAGAAAAATGAAAATAGGAGAACACAGACATTTGAAAAAAAAAAGTCCGTGTCTTGGTCGAGATAGCGAATTAATGATAAAAGGGAGTGTAGTAGATCAGCAAATAATTTTCTGGAAGAATCATCTGAAAACTCTTTATCAAGCCCGGAGCAATAGGCAATTCCTCGGGGGGGCTCCATGAAAGTTTGGGAGGTTGAACTCTCCACTTGTTTTTTTTTCTCTTGTGCGCGAAGTAGTGATATGCATTTTGGGTTAGGAAAGGCTAATGGCATCAATATGGTGAGCTCAGCTCTTTTATTCCCCCCCCCCCTGCGCCTGGTTACGGACAATTGTCATTTTGTACCCTTAAAAATTACATTTTGAGTTACTGGAACACTCGTAAATTAGGGAAAAGTAATAAATATTTTTTCTCATTGTCGGTCTATCGAAATTTCTTTCATCCTCCAAAAAATTATCTGAGCGTCTTATCATCATTCATCAGAAAAAAGATACCTCCTTCCGTAGTCAGAATGAATTGAAATTTTAATAGGTATTACTTACCTCGCCAATTTAAGTCGTTTGATTAGAAAAGCCATGACAATCAATAAAACGAGTAAAATAACCTGTTAAAATACTTTCTATTAGCTAAATATTGGAAATTAAAGAGTAATAGTGAACGGTAGTAATTTTTACCATCGCTAATGCGACCCCGCCCATGAATACTGTCGCTACAAATCGATTATCTTGAACTCTCTGTTTGAGGGTAGGATAGCACCCGACTTGATAAACTTCGTTTGGCCTTCCTGTATTCTGACATCTCGTCTCGAGATCCCTCGGAGGTGGTAAACAACAAGATGCCGGTACTGGGGGAGGACTGTATACATTATTCCAATCTTTAGGACCTCTAAGACCGCAACATTGCAGCTGAAAAATATGAGCACCCAAACACCTGAAATGATTTCTGCGAAGTGTATACTCACGTTCAGTATAGTTTTAAGGTCTCTTGAAACTCACACGACGCTGTAAGGAATCTAAAGATCTATTTCCCGGTCTCGTAATTTTATAATCGGCGAAGCTTTTCCTCATCGTTGTTTGCAAGGTGTGCTCGATCCAATCAAACTTTCTAAAGATCACCCATGTAACAATGGCTACTTCGATGAGTAGTATTAACGAGGCTGCAATAAGGAGCTGTAATGCGAGAAGAAGGAAAATTAATCGAGCGAGAATATATCGTCTTACTGAGAATAATTATCGTACTTTCTAATAATAAGCAATACCTATTGTTTTAAGATTCAAAGTCAGTCAAGGTTTCAGTTCCCAGGGCTAGAATCATGAAACGATTTTACACCGACCAAGAAAGCAGATAGAGGTTCATGTACACATAGTTTCCTACAGATTCATTAAAAGGCTCATGTTTTTAACTAAAGTCACATATTGTTCCTACATTTCACATTAGTTTTCTCAATTTTTGCGTCAGCTCCATATTTACGCACAGGTGTATTATAAGTAGAGAACGGATTCCCCGGTAGTTAACGGACCATTTCCATAAGCACTAAACAAGTTCTGATAAGAGATGAGCACGAATTGGAGGGTTTGGGACCTGCAAACAAAATTTTATCTCACCGAAATTTGACGAAAATGAAATAAACACCGAGAAGTGACTAAAAAGCGAAAAAGTACCGAATCGAGTGTATCAGATGGGGAAACAAAGTTACAATACTGTAGCATTAATCCTCTAATAAGTTGGGCGAGAAAGATATTCCTGAAATGTCCGGCCAGAGTGAATGAATTGCTCCCACCCCCCGAAGTTGTGATCACGAGAATGGGGTACCTGGATAAATGCTGCGTTTTTTTTCGCACAGCATTTTGTTAAATTTTCAGGCCTCATGTTACCAGCGGGCGGCTCAAAGCACTTAGAACAATTGCAAGAACTGCTTAAGAAGGGGAAAAAACTATCGACTGACTTAGTATTCATCAACTCATATATGACAGAATACTCAAAGAGTAGAGTAAACGAGAAACTAATTACAAAGACCGCAGATATAAAGGAGAAGATGCGAGATCTTTCGGTTAACAAACCATCATCGGGCAAAGTTAGAAGGCCACTGACCCAGATACGACTCATAAAACAGAATACCAACGAGATCAGGATTGAACGAGCGAGCCCTCGCGAGGTGACTCAAACTCGTAGACCAATTCAACTAAACCTTCGTCGGGAAAATACCTGTTGAGTACCTACGGTAACATCGCCACTGTTCAGATGACGCACTATTTCGATATTTTCCAACGCAACGCGCTTGAAGTAAGAATTCTCCTTGTGGAGAAGGGTAGCCGAACCTTCCTTGAAACTATGACCACTGGAGACAAGATGGTCCGCGAAGGCCGAATCACCCAAATTACCTTTCTTCGAGGCCTTAAGGTGCTCCTCTACTTGAATTCCAAGCTGGCGACCCGTCTCGCCTATATATACGCCGTTACAATCCTTGCACTCCAATTTGTACACCCCGCTCCTCTCCCCCCGCGGGATGGGGTCCTTTAGCCTAACAAACAAACCCTTCACAGTAGTGAGGTTATAAAAAGCAGGCCTGAAGCCAAAAGGGCGGAGGACACGAGTCAGCTTGGATGAAAACTCACCCAAAAACGGGAGCTTGATCCAACGTAATCTCTTATTATTATTACCACTCAGATCGCGAGGGAGGGAAGTGGTAGAATCAAGGCGCTTCCTCGTAAGTTTTTTACGGACCATACGGTCAACGTCTAAGTTGACCTCATTCACGGCGGCCAAGTGCTTAATGGTCGCCAGCTCCTTTTGGAAAGCTGGTTGACTTAGCGGAATGCTAGTCAGTCGATGAATATAACTATTGAAGGCAGCGATCTTATGAGAAAATGGACAGAGGACGATCCGTGGACAACTGTATCGGTCGAAGTATCCTTCCTGAATATCGCAAATTCATGGTCCCCATCTCTATCAGAGATAGTGAGATCCAGAAAGTTTATGGAAGAACCTCCAATTTCTGTAGTAAATTTTATGGAGGGATACTTTTTATTCAGATACTGAAGAAACTCACCAAGGAGCTCTTGAGGACCGGTCCACGCACATAATATATCGTCCACATATCGGAACCAGTAATGGATGTGACTCAGTAGCACTTGGCCAGAGGAAAACAAGTCAACCTCAAATCTGGACATAAATATCTCCGAAACGAGAGAGCCCAAAGGAGAGCCGATGGGGATTCCTACCTCCACAGGGAACTCGTAAAATTTCCCATTGAACTTACAGAAGTTAGGGGACCAGCACGCATTAAGGAGGCCAAAAAATTCCTGTATCTCGTTATGAGGAATGTTGAACTTTACAAGTAGGTCACCCATATACTGCATAGTATGGGCCTTTGGTATGTTGGGAAAGAGGCCGGCTACATCAAATGAGCAGAGGCTAGTACCCGGAGGCAAGGTAACATTTTTGAGCCTCTCGGCCAGAGAAACCGAATTTTTAACGGAGTAGGGGGACTCGTACTCGATTCGAGACTTGAACCAACGATCCAAGAACTTGGCCAGAAAATAAGCCGGGGAGGAGACGTAGGACACGACAGGCCGCTTAGGAGTATTCATCTTGTGAACTTTTGGCAACCCATAGAGGAGGGGTGGGGGGCAGGGTTAGGTACGAGCAGGGCTTTTTTGAGCGAAGAACTTTTTATGATAAACTCACTCCCGTTCACAACTTTCCTAACCTCTTTGACGTAGTTAGGAAAGTTAAAAGTGCTATTTTCAATAGCTCCACATTGAGTGAGAACTTCTTGAACCTTGGTAACGTAGGAGGATTTCTCCAGGACTACAATCGCGTTACCCTTGTCGGCTTTAGTAAGGATTAACCCCTGGTCCCTGACCTTCCTCCTCAGATTATCTATCACCTCACATGCGTAATTGTTTATACGAGGGAGGGGGGGTGTCGCGGACTAGTTCAGCGCAAGCTGATTGAATATTCACGCCGGGACCAATTTTTATGGTCAAGTCGGCAACGACATTAGCAAGAGTTTCATCTTTAGGAAGGGGAGGTAGGCCAAATTTTAGACCCTTCTCCAACAAATACGTTTCATCTTGCGAGAATTGCGTCTGGGTGTAATTAATAATGCGGGGCTGGAAATTTTGAACAACACCATTATTAGCACAAATATTTTTAAGGGCAATAGCCTTGGAGTTCAGAAGGGAGGAAATTTTCTTTTCTTTTTTGGCTTTGAGCTCAACCTCAAAATCCCAGCAATCCTCATTAACCTTCCGAATAAACCGATCGAACACACCTGGCGGAAGCAAACTAGAGAGCCTGGAATGGACGAGGAGATTGAGACGAGTAGTAACATTCAGACGACCATACCATCTTCTCAGCTCGGAACGAATCCATTTGTTAGTGATGGTTTCCTCAAATTTTCGAGTGGTGTACTTACAGTCGGAGTATAAACGAAACTTTACGAACTTAGGTTTTAAGTGCAGCCTTAAACATTTGCGGAGGAACGAAATATGCGAAGAATAAGAACAACGTTGGGTGCGAAATTTTGAAAATAAGAACCGAAGGTACGCAGCATTTGCGTTATTACGTAATAGAATTGACACGGTCCGAAACTTTTCGATCCGTGTCAATTCATACTGCGCTTCTTTGCATGCTGCTATCACCACATTAGACAAATTGACATTCTCGAAAACGTTCGGCAAGAAATTCATACTATTCGAGGATCGAAGGGATAGGTTCTGAAAGAGAAATTTGAAGCCGTTTCCACGAAGAAGAATAAAGGTTTTTAAACACTGCACTGTTGTCTCTACATCAATGATATTGATATAACTCGTAATTGATGTCTACCTAGTAATTATATTTCACGTTCGATCTGTTTAAAAATTTCTGCATTTTTCGTTTTTCAGAACTTTTTTTTTTCCTTAATACCGAATAATAACAAATTTTGCCTTTTTGTCACCGAATCCCAGAATTTTTTAACACCGAAAGTCCGTTCTCTAATTATAAGCATCAACCTGCTACAAGAGTACAGAACAGGCGTTGTGTATTTAACCCCCAAAACTCCACAATTGACAATGTCGAAGCTATAAACGCTCCTGCATTCCTACTGACTACGCTAAATTCTACGTACTGTTACCAGGCATTTGTAATTTTCTCCTTTTGTCGCCCATAAGATGAATACGGGTAGTACAATCAACATGAGACCACTGAATGTGACGAGATGAGGCAACCAGAACGCTTTACTTGGTAGATAAGAATGATACGATCGCATATCTTCCATCATTACCACACCGTACAATATGAGAACAATTCCATAAATCTGAGAAAAAAAAAAAAAAATTTTATGGAAATAGATTCGAAAATTTTTCCTTCTTATTTCAATACTTACAATTACTGCTACACTGTAAATATGTAAAAGATATTTTACTAAGCGTGTAAGAAGCCACATTATGTTTACAGGAACTTCACTATAGCACTAATGACGTGCGTGGTGTCGATACACCTAAGAGTGCGAGTGAGGGGATTGAACCATCAAGCCCGAAAATGATTGTCGATATAAGTGGAAAATAATAGACCTATAAAACGATTCATCAAGTTACGTACCCACAAAATAAGCGCCGGTACTTCGACCAATAATAATTTTCACAAATCTACGATTGTCTTGGCAACGTGCAATAGAATGAGTAAACATACTTGCAGGGTATTTGAAATCATGTACCAGTGAGTATGATGACACCTTATGATGAATACATCGACTACTTTTTTCACGCGTTCACGAAGACTTGCTGGAAAGTATAGAATCATTTGAATCGTCTGTACATAGACAGCCGCTGAACCACTCGTTGACGAACATCAATGCGTGATGAAAGAATTGATGGCAAAAGCTCGAGGACCAACCTTTGAGGTCAACTGAAAGACAACTGTCCCTAATAACGAGATTACACAATTTTGCGAAGACTGTATTGATTCACTTCACTTGAAACCAAAGAAAACCGAAAAACAACAATACGAATATTCTTATTCTCAATCTTTAATCGGTATACAAACGAAAGGGTGAAAAAATACATTGAGTGAGACGTCTTTCGACAAGGCTGTCATCATCAGAATGAAAACCGAACTCTACAACTAAAGCAATTACAAATTCGTCAGATAACAATTACAAGAAGAAATAAGAAAATCACATGTGTCATACTTCAGTACATTCATATTGCGGTGGATTAGAGTAAACTTTATTAATGAGCTCATCCTCATAAACGGCGCTATTCACCAGTTCAAAGGCGTGATGTGTCTTCTTTTTCACGATTTCGATATATTCGAGGGCTATTCGCCGACGGAAGTTGTCTTCGAGGTGCAATATAACTTCATCTCCGCCGAGGTGGCCCTTTTCCAAGAGGTGCTTTGTAAAGGCAGATTTTGTAGAATTTCCGTTGGCATAAGCGGAGACGTGATCATTAATTTCAGTCCGGAACGCTCGGCCGGTCTTACCAACGTAACACACCGGGCAGTTGCGACAACAGAGTAGGTACACACCGCTCCTAGACAAGGGAGGGGTCGAATCTTTCCCGTTAGGGAGAAGCCTCCCGAGCTTTAAATAAGGGTAGAACAAAGGAGTCCTCTTGCAGGTCTTAATTACATCCCCAATCAGGGATGTAAGTTTAGGGAGATAAGGAAGGAGGACAGAATACTTTCTCTGAACTGTCCGGGGGGATTGGGTAAAGGTGGTGGTCCGTTGGAGAGCTACCTTTATAACTTTCCTCCGGACAAGGCCGTGGATATCAATATTAACCATATTAACAGTAGCTAATTGCTGAAGGATAGAGACTTCCTTCGCAAAAGCAGACTGAGAAAGGGGGAGAGAAATAAGGCGGTGAACAAATGAGTTAAAAGCAGCAATCTTGTGAGAAAAGGGGCAAAAGGACGATCCGTGGATGAGGATGTCTGTAGTGGTGGGCTTCCTATAGACTTGAAAGTCCAACCAATCAGGGAGGAGGGAGATCGTGAGGTCAAGGAAATTGATCTCAGAACCCCCGATCTCCACAGTGAATTCAATGGAAGGATGAGAAGTATTCATGAGATTTAGAAACTCTTGAAGGGAGTGAACGGGTCCAGTCCAAACACATAATATGTCGTCGACATATCTACGCCAAAGAAACACCTGATTGAGGTGAGGATGATCAGAGTTGAAAACCTCAGCTTCAAATCTAGACATGAAAACTTCAGCTATGAGAGACAAAAATCTTGTACTCAGTACACCTCAAGGTGAACCAATTAATTCCTTCCCGTGTCTTCGATGCCATCCTTTGCGATAATCTGGATAAAATAGAAGACCTCCAGGATAGCCTTCGATTGAAGAAAGAATCCAAACTACAGTCCCTACTGCAAACGCAACGTGATACTCCGGGTCAACGGACCATCCCTCAAGAGGAGGAGCATCCATTCTTCAGAAGATTCTTCGATGACTCTATCTTGTGATGAAGAGAACTTACTGTCCCTTGGACTTGAACATTCCATTCCTCCCGTAAGTGACCGCGAGGTGAAGGATAGGATTGTTGACGACCTTGCTTCCGCAAGTGCGAGGTATTCTAATGATTCGTTCGGTCAGCTGTCGTCTATCATCCAGAATAACGCTGTTCCCACCGGGAGCAAACAGCTCCGCAACACAGTTACATCCTTGATGAAGAAACTAAGGGACGGCCAAGCCATCGTCACAAAAGCAGACAAGGGAAACACCGTTGTCTTGATGGATAGACCGGATTGTACCAGTGTCTTGATTCTATTGGCGCCACCATCGATCCTACTTTTAACTTCGATAGCTTCAACAATAGTGTCCGGGGCGAAATCAATAACAGTAAGTACACCCTAGACAAGGAACCTCTCAAAGAAGCAGTCCTTTCATCTAATCCTAAAGCTCCTCGCCTTTACGGCCTCTCGAAAATCCATAAGAATGGGTCCCCCATGCGTCCTGTGGTATCATTCATTTCTGCCCCAACTTACAAGTTGGCCAAGTACCTTGATATTTGGTTCAAACAGGTAACTAACTTCCAACCCCCTTATTCAATAAAGAACTCAATCTCTTACTTCTAATCCCCCCCCCCTTCTGGAAGTATTCTCATTTCGTTCAACGTGGTGGGTGGTTTGTTCCCCCCCGTTCCCCTCCTCCCTACCCGGGAACGCATGGATGAGTTACTCAATGAGGCATTAGTCCCTCCTTCCTTGATTTCTGAATTCAATTCTCTCCTCCAAAAATGCCTCAGCCCCAGTTCAACGATTCCGATTCTGACCATAAAGCGAAATGTAGCTTAGACCTCCGACCTAGTTTTGAAAATATTCTATTTCAGAGCGATTTAGGCAAAAGTAGTTCCAGAAAAATTCCATCTTTTCACCTCTTTTTCTATTAAATGAAGTTACTGAAAATGTACATTTTTCGTTTGTAAATTCCTCAATTGTATAAAATAGGCAGCCAATAAATCAGCAATCTACTGTCAAAGAAAGCTGGTAGTGTCATTGATGTAGTACTAAAAAGATATTGTGAAACAGGGTAGACCGTATATATTCATGTAGGCGCCATCTAAATTAAACACGAAATGACTATTCTAACTATACGTATGAATAAAACTGTGGCGCGAAAGTTTTCTGGAACACCACCAAATGATAAGTATGTCGATGTGCTCTAGCGCAATGTATTTAATAACTTAAGTGACACGTAGACGTACTACAAAAACCTCTTCAGACATTTGTCCGCCAGGTAAATATCGTTCGACTTTTTTGCCCCGCAATAGTATGTAGAGTAGTCTGTCTCCATCATTAATCTTCAAACCGACTTTTCGATGATTTCTATCATTGTAAATGTAATAAATAATTTATTCATTGCGTACTGTAGTACAAAAAATAAATAATTTTGAAAAAAATAAAATAAATAATAGAATAAAAACAAAGACGAGAAAAAAAAAGTCAAATAAGGACGAAGAATAAATTAATCTAGAGATAAACGAGTATTAATGAAGTGAAGTCATGAGTGAAAGCGTAACACTGAGTAAGAGCAGAGTCTGCATCATGGAAACGGATGAGGCGCTGCTTGGTCCAGTAGGATTACTGTGAAACAGAAATTTTTGTTTGAATTTATTCCTCCATTGTTACAAGATAATTATGGAAATTCAGCTAAATGATTGAGATTTATGTGCTCCATCACCACAGGGGTCATTGTGAGTGTACAAAATGTTTGAAAACATGATGTTTGAAACTAGTGAAAAAATTGCACCTACGTGTATAAGTAATTATGTTACCTTAAGTTTTTGAATTTTAATGGTCTTTATCTGGAAACTGAACTTCTATGTTCTAAAAACTAGTCTCTCCTTCCATAATTATTTCTACGATTTTACGAAAGAATACCAAATAAATTATGATTGGTTATTTTGTTGAGTATTAATTTCAGTCCCTGGTCTTCTCAGTATTTTTACCTCTTATCTGCTCATTGAATTTTTTAATATGAGATGTATGGAGTCGTTAATCAATAAGTAATGGTTAGATAAGTAGTTATACGTTGAAAGGGAAATATTTTCTGCGTATGTGACCGCGAAAAAAAAAAAAAGTTGGATCCACCTCCATAAATTGAACATTATATCGTCCTGAATTCAATAAATTTTGTTATTTGACTAAATATAATTAAAATTCTTTCAAGTTCCACTTTCTGGGATACCTTTTTAGGTCGAAGGCCTTTTTACAGGTTTAACTCTTTCAGTAGCTCTTCATCGAAATAGTTTTCGCATAGATAAATATAAATGATTCTATAATATTCTCTCTTCCTCTCTTTCTGATGATTTGCATTCCTTCTTCTGAATTGAATTCAAATCAAAAAACTATTCCCGACGAATTCATTGTTTTTTTTTTTTTTTTTTTGGTCTTGGAATTATTAGAAGCACCTTTTCGAGCGCTATCCGAAAAATAAAAAAGGGGTTAGTTGACATTTACGAGATCGCGATTGATTCACAATATGAGACCAAGTAAGCATAGAAAATAGACAGATGCGTCTTTGCCTTTTCCAGTCTCTTAAAGCGTAACAAAGAAGCTTAATATGACAAGAATCACAATGTAATATTTCGTACAATGAATAAATTAGGTTTTGTATATAAATAAGTTACGAATTCAGATTCGTACACAATAAATAAATGTAAAAAAAATTGCATTATTTACAGCGTTCCGATAATTCCACAGGCTACTCGTGAACCAGCGTGGCCAGTAGTCGTACTGTCAGTCTTGCCGCCTTTGCCTAGATCATCTGGATCGGCGTGGATCACTAAAGCGCGTCCCAAAATGTTACGCCTCGAATTTATCAACGATATTTGAGTGTCGACAAAATTTATAGTTGCGACGCCGGTTTCATCGGCAGAAATGTTTCCAAGGTCGCCAGTGTGACGGTCTCCATCTTCTGGAGATCCGTGCTTCTTCTAAAAATGTTCAAAAGAAGCTCATGTTAGGCAAATTTTTGGAAAGCTTTTCCTCTTGTCACGCTCCTAGAACTCCGTTCATTGATTAGCAACATGAGATAGGTGAACAATGATTAGATGGAGGAGGCGTCTTTTGTCTTTCAAAAGGGTTGTGGCAAAAAATGTGGGGACACTTTGATATTTATCCCGCAATAGAAGAGCATCGTCGAAAAATTTAAGCTTCATTCAAGAAGAAATACTGAGGTTTCGTGGGCTGAGCGTAGAAAATTTTGAAGAAAGAGGTAAAGAATGATTTTGAAGCGTGAGCTTCCTATCGCAAGGAGGTATCAACTTCTATTAGTTCAAGTATTGGGATCTACATAATACACCTTGGGCCACAATTAATTTTGAAGCTCGAGGAAACGATGATTGGAAGAACGATAGAAACATTCATTACATAGATCTCCCGCAGATTCTCTTCTCTGTCAGACAGTAGGAAATTAAGTCAGCCAAGCCTTTTTCAAATCTTATAGCTATTAACAAAAAGCGATATTAATTACATTTTGTGGATTGAAATGACTTCCGGTCGACATACAACCCTCTCGTAAGTCTCCTTTTTCGTGCACGTGCATACCATGTTCACCTTTGGTAAGGCCGATTACCGTTCCAGAGACGGTCACCGCATCCGAATTACGTGATTGTGAAAAAGTAATATTGCCTTTAACTCCGGTGGGACCACTGACCATAACGATCGCTCTCCTCACCTAAGGACATACAAAACATCTACAAATAAAATCAACTTCCGCGTACACTACATTTTGTATGTATACATAAAAGTAACAAGGTTACGAATTAAGGAGTGGAGTGAGTCGTGCAGTTCGAGACCTCTACTGAGTACGAGTACAGGTACCTCTGTATAGTTTAATGACTATACATTGATAATGACCTCTAATCACGTGGCGTGGGCAGTTCTCGTGTACCCTTTTTTTTACATGAAATTCCGCCGGCCTTACTCGAGTAATTATTTATTAAGAAGAATTTTCTTAAGGAATGCGTAAAAATTCTCTTTTGAGGGGCACAAGTTCAATTTGAACTTTGTTTGAACGTATCTTCCGCGCGTCAAAATTAATTTTATGAAATCTTAGACAAGGAAAAAAGAGACTAGATACCTATCGAATATAAACGAACATTGCCGTGTGTAAATCGTTCGCATAAGACCACCGCGGGTTTTTTCATTCTTTGTTGTGCGCATTCGTGTCAAGGTGGGTAGGTGAATCAGTCTAGCAATCGCTCATCAATTGTCATCGAAATTTGATTGATGAATTTACATCGATTGTTTTGCACCTCTACAAAATGGGTATTTTAAAGAAAAGGAGGAAAAAAGAGAAGAATGATTTACAAGGAAGAGATTTGCTTGCCGTTTTAAATTTTTTCATTTTCAGTTCATTCCTCGACAAAATTACTTATTGACTTTTATTTTGACAAAAATGAAGGAAAAATAACGACTACGAACTGAGTCGGTCTTTACTTCGTTCCAAGGAAGATACTAAGAAATTATGATGAGTATAATTATAAATTATCAATATAAAACTTACATCTGCAGGTTGCTGACTTATCGCTTCTGCTATAAAAACTGTGAACACTATAAAACTGTAGCCTTTCATGATGCAGTTTCTTAAGATTGGAAATCACTTCTGAAATTAGACAACCTTGCTGTATTAAAAATCTACGAACATAATAATATTTCAGTTATATCAATGTTGTTAGGAGCATTACAGAACTAATTAATAAAATAGTGGAAATAAATCCGTCTCCCACGGAGAACAATGGCTCGTAGCGAGGTTCAAGGTGTTCTAAATTACCCAACGTTATACAATTACGAGTATATAAAGCTTGATCCTGACTCGATATCGAACCGATGATAACGTAAAGAGAAATGAGGAAATAACTTTTTCAAATACTGAATATCGGAAAAAGTGACGACTAGTGACAGTTCAATGGTGAACGCGTAATGAATAGCTACTTTGTTTCCAGTTAAGAGGAAAATCATTTTACAAAAATGAGAGAAATGATTTCCTTTGAGATGGAAGATATTTTTTTTCCAGCAATGGTCTTAAATTTGTATTCTCGCAGCGTTAGAAGTCAACAAAAACCCCAAAAGATACACTATTCTTCCAAGTGAGAAGAATCCATCATGATGAAGTCTTCGGATAGAGCAGTCGTCTAAAGAATTTACTTTCCTAGAAAAAGTAGGAGAAATCTGACAACAAAATTCTACGCGGTAGTGATGAACCATAAGAAATCAGAGGGTTTGAAATTCTTCGCACCTCCTTTTAACAGGGAACCTGTTCTATGGGGGGCTATTTGAGAAATCTGCCGTGCGCCGTCCAGCGAAAAACTTAGAAAAATTTCGACTCTCGAGCTATATGTGATAGGAGGGGGACTTAGAAAAATTTCGACTGTCGAGCTATATATGATAGGATAGTTGGTCTAGGCCTTCTTTTTACTACCTTTTTCCAAATCTAGGCTTCCTTGAATTTTCAATACCAAATCTCATTCGAATCATAAAACAGGTTCCCTGCGTTCCTCGTTTAACTTCGTTAAGGAAGCCGTCATTTTTTCTTTACTCCTTAGCTGCCGGCGAAGGGAGGCCTGATGGAACATGTCGCCTCCAAGTCGACTCGCTATTTCGACCAAAAGCCGACTAGTCGATTTTATTCCGTCCAACTGTCAACCGCAAATCGACCCAGAGACCCGGTATGACTGGAAGTCGACTCAAAATCTACCGTTCCTTCTTACCAGTGACTCACCGTCGATGTTGCAATGAAGTCGATTCCCCATGTGGTGGTATTTTTACAGGGGGTGTAAATTCCTCAAGAAGGCCTCCAAAAACCTGGCGGCTCATCAATTTTCAAATAACTGATGTAGCTTTTTTTTTGCTGCCTACTATTTTTAATTTTTGTTCCGAAAATCTTTAGACGGACCCTAGAGACAATTTCCGTTGCGGCTCCCGATGTTACAGATTGATATCAACTGAAAATCGACGACGGTTTTGGGTCGATTATACGTCACTCATCAGCAAAAGTCTAGAAATCGACATTTAAATTTCGTAGATTTTGAATGTACAATTTGATAGGGTATGAGAATGAAGGTCAAGAATGGGTGGATGCTTGGTATTGAGTTTTAAGCCAACTAAAAATCGACGTCGACATTCGGTTAATTCGATCATTACTGCACCAGCGTAGTTAAGATTCTCAATGATCCTCCTTGTATGGTAATACTTGCGTATTCTATCTGCGAGTAGTTAAGTTACCAGAAACACAACCACTTCAAGGAGGTGACTGTAACGAACTTCGTCGATCTAAAGCCGATTTGAAGTCGATCAGCATATATTGCCAGAGATTTAAAAATCGGTTGGTAATCGACGCAATCGGATTGAATATTCCATTGTTCAAAATTTTTTTTCTTCGCTTCGCTCGGAAAATATAGTCCAATTAGACAATTTCAGTCTTTTTTTTTTTTTTTTTTTGGGGGGGGGGAGGAATATTCCATTGTTTAAAATTTTTTTTCTTCGCTTCGCTCGGAAAATATAGTCCAATTAGACAATTTCAGTCTTTTTTTTTTTTTTTGGGGGGGGGGGGAGGAATATTCCATTGTTCAAAATTTTTTTTCTTCGCTTCGCTCGGAAAATATAGTCCAATTAGACAATTTCAGTCTTTTTTTTTGGGGGGGGGGGAGATATATATCCCTCTCATCCCCCCCCCCCCGTAAATTCGCGCCTGAGCAATCGATTTCATTTCAGGTCGATAAAAAAATTTGGAGAAGTCGACTCCAAACTGACAACAATTTAAAGTCGACCAGCAGTGCTTCACTGAAGAAGGTTCTATTGCCGAAGATGAGCCAAGGGGAGGGTGCAGCCCCCCTTCGCAGCCTAAGTGTTGAACCATTTTTATACTAAATACTTTGGGTTGAATGGGCCGTCTCTGACAATTTTACCCCGAAAAACATTGGCTGTTAATCGACCAAACAGAGCAGTTGATTTTAGCTAGGTAAAAAATTTTAAGGAGTTGACTCCAAATCTACCTGAAATCGACGTGGCCACAAAGCTGAAACTGAATCGTCATTTGTAGACCTCCTCTCGACATGAGATCGATTCCAACGAGGTGTGTCGACGCAATTTCAACCAAGATTTTGAAAGAAGTAAATTCTCGGCCAATATGGTTCATTGGGGGATTATCAGTCTCCCTTGCCCTTCTTGGCTTTCAGCCTGGCGTAGATACAGTGAGGAATCTGCTATCCACTCAATTTTGGGATCACAGTTTGAAATTTTGAAGTGTTTAAGATACGCTCGCAAGTTCCTCTGTGAACGTTACGGTCCGACCGTGGAAGTTCTCTTTATCTCTCCGAGGCCTTGCGCTCGGACCCCTAAAAGGCGAGTTTTCAAATTTTTGCAAGTTCTTCCTCCATTAAAGGAGGACTTGGACGACCTCTAAGTCCCCTTGCCTCTAAGAATTGAAGCATGAAACTTTTTCAAGCCCCTTTTTCATAAAGACTTATGACAGAAATTTTTTCAAGTCTCCTGATAACGTCGTAACGAAAAATGTACTCTAAGAGAGAAACTTTTTCTTACCCCTGATGATGACCCATTTTTCTCTACAAAGCTCGAAGCTGAATCACTTTCTCTCGGGGAAGTTAATCTTCGAAATGTTTCAAACCCTTCACCTCTATAAAAAGAGGATGTAGATCTTTTCTTTTTTTCCTTTAGGAAGCTTGAAATATCGGACAATTTTCGTAAACCATCCGATGACGTCATAATCTGGAAGCAGATGTCAGAATTTCTTTCGATACCCCGAAACTAGGTCAAGGTCATTCGGACGCTGACGACATTTTTCCAAGAAATTTATTGACTTGTTCCTCGCTAAAACTCTCTGTAGGTACAAGCTAAAAACGTTGGCTGAACAATCTTGCAAAGAAATGCAATAGGCATCAGAGGTCTGATACTTTTTTCCGAGTAACAGTAAAATGATCAAAGAAATTCTGAAAACGAATTCGTTCATTGAATTTGTGATCGATTGGCACGTGGTTGCACATGTCGCAAATATTGCTGTAGGAATATCACGAAATGAAGAGGAGACTTTCGTCTGAGGAAATTTTTGCGACACAAATCAATCGTATTAGCGTCTTATACGACGGAAAAGGATTCTCAAATGTACGAGCATACATTTGAGGGTATATGTAATGTGAGGTCGAAAATCAAGACGCCGAAGGCAAATATTGAATGCGGACTTGGAAATCTTACCACCATCTAGATGAAATCATCTCGAATCAAATCTTCTGTCAGACCGCATGTTGAAGTCGTTGGGTCCGTACGTAGATCATACATTTTTGATTATTTTTACATTATAGAAACTGCAGGACTAATATTGAAGATCCTGAAAAACGAAGAGCATGCGTAATAGGTACACAAGTTATGCGGTCATTGAGAACGCAACAGAAGAACAAATCAAAATACTTTGTGTTCAATGGAGGTTTAGATAAAACTTAAAAGAAAAGTGGGAGGATATCGATACATTTTCGAAACAAAATTCTGGTAAATTATTTTGAGTAGGTATCAAAATATTGAATGATCGAGGTATAAAAAAATTTATAGGACGTTTTTAATCGATCATTTTAATTTCTTTGGCCGGAGTGTCTGGCCGTATTGAAGAAGACTTACAAAACCAATAGTGAATACTGACTCTAGAGAATTGCAAGGACGAAATTATTTATCAGTTTTCATACTAGGGAGGTTGTTCCATTTTTTAGTTGAAAGTATTCTCGAAGGTATTTGGGATGATATGGAAATCTCAATAAGTTCTCGACTGGAATAGGAGAGATTCAAACCATTGTTCTCAGAGGTACAAGCGCTAATTGTTGAGAATTTATTCTTACAGAGAGACTTTAGAGAGCATAAGGGTAATTAGCACTATACCTATTTTACAAAGTATACCCTCTTTTTTCACTGTTAAAGAAAACTGAATTTCAGTACCGAATAGCCCCTCTCCCTTCCGGAGGATAAGCTTCTAATGTTCTCAATATTCAAATACGAGTGTTGAAAAACAGCTTCATTAGATTCAAAATTTTCTCCTCAATTTTGTTTCGTGATAGGGTCGCCGACCACTAGCTGATCGAAGAAAATAGCTCGGTCAGAAGAATCCACTCTTGGAAGTTCTTTTTTAAATATCTTCTATGTAGGATACGATAATCTGAGCCAAACTCTGTGTCAAATTTAACTCCGTACCTATGAATTATTAATGAAGAGCAATTTGTGGTCGAATATTTAAAATTGCTTAAAAGCTTGTTCTTATGCAACACCATCGGTACCGGTATTACAAACCGACACACGTGATGTTGTACGTCTAAAGCAGATATTTCGTCTAATACTACATCCTTTAGACTATTATTTAAAAACAACATGATGACTGAAAAATATTATAAAATTTTTCAATAGTAAAAACTTACTTTTACTTTCTCCAAACTTATTCAGAAGTTGACACGATAAGAATACAAACTTCTTTCACTATATGATAGACTTAATCCATAAAAATAATAAAAAACGAAAGAGCAAGTAACACAGAACTGAACGAGTGTTTCATTCACGTACGCACAGCATCCTGACTATTATATCAACTTCGGTCCAGCAGTAGGAGAATTACTGCATAATTAAACTTGGTTCGCAAGGTTGACCGCTAGCGACTCAGCAAGCATCAATATTGCCTCAGGTTTACACTTTCGTTACAATTATGTAATAAAATGTGGAGTAGTTAGCGTCAAACTACTCGTATCATTTTTTCAACGCTTGTGGCTAAGTTGTTGTAGAACTTTTGTTTTCGTCGAGTTCTACGACCAGTTCGAATTCGAGACCTTGTGATACTCCAATGAGCCAGACATGGGCAACTTCTTCATGCAACACCCCTTACGTCCCTACTGAAATTTTCGTATCAAGAAACCCACATGATCAAAGTAAATGATTTTTTAACATATTCGTGTAATCGTAATTTTTACAATCATTAAAATCAGATGAATGAGGCTAGGGTAGTACACAGATAGCGTGAAAAACATTCAACATTTATGGTAACTAACGCGTCAATAACAAACTTCGCATGTATCTTACATGTTGTGAGAACAAATACGCAAAAATTATTGCTGCCATCTGAAACGAAAGATTTAGATTTAGAAAATTATTATTCTGCTCTATTTATTTGTGACCTTATTCATTCGCTACTCGTTTCAATAATTCGAGAAAAGTTGGAGAAGGGAACGAAAGAGAGTAGCTCAGTTAGGAAAGAGAGTTTGAAGTGGAATTGATGTTGCTGGAGCGAATGAGCGGAAGCAATGGATCGACGAGAGGACACAGGATGAGTCGTGAAAATAAGAGGAGATGAACAGATAGGTGACCCAGAGATGCACATAATATTAAACGAATCCGTTCCTTCAAGTTACGGGTATCCATAATAGAACGTGAAAGACGAATACTCCGACGTGGAGTAAAACATGCAAACCGCAGAAAAATAAAAGACGACGAGCGTTTTCGGTTAAATAACCATCTTCAAGCCTGAAATGAAAGCAACCGACGAACAAAAGAGAAGAACGAGGTATTAAGATCGTCCAAACGAGAAATCACGGTGTGAGTCATAAACCAGTTCGATCAGGCCATCTTCCGGAATGTACGAATTGAGTACAGTGCTACCGTCAGTGTTGAGATGACGAATTATCTCTATATCCTCGAGGGCGATACGCTTACGGTAGGAATTCTCCTTATGGAGGAGGCCTCCCCTCAAGAATGATGGTTGAGGAGGGGGTGAGTGACGGTGTTGTCCTTCATAAATTCCATCCCCCCCTCATAAATAATAGTCAGGTTGTGTTCAACAGTGACGAAACATCCCTCCTTGAGAGAGGTTTGAAGTTCAGTATGCCTCCCCTCAAGAATGATGAAAACTTGGTGAATGTCGTTGAGGATCTTGCGGTTAAGATTGGTCCTGGTTTTAATACCCAGAAAGTCTGTGCCGAATTAGTCCGTAATAACCCCCTCCCTCGTATGAGTAATAAATTGGGAGGAGTGATTCAGGGCTTAAGGAGGAAGATGAAAGAGGGAGATTTGATCGTCACTAAGGCTGACAAGGGCAACGCTGTTGTAGTGATGGAGAGATCGGCCTATTCTTCTAAGGTCCATGAAGTCCTACAGCAGTGTGGTGCTAAAGAGAGTGAGGATTTCAGCTTTCCCAAGCACGTCAAAGAAGTTAGGAGTGTCATCAACAGGAGTGAGGCTGTTATCAAAACTCCTGCTTTGAAAAAAGCCCTCCTTGTTCCTAACCCCACACCCCCCCCCTCCTGTACGGGCTGCCTAAAGTGCATAAGAACAATACCCCGATGCGACCCGTTGTTTCTTTCGTCTCCCCTTTTACCTACCTCCTTGCCAAATTCCTTGACCGTTGGTTCAAAAATCGAATTGATTTTGAATCCCCTCATTCGGTCTCGAATTCGGCCTCTTTAACTGACGTCCTCAAGGATGTAAGTCTTCCCCCGGGAACGACCATCTGCTCGTTTGATGTTGTTGGTTTGTTCCCGAATATTCCTAAGGCTGCTACTATCCAGCGTATGGGTGAGCTACTCGTCAAAGCCAACATTCCTCATAATGAGCTTCATGAATTCTTCGATCTTCTAAATACTTGCTGGTCCCCCAACTATTGTAAATTCGAAGGGAAATTTTTCGAGTTCCCTGACCAAGTAGGGATCCCCATTGGATCACCACTAGGCTCTCTCATATCCGAAATTTTCATGTCTAAGTTTGAACTTGAACTCTTTTCCTCGAACCAGGTGTTACTTAATCATATTCATTATTGGCGCAGGTACGTTGATGACGTTCTATGTACCTGGACTGGTCACCCAGATCTCCTTGGTGAGTTTCTGAGGTATCTCAATTCCTGGTACCCTTCCATCAAATTTACGTTGGAAATAGGGGTATTTTCCATTAACTTTTTGGATTTATCGATCTCTATAATAGACGGTATCCATAAGTTTGGAATTTACAGGAAAGATACTACGACCGATGTTTTAGTCCACGGTGGTTCGTTCGGTCCTGTTGCTCACAAGATGGCTGCTTTTCATAGCCTAGTTCACAGACTGACTCGTATTCCTTTGAGTCAGTCTGCCTTCAAGAAAGAGCTAATCACAATAAAACACCTGGCCAGAGTGAATGGGGTCAATGTCGATGTTGACGTGATGGTTCGGAGGAAAGTTACGAGGAGCCTCCTGGATTCCACCACCTCCCTCCCCCGAGACACGATCCGTGATCGCCGTTTGCGTTGGGTCAGTCTCCCTTTTCTGGGGAAGTTCACCCTGCAATTGGGTCGGGCCCTTCGCCCGTTTGGCTTCAGACCCGCGTTTTACAACCCTACCACAGTCAAGAGGTTGTTTGTGAGACTGAAGGACCCCACACCTGTTGATGAGAGGAGTGGTGTGTATAAGTTGGAGTGTGAGGATTGTGGAGGCTTTTATATTGGTGAGAACAGCCGCCAAATGAAAGTTAGAGTAGCTGAGCACCTGAAGTCTTGAAAGAAGTGACACTTAGGGGAGTCAGCTTTCGCCGATCACTTGATAAACAGTGGCCACAGCTTCCTTGAGGGATCTGAAAAGCTCCTCCATAAGGAGAATTCCTACCGTAAGCGTATCGCTCTCAAGAATATAGAGATAATTCGTCATCTCAACACTGACGGTATCACTGTACTCAATTCGTACATTCCGGAAGATGGCCTGATCGAACTGGTTTATGACTCACACCGTGATTTCTCGTTTGGAAGATCTTAATACTTCTTTCTTCTCTTTTGTTCGTCAGTTGCTTTCATTTCAGGCTTGAAGATGGTTATTTAACCGAAAGCGCTCGTCGTCTTTTATTTTTCTGCGGTTTGCATGTTTTACTCCTCGTCGGAGTATTCGTCTTTCACGTTCTATTATGCACATAATATATTCGGTTCAACATGTTTCGAACCAAGTAGTTCATCATCAGAAACGAACTGATGCGAGAAAGTACAGATTGGTTTTCATGGGGACGATAAGGGCAGGGAGGGGAAACGAAAAAGTTTGACGGGAGGTAAGAGAGTGTGAGTCGGGTGGTTAGCAAGGCTTTGGAGGAAGGTTGGCTTTCAATTTTCCTGAGAAGCTCGGAGATTAGAACTTAGTTGAATGATTCGATGTGAGGGTGAGTAATTTTCACGCATGCAGAGATCTGCTTGGGTGGCTGCTTCATTCACTGTGCACTGTATCGTGCTCCTCCAGATTTATCCGTTTTGGAGTCCAGACACAGGTAAAAAAAAATTGTAAACAGCTTAATAGGCTGAGTTTGGGAGGAAGGGGATTATTGAGAATTGATTTCCGGGAGATTGAAATGAGGTAAGAGAGTCAAAGAGGTTTTAAGGGGAAGTATAACACCGAATCAGGCAAGCGAGTACTTACGGCCTCACACAATCTAATAAAAATCTTGAATTTAATTTTACCTGTGGGAAAAGGAGTCGACTTAAATACCAAATAAAACGTTCTTTTCGTTTCTGGAAATAATCATACGCGACCTGCAAGCAATCTCTGTTGAACGCGAGATTCATACTGCACGATTGATCGTTAAATGTTACACTCGTGGGACAGCAAGATGGGCGATATTCAGTCGCCTTAATAGGAGAGTTACAGCACTGCAGCTAGAATATAACGCATGGAGTATGTCGCTAGAAATTTAAAATCTTCATCTTGTGTACCTAAGAAAATGACGCATATGTTAGGCTCAAAGACCGAAATCGGCCAATGGCCGAAAAAAGCGACCAGAAAGTGTTCTGGATATGAAAAAATGCCAAAACCCGAAAATTCACGTTTTGGTCAGTCCGAACGCGTTCTGGAAAAAGTGAAATTGCCAGTACCAGAAACTTATGTTGTGGTTAAAAGAAAAAAGCACTGAACACGCTGTGGAAAAATGAAAATGCCAGAACGCGACGAGGTTGCACTGGTACACCGAGAAGCGAGCATGTTTCAACCTGAGCCCTTACGATACCTACTTTATCTCATGTATGTAAGTTGTTGTGAATGGGAAGTAGTAATCATGTCATCGGTTCAAAAGGAGGATGTATTTTACGAAAAATTAAATGAGCGTCTTGGAAATACAAACGATCGAAGTGTTTTTCTGACCAGTCGAATTCCAGGCTGTCACCCGTTGCTATTGGAGTGAATGTTGGGTCAAGAGTACCGGATGTGGATCGCGGCCCTGCAGCTCCACGAAGTGTTTTAGCGGTTGTATGCGAAATCAGTTCCTTAAATCTATACAAGTTAGGTACAAAAGAGGGTGACCTCGCACATTTGTACAGGCGGAATGATTTCACTCTCGCTGACAGTAATTTTATTAATGTTAAGATGTCCCTGTTACCTCTTCACTATCTCCTCGTTCAGCCTCCGCTCTAATATCTGGGAGTCAACAGGGGTTTGTAAGTTGTACTTGCCAACGGTATACCACAACACAAGTTTCTGGAACTGGTAATTTCACTTTTTCGAGAACGCGTTTTGGCTGACCAAAACGCGAATTTTCGGGTTCCAAAACGCGTTCTGGTCGCTTTTTTCGGCCATTGGTCGATTTCGGTCTTTGAGCCTAACATATATACAGCTTACTCTTCCATTGCGAAAAACTTGCACTTACAAATGATTGCATCTTATCGGTATCGCGTTCGCTCAAACTTAAAGTTCTCGATTTTACGGCTAATTCAACTCCATCATCGACGGTGAATTCTTCGAAGAGTACAAATATTTCCAGCAGAATAATGCAAACTAAAAAAACTTTATACTGCAAAATCAAAAAATTGCGAAATCAAATTAAAGTAAGAAGATCGCAGTTTCAGCATCTTTTTTTTTTCTAAATTTATACTTACCGAAAATAATCCCGGCCTATTCTCTTCTTCGGTACACCAAAAACCGAACATGTTGACAGCGAATTGGATGGTACCGCCGACGATGAAAATTCTGGAAAAATATAGATTTTCACTGGATCTAATTAATCCGCTGAATTCTTTCGGTGTCTTGTCGGTCACGGATAAACCACTTAGAATGGCCAGAATGCTGAAAACCTGGAGCGCAAGAATACGAGCAACCACTTTTATTCACGAGTTGAACGCAGTCGTTTTAAATGATGAGAAATTTGCCTACCGTCAGAATTAAATTGAATGTTATCAACAATACCTTTGGAGGATACATGATAATACTGCCAGAACTGACATTTTATTTCATTTATTATCACTATTTTGTTTTTTGTTTTTCAGCAAAAAGTGTGAAAGATAAATTTTTTTGATAAGAATATAGACTAAATTCATGTACATTATACGGCCGAATATTTTTCCGAGAGTTTTGGTCTACGATGGGGATATCTCATTTTTTTGATCGCAGAACTGAAGAAATTTTACTTTTAGAGAGAACTACCGGACTCCAGATATCGCATGGTTGAGAAATAGACCAGGGAAAAGAATCAAAAGATTGTAAAGAAACCACTAACACATTTATTCGGATATGTATTTGTTTTATGAGGGACTATATGAGGAAAACATTCGTCGTTCGTCGTCTTTTTGACAAACAGTAATTTTAATGGGGGGACTTTGAAGAATGTCAACTGTAGAGCTGCACTTCGGGGGGGAGGAGCTTGTTTAATTCTATCGTTCCTTCAATCATCAGCATCCATACAAATTACAGGTAGCTCTGGCCTAACAAAAAACGCTGTACGTACTTACTTATACATACAAATACACAGGGACTGCCAATACTATTTGTATTTTCGGGCTTTTTCGAGCTGGGCCCTATTTACGCATAATTTCAACGGGGTTTACTTAGCCACTCCTTGGATATTCACTCGTGTCGCGTGTGCATCCACCCGTATGGAATAGGTACGGGTTGCGTATGCGTTAATTTTCTCACCTCCAATTACACCAGTATCGACCCTTTCGGGTACAACATCTTTTCGATAGAACCCCTTCACCTTGAAAACCACTAAGTTGCAGTACCCCAGGCACGCAAACCTTAATACACTCACCAGAGTCTCTTCTTCTCATGCTTTCATGTCCCTGTGCTTGGTAGCAGAGTTTCATACACAGGTGTTGAGTAGGCCATAGCGTGGCTCTACATTAATTGTCCCTTCCTATTCCGTGCCCATCTTCTATTTCATGTCTATTGGTGCAAATGCAGACACCTGGGTCCATTCTTCTTTGGAACTTAGCAGGGTGACTACCAAAGACTGACTAAGCTTGCCTCACTTACGCCTCCACGTCTCACATCCAATAAAGGTGTGCTGTGGTTCATCATCCCACCCTTGATCAAAATGCGATCACGTTACCTGCTCATCTTTCTTCAACTTCCCATGGAGGTATTTTTTAAAGCAGTCAGGACCACTTAACACCTACGTTAGATGAAAGTTCAGCTAAGCATGGTCTCGGTTCTTCCACACATCAAGGTCACATATTAACACACGCTTCGCTCATTTCTCTTGCTCACTCTTAGCAATTCTCGCTGTCCGTTTCTCAAGCAAGCAGCTCCTGGCATTCTGCTGGCCCCGTAAAGCTTCTTGATCAGCTCCTATGTTTAGAACACCATCGTTCTCTCCTCAGCTAGGAGCTCGGTTGGTGGGCAAAGAGGCTCCGTCGAGAGAGTGCGGTAGGCCAGAACATCCTCAGCGCAATTAGATCTTCTCTATCTCTTTCCTGCTGTAGAGGCTATCTTTATGGAGTCGGCTCATACTGTCGTACCATATGGGAGAATCGAAAATGCGATGCTTATCATGATTCTTCCTCTGGCTTCCCTCGGCCCTCCTAGTTTGTCAAAGGTGGCTTAGTTAGGTCACTACCTGCCCGCTTTTTCTGTAGGCATCAGGAAGTGGTGTCTCAAGCTCAGCTTTGAATCAAACATACTTCATCACCTTCTTCATTGTAATTTCCACTTGCAGGTAAAATGAGATTGGACTGAATTTTCGACGGGTCGTGAATAATATGGTCTTCGTCCTTCCTACTGCGAGTTCTAATCTCGCCGACTCGATTTAACGCAACACTGCCTCTAGGGCCTGGTTTGCCATGAACGCATTAGTCACACCGCAAGAGCGACGCAAGGATTGACCCCTGTAGTACCCCATAAGTTACTAGGAACTTTACTATACCACCAGACGTCTTTGCTTGAATTTCTCGGCAGCTAAAAGGTATGCAGCCACTTCTGCGTCCATAGAGGTTTGCAATACCCTCACTTTTGGTATCGAGTTGAATATGTCGAAGCTCAAATCTGCGCAAAACTGACGTATACTCTTCAGTCTGATTCCAGCATCCGATGTACAGCGTCCAGTTTGGAAACCATTCTGATTATAGCTCTTTCCTTCAGGTAGCTCTGGAGTCGATTGGTTATCGCTCTCTCCAGAAGTTTGCCCACGTTATCGAGTAGGCAAAATGGTCGATAAGAGGATGGTAGGGCAGGTGGTCTATCCTTCTTCTCGATCAACACTCTTTGGATATATTGGGCCTCAGAGGTTTGTCCTCGCAGGAACGTGACCAGGGTTGACCAGAATGGCTACCGGAATGTACAGAGGAGACGCACTCGATATATGTACTCGACGAGTGATTTGCGAACACTGACGTACGACGAAGAGTGTACCTAGGTTTTGAGAGTAGGACGACCGTGTGAATGTCGTGTCCAATGGGCACAGCTTGATCTACGCCACGCGTTCTAACAGGTATACGTGACCCTCATCTTGGTCGTATTTACGCTCATCCCGTATGTGGCACTTTCTGTAATTAGAAGTATATGAGGGGGAGGGGGAGGCGTAGATAGAAGAATTCTCCAGGATCGAGCTATGTAGATCAGTAGGGGGACTTGAAAAAATTCCGACTATCGAGCCACATACGTGAAGAACTTCGGAGGATTGGAAAAAGTTCGATTTTCAAGCTATCTATTTTTTATACAAGAAAGAGGAATACTCCGACGTGGAGTAAACATGCAAACCGCAGAAAAAATGAAAATACGACGAGCGCTTTCGGTTAAACAACCATCTTCAAGCCTGAAATGAAAGCAACTGACGAACAAAAGAGAAGAAAGAAGTATTAAGATCGTCCAAACGAGAAATCACGGTGTGAGTCATAAACAAGTTCGATCAGGCCATCTTCCGGAATGTACGAATTGAGTACAGTGATACCGTCAGTGTTGAGATGACGAATTATCTCTATATTCTCGAGGGCGATACGCTTACGGTAGGAATTCTCCTTATGGAGGAGCTTTTCAGATCCCTCAAGGAAGCTGTGGCCACTATTTATCAAGTGATCGGCGAAAGCTGGCTCCCCTAAGTGTCACTTCTTTCAAGACTTCAGGTGCTCAGCTACTCTAACTTTCATTTGGCGGCTGTTCTCACCAATATAAAAGCCTCCACAATCCTCACACTCCAACTTATACACACCACTCCTCTCATCAACAGGTGTGGGGTCCTTCAGTCTCACAAACAACCTCTTGACTGTGGTAGGGTTGTAAAACGCGGGTCTGAAGCCAAACGGGCGAAGGGCCCGACCCAATTGCAGGGAGAACTTCCCCAGAAAAGGGAGACTGACCCAACGCAAACGGCGATCACGGATCGTGTCTCGGGGGAGGGAGGTGGTGGAATCCAGGAGGCTCCTCGTAACTTTCCTCCGAACCATCACGTCAACATCGACATTGAGCCCATTCACTCTGGCCAGGTGTTTTATTGTGATTAGCTCTTTCTTGAAGGCAGACTGACTCAAAGGAATACGAGTCAGTCTGTGAACTAGGCTATGAAAAGCAGCCATCTTGTGAGCAACAGGACCGAACGAACCACCGTGGATTAAAACATCGGTCGTAGTATCTTTCCTGTAAATTCCAAACTTATGGATACCGTCTATTATAGAGATCGATAAATCCAAAAAGTTAATGGAAAATACCCCTATTTCCAACGTAAATTTGATGGAAGGGTACCAGGAATTGAGATACCTCAGAAACTCACCAAGGAGATCTGGGTGACCAGTCCAGGTACATAGAACGTCATCAACGTACCTGTGCCAATAATGAATATGATTAAGTAACACCTGGTTCGAGGAAAAGAGTTCAAGTTCAAACTTAGACATGAAAATTTCGGATATGAGAGAGCCTAGTGGTGATCCAATGAGGATCCCTACTTCGTCAGGGAACTCGAAAAATTTCCCTTCGAATTTACAATAGTTGGGGGACCAGCAAGTATTTAGAAGATCGAAGAATTCGTGAAGCTCATTATGAGGAATGTTGGCTTTGACGAGTAGCTCACCCATACGCTGGATAGTAGCAGCCTTAGGAATATTCGGGAACAAACCAACAACATCAAACGAGCAGATGGTCGTTCCCGGGGGAAGACTTACATCCTTGAGGACGTCAGTTAAAGAGGCCGAATTCGAGACCGAATGAGGGGATTCAAAATCAATACGATTTTTGAACCAACGGTCAAGGAATTTTGCAAGGAGGTAGGTAGGAGAGGAGACGAAAGAAACAACGGGTCGCATCGGGGTATTGTTCTTATGCACTTTACGCAGCCCGTACAAGAGGGGGGGGTGTGGGGTTAGGAACAAGGAGGGCTTTTTTCAAAGCAGGAGTTTTGATAACAGCCTCACTCCTGTTGATGACACACCTAACTTCTTTGACATGCTTGGGAAAGCTGAAATCCTCACTCTCTTTAGCACCACACTGCTGTAATCCTCATCCTCTTTCTTGTATATTATGGATAGCCGCAACTTGAGGGAACGGATTCGTCTATCTATTTTTGTTTGTCCTGGGGATCATTATATTGATAATGGAAATGTTTCAGTAAATAGTCTTTAGGAGTAAACAGTTGACAAAAAGAATACTGAACCGTGAACAAGGTCGCTATGTAAATATTCACGAAATAATTCTAAATCGTCCTATGGTTTTATTTTTCGTTCACTGATTACACGACTGTTAAAATAAGTTGTTATAAAAATAGGAACAGATTGAAAATATTTAAGGTAACTTTCCTTGTAACATATTCCGAAGAACCGTGATTTTTCGAATGACCATATCCGAAAAAATCATTGAAGCAAACTGCAACAGAGAGAAAACAAAAAGTTTGCGCCATGTTCTTCTTATACTAACCTATAAAATGATTTTTAGAATGAGGAGTGGGCCAGGATTGCAAGTTTTGGAAAACTTGAAAAATAGGCTGACTTTTATGGTATAGTCCAAAGTGAAGTGAACGTATTTGGAGCTAATTTTACGAACTAGAATGCAAAATTATACTACACTCACTTCAGGAAAAGTAATTTGTGAAATATACCAAGTGTAACGAGCTTCCCGGGCTCTAAAATAATCAGAAGCGGCGATCGTGCATGTTTTATTGTAAGCCGAACTTTCCTCGCAAGGTTCCACTCCGTAGGGGCAGCAAGTCTGCGGGATTGTTCTATTAGAAGATCTTTCGCAACAATGCAACTGAATACAAAAACAATAATTATTAAGAATGTACGTCACTAAACTGCGTAAGAAAATAGAGTTAGTTTTTTATGGGACGATTCAAATCTCATTGTCCAGACCAGGGTGTGAAGCTAAAGTCTTTATCAACTCAAGTTTGAAGCCAGGTACATTAATCAGCGAAATAACGAATCGGTCTCGGTTAAAAACTGACAATTTAATGATCATATTGGCTTTGTGCCCCTGATACATGAAAGCTTCGCCTATTAAAGCGACGTTATCAGGTCGTATACAAATAGATTTTACCCCATAAAATACTGCTACAATTTATGAGAGACTTACAAAAGTCTGGACATTTTCGAGTTTTTTTTTCATCTGTTCATCACCGATGCTCCAATCGCGTAGTTCACTCTTGATTACTTCGAATAAAGTGTCCTCGTCGAAACCGTAATAAAATATCAATACCGCTTCCAGACCGATAATGAAAAATAATAATATTTTATACTACGACAATTTAAAGGAATATTTTACTCAGCGCATTCACGCTTTTGTTCAAATACATCCTAGAATGGCTCACCGTGATCAGACCTCCTCGACTTTCCGAATCTGCGCACCAAAATCCAAACATGGCGGTAGTGAAAAGCATTGTACCGCCTAACGTGCAAATTCTCGAGAAATATTGAATACCAGTAACGCTTTCGAGGTCTCGGACTTTTGACGGTGCATTTTCTGACAAGCCACGGAAAATTGCCAAAATGCTGATTAACTTACAAGAAAGAGTAAACACATAAATATTATCACGATGAAATGAACTATATGTAGGCTGAGGATCACTTACCAACAGAATTAAATTGAAAATAATTAACATTAATTTGGGAGTGTACATTATATGGTAGTAGTGGCAAAATATATCCACTCACTCTTTAATATCACAAATCATCTTGTGACAGTTTTGTCTGACAATTTATGATAAGTTTTTTTGCGACTGATAACGAATCAATGGGAAAGTTGAAGGCAAAAAGACGGAAAAAGGCACACCACGTGTACAGCCAAATATTTTTCCTTTTTTGTACTTTCCTATCTGATAGAATATGCTAATGACGCCATGCCGTGTGAACAATAGTGGATTCAAGAAATGCAGTTACTGAAAGATAATAGCAAATTGTCTCTTACTTCATTGCCCTGGATAAGGTACGACTTGGAAGAAGAGAAAAAAACTAGTGGGGGGAACCCACTACCTGATTTGTCGAGGGATCCTCAAAGAAGTCCGTATTTGACTTCTGTAACGTAATCAATGACCCCAATGACCTTATTTAAGGGCTTGAAAAAATTGAGCTCCAGCCCTGTATAGAGGGTACTTGACATTCGTTCGAGCTATAAACCTCTAAAAAAGAGGAACTTGAAAAATTTTGAGTTCGGAACCTCTGTAAAGGTGGAAATATTTTAAGCTATACTGAACCTAGATGCTGGGCTATAACTATGGAATCATGAGCTTGGCCCAGAGGAGCATTTTGGGTTAATATTCTTCATGTTCAGACCTATTTTGAGCAGTGAGGGTTACATCCTCCGAAAATATCTATATCCGACCTTTGTGAGGTCAACAATGATTTAGAGACTTGAAAAAAATTTGAACTCCTCGATCCTTCATAGAGGGGACTTGAGGTTAGTTCGAGCTATGAAAGTTTAAAAAAAACAGATTTGAAAGATTTTGAGCTTGGAACCTCCGAAAAAGTGAAAATTACGGCTTCCTTAACGAAATCAAGCGAGGAACGCAGGGAACCTGTTTTATGAGTCATATTATGGGATTTGGTATTGAGAATTCAAGGAAGCCTAAACCTAGATGAAGCTAGTACATATAAAGAAGGCCTAGACCTACTATAAGCATAGTATAATACAGTTCGAGAGTCTAAATTTTTCTGGACTCTCGAGGAGTCCCCTCCTATCATATATAGCTCGAGAATCGAAATATTTCCAAGTTTTTTGCCGGATGGCGCACAGTAATCTTCTCAAAAAACGCCCCTTAAAGCAGGTTCCCTGTTAAAATATTTCAAGCTAAAGTAACTTATATGAAGTCTTAGGCTAAACATTGAGTAGGCCCAGGGGAGCGTTTTATTCCAAGGTTCTTTATTGTTCAGATTTATTTCTTGCAATGAGAATACATTTTCGAGAAAATTCTGCGTCCGACCGTTGTGACGCCATCAGTGATCTCGACCTAATTTAAGGACTCGGAAAAACTTCGAATTCTAATCTCTTATAGAGGAGGACTCGGGAAATTTTGAAGCTATAAGTCTCTGTAGAGGTGGACCAAGAAGAAGGTTGAGCTGCTATAATCTGGAGTCTTGAGTTAAATTTCTCTTCTGGGTGTAGAAGTCAAGCCACAACTAACATATGCAAGGCCCAGAGGGTCAAATGGACTACAGGCTATACTAGACCTAATGTACACTATCAGCTACTAGGCTCTACTAGGCGTGTACTAGGCTACAGTTCTGATTTGGTTAATCTACAAATGTATAACTTCATCAAATCTTTATCAATTCTTGTAATCTCGGCGCAAAAGTAATAAACTTACATATTCATTTATTTCAGCGGGACTTCAATTTTGATTAATCACTTGCATATAAAATGGTACACTGCGTGTCTTTGGAGGAGACATGTTAGCTTCTACATTTATTAAATAGGTAGGTACCTATTTCTCTTTAATTCCGGAGTCAATATTTTTAAAACGCCTATAAAACCCTTTCAGAAAAAATTCTGTGCAGGCAGGGTCGGACTGGCTCATACCGGAGCCCCTGGTGATTACGATAGTTTGGGTCCCCCTTAACCCCTTCTCCCACCAAAAAAAATTCATGCAACAAATTTTTCTTGTAAGGAGCCCTTACGGACCCTCAGCCACCCAGCCCAGTCCGACCCTGTCCACCATTTAACAGGCGTAGAGAGGGGGAACACCTCTTGGAGAAAAAGTCAGGGAAGAAAGGGAAAAGTATCAATTTATTTTTCGTACAACTCACTCGTTTTATTAAAAAAATATGAAGCCTTTGTGCAAAAGAGTCGGATGGTTTTACTCGTACGCATCCACTCTGGATCCGCCCCTGTTTTTATATCATTAAATAAAAATGAATAATTGTCCACGCCCTCCTCGAGAGGCGACTTTGAAAAAAAGTAACTTCTAGACTTACACATGATTTCATTCTTGAAGAATCTCAAAAACCTTGTTCAACAATCAGAAATGGTCCATGCTTTCATCTTCCAACTATACAAACGTGCGGAAGATTGTGATGAAAATTTCAATGGTTCTTTCCAAAAGTAGTTTGTCAAAAGTTTTTAAGAAGAAAATAGAGTCAGGTAATGATTTTTCAACATGAACATCTCAAATCAATGAAAAATCGATTACCCATCAATTAAGATATAGTCAAGATTCAAAGAATTCTCTATTGTAGCATGCATCAGAAATATGATTGATTGAATTAGAAATTGTTTGGAGGAATCCTCTTATAGTCTCAGGACTCTTCTTAAAATCAGAATTAGACCATTTCAGACACAATCTTCTTATCTTACTACCCTCCCTCCCTCCCTTCATGAGAAAGAATAGAACGAAATTAGCTTGCTTCAATTTTAAAAACGATAAAGACCAGATGTCTTGAAGCACGTGAACTACGAACTACGCTTTACGTAATGCACTGCTGAAAATAAGTACACTGCAAGCCACACTGATAACGTACCTACGTCGAACTTGACGAGAAAAATGATGCCGGAGGTTAAATGCAGACCAAAAAAATTAAAGAGGGTCAAGAAGCCACGGATATATTCTTTAAAAGAAAGAAAAAAAATTGAAATCAGTTTACAAAATTATCTCCTCACCTCCTTCAAAGTTCCATTCTTATCGGTTCCTTCATCCATTAGGAATCACGAGAGCAAATGAATCAGCGATAGCATCAAGAAAAAAACCTTAATACTCCGTACATTCGATTTAAAATCAATATTGAAGGCGTTTTTGGTCGAAGAAACAAATATTAGACTAAATTACGTTTGTTTGCGCTTACTCGAGCATACCTTCAAAAGCGGTCTTCTTATTTGATGTCAAAACCGTGCAAATTATTCGTACTTGAACGTATATATGACGAAATTTACATTAGTATATCTTCTCAGATAAGTAGCGATATTTCGTGCAGGTCTTTATTCGATTTGTAAAACTATCTAAATTAGTTGTTACCGTTGTGAGTAATTCATTCACATTCCTTGTAATCCAATAATATTTGGTAATCAAAATGCTGACAATCACTGTAATATTATTCCTATTTTGTTACGATTTTATTCGTTGCGATGGCCAATCGTACTGTTACATGGAGGATACGAACCCCTATCAATATTTTGGGACAAAGACGACGTACGCACTCGAGCATACTTCTGATATGGAAATTCCACCACCTGATAGTAAGTACATAAAATATTATTGACTCAACAATGTTGGGGTTATGTGATCAGTGATTAAAAATTGTGGTTAGATGACCAACGCACGCTACAATAATATTGACCGCAGCCGCATATAACTTGATTGCCTCTTTACCCCTTGTCAATTCAGTCAAACAAGAAAAATAAGATTACTCTTGCAAAATATCGAGGTTAAAAATTCTTTGGAAGTAACGTTTACGTTTTGGACGCTCTGTAGCTAAGCATACAAATAATATTAAAACATTTTTTTGAGGAAATATTTTCGAACTTGAAACTATCAGAATTTTCTACTCTTATAATCTTTTGAAAATTCTCGAATCCCATAGTTGTATTTAATAGCAGAGACAAGAAATTTTCGAGGAGAGTGGCTCAGTCATATACACACTCAACCGACCTCAGAGTGCCTATAGGTGGTTTTGTTCATTTTGTCAAGATTGCTATCAAGTTACTATGAAGTCTGGTCTTGCACCTACTCTCAGCTAGGCCATTTTTCTTCGCACAAAAAGGAAAATGGATTCTTGATCAAAATTTGACCTTCAGCTAAAACTTTGTCAAAAACATCACCTTACAAATTGGTTCCTTCTGATCTATTGGCGCATATTGAAAAATGACCATGTAGTTAGTCTTGCTTGGGTGAGCGTTTTCAGGCTCCCTTTTCAAAATTAGGAGCAAATTTTAAAACTTTTCCTTCAATTACTTATTAGTCTGGTATTCTGGATAACTATACTCATATCCCCCTCCCGTCCCCAAATGTATAGTCCGTCATCATACTCAATAATAATTTGTTTCTCCCTCTTCCTCCTTTCTCTCAGAAACTTCATTCGCTCTTTTAATATTGACTCTTCTTTTTTAGGTTGTAAACCAATTTATATTTGGGCTTTAATTCGTCATGGAATCCGTTACTCTTCTCAGGCTGATTTGAAAAAATCAAGTGAAATTCAAAGTCAAATCTTATCAAACCATGAAACGGAAAAACGTAAGAAAAGTTATGCATTCTTTTTTGAATTATTCTCAGTATATAACTTCATTTTTACCCAGTGAAATTTGGAATGGAATAAACGAAAAAAGAGTAGGTAAGTAAGATTACTCTGAAAAAATATTTGGCGTCGGATCGTGGAAAAGTTTAGCCAACAACAGACTCAAAAATTCGACTGCATCGTTCGCAAGCGGTCTGAGGTTCAAATCCTGAAGCGCGGAAAGGCAAAATTTGTGGGTTTTTTTTCGTTTCCTTCCCTCCTCAATTGTCATCATTTACTGTGATTTATCCACTTTTACGAATTTAACTTGAGAGTATAATTAAGTTGTCATTAGGTAGAGGTAATATTCTCACATTCGAAGATGATTTTCAGGACTTAAGGTGCCGATTAATATCAGTCGACCCTTTTGACACTGAAAAGCTGATAAGAGAGGTTTACAGAACAAACGTTCCTACAACTGTCGCACTCCACTTGTACATTATAAAATCACATTTTTTCTTTTCTGACGCACGAGCACATTATGTATATTCTTCCCCCCTCCCCCCCCCCAGTAAAGATAAAAAACTTCTTATAATTCAACACCACTCCCGCCCACTATAAAATAAAGAAATTGACCAATATGCGTCTTTTTTCGGCTTCTCAACTGCTTAATTTTTTTCGATTGCACTACTTTATGGTTCGGCAACGTGGAAGGGGAAATTTCGTCACAGAAGTCTTACTCGATTTTATATTACACGTACCATATTCTTCAACGGCCTGACAGCGCTCTCTGATTGGCGATAGAATATCCTGTTTCTTGACAGGAGGCTCACTCTGCTTCAAGGATTTGAAAAATCTCAAACAATGGACCGGCCAAGGATACGGAAAAAGTACTGACGATCTTGCACCACAAGGAAAAGTTGAATTAGCTGATCTTGGAAAAAGGCTTGCGTCGAAATTCACGAGTTTAATCGGAAATGTTTCCAATAATATTTATGTGAGTGAAATCTGGAATCGCAACTTTCTTCCACTCTTTTATTTTTGTACTTAAAGCAATCAAATAAAAAAATCAATTATGAGGGTTCAGAAATGACTAAAAATCTCTTGAATCGAGGCCAAAAGTAGAGAATAATAGTAATCGACTTGTGGCGGTAAAGATCTACCTACTAGGAGATGTCATCAACCGATTCAGAAAATTTTAGATGATAAGTTGGCTGTTCCAAAAAAAGCTACTCTCTGGGTACCTACCTTCTTGAATTATCTATAGAATATATTTCACTATTTTCTATTGAACGCAGTAGATACCAAACGATTCACTTGTCGTTGTGAAAAATTGTACTTCGATTTAGGTTTTCCCGTAAAGAAAATGCTATTTTTAGATTTTGAAGATGAAGTTTCATGTATTTACTACAAGTAGATGAGAATTTGGGCTCGCTAATTGAAATCCATGATTCATTTTTTTTTTTTTCTAAAATAAAATAAATTCAACTAGTGTGCGCTCAATATTCCAAAGTGGAACTTATTTATTAATATTATAGGTATTTGATGTCTAGATTCCAAGATGCAGATATTTTTTCAATCTTCTTTGTTCTCATCCATTGATTGAAAATGCATGATTAGTTCCAGACTACCTCCAAACGAAGAACTAAGGACAGCGCCGCAGCTTTCATTGAAGGAATGTACGGAATTGATCGAGGAATGAGTGTGAATATTACGTCTTACGAAAATGTTCTTCGCGTAAGTTCTGATTTCATGAACAATTAGTCAACGTGTATGAGTCCGTTATGATTACCTAGAGTAAAATTTTTAAGCTGAATTCGTTTTCAGTTTTTAGAACTTTCTGAAAACTACCAAAGAGAAGTTGCTCAAAATAATGTAACATTCAAGGAGAAGGAATTGTTTTTGAAGTCAAAATACATGCAGAGTTTAATGAAAGATGTTAGCGATCGCCTGGGCTTCAATGAAATTTTGACTGAAAGTAATAGTAAAAAGAAATAACTTATCTACAAGTTTTTTCGTAGGCCTACTACGAGCTCTTCTCTCTTACTCTTTTTTTTCTTTTTGTTTTGCAGAAACTATAAGACATCTGTACTTTACTTGCGCATTTGAAAATGCATGGAGTCCGAATTCAAACCCAGCTTTTTGCGCGGCATTCACAAAACAACACCTACAAGTAAGATCTGATTTATAATGAGGCGTGTAATACCAGTTGTCACGATCAATAAAAAACGAAAAATATAGACTCCTTTCCAGAAAACAAAGGTTATGAGAAAATTTCTAAAAGGTATATAAGCACATCAAATTTCGGGGAAAATATTTCTCATTTATTACTTTTATTATCATTATTATATTCTTAAGCACAAAAATTTTCAACAAAAATAAAGTTCAAAATCGAATAATTAAAACAAAATATATACAATTGTATTCCGACCAGTTTAAAAAGTAAAAGATTGAGAAAACCTGTGAAGGAGGAGAAATTTGGAAAATACCGGTATGTTGCTTCCAGGTACTAGAATATTTTTACTTCGATTTGCCTGATTATTACGAAGTTGGATATGGGTCACCGTACAATATAAAAATGCAAAGCCCTGTAATAGAGGACTTATTATCAAAGATGACGTGAGTGACATTCGCTAAATTGGTCAATTCCTCGGTTTTCTGAACTCTAAATCTTGAAATACTTGAATTTCCAATATTATAGTACAGCGTCCGAATCGCATGAAGAAATACCAAAAGCTCATTTCTACTTTTCCCACTCGGCTATTTTAACACACACTATTGCGAAACTGGGTTTGTACCAGGATGAAGAGCCCCTTCTACATAATAACTATGGATGGAGAAAATATAAGCCTAAGTGGTCTATGCATACTCTCAGTCCATTCAGCGGTAATTTGATGGCTATACTTCATATGTAAGTTATAAAATTATTAAAAGAACTGTTACCGTTTCCACCATCCATTTATGAGTCTGATTATTTCCAGATGTGACGATAAAGCATCATGGTTAAATGAGACGTATCAAGTCGCATTGTATCACAATGAAAACCTTATTCGTATGCCAGATTGCCCGACTCAATTATGTCCTCTATCACTATTCTTGAATTTTGTTCGTTCCATCAACAAGGAAGGGGAAACTTCAAGCGCTCAAGGTTTATCGGAAATAGCTGCACGTTCCTTGTACTGGACTGTTTTCTCATTCTTGGTACTGATTGGAACTTATCACCATCATCATCATTATCGACATTTCATTTAATGATTCTAATAAGAAAAAAATAAAAATCTATAAAATATTAAATTTTCTTCATTATTTCTTATAAACTTCCTACGAGTTCTGCGATATATACTTACCTGGAACAAATTCTCTTTTTTATTTTTATTTCTTGATCCGAAAATTTACTATCGGCTGATGGTGAAAGCGTTGGAAAAACTGAATTCAATCGTCAAATTCTCGGTATTCATTACATTAAGCCGATATATTAAATAATTATGAACAATTATTAAATTGAGGAATTTAAAAACAATCACTGCTATTCTTGTTTTGTACAAATAAGAATACCAATTCGAGGGTGATTCCGGCAAGAAAGTTGAATGGTAGGTAATGAAATGAGTCGTTTTTCAAACTTTATTTAGAAAATAAACTGTACACAGTACTAAGGGATAAGAAAATACGAATTTTTATTTTTGGCGGTGATGAGTATGGCCTACGATATACTACCAAATTTATAATTGCATTTTCGTAGATTAAGTTTTTTTTTTTTTTTTTTTTTTTTCTTAATTACATCGTCATGGAATAAGAATTTTCTTCCGCCAAAGACAGTACCTACGTGAACCTTATTAGGTACCCACGTATTTTTTTTATTCATGTATTTTGACAGGGAGAACTATATTGTGATAGCGATTGTTACACAAAACTTTTCCTGAAATAAATGCATCGCCTTGGTTATGGACGGTTTGGAATCACATTTCGAAAAACTCTGACCACTTGTACCTAGTTTTCGCAACAACTTCTCTCACTGACATAAAAAATTCTGTGACTATAGTAGACAACAACTGCATGGGATTCACTCTAAATACCGGTATTTCAATAAAAACAGATAAGACATCAGCTACCTAACTCGTTTTCAAGATAAAATAAAGTGATCGAGAAAACAAACGATTGTCAGAATGATGAACCTACCTATTAGACCGATCAAGATATTTTTTCCGTTGCAGTATACTCGATTATTTCTCAGACTAAGTTTTTGGCATGTTACTTAGTACCTAAGTTATTTATCGATTTTGAAAAATTTTTTTTTCTTTCATGAAAATTAATTGTTTTTGTAATTTTTTGTCACTACCTATGTTATATTCTTTAACTTTTCAGTCAAATGTTCCATTTCTATTTGTCAAGGAAGGAATGGAAAAATATCATAACGGAAGTTTTTTTACAATTTTGTTTAGATATAGTCACTTAAACATCAAACAAAGGTGAAAATATTATAATGATATTCTTCTCTTTGAAATGCTGGTAATCCGTATTTTAAGAGTAAGTTGCTGAAAACTCTTTTTCGGTTTGATTCCTCCGTGATGAATCTTGGTGTCGGTGAGTTCAATACTACTTCCATAAGAGCTGGTATATTCATCAAATAACTGCCTAGAAGTTATATTTTATACCATGTACTAAAAGTAACCGAGTGCGGCGATCGATAACGGTATAATTTTTCCGAAAATTATGCACGTCGCGTCTTCGACATACAAACTATAATACTGGTGTACAGCTTTTGGAAAATCTCGTTTTTGAAATATTTCCTAGCATTATTCATCTCCTCTGCACCAAATCAATCTGTCTTGAAAGGCATTAATCGAAAAACTGACATTCATTTGTTGCTCTAACCGATACAAAATGTATAAAATTCGAGTTTTTGAAATATTCCGAAGCTGTAGAAAATAACATCATAGTTACAAGCCGTTACCTACCTATGCGAAAACGAATTTATTTGTATCTTATAGCTACGTTTCCAGCGCTCTCTACAGTGTTCTGAAAGATGATTTTCATATTGAACCGTTACGCTGATAAGCTGCAGTTCTTTAAAAAAAACCATGGAGGGAGAATGACGATCACGCGCTTCCACGGTTTCATACCCACGATGTTTTTGTATCAAAATGTATGATATAGATTAGAACCAAAGACAAATATTTAGTAGTTTTGCGATTAACAACTTCCAACTTGTAAAATACGTTATATCGCAGGAGTTCCTGTCTTTTTACAGATACTATGTGTATGCTGTAAGAATATTTCGGTTCAGTGATTTCGAATTCGTTACCAATTCCTATTCGATGTCCTCTTTCGTTGCGTTGGTACCAGGACTACTGTAGTCTAACACCGGTTTCTTACTTTTCTGAAACAAATGAAGATCATGAACTCGAACGAAAGCAGATGTATCGTGTCGAGATCTGTAGATTTGAAGAATAATTTCAAATCTCTATCACAGCGGCGGTATCCAAATTTCCCGGTCTGTGGGGGTTCATTTTCAGGTATAGTTGATTACCGATTTCTTTTTGAGTTGTACGAATACATTTGTTAGTTTGATCTAATTGGACAAATGTTTCAGATTTCGAATTAGCTTGGTTGTACAATGGTCCGATACTCCGGATTTACGATGCTTCAAATGGTACGATCGTATCTACTTGGGATTTTTCGCTTGTTACGCATGACGACCAAACAGAAGTGTGTAGTTTACGTTGTAAAGCGATCAAGCTAGATTTTTTTATTTATGTTCACTTAATTCGATTTGCTCAGGTGACTAGTATTATTGAATATGTACTTCCCGAGTCAATGAATAGAAGCTCCCCGAGAGAAAGCCAATTGTATTTTATCGTCAGTTATATATCGAGGAAAGATTCCTCTAAAGCGAGTCGTATATCACTTTGTCACCCGCGAACCTCTCGAATATTACATACCATAAGCACCGAGGAAAAAGTGAGTCAGAATCTAAACTTACGCGTTGTATGATCTCGTAGGAATGTGAGCTATTATCGTATTCTTTTACAGGTGACACACTTGAGCCTTATATCCGCGAAGAAGGATCATTCTAGTCCCATTACTGGCATCGTTAAATTGATGTGCGGAACCTTAGCAGTCGGTACTTCGAGTGGAAATGTATTAATCGTCGATATCCGAGGTAAACTCTCTATCTGTTTCACTCTTTTATATCTCGAGAAAACGTATGAAATGATATCAATTTTTCGCTCGCAGAAATATTGAGTAGTGCTCGCCAAGGTTGCAGTGATCGTGTATATAACCGATCCAGTGAATTAGTGATCATAGATTCCAAGCAAAGTGAGAATATCATAAAAGAGAGACTCAATAAGGCAGATGAATTTCACCATATAGCTTTGTCTTTATCCGGTCAGTAAAGATATGACGATTATTTTTGAAAATTTACGTTTTGAAGGTAATATTTTACGAAATGTATTTTTGTTTATTAAAGTTTCGGATAGAAAAGATCCTCAAGATGGTAATTTGACAATTACCGCCCTTATGTACATCCCTCAGTGTACCATGCTAGCAGTAGGGCTTGGTAACGGTGTATTTCAACTTTGGGATGTGTGTACTCTGAAAAGAGTGCACAGATCAGGTTTAGCCGGCGTACCGATGCCAGTTGTCAAGTTCGGCTTCCAGGAACCATGTAACGACCCTCAGAGCTTCTGTTATTTATGGGTTCTGTACGAATCTGGTTCCAAGCAAAATGAATGTCTTCCATTTGCCATCATGTACGCTTGTCTTTTCAAGAAAATTACCACAGCTCCTGAATACGGCATTCATTACAAAGTGGGTTATTATTTGGTGTATTCACCATAAGTAATCAACTTGATGTTTGAAACTAACATTTATCGTTTTTACAGAATTTTGTGCATTGTAAGAAAAGATTCGATCTAGATGTCGATTTGGAACGCTGCGTAAATGGACGTTGTATCGCTTGTGGCGTAGTTTCAAACACTCCTAGTAACATATTGAGACATGTTACGTTTGCCGGTAAGTAGTGTTCTGTCGTTCGGTCTTCTGTTCACGAGATACTATGTTTAGTTTTCTGATTTTTAGAAGAAGATACATCGAAGATCAATTTATTTGTAATCGTATTTGAAACGTGGGAGCAGATCACTGACAATAATAGTTGTTTAACGTTAATTATATTTGACATGAACCAATGGTATAAAGCCCAGTTGCCGCAAACAGCTTATCACGGAGGAACCGCATCTTTTGTCAGTTTTCTACCCCTCGAAAATGTATCGGAACGTAAGTGGTCTGTGATGGATCTACGTATCAGAAAAGACACCGTTCAGCAATTCTTATCGTTCAATTTATCGGAAGAGTATACCTATCCGTCTTCTTTATCCTGTGGTAAGTGTTCCCATTATTTTATTTCATTTCTTTCGTTTCATCATCGATGATCTAAATTCATGATTTGTCTCAATAGACGCGTTTGTTATTACTGACACGAAGCTAATTCATGCGCGAATTCTCGGCGCCCAGCGAAATATACTGGATAAGATCGTGACTGAAGGACCATCGGGTATTATTAATCCGAGTAAATACTTCTCCGAATGCAAAGAAGCTGGTTTGTGGCCATGTTTTTCGAATACCTATAGTCAAGTCTTCGTACCGAATCAGGTGAGAATCATTCTATACTACGTAAAAACGTATGCTTTGGGTCGAGTGAATCTTTGAGAAGATTTACAACGTGCGAAATTGTAATCCGCGTTATTTCAGATTCAACAACGAAATTTCATCTTGACTGTACTATTGGAGCATAAATTTTCGAGTTTTCTGGTCCAGTGTGCGAATCAATGGGCAGATGGAAGTCGTGGAGTAAGTGGTTGCACGTTACCCAATTTGATGAAATGGGCGTGGGATTGTGTGACGCGTATTAAACAACTTACGGATACTGTTTGTGAGTAGAAGAGTTTCCTAACAGGGAAAGTTTTTGGAATAATATTTACTATCGAGAATTTTTTCAGGTATCCCACTCTTCGATTACTCTGGTGACGACCTCGATCGTGAAAATTATCAAAAGTTGAAACACTGCGTCCAACTTATGCACACAATTAAAGATTTCTTGGCGTTTATTTACAAGAATTACAAACAATATTTATTAGAAGGTCGATTGATTTCCTCAAAATAAAAGGTAACGCTTCGTTGACGGAATGTTGTATAGAATTTCTTCGTTCCGTTTGTTTTTAGATGTCAAGCTGAAACTCCAATTAGATGCGTTGAAACTCACGACAAAATATTTTGATATCATTATTTGGTGTCTGGACTGTAATTTATTACCAGAGAAAGTGACCAGTTCGAGTGAAAAATGCGTACCCACGTATATGATGAGCTTGATTCAGTTTACCGAACAGAGGTAAGTTTGATGAAGCATTTCATTCTCATTTCATTTGTATTTTGTTCTACGTATGTTTGATATGATTTTTAGACGCGACGAATTACGTAAGATGCTGATCAAAGACCAACATTTCTTGACTCCGAGTACTACTTTGTACATTATCGACTCGATCTTGGAGCAAGACTCGAGTGGCAAGCAAATGCAATTACAGTGGGAACGAGAAAGTGGTGGCTTATCAAATGGCTTATACCCGCCAGTTACTCTTCAGTCGTTACTGAGAATGTTTTTGGTACCCGGTTTATCAAACGACTCGAAGCATTTTATAATGATTTATTTTTTATTGGATGTTTGCGATTACCATAGGTTTGTATCTGCCTTCTGTTTTTTTTTTCGTATTTATTTTTGAGGTTATTTCTTGAAGACATGTCATTTTTACAGAGACGAAGAAATGAAGGAACAGTTACTCTCTTTTGCGGTGGTATTTTCTATCAATTTGGCTTTCTTTTCATTGGTGCAAGCCTGTTGGTATATCGACCACGAAAAGTTCGAGGTGAGAAGACTAATTGAACGATGAGACAAAGGAAGGACTTACGAACTTGAATTAAAAATGATAAAATTCTACAGGATGCTGCCGGTTTGTTGTTGAGTGACCATACCATCTCGCAGCTAAAAAATCGTAGAGAGTTGTACCGCACTCTGCTGTTGGCTTTAGTGAGTCAAGGCCAGTACCAACTTGCTCTGCGAATAGAGAGGTTGATGAAAATGTCGAGAACCGTTTTCAACGACGATACGTAAGTTGACGAAATCTTAATACTATTAAGTAAATCGATATCAAATAATTTTGGAAAAATCTCCTCCAAGGTTTTATGTCACTTTATTGTTACTGAACGGCTTGGTAATGGATGCGTACCTTACAATCAGAGAGAATACGTTCAAACAAAATGAATTATTGAAGCATTTCTTTAAAGGTGAATGAACGCTGCGCCATCTTGATTTTGTTTCTCTCAAGTGAGAAGAAAATTCTAACATTTTTTTTTTTGTCCCCAAGTCTGTGATAATCTTGGTTACCTGAAGGAGATATTCAAGTTTCCCCTGTCTCCAAAAGAAGAAGAAGAATTCATGGTGTATTTAGACACTTGTGATAACAAAGATTCTGGTGATCTAAAAGTGATGTATTTATTGTCTAGGGGCAAGTTAGTATCCTCAGATTAGTATTGATCTCGAATTTCTTATAAGCTCACGTTTCAAAATTTACCTATTCCATTCCAGATACGTTGAAGCAATCGACGTGAATCATCACTTGAGTTCCATTATTCCGAGATTCAAAATCGTTGGACAAGATACGACTAAACAGAAAACTGGAGTTGGCAGAACCACAACGAGAGATCTCCTTGTAAATGCGTTCAGCAAAACGTTACCGGCTGTTACGAATGACTTGATTAATTTCTGTCGCAAGGAAAAAAATAAAATCGCACGTTTCAAAGCAGGTAGGCAACATTCCGTGAAGCATTTCCTTCACAATTTTATTATCTTGAAAAATTACGTTCTTAAACATTTATTTTCGTGTTCACAGTTTCAAAACCGACTCCATTATCAGTAGTCGTACACACCGACACCTCGCAACCAGTTCCTATCTATAAATCGTCTTTCGAATCGGTCATGGAAGCGGCTATCTGCAAGACGGCCGAGACATGGGCGAATGTACCGGAAATACTTCGGCAAAAACGTGGCCATCTTGGTTTGAAGAATACACCGTTCTTGAGATCGAACCTCGTAACACCTCGAAAAAATAATTCTGTATTTTTGAGACGGTAGGTTATTTGATGGACAGAATTCGATGAATCTCTTGTTCAGATTCTGACGAACTCGATTTTTTATTTTAGAGAAGAGTTGCCGGCTACGGATGAGAAAAAAAAAGATAACGTTGACGTTGATGAACCTCCGACGAAGCGGATGAGGAAGAGTATTTTTGTATCCGACGATAATAATGTCGACGATGTACCAACGGCCGATGAGTCTGTCCAGTTGTCAACCTCGGCTGAAACGAACCAACTTCTATGCACTCCTCATGTGCAAAAAAGACTGAATAAATTACTTTTAAATACCCCCGAATCCTCACCGTTGACGTCGATTTTGAAAGTAACGAATTAATTTTCATGTACAGTATATGTCTCTAATCGGTGTATGAAAGCCAGATATTATATGAAGCTTTTATTTCAGAGCGCCGAATCACGTTTCAGACAGCCACAAAAAGTTGGTTTTAGCGTTCCTGAAAGAGATGTTCGACGATCGAAACGCCTCAGTGCAATTCACTCTACATCATCTCCTGAAAAGTATGTGTGGTATTCCTGTTCTATATTCGCATTTTGTAATCCTTCATCTATATTTTTTTTCCTCTCTGTTCTACAGGATCGAAGAAAAGTTAGCCCGGAAAAGCGCAGAAATAACTGAACTCCATTCTAACGAAAAGTACATATTTGACTTTTATCATTCTCTTTTCTTTCTTATTTCGGAATTTTATTTTACTAAACTTGATCGTTTTCATCATTTCAGTCGCACATCTGAAAGAATGGAAACCTCTGTTGACGAATCAGTAAATACATCCTTTACCTCGACAGCTCACGATTCTTTCTACAGTTTAGATAGCGATAGCGATAATGCACTTGGCTTGACTGATTTCGTGCAAGAAGACAGCACATTTGTGCATTCCTCTAAGTCGATTGTTGACTCGACGAGGAAAGATGTACCTTCCTTCAATCTTACTTCTTCGAAACTCATTATCGAGACTATGAGCGAAGAAGACACGCCGAAATCTGTTCGTGCCTCGAAACTTATAATCGAAAGTATGAGCGAAGAAGAAACTTCACGATACAGTCGTCCTTCGCTCATAATTGAAAATATGAGTGAAGACGAGATATCTCAGTCCAATCGTTCTTCAGATCTCACTTTTGGAACTGCTGGTGCGAAAGAAGGGACGCGATCTAATCGTGCGTCAACACTGGCTAATGAAAGCATCAGTAAAAATGAAACTTTGATACCTACTTGCCTTCGATTTGATACCGATGAAGTTGAGGCAGGGTCGAAGATTATCCAAGTCGATGTTCATGCATCACCTTCTGAAAAAGACAGCGTTTCTACGATGGAAATTTCTGAAGGTCAAACTCCTCCTACCTCAGTGATCACCGAAGAAGAGACTGTATCTCTTACTGCGCTTCAGCCGGTTGATCAGACGGATTACGTAGTTGAATCTTACTCAAGAACGTCGTTCCGCGAGGATTTCAGCATTGATACTTACGAGAAAGAAACATTACTCGAACAGTGTAGTCAAGAAATCACGAGTACGAATTCGGAAGATGATAGCGATATTGAAATTCTGGCGGAGTCTTTACCAGCTAAGCATGTCGCTGCAGAGAGGGACGAAAACTCATCTGACAGATCTTACGAGAGCGATTTTTCATATTCCCATGATAGTGCGCACACCGATTCTGAAGTTGTAGAAGATGATTTACTAGACGTTGAAGATGAAAATTCAAGCATTGAAGAAGAAAACGTCAGTATGAAAGAAGGTGATGAGATTGAAGAAGAGGAGATTGAAGACGAGGACGAAGAAGAGGATATTGAAGAAGAGGAAGATACAAACGAAGAAGAAGAAGAAGAAGCCGAGGAAAGCGTTTGTGAAATGGTACACGAATTGAGTGACGACGAAGCAGACGATGAAGAAGATGAAGAGAAAGATACCGAAGTCATTGATCAAGATAAGGATATAGACTATGATTCCTTGAAGAAAATAATCAACGCTGTAAACGAGGCTGAGAACAATAAAACCGAACTTACCAACCCGTCGTCCTCTTTTCAACGCGATGAATCTACGGCTTCGGTCTATGAAATTCTGAACATCGATCTTCCTAACACGACAGTGGAAGAACAAAATTCATCATCAAAGAGTATCGATGATAGCGTCAATCAGAGTTTAGACACTTCAGTGGAGGTGGTATCTGTGTCGGGTATTACCAAGGACGAGACAGCAAATGAACCGGAAATGGTTTTCTATTTTGGCGAAAATTCAGTAACATCAATCAGCGAGAAACTTTTGAGCGACGAATCAATGAACGAGCGGCAATTGAACACGAGTGAGACCGAAATTTCGCAGAAGACGAGTGGTGACTTTTCTACGTTGAACGCTACTGAAGAAGTAAATGTTGGAAAATTCGATGAAGGTGAGACCAACGTATCACAAGTCCGAAGTTCGTACGGAGGTGTGGACGATTTCACGCAGAAAAGAGAAGACTTTTCTCTCATGGAGGTCGTTGAAGAGCGCGACGACGACATTGAAGATACGAAAATTTCGGTTGATATGTCGCAGATTTCATATCAAGAACAAAAAAGATCTGTTAATGAAGTATCTGTTGTGTCACGAATTTCAAATGAAGAAGGAAATACGTTAGTGGATGAGGTACCTGATAACGTAACTAATAAAACTGAAGATTTCTCCCTTGTAACGAATAAAACTGAAGATTACTCCATCGTAGCCGTAATTGAAGAAAGAGATGAGACAACTGGCTCATCGGGTGAGGGAACTGATAGTACGGTTCAGGGTGAAAGAAGTTATCTTCATTTACATCATGTGAGTTCACGAAAAAGCAAGATTCCCTTCAATGGCAGTAAAGTTGTGGCGCAAGAACCAGAAAAAGCGGTATCGTCCGGTGAAGAGATTGAAATCTCAGAGGAACTAAATAAAAGATCGTATCAATCAAACGTGGAAGAAATTACAGTGAGGGAAAATATCGATGAATCTAGGTATTCGAACATATCGAAACAAGAATCGATTCAGCCTCAGTATGTATCGATCGGCTGTGTTGAAGAGATGGTGGGCGATGAGACTCAGGAAACAGACGATATTCTAAACGAAACTGTCCGTTCAGATAAAAGTCATGAGGACACGAATGTACAAATTATCTCGCCGAACGAATCGAGGCCAAACATATCCATAGATATTGCCGAGGAAATAGTGGCCTCTAACACTCAAAGGTCGGAAGATTTCTCGATTTCGAGAAGAACTAGAAGATCCAAATATAATATTCAGGAAGAAGATGCATCAAATGCGAAAACGATACCGACGGGTAAGTCAGATTATTTTTTATTGTTTCTAGTTTCGAAGAGTAAAGTTCTATCATTCATTGAGTTTGAGAGGAGCCTCGTCAATAATATAGCGTACCTTTTTCCATTTTCAGGCATGCTCGTTCCGGAACCTATCACAACCGAGAGTCACGATTCAGTACTGCCTACGAGCGAACAAAAGCGTCCTGCACCGAGCTCAAGTTCAACCGAAATTCCGAATCAAAATAAAACTCTACAGAATGTAACTTTCACAAAATCAACGTCGGAAGATAATCAGAACTTAATTACCCAGTCTAGAAATTCCGACAATATTATCACCTCAGACAGTCAATTAGTCTCCGAAAAGTTGGATCCCGTTTCAGTTGCGCCGCGCATTGAGAAAGCCGAATCGGAACACTCGTTCACGATGTCTATTCCCGATTCACCAGCCGCACCGCAAATGGAAAAGGCTGTATCGGAGCGCTCATTCGGTACGACAACACCCGATTCTACGGCTGCTGCCGACATCGAACCTCCCTCGCCTGCTCCCGATACCCCGTCCAATGTATCAAGGCGATCGGCGCGTATAGCTCGTAAACTGAGTACAGATAGTCTACCGCAAGCGGTTACTACGGAGTCCCCTTCAATCCTAACGCGTGCGAATCGTAAACGAAGTATCGACTCGACAGATGCAGCCTCGTTGAAGTCGGACGCTAGTGTTGCAGAATCGGTAGGTAGCCGTGCATCAAAGTCTGGTGCTCGCAAGCGATCGTTTACTCGTTTAGAACAGCGGAAGTCGTCGATAAGGCCGCCATTCAGACAGCTTGAAGTGATCCCATCCGATGAGGAATTAACGACAGAAGATAATGCTTTGGATGAGGATCAGTTGAGTGAAGCATCGTCACAATCGCGAAGAAGTAGTCGTCGTTCGTCGGCCAGAATCTTGAATACCGCTGTTTTGCCAACGCCTAGTCCCCCAAAGAAAAGAATAACGCGAGAATTCCTGAGTGCAGCATCTGGAATGTCTCCTAAGGTATTTTCACTCATTTAAGCTGTACTAAAAATGATTTTCTTTTTCAAACTATAGTTCCATTTAAATTTTCAGACTGAAATAAGAAGTGACAATTATGAAGATTACGCTGGCAGTCGCAGACTAACGCGACATCAGAAGTCGTTACTAGATTGTGGAATTACGCGTCACCCGCAGAAGTAAATAATTCTAGCTACTATCCTGGAATCAGTGATGTAAAAGAGATTTTTTCATACTCTCGTGTGTCCTTTTCAATTATTTCAGACAAGAACCACTGGTATTAGAGCCGATGGATGTCACGAACGACGAAGATACGCAACCAGATTCTTCAGTTCAAAAGATGAAACAGCCGATTGCCAGTGCCCCGAGTACTGTTCGGTCGTGGAAGGAGAAACTTCGTGAAAAAAGTAGTGCCCGTTCGACTAGAAGCAGCGTACCATTGAAGCGTGAAGGAGCGATTCCGCTGGCTGATTCGGATAGCTCAGATGATTCTACCCGAAGCAGGGCGTCGACGGCGTCTCGTCGTTCGAAAACTGCTCGTCGTACCGGTACGCGTGTGGAGTTACGTAAGTCATCGATAAAACCGTACTTCAAACCTTTGAGCGTGATATCCAGTGATGAAGAGAGCATGTCGCAATCGGTCGTTGAAGACGAGCCGGGCGCACGCTTCCCGACGACCCGCAGTAAGAAACGAACGCAGAAGAACGAAAGCGAACATTCGGATCGCGAGTCTGTGTTTTCAGATAGGAGCGAAAGTACGACCGCTGGAGCTAGACGTCGCACAAGGCAATCTATTGCTTTGGGGGAGTTATCTCGCACTCCGCAGGCTAAATCGTCGAGCGCGATACCCAGCGACGAAGAGAGCACGTCGCAGACGATCGTTGAAGACGAGTCGAGCGATGACTTGCCGACGACTCGCAGCAAAAAGCGAAGTAAAAAGAACGAAAGCGAACATTCGGATCACGAGTCTGTGCATTCAGATTGGAGCGAAAACGCGACAGCTGGACGTGGCAGACGGACAAGACGGTCCATCGCGATAGGAGAACTATCTAAAGCTACGCCTACGAAAAGTCAGAAATCTGCTCAGGCACAAGGAAGAATGAATGAGTTTAAAAAAGTGACCAAAGAGTCGTCTAAAAAGTAATGTTAAAAGTATGGCCTTTTGTTATTTTCGTATTAAGGTTGAAGATTGTACTGTTTCCGTTGTATTTGGTTTAGCAATTATGTATAGTTAGTGATATCCATTTTTCTTTGTAAAGTATAAATTTTTTATATTATAAGAATTTTTTTGTTCGAAACTAAATGAACGTGTGAGACATGAATTTATTTAGAAAATGAATTGGGTACGACTATAAATTTAGGACGAGGCTGGAATATTGTTTGTATGGGAATGTTGCATTGGGCCTACGATTTTTTTTTAGTCTCAAGAGATTTTAGGCGGTAATATTTCAATGATATCGTCAAACAGCATTCATCTTCTGTTTGACTTTTATTTTTCGATGGCCTATATCCTGTAATGTATGGCCACGGTAGCATGATCTCAAAACAAAATCTGTCCTTTGTGAATTCATGAATTGATTTCTAGTAACATATACTTCTTCACCATGAGTTCATTTTTTTGTGAGAAATAATTAATTAATTACCTACTCGATTATTTGAACGACCGAATTCTCGATTGTATTTCATGGCTTCAACTTACAACACTATCACAGAATGATTCAATATGCGAACGATAAACAGTCTATTTTTTTTAAATTCACTAGTATCGGCTCACTTTCTTTCTTTTTTTATATTTCATTTGCGATGGAGGTAATACTTTTTGAAGTGAATAGGTACTCCGATCTGAGAATTGATAAGGAGAAATGATGAGAATGTGTAGGAGGAAAAGAACTACGAAGGTAATCATATATACCCTGAAAGTTACTAATTTTCTACTTTCTTCTATTTCATACCCTTCTAATGAATCAAGAAACGAGTAACAAACATGAGTGTAGGTAAGTACTTATAAGTACCTATTTTTCAAAGAGATGATACAAAAATACAGATTTCATTACCTAGGCCCAATCCTCCAGTTCTCATCGAGATATTCTCTTAAATTGAGATTCCCGATTAGCATACATTTTCGTTCAGACAAAAATTCATTAGTATTATTCAACTTCAAAATGAAATTTTTCTCTCTATCTGAATACGATCAGCTAGAATACATCCAGGTAATAATACCCAATAATAATAATAATAATTCAGTATCACTGAGCGTACGTATTTAATTTGACTTTTCGCAGAATAGTTGCTATTATCGCGAGATATTGAATAGGTAGTGTCAATAAATAAATTGAAATATTAAAAAAATGATGATGAGTATATGTATGTATTTGAAAAATTTATCGGAAATCCAAATGAAAGAAAAAAAAAAATTAACAAAAGAATCCTCCCCGGCGGGGAATCGAACCCCGGTCTCCCACGTGACAGGCGGGGATACTAACCACTATACTACCGAGGACTCGATAAATAGTGCTCGTTTTCGCTGTATAGTAATGTTGTCACGTACGTACATAACATAATATAGTTTTAGGAGTGAGAAGAGTCGGTATAGGTAGGCCACCTAATTTCTATTAATATTACGTTTATTCTAAAAGAATGGTAATTTTTGTTGAAGAATAACCAACGACCACAGAAAGTTTTGTGATTTGTTAAGAATGCTGCGCAGTGATGACGACGTCCGCGTCCGGCAGCTATACTTTTCATTAAACGTAGGTAGGCCTACCTATGCGTGCTTTTTAAATTTTGAACTTTGAAGTCTTAACACGTGATGTCACTTTTATGGAAAGCGTTCTCATCAACATGGGAGCAAATACAAAAATAACACGGACTCTAGTCTCATGTACAGTTTTTACAATGATCATTTTTGTGACCTGTCACAAGAAATCGATCTTATGAAATTCATACCGCAGCTACATTTTTGCAGTATGAATAGTTGAGACGTATCTAATGCAGAAATGTAGCTCTACTGCATAAATCTTAAAAAAAGATAAAAAGTCAATTTCTTCGTGACAGGTCACATTTATCTCGAGAACGGTCGAATTTTGTAAGAAATTGAAGAGAACTAAATTTGTTCTTCTTGTAATTTTGCAGCTTATGAGACTAAGACGGAAAAATGGGTCTCTTGGAATAGAAATTACCTGAGCAAAAAACGTTTTCTCCTGATCTGCTGCCAAGGGCTTTTGACCGTTATTTTTTTCGGTTAAATCTCAAATAACTCTCAGAAAATTTCATGAACGATTATCAGTCGTAGCGGTCAAACGGTTAAAACTTGGTGCCATAAATGGTTGTAACTGTTATAACAGAAAAACTTTGGTCATGGTAAAAAATTGAAAATTAAAAGAAAAAGTTAAATAATAAGTACCTACAACAATATTTTTTTGATGTTGTGATCAACCTATAATAATTATACATTAATAATTTCTTGAATTGCTTAAACTTTTCTTGACCATTGAGATATCTCCATGCATCCAGGAGATTTGAAGATTGATACGGAGTCCAATTAAATTCGACTCTACCGTATCGATCTTGTGCAAAAAAAATTCATGGAAGGAAATTATTTAAACAAACAATACATAATTAGAAAGCGTACCATAGAATGAATCAATAAAAAAAATGTGTTGAAAATTTTAACATAAGAAAAAATAGTTGAAGAAAATAATAATTAGATAGGTACAGTAGAAGAAAAATAATGGCGGAAAAAAAAAAAAAACGTGATTTAAGAAAAAAATGCCTAACTACGGCTCTTTTGAGTTTTGAGTTCTGTTGTTATCCGGCCAGTCACCACAACTAGGGCTCTATATATATATCTGATGGGTATTCGCGGACGCCATTTTGTGTGCAAAAAGATTTTTTACCCATAAGAGCCCATGTTGAGTGTTTTTCAATGAAGGATAATAGCTCCAGAACGGCTTGATGGATTTTTTTTTCAAATGACCCGCGTTGGAAAGAAAACTTCATGGACAATCGATGATTTCTTCTTCAATTTTTCTTTAAAAGAATTATTTTTTGAGTTATCGATTAATAAATGGATGCGTTTCTTTGTCCAAGCGCTCACAAACCCATGTAACAAGCTACAAGCGGCAAACGTACAGTCTACGTGTTTGGGCAAAGAGACGCAATTACGTCTAAGTTTTATTCATTCATTGATAAGTCGAAAAATGATACTTTTAGAGAGAAATCAAAGAGAAGGTCGTCAATTGTCCATAACATTTCTTTCTTACGCGGGTCATTTCAAAAAAATCCATCGAGTCGTTCTCAACCTATCCTTCATTGAAAAAAAAGAATTAAACATGGGCTCCTATACGGGGGAAAAATTTGTTTCTCACACAAAATAGCGTCGGCGAATATCCATCACATATAAGGCTTTTCCAGCGTTCCATATTGCATAATTATCTGCCTGATTCTTATCAATACGGTGGGCTCCCTAACATTGATCTTATGGCAGGTTGACACCGGAATGAAAATGAGTATGCAACCTAGCAATACCCATAAGAATAATGTTAGAAAGCCCACCGTATTGATAAGAATGAGGCGAATAAGTATAGATACCTAAAAGAGACAAGATAGCTAACTTCGTTAGTTCTAGTGTTCCACTGCACGCCAACACAGCGACACAGTATTCTTGGGCTAAATTAACATTGCGCTTATGGATGTTTTTCAGTTTTCATCAATTATTTCGGAAACCGTTCATTTTTATGAAAAAATGAAGAGAACAAAATTTATTCCCCTTGTAATTTCCTATCAAATGAGACCTACTTTGAATTTTTTTTTTCAAAATATGAAATAGGTCTCATACGATAGGAAATTACAAGGGGAATAAATTTTGTTCTTTTCATTTTTTCGTAAAAATAAACGGTTTCCGAGATAATTGATAAATACTGAAAAATGTCCATAAGCGCAATGTTAACTTAGCCCTACAATACAGTGGCGCTATCTCTCGGCACGTAAATTAGCTCGACAAAAATCGGGTACCGGATTTTAACACAGCGCATATGGAGAGTTAGCTATCTTATCTCTTTTAGGTATCTATATGAATAAGTATGCAATATGGAACGCTGGAAAAGCCTTATAGAACCCTATCACAATTACAAAACATGAATCTGCTGAAAAGTATGTCTTGCGCTGAACCGGAATTGAACCTTTTTTGCAGATCCTTGTTGCGAGTTTGACCATTATTATTTAGGTCAGGATAACTGTTATGACCGTTTGAAAGTTATAAAATACATTGTTTGAAACGGTTATCGGTCAATTGGTCAAGATCGATACTTTTTTTCAATCACGGTTGTTGTAACTTATAACCTTTGACTATATACCTCTTATTATGGACTGAGCTTCGTCCATATACTGCACTGTTAAACGAGCGTGAAAACATGTGTAGCGTGCGGAGGAGCTCCAACGTAGGCAGCGCGGGTGAGTGCGCGGAGGAGTAACAGCTTTTCCTCCCTCCGCAATCAACCGCGTCGCCTGTTGAGTCCTCCGAATTTTATTTTCTGATCATATCTTTCCACGGGAAAACGTCGTCTTAGCTTAGTCCATAAGGGTATATAGTCAAAGCTTATAACAGTTAAATAACTGTTAAATTCCAAGCCCTACATCTGCCCCAAAGTTTGTGTTCTTTCTTTTTTTCTCTCTCTCTCATTGGTTCCACGTTTTTTGTTCAGCGTGCATTCTAGGCAGTCTTGTCATTCTAAGAACAGTAAACTCAATTCTCCTGTACTAGTACTGGATGTAGCAATGTACTCCAAGAGTGTGGAACAGCCAACTGAAAGCCAGAAGCTGAAAACCGAATTTCTGCTGATAACACAAAATCCGAAAGCCAGCTTCAAGCGCACCTTTCGGAACCCAAAAACTGAATTCAGTCTGATCTTTTTGGCTAGCTTTTGAAAACTATGTTTTTTAATCGAGTTCAACCACTTTTACTTCTTTTTTTTTTTTACTATTCTAATAAATAATTCATCATTTTCTGGCAATAGCATTTCAACATCATTAATATTATTCATTTTCATCAATTGCCATGTTGGGACTTCTTTGAATTCTTCTTGTATGTACCTCTAATAGAGATCCTTTTCTCCTGATTGTACCCAATTTTATATCGATTGAAAAGCTGACCCTGGCCAAATTTTTTTTTGAACAACCACAAGCCGAAGCTGAATCTTTCATCTGCAGCGCACTGGTCTGTAGGATTGCTCCATGAAAAGAAGGGAAGTGAAATGTAGGCTTACTTTTTGTTTCATGAAAATTGAAAATTTCCAAAGGCACTTTTCAAGAATTGTATTGTGTGACACACTGTTCATCATTCACAAAAGGTGAATAGGATAACGCAAATTTTAACAAAATAGAAAACATTAGGTATTTAAAATTTTATTCATCTGTACTAGACAAAATACAATACCTAGGTAAATTATTAAACAGAAAGAGAGCTTTCATGATAGGAAACGGGAACAAATTAGTAAAGTGAGCAAAGTCTCAAATCGACAGAAAAGGAAGGGTATCTTTTGTCAGTTTAAAAATTTGAGAATTGAAACAAAACTTAAAATTTAAAACACATAAAAAATTTTCCAAACTCATCAAAGTGCATTTTAATAACTTACTGGAACAAAAATTGATTACAAAAAAGTTTATTTTGGCCTACAATTTATAGAAAAGCTGTCAAGTTGAATGTCTCGTTTTTCAGAAGTTGGCGTATTATTGTACACGTCTACAAGTGCATGCATTCCCCATATAGTCTACGCACTAATTACTCACTTCCACACGAAAAAAAAAGGCTTGTTTCATTAAATTCAAGTTTCTCCTGGATGCCGATACGTCTTCATCAATCCGACATTGTAAAACCTACGAGTGGAATTACAAAAAAAGAAAAAAATCATCCGTGTTTTTTTCACATAAAATAAGAGAAAAAACAAAATAAAATTTTTGGAACTTTTGACCACCATTAGAATTTTTTAATTTTTACTACGTTTCGGTAAGCATGGCTACCATCATCAAGTATGACCAAACTAAAATGAAAGAAAATAATCTAATTTAGGTATAGAAAGATGATGAAAAATAATATTCAACTAAGGTATGTACTTGTTCACATAGTTCTTCCCCTTTGACGTGTTAAAATTGCAATCCGATGACGCCGCAATTGCAATTGACCTATATCTATTTTCAAGCTCGATGAATGAGACCGAGGGCTAAATCTATCTACTGTAATTCATGACGTTGATGCGCGTAACTGAATGCAACTGGTATCATTGTTAAGGTCGTTTGTCGGCGTCAACTGACCTTGTCACGCACTGTGTTTGAAGTGTATAAAACTCGGATACTAAAAAATCTTCAAGCTTATAAATTACTAGCGTGCGGTAAATGGAAAATTCATTCTTTACTATCGTTTTAAATAAGATGGGTATTATCAATTAATACAGGAAAAATCTAATTGAATTCAAAATTAAAGCCTAAAGCTCGAATTATACAACAGAATCATAAGAAATTTTCATAGTTTATAGTAAGTACATCCTGACGGCTTTTCCTCTCTAGAAATCTAGGTTAATTTGCGAAAAATGACCTTTATCCGTCGTCCGCTGACCATCAGCTACCTTGAGATGGAGACTTGAAAAAAATTCGACTACCTCATTATAGATGATAGGAGGAGGACTTGAAAAAAATGTCGATAATAGTGAGTTCTCACAAGTCGAAGTTTCAACAGAGAGAGGCGATCGGAAAAATTCCGATTTTTGAGCTGTACATGGTAGGAGGGGGACTTCGTAAAAATTTTGACTCTCGAGCTTTATGTCGTCATCTTTGCATCTAATCATGGAACTTGCAAAAAAACGCTAGGTATACTTTTTTTAAATCTGAAAAATCGAATTGAAAGAGTTTCCTAAAATTTAAGGATATTGAAAGTAAAGTACATCTGATGAGTCAACATTTTTTCAAATCCCACATTCTCCACGAAATAGGTTTCCTGCCCTCTCGTTTCTCTTCGCGTTAAAGAACCCGTGAGTTATTTTCCAAGTTCATATTTTTCTCATTAGCTCAAAAGTCAACATTCTTATCAAGTTTCTCGACTCATTTATTGTATATTGCTCGAGAGTTGAAATTTCTTCAAGTTTCCCTGTTCACAAAAAACGTGTTTACTGCTTTCTTCGTTTATCTTCGTTAAAAAAAAAAACGTGAGTTTTTTCCAAGTCTTCCCTATCATTTTCAAAATTTTTCCTATTAGAGGGACTTTGAAGAATTTCAACTTCCGAACTTTATATGGTAAGAGGAGAAATTGAAAACAGTTTTGATTTTCGAGCTCTGTATGATGGGATCGGACTTGAAAAAATATTTCAATTCTCGATCATCGAAATTTTTTCCAAGTTCCGCTCCTATCACATGTAGGAAGCACGAAATTTCAATTCCCTTTTACAGCTTGAAAGTCAACATTTTTTCCAATTTCAGATTATTTCTCAGTCCCCGTGTTTCCCATGAAACAGGTTTTCTGATCCCTGCAACCTTCGTTTAATTCCGTTGAAAACCTGTGAGATTTTTTAATAGGTTCAGCAACACGGAACGCTCTATAATAGACTTGAAACATGAGGTGAAATAAAAATATCATCTACCTGATATTCCAACTGAATAACCCTACATCCTTTCAGTTACTCTTATACAAAATTCATAAGACACCATCATTTATCCTTGGATGAAATTGTTGACTTCATTGCAGTCTGCAATGCACTATAATTGCACAGAGAGACTCTTCCTACGCTATTACATAAAAAGGATGAACCGGTTCCCTATGGGTGACAGACAGAGAGGCTCGCTTAAGCGGATTACGGTGGGATAGAATTTTAGAAATAAGAATACTTAAAAATAATGAAAATTCATATCGTAATCAATAATCAGGATGCATTAACTATTACAAAAATCTGCGGACGCAGTTTTTCTAGCAAATATTAACGAGTTCTACGTACAGATTATTGCGGAATGAGCTATACCAAACGTTTTACGTGAAAATTATCGAACGATACTTCACACGTATTCATGCATATTTTTCTTGATAATGTTCATCAATATAAAAGGTACACGTCGAGTTGAAATTTATTAACAATTTATTTCAGGAATAACTTACCAAAATGCTTGCTAAAGTACTCTCGTTCACTATTTTTCTTCATCATCATTTATTATGCTAAAAAAGATTTGTACCTACATATTATGGAGAATCAAGATTTTTCGTATAAATTAGAATATTGATGAAAACCTGACACGTTTATGAAATACGTCTTCATGTAAAATTTTAATCTCTTTGGTGCCTGTTCTGACATATTCAATCTAACAGATGCACTACGGCTGTCAATTTGAGGAAAAGAAAAAAAAAAAACCTCGAACTTTAAATTCACTGTGCACTGTAAATCATGACAATTGGTAGGTACCTACTTTAACAGAAATCAATAGTAAAAATATTACAACACATGTATCGAATATGAGTTTTTTTTATGACAAGTACATGGTTTTGCGGAACAAGATGAGGTGCGGCGAGTGAAGCGATAAATGTACGAGTCATGAATGAAGCTCACATTTGATACATGAATTGTATTATATTTTTCAAAACGAATGTATCAGAAGAGGAGAACAGGTGAGTTCAAATTTCAAAATACTCGGAAACCATCGGCATCATGACACGATTCACTCATACTATGGTGGAAAGTGACTTTTCAATCATACTACAGTCTATTCCACAAGAGTTTAACAATATAAATCACGGGGAACCCGCATTCCATTCACATTTCGTAACGTAAAACAAGCGTGAGTGACGTGGGTTGCCTATTCTCTATAATGTTAAACTCTCGTGGAATAGACCTTCTCTCGCAATGCAACTCTGCTAGGAAAAAACGCTCTTTCGATACAATGGTTTTGAAAAAATTTTTTCCCTCTTCGGAAAGTGTGAGTCGTCAAAGTTCACGCGGACAATGTCTAGGTAAAAACAGCGAAATCTTCCAGCTGTTATTTTTTGAATAGCGAATAATAATAATGGAACATGCAACACTCTTCTAGGAACCGGTACTCAGAAAGTTTTCAAAGTTTGTCTGTTACTTTTGCGATAAATAAACCGTAACGTACGTCAACGCGTTAAATTCCTAAAACTTACGCGGACTGTCGGTTCGTTAAACCTATTATGAAAGAATTATTGAACATCAGTTAATGAGGAAAAAAATTCATTGAAACTGGTATAATTCAGGGTTACGCGACAAAGTTGAAAGCTCTTTTTATACTTTATAACGATAATGTTCGTTCAGAGGTTATAAATTGACGTCGTCATACTTCTCTCTAGGTTACCTATACAGAAATGATAAAATTCCGTTAATATTGCAAAAACTTGCACGTAAAAGATATATATCATCAAATTTACATCTTCCTTTTTATTTAATAATTCACAATAATATATTATTGAGCCGTTGAACCAATATCGATGTCACAATTTTTTACCATGAATATGCAAATAGAACTTACTGATAATTAAGTTGATTTTATGGTAAATTTATGTATAGAGACGTCAGTGCAGATCCTTAAAAAAAAAAAAAAAAAAACTGCAATTTTCAATACTCTTGTTTGTATTTAGAATAAAATAAAATTATCCAGAAATCAAAGATACCGGCACTAATGAAGATTTTGTCCGAGGAAAGGGTTCAAATTTATTTTACTATCGATCGAGTGTTGCTGGCCTAGAAAATTTTGTGCATCCATAAAAAATGAATAAATATTACGTTTCTCGAATTGAAGAAAGAAAAAAAAAAAAAGGGAGTTAATCGATCGACACGAAGTTTTCTTATTACTATCGAGTAGAACAAGCCACTAAAATAATTCGGTCTTTCTTATAATCTCTCGTTGTCTCTCGGAAAGCTCATTCATAAAAACTTGGTACACGCGGTCATTTGTTTCCAACGTTGATGAGATCAAAAATAGAATAAAGCCTGTCGCTAGGTAATTACGTTACAGAGCACTATCTCTCACCTGAGTAATTATATTTTCATTCGAAAATCTGAAGTTCAATATTTCCATGTGTAATAGACCAATTTATCCGAAACGGGAAAATGTCTCTGTGGAATAAAATTCTTCGTCATCTTATCGCATTCCAATCGTTATTGATACCTACCTATATTCTTACTACAGAAAATAAAATATATACGCGCGAATAAAATTTTGGCAAGAGTAAAAATTGGGGTCATGGTTCTCTACTGAAATGTTTTACATGACCAAATGAACCGCGAAAAGCGTCTAAGTAGCAATTCTAAGAATTTTTGCTAAAATGTCATGTTGAGTGCTATGTTAAAGAAAAATGAACCAGGAATTTTTGGGGACAGTAATTGTTACGAATTGTCAAATTGTATTGAAAGAAATTCGGATAGAGGCGCTAATTTTGAAGCTAAACTGTGGTGATAAGTGGTATCAGAAATTTTGGAGATCGTAACAGTTCTCTATATTTTGTGAATGTAAACGGTGTAAAAATGTTGAATTATATCGTCCGATAAAATGTGTTCTCTTTTTATCGTAATAAATGATTTTTTTATCGTTGTGGTTATTCGTAGATATACAGTATAGATACAGTAAACATAGGGGATAACGGAATGTCCAGCAGGTGATCTATTCGTCGACAGTGATGTCAATGACCAGTCTGAAAGAAGATTAAACAGCAGGTTGATGTTACCAATTGTTATGGAAATTGCCAGCCTAACTTCTTGCCACGGAACAGAGCAATCCATGGGCTACTTGACAGTCATGAAGAAGGTGGCTAAGCTGGTGCGAGCAGGGGACAATATTGATACATGAAAAGCAGTAGAAAGTCAGTGCCACGAAAAAGAGGACGAGAATACTGAAGTGAGTCCCACCGCCTCAACAGATTATCCACTTTCCTGTGAAATAGCACCCAAGAGCAAGTTTGAAAGCCTTATATTTCGTGCAAAACTGAAAGCTCAGGGTCGACCAAAACGGGTTGCGAGGCAATTATGCTCATTCAACAAGACAAGCGTTGATCGAAAAGCTCCGGATCGCAACGGGAAGAAACGTTCTGCAAAGAGAGAGCAGAAAGCCAACGGCAAAAGACGACGCTTTTTGTCAGAAAATTTCTGGTGTCCCGTATGCGCCTCACGATTTAGCAGCGATGACACGAACCTTATGTTGACGGATTGTTGTCAGCAGATTGTCCATAAATCTCGTTTCCTCGAATTTGATCTATGTCCAGACTGTGGAGCATAGCTAACCGTAAGTAAGCTTTGATTTTACTAGCCAAAGGTAATGTAGTATATCTACGAATGCCGTTTTACCCGTAGATACTGTATCTACGAATAACGCTAACCTTTTTTAAATTTCACAATAGGTATTCTAAGACATATTCCATAATGTCTTCGATGTCATTCTCTTCATCGCCTCTCATCCTCACTCCCCCTCTTACACTTGGAAATATTTCTCAGTAGGTCTACACTTCTCTAGTTCTTTTTCTCTTTCAGTTGAATTTCCATTGATTGAATGATTCAGGAAAGGCTCAACTTGCACTGATTTAAAAAATGTTTTTTTTACAAATAAAAATAAAAAATCAATTAGAATAATGGTTCTTTCTGAAATGTATAACTTGTAATAGATTGTTCATTCAAGCCAAGTTTCAGCTTTCTACACTGATTCATTTGTTTCTTATAATTTTTTGAAAATTTCTAATTTGCTATGAGACTCTGTGTTAAACCCAAAATGTTCAAGACTAAGCACATACAGCGCAATCTGGGAATTTGTTAAGAAATAACGACATAATCAGGGGCAACCAGGGATGCACAGCTAAAGCCGTTATTGGCTTAAGTTTAAGCTCAAGCTCTTGTATTGAGCATTTTTAGTAAAGCCAAAAGACAGCCAATGAATTCTGAGATATCAGATTTTTAGCGAAAAGCCAGCCGTTAGAAAATTTTGATTGTTTACATGTAAAATTAAGCTATTATAATTAAGTTTAAGTTTTAAGGCATTATTTTGCCCTTGTCTGAAAGAGCTAAAATCCAGCTAGTGAATTTATTGGAATTGGCTGTCAGCCAAAAGCTAAAGTTCAAGTCAATACTGATCGGCTGCGCATCCCTGGGGACAACAATTCTGTTACACCCACGCGTCTTAACACGCAGCGCGATCTTGTGGTAGTATCCAACAGACCGTCTACTTTTTCAAGTTTCAACAATGCGAGTATTTGTCTGATACTTATATAGTCAATGTAAAGGCTGATAGACTTTATATAGGTACTTTTGCCTACAGATAACAGTTCTGTGACGTCACGGAAAATACGTTTACATTCCCTCTGGAGGCACCGCGCAATTTCAGTGCAAGGCGACGCTAGCGCTGGTGCAGCTCATAATTTTTGGTTGATCCTCTGGGTGGGATTTTTATTTTTTTTTTCTTAAACTAAACAAGAACAAAAGAACACAGTTACTTAATCGTCAAATGAAATTTTGCGGTTGAGTAAACTGTATTCTTCTGTTCCGTATTATAGACTGGTAAATTTCTTAGAAAAATGCCTTGCTAGAAGCATTTCGTGTAACAATTGAGTAAACGATGGTTCTTGAATGTTTTGGACCCGCTGAATACGAAAATTGTTGTTACTTTTTGAATTGACCCCCGGAAGGACCTGAAAAGGGGGGGAAAGGGGTAAAAAATTCTTTTTTTCTCAGTTTCTGCGGAAAGTATGCGTCTGAGGGGAAAAATACCTCTTAAAAAAAATATTCCACACAAAATTTCCTATCGGATAAGATTCTTACATTTTAGGCTAGCGCGTCAGTGTTGCCAGAGAGGAGAGCACAAATATGATATGAACATGAAAATACTTACTTTATCATTATTTTAGCCAAACACATAGGCCACGCGGTTCTGAGGTGATACACTGCACACATTCGGAATAGAAATTATGAATTATACCAAAATTATCGCAATTATGACCTTTTTCACTCTCAACCAGTGCTCCCAGTTATGAAGAATAATAATTCAAGCTTAATACAATGCTTGCAATTTCCATAAAATAACTATTTTTTATTAAAATGCGTTTCAATCATAAAAAATTGCCAAGGAACTCCGTAAGCTATTTTTCTGAACATTATACTTTATTACAAACAAAATTCAGGACAAAGGTTTTTCTGCTGAAATTTGTTCCTTGTGGTAGTCTGTACATACTGTAAACGTTCACCTCCCCTAAACCCCTTGCCCCGCAAGGAACAAATTTCAGCAGAAAAGCCTTTGTCCTGAATTTTGTTTGTATTGAGCTTATATTTTTTTCTAGACTGTAACCCCACCTTGTAAATAACAACTACCCCATAACGTCGTTATTGTAATAGGATATTAAGAAGAAAATTTTTTCAAGTATCTATCTTTATAAGTGCCCAAAATTGGAATTTTTTTTTTTTTCTCTTGAACCTGTATGTCAAAATAACATCCGCAATATTTTCCCAGTCTCCATCTACATTGGTCTTATGACGGGATAATTTAATATAAATTATCGGACATTAGACTTAAGATAGTTCTGTTCTAGGGTAATGAGGCAAACAAGTGTGAAGGGCCCTGTAGTCATTATAAATAACACTGTAAGAAATATTGCACCCTACAAAGAAAATTGTACTCATAAAAAAACAAGTGGGACTATAATTACAAATTGTACCCGAGATTTTGCTCTCACACACAGAAGCACATGCAATCTACCTTGGGGCCTGAAATTTGGAAATTGCTATGCAAAAATAAAATCTCGAGTAACAGAGAATGTATGTATTACTTGAGTGACGTCACAACATATTTTTCCGGTGAGAACTTTTTTTTTTCTTTTGTTTTTTGCAATTGCATAGGGGCTCTCGTCTCCGGAGGCAAGAGCAGTATACTGTATATCACCTCAGAACCGCGTATGTGTTCGGCTAAAATGATTATAAAGTAAGTATTTTCATGTTCATATTATATTTGCGCTCTCCTCTCTGGCAACACTGACGCGCTAGCCTAAATTGTATGAATCTTATCTGATAGAAAATTTTGTGTGGAATATTTTTTTATTGAGGTATTTTTCCCCTCAGACGCATACTTTCCGCAGAAACTGAGAAAAAAAGAATTTTTTACCCCTTTCCCCCCTCTTCAGGTCCTTCCGGGGGTCAATTCAAAAAGTAACAACGATTTTTGTATTCAGCGGGTCCAAAACATTCTAGAACCATCATTTACTCAATTGTTACACAAAATGCTTCTAGCATGGCATTTTTCTAAAAAATTTACCAGTCTATTAATGAAATGTGCTCCAACATATTGAATAGTAATCAAAAAATAGAAGTAAGAATTTTCAACGCAAGCAACAGATTGTCGTTGGATCGGAAAAAACCTCCTATGTGGCAAAAATAAAATTTTACAGGAGAAGCAAAAAACTGATTATTTTGTGAAAAGAAGGCCAAAATACTTTGGAAACGTCTCATTAAATGTGGACAAGCTTCTTTGATACTGTAGTAACAAAAAATTTTCAAAATTGTCTAAAATATGGCGGTATTGGGCGATAAATGCACATAGGAGGAATTCCTGGCCCTAAATATTGCACATAAGAAGTTTACTCTGCACATAGGAGGTATTCGAGACCACATTTTCTGGATGGTGCACGTAGGAGGTATTCAAAACTGCTCCTACCGGCGTAATTTTGAACTTATAGCACATAGGGGATTTTTCCAGTCGATGCGCCTTGAAATTCCGCGTCCAACCATATAAAAAAGTGCATTTCTCAAAAAATGGCACATAGGAGGGTTTTTCCGATCCAACGACGAGATTTTATTTTGAATTACCGCCTCCACTTTGATTTTGGACCAAACCTTTGTTGTACGTTGTCAACTGTCAGCATTGACGATTTATGAAATATGTACTGTAATGCCTAATTCTCCCAGCGCCGGATCGTATGTTTGCGTCAAGACTTCAAAGTTCATGGGAATGGAAAGATTTCTATTTTTATAAAAAAAACTATAATAATCACGACACCATTGAGTGAAATGAACAAAATGAACAAAAAAAATGGTGGAATGAAAGTAAAATAATCACTTATATTCTACCTATTTTTCTTCACATCACCCAATCGATATGATACAAATTTGCAAAGAAACGCTCTCACAAAACCCAGCACCGAAAAATTTCTCCTCTAGAATTCTCTCACTAACCAAGTTGGACACTTTTGAAACGTCCAAACACGGGTAAATAATTTTGCCCCAACTTTCTTATTTTGTTTCTTACACATGTGTCGAGTTTTAACAACTTCGCATTAGGCACAATTGATACTTATTCCTGCATAAAAAAAGGTTGTTGAAAATGCCCATTACCCTTACTACGACAAATATTTTTATATTTAAGGACCATATCCATAAAATTTAGGTGATACTACCGGCAGCGAAAGAAAAACCCTTCATGTTAAATTATAAATGACGTTTCTATAAATCGATCGCTAAATTAGACAGAATTTTACTCCACAGATTGGATCCTAGGGGAACATTACTTACTTTCGACGAACTGATGCATAATGTAAAGATTTTGTCACGAATCATGATCGAAAATTATAGTCGTAAGGTATACCAACACATTTTTTTGTTTTGTGAAGCGACAAAGATAAAAATATAATTATTAAAATATCAATCGAGTTTAATTATTCGTCGCTGAAAGAGTAATGATATGCCGATATTCTCGAAAAATAAGTTTTAAATTCAAAAAAAGGGACAAAAAATTATAAGCTTTACTTACCTACGTGTAGGTATATATGAGCGTGTAAATTTGCTAGCAAACTCCATAAATAAATTTGGGTGTAATGGCCATGGAAGACGTGAAAAGTTATGGAAAAATACTGAATACCTCTCTCATGTACGATAGCTTTTTTTTGTCGTTGATGATTTTAAAATATACCGTAAATTTTTTTTAATGAAGCAAATCAACTCGGACGGATGGCATGATCATAGAATGATAGAGACAAAAAAAAAATAAAATAAAATAAAATGAAAAAATACGGGGATGTTTCTCTTATTACAAGAACTTGCTTTGCTGCGTGATTTTAGACTTGGTATTTAAAATAATAATTCCTCTTCAAAAACCCTTTATAGTCAAAGTAAGAAGGAAAAACAATAAAATTAGAAAAATAATGACGAGTTTGTGATGTTTTGTACTTGCATGAATGAGAAAGTTTATTTCGCTACTAAAATTATAAGTTTTGAATCCCTGGTATAGATGATACTTGAAAATGTTGGGTTAGAAATAGTCTCCGTGGGATAAAGATGGCCCGTAGCCTAAGTCTGGAGAGTCTTGACCTTATCTTCGCTCATGTTTGGTCAGGGCCTGTGTATTGGCTGATGCACACGACGCTAATATTATGCTAGCGTTTTACCAAGCGTTGACCAATCAGAGAGTGCTAGTATGGTTAACGCATGGAAAAACCATGCTAGTATCTTTTGATTGGTCAACGCAGGGTCAAAGTATTGAAGCACGCTTGCATTTCAACATCGAGTGTACCAGCCTTAAAACTCAAGTCTTCAGAATCTATACTAAGGTACCTTGTTCTGTGTGTTGGTAATATGGTATGCCAGGTTATAAATTGACTGAGAACTCTTTCTCTGTCTTTAAAGTAAGTCAAGGCTATAACTACTTTATGTCGTCATCAGAGAGCTTGGAATTTTCGGGAATTCCGGTTACGCAAATTCTTATTCCCACCCCTCCCCTTCATAAAAATTCATCTTCATATTATATTAATAATAAAAAAAAGAAGACACTGGTATAAATAAAACTGATGAGTATTAGAGGCTATAAGAAATATACAAACATAAACTCACAAGAAAAGATTGGCTCGTATCAGATGACCTTCTAGTTATCTGAGGAAAGAAACCACGACTACCTAGCAGTGCCGCTCGAAGGAAAGTATACCATATGAAGTTTCTTGCCGGAGAAAATAGCTTGTGTTGTGATCGAGCAAAGTATACGAAGAGCATTTAAACATTGGTCGCCAGACGGTGGGTATGGTTTGGAGCTAGATAAAGAACGATGCTGGGAACTTGAGGAGGAGCACAGTTTGGCTGGTACACAGACAGGTAGGTGCGAACTAACTCGCGGAGAGCGCCGTCGTGACCCAATCTGAAGTTTTAGTAGTGTATTATCTTTGACAGGGTGTTAGAAGAAGAAGGGGAAAAGGCTAGTAGATTTAGCATACTAGGGATCTCCGTATTTAAAAGCCCTGGCTGGGGAAATGAGGTTGTAATTTTATACTTGTATACATGGACATATTTCGAAATTGCCAACAAATTAGGGACACACTAAGAGAGGGGCGAGCTTGGACTCACTTGGCGAGCAAAGCAAGACTTGACAAAATTGATTAGAATTGCCACTAGAGAGGATTTCATATATTCTACCCTCCCCCTTCCCTTAATTCAGGGGATCGTGGAGTGCTTTTGCAACAAATGTATACGAATGCGAGAGAATGCGTAGGGAGTAACATTCCAGCAAGAGTCGCTTTTATAAAATCATGAGGTACTAACCACGATGAAATCAGGCGCGATTAAGTCGAATTGGGCGATGAACTGTATTTTTTTTTCAATCGATTTCGAGACTCAACAAAAAAGTGAAACAAGAAAAAAAAGTTTTATATTGTATCGACGAAGTTGATCAAAGAACGCAAGGAAATGTATGTGTAATAATTGGAACGATGTAATAACATCGATGGAAACATCGTTTATTCGTTGTCTGTGACGTTATCAAGAGACTTATTTCAAAAAAGTTATCACAGAGTGTGGTCTGAATGACGTCAACAAGAATATGATCGCAAAAACTTGCTTCGTAGTCTTTCCCCAAGCTATTGCCTAACCATAGTTCTAACAGCGACGCTATTTATACAGTCTTGTACGTAAAAAATTTTTCCAAGAATCCAAAGTAGGGTATTAAGGCCACAGATGAAACTTTTTCACGCTTTACAATCTCAATTCAAAAATTGAAGTCGTTTGCGACTTAAATCAACAGAAAGCCGACCAATTTTTCTTATCATATTGTCGCGAGGGTGGATACTAGATGGAAAAAGGATATTTTCGCAGCGACAAAATAATTATACTCGGGTATCGTCTTCCGAGGATGTATGGCTTTATAGAAAAATTGAGTCGTAGTTTAAACGAGTTTCATGAAAATCGCTGAAAAAGCCAATTGTAGTTCTTATTTACCGTGTGTGCTGGGAATTTTTCTGACGAATATTTAGATTCTTGTGTTGTTTTCATTTACCGATGACGCATTAGGACTATCGAACAATATCCTTGCGTCAATCGGAAAACTTTGTCAATTTTCAACCGTACTTATGGCGTGATCCGCGCGGCGAAAAAATGTGAATTTCAAGTATGTACTTCGGTAAAATTAAGGCGAAGACGAGGAAAAAATAGCACTCGATTGTACATTGCCGCGTGTCTCGGTATCTGATAAAAGAGAGGCGAATAACCGCCACACTTGCACGTGCATTCTCCACATCCGAGGCTCGTTTTACCTGCTCCGGTTATCGGTGAAGCCCTATAATGAAGGGAGGAAACAGTTTAAAAAATTTCACAGCTCATTACCTTAACATAGGCCCCTATACTGGTAGACCTTCGTCAGGGCATTTTCACCTTCCTGTTTCGTGGAATGTTGTAATTTACGTACCTAACTAATATTTTGTGACAAATTTTCAACAAATAGTGAAATGAATCAATTGCGTCGATAAATATTTGATTACGCAATAAATTGGTATCGTACGATATAGGGTACACATATGCGAAAAAGATTACCTGTGATGTCTCTCGTTAGTCACTCTCGTCTTCTGCTCTTTGACTCGAAATTTTTTTCTCGTTTGTAACGATCATTAGCCTCTAAACATCCTGTAGGTCAACTCGCTGTACGGGTTGTTGTGCCTTACTCGATTCAATTTTATGGAAAGACGATATAGGAGGAGGAGGAGGAAAAAGAGCGAGAGAGTGAGAGAAAAAAAAAACAATTTTATCGTAACAGAAGAGAAAGGTTTCTCTTGAACTTGAAATTTACAGTCCTATAAATTCGGAAGTCTTCCGTAAAACCGGAAGTATACGTCGTATATAATACAACCTAAGAACAGAGTTTACGTGCAAGATTAAAATTTTATTGAGAATCGTCTGCAGCGTAGGTAGGTCTAGAAAGAAGAACAATAAAGCGAGAAAGTAGGCTCGGAGTAACAGAATAATTTATATCACCTTCGTAATATTCTAATAAATATATGTACGTCTGTAAAAGTGTCCCGGTTTAACGTCATCAATCGTCATCGCAAGTACCGTAACATCAACGAACTTTGTTACCCTTTCTAAGATTATACCCAGGAGCTAAATCGGGGCACCTGGGAAAACACTCATTATACTCGACAGTAATTGGGTGAATGATAAATTTATCGATCTTCGAAAATCTTTTTTCCTCCTATTTTTTTCTCTTCATTTTCCAGATTGTAACGCAAAATCAATACCGGTATTGTAATGCACATTACTGCGAAGTATGCTGACATCACTCGACCTTAGCATTTAAATCGTACAAAGAAGATCGCTGCTCTAAGCCAAGGTAAAATAACGCAGACTGTCAATTAATTTTTTGTTGCTCTGGATGTTTCTGTTGGCCTACTGATACTGAATTCTACGCGTACAATTTCCCGCCTTCGAGACTCGCGAATGTGTACCTTCGCTCTTCCTTTTCACCCAACCCTCGTCTGCTTGAGATTCTTTTCGTCCGTCTGTCGCACTCCCTTCCCCTCCAACTCCTTTTTTTCCAACTACCTGTCTGACCATCACTAATACTACTACTAGTACTACGACTATTTCTCAACTTGATCGCGCTTGCGTGACGACAATACGTACACTTTGTAATTTTGGAAGGAGATGATATTAGAAAGCATACGTTCAAATGGCTTGGTTGCATTGTATTCGTCGCTTATGGGTAGAAAAGACTACAAATTTGACGGCAAACAACTGAACTTTCAAAAATCGATATTAAAATTTTAAATTGGACGCATCGGTACTTAACCTTTTATTAATATATCTATGCAGAGGATAGAGCGAAAGCGTGCTTAGTTGACACTTGGCAAATTTGCATTATGGTTCAAAGGATCTGATCGGCGCCGACTTGCGTATTGGTGCACGGTTCTGCTTACAAGGCGAACTTCGAAATTAGTCTTCATTCATCGACGAGGATAAATTCACAAAACTGTTTTACGATCGCATTATATTTCAATAAGTGTTCTTGTTCCCATCTCATTTCATATAATGAATAATATATTAAACAAAAAAAAAAAAAAAAAAAAATTGCTCTCTAAAGCAAACATTTTACGGACTCTCAAATGAAAAAAAAAAAAAAAAATTAAGCAAATGATTTAAACGTTTCATAATTTGTGTATTTTCAATATACCTATTATATGTTAACAAATTTGGTTCACTCATACCAAATTGGCTTATCAAAAGATAGAGGGAAAAAAAAGGCGCTCAGGTGTACTTAATTATCGGACATTACATGTGTGTAGCAGTTTATGCTAAAATAACAAAACCGCGCATTTCGTATGTTTGTTTTGAGCCAAACTATTCTTCTCATCTGTGGTCAAAATTAATTTCAAATACATTAAGAAAAAAGTCAACAATAATATTTCTTTTGGATTCATAATATTTCGAGAGACACAATTTTTTCACGGTGTCAATACCCCTATAATGTACCGTGAGCATGTCCTATTAAAATTTATGATAAGAATCTGGCAAACGAGTACATATGGAATATAATGTACAAACAGAAATTCCCATCCTTTGGACGGAACCCTTATACGTTCCTAACCGAAGCCTGTAATTTCTTAAAGTTCGACGATTCCAGTCCAGGTCCTTTGATGGTTGAATTTTTTCTAAGTCTTATTTCTATAAATTTATAGCTCAATCATCTAAATTTTCCAAGTTTCCCTTGTATTTAAGAAAAAAAAAAAAAACTCAATATTAAGTTTTCTTTTTGTGATACCTACCTGAATACCTAGTCAACATCTTTCGATTAACAGTTCTTCAATGGTTGCAATGTTCCAGTTTTATTCCTTTGTACACAGCTTGAATATCTCTTATCATAAAACCTGGTGTTCAAATTTTGCCCGAGTCCACTGTCCAATTTGACTTCTTTAGTTGAACTTTTTGAACATTCATGTACGCCGATATTTCGTTATAACTCGATTTAGAAGCATTCAATTGAACGCGTCTCTAGGAAAAGAACCTAACTTGACTTATGGCTTTTTGCTTTTTTCATTTTTTTCCTTTTTTCTATTTCTCCATCACGCATTTTGTACGGCAGATTTAATTCAGTATTGGTTCTGAGAAGGTGGATATAACTCTAATGAAAATAATTTACAAAAAATAATAGTTCCATATTGGTTTTACAATGAATTTTTAGCTCTTGAAAAAATCGGTCTCCACATATAAACTTATGTGATGCAGCGATCACTTTTTCAGCAGTCAAGTAGTATGCGTGTAGTATAGTAGTGTGCATATGCGAACGTGTTTGGTGGTTGGCGATTGTAGAGCGCCCCTTATAGTGGGTGAAACTCTTTCGAGAAATCGGTTCCGGTTTTTGGTTTCGCTCTCATAACATTTTGATTCCAATTTCGGTTCCTATTTCCGGACAATTTTTTTTTTGATCCCTAGTTTTGGTTTTGGTCTCAATTTTTCAAAATTTTTGGGGTTCTGGTTTCGGTCCTGGTTTTGTTCGTTTTTGTTCTTTTTTTTCAGGGTTGCAAAGTACAAACTTGCAAAGTTGAAACTTGAAAGTACTTGCTGCGGCTATACTAGGAGTAGGATTCTACAATATGACGTAATTTTTCAGCTTACCTCATGATCAAGGATCGAGAGAGACATGAAGTTTTCTCCGAAAAAATGGACAGGATTGTGCCCAACGCCCGTACTGCCGCCTAGTCCCCATCAAGATTATTTATTTATTTGCTTAGGAATACTCATAGGTTCAAAAGGGAACCTACTCAAAGTTCAATTCGAGACATTTCATTTCAGATTTCATTTTCTGGGTTTGCGATCTCACTAAGTTTGTGATGCACGAATGGATGCACTGATGCATTTTTTTCGTTAATGAAATTCCTTTGTTCGATTAGTGATTATTATTTAGTTTCAATTTTGCGACAATCCACAGATAATGAAATAATACTTTTTGATATTTCAATATTGACACGAGACCACTACTAAATATTTCAATCACTCACTACATGTTCTCAAATGTCTCGATCCCGCTGGAATACTCTATTATTTGAAGGAGTCTACACTCGCACTCTATAGCGTTAGAATGGTCAACAACAGCAAAAGGAAAACTAAACTGATAACATGACACTACTCGCAGGAAATCGATGCAAAGACCGAAACCCATTCATTGAATAGTTATTGTTCAAACTTCAAAGCACGGTAGTTCAAAGCAGAGATGTTGCACGAAAAAACGAAAACAAATACGGATCACAAAAGTAACGAAATTTTTTGGGTTAAAATAACAAAACAAAATGCAGTAGCGAAAACGAAAATAATTCCGTTCCAACAGAAAGAAAATTCTGGAAAAAGGAAATACCGAAACAAAATTGGAGACGTCTGAACAAAAACAATATGCATTTTGCACGAAAATGAAAACAAAATAATAATGAAAATAACGAAATTCTTTGGGCTGAAATAAGGAAACAAAATTCAGTAACAAAAACAAAGGTAATTTTGTTTTAACATAAAATTGCAAGATAACGAAAATAAATACCAAAACAAGATTCAAGGAATTTTGTGCAACATCTCTGGTTCAAAAGCTGATTAGCTAACATGAATTCGCTACAATACCTTCCTATTAAGATGATAGATTTCAGCAAATAAATACTTCTACGCTTGTCGTTTTTATTTTTCATCCAGAAAAAATATGCAAATACCTATGATGAGAGATTGCCCATACAGTCGCCTGCACTCGCCAGCCACTAACCAACTGCTAGACACCCGGCCTGGACAACAATTAGGATTCAGAAACGCCAAACGGGAAAAATGGAAAAGCAAAAAATTCACTATTAATTTCTTCTTCTTCTATTGATCCATTGATTCGATATAAGAGATATATGAAAAATGGAGAGAAAAGGTTGAAAAATTCTGTCGATTGATTCATTCAAAAACTCCAATAATTGGCGACAAATATGTCGGAAGAACCATAATTTTTGTGAAATCATCGTCAGACGAAAGAAGCCAAAAAAAAAAAAAAAAAAGGCTTAATTCAGCTTTCGGCTGACAGCCGAAACAAGCTGAAGCCAAATACACCAGAGTACGGCTGAATACTGTTTTTGGCTTTTGGCTGGCAGCACGGCTGGCAGCAACACTCCGCTACGCCACTGCCGTCCAATATTTAATTGACGTACGTCACGAATCGCAATTCGCAAAAATAGGCGTTTTATCCCTGAAAAAAAGATATCTTTCTCCAAAATGCGATTCGTGACGTACGTCAATTAAATATTGGACGGCAGCGCTGTTATAGTGTATATCCAATCACCCAATCCATGTTACATTGTATGGTCACAGAGAAAACCGCGTGCCGAGAACAGAATTCCATTCACGTGTTCAACTGCGGTAGTTTATTTGTACTTTCCTACGCTGTCGCAAGAGAAATCTTTGACTCGTAGTTATAAAGTGTGTGTCGAAGGAACTTCTAGAACTTCTAGAGTTCTAGCATTTTCTCATGAGTAAAGAATAATTATTATTACAATTCGGGTATTTAATCTTATCAAATAATATTTTACCATTTTGTCCTGGAGAAATATTGCAGCACCAGAAAATCACTGTTGATCGCAAATTATTAAAGCCATGCGAGAATACGAACAGACATCAGAAGAAAATAACGGTAAGAATCGTAATTTACAAGGTGGACTTAAGGGCGTGCTCTACCTCGTTACTAACACAAGAACACACAGAACCGTGGGAACACAAACACGTTATGGAGAATACTAATTACGACTTGAAATGCGCACCAAATTATATGAAACTTGGTACATCAAAAGTTGAAGGTTCTAAAAACACCGCAAATTGGTTTATAACACCTATACTTCTTCAAATAACGTTATTCTTTCGTGAGAAGTATCGCTCCTTTCAACTGATAACGTGCGAATAATCCTTTTTTTCATTGGATTGTTGATCTAATAATAATTGAAACTAGCGATTATTAACTAATTTCCGGTCTTGATAGTGTCATGTATCATCTTATTACAAAGTTTCGAGAGATTTGGAGCTAATTTCAAGTTGTAATTAGTATTCCAGGATATTTTCCCATGGTGTACTGCAGGTTGCATAGTTTCAAGTACTTACAGTGTATTTTGCATGTGTTAGTAACGAGGTAGAGCCTGCCCTTAATTTAAAAGTAGGAATTTTTTAATTACAAAAATGTGTGTATGGCACAGATTATGATGGAGATATTTCGAAGATCCCAGAGACTATCGATACACTTGTTGAGAGTGATGATATTGCGATCAAGGAGAAACGTTTCCCGGTTGTACATATTGATCAACTTCCATTAGAAGTAATTCGATATACATTTCTATTCCTCCTCTACGTATTTTCCATATTCCGTGTCTAGTGATTTGTAGTTTCATTGTAATATTATATTGTCAAATTATGCATACGAAAATTACACTAGAATCTAGAAGAACCGTCAACGTCTGTGTTGCAGGTTCTGGATACGATATTCACATATTTGACGTCGCGTGATCGCAAGAACGTGCGTCTTGTGTGTAACTTATGGTACATTAGAGGTCAACAATTCGCGGAGAAAATTACTTTGACTAGAGGCTGGGATTTTCAAGCTCTTGAACATTGTGGATTCAGGAAATATAATCTTCATGTTTTTGGCATGAATGTGGTCGCGATACCTAGAACTGTTTGGGAGAAAATTGGAGCACGGATTTATTCTTTGTACTTCCATCAGTGCAGTTTTCAAGCCTCAGCTATGAAGAGTATAGTTCTAGGCTGCGAAAATCTCCGAGCACTGAGGGTGTGTACGAGGTATGCACACGTGTGCGATACAACGAAGGACTTATTCGGTTCGACAAAAGAATGGGAAGGATTGAATGTGGTACAAAGAAGATTGGACACTTTTGAAATATACTACGATTCGTTTGAGTTAGAAGGGGTTGATTTTGAAGAGTGGACTCAAATATTTTCTGCTGTCCGTCGCATATTTCCGAATGTTATTCACTATGGTGCAGGGTCCGACATCAAATCCGTCATGACGTTGCGTAACCGTTTGAATTACAACAGTGTTAGATTTCACATAGAATTTTCTCTGGATAAATCATCTACAAAAGCCGATAATTCCGGATTAAATGCTGTTTTAGCTCATGCTATGATGGCAGATAACGCAGAAGGATGGAAGAAAGCCTTACAAATGTTATCGACCATGAGGTTTGTTTGTTTACTTATACTGGAAACAATTGTGCTCATTAATTTTTTTTCTAATATTTGACCGAGTATGGTTTGATCACTCAATTGAGAATATATTTCACCCGCGATTGATATTTCAACCAATAGAGCCTGATGTTAACGACTGAAAAGATTGTTCCAATGAGATACGTATTCAAACCGGGCTGCCACCGGCGCTCTGCAATCGTCAACCACCAAATGTGTTTGCATAGCTACCTACTACTACATGTATATACTAATTCACTGCTGAAAAAGTGACCGCTGCATCGCGTGTACATGAGTTTTTCTGGGAAACCGATTTTTTCAAGAGCTGAAATAGTTATTTATGCCACAAAAGTTAGAAACAAGCTATTCCTTGGTGAGTTTGACCTGAGAAACCGAGGTTGATGAATCATAGGAATCAAGAAATAGCCGTTTCTAACCGTGTTGCGTATGAGATTTTTCTTTATTTACAAAATTAAGATCGAAAAGTAGAAGACAAGTGCGATCACAAGATAGATAGATGCTAGCTCGTCAATATTCCCTAGGTGCGAAATGAAAACGAAAAAAACTCCCTTGTAGCAAAACAAACATACACTTACGTTAACGCACAGTCGCATCAGTTCATGCGTTACCTTTGATATGACTTGTTTTTTACCACTAATAAGAGGGTGCTATGAGGCACTTTTTGATTGTAAATGATGAAAAAGTTATAACCACGCTTATAACTCATGTAAGACCAATCTGGAACTATTATTTTTTGTAAATTATTTTCATTCGAGTTATAGAAATGAGCGTACAGATATGTCCACCTTCTCAAAACCAATACTGAATTAAATATAAGTTTTTAAAGATTGCCGTACTACACCGTGCGTCCATTAGACAAATGTACACAGATCACTTTTTCATTATCAACTCGATTGCAGCGCGCCTTTGGCTGTGCGGTCTGAATTAGATGAAATATTGTTTGAAACGCTTTTCATGGAATCACGGTACAATGAAGAGGTATTGACACTACAAAATTCTCGTCAGTGTCACACAAAATAATGTAGTTCATACAGAATTTCACTCCGTTTGCTGCGCTGTTGTGAATGCCTTCCGCACCCCACCAGCATTGTTACCTGAATCAAGAAATTTACTCATGAGAATAATTTTTTTTTGAAATATGTAGAGCATAACGAGTAGTTTATTCACACTAAGTTTCAGATTTTTTGGTCAATTTCTGACTTTCCTACAACTTTTTTAAAAATGGTGAATTTATATAAGACTCTATGTATAACTGGGGAACTGATCATTGGCGCTACATAGTGGCAAAATACTCAAGTACATTAGGTATTTCCATCTCGCGACAGCATTAGTAATGGTGAACATTGGCGAGTGTCAATACGTCTTTATTGTACCGTGCATGGAATCTTGATACAAATGAAATAAAGTCAAAGAAATGTTCAAAAATAAGCTTTTATTCAACAAATTTGTTATGCCGTTGAAAATAATAAAAAAATAATTTCAGCCCATTCTTAAACTCCGTCCAAGTATTTCTAATTGAGAAATAAAAGCGTGGTTCAGCGGAGTTATTATGCAAGCAACAATTCAATAGGGCTTTTACAATGTTCACATTTTCTATCAGTTTGCAGGACAAATACCACGAGAGCAAGAAAGACAGAAATATAGCGTCACTCTCATTCTATCTTTCTTGCTCTCATGGTATTTGTCCTACAAACTGATAAAAAATGTAAACATTGTAAAAGCCCTATAACCTCGAACAATCACGCCGGCTTAGACCAAAAACATACAATTTGCACTCCGCTCGGGCTCCACGCTTGTATTTCCCTATCAGAAATACTTCGGGCATAATGCGAGAATACTCGTATTATACTATTTTTTTTGAATTTCTTCTGAATTAATAAAGTGGTAGGTATGTTAATATAATTATTTCTTTACAGCTTGAGTATGGTTTCACTATATTTTGGGAGAATGGTTTTCAAGAAGAAGGACCAACTTGCATTTTTAAACTTTTTTGCTGATCACAAAGAATTGCAGTCGATTAAATTTGAGCTGAAGCAGGATAATGGCATCATCCGCAAAACTTTTGTAAGCGCATGGAAGTCCGTTCTGTTTCAAATTCTCAATACATGTGTGCGGTTGCGCAAACTCTTCTATTGCGATGATCTGGATTGGTTGCCCTCACTAACGGAAGCACAACGTTTACAACTTGGTGGAAAAATCTCCAAATTGACGAAATTTACTCTTGGTAAATTTCTCGTTAATGGTTCCAACATACAGTTATGGGAACGCGTTGAAGATCAAATGATTCATCTTGAGGATTTTAGCCTTCATTGCTGTACAGTGATGCCTATTTTAACTTCAAGTGTTCATCTTCAACATCTAATTTTGCAGCGGATGATCAATTACGAAGCCTTGCAATGTATTTTCAAACACATGGTACAGCATTCAGAATTCCATTCTCATTGGGTAATTTCAAGTTTTTGATTCACAGTCTTGTGATTTTTTATCAATTTTCAGATAAATTTAAAAACTTTGGAAGTCGACGTTTATTATTCTTATGCAGCAGTTTTACAAATCAAGAACAATAAATTCAAAGGAAGTTCTATAAAACGGCTTAAAAGTAAGTTGTAATTTTATCAATTTTAGCTCAATTGTTTTCTTAATTACCTACTTAAACCAGTCGAAAGCTACGGAATTGTTATTATTTATTGCTTCATTACCATTCATTCAGCTCAAAGTTGGGCCATTATTTTGTGATCCACTTGCAAAGTTTTGTATAGATGTACCTAGGTTGATGATCAGAGTAGGAGCAAAAGTTTAATAAACTGAGTACAAAGTTCTTGGCGGAGACACTCATTTCTTCATACATCTGGTTCATTTGCTAGAGTTTCCGCAAATATCTATCATAATATTTTGTCGTTTTCAATCTGTACTGGAAACTCGACTCTATTGTTGAGTAACTAATTCAAACAATCCAGAAAACGATTCTTCTTCAGTATGACGTACCCTTTAAACAACATGCATCTTCCTACATTGTCCATAAAGATTGCTAAAATTTTAACCAGCCATCATCAACTTTGGATTATTACTTTTCAATAGCTCTTGAAAGAACAATTATCTTATTCTCTAGAAGGCGTTATCTGTGCTTATCTTTGCTCGTAGGTAAAGACCTACGTATTTGAAGATTGAATTATATTAAGCCTGATGGCTATCATAAACAACTCCTGTAACACTTATGTGCGACCGTGGATAGAATTGCAGAAGAATGAAAACTGGCGCAGATGAGTTAGGATCAAATGATATATAATGTGGCTCAGCCTCCTCTTTTATATATTTCTCTTGTTTTTGAGTTCTCCTCTTTGATATGTTTGCATCTTTGGGGACAAAACTTGTTTCAAGTCTTTTTCCCTCAAAAAGAATCTTTCTGAGTTATCATTTGCTTTCATTAAGGAGAAGGTTTCATTGACATCTGTCTAACCTACGCCTGCAATTTGTATCACTTTCACATTCTTAATCCATTTTAAAGAGTACAATCGTGATTGTTACATCCATTAGCCTTTATTATAATGTAGTACCTGTCTCCTTATGTATTCAGGTCTACAATTTTTCTTAAATTCATAAACTATCAATCATGAAATAATATTTATGATAGATAGTTACGCATACTTGATTACATTCGCTAATATCGTTGCATTGTACCTCTTCTCAACATTATGATTTGGTAATCCTACTTCTTTACTGTTATGATAGATTTGGAACGATTGAAGATACAATTTTCACTAGAAAACTATGATGTGATGGTACATGATAATTTTTATGATGAATTTGAATTTCCGAAATTACGTTATCTCTACTGTTTTCTACCAAAAGTGAGAGAATTTTCTGTATTAACTTATATTACATTTACCTATTTCATTATTTTATTTATTTATTTCCTAATTTACACCTTTATTACCACTGCAATCATTTTGGTAAATGGATTTTTGCCTATTTTTTTAGAACCAGGAAACGCCAGTTTTCAATTATGTAGGAATCCAAATGCCATCATTGAGAGAAATAGATTTTTCGCAAACAACACGCTTTTATACTAATTATACCGAATTGGAATGTGCCTTGGTAAGTTTTTTGTATATATTTTATTTTTCTAATTCCTAATTACGCAGCCGTAAAACCATTGGGAACATTTTCTTAAGAAGAAGCAGGCCCGTCGAGAGCTCCAGTCGGGTCCAGGCCAAGGAACACAGTGGGCTTTCGCCCCCTCCCCTTGAAGATAGGGGCCCTGTGGGCCCCCAACAGAGCCGGTCCCGGGGACAGAATCCCCAGTTGCCCTCCCCCCCTCTCGTCAGGCCTGAGAAGAAGCTGCTTACATCAACGGAAATTGCGATTTTCCTCTCATTTTTTTGAATAAATTCAAATCTCATACCACATGTTGTACGTTCTCTACCTCTATCATAACTTACTTTTCTTTCAAGTTTGCTTTTCCTCCTTTTAGAAACTTGTATCTGTTCTAGGTATATATTTACTTACAGATTCAAGTTTTGCATGCTTATTTTTCTGTCGTTGTTATACAATGAAATTGTTACTTGATGATTTTTGTCTTTTTTTTTTCATCTCTAGGATATATCTCAAACAATTGATGTAACCAGAATTTTTGCACGCTGTCCAACGCTACGTTCTCTCCGATACTGGCGAGGAACATATTTTTATGAGCCCTTCACGCACAAGGTGATCTTTGCGGAGAATGAAAACAAATAACTGTGATGTTCAATGTTATTAAATAATAATTGTTTTGATTATAAATTCCAATCACTTGGTTTAATGACTCTTTTTTAATTACCATCGTCTCAAATAGCAGATGTTGCACACAAATTGTGAAATCAATGTTTTCATTTATGAAATGGCGATTACTGTTGATTCAATCAATTTGGATTCTTGGTAGGGGAACATATAAGTCACAATAAAAGATATCTGGCCAGAATTTTATAGTAATGTGAAGCTCAAACACCACACTGAGACTAAAAATAAAAGGCCAAGGGCTGATAATCAACTGTCCCAACTCCCAACATTACTGTCTGAATTGTAGGTTAAAAACGCCCATTCTCTGAGGAAAATGTCAAATTTTGAGAAGAAATGAGAAGAGAAACAGTGAAAACCCTCGAAAGTTCTCTCCACATGACACTCATTTCACAATTTTTTTCTTCTACTCTGCCGTACAAAGTTAAATTGACACAAAAACTACGATCATGGAAAAGTATTAAAACGAGTCGAAAAATGTAGGTATTCAAAATAAAATCAGATCGATATAGTTGTTCTCTAATTTCAGTTTTCAATTTAGGATTCAATAATAGTAATAATTTCCTTCTAACTAGTTCTCGATTCTCAGATACGTCACATGCATATTAGGTACCGTATACGTCAAAAATAGTGATGATGTATGATTACAAAGCGTCAGACCGATTCCACGTGACGTCAAAATTTTTAATTCTGGTCGAATGCTCGTTCTCTGCTGCTGGCTTTGGGTCAGCCATCATTCAAGATCTCATATAAGAATACATCCCGGTAAACAATTTGAAGCCCCTGGGAAAAACTACCCTCTGAAGCCCTCATTTGAAGCCCTGTTGATTCCCTGTTCCCCTCTTACTTCCCTATTGAAGCCCTCATGAAGCCCTCAAATATAAAGGGCTTCAGGGACACAAAAAGGAAACAGGGCTTAATTTGGGAAAAACTACCCTTTTAATTCCCATTTGAAGCCCTGTTTCCTTTTTGTGTCCCTGAAGCCCTTTATATTTGAGGGCTTCAAGTGGGAACAATGTTTACCGGGATGGAGAACGTTTCGATCATTCATTAATACATTAAAACGAGAAATAAACAAGGAAACAACTGTACATTTTTGAATACTCTGGAACTTCTGGATTCTAAATATGAACCTTTGGTTCCTTATTTATTTCTTATTTTGGGATATCAATGTGTGATCGAAACGTTCCCTGTGTATTCTTATGAGAATCGATAAGGCAATTGAACCAACAATTGTGGTATCGAATAATATCGAACACATATGCGGGTATTCCTTGCTCAGTGATCACTGTTATCAGTGTTGTGACGTCACTGTGGAATCGGTCTATTGTGCGGAAGACCTCGTATTGGTGATCGTTGTTTTTGCATAGGTACCGGTATACGTCAATTCAACTTCGTACGGCAACTTACTTTCTTCTAGGAAGCTGAGTACATAATAATGACGTCAATTTAAGATGAAAAAGTAGGTACCGATATCGCATCGGTATTCGTGCAAATGTGATGAACGATACATATTTAGAATCTGTATGACGTAATTTTTCAAAAACATTGATAAGAAAAACATTCTAATGCATTGAATGTTCTAAATTTTGTAAATAAGTCGAAAAAATGCAAATGTACCAGTTTGCAACGCAAGTTCACCAGTTTGAAACACTCCTGACACCAGTTTGCAACGCTTTCTATAAACAATGCTTTAACACCAATTAGGGTACAAAAACAGTTCGTTTCATGAAGGTGAACAGTTAGTGTCATACCTCTTATCAGTCAGTAGCCTAAATGGAATTTTTCACTCGTGTAATGAACCAAAAAATAGTATATTACACGGCATGGCTCGAAAGTGTGTGTTTACATGGCGAGGACAATAGTTTGCGGAGCGAGCGCAGCGAGTGTAGCAAATGTCCGAGACATGTAAACACACTTCGAGTTATGCCGTGTAAGGTACTTTTTTGTATACCCAAATCGAATTGAAACTTTCGAAGATGTTCCTTTGAAGTGATTCTCCTGATTGTCGTTGATCATAGATCATATAACATACTAGATATACGATACATTTTACAACGGACATCTAGTGACGTCAAGCTAACATGACTTCTTTACATGCCATGGCTTGTAAAATCCTTTACATACCGAGCGTTTCTCTTCATTAGTAAAGCAGTGCTTTCCGTGGAGTTAATCGCCATTGAAAGTTTCAGTTTCGATTTGGGTATGCAAAAAAAAATAATTTTTCATTAATTTAATCATTGATGATGTATAAGAAAAGTCAATATTTTCTCAACAAAACTGTAGAATATAGCCTATAAAAAAGAAATGAATACCTAGGTACTTTTAGCTAGCCATCAGCTTAATAGACTAAAACAGTGATAAGGTGATAAAATGTGTGCGTTGCAAACTGGAGCACACTTGATCACCAGTTTGCAACGAAGTGTTGCAAACTGGTGAAGTACTGCTCTGTATGGAATGTTTGCAACGTATCCAAATAAAATGAAATTATTCTCCTTTTTTCGGTCAAACGTTATTATTTATTTGAAGTTGGATACCTTACTTACCATTATGACAAAGGAATATATAATCCAACGTTAAATAATCCATCTAAAATCTCATTTCTTCACCAAGCTTTCCGAAAGTATCTAGTTATTTTTTCATGGGATACGGCATACTGAACTTTGAAACGTTGAAGTGATAACAAAAACCACAGATAATACCGTGAGGGTAGGTTCACGTTAAAACGGATACATTGAATTTTTTTTTTTTTTTTTGCTTTTATTCCACAGCTACTCATTCTCTTATTTTTTAAGAATCTTTACAAAATGATGCAAACTGGTGGTGCGTTGCAAACTGGCGCAGTCACCCTATAGGCTATAGCTGGTATCTGATTTTTTTCGTCGCCTCTTCATTTAAATATACTTATTATTATGTAACCCCGATATACCTATCGAGTTAAAGGAGGCATCTTACTCAAAGGAGTAAAACGAGGAATATAAAAATGCTATTAGCCATAGAAATTTACTCCTCGTTTTACTCTTTTGAGTATGCCTCCCTTCGGTGTGTCTGGCCATAACTTGACAAGTCCTATTAATTCGATATACAGTAGGTACCTATCTTCTCATCGTAGTCATTTTCTTGTGAGTGCACCAATGCTCAGTCAATTTTGTACAGAACATATTCTATGGGTGGTAGGCGTACATGAACACAAAATTCCAAATTATCGTTCTCATAATGGGTCATTATTTAAAATATATATTTTGCTGAGAGTGGTGAGCAGTGCTAAAAAATGAAATTTCTTTATAAAACGTCTAAACTAAAAAAGAAATCTGGTGAAGTACCAGTAAGTGTTTTTGAAACAGGTCATGTCATATTCTGGAAGAGTCAATTGAGCCCTTCTTTCCAAGAAGGGCGTAACTCGCAAAAACGTGTTTTGAGAAAAACGCATTTGGAAGTTTAGGAAGGCATTAACACGCCGAAATAAAGTCAGATCGGAATGAGACTTTCACCAGTACCTAGCGACATACCTCCCCTTCCATCATCCCTAAAGTTGCAACCTCGATCTCGTGTTTAATAGAAGAGCGCTACATCGATTCGCGCACAAGTCCAACTACGCCGTTCTTGCAGAGACTCGCCCTTTCTGAAAAACTGGTTTCTATGTCAATGGTAATTCCCGTAAGAGATACGCCCTTCTTGAAAAGACCTTACTTTTCGAGATTTTTCAGAATTTCGGTAAACAACGCAGGGGAGGGTGAGGAACGTGATTCTGATATCTTTTCAAAAAGGGCGTAAGGGTTCAATTGTCATCCAAAGTGAGGAAAAAAGAGACGATATTCACAAGAAAAATCTGGTTTCATTCTAAGAAATCACGAACACCACGACGAAGACTCGTATTATTGTTACTTCATTTATTTGCATGGTATCACATGGTCAAATTTAGAAAATACCGCTTCTAACGTTAAAATTGTTGATTTCCGAAGTTTAAAGTGAGCATCGGTGGTTCAGTGGTAGAATGCTCGCCTGCCACGCGGGCGACCCGGGTTCGATTCCCGGCCGATGCAAGTGTGTAACATTGATTTTTTTTCTTGGTCTAGGATTATTTAATTTTTTTTTTTTTTTTACAAATCTTATCAGATCGTACTCAATATTGCCATACACGCAAATCTAATTCTAATCTTTCCTAAGTATTTATTCATATTATAAACCCTCAACAAAATAAATAACGTGAAATGATATTTTCTAGAGAAAATGAAATTGATAAGGTGCTGAAAATATTCAACATTATTAGTTGATGGATTGGAAAGTACAAGCGAAACGGGATAAGGTGGTGACATTTCTTCTACTGCTATTTTCATAAATTATTCAAAATATGGAATAAATTGTGCATTGTACGAGTAATATAGGGAGGGTACTTCTTTGATTACATATGTGCTTTGATTTTGGATTCAACTTTCAAGCTATAGGGAGGGATGTTTAGCTAGATAATAGAGAAATATCTAGTCAAAATAAAACAAAAATTTTCAAAAATAATTGATATTTCTGAAAAGAAAAAAGAAGGCTAGGAAAGATTACAAAAGCTATAAAACTTCTTCAATGGACATTAGGTGTAATGTATAAACGTTGAAATTACTTAAACGAATATTATTAAAATAGTGTATACCTATAAATAAATTCCTAATCATACTATAAGTAGGCCTAGCATCATTTCCAAAGAAATTTCTCATTTTCTATTTTTTTTGCTTGGTTTCTCTGTAATTAAAAGTACTCATCAACTGCCCTTTATCATACTTTATTAACTTCCAATGCATTAATATGAGAGAAGATTCGAGAAGTATCGTTTGTAAATAATTTTGCACTTCTCTTTGAATGAATGAAAATTTTTGCTCGGGCGTTGACTCTCCATTCTTTCTTCATATTATTGGCGAGTAAGTATCGATCGATTGTGAAAAAGTGTTTTCAATTTCAACTGGTAAATTTCCATCGGTTTTATTTCTGATAAACTACCACAGCCTTTATTGTTGAGTTCTTCTGCTTGTAGAGAGGAACCTCATTATTATATCATCGACCTTATCTTCACTTACCAGTGAGAAAACCGTTGTCACTGTCGCCGTTCGAGTAAGTGCATGCATACTTACTCGAACAAGTAGAAACTTTTGTTATCTAAAAAAAATTTGACGTTCCTCTTGAATATTACCTATAACTTATTCTGTTGTATGGGAGCATTGACCTCATTAATTAAAATTGTGAGTAAGTAACATCGTTGCACTCTGTACGTGTAGAATATGCGGCACGTGCAGCACAAGCTTTCTTTGTTTCCTCTCTTCTATAGATGAGATCGAAAATATTCGTCAAATTATTTTTCAGAATCCAAAAGAAAGCGCGCAATTAGGTTACATCAGGTACGAATAAGATCTATATGTTACCTTATCAGGAACCATGATTTGGAACTTACGATTTAACACCCTCTTCAAAGTGTAAAGTGTATTTGAATAACTTACGCAAGAGTTCATACACTTTTGTAAATTGAAGGTAAAAATTATTTGTAGATCAGTACGTGTGTAAAGTACAACGCGAGTAAGAATCATGATTCAGCAATTTACTATCTTCAGATGATAGAACCTCAAAATTGAATATTTAAGAAAAAAATTATTTTTCTTTTGGTTTGTGAGTAAAATAGGTATAATTGATGCCTGCGAAGGAGTTCTTACCCAACTATAAAAAATTAGAAAATGGTGCGAAGAATTGAAACCAAATGAGTACCAGTAATAATTCTCTCACGCACATAGTGATACAAACTTCTAGTCAGGGGCGGATTTACGGGTACATTTTGGGGAGAAGTTCCATTATTCAAAAATTTTTTTCCTCGCTTCGCTCGGAAAATATAGTCGAATTCAACAATTTCAGTCTTTTTAAGAGGTTTTTTTTGGGGGTGGTGACTTTCCCCCGGTCCCCCTCGTAAATCCGCCCCTGTCTAGTTCAAGAATGGCTTCAAATGAAGGATGTGATCAGATTTGGACGCTGTTGAAGAATGCCCGTACAAGCTTTTTAATTGGCGTCAGTCGGACAAAGAGATTTAGTCTTTCTGATGACCTAGGCCAGGCCAAGCAGAGCCTGGATTAATTCCTTCCCATTTTTTGCCAATGCCCAAAGAATTATGCAGTCAAACTTTAATTCAAACCACTGGGATCGAATAAATTAGTTCATTTTATCTATTATTCGTAAAATTCGATTTATCAATGGCGGAATTCGATTTAAATATAAAAATGCAAAAATTCAGCGCATATCACCGTAGAAATTGTATTTCAGATAGTATTGTGATCGATTACGACGAAAGAAGTTCGATTTAAAATATCTACGATGTATTGCCGCAACTGCCTATCTATAACTATTTTCCTCTCAAAAATGAATCACTCACCTGTTCTCTCAAATTGACAAATCCGTTTCAATTTTGAACTATCACTCAAAAAATATCTTACAGTTCATCCTCTCCATCCCTTCTTCCAATAAACACATACTTATACGTAACTTACAATATATCCAGGGCTGCCGTGAAGCCACTATGGGGGGCGGTTTTTTCTTTTGTTCTCGTAACATTAGAGGGGGCTTTTTTTTTTGGGGGGGGGGCGAAATCTTGTAAGCTTTGGGGGATCATGGCACCCCTGAATATATCAGACAAGTTCTAAATGAATACCACGACCACTCTACCTGTCTTGCTGATAGCTCAAAAACCAAAAATAGAACAGCATATCTAAACTGACGGAATGTGAGTCAGAAAAAAACATGTTTTTGTCTTAAAAAAACGTGTTTTTGTCTTTTTTAAGTTTTAAGCTTTTGTTTCGCTTATCAAGCCGTTTAATTAGCATAAGCGAATGAAAAATCATTTCGCTTTAGCTTATTTACGGCTTAAAACTTGAATAAAACCTAATCTTACCCCACTTGCCGTAAGCCAAGTTCTCTTAAAAAACAAGGTGGATGCCCATTCTATCTGCTGCCTTGCTCCTTACCTTTATTTAGACGAAACACTTATTTCTACCCTTTACTACAACACCCTGTAATCATTATCAATTTTGTATCGAAATTACTTATTGTGGCATTGATAATCTTGTATAATTATGCAGCTCGTTTAAAAACAAAAAATGACTCATAACGAATTACGCGAGATGAATGGAATCTGCAATTTTAATTGAATTAGCGACAAATAGACTTCGCGGCAAAATGGTATTGTGTGTCGCATGTGCAGCACCGCCCGTCATCCATAATGGAGTAGGTGCGGGTTGCGTATGCATTTAATATTGTTTCCTCCAACACCGGAATCGACCCTTTCGGGTATAACTTCAGTGAAGGAGGAATCTCCTACGCGAATCCCCTCTTCTACTCGGCAACTGCCAAGTTGCTTTGGCGACCGCCAAGCTGCGATGCCCCCCTGGCACGCACAAAAAGAACAGCACTAGAGAACACTCACATCACAAAAACGACACTATCACATCACATCAGGCGTAGTAAGTCGCTGTTGCGTGAATCTCACTGTATGGTGCTCGTTAGACATATTCGTATGAACAGTGAACGTACCGTAGTAAGTTCACCGGAATAGAGGACGCGGAGCAACCATATAAACGCGAGATTCTTTCAACAACTATAAAGGCCCTAACAATCTGGATGGTATCCTTCTTCCTCTTCTTCCTGCAGATCTGGATGTTGATGATACACAGGTGTTGAGTAGGCCATAGCGTGGTTCTGCATTTGCCTATTCCATTCCTGGTCCATCTTCCTCTTCATGATGGTGGCCACAAATGCAGACACCTGGTTCCATGCTTCTTCGGAACCTAGCATGGTGGGTACCAGGCTACTCGGGTCGAGCGCTTCATCTACCCCGATTTCTTGGAGAGACCGACTAAGCTCGTCCCGCTCACGCCTCCACGCCTCACACTCAAATAAGGTGTGTTGTGGTCCATGATCCCGCCCTTGGTTACAGTGCGAACACGTTGCCTGCTCAACTTTCCTTAACTTCTCGTGAAGGTACTTATTGAAGCAGCCATGGCCGCTTAACACCTGCGTCGGGTGAAAGTTCAGCTGACCATGGTGTCGGTTCATCCACTCGTCAAGGTCGCGTATTAGCACACGGGTTGTCCACGTACCCAGCTCATTCTGGGCAATTCTTGCTTTCCACTTTACAAGCAAGGAGCGCCTGGCCTCCTGCTTGACCCGTACAGCTTCTTGGTTGGTCGTCGTTCTCTTCTTTGCTTCGAACACCACCGCTCTCTCCTCAGCAAGGAGCTCGATTGGTGGTGAACGTGCTAATACACAAAGAGCCTCCGTCGAGACAGTGCGGTAGGCACTAACACACCTTAGCGCAGCTCTTCGTTGGATCTTTACCATTTCTCTTCTTCGGTATGGTATCTTCATGCAGTCGGCCCATACTGGCGCACCATATAGGAGGATCGACAAGGCGGTGCTCATCATGATCCTTCTCCTTGCTTCTCTCGGTCCTCCCAGGTTCCTCATAGGGCGGCTTAGGTATCCAACTACCCGGCCCGCCTTTTCCGCTGCCATCAGGAAATGGTGCCTGAAGCCAAGCGTTGAGTCAAACCAGATGCCCAGGTATTTCATTTGCTTCTTGGTTTCAATTTCCACACCTCGCAGGCGAAAGGTGGGTGGCTTGAACTTCCGACGGGTCGTGAATAAAATGGCCTCCGTCTTACTTGCTGCTAGTTCAAGTCCAGCCGACTCGATCCAACGCGTCACATCCTGTAGGGCCCGGTTTACCCTGCTCTCCACCGCTACAGTTGTTTCGGCGGTGCATACCACCAGGGTGTCATCCGCATAGCAGATAAGCTTAACCCCCGGTGGCAGCTTCACCTTAAAGATTTCGTTAAATGCGACGCACAACAAAAGAGGCCTAAGGACCGACCCCTGCGGCACCCCACAAGTAACAGGGCGCTTTACTGTACCAGCAGACGTCTCTGCTTGGATTTCACGACAGCTAAGATAGCTGCTGATCATCCTGAGCAGGTATGCGGGCACTCCTGCGTTCACAAGAGCTTCCAATATAATCGTCCATGGGATTGAATTGAACGCATTTCTTATGTCGAGGCTGACGGCTGCGCAAAACTGACGCATATCAATCGCTGACTTGGCTATCCTCTTCAGCCGGATCCCAGCATCTGATGTGCAGCGTCAAGTTTGAAAACCGTACTGGCTATCAGAGATTATATCTCTTTCCTTCAGATAGCTCTCCAAACGATTGGCTATCACTCTTTCTAGAAGTTTCCCAACATTGTCTAGCAGACAAAGTGGACGATAAGAGGATGGTAGACCAGGTGGTTTATCCTTCTTATCGATCAACGCTAGCCTGGCTTTCTTCCATCGCACAGGGAACAGTCCCCCAACAATTGCCGCATTGAATGTATCAATAAGCAGTGCTGGGTCAACTGAATGTATGGCGCTCCAGACTGGATTTGGAATCTCATCCGGGCCTGGAGCCTTCCGGCAAAATGGTATTACTGCTGCAATAAAGGGTTGAAAACGTAAACCGGTGTATTGCGTAATAATTGATCGATACTCGAAATTTGACGGCATAGATTATTTTTTTGTGTACTAGTTGAGATGACAATAAAATCTATACAAAACGTGTCACTAACTGTTGCCTTAAAACTGCATTTTGAGAGGTTTTGCGAGAAATTTTATACCTAAATATTATGTTTATGGGACATCAAAAGAAAAATAATTTTGGCTTTTAGTAAAATTTTGCAGAAGCTATTCAGTTTATCTTGCAAATTATTGTGGTTTCGAATAAGTCAATGACGAACAATAGCCTCAAAAGTAACAAGCTGGGGTGGATTTTTTCATCCACGGTTGATATAATATGAAAAAACTGTGTATAAATTGGGATAGCCAATTGCAGTATTTTCGTATAATCTTTTTATCGCGAGCCACTAAATGGAATAATAATTGACAAGTAGGTAGATCAATCGAGTAATAATGATTGGTCGAGTCAAGTCCATTTTGAAAATTAATTATTCCACGGCTTATTGACGCTTTGAACTTCAATGGCGAATAAAAACGTACGGTAGTATTTTGATGTATACCTAATGTGTATTCGGAACTAGTGACTGTTTCGAACTCTAAGAATTGGACGAGAAATCGGAATAATGAGTAGGTACCTACCTATTACATGTAATTGACAATACAGCACATTGCTATCTTCGGTGCGAATTACGGCTCGGTGGTTGATATAACGTGTTTTGCCAATGTGATCCTAAATCATTAGACGTTTGGAATACATTATGAGACTTGAATTATAGATGCGACGGGGAATTACGATGAGAAATAAACCAAACTCGAAAGAGAAAAAATTAGCGGAAAATAAGACGTGAACTTTGTTATTAGAAAATTTAGCAGTAGTTTGGGCCGGGGTAACGTCTCCATTTGTTCCATTTGATCACAAGCTCGGCTGCGGCAGCACTGAAATACCGGTAAATGTATTTGTACTCGGTGTTGTTGTTTTCATTATCGCACTGGTACCTACCTATTTTTTTTATAAAAACGGAAAATTTCGTAGGTTCATTTTCAATAACGTAATAGACGTAGTATTATCTTGCAAGATTTCAGATTGATAGGAACGATTACCTCCTTCAGGAAAACAGTTATTGACGAAGGCTCGACTCGTAAACATGTGCCAGAAAAGTTGGTAGAATCAAAAAAGGATGAATTTTTTTCACTGTTAATATATTTTTGTATACAAAAAGTTCAAAGTTGATTGTGCGATTGTGTAGTAACCTTTTGCGAATTATTTTGAAAAAAAAAAAATGAATCCAGTCAAACGAATTAGAATATCTTGTCGAGGTTTGCGGATGTCCGGAACTCAACTCGGGTCTTACTCGTGTGCATCCTTTCCTGTACGTACTAAAAAAATTTAACTTTGTTGTATTTACTCGTAAATGTGCCGTATTCAGATTTATTCTGAAGTAGATTTAAGAAAAAGAAAAAAAAGAGATTAATGTAGTACGTATGCAGTTGAACGTTTTTCAAAAAGACCCGTTTTTTTCTGAAATACCTACCTAATTCAATCGAGAACAAGTACTAGCGTTTTTTGTGCAGCGGTAAAGAATCTTTCTTCGTGTGCATTTCTTGACCTTTGGCTGCCAAATTCAGTCTCTGATACAAAATATGGAAACGGTATTCAGTGGATCGCATTCTCGACTTTTCTCTGTAAAGTCTGCTAAAAATTAATTTGAATATTATGATCGGAATGGGATAGATAAGTTTGGTTCGCATTTTATTAGACGTCTTAATATTATCCATGTACTCTTCACTTTTTTTTTGTCTCTTGAATTACCTGATCGTCTGTACTTAAGGACCTTATCTTTGTTTTCCTCATCATTTTTTTTACTTTCCGTGCCTCTCAATCGACAAATGCTTGTACCCGACAATTTGTGAAAACTTTTCGTTTTTCTTATACTCGTAACTTTCGAGCAGTGAAAACAGCTGTTGTTTTTACCTTTCATTTTCCCATTTTTTGAAAAAGTTTCTTCATCCTCTCTTCTCCTCTTCCTTTCTTTCTCCGTTCATCCACTATGCCTACCATCTCTCCACTTTCTATCGTCATAGTATTGCTACACCCTTACAAGGTTTGTATCTTGCGAGGAGGACTCGGTATCAAAGTAACACCATTGGGGGGGGGGGGGCTTGACCTTCGACCTCCATGAAATACGAGTATAATGATACATTACCTTCAGCCTCGTGCTCAGAGACCGTGCTGGGTAGGCTTCATTGAATGATATATAGTGAAGTTGTCGAGGAATTGAGGTAAATCGAATGCTACTGTATTTTAAGCGCGACTTAGATGGGAAATAGCTATAACAATTTTTAAAAATATTTCTGTCTCTACAAAGCGTGTAAATTTAGTATCTTTTTCTGTCCCACAAATTAGTTATCAAAATCTCTTCGAACCCTTCTTCCTTGAGGAAACCTGAGATAGTTTGATCATTTGTCTTCCTCTTGTTTTTCTGTCAACATAAAGCATGGGAAGACAATGGATCAAACTAACTTGGGGGTAGGGGAGCCCCACCCACTGACTACTTTGATAGATTACACACGTGAACAGAATTCAAACTTTCAGAATGAACGTGAGATTTTAAAGGTATTCCTAGTTGCATGAATACAATGCTATTTGCCTTTTTTCAAACAGGGAACCTGTTTTATCGGGGGGTCGAAAAAAACGTCCACCGGGATCCCGGAACTCAACAATTTTTCAAGTCCTCCTCCTATCACATGTGAGGTGGAATGAGGAAATAGGGTGAAGGACCAAAAATTCATTTTTTTGCATACCCAAATCGAAACTGAAACTTTCAATGGCGATTAACTCCACGAAAAGTACTGCTTTACTAATGAAGCGAAACGCTCGGTATGTAAAGGATTTTACAAGCCATGGCATGTAAAGAAGTCATGTTAGCTTGACGTCACTAGATGTCCGTTGTAAAATGTATCGTAGATCTAGTATGTTATATGATCTATGATCGACTACAATCAGGAGAATCACTTCAAAGGAACATCTTCGAAAGTTTCAATTCGATTTGGGTATACAAAAAAGTACCTTACACGGCATAACTCGAAGTGTGTTTACAATGTCTCGGACATTTGCTACACTCGCTGCGCTCGCTCCGCAAACTATTATCCTCGCCATGTAAACACACACTTTCGAGCCATGCCGTGTAATATACTATTTCTGTTCATGACAAACTGGTATGCACAATTTCACGTCCTTTCCAAAATGGTACTGATCATATGGCACGTAACAAACCCTCTTCAGAGTATAAACAAAAATGCTTGACGCGTCTATGTCGGAATTTTCAACTCTCTGTCACGCAATTTTTCGTTTTGGTCGTTAACCCTATTTCTTGATTCTACCTCATATTATATACATGAGAGGCAGGGCCTGTGAAGTCACAGTTTGATGACGTCATAGGTCAGTCTTGTGACGTCAAAATCTGATGACGTCATAGATCAGTTTTTTTCCGAGTTCCTTCCTATCATATATAGCTAGGAGTGGGGCCTGTGACGTCACAATCTGCATTTTTCAGATCCCATGTACCCCATAAAACAGGTTCCCTGCCACCCCTCGTTTAACTCCGTTAAGGAACCCGTGAGTTTTTTTTCTTTCTTTCTTTAATATTACCTTCCATTATTATGCAACACTCATGTTTAGTTCCCGGGCTTCACTGCGACAGGTGAATGTACCTTCTCGCTCATTGAAATTCTGTAGGTCGATGAGACGTGACGTCGTGTCGCAACAAATCGCGGTAACTAAATGTATTTGTAAGTATTGTACAATGGTGGAAAAATATCGACAAACGACAAGCGTTGAAAATACTTCCTAAAATACTCTTGGTAGTGCATGTTCATTTCACACATTTGAGATTTGCTCTTGGGTGTTATCTTGCTCTTCTTCTTCTGCCGATTTCTAAGCATTGGTCCATGAACTTGACAAACCTACTTCGTTGAAGGAGGACGTAGCCCTACCCCCAGACTAAATTGATTAGTTGTCTTCTTCCTTTTCTTCTGCTGCCGACACATCACTTAGTAAACGAGCTTTCTCATCATCTTCTTCTACCTCCATAATCTCACAAGAGTTTTGCGAAAGCATTTCCTGCCCCAAAAATTGAAAAGGAGATATCAGATATGAACTGTATTTTAGTAGAAAATCTTTTTTTTTTTTATTTATTAACAAGGGACCTGTTTGGAAATTGAAAAATTTCGATCTGTCGGTTCCAAAATTATGAATTGTTAGGCGTAATATCCGCTATCAAAATTGAATAATGTCCATTGAACAGGTTTCCTGCTTTTCTGGATTAATTTTGTAAAGGAAACCATCGGCTTTTGGTTGATGTGTTAAAAAAAATTCCGAGGAGTTGATGGCGTACAAGAAGCAAATATGCTCCAAATAACTCAATTTTTTGTCAAAATGTACCATGCTCCGAGACTGAATCGTTGACCGATTGATGTAAGAGCGTTCCATTAGCCGCCATCCTTAATTATTGAACGTGTGCATCGCCTAGGTTGCTAAGTAATAATGTATCCCCTTCGGTGACAATCGACAGAGACAGAAAATTTTACTATCACGCACTATACAACGTAGCCATCAATAATGCTCCTGTATCGAAGTCAAACATGTTTAGATGCAGAAGAACGGAATGTTCGACATCGACTCATATCGATCGTGAATTTAAACATTTTATTACAGCACTTTTCTATAATAATCTCTTTATTTCTAAACATTACTAATGCTAAACTTTCTTGATGCCACACCAATATGCGTCGTAAAAATTTAACAACACATATTCATCAACGTCGGGGATTACTCGTAATAAAAATTTTTCACTTCGGGGACATTGATCTGTTGTTTGTCCCAGGTTGCTGGCCTGCATAATTATTCATTATGAGTAAAGAGAAATGAATGCACGATAATGCAATTCGTTCTAATGATGAAGAATGTATGAGTACATACAATTTTCCATCGGACTAAGATGAACTGCTTCGCGTACGTCATATCTAAAATTACTCGAAGTGGATAGGTATTATTTGAAGTCCCCCATATCTTCAGAATTGAGGTTCTGACGTATTAGAAATTTGATATAATCAATAGATTAGGAAATTTGTAAGTTGACGGGGAGAATAGAAAGAAGATAGAACACTGAAAATTGGTAAGCATAATATGCCGGGTAAAGGTATCGTCTCAAAACACATTGCAACCATATTAACAGAGGGAGAGAGCGGGAGACTCGCGCCCCTGCAAAGGAATGTGCTGTAACCACTTCCAAAATAAGTAAAGTGCCGTAAGAAGAGAATAGAAATTAGAAACGCAGTATCAATCGCTCTTGAGAAAAAGAGAAGATCTTGTATTTGAAATGAAGAAAAATTTTCCAGAAATCAATTTGTTAATGAGAAGAAGGTAATCCTCACCCAGCTGTATGTTACTGATAGAAAACTTTATGAGGTAAATTTTTTGAAGTCCCGAGACTAAGTCGGAGTCCTTGATGCCGTCATTGATAACATGTCTTCTTTATGATGACGTCAGAATAACAAAACCGTGACGGTTTTCTAAGACAATTGTTTTCAAGAGTTTCTCGTCAAAATTTCCGAAACAAGAATGTTCTAGTGCATCGACGACAAAGAGTACACTGTTCAAACTACGAGGGTGAATAGAAGGAACGGTATTATACTCTTTCTCTTCGTTACACTAGAAGAAAGTTTTTCCTTTTTAGCATTCTATATGCTATTTATGGAAATTCAGATGAAATAAAAATACAATTCCCGTATAAACTAGGTATACTTACTGCGCGAGCGCTTTCGGCGTGAGCCATTGACGAGCGAACAAACTGAACTGTTTGTTCGCTCGTCAATGGCTCACGCCGAAAGCGCTCGCGCAGTATACCTAGTTTATACGGGAATTGTATTTTTATTTCATCTGAATTTCCATAAATATATACTATGAACCGTAATTTTATTGAGGATAAAATATCAGTCATTCTATATGCTCTTAAGACTGGAACTACTTTCGGAAAAACTGTCACGTGTCTTTGTTACGTTTTCTGACTGGGACCATTTTAGGAAAAAACGTAAAAAAAAATTGTAACGAGAAACCGTTACGGTTTTGTCACTACGACAAGATAAGTTATCAATGACGTCATCAACTACATTGACCTGATTAGAGAATTTGGAAAATTTTACTTAGGGCGTAGTATAACATCACCCGTGACCTTAACCTTGATACCAGGGCACGATGAACTAGGCCAATGCAAGCCATGAACGTAAAATTGGCAACTGCACAACCGTGGGCCGACTTTTACATAGCTCTTATATGAGAAAATATTGAGTTTTTGAAAAAAGTGTAGAGAACGAAAGTTGTAGCTTGCAAAATTTCCTTTAAATAAGGATCAACTCGATTTTTTCATGAGAGAGCTGTTTTACATGTAAATTCGGACCGGGTATATTGTAGGATCGCTAGCGTCGCCTATGTAAAATACCTAGAAAGTACTGATAAGCCAACGGTGATCGTGACTTGAAACCGAAGGTGATTTTTTAGTTTTTCTTAAATTTCTCCAAAAATAATGAATTTAGGCGTCTACTCGTAAGGAACAAAATTGAAGAGTGGAAAATTTTCTTTCAGATGATCATATTTTTGAGAGATTTTAAAAAATTCAAAAATTTTGCGCGATGCCAGCGCTGCCCGGTCCGAATCCGTGCGCCGAATGCGGTGTTGCCTTTCTATGTAGGTTCATGGCTTGTTTGTAGGCTAACAACGCAGTATATTGGGGTTTAAACCTTCACCAGAGAGCGCTACTGAAGGTTGAGCAAGACAACTTGACATGTATGTTTGTACATACATTGATTTTCAAACAGCCGTTATTTTTTCAATATCCCATTTATCACTATTTTTTTTTGTATCCAAGGTTGAGGATATGAATTACCAAATTTATGCTTGTATTTGCTTTAAAAAAATGATATCCGATTAATTATGGCGATCGAAATTCCTTCATCCAAGAAGTATGTAACGAAAAAGTGCATTTTGTGAAAGCTATCAACTCCCCAAGTCAAAGTTTAAACCCCAATGAAGCTCTTAGTATAAAAATGACTTCGTGGCCCGAGCGTAAGCCATAAGAAATATTAATAGCCTATGTAGGCGTAGGTATGTAGAGGAGGCGGAATAAACTAGTTGTTCCAACATACAGTATATGAGGCCCTCTAATAAGAAGGGGTAACCCTTTCATGTACCCACAGCTCGAAGGCGAACAAGCATGGCGTGTGACCCCAGCAGCTATAGTTGACGTGAATGCTAGGCTCAAATTAAGCTAAGTACGAATTACTGACAGAGAGACGTTACTATGACGTCATCATAAGTTAATATGATCGATAAAGTCGATTCAATATGATCGATATAATGCATCGTGACCCGCTGTGAGAGAAGGGTACTTAGAACCCTTCTTATACAATGGGTTAGGTTCATGCTAAGTACCCTTCTCTCACAGCGGGTCTTATATATCAGGCTAAGCTATTCCCCGCCTATCAAACATTATTGTTCGAAAGTCGAAATTTTTCCAAGACCAACATTTGGGATACTTATGATAGGAGGGGGACGTGGGCCATTTTTGCCAATGATGTTGGACTGGGACCTGAATTTTGTTTTGGCCGGACATCATACGGCACACGGCGTACGAAAAATTTTTCGAAAAACTTCCCATAGAACAAGTTCCCTGATAAAAAGACATTGGTCCAGCGAGTAATGGTGAAGCGATCCACGACCGACTGTCATATTTTCTCCCATGGAAGACGTTGACTCGGATCTTCGACTTGAAGAGAGGAAAATTTACCTACTGATAGATTGTAAATTAATTTTTATCGCGATCCGATTGGGCAACAGTTCCTGTTGAAATTTTCAGGTTCGAGCTCCATAATTGAAGGAAGATTTGAAAAATTCTGAGCTTCGAGCTTCGTACATAAGGTAGATTTTCAGTCGTGAGCTGTATTTTCGTGGCAAAGTTATTTTGTGAGGCAACGGAAGAAAAACTTTGTAAGAAATTTAATTCAAAATAGATGTAATTGAATCACAAATGAATAACATTACCCTTCCTCCCCTATCCTTCCCTCGAGATTTTCTTATTTGCAAGCACAGCAATTGGAGAGGAAGGAATTAGAAAGGTATAAACAAAAGTTTTCGTATAAAATTTAGTTCTCCTAGATACTAGCGAGGGAAAGAAAACAATTTGTTGCGTTGCATTTAGCGAACGGTGGTGCGTCATAGAACAACTTCGCGCGACATTTTGGAACTTGTACAGCTTATTTTTTTTAAGGCTGAAGGCATGCTGCACATTTATTTGCAAGGTTGTGCAGCTTCTAGATGTTTCCAAGAAGTAATTTTAATATTTTTCTTGAAAAATACTAGTAGAAAATATTAATTTATTGCCTTTTGTAGGAGTCGTCATCAGCAGATGGGGGAAAATGAACAAAAATCAAATCATTTCGCCATTTTTTTTTTTGAGGACATTGACTTTTCATCAAATTGATTATTCCGTTTTAAATACTTTTCCGGTGTACAGTTTTGCGTTTTGTTTTTTCTCCGACGTACCTTCGAGGTCTCGCGTATAAGTCGAAGACTAATGATTTTTCGAAATCGAAAATGGGAAATATACGTTCGTATACTGACGACTAAAGAGGAGAACGATGTTTATGTGAAATCGTTTGAAAATATTTATTTACTCCATCGGATTTGAACTTGACGAAACAAATTTTAAATTCAGGTATAACTTGGCTTTAAACTAACGACCTCCCTTTTGAAGGTGAAAAATAACACGAAACGATACCGGTACGTATTATTGTATTTGTATGCAAACAGAACGAGAAAAAGACGAAATGCGTCCAGTAGTTGAAAATGATTCGTCCGCAGTCGATGATATTAGAATGATTTTTGTGAGGAACTTGAAAAATTCATAGTTTCAATAAGTAGGTAGTGCTTCATCTCAATATATAGGCTGAGATCTATGGGAGTCGACTACCGGTATGCAACGCGTGTAACTCGTATTTTATTCAAACGTACTTATAGGCTAACTTGGAAATATAGCACTAGGTCATTCAAGAATTCTCATCGTTTACGTCTTTATCGAAATATAATTCAATTTTTTTTCAAATTTTTAGCCATTTCACTGAACTATAGTCTAGATATAGAAATATCGATGAAAATGTCTTGTAATCGGTAATTTACTGGAGTGTTTTTTTTTTCAAATACCTACAAAGTACTGCGTTATCTATACGTTTATCGTCAAATATATCATATATTATGAGAGTACTCACGAACCATTTACTTGCCATGTTTTGATTAACATCTTAGTGAGTACAGAAGGTTTATATAAGTACGGACGCTCGTAGAAAAATTACTTCAAATGAGATTTGGTGAGCAGTCGTCGTCAATGTTACGTTAAACGCGTTCCGTTCAAACTTCAGTTATATTTTCTTAAGCATCCGACTTTTTCTTCATTCATCATCAGCCTTGATTTGCAAATTTGCAAAATGATCTACGTATTATTTTGGTGAAAAATAATATTTAGGTACAATTTCAACGGCCGACAATTGAAAGTCGAAAATCTACGAATTATTAGGAAAAGTTCATTCTATCTACTCTCGCACACGTTTGTTCGGATTCAAATCTTCAATATTTTCTCAGATTTTTTTAGCATTTTGATAAAATTAATATGAGATCGATGGAGGTAAGTCTTTCTATTTTTAATCCGTCGTAGGCTTTTCAAATCACTTACCTACAGACATTGAAATTCATTAACAGAACGTTATTGTTTCCTCACATGAGTATATATGAAGAGAAAAAAAAAAAAATATCCAAATGAGGTACCATCAAAAAAGGGGAGCTTCTTTGTGGAAAAAATTATACGCTTTTCCGCCTAAAGTGCGAAAAAGACGAAAAAGTGTTTATTACAGATAATGAAATGAAGGAGTGATGTCTCACTTCCGCAGGTTCTAAACCGTACTTCGACGCATTTTAAGTGAGTTAAAGTCTTTTTTTTTTTTGTTTCCAAAAATTTTTTGAACGTAAAATGGAAATGACTACCTAATTTAAATTCATATACAATTATTAACGTATGCTTACCGGTATTCGAGAGAAAGTACAAACTAAATCGCCTTAAAATATTATAAGAATGACTCATAATATGATGAATATCCTTTTAGACGAAAAAAATATACAAGAAACTATTCGTTTCCAGTTTACGACCGATTTCAACTCTGGAATAACTGACGCCCTCGCATTTTTCAACTATGACGTAATTTGTTTTGTATGGACTAGTTGGACCTCGATTTTTCTTTTTTAATTTCGTTATAGGTATGATTCGTAGATTTTTCCAAATTCGTAATTTCCTCCTCGACGGTTAGAATAGTGTGGCTGGTTAATATTTCGATCGCAAATCGGAAGGTAGATACCACCTCTCGAATGAATCTCGTCGAGGATGATTTGACGTTGCGTCACCTCGTCTGATAAACGGTCGACAAAGGTGGCGGTTGTGTAACACGTGGTGATTTTTTCTTTTACCGGTGATAATCTCGCTGCGTGCTGAATCTAGGCGATTCGAAGTGATTTTGCTAAAAGAGTAACGTGGAAATTCGTGTAGAAATTTAATTTTATTCGCGGGTGACAAAGTAAAAATTCGACGGTGAATAAATAGATGATTTTGAGGTACCTAAAAAAAAGTGACCAATTTACCGAGAAGATGTGATTTCTTCTTTGGTTGTTATAGATAGTATATATAGTGCGTATACATTTTTCATCGAGATGTTGGATTTCTGTGAGTCATCCAGGAAGTTCAACTTTATGAAAACACATCAGCATGTAAGTGGGCTCAGTCCGAAAAATTATAATACCTTTCCGTGTTCAGACAAATTTTTTAGAAGTCTATATATATTTCTGTTCGACCGTTGTCCGACTCCCAGTCTATGATATTTATCGAAAACTGTGTTTTCGTACAGAAGATTTCATTTATACACATTAATTATTATTTGAACAAAATATATATGAGTATAAGATCCAAAATCTTATCGTTCACACTAGCAAGATGATCAAGACATCGTACAAAGTTTAAATGAGGAATAATTTTTTCCAAACTTCGTTAGATCGAGTATCCAAAATAGGTTTTCAGTATAAAATTGATTGAAAAAAAAAAACTCAGCGTGGGCTCTACTTCTTTTTGGAGCTAAAAGCACCTATGCAATCGCGAAAAAAAGTTCTCACCAGAAAAATGTGTTCTCTGTTTCTTGAGATTTCATTTTTGCCTGGCAAATAAAAAAACACTCTTCTCTTTCCGTAGCAACATTCATTCTTTTCAAGGCGGGATGGTTAATGAACTAACGTTCGACTTACCACGCTCCAAATTTTTCTAATTTAAAATTTAAAAATCTCAATAACTACCAATTCGATTTTCAAAAAAATGACCCCATATTCTAGTACAGAACATTCGTGTACAAAAATATTAACGGTAAATACATACATACATACTTACATACATAAATATAAAAGAGGAAAAAGAGGATATAAGACTTTGAGCCAATGTTAAAATCGTGATCCATACGCTTTGAAACGCCGAGAAAATATATCACACCCCCAAAATTCCACCGCGTGCAAGACTGTGATACTTCCTAAAGTCGGTATAAAAAAAAAAAAAAAAAAAAAAATGGTGACCCTGTTGCTTTTTACTTGACACCATAATGAGTGCTACCAAAATTATGCATAACTAATAGGTATTAGTAGTTCATGTTTCACCAACCCTTTTACAAATTTCGTCCCTCCATCTCATTTTTGGTCTCCCTTTCCCTCTTTTGTTTCCATATGGGGCCCAGTCCGTTGCCCTACGGTTCCACCTATCCTCTTTTGATCTCATCATATGACCTGAAAATCTGAATTTTAGTTTTGTAATCATTTATCCTGTATCTTTGCTTTGGGTTTCTGACCTAATTTTTCGGTTACTAGCCCTATCCCTCATTTGAAACAGGGAGTCCCCTTATCCTCGAACTTGTTCAACGCAGCACTTGACTAAAGTGGGAAAACAAGGGTATAAAAATAGGTGGGAAATATCTAAACAACTTAAGATTTGCGGACGACCTGACTCTACTGAGCACAAACAAAGAAGAACTGATGCAAATGAAAGACGAGTTAGTAGCTTCAAGCAGGGGGGGGGGTCTAGAAATTGACTATAAGAAATCTAAATAAATGAAATCAAAGGAGGTTGAAACACAGACTAATACCAACCTGGGAGATACAGAAATAGAAGAAGTTGAAGAATTCAACTGCTTGGAACAAACAGTAGCATTCGAAGATAGAACGGAGAAAGAACTAAAAATAAGGAAAAGAAAAACCTGGGGGAAATTTTGGTCCGTGAGGAAAATATTTGAAAACAAGAAAATTGCTCTAAACTTGAAAATAAAAACTTTAGATAGCTGTGTTCTACCTGTCCTCAGCTATGGTGCCTAGACCTGGTTTCTAAAAGGAAATTTCCAACACTTTAATTCGAACGTGTTTTCTTCGTAGAAGCTGGTGAGAAATTGATATTCTTGTCTATGTTCATGACCAAGCCCTATTTCCTTACCCGTTACCGAAGTTTTTTATATTATTAGACAAACTAATTCTTAATCTCATTAGATATATCATCGTTTGATTCAGTGCATGTAGTCCTCAATAGCGGTATTGACTTCTCACCCAATTGATAACTACTCTTAACAAGGCCACGTTTTCAAATTTTACCCCTATTCTAATAGGCCTCAATGAATTACTTCGGGAATTTCATCTTCCCTTTTCGCAAAGACTATATTTATTTAATAAAATTTGAGTGATTTCCAAAAGCGAAAAAGACTACTACATTACAGGAAACTTTCGAAAAATTGGACCTATACTCAGATGATTTCTACGAAAGAAATTCTACTCCTAAGTTTGCTCATCTGTATCAAGGTACAGAAAAAACAAATCACAGTAGAGAGATAAATTTTTTGTTTACCGTATTTGATGACGCATAAGAATTGAAACGTAGGTAATCGCCTTATCTTAATATGTGATCTGACATGCTGAAATAAGGTCATTTTACGATTTGCGTGTGCAAAAGTATCATTACTAACAAAGTTGGTATGACAATACTTGCACATACGCAAATCAGATAAGCGAGCAGTATCAATAACCTCATTTTGTTGTTTCAGGCCGCTTATATTTGTAAAAACGAGCTCCATCTCTCGACCGATTGCGATAGACTGATCCGCTATTCTTACCTTACCAAAGCCTCATACGATTGAAAATAGTCAGACGAATATTAGAGAATAAATTTAATGTGATATAACGCAACATGCTGGACACCTGAAAAGTTCACATCGATCGCCCAAAAATAAAGTGTCAAATAGAATTGAACCAAATTTCGACAACGTAACCATCCATACCCTCTCATACGACTGTAAAAGTTATTCATCATAGAACACCGGTAAGAAGCCCTCCTCCAAATCTTTCAATACCGAACTAATGTCTTGACAAATTCTTCTCGAAATTTTAAAACCTCACGGACGACTCTGAAAAAGTCGCAAGAGTCGTCTTGCACTTCTGCCTTATTTTGTCCATCTAGTGGCGATCATAATATAATCTACGATAATTGTCACAAACTGTCACACCTCTTCCCAGCCTCCTAGCTCAACGACATACCCTCGAAAATACCCATCCGTCCTCGCCACAAAGAAGGCTCTTCACCTAGCCCCTTCCCCAATATTGATTAGTCTAGCTAGTATGAGCTTAGTACTCGTACACTGTCTGTTGCGCCAAACTTTGATTCATATACGTGCACTTGAATACTCCACGGTCAAAATTTTGCCAAGTATCTAGGTCACGCTTTTGCAAAAAGCAATTTTAGCTCCAGATCTACACAAAGACACCAAAAATGTCAAAAATCAAAATTGCTGCTTTCATCCGATTAGAGGACTTGTAAAATTTAATGAGGAGTCTATCTTCTCTGGTTCGACAATTGAAACAATTATTTAAACAGGCGTGCATCTAAGGTGGGGCGCGGACTAGAAGTAGTGGGTGGTACATGGTCCCCCACGATTGACTGGGAAAAAAATCATAGGGGGAGAAAAATGTTCTAGCAAGACAAATCTCTTGTCTCTTCATATGCCTTGATATGTATTTGAAATGTCTTGATTTTTGTCCTCCGCCTACCTTATGGTATCATCAGCGACTCAGAATCTTAGGAAACTCCGTATTAGAAATATGCTTCATTAGTTATAAGTTGGCTCAGAACTCAAAATGTTTCTCAATCACTATAAGCTAAAAAGTTTACTGGCTCACTCACTCTGCACGTTTACCCCCACCTTTTCTTAGAATAGGATAAGCCTAGTATACCAAGTTTTTTTTTTTTAATTTTCTTTATTATACGTGATTGTCTAGTAGTTAGGACACTGCTTTGTGAGTATACTGAGGTTAGGTTAATAAGTTCACGGGTTACCGAGCTGACAGTTTCACTTCTTAGACTAGTATGAACCTAGTATATGATACAGCATACTAGGCTGATACCATATGTAAGGGAACCAGCCAATGAGCTATTTTTCTCTCCTCGTTCCTGTAATAGTATGGTAGAGGCCTAGTATACCAGGCTTACACGGCTAAACTAGAAGAGCTCGAAATTAAAATTGGTCAAAGTCATTGAAGTAGCAATGACGGGTCTTGAACCCAAGACCCCCATTACTACTACCTACTTCTTCTCTTTTACAACCCAATCCAGCTAAAAAATCATTCAATTATTTTACACAGTATTTTTAGAGTGCGTAATCGTTCAGCAAAAATAATGTGATTATTTTACTTGTATTTTCAGACATTTTTAGAGAAATCACCTGCATCTCATTAAAACGTGCAAGCAAAAATGATGTGATTATTTTACCTGTATTTCAGGCATTTTTTATAGAAAATCATCTGTACTTCAATATCCAAGGTAGGTACCCAATAAAAATGCATCATCCATAATTTTATAGATTTCACCCGATTTTTTCCTTCTCCAATGGTTCCAAAATTTTTTCAAGCACGTGTCATTTACACACTGTTGGTAGAAGTCTACCCATGTTGGCGCATACCAAATCCCATTAACAGAAATGTTAATATTCAGAGCCTCGTAAATCACCAGGTCTCTAACCTAGGCATAACTACTAGCTTCTTTTTATCGAAAAACTATATCAATCTCACAGAAAATAAGCTTCAAAAAAAATTTCAGACTGCATATTCGTTAAAAAAAAAAAAAAAATCAGACTCGTTCAGAAAATATCGAGACATTATTTCAGGTATTTTTTTGAGAAAATCAACTGTATGTCATTTTCACCAAGGTATGTACCCATTTTATAGATTTTTTTCATATATTTCATCCTACTCCATTGGATCGAAAATTTTTTAAGCACGTGTTATTATTCTAAAATCTTTGTCCAAAATGATATCTAAAATCGTGACCGGTTTTTCCGGTCGTGTTTTTAAGTCGCGTTTATAAAGAAAATTGAGTAATTTTACTCTCCATCGGTCTTCAATTTCTCCAAGAATGAGTATTGATATCAGAAAAAAAGGTGATCACTTCTAGTAGCCACGATTTAATACACTCAAATGGCAAATTCCATCATCTGATATTAAAAATAACTATCGCGCCCATACACTCAAAAAATGGTCCCATTTCTGGTCTAACCAAATCAATAACAAACTTCTCCCCATCAAAATGGATCCCCTACAAAACACCCCCAACAGACTATCAAGAAAAAAAACTTCCGTCTTTATACGCCTCAGAATTGGACATACACGACTAACCCACTCATATCTTTTTTTGAATAACTCTGAACCACCAGAATGCCACAAATGCCACCTCGACAAAATTGACGTTAATTACATTTTTACATGCCCCGAACTAACAACCTTACGAAACACTCATAATATTCCTCATTCCAGAAAAGAGGTATTAACAAATAACGACACTACACTTACAGATCAACTAATACAATATCTTACCGCATCCGACATCTTCCCCCTCACTTAACCATAATGATAGTATCCGTCTTTTCAATAAACCTTTGTCAAGCTAATAGCCCTAGAGCAGCTTCAAAGCTTGTAAAATAAAAAAAAAATAAAAAAAAAAGATTGAATCTGAAGTTAATTTAAAAAACTATCGATAGTACTGGTTGTACCTCCGGAGATGACCTATAAAACTGCAGAAGTTGAAAAAAGATGGACAGATGTTCTTTGTTTTTTTGCATTAAACTAAATCTTACAAAGATGAATCTGCAGTCCAGTGCAGAGTTCATCACTTCTTAGACTACGATTTTTCATAGATAAGAGTGGCAGAGCTAGAATGCTGGATGTATTATCTAATGCTTGAATCACACAATTAAGAGAAAAACATTTTCTTCTCTTCAATAAAAGACCTTGTTTTGTTGATCCTTGATATTGATATGTAGTGACATAGGTACGAATTCTCCAGATTTTAATAAAAATGCAGACTACCGTTTTTTTTTTCAGTTGTCCTCAATAATACCGGTTTTTCCTCCAACAATCAAACTACCGGTAGTTGCACTACCGAAGGTAGAAAACAACCGGTAGTACCGGTTGTCGTTATCATGTCGCTTGGCAGGGGTGCCATGAGGCCATTTTCATGAAGATGATTCTTCGTATTCGTTTCAGGGGGCCCTTATAATTCAATTTCCCCCCCCCCCCAAGCTACAAGAAATTAAAGTTTGAGGGCGGTTTCTTCATTGGACCAGGGGAATCACGGCACCCCTGCTTGGTTGGGTTTGGCTAAAAAGGGTTCATATGAGGACCTATCTGTACAAAGGGCGTCCGTGAAGAAAAATTCATTACAGAAAAATCAGTTTGAAGTTTCAGTTCAAAATATCTCCGCAACTTGCTCCGCAACAACGAGTTTAATCAAAAAAATGGTAAGAATGAAAATTGAAGAGCAACTCTTCTTCTATAAGAAACGATAATCAAATACATCCAGGAACAAACAAAGTAGAGATCATTGAAAATATGTCAATGGACGCCCTTCTTGCTGAGATGGAAAAAATTGTGGGTTCAAAAAAAAAAAAAAATTTATAAAAGATAGTTTATGATCTGAAACGCACAAAAATCGAGGTCTCCGCAAAAAGGGCGTCCGTTTGCGGGCGTCCGTTTTTGTACAGATAAGTCCTCACATTCTCTGGGCATCTCGGTATTTTGGTGAATGTAGAATGAATAATGAATTAATAATAAAATTAATAATTTGAATACGTTCAACAATTTTACGGCTCATAATTATTGAAAATTTATTTATTTACAAAACGGTATTAAAATACCTAGTAACGAATCACGGTGTACAAAACTCGCGTACTTAACAAAACCACCACAACAACTTTACTTATAATTTATTTGGGTGTTTTTTTTTTTTCGTTGGCAACACTGGCATACAGCCCAACATTCCGATCTCGTGTAAACGTTATTTCTATCACGTTTTGTCAATTTTTATTTTTCGTTGAATAAAATCCAAGAATCGTTGAAACTGTTTAATACCCTTCATCGCGATATTTGTAGTTTTGGATGAAATTGATAGCGAATAGGAACAGCGAATACTTCTATAAAAAATAGCAAGATTTCTTCACCAAAGCTAAATCAAAATGAGAGACTGTATATCATTATCAGACGTAAGTTCAATTATTTATATTTTTTATTTCATGATTGTGTTATTCGATCGCTTCTCGTTCTAACATGAAAATAGGAGCGAAAATACAACATCATACCGAGGTTGCTGAGACGAAAGTGTATCAACTCTTTCTTATCAAGACTGCATTCAACGTGATAATGATTTTTGTTGTTTAATGCTTCCAGCTTGAGAATAAATTGGATATAGCTATTAAAAAAGGATTCATTCCGTCCAGAAATAAAGATGTTAAGATTGCTTTTCTAGCTGGTATGGAGACGGCTAAATCAATATTACTACCGGAACTAAGAAGTCGAGATGACAAATTTTATTGGTGAGTACTAGGACGCAGTGAATATTTCTATCATTTTTTTTTTTTTTTACGATACAAACGAATTAATTCTTAGCTTCCAATGTTTCTCTTACGAAGTGGGTACATACGAATAATTACAAATATACAGAATATTCATCAATTTGTACAAGATTGTTCGTCAAATTTATCGTTTCATTTGTTCATCGAATTGATCAAATCTACGCTGAAAGTTGTTTCTTCACAGATCAGATGATAGATTCTTGGTTGAGATAATTTTCTATCAATAGTGAAAACAGAATGTAAATTCTGTTCGATGTTTACAAAATTGATTTCTCGAGATTTTTTTTTTTTTTCCATTTGAAAAAATAATTGCGAACGTTTCTTTTTTTTCCAACGAAACTTTATTTCTTGACTTCTTGACGTTCGAATCTCGGACGTCCGAAATCTTTTACCAATTCTATACGTACAAAGTTTGGTACGTTTCCTACTGGTAACACCATTGAGCGAAAAAACTTGAAATTATCTATACAGTTCGTCATATTCCTCTTCTCTCTGATACTTAAAACAAATACGATCTTTAATGAGGAGGTGGTTTTTTACTTCCATTTTCCCATTCCCTTGTACACAATTTTTCAGATACATTTGTCTTATGGACGCAACAACTGAAACGCTCGTATACTACAGTACAGTGATACGTCATATTTTTCTTCTTCCTCGAATACATTGTTTCACGCACAACGAGCAAAACACTCGTATATTAAGTATAGTAAGCTGTTTATAAAGTACATCATTTTAATCTGCTTATTAAGAGTACGATCCGTTCTAGCTGACGTGCTCTCAGAAAGATCAGTCTCGAGTTCGTAGAACTTCATTTTAACAAACGTGCGAAATAGGACGAAATTAGCACCATTCAACAGTTCGATAGTGTTGTTCTAACTTCTTTTCGAGTCACTTGAAATCGCGTGTGATTAAAATTCGTTTCTAACTCAATACTTATGATATGAAGCTTCGATCTCTTCTTTACGTCTTTTTCATTTGACGAACAAGGTTTACGTAGTTGAGCATTTCTTATTGACTATTGCTTCGGGATATATGAATATCATTGTGTTAATATGAGTTCTAACTTCCAGGTGTCGGTAGCAGAAAAAGAGTTGTGGTTTCATACGCAACTGAAGCTAAGGTTCACTCTGGAAAAACTTGAGCAACTAACCCGCCCTCAAGACGTGGAAGAGAATGAGTGGAAAGTCGTATCTCGGAGAGAAAAATGGTTAAAATTTTTCAAGGGAACCGAAGATTATGGGTTCGAGAATTTTCTGTCATGCACGAAAAATGTATCTCAAGATTCTGTATTATTAGCGAAATCGATAAATAGAATTTATGGTATTCTCAATGCGAGCATTCACCACTACCTCGTGACAAAGGAAATTTCGCAAGAACCGTCCAAGGAGCCAACGCTCGTAAAACTAGCTCAATGTCTTGATGCTGTAGATGTTATTTGACTAAAAAAACAATTCAACTAATTATTACCTAATTTTTCACGAGAATCGTATTCCAATTTTGTTCCTTTTTTTATTCAGTATGTTTTCTTTTTTCATTTCTTTAATTTGAGGTTTCGTCACTAATGTTTTTGTTTTGTTTTCTTGTTGTTGTTTTATTTTTTTTTTGAGAAGAAATTTAATTTTTCACTTGTTTGATATAAATTCTATATGGCTAAGAGCACATACTTAGACACAATGATCGTATTTGAGCAATGAAACCTAACATGACGTAAATAAAGCGCGTTGCTCGAAAGTTAATAACTAATGGAAGTAGACTTTTTAATACGTCATAATTATCGCTTTGGATATAATAAACAGTCCCATCGGATCATTTTTAATACGAACAAAAATAGACTGAGTTGCGCGTAATGCGTGTGACATTAACCGTTCATGATGAAGCAGACTAGCTAGGAGAAATTTTGAAGCTATACTAGATTATTATGAACGTTCTTTCTTTTCTTTCTAACTAATGGTTTTAAATACGTTCAACCAGTAGTTGAATTATAGGTTTTTACACAGAAAAATACATACCTATCTTTTTCTCTCTCTAACTAATGGTTTTAAATGCGTTCAACCAGTAGTTGAACCATAGGCTTATACACGAAAAAAACGTCATACCATCGATGAATGTGATCGGTTTTTCAAGAATAAAATCGTGTGCGGATTTTTCGCGCTCGTTTTTTCTGAACTAATTTATGAAGAGAAATACGATGAATGAACGAAATTAAATCGTGGCTACTAAAAGTGATCACGTTTTTTTCTGATATTAATACTCATTCTTGGAGAAATTGAAGACCGATGGAGAGTAAAATTACTCAATTTTCTTTATAAACGCGACTTAGAAACGTGACCGGAAAAACCGGTCACGATTTTAGATATCATTTTGGACAAAGATTTTAGAATAATAACACGTGCTTAAAAAGTTTTCGAACCATTGGAGTAGGATGAAATATATGAAAAAAATCTATGAAATGGGTACATACCTCGGTGAAAATGACATACAGTTGATTTTCTCAAAAAAATACCTGAAATAATGTCTCGACATTTTCTGAACGAGTCTGATTTTTTTTTTTTTTTTAACGAATATGCAGTCTGAAATTTTTTTTGAAGCTTATTTTCTGTGAGATTGATATAGTTTTTCGATAAAAAGAAGCTAGTAGTTATGCCTAGGTTAGAGACCTGGGGATCTACGAGGCTCTGAATATTAACATTTCTGGAGAGCTTTTAATGGAATTTGGTATGCGCCAACATGAGTAGACTTCTACCAACAGTGTGTAAATAACACGTGCTTGAAAAAATTTTCGAACCATTGGAGAAGGAAAAAATCGGGTGAAATCTATAAAATTATGGATGATGCATTTTTATTGGGTACCTACCTTGGATATTGAAGTACAGATGATTTTCTATAAAAAATGCCTGAAATACAGGTAAAATAATCACATCATTTTTGCTTGCACGTTTTAATGAAATAAAGGTGATTTCTCCAAAAATGTCTGAAAATACAAGTAAAATAATCACATTATTTTTGCTGAACGATTACGCACTCTAAAAATACTGTGTAAAATAATTGAAGGATTTTTTAGCTGGATTGGGTTGTAAAAGAGAAGAAGTAGGTAGTAGTAATGGGGGTCTTGGGTTCAAGACCCGTCATTGCTACTTCAATGACCTTGACCAATTTTAATTTCGAGCTCTTCTAGTTTAGCCGTGTAAGCCTGGTATACTAGGCCTCTACCATACTATTACAGGAACGAGGAGAGAAAAATAGCTCATTGGCTGGTTCCCTTACATATGGTATCAGCCTAGTATGCTGTATCATATACTAGGTTCATACTAGTCTAAGAAGTGAAACTGTCAGCTCGGTAACCCGTGAACTTATTAACCTAACCTCAGTATACTCACAAAGCAGTGTCCTAACTACTAGACAATCACGTATAATAAAGAAAATTAAAAAAAAAAAACTTGGTATACTAGGCTTATCCTATTTTAAGAAAAGGTGGGGGTAAACGTGCAGAGTGAGTGAGCCAGTAAACTTTTTAGCTTATAGTGATTGAGAAACATTTTGAGTTCTGAGTCAACTTATAACTAATGAAGCATATTTCTAATACGGAGTTTCCTAAGATTCTGAGTCGCTGATGATACCATAAGGTAGGCGGAGGACAAAAATCAAGACATTTCAAATACATATCAAGGCATATGAAGAGACAAGAGATTTGTCTTGCTAGAACATTTTTCTCCCCCTATGATTTTTTTTCCTAGTCAATCGTGGGGAACTATGTACCACCCACTACTTCTTGTCCGCGCCCCACCTTAGATGCACGCCTGTTTAAATAATTGTTTCAATTGTCTAACCAGAGAAGATGGACTCCTCATTAAATTTTACAAGTCCTCTAATCGGATGAAAGCAGCAATTTTGATTTTTGACATTTTTGATGTCTTTGTGTTGAGCTGGAGCTATGAAATTCCCGAAGTAATTCATTGAGGCCTATTAGAATAGGCATAAAATTTGAAAACGTGGCCTTGTTAAGAGCAGTTATCAATTGGGCGAGAAGTCAATACCGCTATTGAGGACTACATGCACTGAATCAAATGATGATATACCTAATGAGATTAAGAATTAGTTTGTCTAATAAGATAAAAAACTTCGGTAACGGGTAGAGAGTATCATTCAACTTTTTGTGGTGCAGGAAATATTTTCGCGAAGTAGTTCTGTCACAAAAAGTAAGTTATGATCATGAAAACCGCAACATTACGTACCGCACCGTTTGATTTTGAAAGCCAATTTTTATAACATAGAACTCTCGTTAAATAATGATAATGAGGAATCAATCACAATGAATGGCGTAATAGAGATGCTAATTTTCAAGCACCAGTACACTTTTGGCTTCCCTGTTGATGTCATTCAATACCGTGAGTTTTGCAAAAAAATAAACCTCAATGGCCTCAGAGAAATGTTGATACTGCATACCTAGTGCCACAAAATGTTTTGCATTCATCGATGGCAGGTGAATGTCTACTTATTATTTGGACAACATCGGTTTCTAAGATACATGTGTAGAACTCCCGCTATACATCACAGAGGATTTCATCTTCCTTTTTTTATTTCCTTCTCTTTTTCTACAAAATACCTCGCTAGTTTGTTGTAACGCGCGATATTCGTGAAAGAAGATAAAGACGCAGATTTCGCAGAAAATATCTTTCATTCCGTAACGGCTATTATTATTTTTTCTTCTTCCTTTCCTTTTTCCTTCGATATCTAATATAATGCGAATGACAAAGGCGCAGAGAGGTTGACACTTCATGATAATATATCATTCGTTTTCTATTCTTTCTCGGCACTCAACTCAGTTCGCAGGCACCTCGCCGAAGATGAAGATCGCCGGCGCCGGGCATCTCTTTATCATCCGCGACTCCTTTTTCAGTCATTTACCTTTTAGAGAATCATATAGACCTACGGGTTGAACAGTCTAAACATAATACTCGTATTTCTGCCACGGTTATCATCATATTCTGGCACTACGTGTACCATTACCGGGTTCTTGAATGGGGCAGGATCGAAAGTGCGGTTAGTGGACATCTTTGGCCGCTATTCACCTACCTACGTTCTACAAGGTACCCTTGTCTTCCTCTCTTTCAACATCCAAACTTCTTTTTCTCTCATTGAATTCTAGTATACTTCCGAGAAACCTCTTCTCGCCTTCGACGACCATAGGCTTCACCTTACCACTAGTGGGTGGATCCACGTGAAGCACATTCTGAACCAATCGCTCGAGGCATTTCCACCGCTCATTAGTAAATCTTACCGATATTTTCGGAGCAGGGGTCATGAGTCATTGATGTAAATCGGAGACCGGAAAGTGATAGGCAGTTTGTGATTTTTTCATCGATTCCTTTTGAAAAAGCTCATTGCGCGTTCAGTCAATCGCAGTGAAGAATATACTTTTCCAAAACTTACGATATTGCCATTTTTTCACCAAGATTTCAGTTCAGTGGCCGTTACAAATTTTTTCTTCGTACATTAAATAACCAGCCGCGAAAATCGCGATTAATTTTCTCATCGTGTGAGAATCGTTTCAAACATGTACTCAAATCAATAACCTGTGTACTCAGAAGTGGATTGAAGGCAAAATTTTTCTGCTCCTTCCTTCGAGGGGACGAGCTTCTGTGGCGTATTCTCTTTCTTTTTTCCAGTTCATTTCATTCTTTCTCCTGCCTTTAATTATCCTTTCTTTTTTGCGAGGGGTTCCCTGACCGCCTGCGATGCTGCAGTGGCCACTTCAAATCTTCAGGACAATGGTATGTACGTTTTTCCACCAATTTAAAAAAAAGATTTGTCAGTAGAATGCTAATGTATGTTTTGGCGTTTTTGAGCACACTTGGTTTTTCTCCCTGGCGCGAGCTACTTTTTCAACATTTCTAGATAACCCAAAAAGTTCTGAAAATCCTCTTAATTTTCACTCTGCATATTTTGCTGTTTTTAAAGCGAATATGGATCATTTTACCCTTTTTTCCTTCCCGAGTAGTTCAAAAATTTTCAAACTTTTGTATCAAAAATGTACCTTTTTTTCCTTTTTTAACCCCAGAGAAATCATCGCAGGTGAACTCATATCTCTGCGCTAGCTTTCAGGTATCAATAGACGCACATAAACGCAGTACACAAATTTCGCTATCGCAAGAGACTTTTCAAGCACTTCAACTAAGTTATGGGGGCACGTCAGATTTAATAGTAGTAAAGTGCTCATACTAGAGCGTTCTCTAATTGGTTAAAAATCAGCCAATGAACAAGCTCTCCATCTACAGCGTTTTGAAAACCTTTCCCTCTGTTTTTCTCATATGCGAGTTGGGACGCATCAAAGCTCACATTCGAAGGTTCAACTTGAGTCGAACGGCTTAATAGAATTGGTTAGGTAATCATCATGATAAGTAATAAGAATTTAAGTATAATATAATTGCATACGTGGCCTTCATTAAAATCCTAAATATCTAAAACACATTTGCCTATTCATTAGCTACTATCTTCAATATCTTTCCAATGCTGAGCAGAATGGATTTATTGAAATATATAATATTTTAGGACGAGGACCTAAAGTCCATAGCCGTATCCCTTGGTGTTACGTCCTCTTCATTTTGTAAAGAGTAAAATGAATCGCAAAAATCAGCCTTTTCAGATGCCGACTGGAAAAAATATATCAAGGAGGAAAAATATTTCTAAACAACTTTTACATAAAAATAACACCAGTATCTTTGTGAAATTTTTTCGAATCCGTGTTTCTAATTTCCTCAATTTGTTTTTATCCGAGTATTGAAGTTAAGAAAGTGTCATTACAAAGTCCTGTTCAAGTTACTCAGTCTCATTGATTTACATATGTACAATGGAAAATTATGGCAAAAAAACTTCACTTCGCAGTAGGAGAAGTACCTAGGTATTACATGTCTTTGACCTCTACTTGCTACTCATTTTTCCCGCGTAATTTGGTTCTGTTCACCGACAAACTTCACCACTTACATTACTAAATTATTTCTTAGAGTATTTGATGCGAGAAATTATTTAGGGTCAACGCCATTAAAGTAAACACCGGGATGTTCGTGATAAAATCGAACTTATTGTAGATTTCATGTCAAGATCTCTTTGAAAGATGACCCCTGCAACAACAATTCACGGAATGTATTGATTCTGTAGAAATCAACATACACACGATTCATTAGAAAGATACCTACTGTATGTAGGTAGGAACTTCGTATCATGATTAATTTTATTAAAGAATTTTGTCAGTGGAAAAACTTTGTATAGTCGCAATTCTATGAACAAGAAATCGAACGAAAATTTGTCACTTATACAATCCGCCAAGAAGTTGCATAATGTTTTCTTCCAAGATGTATCGTGGAGCCAAGATTTTCAATGACAACGACCTCGCGTGTTTACTCCTAAATCAACTAACAATATCTTCTCAATTAATTTTCCAATTAATGTAAGAAAAAAAAAAAAAAAATCACGATCCGACAAACTGGACGTTCACCAAGAAAAGTAGGAAATCTGCATCACGGAAAATGGAGAAAAATTATTAGTCATGAACAGCGTTGATTGAGAAAAGCATTGAACCTATACCGGTATTCTCTCAATGCGGAAGTCCAATAACTCATACATAATTGTATACTACCTACGTTAATATATACCTAATCCTGATATGAGCTTGGGTTCAAAATTTTCCTTAGCCCCATTATTCGTATTGGTGTAATTCGATATTGCAATTTTTTTGTATTGAGTTTCGGACACAAACCGATTTATCTCTTCGAATACCTACTCTTTTTCTAAGTTCCTTCGTCGTCGAGAAAAATGATTTCTAGTTTGTACGAAGTTTTATTTCAGTATAGTATATCGGGCAATATTCCTATATTTTGATTTATAAATTTTTATACGAGTATATACTTGCTGACAAACTCCTACCTTATGACCTATTTAAAATCGGCCAGGCTGCCCAGATCATACTCTTTTTAAAGGAATTGTACTCTTTTGATGGTGTAAGAAAAGTGAACTCTATCTTTTTTATGAAATATCGCAAGAAGTACTCTAAAGTACTCTTTTCCTGAATTTCCTGAAAATCAGTACTCTTTAGTACTCTTTTTCGATAAAACAGTACTCTCTTAGTTCCTCTTTTCTGCACATTGTCCGTGCGACTTTTTTTTTTTTTTTTTGCTTGCACAATTGAAAATTTGGGGAAGTACTCTTTTTTTCTCAGAAACATCTGGGCACCCTGAAATCCAGTAGGTACTCCTTAAGCAAAATTTTGTCACAATAGAGAAATTAGATAATTATGACGCTGTATCAACAAATAACAACTTAGAGTACCGGCACGGGAAAAATTTAAAATGAGTGTGACTTACAACTGTGACGCAAATATTCCTCTAAAAATGACTGTACTTATATGTGGAGGAACTCATCCCGCGACGATAATGCGATGTGTCATCGTCTTTCAATACCCAAGATTTGAATTCCAACTTATGGAAGAAGAGAAACTGGAAATATCCAGAAACAATGGGACATTTTCTTTTAGCCTCACCGAAAACATAGTTTTCATATTCATGAATAACTGTGTCTAAAATTCTATACTACTATAGCTCAGTCCAGAGCCTAATCTTTAGGATACCTATCTACCTTAAGATGTTTTTCACTAGAATAAGAGCCCGGTAATGTAATATTCCGTTTTTTTTTCTTTCTTTTTTGTTTCTCGTTCTCAATCAACGAGCTATTGTCAATAGATGATGCACTCGAATGAAGTTAGGTATCGGTATACGATTCTTTAGGTATTGTTGTTATCTGCATCCTCGGACTCAGAAGTGCGCACTTTAAATGGCGTACGGTATTCAATCAAATAGGTACCTATTTGAACAATTTTTAGTACGCTGTTCTAGTAGGTGGAGCACCCGTACTCGCCTCTGGGCGGAGCGAGGCAGCTCAAAATAATCCAAACATGAGTGAAGAAATGAATTCGATACCATATCGAGAAATTTCAATCAATTTCTGAATGAACAAAGAAAAAATTTTATAGGTAGTAATTCAGACCAACGAGATATTTGGAACTAAAAGGACGTGAGAAATTTGATATTAATTAGGTGTATAATACGTTGGGTAGTAATGAAAATATACCTGCCTATCAATGGAAATGCCGTAAATAATTTATGTTGAAAAATAAATAAAATAATCGATAGTAGGTTAAGGCGCTAGAGGTATTCTCGCTCAATGTAAACAGACGTCGAGACCGAAAAATCAAAAGGTTGTGGCGGTGTACGTTCTTTATGGACCCACCACTACTTGATTTTTCGGTTTTGACATCATTCTGTTTACAATGAGCGAGAATACCTCTAGCGCCTTAGTAGGTAAGCCTCTTATACTTAATCATAAATGGGTGGGGATGACAAAAATTCGAATAAAATACTACAGGAACACTGAGAAAAATTTTGGTGGTACTTTTAACTAAAAAACATAGTAAAGCCGGTCCAGTCGAAGATTATGGTTATAACGACTGAAAAATATAGTTATACTTAATTACTTACGGTACGAGAAAAAGTAGTGAATAAAACTAAATATTACTGAAATTGCTCAGTTGTTTTTACCAAAAAATCGTGACTGGACCAGCTTTACTATGTTCTCAGTCAAATTTACTATAGTTTTTTCTCCGTGAAGGAAGAGGGAATGAGATTTAAAAGAAGTACCTAAGTACAAAATATTTTCTGGGAAGTTAGTTGTGCAAGTTTTTCTCGAGATCGGGATCTGGAATCCATGATCAGAAACGCATGAAAAGTAAATACCTGGATACCGGTAATTATTTCTCTCCTTCCTTTGTTACAAATGATTCACTCGTCTGTTCTTTCATGCGATTCTCTTACAAAATTGTCAGCAAATGAGCAAAATGACGTATCTTAGAAAGGGAAAGCCAATACAATAGGTAATTGAGGATATCATGAATAACTGTTAACAACAACAGTTAGACATTAGGCTGTATCTGTCTTCGCAGAAAACACCAATTCGGAGCAAAGGGTGGAAGAAGAACGGATCACGATTGTAAATTCTGACTGATAAGTGGAATTGGAATCTCATTATCATGAAAGGAGCTTTGTGATAGGTACCTACAATTGAGGCATAACCGTAACTAGAAGTTGAAAAATGGAACCACAGCTGAAAAAGTATTAAAAAAATTCTCAGACTGAGCCATCAAGGTTACATCTATAAGTAGATTTGTGGTAGGATCAAAACTGAAATGGGATTGGAGTGAGACTTCGGTGTGAGAGAGGAAATCCATTTCATTTTAATGTCAAAATATCCTGAAATTTGGAGAATCTGAAATTTTCTCTCCCAAACCAAACGAGATGATCATTTCTATCGAAATTTTTTGAAAATTGTTACCATAGCTTTTCATGACTCAACTCAATAGAGCTTTTTTACAATACTCATCGTTTTGCCGAACGATAGTCACGATACCTGAATATTCTCTGCCATACAAAGTTGAATTGACGTATATGCAAATAATGAATGCGAGAAAAAGAGGCTATATCAAGTATACCCATAACCTCTTTTCCTTGTATTCATTATCTGCATACGTCAATTTAACTTTGTACGGCAGTTCTCTCCTCACTCACTCCAAAAAGAATAGACTGAGTTTTTTGTGATAACAAAATATCGATAAATACCTTCGATATTTCCAAGCGCAATTTTACTCCCATAAGAAATACACGGGGAGCAAAGATCAGTATGAAATTAAACAAAAATTGAGGGCAAGAGAGTTTATTTTTATAACGTGTGAGGTAATCAGCTTCCAAAATTGAACTTTTAACCCCTCAATTCTTTCTCAATTCTAATTAATACCATTATTATGATCGGCTTGCTTCCTATGTTTTCTTATGGGGAGCAAATTTGCGATTGGAAATATTTTGGGTACTCTTGCTACTGTAATCACACTGGTAATCGATATTTTGTTATCACAAAAAACTCAGTCTATTCTTCGACCGTCATCATGTTGATAATGATAAAGTTGAAAGAGGAGCAATCTAAGAAGAAAAGTAGCAGTTGTATTGTGAGAATTTTAAAAATCGAACATCAAACAAGTGCATCAGTTCTAACAACAAGAGTAAAGCGGTCGAGAACTCACTTATTTTTTGTTTCCATCGATATAATCTTTCTAATCGACCGAAATTTAATGCTTGATATTTTACTCAATGTCCCCCACGTCACTCCTAAAACCTCCTGAAACTGCTATTCATTCGACTTTCTTAACATCACTTGCGCTTCTAAGGCGGTTCCCCATCTTATATAGTTCCATGTACCAAAAAATGTCCACCGACAATTTTTGAAAAGGTTACTGGTAGTTAGTTCACATCTACATTGATAAAACCATTTTTCGCATTGAGATTAGCCTTCTTCTTTCTTCTCCGCTCGTGACTGTGATTCTGTGAGCCGATCGTCTTGATTGTCATTTTTTTGAGAAATTTCTTCTCGTTTTCCGATTCCTACCTGTGACGATATGATAGCTGTACCTACCTAATTCGTCGACATCAGGAATATTAGCGAATACCTGGTAAAATTGACTCAAAAAAGGAAGGCAAGTTTAAATAAATGGCCCATGATCATGAAGCTATACCTACGCCTACGAATTCAGGAAACCTGCGAACAGGTTTCTTTAGGAACTTGTAAATTTTCTTTCTGACTTTGAATGACCTTAGATTCAAAAGAACATTATTCACAATTTTAAATGTGGTTAATTGTCAATGCGCTCTCTGCAAGTGAGAAAATTTTATCGAGCACTTTTGGAGAAGCGGTGGCTCACAGTGAAAATTGAGAGACGTTTTATTTATATAGACTGTAGTTTTCACAATAGAAAATTCAATTTTGCCAAATGAGAAGGTGAAAAGAGTACCTAAGGTACCTAAATTATTCGTGTTCTGCGCTGATATCGATTCAGCCGAGGAGATACGGGTTCCTAGACAGCCTAGTACCTAGTCGTTCATATTATAAGCAATATTTCCTCGTATTCTTGGACCTATGATTCTTGAATTACGAAGTCTATATCCTATTGTAAAACAGTAAGGCCTACCCAATATAAATAAGATATTGGACGACTAAAATTTCCCTATACGATATGATATGTATAGTTATTCATACGTCTGAACCTTTCTAAATTTTTATACATTCAATTGTCAGCAACTTACGGATTTCATTTAAAAAGATAACATCGCACGACAAAATAGTCTTCAACTTTAAAAATGTTCCTGTGCATCATACACACACCGTTTCGGAATATTTATCATACATAATTTTCAATAAAGTTTACAATCTCTTTGAAGGTCAGAAAGTCAATTTTCTCTTGCTATTTTGCTTGGGACATGAAATAGTAAACCACTGGTAAATCACGAGTCGTCTGCAGAAATGTAGAAAAAGCCTTCAAACATCGACTGCAATCGCTTAGTTTTTCAGTTCGTTTGCCAATGAAATTATATAAACTAGTGCGAGATGTTTTCGTGACTATCCTCAGGCGTATCATTTATACCGACATAATGCATTTATCTGCACGTACTTACACGAAAATATATTAACCATTCTAAATTTTGTATACGAAGATGCTATCGAGTATGTATAGGGGGAATGGGAAGTGATTGTGCACTTGGAAATTTCCGAAGATCATTGCTTAATAATGTATGATGTGTAATAGCAAATTTGACTATTAATTCATGTCTCCTTACAAATTTAATTTCAATTCTCTGTAATTCTCATGAATCATTATCTCAACCTTCGACAAAATGTGAATGAACTACCGATATAACTAAAAATATATTCCAGAAAATGTAATTCCTTCTAAGAATATATTTTACCTAGTACTTATCGTAGATGTAATTTTCGGCATTGATTCTTGATTTTTATTATCAAGTTATTATTTTTAAATAATAATTCGATGCGAAAAAATCGTTGGCAATATTGACTTACAATGATTCCGAGCAGTTTGAAGATTGTTATTTTCTACATTAACGGTATTGTAAGAAGTAGAAAAAAGAAGAGGAAAATAAAAAAATTAAGTAACAAAAATGAAATGAAAACAAAATTAGGCCTATTAGTTTCATCAATATTACCTACTACTTTTTTTTTTTTTTTTTTTCTATTATTATTTTGATTAATTGAGTCTCCTTCACCTTTCGGGAGAAATGTTTTATTCGAGAATTTTCTTTATAATCTAGATAAAATCTTTTAAACTTTCTTTCGCGGAACTGCTATTTTTCGTATATGTTACTATGAAATTCGTATTTTCCCATTTTCAGGTGTATTTAGTAACGATCGTATGGTTACTCGGCGTAACAGACGCGGCACGTATTTTGGGAATTTTTCCAGTGGCAGCAAAAAGCCATTTCTCTTGCAATAATGCCATCATGAAGACTTTACACGATGCCGGTCATCACGTGACTATGATCACACCTTTTAAAGCTGAAGCGACGACGAAAAATTTCACATATTCTCGTTTTAACACAGTTATGTTCCTTAGTCAACCGTTATCTGAGGATTTGAATGATTTCTGCTTAAATGATATGATGAACATTTCGACAGCTTTGAATATTCAATATTGCTACGACGTCATGCAAATGAGAGAAATTCAAGTAAGCTTACTAATAAGGAGAGCACCCATGTAATTTATTCTTACGAAATATGATCTAACTTATAATACATTATTTTTTCCTATAGGAAGCTTTAAATTCTACGGAAAAATTATACGATGTCTTATTTGTTGAGCTTCTTGTAGCTTACGAATGTTATCTGCCCATTGCCGAGAAATTAGGTATCCCAGTCATAGGGACAGTGACCCTGCGCAGTTGGAAACTGGCCGATCATGCCATCGGAGTTCCACATAATCCAGCGATCATTCCCATGGAGTTAACTGTTTCCAAGCCGAAGATGACTTTGATCGAACGCCTACAGAATGTATGGGAAAACTTTATCGTCGATTTTCATCAAAGAACGAATATACGAAGAGAGATTAATAAATTTTATCGACAATATTTTTCGGAAGATTTACTCTACAAGAAAGATATATCGCTGATTTTTTTCAATAATCATGCCAGTTTACTACCTCGTCCTTCCATTCCTAACGCTATTGACGTTGGAGGTATTCACGTACAACCAGCACAGCCGTTACCAAAGGTGAGTAATTGTAAAGAATTAACAATTTTTGGACCTTCGTTCAGGAACTACGGGACCCGGCCATTTGAAGATTGTATGCAAATTCAAGAACGTTATGAAGGAGAAAAAGGTGCTAGTGTAGACTGTTCGAATTTTCATTCAATTATTACCCTTTATTGCCTTGTGTCTTTTGAGGCTAGGGGATCTTCAGTAGCTCTGAGGGTTTCCAAACAGTGCTGCAGTGGGAAAGAAAAAAGAAAGACATCGATACCAAGATTAGCTTTATAAGTAGAAATGAGGTTTCAAAAAGTTGGAAAAATTGTTCATTCGCGTGTTTACTTACGCAGGATATCCAAAAGTTTATCGATGAAGCACCACGAGGAGTTATTCTCTTCACATTCGGCTCTGTTGTTAAAGCAAGTACTCTTCCGCCGAAGTTGAAACAAGCATTAGTGGATGCATTTGCTCATATACCGCAGAGAGTGATTTGGAAGTATGAAGAACCTATTGAAAATATATCGAAAAACGTTATGTTGTCTCAATGGGTTCCTCAACGTGATATTTTAGGTATGTTACATTTCACTATTTTATGACGTAACGCCGATTAGAAAATAGGTTTCTACATACCTATTGCTTTTCAGGTACCCATTTTGAGTCTTTTAATCTCGTGGAATCATCTTAGAGATGTGAAATGAACTTAGGATTTTTAAAAGGGAATCTGTTTTATTGGGGGTTTTTGAATTTCACGACCAATTTTAACTTGACAATTTCGAATATTCTTCCATCATGGAAAATTTTGGGGTAAAATAGGTATGGTTTAGACTGGAAATTACTTTCACCGTTATTTACAAAGTCAAGGGTACAGAATTCATTAGTGTTTTTTGGCTTCAGTCATAAAGTTTTCCTTGCAAGTTTTTGATTTTCCAAATTTTATTTTTAGAGGTCTCTACGAGACTGATTAGTGTAGTTTGTCACGTTCTAATTCCTGTACATAAAAAAATGACGTAGTCTCTTTTGAGCATCTATGTGTTAATAAATAAATAAAAAAAACTAATTTCTTCATCTTTTTTTTTTTTTTTTTTTTCTTAAGAACATAAAAAGGTTATTGCCTTCATGAGCCATTGCGGACAAAGTGGAGTTTATGAAGCTGTCATGACCGGCACGCCAGTTGTGACTATGCCTCTCTTCGCCGATCAGCCATCAAATGCTGCTCTTCTGCATCATCGAGGAGTTGGTGTTCACTTGGACGTAAAAACTGTAACCAAAGAAAAAGTGATAGCTGCGCTAAATACCATAATTAATGACACAAGGTTTTTAATTTTGCTTCACCCTCATATTTTCTTAATATTGTACGAGCTTAGGTATCTAATTAGAACTGCGAATAATTTTACAGCTACTACCACCGCATGCAAGAATTCTCTCGTGTTTTCAAAGATAGACCTATGAGCCCACAAAAAATGATCGTATATTGGACGGAATACGTTCTCAGATACAATGGAACATCGTACCTGAAAGCGTTAGGAACGGATATGCCACTGTACGAATACATTATGTTAGATATTGTTGTGATAGTTTTCACTTTCACAAGTTTCGTACTCTTTGTAATTTATAAGATGACTAGGAAGATATTTACGATAGCTAGAAGAAGACTAAATAGTTATGTCCCTTTGGTTAAAAAAAATCAGTGAAACGTAAATGGAGGCGACAGCCCTTAAGAAAAAAATTGACGGTTTGCAGCCGATAACATTTTGTCAAACAGATCTTGGCTGATCTGTTGAGTTACCTGCACTGAAAGGCATAGACTGAAAGAATATTGACGTACTAGACAGTAGTTTATTTTAAATAAAGCATATTTCGAAATCATCTGTGACTTTATGTACCCGTTGGATCAAGCACTGATGACAACTTGAAGAGTGATAGTTCAGCCCTTGGAGAGCCTGAATTAGTGCTGTACCTGTTTTAAAAAGTATGATTGTTCCGCAGTGGGCGAATAAATTATCAGAGACGGTCGAGATGAAGAAAATATTGTACTTGTATAACTTAGATTGTTGTTAAACATCTACTAAGACAAAGTGAACCTAACCTCGCTATACAGTTACCTAAAGTAGTGTAATTTTTTTCTTAGCTTGATAAGTTAATTAGGTCTAATTATATATTTTAGGCTATACCTAATTAAATGAATCCAATAAACGTTTCGCTCAAAAAAGATTTAACTTACATTAAGCCTTTTTGTTAAACCACCGGTATTCCTAATTTTAATTATTCTTTCTGAATTAATGCATCGTACAGTGAAACTCGATACTTTCTAATAGTCACGCGAAGAAATACCAGAATTTTCAATTCTTAACCGTAAACATACTTTTTTTTTTTTTTTTTTTTTACATTTTCATTCTGATAAAATACGTAAACGAAAAAATGTAAGTATGATATGGATTCTTTTTCCTGAATCGATGAATCGAATATAATATTCCTCACGGAGAGTATTAAAGTATAATTTTCTTATCTTTTTAATAAGTAGACCCTTATGATAGGCTAATTAATTTATTTAGATAAAGAGCATTAATTAAGACTCAATTTTGTAAAGAAATACAATTGTAATTATATATATTAACCGTTTCTTTATTATAATTATGCTGTGTATGAGTATCATGAGACAATATTTTTCGAGAAAAAAGAATGAAAAAAATACATACTCGTGATGCTATTTCGATTAAATAATTCGAATTCCTAAAAAACTAGAAATAAGTTTTTCTTATCAAACTTATGAATTAAACGATTTAAGAAAAAAATAAAATGTGATAATCGCGTGTTTGGGCTTTGTTTGATATCTTGGACTACCTATCTATAAATTTTCCTTCAAATAATAATAATTATATGATTGTCTAGATAGAGTTTTCTTTCTACGAGCAATACGTTCTAGAAAAGACAAGAAGAAGAATATCGGTAATTATCTTATTTAGGTTTTCTGGAATATTAGAAATCGTTTTCCTCCAAATAATTTTTTATTTTGGCTAGATTAGATTGCGAGCAATCTCATTCAAGTAGAGATATCAATATCAAAAATTTTTTTAAAGCGTTTATACCTTTTTAGCTAAGACTTTGACGTGTAACATATTGATGGATATAATTATCAAAAGGATTATTTGACCTTGATCGTACTTTTGCAGTCGTTACGTAAACTAGGTATTAAAAATCGAGAAATGGACCGATTGATGAATGAATGAATAACCTCTTCGTTCACGCCTACGTCACAGCATCGTTGTATTCAAAATAATTTCGAGATTTGTGATCGATGGTGCTTAGGGAAAGTAAACAAACTTTTCATCATACCAATTCTAGCTTGTCAAAACAGAATATTATTGTTACAAATAGTGCAACCGGTACCTTAACATCAATGAACTCTGAAAATCAACAACTCACAACTAGTCAAGTTTGTGTCGATATTGATGGCAATATCGACGAATATATCGTTGAAGAATTTTCACCACCATCAGCATCAGGTAGACTTCATAATAATCAGAAAAATGGTAATGTTTTCAATTTTAGAGACTGCACTGTAACAATAATCAATAAAAGTGATTGAGTAAGTAATCCCTTGAAAAAAGTTGTGAGTAACCAAAAAGATGTTACATATCAATTTATATTATTTTTGTAACCTTCTTTCATTTGTGACGTTTTATTATTATATTTTGCTCTCGGTTTACTATATCTACACCTTGTTTACTCACAAAAACATTGATTTGATAATAAATAAGCCTCAATAGATTATGTAGGTACTCAATGTTAGATGATCATCCGTCTTGTCTTCAGAAACATTGGGAGTTAATCCATGACGAAGATGATAGACACCTATTTTTATTTTTCAAAATATTAATATTTTGTGAATTGAAAAATGTGAATGTATTTTACCTCCACTTTCACTCAGGTGATTTTGTTTGTTTTTTCAGTCAAGGTTCAGCTCAGCTATAAAAATCGATAATTATACGTAATAGGCCTAGTGAAGTCGAGAGGCCCAGCAAATATTTATTTTTGTAACTATTTATTTTTGAGTTAGGTTCCGTTGTTTCCTAATTTGATTAATTTGCACGTCCTTGAGTTCATTTTTTCTGAAAAGCGAGAAGTAGGCCTATCATCATTCAATCTTTCTTTGTTTTACCTATACCAAGGTATAAATTGTTTTTCAGTTTTTGCATTTTTGTTTCAGATCTTTATTTTTGTTGTTTTTTGTATCTTTAAGGAAAATAGTGAGGTATATCAGTTTTAGTTTTGTTATACTTGTTACCTGAAAGAAGTGTATTTTACTTTTCATTTCATTTGTCATTTGTGTTCGAACGTTAGTATTTTTTTTTTGGATTCCTAGGTCAACAATAATAAAATGGTGAGGAGTATCAATTTTAGTTTTGTTCTACCTATACATGGAATTAGTGTATTTTACTTTTCATTTGTTGTTTATTGTATTCAAATGTACGTATTTTTTTTCCTAATTTTTGTTTCAACTATTACAAAGAGTTTATCTATCTACAAGACTATTAATTTCATTTGCCTGTTTCCACGTTCTAGTTCCTAGTTTATGTTTTATTGACAACTCAAAATTGACTTGTTCCTTGCCCAAAAGTTATTTGGCATACTTCGCTATGATCTCAATTTGTCTTCTTCTCCATATTATGAAAACCAAACTACAAATTTGGATATCTAAATTAATTTAATAACTAACAAAGAGGTTAAAACGTCATTTACTTTGCAATGATGGCAGTCAAATACAAGTATTCTCCCTTTGCCTCGCTTTGAATGAAAATACAATTGATAAGATCTACCATTCACTCTCTTTGAAGGAGGGTAAGGGTACAAAAAGTAATATAAAATTCGAGTTATCAAGAACCGAGAACTTCCAACCAAATATTATAGCCATCATTAGGAAAAATAACTTGAATTTAATATTGTACGACACGATAAGTTGACCTTCATTAAAATTTACTCAATCTGTCTCAAGGAATTTTTGTTACAGATAACCCAATTTGGCTTTAACTAATAGAGAAAACAATGAACTTCTATTATTTTTGCATAATGACTAACTTTCTCTGCACTTATTATAAAAAGAAGATTATACAACTAGCACTCGAGGTACGCGACATATTGACTCGTGCGTTTACTTCACTCGGCTTCGCCTCGTTTTGTAAACATCCGCACTCGTCAATAATCGCGCACCTCTCGCGCTAGTTGTATAATCTACTATTTTTACACGGACTTATCCATAAGAAGAAAAATTGAATTCGATCATTTGCTCATTATTTGAATAGAAGAATACAGTGAGAAACGAAAAATACATTCTCAAATACTTGAGATCTTCCAGATCTTGATTATCAACGTTGAATTCCTTATTTATTTCTCATTTTGAAATACTAACACATGATCGAAATGTTCCCTGTGTATTCTTATGGGAGTCGATAATGTTCTAAGCACCATCGTATGATACTATCGCAGAATATCGCGCACTATCGATCAAAATTGCTCGATGTTAGCAGTCAGTGACGTCACGTGAACGAAGAGGATTGCGATGGAAAACGGTGAGTTGCAGTGGATTAAAGGATAGAAATACATTCTGAAATATTATTTGTCTATTATTCTTAATAGAGAAGAAATTACAACAAGAAAGAAAATGAAAAATTTACCAACAGGTACAACGATGTTTGATTTTGTAGGATGAAGGGAGGAAATTGAAGCGCTGCATGGAAAAGGGGCCTCCGTCTAATGTATTTCTTATGGAACGGAGGCCCCTTTTCCACGCAGCGCTTCAATTCATATTACCTTTACATAGTAAAATGACCAATTATTAAAGAATCTTGAAAATGCTTCTTGTCGAACTTTCAGAAGAATTTTTTTCAGCATTTTATATCCTTATTTGCGAGGTGCGACACAGGATGTGCCCTTCACATTTTCCGTGTGGACATTTTTGGAAACTGGACAAAAAGGTGACGTTTTAAAAGATTGTTGAAATTGTCGTCTTTGTTCATTATTTTTATTTTATTCTCCGGATGAAAAAGGGGAAAAAGTTATTGCAACTTGTACTTCATTTCAATACTAACAGAAATAAAGCTTGAAAAGTAACCCGTGAACTTCTGTAATTATTTTTGTCCACTCTTGATCATCGACACTAACGCTACCTACCTCGTGAATAAAACCAAATTAACTGGTAAGCAATTCGATTTTAGGGCTAATTAAGCTTAAGGCTTAAACTTAGATAACAAAAAAATTTTGGCGTTTGAAATAATTTTTCTAACTGTAGATACACAATAATTTTCCTTTCTTTGAGGTCCTACCTCAAGGGGAGTGGGATGTTCAATCTACAATACAATAAGGAAGGTATCACAGTGTACGTGAATCAAACAAAGGAAAAAAGAGTGCATACATGCACATACAAACGTGTATCCCATTCTGGGCCTAATTTTCTTTACTTTCTCTAATTTCCCCTCACTTATGCTACACGATCAAAGCACTCACAAAAAATTATCCAAGGACCCTACTGCTGCCATAGAAAGGAAGAATAATAAGTTGGTGAAAAGTCTATACGAAAAAAACTGTATTGAATTACACTTGAAAAAATTCCTCACTTGTTATAACAGTGCCCCCCTCGTATCTATGGCCTCCCCAAAATACATAAACCTGATATTGCTCTCAGACCTGTTGTCTCCTCCGTAAAATCGCCCACATATAACCTTTCTAAATTTCTCGCTAGTATTTTATCTTGTATTAAAAATGACACTTTAAATATTTGTAACTCACAACACCTTATTAATTTGTTGAAAGAAATTCAGTTAGAAGAGAATGATGTTCTTGTATCATTTGATGCTGTATCGTTATTTACTCGTGTGGCTGCCTCACTAGCCAAAGAAGCCATAGAAGAAAAGTGGGATGAGATTAAAAATTATACCTCCATTAAAAAAGAGCTGTTTCTTGAAGCTCTTGGGTTTTGTTTAAATAATGGATATTGTAACTTCAACAACTTTTCTTATGAACAAGTAGAAGGCCTAGCTATGGGAAGTCCGCTCTCGCCCATAGTAGCCGAAATTGTATTAGATAAACTTTTTACGACAATTAAGCATAACTTTAATGTGAAATTATTTGTGAAATATGTGGATGACAGTCTATGTATTGTGAATCGTGACCATGTAGAACAAATTTTTAAATTTTTGAATAGTTACCACCACAGATTAAGTTTTACTTGTGAATTAGAAGAAGATAACAAGATAAATTTTCTAGATATTACTATTATTAAGAATGAAAATTTGACTCTTAGTTATAAGCATTATAAAAAATCCACGTACACAGGTCGTATCATAAACTATAGATCTAATCAACCCAATATCTTTAAAATAAATACCGCCAAGGGTATTCTTAAAAATTGGCTCTCATTATCTGATACCTCCTTTCATGAAGAGCTAAAAAAAGATTTTTCTGATCTTCTAAAATGTAATGATTATCCTAAGAACTTTATAAATTCTATTTTGCGATATGATAATGATAAAAGAAATTCGTCCATTAACGTAATTAATAACAAAGATAGATATTCGTATTTTTCTATTCCTTTTATAGGAATTCCTAGTATTATTTTTAAAAAATACCTCAGTAAATTAAATTCCAACGTTCGCATCGCTTTCAGTAGTTCTAACCTCAATAAAAGATTCTTCAGTAACGTAAAAGACCCCCTCCCCCCTAAAAAATGTTCTGGCCTCGTGTACAAAATTAAGTGTAACAATTGTGAGGGTTGCTATATTGGTGAAACCAAACAGCTTTTAGAAAAAAGGATAAATCAGCACGAAAATGATGTGAAAAATAAGTGTAAAAAAACTGCTTTATGTGAACACTTCTTAGAAACAGGTCACAGTTTTAATTTTGATTCTCCTTCCATCCTTTGTTTTGAGGAGACCGATCGGAAAAGAAGAATAAGGGAGGCCATTGAAATTATAAAATTCAAAAAATCTATCAATTATAAAAGAGACTCGCAAGAGATATACGATAATTTTTCTCCCGTTATAACACGGATACGTAATCAGAAATAAGTTAGCCTAGTTTTTTCATGTCATCGCTTAGGTATTTACTCTGTACCATACTGTATTTTTCGATAGTTTTTACTCATTGTAGTATTGCCCCTGATGAAGACGACAGAGTCGTCGAAACGTCGGGTTTAATTTGTGTGTTTTTGTTTTTGTTGACGTCAGTGCCTTTAAAAATAAAAATTTATTATAATCTAAAAAAGCGTCAATTTAAATTTTAATTATTCTAAATTTAAATATGTATTAGGTATTATAACTCTAGGGAATGTAGGTACTTCATTCTCTTACAAAAAATAATTTTTGAATGTCCTTATCTATATTGAAGGTATCTTCATTACAAACTAAATTGCACCTACTTGTTAGTTACTCTGCATGGGTAGTCATTTCTGTGTTAATAGGTACACCTTTAATTTGGAATTCAAGTTAATTCTCGGTTTCCATACTAATAAATGTAAACAGACGTTACAGAAAAAACATATCACTATTCTATTCACTGAAGCGTGTTTCTCGTGACATAAACTTGTATCCGCCTAGAGCTTTTAGATAAATACTACCTTGCTTCCGAATTGAATACCATTGACTGTTTTTCGCACCATTTTTACTTGGTTATCATCATCCTTCTTCCAAATTTTGTTGAACTTCAATTAATACATACATAATTTCCGATCTATTTTTGCAAAATACTGACACGAAGTCACGGAGTAATTATTTTTGAAAATTAAGTTAGGCCTCTAAATTATTTTTTGATTGGGAACATCAATAAACAGCTGGTACTGGTATCAATTAGATTATATTTAAAATTTCATCGTATATTTTATATAATTTTCTTTTGTATTTACTTACGTAAGTAAGTTAGAAGAAAAATAAGAATCGGTATCCAATTTTTTTCGAATCACTGAAATTTGAAATTCTAAAAAGGATACCAATCAGTATTCATTTGTCATTAAATATATATACTTGTGTGTATACCTTACTAAAAATTCAAGAAAGACTTTGAGAGTAAATATATGGAGCTTTACAGACTGTTATGAATCTTTAAAGCTCACGATTCTATTTTATCGGAGATATGATCAATTTTTCAGGTCTCGTCAGCCAAAGGCCTCATAGGGGTCAACATTTTTCCAAGTTTTTCGCCGGACGGCGAATTTCTCAAAAAACCCCCCATGGAACAGGTTCCCTGTTGAAAATGGCGTCTTATCCCACAGTGTTTCAACCCCACATTCAATTATGCACTGCACAAAAAGATTGTAAGTTGCATCAGTTGAAGTAGGATTATTTGGAATAAATGCTGGTTGTTTGAAATCGATACCAAAGAGAAACTGTGTCGACCCTATCTCAACAATGAAGGCGAACAATGATTGAAGAGCTACAAATCCCTGGAAAAAAATATCGAAGAATTTCATAAATTGGGTCAGCTACCTAAAGTTATTCCATTCAGTTGCCTCAATGATAAAATAAATATTTCCTTTTCTTTATGTTTTATGAACTTTCGTTTATTGGCCTACTTACACTGAATTATGTCTAAAATCTGAGTGTCGAGCTAATAACCCATTTGTGTAGTTACAGAGCTCGAATAAATAAAAAAAAAAAAAGAAAAAGATGATGGGATCTGTTTCTCCCATTTTGTTAGCGTTAGTGGAAGAAATATTATGCGGAACAACTTCGGTGAATAACAATTGCGTATTGCACAAGCGGGTTGACGTGGAGTCCAGAAGAGGAAAAAGTAGTGAATTGACAATTATGCAGTTAATTTGAAACATACAAAGACAAGTTTACGAGGAACCTGTTTTTACCGAGATGCATTTTTCCTAGAGTTGATATTTATCGAGATACAGCCAAAAAACATATTTTTCAGGCGCCATCTTGAATTCTAAGGAAGGGTTTGGGGCACCCCTTCCAAAAATGTTCGTAGAAATCATATTCACCATCATACCAAGCGGTATCAAATAACTCCAATTTGCAGTATTCATTCACTAACCGCTTGCCCTAGAGCGGCACACGAACTGCATTGCTCTTTAATGTATCTCGAGGCCGGCACTCATTGAATAACCTCGGGGTAATGTGCGCGTAGAAATGAAACGATATGACGTCGTGAATCCAGAACGGTAACGTGAATTGACACCTTCTATATTTTGCTTCATGAAGTTATATCTATTTCTGGACTCGAAAATCATAAAATTTATTTTTTGAATTTTTTCTCCACCTTTTCGCTTAGGAACAGGCAGTACGTACGTACGAAAATAAATAGGCTACATCGCATGGTTTTGATATAAGGAAAACATCATAGCATCGTTTTTACACCATTCGTCTCAATCATTATCTTGAATGATTATAGGTTACGAAGTATACATACCTAGGCTACTGACGGACATTCATCCAGAAAAACAACGACTAGTGAGCTTCACGAAACAGTTTCATTAATTGCGTGGGTAAATTTTATTATGCAAGTATTTTCCTGTCAGGAAAATATTTTTGCAGGTAGAAAATATTTTTTCTTTATCAACATCGATTTAGAATTTCTTATTATTCATCTGTGCATCGGTGTTGATTATTTATAAAGTGAATTATTTTGTTCCTTACCTAGTGCGTAACCGAAGAGAGAACTTACTCAGAAGATAAGTGAACGAGATTTCTTTAAGTGTAGCGTATCTGAAATATCAAGAAAATCATGAAGTTGGCATCAATTACAGTAAGTACTGTCCTATTACTCTAAAATGGTGATAAAAATTTGGAAGATAGGTAGGTAGGTAGACCAAATAACGTGAACTTTTAAAAATTAATTATTCAGGCTATGTAGGTACGTTATAAAATGAGGAGAAATATGTAAATAGACTATCAAAGTATTAATAATATTTTTAATGAATTGTACACACAAGTCGTGAGGACTGGTCCAGATACATTCTATTAAACATTTCTAAACTTCTCAAAATCAAAGTGCTTCAAATCTGTCAACACGCAAAGAAGAAATAGTCATCACCCGTCTCAGAATCGGCCACACCAGACTCACACACACCCCTCTCATCTCTCATCTTATACCTCTCTCAGGCTCTCATTGCGAATCTGAAACCCCCCTATCCGTTTAACACATCTTCTGCTGCCCCAACTTGACCCAACTTCGCAATTCCTTTTTTTTTTTTTTTTTTTTTATACACCCTTTATTGTGAAAATAATAAAAAAACAGACAATACAAAGCACGGAAAAGAAAAATAAAATTACAGAAATTTGGAAGAAAAAAAAAAAAAAAACCAACAATAATAATAATTTTAAAAAAATGAAAAAAAATAATAAAATAAAATAAAAAATAATAAACAGGGTGTTGGAGGATGGCAACTAGGCCTTACCTCGTTTAACCTTATCCATCTCTCACAACCATACAGAGGCGCTATCAGATGACTTCCCCTCCATCCCCAATATAATATTCAACTTTTTACAACAAGCAAACTTCCTCTCACGCACATAATCACGCAATCTCGCCGAGCTCATAGTCCTGAAGGCAGGCTAGCTCGTAAATTGAGATAAAAAAAAATTAAAATTAAAAAAATAATAAAATAATAAAAAACTGCGAGTACTTTTTCATTACAAAATAATAATACCATTTATTTGAAGGGGGGGGGGACCAACGAATACACTTAAACTAGGGAAAAAATTGACATACTTACATCCACCGAGGAATATAATTTTATTAAAGACGTTTCAAACGCGTGACCGTTTGGTTAAGAAATCCACCAATAATTTCTTTCAACTAACAAATACACGAGTAAACTTCAATGTAAAAACTTGATATGAAAAAGTAGGTACGTTCGAAAACGTAGTAGGAACTTATCAATTTTATTCAATGTTATTTTTAGGCGAATAGCGTAGAGGTTCTTAACTGAACAAGTTAAAATTTGAATTTTTTTTTTATTTCTTTTTGTAAACCAATAATCTTACTCTGATTTTTCTTTTTTTTTTTTTTTTGCGTATTTGACTGTATGCGAGATTTAACAAAGTCTTCTTTATGTGGAAGATGAAACTAGTTTCTAGCAGATCATTATTTAAAATTCAGAAACATTAATTGGAATTGGGGAAAAAAAAAAGTGGACTACAAAATCGTAAATTATATTTAGATAATATTAAAACATTATCAAAATTGTTCAACTATAAAAAAGTCAGTATACTTTTCTTTTGCTGGTTAAAAATAATATACACATCCTTAAAATAAATACGTAATGTCTGAGAGTGTATTATTGGTAAAAACCTCATTTGCTAAATTGTGTTAGAAGCTCCATTCTTTTGTGGATACCTACCAACGCACTGAATAAATAAAAAATTGAACATTATGCAGTTTTGTGCAGTTTATAAGCAAAGATCTTGCTCCATTCAGTATGCGTAGGTGTTGAGCAAATTGATTAATTCTAGCCGATTGTGTGCTTGAGGTAATTAAAAAAAGCTGCCAAAAGAAGATTGGTTTTTATTCCCTACGAATCAATCATAAGGAAAAAAATAATTGAGAAACATTTTGATCTTAATTGAAAGAATAGAACATCTAGGCGCGATCCGATTACTATATCATTTTTGTACCTCATACTTTATTTACCCGATACCACTTACATAAGAAATATCTGAAACAAAATTTTACGTGCACTTTGTACCATAGATATCGCATAGCGAAGTCGTCTTCTTCTCCCTAGTTATCAGAATTACTCTCTCATGACTCTTATCCAAAGTAAACAACGGAGTTAGAAGTAGCTAATATCATCGGAACTCATAATGAGTGAGTGAGGTGTAAGTAGAGCTCTGATATTGAAAAAGGGGTTTTTCAATTGTACAAATCTACTTTATTAGTTGCTTATACAAGAGTACTTTCGGGTGTTATCCCATCATCAGTTGTGTCGCAACTGGAGAACAAGGCCTTAACCATGAGTTTTTATAGTATAACAAGTACCTAGCTAAGAGCACTTTGTACTCGCATAAAAATTTTAAAAATAGATCCAGAGAAAGTTCATCTGGAAAATTTCTATTTCTCATCAATATCCGGAGAAAAATTATTTGGAGAATCTTAACTTCTATTCTTTATCAATATTCACTGGAGAATTTCTATCTTTCATCAATATTCGGAGTGCCGAGTTATCAAGAGAATTCCCTGATTATCAGCAATTATTTCAGTTTACATTTTTACCGTAAAAGTATGATTCACAAATCATATATTGAGAATTTTTTACTTCTTCTACCTTGAAATCGGTAATACGCCATAACAATATGAAAAAATATTACAAAATTTAGACGACAAAAATGGATAAGATTGAAAGAAAATAAAGAATATTTATTATTTCAATTCCAAGAAAGGAGAAAAAATATAATTAGGCGCGCTGTTCCACTACCCTCACCAATTCCTCATCAGGAGATTCGTTAACGAACGAATGCATCAATTATGCGTGGCGCTCCTGCCGGTTGTTTTTCCAAGAAAATGAACCGAGTTCCGTTAAATCTGGTCAAGCAACATGACGACAATCTATAGAATAAGGTCTATCGTACGAACACAAGAAATATTTTCCTCCAAAATGTTGTCATGTCGCTTGACCAGCTTTTACGGAACTTGGTTCAAATGTTCGTTATCGAAGATCGGGACATCGAGATGAGAAAAAAACTTGGAAAGAAACCATAAGATGAGGAGAAATATTCAGCGAAAATGGATTATTATAACACACTACGATCGAGATTCTAGGTTTATTCTGCTGATTGTTTTGTTTTTCTAAAAGTGAGTTTCCCATTTTGAGCATTAAAATCTTCTATGAATGTCGATTTTGGATTTTCTTCTATTTTTCGCCTTTCTGAGTTTCTGTGACGGTTCTGATTGTGATTGATAAGAGTAACGAAGTCGAAATTCCGAAGAAACTATTCTGAAACTATTACGAAAGACATTTTTCTAGTCTCAAGATAGTCAAGATATTATTGATTGTTGTCGTGGAATAATTTTCAACATCATCACTTAGCCCGTGTACAGCAACAGCTATCCTAAGTGAATTCCCACTTTGAGTCACCGGCATCGGATTTAAAGGTCACATGGCCAAGGTGACTGATGTAATAAGGATCGATTGATTTCAGTCATTCATTTGTGAATGATAAATTGCAGCATAATCGTTATTGGTATTTCTGTTCTGTTAAACATACGAATTACTATTGAAAATTGCTTCAGTTTTGAGAAACGCAATGGCGAAGTATACTATTGTTATGGTTAGGCATGGAGAAAGCGAGTGGAATTTGAAAAATTTATTTTGTGGATGGTATGACGCTGATTTGAGTCCAAAAGGTAAACGAGTTCCTATACATTTCATATTCTCTAAATACATCGTTAGATTTTGCGTCTAAACAGTGAGGAATCTTGTCGCATTTTAGGAGTCGAAGAAGCCAAAAGTGCCGGACTCGCCGTTAAGAATGCTGGTATAAAATTCGATCTCGCTCACACATCTGTCCTGACGAGAGCGCAGAAAACTTTAACTTCTATTCTCACCGAGATCGGACAATGTGACATTCCAGTATGTAAAACATGGCGGCTTAATGAACGTCATTATGGAGGACTTACCGGTTTGAATAAATCTGAAACGGCTCAGAAATATGGTGAAGACCAGGTATGTTTTTATCGCTTCACTCGTTCGTACAATTCAACGTGGATCTCATTTATTTTTCATACTACAATGCACAGGTGAAAATTTGGAGACGTAGCTACGATGTTCCTCCGCCGCCCATGGAAAACGATCATCCATATTATGAGCAAATCGTTAAGGATCCGCGCTACGCTGATGGACCGCGTCCAGAAGAATTTCCACGTTTTGAATCGTTAAAGCTCACTATCGAAAGAACTTTGCCGTACTGGAATGATGTTATTGTTCCGGAAATCAAAGCTGGCAAAAAGATATTGATTGCTGCTCACGGAAACAGCTTAAGAGGAATTGTGAAATATTTAGACAGTAAGCATTGATGGTTCTCACCTCGTATTTGTCATCTCCGTGAGATTAGTTCGATAATTCATCACTTATTCAATTCGCAGATATGTCCGAAGACGCTATAATGAACCTGAACCTCCCTACGGGAATACCGTTTGTTTACGAGTTGGATGAGAATTTAAAGCCAGTTGTATCACTGAAATTTTTAGGTGATGAAGAAACAGTTGCGAAGGCTATGGCTGCCGTAGCGGCTCAAGGAAAATCCAAGTGAAGCGACGCTTTCTACGTTCTTTTTCTTTCCAAAAATTCAAGCTGTATTCTTTTTATCCAAGTATTCGTGAAAACGCTTTGTTACCTCAGTATTCGTTTAAAATTTGCTATTTCATCAGAATTATTAATTTAAAATGAAGAGTTCGGAATATTTTTTCGATTTGAGTAAATTTTTTCTTTACAGTTTCTTACTGAATGAAAGTATCGCGCAATAATTCCGTTCTTCAATTCCTAGTCTAGCAGAGAACAAAACGTTATCTCGAAGAAGTTTGTTCGGAGTGAAACGTATCATTATTATTATCATTATTACTATAATTATTATTATTATCATTATTTCGATAATTAAAACGAATTTGAAACATTGGAATTGAATTAAATAATAAAGTGAAGATTTTTCTGAAAATGTAGCGCGTGGTTTGTTTCTCGTTCTACTAACATCGTATGTCGACCAGTATCGTCGAAGGTAACGAATACGAATTTTAACGCTAATATTTCAAATCTTGCTATTTGTTTTACAACAAACGACAATGTTCTGAAAGATCAAAATAGGGTCGTACTGCTGTAGAAAGGCTGGTTTACCACTATCATTTTCCCTGATGAAAACTTTTCTTTGGATCTATTCGCAGGTTACGCAATGTTGAATCATATTACATTTGTCGTGAAATACATCGTAACAAAGTATCACGATGTATTCGTTCTAATTAATCTAGTAACCAAAAATTTCCTACCTAAAGGAAACATACTCAGAGTGAAAAAAAAAAGAAAAAGAATGATGAAAATCATGTGGCTGGAATCGTATTGGCATCAACGACTAGACTTGAAAAAAATTGAAAATCGTACGATCAGGGTCTTCGTAGGAAGATACAATTCATCATATTGATTTATTGTGTATTATACTTTTAAATGCCTTTGTTATAGTTAATTTATTAGAACTACTTATTACAGTTTTCAATCTTAAAAAAACTTGAAAAGAATAATAATATTAAATAAAATCTTGAATGAAGATCTTTAAAATTTTTCCATGACATTTTTGCCAATTTCTTATAACATGCGCGGGTAATATGAAAGAAGGATGAGTAAAAATATCGCTTTTTTCGAATTATTTTTTGAGCCTGGAAAGAGAGCTAGGTGTAAGAAAGTCAAATAAATTTAATGTTATCTTCCTCCAAAGCAAGTTTCTAAATTGTTCATCATTTAAAGCATACAATTTTACGCCTAATTTTTGCGATACAAAAGCTCCAGATTCTGATATTATTGTAAATTATATTGACTATAATTTTTTATTTTTTACTTTCAGATATTTTCAATGGCACTGGTCAGTTCTATCAGTGCTTATCGTATTTTAGGAATCTTTCCATTGGCAGCAAAGAGTCATTTTTCATGCAATGAAGCTATTCTCAAGAGTTTGCACGCTGCTGGCCACGAAGTAACCATGATTTCCCCTTTCCCATCGGAGAAAAAGACTGAAAATTTTACCTACGTTGATTCGCGCTTCGATAACTTCATTTATGTTGGCCAATCCTCGGTAGAGGATTTTAATAACAAATCTTTAGGTTATGTGATAGACCTAATTACTACTGTCGAAATAGGTTATTGCCGCGATATCATGAAATTGAAGGAAATACAGGTCAGTCGGAGACTTATACATACAATGCGTATAATGCAAAGAAAATGGATTGATAGCGTATTTGAGTGAATAACTTGGTAATTTTCTGCAGGAAGCGCTGAACTCGACAAAAAAATTATACGATGTAATCTTCGTTGAACTGTTGATGGCTTATGAATGTTACTTCCCAATTGCAGAAAAGCTTGGTATCCCAATTATTGGAACGGTGACCTTTCGTAGCTGGAAACTGGCCGATCATATCATTGGCGTTCCTAATAACCCGGCGATCATACCAGTGGATTTTACTGATGCGAAGCCTAAAATGAGTTTCATCGAACGGATTACAAATCTGTGGAATTACTTAGTCATGGACTATCATTTTCAGACGACAGCACGAAATGCGATCGACAAATTGTATGCTGATTATTTTGACGAGGAACTTCGTTACAAGAAAGATGTTTCATTAGTATTTTTCAACAATCATGCCAGCCTATTCCCTCGTTCTTCTATTCCCAACGCAGTTGAAATCGGGGGTATTCACTTGGTGCCCGCAAAACCACTACCTCAGGTGAGTGATCTGTGACCTTTGATATAAGTATAAGTAGATGAGGTCCATGGATGCAGAAAGCGTACATGCATTAATATTTGTTTCAGTGCGAATTTAGATATGTCGGCGCAAGAAAAAAAAAATAGAGTGTAATTTTGATGAGATCAAACGAATATATACAAGAATGAGGGATTTGTAGCGAGGAAGGAATGCGCGTGGTAATTGAATAATTGTTAACGCAGAATGAGTTCAATTTGAGAGGTCTTTCAAGCTTCTTTTCAACTTATGTTCAAGGAGCGAGAGGAAAGAAGTTTGTAGTAGGAAACTGTAAGACGGTGAGGTAATAGAGTCCAATATAACTACTTTGAGGGGATGGAGGAGAGTAGGTATCAGCGTAGGAAAATCTGATCCTAGGAAATAAGGGAAAGTGGAGAAGTTCAAGTCTATGATACGAAATCAGAAATACGCCTTCCTCAAACGGGAAATATTCTTTTTAACAAATTTCTAAGGAAGTTCAATCGTTTGAAATAATTTATCACATCTTCATTTTTTCAGGACTTTCAAAAATTCATTGATGAAGCACCTCATGGGGTGATCCTCTTCACCTTTGGCTCCATCGTTAAAGCAAGCTCAATGTCATTGAAACAGAGACGAGCATTTCTCGATGCTTTCGCATCTATACCCCAAAGAGTAATATGGAAGTATGAAGAACCGATTGAAAATTTGCCGAAAAATATTATGTTATCTAGCTGGCTTCCTCAGCGAGACATTCTTGGTACGTGGGTATAGGCACAAGAGCATGTTATGCCTAGGCTATATCTGATGGCTTCTTCCTCATCGAGATATTCTTGCGTAATTAATAGAATTACTCGGTACTGTGATTCTCACGTGTACGAGTACTTGTATAGCCTACGTATCTACAAATCATCAAAATATTGTTTGTAGAACTCAATGAAAGGTTGAACATTATTTAGATAAACTGTTTTGGAGGAGCGTGTGAAACGCACCTCATTACGTAAGAGATTAAATACTCGTTCTTAGGCTACCGGCTAACTATACCTATCATAATAGGTAGGTACTTAACTAGATGTTAAATGTCCGTATAAGTCAAAAATTCTGTGCTTTTTATGACGCACAAATTCGTGCGTGAGTCCAAAGTGTTTTCGTACAATCAAGTTTTCATTTTCCTCCTCAGGCTCATTATCAAAAATTCCATTCCGTTACCAAATTTATCTTATTTCGAAATTTCGTAAATATTTTTCAGTTTTTCGGCTTTGAATTTTCGGAGGAATGTGTAAATTGGTTTGAGTTGACTTGACTCAAAAGCTTCTCTCCGATTTCAAGATAGTAGTAGCCATGAGCCCATGAATAATAACTCACATCTCTGTTTTCAAGACTTTACACTTCTTTTTGGCTCTGAATAATTAGAATTCAATTTTTCTTTGAATACTTACCTCACCAATTCTTGTTGAACATTTCAAGGGAATAGGGATAATTGATATTTTACATACATATAATTGGGACATATTACTGGTATTTCTGTCGGTTTGAAATTCTGTACCATTGCACTTTCTTCAATCAATGAAATTCATCCCATAAAAGATGTTCACAAACAAAAGTTTTACAAATTAGATGAGATGACGAGACTATTACGCTTCATTCAAGAGTTATTCCAAGTTATTCATTATTTTCCCATATTATACCGGTACCTACCCTACACTGCCATTAAAAAAATAAAAGACGTAGGTATGCGCTCGTTTTTCGCTCTGTAACGATCGCTGCCATACAAAGTTGAATTGACGTATAATATGCAAATAATGAATACGAGAAAAAGAGGCTATATCAGGTATACCCATAACCTCTTTTCCTCGTATTCATTATTTGCATATACCTACGTCAATTTAACTTTGTATGACAGATCTGGATGTTAGACCTCGTAAATGTGTGTGGGTGTGTGTGCATGTGTGCACCAAATCAATCTGTGTGTAATCCATAGGGGGAGCCATCCATAGATCCTAATTCTATTTATTTTAAACGAAAGAAAATATTATAATACCGTGACCAGTTTATCGTGAGATAAAAATGCTGAAATTTTATTTTCGTGATATGTATAAGTACCTACGTCATTTATTTTTTGTGCGGCGGTACAACAGTCATGTCGTAGGTAGTTAGGTAGGCCTAGAAGCAGTAGTAGTTCGGTTCTCAGTTGAAAATTCTGCAAAAATCCCATCATTGCTGAACGAACCGCACGCGTAGTTCGCGATCCTAGCGGATTATACAGACTTTCCGCGATATAAATAATATAATTACCTGGTGCTAAATCATTTTTACAGTTCGAAATGAGATACAGTGACGTGAAAGTTGAATTTTGAGTACCAGATTAGGATAATTTCCTGTTTAAATGGGATCCATTCAGATTTCAAATGGAAGTGGTTTGACAAGGAAATCTATAACATTGTATTTTTCCGTTTTCCCATGTAGAACACAAAAATGTCATCGCTTTCATGACTCACTGTGGTCAAAGTGGGGTATACGAAGCAGTGGTAACGGCAACCCCTGTTGTAACCATCCCTCTCTTCGCTGACCAGCGATCGAATGCTTACCTTCTGCATGAGCGAGGAGTTGGTATTTATCTGGATTTCAAAACAGTAACTAAAGAGAGCGTGTTGTTTGCTCTGAATGCCATCATTAACGATACCAGGTATGGACCCAAGAAGTAGAATAGTATATATATTTTTTTTCAATTTGTAAAAGTAATATTCAGCTCGTAGACTGAGTGTAACGACGATTTTTTATAGCTACTATGAGCGAATGCAAGAACTATCGTCCGCATTCAATGATAGGCCGATGACTCCACAGGAGCTGATCGTGTATTGGACTGAATACGTGATCAGGCATAATGGAACGTCGTACTTGAAACCATATGGAACAGATATGCCTCTTTATAAATACTTGATGTTGGACATCATTGCCGCATTCTTGATTACTGCATGTGTTACAATTTTGGTATTCTATTTAATTGGCCGAGATGTTTACACCATTGTGGTAAAAGAAAGAAAGTATGAAATTTCACCCAAGAAAGACAATTAGTTGTTACCAGAAACAATCACATTATCTCGTCATTTATTCATCGAATAAATGGTATCTACCTTCAACTATTGTTTTTTTGATTTTCGAATATCTAGTCGTTACCCGAACAATAAGTATTTGTACCTATTTTAGAGGGTTCGTCATTAATGTTATAGTTGTATCTAATTTTAATAAAATTGATTTTTGATTAGCTGAGTCATAGACTACAGTGGTTATTGAGATGAAAAATTCCTTCAAGGTTGCAACGTTCCTATACTTTAATTTCTACCAACCTAATTGGCTGTATTAAGTGTGTTACATATTATTCAGATTTTGCTATTAATTGAGGTCAAAATTATTGGACGATACTTGGTTTTCCTTTATCTCGGCTGTTTCTCATATCGTTTCAAGCGCAATACAGACGAAGAACAATTAAGAAAAGTTCGAGTCAAGAACAGCGGAGAAATTGATCACAGAAAAGAAAGTTAGCCAGCACGTACACCGAAAAAGGAAGAATTAATTAAGAGCAAAGACAATGGGGCGTGTTTTTGTAAGGTTTTTGTGGCATCATATTCGGGCGCGGATTCAAACGATCACTTTGGGAGAGGAAATAGTGCAAAAAAAGTCTGAAGGATCTTCTTTTTGGGTGGAATTTTTTCGCACAAAATGAAAGTCCGAAATCACGAAAAAAAAATAAAAGTGAACATTAAAAATGGTACATGAACATAAAAAAAGTACATTAAACAAAAAAACAAAAAAATCACAAAAAATTAAAGCTTTTAACCGAAAAATTAATATTATAAAATAAGTTGAAAACTAAAAAATTATTCTATGATTAAAAATGCATTGCACCACGAGAGCGCATTCGGCTTAACTCGGCCTGCCACCTTTTCTTTCTTGGCCAAGTGGAAATATTTTCGCTTCTGGTGGCACTGACAGTAGCTTCAACCGAATGCACATCCCTACCGTATGCTTACACTGCAAACTTTTCAAAAAAAGGGGGGGGGGAGCATGAGCATTTCGATTCCCGCAAATTTCATATGTTGATGACTATGGTCCAGACATTGAATTTGCGGGCTTTGCCACCTACCGTTACCTCTCAAAAATTTGGACAGTTTTTTTACCCAAATACATTTCTTACTGCTTCCTGCTGCCACAAAGTACTCCATACAACTTCGTTCCTTGTGAGGGCGTTGTAGAATTGGTTTTTCAGCTGCAGCCCACTGATAAGCGGCAGTAGATAGCGGCAAAGAAATATCTGGTATATTAACGATGTGGAGTGCTCTTTTTTGAATGTGGATTTCGTTTTTCTAACCACTACCTGACTATGTCTAAAATTTCTTCTTTTTTTTAATTCATCTATTGGCACTGCCTCTCACAATCTTTACATAGGTAATAAAGAAATACCGACGCGTTTCGAATGTCTAGCATTCATCATCAGGGTCGAATTTGTTTATTATGTAAAGATTGTGAGAGGCATTGTCAATAAATAAATAAAAAATTTGTATAAACACTTTCACGTTTAAAAAATTTTCCAGTCTAAAATTTCATTTAAAAATTGGCTAATGGGCAAGCGTTCATTCCTTTTTTTTTATTTTTTTAATCATTTTTCAAGAAAACACTCTGAAAATTTCTTGTGTTTTTCTTTTTTTTTCGTGAGCTTACTCGAAAATTTTGGGTGCTATACTTTTCGTTACCACCACTTGTTATTTCGTTATTTTGGATGATTTTTTCGTGTTGCTGTTTTTCGTTCAAACGCCTTTTCTTTTCGTGCAGTTCGATATTCCCCCTTCTTTTTTCCTTTCTCTTTGACACTACAGGTTTTTTGTTGGATGTTTGGAAAGGAGAAATTTCCCTCTCTCCCCCCGTGGATCCGCGCTAGCATATTCTTGAAATTTTTTTAACCCCACCTTATCATACAAGTTGAACTAGGACACGATCTGTAAAAGAATGTCTCTTATATGAGGTTCAGAAATTCTTGCTATCTATTTAAACAAATGTTTAACAAATTTTGATGCGGTAAAAACTCGTAAGAAAGAGAGCAGCCTCTAATTTGTAAATATAGGTACACATAGAAATCCTGATTTTTTTCTTTTTTTTCGAAATATTTAAGGATCTTAATATCAAATCCTTTTTCTTTAGAACCTAGCGGTAAGGTGGGGTTTTGCTACTACCAGCAGCGTGGAAGCAAAAAAACACACTCTATTGAAAGGGCTGGAGATTGTGACCAATATAACCTGTTATTTTTCGGGGCTCTTCGCCGTGATACGTTCGCGGAAAATAGAAACGTTTCCTACCGAAAGGTTGTTTGTGAAGTTGTGACGTCACTGAAGATATGCATACTTTGTTACTTCAGATTTAATTTTACACAGCATTTTTCAAATTTTCGTACAGTCTCTGAAAAAGTTTCTTCTCGATACTTCAATGATGGTAATATACCTATTTGCACTACATGTATTTTGACCGTGGAGATCTAGATCTCAATCTCTTCAGTTGTCTGTCATTATCGCTATGATTGTTGTTACTACGGTATTCTTCTTTTTAGCTGTTTGTCTTATTGATGCAGTGCAAGGGTATGAAACCTTACAGGTATTATGAATATTTCTGGGGAAACTTCTGAATTTCGAATCCTGATGGATCGAGAAGATGCTAATCTTTTACTCTCCAGATCGTGACATAATAAAAATCAGGATTTCTTGAGCTCTACATCTCAGTAAAAAAAAAAAAAAAAACTCCGAATCTTTTGGATTTTGGTTTTCGAGAAGTAGGAAGATTTCCCATAGAATCTTACAGTCGAAGAAGAAAAATAAGAGAAAAAAAAGAGAGACCCGGAAACAGTCTTGTTTTTTTATTCTTTTACGCAAAAACTTTACTCCTTTCCTCTTCCCACTTCCTACGATAGATTCTTCATCCTTTTTTTTTTTTTTTTTTCTTTCTTCGTTAAATTGATAAAAAATAACTGTTCTAGGCATAGCGCCCACCTTTTTCAGGTGTAGCTCATTGGTCGAGTTGCAGAGGATTTCAGACAGAACTCAAACATATTTCAGCAATTTCACTGCTTTTAGAGAACGTCGATGTTCTACTTTTTCCTTCTGGATTGTTTCGTTAACTGTTGTAGAGCTTTTATGTAGACGTTACATCTCCCGCGCTCGGAATGCGCTTAATTACGTTGCAAATCATTGAAAGTATGCGGTAATGAACCCTTCTCTCTCTTTACTACCTATATATTTTACACAATTATTCACCTGAACAAATACACAACTACTGATGAGATGATGTTTGCATGCTACTTTTTATCATCGTGCGTGAGTTGCCAGTCCCACGCGTAAATGAAAGGCGTGTACACAGCGGCAATTACTGCGAATCTACTTCTGATACATATCGTAATACGAACAAAATTTAGAGAAATGCTCGAATTCTTCGGCCAGATAACAAATTACTCACCTTCTACGGCGAATACGGCTTGGTTGTTTTTCTAATCAACTTATTTCTAAAGTTTGCTTAATTAGCGCCGGTTGTACTTTTTAGCGTTCGGCTTACATTTTAAAAAAATGTTGTAAACGCGAGTCTATTTTCAAGTCTTCATGATGAATAATTACGAAAGCTGGTACATTTGACTTGATCGTGTGGTAAGTTCGAACCATTTCCGTTTTTTTTTTTTTTTTTCTTTTTCAGATACGTTCCTAAGTTTCGAGTTCTTGTAGGTACTTTGTTTGTTGGAGTAAATTATATTTCGTTAAATAATCGTCTCTTTACGTGAGAAAAAACACGATGTGAAATGATAATTACTTTTTTTTTCTCTCCCTCATTTTCTTTTTTCACATTAAGTCGTACTTACCTACTACAAACAATAAGCATTTTAAAACTATTCATCTAAAAACGCGTCATTGATGTCTGGTTTCGAATCGGGTGATCAGTGTTTTCCATTTTACCGATACGTCATTACTGTAAACGGAATGAGCGATTTCTCAGTGTATTGTAATTGGTGGTGTGAAATGTACGTATGAAAACAGTTGTAAAGACGGAAATACATCGTATTGACGTTTTTCTTAATCGCTCAAAGGTAAACTTACAGTGAATATTTTTCTAGACTAGAATTCTAGGACGTTCTTGTAGTTTTTCACCAAAATTATAGGAAATAATTGAACTTCCGCAATGGGTGAAAATATCAGATTATTAATATTTACTTATTATTATTTTTTTTTTTGTGTTACAAATAGAAGTTGAAGGCTACAAATAAATTTTAGCAATTTGAATCAATTACTTTTCATTATATTAATTGTAGAAATTTTTGTTTCGCCTCGTTACAAGCAATTAAAATTAAATTTTTCTATTAAAAAAAAAAATGCAACACCTGAACGAATTTGTTCAAACACAGATGCCATACTTTTCAGCGCAGTCACAAACTTTTCATTTTTTATTAATTTTCAACACTTTTTTTTTTTAAAGAATGGGTCAATTTGAATGTTTGTTATTAATGTTTTTGAGGATAAAATACAGGAGGTAATTTTTTCAAAATTTCTTGTGTAAAAGTAAGATTTTTTATCACGTGATAAAGCCGGCAATCATTGAAGAATAACAAATCTCTCAACTCAAAGGAATTGAATAATTAGTTTTCGATCGTTGTTTGTGCGTCCATGCATATTCGTTTTATCTAAATATTTAGAAAAATCTGTACGTTTTTACATATAATAAGGCAAGCGTTTTTTGTAAGTACGACAATTTGTATTTTTCATCAAATAGCGCATGTGGCTGTTTTTTGTCGGCCTTTTCGTCTAGAAAGTATTAATATTGTTAAAATTACACCAGATTACTCAACACGAAGCACTAGGATGTTGATGAAGTCAATTGTACAATAGAGTTTAATGACTAATAAAATCTACAGGTGCAGTGACGTCAAAGAAACTAACAGACCGGGCAGATAATTCCGCTCAGTGCCCGCGACAGTCATGTATTTGCAACCGTGTAACGGAGAACAATTACAAAGAATATACGATAGATTCCACGCTACCGAAAAATCTGTGCGTGATAATGTATTTGAACTCACCAGGTGGCTAGAGGCGCAACCACATTTACCAAATATATCAGGTATTGTAACACGCAGAGCTAGTGGGGTAGCATTGATGCCGCAAAATTTCAGTGCGGCCCCATGAAAATTAATGCTGTACCTAGGTATTTAAAATCTATAAAAATTGTTCTAATTTCAGACGAAGATTTTCTGTGGCATTTTCTCATACGTTGTGGCAATGATGTCGAAAAAACAAAAACCCAACTTAATTTGTACTACACGGCGAAATACGAAATGCCGGATATTTTTACGAAACGAGATGTGTCATCTACGTATTTTAAAAAGTGCACTGACTTAGGGTAAGCGGTACTAGTATACTCTAAAAAAAATTTTGAGCATATATTTTGCCCGTTCAACTTATGACCCGTTCTTTCACAGCCACCTATGACATTCATCCAAATCCATAATTTAAAATTTTCAACAGCATAGTTTTACCAGAGGGAAATCAGAGGCATAGTTTCACCAAAATGTCGAGGGGTAGGGGGAGGGTATTTTTCTTAGAAATTACTCACCTCTATATGGGGTCAGGTAGGATGAGGGACGTTTACCAAAAAGAAATTGGTCACAGAAATATTTTTTATCTCCGGAAAATCTTTCAAAAAATTTCGTTATTTCATTTTATGAAAGTTTTAAAGAAAGAAGCGCTTCTGAAATGACGATAATATTACACATTACCCTAAAATTCAGGACAGAGGAAGAGTCCATATCCTCAGCTTCCTCCAGATCAAATTTTAGGTCGTTTGTGCAGAGTCTTTCTTGGATTGTGTCATTGGGTTTCTCGTTTGTGCTGGCCACCTCTCTCTTCATCCGTTGGGAGGAGGGGTTGCGAACTTGCGAGCCTCCCAATTTGATATATATGGCAGGGGGAATGTTGAAAATACGGATATGTTTTCTGCCTTGCCGACTACGAGGGTTTGAGGGAACTATTTTACATCTAATGTTCTTTGTGAACGTGTCCTTTTCAAAAATGTCGGCCATGGCCCCGAAACTACGCCGGATCATGTACATGGCCAGATTTGGGAGGGAATTTCGGGAGAGAAACTCGAATACTCCTGATGCAGAAATTCTTCACCTATAGTACGGATCTTTTTCTTTAAAATTTTGGTATTTTTTCCTGAGGGTATAGTGGTAGCACCAGAGTTCTTTCTTTGTTGATCACCGTTATTTTTGGCGGATAATCGCGCGCGGCTAATCCCGAGCAATAACCTAAAATTAGTCGAGGAGTTCGCGGTCTCCTGTCTCTGACGATTGAAGGGAAAGAGTACTAACGTAAACGAAGAAGTGCAAGGGTAGAATCCTGCACAAACGTAGCCCAAACAATTTCATCCTTCTTTTGTTCCAAAATACACTAAATGAATGCCTAAAGTGGCTCTTGCTTGTCTAGAGCTTCCCAGTTGTTGAAATGGAAGGGGACTAGCATATAATTGAAGAGGACATACAATACAAAACCCACCACAAACGTAATATAAAATATTCAGCCCTCTTTCGAGATAAAAATCGAATGGAGGGATCATCTTTCTACAGTCCCTAACGGTTAGGGAGAGGGAGACAATCAAAAATAAAAAATGATTTAAAGTGCTCCACTTCAAAGTTTGACCAAAAAAAGACATAGAAAAGTGATAAATGGAGTACGAGTGAAATTATGTAGAGATCTCGGCAAATCATATCGACATCCACCCTAGGCCTTGTGAAACACTGGTCATCCACAATCAATAATTTAACCTAGCAGTCTATCATGTCTTTTTGTCTGCTCAACTTTTTTCACTTCCTTTCGTCCTCCTACTCTTTTCCCCTGAGAAACAAAAGTTACCCAGTCCTGCTATCCTCACTAGGCTTAAATTTTAGTTCTGGAGATATTAAACTTTTTCTCTGTCTGAATACTTTACAAATAGCTTGCAACTATATTTTGTTTATTCTGATCTGAATAATGAGGTACTGATAATTTATTTGTTGATTTTTCCGCTCCAAAAATTTCTCATAGCTGTTTTTCTTGTTTTGAAAAGTTTCGTTAGCGTACTATCGAATAAGTATTTGTATAATTCCTACGGTTAAATTAAGGTTGAAACTTTTCTTCGAATGGAGCGAATGTAAACAAAAATGCCAGTAGTTGTGTTCTCATTCATATTGACCAATATACTCGTTTAGTAACTAATACGTCTTGTAATTTTCATTACATAAGGATTAATATCACTCCTAACTACTTAAATACTCCTTATCCCTTCACTTCGATACAGAATGTTCGTACCATTGCCGAAACTCACGCCAGAGGGACATCGAGTAGGCATCTTCAGAATAAACTCAGTATCAAATAAGAACTTACCTACCCCTCTCGAGTACGTAAAAGCTGTCCAGACGATGAGGGTGCTTAGTATGAAAATGGAGCTGTGTAATAGAGCCATAATGATTTGTGATCTAAATAACATGTCCGCTCAGTTCATCACGTTGCTGTCGACAAGTATGAAACGAATGATGACACTAGCTCGAGTAAGGCTTTTTTCTTATTCACGCAAAATTAAGCGATCGAATTTCCGGTTTTCTTATTTTTATTTGTTTTATTTTTTTCAGACTTTACTTCCGTTCCCTTATCATAAGATATATATCGTAAACGCTATGCCAGTTGTAGTTCCATTAATAACATTTATTAAAAAAATTATGAATGCGGAAGTTGCAGAAAGAGTAAGTTTTCATAACTTTTATTTACGTGACACATTCACTCCTATCGTTGAAGTCATAAATTTGCGCGTATTTTATAAGATTACTGCGTGAAGTTTTTATCTCGCGAGAAAATAACAGCTGATTCTTCACGCGTCGTTAGTAAAGCACGTACTTATTCAGGTTGATGTCATTGGACTCATACGGCTGGTTTTATTAATTTGAGAAAAATAAGGACACTTCAGTTCCATATTTCAATTCACGGAGTCATCGCTGTTTTAATTGAAACATTCTATGAAGACACAGTGCCACCAGATGAGGAGGGAATATTCAACATTTTGATGAAATTGAAGGTGGCCCACGATGCTACTCTCTTCATTAAATATTGTACTCCAATTTTTCTTTCTATCCTCTTATCTTCTCGAAAATTATAACAAACGAGAGAGAAATATTTTGAATCCCAGGGGCGAATTTACGGGGGGGACAGGGGGAACGTTCCCCCAACCTCCAAAAAAAGACTGAAATTGTTCAATTTGACGATATGGTAGTCCCCCCCCCCCAAAAAAAAAAAAATAAATAAAAAAATAATGTACCGGTAAATCCGCCCCTGGAATCCGAATTATTTCCGAGAGCAGGTTTGATTAGTGTTTTTTTTTTTTTTTTTTTTTTTTTTTTTTAGTCGTACTTTGTGTCGAGGATGACAGAGAGTGGTGGTATTTATTATGTAGGTATGGGTGAAGGATCGAACGAAGAAAACTCATAGCTTATTTTGTTCGTTGCTCGTGGAGTCTCGTATCATTGAGTAAATTAAATTATGTAATTGAGGCGAGTAGGAAATCTGCTTACGGGTGATATTTTTGTATTTCAATAATAATTAATTAGGATCTAATTCGATTTTTATGATCGATTAAGATTGATTATTTGGTCGAAAAGACCACCCCGCCCCTCCCTTTTTGGGGTGATACGAGTATGAACTCACACTGTTTCACTGCGAGAAAATAAATCGTCGAAATTGGGATTTTTTTCTTTTTTTTTTTTTAAATTAACGAGCTACTAGCAGCCTGCCTTTAGGGCTATGAGCTCGGCTAGATTGTGTGATTATATGCGTGAGAGGAAGTTGGCATGTTGTAAAAAGTTGAATATGTTAGGGATGGAGGGAAAGAAATCTGAAAGTGCTTCTGTATGATTCGTTTAATTTTTTGCTTCTGTATGGTTGTGAGGGATGGATAAGGAATTACGGAGTTGGGTCAAGTTGGGGCAGCAGAAGATGTGTTGAACGGATAGGGGGTGTTCAGACTCGCAGTGAGGGCATGAGAGAGGCATAAGATGAGAGATGAGATGGGTGTGAGTGAGTCTGGTGTGGCCGATTCTGAGACGGGTGATGACTATTTCTTCTCTGCGTGTTGACAGATTTGAAGAGTCCCATGCGGTGGGAATATTTTTTAATTGGGCTAGTTTGTTTGAGTGTGATTTGAGATCAGACCAATGAGTGAACCATGCTTGAGTGATGAATTTGTTGATGTGTTTGGAGAGATCTGAGCGTGAGGGGAGGAAAGAGCGGTTGACTGATGGGTTATGGTTTGCTAGTTTAGCTGCTTTGTCGACATTTTCGTTTGAATAATGGGATGGGGATGGTATGGAAGGTGTCAATGAGAGTGTGTATACGACTTATGAGTGGGTGGGAGGAAGTGTGGTTGGATATGGCGTCGAGTGATGATAGGGAGTCGGAAATGACTAAAAATGGGTTGAGAGGAAGACGGGAGGGTAGGTTGGTGAGGATGTGTTCTAAACAGCTAAAGATTGCTTGTAGTTCAGTGGTAAAGACGAATTCGGTGTTGCGGTGTCGGTGAGAGACTGTGATGTGATCTATTGAGTAAGCAAAGCCGGTTTTGTTTTGATATTTAGATCCATCGGTGAAACATAGTATAGGGTTGTGAAAGTTGTTAAGGATTTTGTTAAACTGTGCTTGGTATTCTTCGGGAGAAGTTGAAAGACGAGGGAGGCGTTTTAGGTCGCGAATGATTTTGGGTGGAATAAAGAGCCAAGGAGGGGTTGAGGGAACGATGTGGTTAAGGCAATGGAACTTGAAGGGGCGTGCTAGTTGGAGTTCTAGGTTGGAACGTAGATTGGTCGAGGAATTTTGGTTATGATGAGGGGGGAATATGCGATGGTGGACGGGGGTTTGCGGATATTATAGGACAGTTGTGAGGAAATTGGTTGTCAGTTTGAGGCGTCGATAGTGAAGTGGGGGGAAGCCAGTGTCTGCACAGAGGCTTTCAGTGGGACTGGTTCGGAATGCTCCAGTAGCTATTCTGAGTGAAGAATTTTGGATGGTGTCGAGTAGTTTTAAATGAGAGGGAGGGGCGAGACCGTAAATGGGTGATCCGTAATCGAGGATGAATCGGATTAAGCTCTGGTAGAGGTGGAGAAGGTTTTTTCGGTTACAACCTTCTTTAGGGTGGGAAAGGAATTTTAGGACATTGAGTGCTCGAATGCATTTTGATTTAGTTAGTTTGATATGGGGGATCCAAGAGTGACGGTTGTGGAAATTGAGGCCAAGAACTTTAGTAGTTTTGACTTGTGGGATCGGGTAGTTGGCTATTGTGAGAGGGGGAAATTTAATAGTTTTCTGGCGTGGTTTTTGGAAAATGACGAGTTTGGTTTTGGGGTAAGAAATGCGGAATCCTAGGAGGGAAAGCCAAGCGTGTACTTTATTGATTGTTTTTTGTAGCATACTGTATCAAAGTGCAAAAAACTATAGTAAGTACAACTTCGAGATTCGGTATTCTATCTGTAGATACGTAATATGTAGATTACGTTTTTCATATCAATTAAAAAACACTAAGTGCTGCCAAGGTTTTACTGATATCTTCTATCTCTACAGTATGGCGTATCGAAACATCTATAAGTATTCTTGATAAGCAACTGATCGAATAAATTTATTGTCAAATTATCTTCGCTTAGCTAACCATAATCTTTGCTGGTGGTTCAGTAAGATTGACCGAAAAGTTAAGAGGGCGAGATAGGAAATAATGAAAGCGAGCCGCCTCTTCTCCGCGCCTTTTGTGTTCAAATTGCAAAATTCAGCTTACTGGTTTTTTTTTAGCTCGCTGTTTACTTTCATTTTCTCCTTTCGTGTATTATTTCAGAGGTTTGTTGCGTAGTCTAAGGAGAGAGGGGACAAAGGGATCGGAAAACTCACTTGAATAGGCAAAGGGGCTAAAGGCGGATTCTTTTTCAACTAGCACTAGAAGGGGGTTGGAAAATTGACCAACGCGTGTACCTGTTGGTTTATTGCTGAAAACTTGAATTGCTCACTAAGCTTGAAATTCAACCAAAACTTGTGTCCTGGTCTACAGAATGGTTTTAAAGTATGACAAGAATGGCTTTTTTCATAATTTTTTCCATTTCTTCAGATTTCTCACCCTGGCTGGGCCAAGTTCATCCCGTCTGTAGCTCACTAATCGCGACACCACTGATCTAATTCTATGTAGAATTGCCTCGCATTTTGTAATTTTATTTGCACCAAATCTGTTACTCATTTTAAAAAATCGCTGACAAATAATGAGATCAGATCTCGTCATTTTTATGACGAATGAATGTTCTTCATTCGAGCTTACGTTATTGTTGATATTTTCTTTCCAAAAGTTTATTTTTCTCGCGGGTATATTACTACGAAATACTCCACCGTCATGCAATGTTGAAAAAATATCAATTTTTCTGAGAGAAAAGGTATTTGTTTCTTTCTCATTCCGAATTGACGGTAGATAACTGCGCAATATTCTTGACTGAAAAAGTAGCTCAGGTTCCCATTTTAGGGTACAACGAAAAAAATGTTGCCGTTATTCACCGCAGTTTGAAGAATTTTCCTCGACGAGACTATGACTCATTAATAAGGTTGATAAACGTCAGTCGTTATTAGGCATGTTTTCGACGATTATTTGAATTCTGAATTTTTTTTCTGTTCCACAGATAATAATATGGAATAAAAAAGCAGAAGATTTTCCTGAGATCATCCCTGCAGACATACTGCCCTCCGATTACGGTGGAAAAGAAAAGCCATTCCATAAATTATCGAGTGAGTCTTTTATGGTATTTCCAAGATTATTGATCAGATTAGTAATGTATCGGAGGGATAAAAGGAATTCTCGACTACCAGTAGTTGAAATTGTCTGATGAGCGAAGAACAAGAAATTAGAATCTACGTATAAGTGGAAACTACTTCAAACGCTCATTCCCCGTCCCTTGGTCATCCTCCATTAGAGCCAAAAGACGCGAAGAAAAGATTCATTCCCGATCTAAGAACTAGCCACACTCTCACATAACCAACCATCACGCATCCTAATACCTCTACCTGGCCCCTACTGTCAACAAGACAATTTAACAGTTGGCCATTTTTTCTTCTGCCCTCAACTTTTACCTCTTCGTTCTTCCACTAAAAAACCTGTCCCCCACTCAAGCACTCGAAAACAACCATGAAATCATTTGTGGCACCCTACAATATTTACCATCAACTGATTCTCTCTGAACTCTGAAGTCAAATACCATCGTTTTAGAGCCGTTTCAAAGCACTCCAGAGTCATATTATTCCACTCCAAAGTCAACTTGTATCGTTCCGGAGCTGTATCCTCAGCAAAATTCTAAATTGACTACAAGTACAATGTCAGAAAATGAAGCCAATAGCCTAGTGCTTAAAAGCTGACAACGGAAGCAAAAAATCGAAATCGAGCGGATAAAATTCATTGAGAAACCTCTAAGCCTAAGCTTGAGCTTAAGCACTTACCAATCCGCCTCCCGTGCCTGTCTACGAGACGAATTGTTTTTAACGTTGAGAATTAAATTAAAAGTTGGGGTTCCGAAAATCGAAATTTTCCTGAGTCCTCTTCTGTCAAAAATAACTAAATATTCAAAACTTTCAACACTCTTTTGATAGGTAGTTTAAATTTTTTCTAGGTCCTCCTCCTGTCATATATAGATCGAAAGTCAAAATTTATCCAACTCTTTTATTACAGTGGGTCAGTTTATGCCGGACTGCGGGACAACAAAATTTTCCAAAAGACCTCCCATAGAATAAGTTTTATGTTAAAAGCATCTAGATACGTGCGTGCAGGCTGTGCTGAGGGAGGGTAAACCGTGCAAGGCCTAAGGTGCCAAAATCAAAAGGATACCAGATGGGCGGAAAATTCTGCTCGTACAATTCAAGCGTTTTTTGGAGATATTAATCTCAAAAATTATGAATTGAAAAAAAAAAACGGAGGATCAATAAAAGTTGGCTTTTAAAATAGGGCTCGTGTGTGTGTGTTGGATCGTGATCTTGAGCTTATAGAAACAATAACCATTGAAGTAAATCTTTTTTTTTTTTCTATTTTACAGAGTTATGGATTGAAGAACTGAAAAAATACAACAACTGGTTGAACATTGAAGAAGGTTACGTAGCTGATATGACTAAGATGAATAATAATGTGGATAGAATGCCGGAAACTCAATTCTTCAATGAAGATGTTGAAAGCACTTTTGAGTGTATAGACTTTGACTGAACTATCCTTAGCCTTTTCAGATCGATATCATTCTCGTTACCTATCCAATGATTTTGAAGTCCGTTGTACTAATTGCATATGTACAAATGTTGAAATGTAAATACCGATACCTAGAATTGTAGGATAACGTATATAGGTAGGAAAGACGTAAATACTATTGGGGTACCTTTATTGTACTTTTTAGCAATCATCATCGTTATCTTTAACCATAAAATTATACTTATAGGTCTTGTGTAAAAAAGATGGGAACAAGGCTTATCATTACTGCCATGGTAAACTTATGCGCCATATTATTCATAACTGAGCCAAAATTTCAAATAATTCTGAATAGATAACGTAGACGTAAACTCAGGTACATTATTGAAACACGTGGCGTCTAGTGTAAAGCCCATCTCATACACTAATTCCCAATGTAGAAGGCCAAACTACGGATGTAATCTTCCTCATTGTACATATATACGATCGAAATACTTGTACAGATTTTTTTTTTTTTTTTACGTCGCAAATTGTATTCTGAGAAATATAGAATTTTGTTTCGTTGGTTTCCACGCACGACGAAGAAATTTATCGCGACAATAGCGTTTCTTTTTCTCCTAAGACGTTTTTGGATGATTTCATTACCTGTGGTACCGTCTTTTTACTTCGAATATAAGAGCATTTTTTTAATGAGATTAATTTTTTTACAGTTCTTAAATAATTGTTCATATCTATTAAAAAAATCATTCACAGGTCACGGTCATCAACCTCTTAACTTTCACTGACAGTTGCCTCGTCAGTTCCAAATCAGCTGTCAAATTAATTTCAAGAGCGTGCTTTGAAGACTTGACCCGACATTTGCCGAGTTTTTATGGCACACCCTCCCAGTGAGTTTAGAAATTGACTAAGTATTCTCTCATGTGAACGAACCACTGTTAAAACCATCTAACGAATTTTTCTGCCTTTCTTCAAATCCCTTAATTTATTCAGACTTCTACTCGTCCAATAGTGTTATAGCCTAAAAATGTCGGGGGGGGGGGGGTTGAATTTTCCAGTGAAGGAAGTGCAGGTATACCAAGCTTGAGCGATCATAAGTTTTTGCTTCTAAAATCATACAGTCTCGTGTAGTGTACCTAATTAAGGTATCTTTTAAGTGGTATACTTAGCATGTTTTTGGATGCCCATCTGCAATTTCAACAAACTACTGCAGTCACGTGGAGTAATTTTAAACAAGTTATTTGGAAGAAATTCGCCATAATAACTGTAACTTCTTTTCTCCCACTCAATGGTGAATTATTCAAATTACCTCGTAAGTTACGGATGTAATCTAAGCGTTTCACTATTGTTTTTCTAATTCTCGAATCAATCAAATTCTGTACTCATCTAATGCATCACAAAATCAGAAATAGAACAAAGATCGCATGCTGAACTGTTGTTACACACGACGCTGTACAACACCTATAAATAATAATAAAATATAAAATTTCAAAAATAGATGAATCACTTCCATCAGTCCGCCCTCTTTCTCTTCAAAATTTCCAAGTCCAAACAAGTAATTCAATAAAATTCCTTGGTCTCACATTTGATAAAAAATTGACTTGGACTCAACGTATCAAATTACTGAAAGCCAAATGCCTACGGTCAATGAATCTCTTGGAATATCTTTCCCATCCACGATTAGGCTGCAACCGGCGGCAATTGCTCTTCAATCTATACAAGAGTCTGATTAGGTCCCAGTTAGACTATGGAGTCTAATCGATACTAGCTCTTTTAGATACAGTTCAGACTTCATCTCTCAGGGAGCTTTTAGAACAAGTCCTAGTATCAGTCTACGTGCAGAAGCAGCCGAACCACCTCTATCTATTCGTCGATCCATTCTCTCTTCCAACCTTCTCATTTCAATATCTCAATTTCACTGGTGTAGGAAGGGGGGGTTGGGGGTCAACCCCCCCCCCAGAAATCCGTAAAAACTCTAATTTCTAGCCTAAATCTACACTAATCACATTTTCTAATTCGGTCACGCTTCAATCCGCTTACCATTTTATAATATAGGGTAGATTCTGCTACTCTATGACTCCATATTTTACAAACTTCTATTTCGGAACATTTCCCAGAAGTCAGGGCTACACGTTTGAAAAGTATGTGTCCTACTCGTTGGGTCGAGCGTCATGAAGCAGTCAATTTGCTTCATGAAATGTTGCCTGCAATTGTTGAAGCTTTGGAAATAATTTCTGATTGGGATGATCATGATACTTCCTCGAATGCTGCCAATCTTTTGTCTGCTATGCGTACATCAAAGTTTGTAGTATGCCTTGCCATTGTTTCTAACATTTTTTCGAAAACTCTCCCCCTCTGTCGTATGCTCCAAACAGAGAATATGGATTTAGTTGCAGCAATGAACTTGATTCAGGGACTGAAAGAAAAAATTACCCAAATTCGAGGAAATGTTGAGGAACAATTCCAAAAATTATTCATAAATGTCTGTAAAATCGCGGATGAAATTGGTTCAGACAGCATCTCCATTCCACGGCTCTGTAAAAAACAAACTCATCGAGCTAGTCCTGCCAGTACATCATCGCCTAAAAAGTTCTATCGGATCACTATATTTATACCGTTTTTGGAGGATTTGACTCAGGAAATGAAAGAAAGATTCATGAGTCATTCCTCAATTATAAAACACTTCATGGTTCTTCTTCCTCAGAGACAAGACGAGAGACGTGAGTGTACGGATGAAGATTTTACTAGCATGAGGAATCTATGTGATTTTTATGAAGAGGACCTGGATTGTTCCGTAGAATGTGCAATAGGAGAATTATCCCTCTGGTACTGACACATTTTATCTCGTTCTGAAAACGGAGCAATTATCAAGTGTAATCCACTCAAATGCATTGAATTTTGTAACCGAGAGGTGTTTCCCATCGTTTACAAATTACTTGAAATTTTAATCACCGTATCCCTATCCACTAGTACGAATGAGCGCTCATTTTCAACTCTACGGCGTTTGAAAACATATTTGAGAAACACCACTGGAGAAGACAGATTGAAAGGACTGGCTTTGTTGTGGATTCATCGTCATATTCAACTCACAACTGAAGAAATTTTGAATTGCATGGCCCAAAAACAGAGAAAATTACGTTTAAAATAAAGTATTGCTCATAGATCGTGTATCATTATGAGAATTTATATTTTTTACGAGAAACTTACTCAATATACTTTATTTGATGATTTTGTCCCAATTCTGAAACCCCCCCCCCCCCAGACTAAGACCTTCCTACGCCTATGCTCAATTTCCTCATTCCTTCATTTATAAATCTATAGTTTCCCAAATCAATCCGATCTTTAATCGCCATCCCACAAAACATATCCGTACCTATTTGGAAACATACCTCGATCGTAGCTCAAAATCTCAACTCTTCCACCTATCATAACGACTACCCCCCCCCCCCCCCCATGGCTTCTCTCTATTTCAGATATTCGATTAGACCTCACTGAAAATCCCAAAACAAATAATTCAATTTATCGCCAACATATTACAAAACTTCTAGACGAATTTGTAAATTACATTCTATGTCTTCCAGACGGTTCACAGTATAACCACAATAGGTCATATGCTTTCTCCATTAACGGCAAAATAGAAGCTTCCTCATTACGAAATTCAGCGTCGGTGTATACAGTTGAATTAAATGGAATTCTTGCCTGTATATCTCGAATTGCTCAATTACAACCAGAACAAAAATACCTCCTCTTGAGTGACTCCCTCTCATCTCTACAAGCTATAGCCGACCCCTTCTCAATGAACCCTTTAATCTAGTGTATATTTTTGGTTCTCTATACAACTAAATTAATAAACTCTCTAATCACATTAGCTTAAATTCCTGGCCATGTTGACTTTCCTCCCCATGATTGAGTAGATAAGGTAGCCAAACAAGACGAAGTCATACTCAAGCGAGTAATGCAATCGGAGTAATTTACAACAGCCACAGAAATTTAACGACGCCGGAGCGCTTTCGATTAAACAATCATTGTCAACGGGAACTGGAAAGCGACTGAACCAACTCCGGCTGTAAACTAGAAACATACGAGGAAATCAGGATTGAACCAGCGAGTCATCACGACGTGAATCATACTCGTAAACTAGTTCAATCAACCCCTCATCAGGTATGTACCTGTTGAGCACATTAAGGTCGTCGTTATTTAAATGACGGATTATTTCAATGTGTTCTAACGCTTTTCGCTTCGAATACGCGTTTTCTCTATAGAGGAGGACCTCGGACCCCTCTTTAATGCTATGGCCGCTAGTGATTAGATGGTCCGCAAACGCCGATTCACCTATATTCTTGATGCGTCCGGTCGTATCCTTTGTGTCCTCCCCACGTACGTTCTGGCGAAATTTTTGGACCGATGGTTTAAATCGAGAGTTGACCATGAGTCACCTTACTCGGTGAAAAATTCGGTCTCCTTGGCTGATAGGCTTAAGGATAATATTCTTCCGCTGGGATCGACCCTGTGTTCATTTGATGTGGTCGGCCTGTTCCCCAATATCCCCAGAGCAACCGCCATGCAACATATGGGAGACCTCTTGATTCAAACAAATGTTCGCCAAGAAGAATTGGGTGAATTTTTCATTCTCCTCAATATTTGTTGGTCTCCCAATTATTGCAAATTCGATAACAAGTTTTTTGAGTTTCCTGAAGAGGTTGGAATACCCATCGGTTCTCCTTTGGGTTCTCTCATTTCGGAGGTCTTTATGTCAAAGTTTGAGCTCGATTTGTTCTCCTCTGGCAGTGCGTATTTAGATCAGATTTATTATTGGCACAGGTATGTCGACGATGTGTTGTGTACGTGGACTGGTCCCCGAGAGCTCCTTTTGGAGTTTCTCCAGTATCTAAATAACCAATATCCTTCTATAAAATTTACTTTAGAAATCGGTGGCGCATCTATTAATTACTTGGATTTGACGATCTGTAATAGAGACGGTATCCATGAATTCGACATATACAGGAAAGATACTGCGACCGATATTACTGTCCACGACAAATCTTTCTGCCCTGTAGCCCATAAATATGCTGGATTTAACAGCCTAATCCATCGACTGACTAGTATTCCTCTCAATCAGTCAGCCTTCCAAAAAGAGGTATTAACTATAAAGCACTTGGCCAGAGTGAATGAAGTGAACTTAGACATTGACCTTATGATCCAAAGGAAAGTTACTCGAGAATGCCTCGATGCCACCACCTCCCTCCCCCGCAATACAGCCCTAAACAGTAGAGAGCGTTGGATAAGGCTTCCGTTCTTGGGGCAGTTTTCATCTCAATTGAGTCGTGTCCTACGCCCCTTCGGATTTCGGCCTGTGTATTACAACCCTAATACCATAAAAAGTTTATTGGTTAGGCTAAAAGACCCCATCCAACTGGCCGAGAGGAGTGGTGTGTATAAAGTTGAGTGTAAGGATTGTAACGGAATTTATATTGGCGAGACAGGCCGTCAGTTGAAAATTAGAATCGCTGAACATAGGAAGGCGTGGGAAAAGAAGAATATAGGTGAATCGGCGTTTGCGGACCATCTAATCACTAACGGCCATAGCATTAAAGAGGGGTCCGAGGACCTTCTCTATAGAAAAAACGCGTATTCGAAGCGAAAAGCTTTAGAACACAACGAAATAATCCGTCATTTAAATAACGACGACCTTAATGTGCTCAACAGGTACATACCTGATGAGGGGTTGATTGAACTAGTTTACGAGTATGATTCACGTCGTGATGACTCGCTGGTTCAATCCTGATTTCCTCGTATGTTTCTAGTTTACAGCCGGAGTTGGTTCAGTCGCTTTCCAGTCCCCGTTGACAATGATTGTTTAATCGAAAGCGCTCCGGCGTCGTTAAATTTCTGTGGCTATTGTAAATTACTCCGATTGTATTACTCGCTTGAGTATGACTTCGTCTGGTATATCTGGCCATAAATTGAGAAACCGCATTGATTCTAGTAGCCAAACAAGTTACATTTCTTCCTAAAATAACAGATCCCATTTTATCACCGGCTAAAGACCTAAAAGTATATTATGCTTCCTTAATTTCTCAACTTTGGTCCTGCTCTTGGGAAGATTTAACAAACAACAAACTAAGAAAAATCAAAAGCAAACCCTCTAAGTGGTCCTCATCCTATAGACAGTCGAGACGAGAAGAAGTCATCTTAACTCGTTTGAGAATAGGACACGCCCATCTTTTAGCAAATATTGGTCCGCCATCATGTCCTCATTGTTGCCAAGATAACTTGACAGTGGAACATTTCTTCTCTTGTCCGGTTCTTCATCCCACTCGATCTGCCCTCAATATTCCTCCTTTCATTCACCTTGCCTTAAAAGACAACTCTGAATCAATAGACTCAACTTTGACCTACTTACAAGCCACCAAATTTTTCAATTACATCTAACTCCTTTGTTAATAATCATATATTATACCACCTAAATTATAACATTAGGTTGTAAGTAATGATATAATTTGTCGTCCACCTCTTTTTCGATCGAGCAAATAGCCCTTAGTGATGCTCAAATGCTCGTAAAATAAAAAAAAAAATAAAATAAAATAAAATAGAAAACTTTTTTTTTTTTTAATTGTATATTATTACTTTTGCTCGTATGAAAAATTGGCCTGCCAATTGGCGTTGGGCCTACGTACAATAACATTCTGTACTTATACCAGAAAAAATGTAATAGAAAGCTTCCAACTAGATCGTTTCACATTTATCACTTACAATCGTAGAAACAAAAATTTATGCTTGTAATGTGTTGGCATGAGAAATAAAATTGACCTGATTAGCGATAAACTATCAATATTAAACTTAATTATTCTTAAATTTAAGTGTAGGTTACAGATCGCCCTTCTTTGGAATCGCCTCATTCTTGTTGATCGGAAATTCACGTGCGCGATGTAATGCGTACCGGATGCTTATTGAGAGACATTAGAGCGAATCCAGTTTCTATGGTCAACTCTTGGACATCTTGGCTTGGTAAAATACGATATTTCACCAACAGAGTCGAGATAACTATTTTCATCTCCAACATGGCGTACTTTTGTCCTATCAAGACGAAAAAGAAATATACATCTATATTATTTAGAAGTAGGTTCTTCTAATCGAATGTATTCTTCCTTCCTAATCCAGTTTGAAAATAAAAATGTATTAGGATAAGAGTGGTTGATGTGCTCTCGATAGATGCATCTATCAGACTTGATACACCTTCTTTGCGACGCCAAAACCAGAAGGGTCTCGAATCAGTTTGACCTGGGTTACAAGCTGGCCAACTTTAAAAAATCATGTTTAGCAGCGCTGATTGTGTGATCCAATTCTTTGCTCTGCTTCAAATGTACATATTTGATCAGTTGTTGTTTTAAGGAACGACGACAACTCAAAAAGAAATTTCTTACAGAATATTTATTGTTAATAAACAATCATGTAGTACCTACTGCTTTATGTATGAACAAGGAAAACGCAATTTAGAATCACAAGATAGTGGTGACACCTTCCCGGAAAAATATTAGCTACACTAGAAAGAGTGAATACTGGATCGACCCGACGGGTTTTCATCACACCCCCCCCCCCCAGTAATGAGTGGAACGTTTCTACTTAATTAATATTAGAGATAAACAATATCGTATATCACGAGACGATCGTAAAATCAATCAGTATAGAATTAAGGTTAATGACGTGGGGGATAGCTGAAAATTTCGTCTACGATTTGGTTACCAATGGGATTGTCCACGTAATCACTAGGGATGACGCGAACAACGTTCATAGGATTATCCTCTACTGGAGCACTTGGTTCCTCATAATATATAGAACCAGGTCCTGTGAGCTGAGGATAATGAGTCTTCATTTGCTGCCAATAATCCCCTTTGTACGGGGTGTACTCGAACTCTTCCTCTCGCCGATGTGAGCTCTCGCCGTTATCGGTCACTTTTGTAGAGCTGTTTCCTTCTTTACTCTTCAATCCGCTCAACACTTTGCCGATCACTCCTTTTCCTGGAAAATTAAATGCGTACATCATCATTTCTGCAGCAGACTACGTCCGTACGTCTTTACTCTTTTATAACTTTCAGACTACTCTCCGAACGATTGGAACTATGATCCTATTATGATCCTTCTCTTCTACATCTACACATAGATACTTTACCTGACTCTATTGTACCAGTACAAATGGCCATGATGATGAAAACGAAAGCTAGAATATTGGTCAAATCCATCTCAAGTTTTTGAATGTGGAATGTAAGTTCTTGAATACCAAGTGGGTTGAAAGACAGAAAAGAAATGGGAGGGCAAAAAAATCTCGAGCGTATTTCATTCTTTCGCGGCAATAAAACAAGAAATCTGTACAAATATTTAAACAGATGTATAAAGACAGAACGCGATATTTTTGGACACTTACTCTTAGCTTCTACCGCGTCAATTTACTTCAAGAAATGAAAATCGCTTCGTCTAAGCGATCTCTAGGTTTTTGTCAATTTTTTTTTAATGAATCCCTCTGGGGACTGAATGGGTGATGAATTTAGTCCTCATTTTCCCCTGTAATTGATGTTGTAGCGTGCGTGGCGTATATAGTGGGCAGTACTAGAATTGTTCATGCTTACCGTGAACTGTGCCTAAGATTTGCGGTGTAAATTGAAGGGGTAGTTGTATTGGGACAAAAACTCAATATGATTAAGATACGCCATTTCTTTAGAAAAAAGCTTAAAATATGGCCACTTTGAAAACTTAACGCGCTCATGCACCTTCGAAATTTTCGAATTTATTTTTTTGTAAAAATGATATCAAATTCTGGACGGATTGGTGTGTGAGTTCAACGTCCGTCACGTGTTAGAAATACTAGCAGGGATAAAGACCCGGTATTATACTACTGGAGTGGTACGTCTTGAACAGAATGAAGGGTTTTTTCCCGCGCACTGTTACCGAGCAATAGGGATGCAGCATTGTTAAACCCTCTCACGTTCGCATTGTTCCGTTACTGTGCCCGGGAGAAAACTGAATATGAAATTTTCACTCTGTCCATGGCGCACCACTCCAAATATGTACGTTGTTTTTTGACGTCGCAAAGAAGATACACCAAGTTTGGTAGATGCATTTCTCGAGGGCACATTCACCATTCTTATCCTGCTACACCATTTGTTTCCATAAAGGTTAGTCGATCTCACAGCTTGTATCGACCAAGTACAAAGAGAAATAAAAAAAAAGGAAAGAAAGAGGAGTCATCAAAGTCTTGAGGGCCAGTTTTGATAGAAAACGCGACAGGCATGACTTACCTCAAGTCGAGATTCAACCAATAAGCGCCCGATTTGGACCGCTTAAGCATAGTTTAAGTCACGATTTTGGCTTAAACTCCGATTAATTGAGTTCGTAAAACTGGCCCTGAGTACCTTTCAAAAGTTACAAACCTATACAATTCCGCGGACCGGCACTAAATGGAATATAGGAGTAAATATGCCGATTATGATTCTTTTCTTCAAACCTTTCCGGAATGAATTGATCAGCGTTTAGAAAATACTTTTCATTATTATGCATGTGTAACAAACAAATACCGGCGACCGAACCAGCTGGTAAAATATGACCACCTTGCCAAAACATTATAAAATCACATCAATAAGTAAATAAATCATCAATATCGTCAACCTTATTCACGGTCTTCCATAAACTTACTGGGAAGCTGAACGTCTTGCGTAATAGTTCGGGCTATCAGTGGTACTGTCGTATAAATTCTTAAAGTTTCTTTGATAACATTTTCCAAATACTTCATTTTCATATAGTCCTGATAATTTAATTCATCTGTCTCAGTTTGGGATTTCAGCATTTCCGTTTCTTGTACAATCTTTTCCTGTAAAAGTCAAACTTTTCATTATAGAGTGCAGCATAGCGTCCAGAAAAAAAGTGGAAGCGGAAGGTATTGATCTTTATGCTACATCGCAAAGGGTCATACTGAGGAAATGCGAGTCAGCATAATCAAAGACTTCCACACCAAAAAAGTCGGCAAACATGTAACAGACATCAATAGCGTGCGCCAAGGCTGTGGCATGGCTTCGCTTCTCTTCATTGCACTCATAGCGGCCTTTTTGATGCGTGGATCGCGAACTCCTGAACAGGGGAATCGAAATCAGATACCGCACAGATAGTGGTCTGCGCAACCTGGTCAGAATCAAAGAACATAAAAATACCCTGACGAGACTTATCACAAATGATGCAGTAATCCTAAGACATTCAGCAGAAGGAACTCAAAGGATGGTACCAAACCAAACCAAGGTAAAGCTAATGATAATGATAGCTGGAGGTATAACGAAGACCGGAGAGCAATTAATTATCTGGGCTTTTTGGTAGCTCATGACTGCAGCTCACACTCGTCATCGGATAAAAAATATCGGAAAAGCTGTATTTATGCTAAAGCGAAGAGTGCTCAACAACAAAGACCTCAAAATAGAGACAAAAATCGCGGCTCTATATAAGGCAGTAGTACTACCCACGTTGTTACACGGAAGTAAATGCTGGACGTTGTATGGGAAATATGTCAAGTTCCTCTGGAGGTTTCTCCAAAGACAGCTGAGAAATGCTCCGGATTATTTATAATGCATAAGTGCTAGAGCGGGTAGAATGTGAGTAAATCGAACACATGCTGGCCAGGAACCAACTTTGATAGAGGCATACCCAAAGAATGAACGACTCCAGACCCTTAAGCAAATCCTACGCGATGAACTGGACCAAAGTAGGGGGGGGGGGGGGGTACAAGGAGTACAATTTGAACGAAGCAACGATTTATGTAATCTTACAGAACGCCAATAAGAAAGAAGGGAAAAACACAAATACTCAACCGCAACATTTTTTATTATGCATTAAGGCACTTTCCGCGCAATGTGCATCATCACTGAACGCCTAAAATACAGATGACAGGAAATTGATAGAAAATAAAATTTGTTGTCTCAAAAGCTTGGATTTGTATGGCCAGAATGTTCAACTGTTTGATGACGTCATCAATGACGCCAACCAAATTAAGAGAGAAAAATTTTTGAGCGCTGAACTCTTGTAAAGGACCTCTATAGAAGACAGGAGAGATTGCAGTATTTGAGACAGTGCAAATTTGGAGAAAGTCTTGTCTCTGTTGAATGACCAATCATGATGAGCAGTAGAGAGAAACGGACGTACCAAGAAAAAAAGTTCTTTCAGAATTAGTAAGAGCTAACAAGGTTACAGCAGCTCTTGCTCGTAATGCAGTTGACACGATAAGAAAGGGGGGGGGGTCTTGGAAAAATCTCGACCATCCTGCTAGGGAGAGACTAGGAAAAGTTTCGACATTGGAGCTACATATGAGAAGGGGGCGGGACATGGAGGAGGGGAAGGATCTATCTACGAATTGGAGAACATTTTTGAAGGTTACTGTGAGTATCCGAGAGAAGAGGGCTATGACTTAATTCAAGGGCTTGAAAAAAAAATTTCGATTTGTGACTGAGCAAAATAGTATTAAATAATCTGCGATCTAAGACTCACTTGCACATCCGGATGTTTTGAAAGCAAATACAGGCAGAACGCTATGGTAGTTGGTAATGTTACCGATCCCTTGAAAAGAAAAAAAAAAAAAAAGAACAACCTCACATCATTTGAATAGTGCAAGTTCAGCTAGATTAGCCCAGTTAGTTATACTCACGCCGAACATGAAAGTTTGTACTTCATTTTCAATTTCGTCATTCGTAAAATTACTGTCCTCCAATAAAAGGTCCAAAAATATTTTTACCGTATCTTTTTCTATAAGTGGATAACAGATTGATTTATAATCAATGTGAAAATTAGCATCATGCCCGATTTTGCACGGTTACCTTACTTGTTTCTTCCTCTGTATCACTTTTCGACAATTTTTCTTCTAAATAATGTTTTCGGTCTTGAATTATCTGCAATTTAAACAGTACCCCATCCCTATCAAAATAGAATGTGTAGAAGTGGATTTTTCGTGGGTACAGTGAGTATTTAAAAGAGCTTACAGCAGTTATACAATCTTGGGCTGCGCGCAGAGAGTTGTAATATACTTGGCCGGAGTACGTCCATTTGAACAGCCATTCAGGGTGAATCCATGGTCTAAAAAAACGTTTCATACCTATGGTTCGTAAGCTGAAAACATGATACGAAATATTGTGAAAAAAAAACAATAGGTAGTCATATAGATGAAGATACACTCAACATAAATAAAAGTCATACTCGTTAATCGCATCTACGTAGTAATTGAAATTGAGTGTCTCAATCTCCGCCTTTACGTCAACTTCAGCACGTGAAAGTAAGTCTGCCGCATGTGATTCATAATTCTTTCTGGCCGAATCGTAAACAGTACGATAAAAATGGCCACTCTTTAGAAGTAGTTTACCAAATTCCACACCCATCGCAGTTTCTGGAAGAATTACGAAAATTTGTGTGAACTGAAGGCTGAGAAAACTCTTACAATCTGACCAAGATCAAAGACATAGAAAACAAACCTTAGATTTTAGTACCTTATCGATTACACCTGCGGTGCTCTCTCTCTCTCTTACTCTATCTCTCTCGCGGGCCACGCTCGCGACATTTCCTTGCCTCCTAAACTGGTCTTTCCTACGTGCATCATTTCACTATCACTTTCTTCTCGTCAATCCTCCCTCTTTCCACGATCATCCAATTAGTTCATGTAATACATTCGTCTTCGCTCTACATCTCTCGTCTGTTATTTCGACACGCGGGAACATATATTTCCGCACACCCTTCGATGATTTCGAGTGGAAGACAAATTAGAAATAGAGGACGGATGTAGGGGGAAATTGGTACAGTTTAAGGGCATTTTCCGCTCGAAATTTGTGTTAATGTCTATCCTCCAACAGCATAAGGAGGGATGCCGGAGAAGAAGCAGGGAACATGATTGTTGGAAATTTTGACTCGAAGTGGCGAATCTCGTTACACAAATTATCCGGGCTACTTGTCAGTCAAAATCTCATTTAGGAGGGGGTGGGGGGTCTAGAACCTACACTCTTCATCTCTGCGTACGATCTAAAATTATTAGTCAACTCATGAATAGGTACCACATTATAATGGTTTTATGTTAGGTAGACTAGAGAAATGGAGTTATGGACCGAAGAAATTTTTTGACAAAATCAAGATAGTATTGATTTGAGCTTTTTAAACATTACAGTCGATGCCAACTGGAACTAATATCCACTCAATTGAGGTAACGTTTTCTAGTCCATAATTCCGTTTCTTTGATCTATCTTACAAAACTACCTATCTCAAAATAATTACCACAAATAATATCAATTGCACATCTCTGTACATACTGGAAAATGTCGAATTCCTGTTTATCTTTTCTGTCGGCTAAACGGTCACACAGCTTGGAGGCTTTTCCTCTCATGGAGTCGACCGATAATTCGAGTATTTTAAGACTGAACGAAGGAGCGACCAGTTTGCGATGGCGTTGCCAAGTATTTCCTGTACATAATCGAATGATTTTGTTGTATGATTTTCGTTTCGCCGGCATGGCTGTGGTGTATAAAAGTTCCAAAACTTAAGGTAATTCCAAATAATATTTTCATAAACACTGAAAAGTTGAGTAGAGAACTGAAATAGGGAATGGAAATTTTGATGAATTCTCACGAAGAAATAAGGTGGTGAACTAGTTATCGACCTTCTGAGATCGATGTAGGGGGTGTCCATAAATTACGTGAGGCATTTTTGGGGGGCTGGGGGTCCAGCCAAGTCTCACCAAAACTCACGTGAGGGAGAGGGGCTACCGACAAATCTCACGTAATGTTTTTCTCACACAAATAGGTACATTCTAAAATATTGCTAAACTGGCTCAAATTTAATAAAAACTAGTCCTTTTTGAATAGGTATAAAATGTGATCATGAAAATTACGTTTTTTAATAGATAAACGCGATTAAGCACAGATAAACGCATTTAAAGCAAAAATACACATTTTTGAAAATCTCACGCGAGATAAGAGGGGGGAGGCAGGGGGTTAAGGCAAATCTCACGATATCTCACCAAGGGGGAGGGGGGTCGAAAAATCACAAAAATCGCCTCACGTCATTTATGGACGCCCCCTAAGGTACTTGGAAGAATGAAATTGACTTTGACAAAATCTTGTAAGACGATTTTTGTGCGGGACGTTTTTTGAAATCAAAAATACAAATAGAAATATCTTTTATCAGTTATTCTTCATCTGGTTAGGTACAGACGTATTGTAGATTTTAGCGAGAAATTGCAAAGTGAATTGAAAGATTTGGAACTATCCTAAAGTGTTGGGAATGAATTTACATCGCTGTACATCGAAAGATTGTTTTAATGTTGAAGCTATTTCATACCGTTGGATGTTAATAATCCTTTCGTCCCCAGCCATGAATCGAATAATCGGTAAGGCAATGATTTTTCCAAAAACTTCGAGTTACTCAGGAACACCTACGGACGAAAAAAAAAAAGAAAAAAAAGATGCTAAGGATTTTTTAATACAGCACAAAAACGATATAATAAGACACAATGGTTTCATCCAAGCTTTAACAAGAAAAGTTTGGATTATTTTATAGTTATTCGGTCTCCATTTTCTTCCAAGTCCTTCTTCTCTTCACAGGCTGAAAGCTCAAAATTTCAACAAGCCTTAGAAGCTGGTGGAGCCCCTAAAATGGCGTTGCCCTAAATGAGGTCGTGTACTATTGAGACTGGCTTGACATAATTATAAATAATAAAAAAAAAATAATTCAAATAAAATCAATAAAATATCAATATCAACAAATAAATATTATTTTAATAAATAAATTATTTAAAAAATTAATTTTATTATGAATATAATAATTTATTATTAATGTTCCTAGATTTGGCATAATTCGTATTACAGTATTCATAAATTTATTTATAATAAAATAAATTTTTCATTTAAATTTAATTGGAGTAATTTATTATTCTATATTAATTTTTTTAGTATTAGATTTAAAATAATAATAATTGCTATACCATCAGTAATTTAGATGTATAAACTTTCATTCTGATTCCATATGATTAGGAGTTTCAAATATTATTATTTGATTAAAATTATCTGTATTATTTATTTCTCGTTGTAAAATTATATTAATAAAAAAATATATAAAAATATTAATAATAAATATATTATCTTTAAAAAATTCCAGATGATTAACGGTAAAAGTTTTTTTACAAAATGATCCATCACGAAGCGTATTCCTTGCTCTTCGATAGGTCCAGAAATGTTACAACTGATGACCAAACTTGCTGATCAAATTACATCCTGTGCGATTGTGAGGTAATTTTAGAAATGATTTTGACCCTCCGAGGGCCATTCGTAATTATTGAAGTATTGAAACAACACTGACAATGCAGTGCAGTGTTGGGAAAAGTCTAGTGTTGTCGTTTTTTGAATGAAAAACTCACGGATTCTTTAACAGAGTTGAACGAAGGGTGGCAGAGAACTTGTTTTATGGGGCACATGGGACCTGAAAAATGTTGACGTACCAGATCTACGACGTCATCAACGATAATAATCCACTTGTACCCTCTCCAGAAATAATGGTCTGGATCTGTACCTGTCAGTGTTGTCAGTACAGTCTGAATATCCTCGGTGGGAATCGACGGTCCTCAGAGGTTAAAACTATATGACTAAAATTTTCCTAGAATCAGAGAATGTTAATTGACCAAAAAGTTTAGTAAGTCGTAAAATTTCTGGACTGATCCCAGTTACTCGATATGGATGAACGAGGAAGAATACACACGCACAGAAAAAATCATGAAGTCAGTTTTATCATCCTATACTGGGTGGTCTATTTCAAAAATATTTGTACATTTTAGACATTTATTAGATTTTTTACTAAGTAGTCTTTAATCCACTCTATTAAGCTAAGAATGTTTGCGGTAATTTTTATTTTTTACATTAAGTTTTCGAATGTCGAGTGAAAATATTCTTGAAGCATTTTTGCGGTGTAGAAGTAAAATTTTTCAAAAAAGTGTCCTACGACGTGTCAATTTGAAGGCGATTTAAAAATATTTTTTACGATCGAAAGAATATAAGGTTTTGGACGTTTGCCTTGTAGAAAATCTGATTAGATGTGTTCATTTGACGATATTCTTTTTCGTGGTTAAAATCGTCTACTGCAGTTTAAAAATGTCATAAATATTTATTACTACACTATGCCTACAGAAACCGCATTGTAACAAAACCAAAAACCTCCACAAGTGGTTATAGATACACGGTATGCATTCTTGTACGAGTAGTGGTTGTTCGAAAAAACCAGTAGGCACCCTGGATGGAGAACATTATACATATAAGTTCTCTTTTAACGGACTCAACTAGGAGAATTTCTATCATGAATGAATTTATTAGCTCGAATCAATACTCTCTCGACCCTCCGAGATTGACAATGACCTCCAATACAATCAATCGATTTTAATGACTTCGTTTACACGGTCTGCAACTACGTACGTGCGTTACGGCGGATGATTGAAAATTCGATAATAATCTCGCATTCGGAGCTAATAAAAACAAGTTTAGAATCTATAGAAATAAAAATTGAAAAACATTTGCTTAAATTAAACTCACGTATTCTGGTAAAGTAATTTCATTTATGACAGAACGACCAGCAGTTCATATTTCTGTCGCTATTTGCATAATAATCCCGTCGTTAATATTTTAAGGTCCATGGGTCGTTTTTATGGTCAAAATGAAAAGTAAGAGTAATACGGAGGTACACTCGTCACATTATCTAGGCACGACGGTGAAGTGCGAAGTTGATGAAACCATAATCGTAAAATTTGTCTTTTGAACGATGTATGGTATTGTGACAGTCGTAAAATTTTCAAAATGTTAAATCGCCACTCAACCTTGTTCATTCCTTACTTCGATATCCGTGGGATCGCTCAGAATGAAGAGGAGGTGCTTTCCAATCCACACACGTACCACTCTTCCATAAGCATTGCAAGCTGCCGCTATTGTCGTCAGTATACCTGCAAAAAACGACAAAATTTGCTTTACTTTTTCGAAATAAAGTAGAGTATTGTAAAAATATTGAGTAAATCTATTCAGGATCTGTATCTAAAATTTACTCGCACTACCATAGTTTTTAGCGAAGAACTCGCTATCCCTTTTATTGGGGAGTATTCCGAGAAAACGTCCGTGAGCGCATCCGCCGTCCGACTTTTCTGACGTCTTTACTTTCGGGGTAGTGTCCGAAGACTTGGAATATTTTCGACCAAGAGGAGGAACTTGAGAACAAGACTTGTCAAACTAAGTTAGAAGAATTTATCTAGGCTTGATATTGAAGGAATTTTTCTAGGCTCGATCAAAATGTGTGAGAGAGAGAGAGAGAGAGAGAGAGAGAGAGAGAGAGAGAGAGAGAAAAGGAGATTTTTACTGATCCCAATCGTAGGATATGACGAATATTTTATCGTATGTACTGAGTTATGAAACAGATTGCTAAGCATAGCGATGTTCACTCGCACACGACTCAAGTCTCCCTTACAGCAACTTTCTTTTTCGAAGGATAAACTCGAGACCATTGCAAAATTTATGACCTCTAAATTTTAATCTTTCAACTGCCCGTAGTTTGTGACCTGGAGGTTCTCTCGTTACTTGAACAGAAAAACTTCATTTTCAATGACGAAACCTCCGATTCAAACGAGTAAGCTACTCAGCCGAACATCTGAACAAGACTAAAAATGACTCCGTCAGTTAGTTAGCTTAATAAACAGAATACTAGATTTGTACAACGCTAGTTTTACTGTGACGTCATCATGATCAACGTATCAAAAGTCGATATAATAGGTAGAATCGATTCAATATCTTCGATAGAATCGATATAATTGATACTTATATTACTTTTACATCAAAGTTTAGGATGGAATTATGTAAAATGCTACACTCTGGTGGAGACATGTTAGCTTCGGGGCTATGTCACTAGGTTTATAACACAATATTCTCTCAAAAAGAGAAGAAGGAATAATTCCCCTATTTCGCTCTTGGCTGAGCCACATTGAACTGCTGCTGGTTTGGTTTAGTAGGTTTGAAGAAGTGAATTTTTGATAGATTAATGTTGCTTCTATAAGCCAAAATTGAGGTACTCGTAGAAGAGGAAGACGCGAGGTCTCGCCCCCTGTTGGTCTTCTCCATGGTCGTGGATCAAATTACTAGTAAAATTTCTATGTTAGAAATCGACGAACCGGAAGATAACTTACTTTATGGTGCGGGGATATACCCTCTCCTCTCCCTCCCATTTCATTATCACGGTATATCAGGTTACACTGAGTCACACTTACACGCAAATCCAGAAAATAAGGTAAAGGATCAGGTATATAAGTATCTCGAAGGTTGAAATTTTGAAAAGTCTCAAGATCATGGTCGTACGGACGCCTAGATGTAAAATATCTAGGAAATACGTTAGGGGTTAGACCCCGTAAGTACGCAGATGAGTTCGTTTTATTTTTTAAGCTAACTGTGAAGGGGATCCGAAATTGAGTCCCAAATTCGTGAGTCGCCAGTACTACGGCCTCTCCTATAACCAAGTCGAGTTTCGTGCGGAGCTGGCCGTAGGTAGTTCGGAGTTGAGTCCCGAGCTCCGTGATTTACACTTCCCTTCTCACTTTTACGGACTTAAGACTATTGACGAAGTCGATATGATTGAAAATGTAAGTCAGTGAATGATTCATTCCTTGCTTGATGAAGGAAGAAATTTGAAAGAGACGCCCTTTATAATTCTAAGCGGTTCAACTCACCCAAGTCTCGCGGCGTCATTAATGTGGCCATTGTCTCCTTTTTTCTTTAAAGCAAGCGTCAGCTTGTCGTTATGAGAACGGACGCTTCACAAGCATTCGTCGTCCGCGAAAGCGAGGAGGAGTATTTCGCTCGAATATGAGAATAAAATCTATTATGGGAGATATCATCTCGAAGGCGTAGTCGCAGAATTGTTGCACCCGCGTGTCAATTGGTTGTATTGGCATCAGATCTTCTGAAAAGTATTCTTCGACGTCGTTCGGATGGAGGTTAGGGAGGAGATCAAAAAGTAATTTCGGAAATTGTCTCATTCCACTACTTTCGTTTTTATATTATTACTGGCTAGGTAAAAACGTCAACTCCGCAAAGAACCTTGAGGCCATACCCTGGCAAGTGCCCAGTGAGTCACTTCTTTGTAATGCACAAAAAATGTATCGGGCTCCCATGAGAGTACCTTTGTGACTGTGTGTCAGAATGTGGCTTCGTGCGTTGGTGGTGATGTGGGGCTCAACTCGGAAGACATTTTTAATGAGAGCCGCAAATATAGCACTCAATTTGGTATTAATTTTTATTAATGTCTGCGGGATTATACTCGTATAAAAACTTGACGATTCCCACTAGAGGGAATCAAGTCACATGCGGCCATCTGTGATTTGAAATTTTACATTCCCGACAACTCAAGATTTTGTCCCCTCCTTATTTCGGTCCCTTGGAAAATTATTCTCAAGATTACAAAGGTCATCCTATTTAACTACGAGAATAGGATCAGAGGCCGTGAGAAGGTCTTTCCTGAATTCAACTTGGGTTCAATTAATCACCTAAAAGCCGCCATCGTCAAGAGGAGTGAAAGATTATTCTTGAAATCTTCGACGAAATCTTGGCAAATCGTGCAGTATTATTGAAAAGAATATTATTTTTACGAAAACGCAATAATAAAAAGAGTTCTAATTGTGATTGTGTTTTTACGGCGTAAGAAACATTCACGTCATGAGCGTCGGATCCTGCGAACGTCTCGCACTTTCCACAGTTGTTACTCTATCTCTTGGCCTCTTGTTTTTCAAGAGATCTGCGGGTTCACAAATATCATATTTATATAAATGTTACAAAAATAAGGGGGACGTACAGTTGGTTTAACTTCTGCATCTAGCAGGTTTGGTTCTTGATGGCCCTACCCCTTCTCTCCTCCTCTTCTATGTAAATACTTCTGCAGATTTACTAAAGAGTTTCGACATCTGTACTAGGCTTGATCCTGCTGTATTTTAGTTTGGTAAACAAATTATCACCAACGACGTACCTTCTCTGAGACGCACATATTCTTAACAGTTCGATAACTATTTCACTTCTTGGGAACCAAAATGTACTCACATGCTCTACAGTCGTCAAGTTGGATCATACATACTTACTTTCAACGTCGAAAAAAGCCGAACTGTTGCCCAATAAAGGCCAAGAATTTGGACCAGGTACTCTGTCACCGAATTTGCGTAATCGCCGAGACGGGGACACCGAAACGAAGAGCCAAATTATAGCCAATAAAAACACACCGACTATTAAATAATACATAATTTCCACAATTCGATCTACACCAGAAACATTTTGTAGCTACTCAAATACGCGTTAAAATGCACGAGCCTAAATTTCTAATTGAAAAATTGGAAATTATGGAGGGAAAGAAATTGAAACACTCGTCATAATTAAACACAAGCAGTACTAAACTCAGCGTGTACTCGTAGCACGTAAATTTCGAATGTGTGGCTCGAGCTTGTCGTACTCGTGTGCCGCAAAAATGAATAACGCGACGACGCAGTACATCATTACGACAAATGCGCTTTTTACTATCTATCTATTATAATAGATTGAATTTCGCTACTTTTGCAGTCCAACTTAATTACGTTCGCGTAAACGCGGTAAATTGCTTTTTGAAAATATACGATGCCCATCGTCCGTTTCTTTTTCTCTCTCTCTTTGTCCATTTTCCTTCAGGTGGCGAAGCTCATCTAATCTACAAAGCTGGACTTCCTCGCGAGTGAATTTCGGAACCAAAGCCATGACATAGTTTTTACCTCGAATAGAGTAATTAAGTCAGCCTCGAATTCGCACTCATGCTCCAATAACATTTATGATATTCGGATGTAAGTACGAACGGTTATAACTTATTTTGCAACACGCGTATCGCAAACAATGTTCAAACATACCTTTCGAAATTTTTATACTTCGCATTTAGAATGTACACACAAACAACATTCTGAAGATGTCTCGATTTATTGAAAAATTCAGGAAGCTTATAAATTTGTCAACATTCGTCGTTTAAAGGGATGGTGACCTTATAAGTATACATCGAGCGTGCGTAAGCTCGGCGAATTTACACTGCTGGCTAACGTGTTATACGTGTCCTTGACAATGAAATGAGAATTACTCTCGTCAAGAGACTCCTCACGTATCTCACCGGAAAAACTAAGAATAAAATTGTATGGATCAATCGGATGGTGCAATTTGGAGAAGCGTTGAAATTAAAAATTATTTAATCTTCGGGCTTTAGGCAATAGTATTTGTATCTCTCTCAATGAAAAAGATCTTGAGATAAATCAGTATCAATTTGTAGGGAGTCCCTTCAGACGCGTTATATCAATTGTTTTCAAAGTAGATAGACCTAGACTTGTAAACGACTACAAAAATAGTGCTCGGTGAACTAGAGCGTCGTAAAGATTCCTACTCGTAAATTGATGAGGATAAAAAATATAAATTATTTCTCATTTCACGTCTTTACGTCTTAAGATTATAAAAAAAAAAACTTTCTTCAATAAAACATGAAGTTCACGTTCAATGTCTATCAATGTCCTAAATTTGCAAGATTCCTCTTACTTCGGACGTTCATTTGTTGAAGGAGTGCCTCATACCTTTTAAATATTACAACAGAAATCATAGCTCCTTTTGTTCGCTGCTCGTGGGGCATCCTCAGAGGAGGTATGAAGGGGGCAAGTTCTTCGTATTTTTTTGTGACAGACTTTACATTTATTCAAACTTCTCACGTTCGTAATAACGTAAGTCAAAGGTAGCCCTCATCCTCTTTCTCTCCCATACTAATTTATAGTTTTGTTCGGAGGGCAATAGTAAACTTTTCGGTAATCCCGGAACTATAGACCGTAGTCGCCAATTCTGTCCCCTACCAAATCCTCTTATTCCGCCACATGTGGGTCAAGTTCCTCGGTAAAGACTATGTCATTCTTTCTAATACCAGAAGTCGACTCAACTTTGACGTGGACAATGAGTTTAAAGAACAAAATTGGCGGTTAATTTCGAGTTGACTTTCAGTAATTTCTCTTCGATTTGCGGTCAACATTGAGCGGAACTCATTCGACTATAAACTGACCTCAATTTGAGGTCAACAAGTCAATTCGGACTCAACATCGTATGAACTTCACTTAGGAAATCTGAGTGATCCCGAATGATATCGACTTCATTAAAGACATAGTAGTCTCGTGCTTTTGCCACACACGTTTAAAGGGAAGAGAAATACCAGACGAAGTCATACTCAAGCGAGTAACACAACCGGAGTAATTTACAATAGCCACAGAAACTTAACGACGCTGGAGCGCTTTCGATTAAACAATCATTGTCAACGGGGACTGGAAAGCGACTGAACCAACTCCGGCTGTAAACTAAAACATACGAGGAAATCAGGATGACCCTGTACCTCCCCTCCTGTACGGGCTACCAAAAGTCCATAAAAAAATTAGAAGCCATTGCAGACGTTGCAATGGCAGCGGGGAACCCGCAGTTCCTCTGCCCTATTTCTATTATGTATTAAATGAAGAAAGCTTCATTTGTCATTACCTAAGTATTAAAAGAAGAAGAAGTACATAAATTCAAAATATTAAATTTTGTGATATTTCATGAAAAATTGAAATAAAAGAAAATATTGCCGGTAAAACGTGAGAGCAAGGTTAAGAATTGTGAAAACGTTGAAAATAGAAAATAGGCATATCAACGTCAAAATCTAGCCTAGAAAAATTCCTACAATTAAATTTTCCAAGTCCCTCTTTCATCTTCCAAAATCCCCCCAGCCCTTTTCCCATAAAATATAGATCAAAGTCGAAATTTCCCTACCATCTGTCCAAGAGTCGGATTTTTCCAAGGGCCCCCCTCCTATCATATTCATCTCAAAAGTCAAAAATTTTAACAGGGAACCTGTTTTATCGGGGGTCTTTTCGGAAAAAACGCCGTCCGCCGTGCGCCGTCCAACCAAAAACTTAGAAAAATTTTGAGTCTCGAGCTATATATGATAGAAGGGGGACTTAGAAGAATTTAGACTCTCGAGCTATATATGATAGGAGGGAATGTAGAATGATAATTTCGATTTGAATTATATGACAAGATTATCAATTCAGTTCCTCACCACCTGAGAGGTCGAGTTAATATCAAACACTTCTTTGGATTAGCTTTGTAAAAATTTAGACTTCCTCAAATTTCCAATACCGGATCTCAACGTTTCTCGTTTAACTTCGTTAAGGAAGCCGTATTTCTTAGTCTCCCCCTCCTATAATATATAGCTTGCGGTTGGAATTTTTCAAAGTCCCATATTGTAACCTAACCTTAGGTTAATAACTTCACAGACGCAGACGCGTAGGAAGCCCCCTCTGATAATATATAGCTCACGGCTCGAATTTTTCCAAGTCCCGTAACCTAACCTAACCTAAGGTTAATAACTTCACGGACGCGGACGTTTTCTGAGGATGTAATCTCCTAACAAAATAGATAGCGGGTTCCCCGCTAAAAGATAAACCGATGCGTCCGGTCGTATTATTTGTGTCCTCCCCCACGTACACTCTGGCGAAATTTTTGGCCCGATGGTTTAAATCGAGAGTTGACCATGAGTCACCTTACTCGGTGAAAAATTCGGTCTCCTTGGCTGATAGGCTTAAGGATAATATTCTTCCGCTGGGATCGACCGCTGGGATCGACCCTGTGTTCATTTGATGTGGTCGGCCTGTTCCCCAATATCCCCAGAGCAATCGCCATGCAACATATGGGAGACCTTTTGATTCAAACAAATGTTCGCCAAGAAGAATTGGGTGAATTTTTCAATCTCCTCAATATTTGTTGGTCTCCCAATTATTGCAAATTCGATAACAAGTTTTTTGAGTTTCCTGAAGAGGTTGGAATACCCATCGGTTCTCCTTTGGGTTCTCTCATTTCGGAGGTCTTTATGTCAAAGTTTGAGCTCGATTTGTTCTCCTCTGGCAGTGCGTATTTAGATCAGATTTATTATTGGCACAGGTATGTCGACGATGTGTTGTGTACGTGGACTGGTTCCCGAGAGCTCCTTTTGGAGTTTCTCCAGTATCTAAATAATCAATATCCTTCTATAAAATTTACTTTAGAAATCGGTGGCGCATCTATTAATTACTTGGATTTGACGATCTGTAATAGAGACGGTATCCATGAATTCGCCATATACAGGAAAGATACTGCGACCGATATTACTGTCCACGACAAATCTTTCTGCCCTGTAGCCCATAAATATGCTGGATTTAACAGCTTAATCCATCGACTGACTAGTATTCCTCTCAATCAGTCAGCCTTCCAAAAAGAGGTATTAACTATAAAGCACTTGGCCAGAGTGAATGAAGTGAACTTAGACATTGACCTTATGATCCAAAGGAAAGTTACTCGAAAATGCCTCGATTCCACCACCTCCCTCCCCCGCAATACAGCCCTAAACAGTAGAGAGCGTTGGATAAGGCTTCCGTTCTTGGGGCAGTTTTCATCTCAATTGAGTCGTGTCCTACGCCCCTTCGGATTTCGGCCTGTGTATTACAACCCCAATACCATAAAAAGTTTATTGGTTAGGCTAAAAGACCCCATCCAACTGGCCGAGAGGAGTGGTGTGTATAAAGTTGAGTGTAAGGATTGTAGAACGGAATTTATATCGGCGAGACGGGCCGTCAGTTGAAAATTAGAATCGCTGAACATAGGAAAGCATGGGAAAAGAAGAATATAGGTGAATCGGCGTTTGCGGACCATCTAATCACTAGAGGCCATAGCATTAAAGAGGGGTCCGAGGTCCTCCTCTATAGAGAAAACGCGTATTCGAAGTGAAAAGCGTTAGAACACATCGAAATAATCCGTCATTTAAATAACGACGACCTTAATGTGCCCAACAGGTACATACCTGATGAGGGGTTGATTGAACTAGTTTACGAGTATGACTCACGGCGTGATGACTCGCTGGTTCAATCCTGATTTCTTCGTATGTTTCTAGTTTACAGCCGGAGTTGGTTCAGTCGCTTTCCAGTCCCCGTTGACAATGATTGTTTAATCGAAAGCGCTCCGGCATCGTTAAATTTCTGTGGCGATTGTAAATTACTCCGGTTGTGTTACTCGCTTGAGTATGACTTCGTCTGGTATATCTGGCCATAAATTGAGAAACTGCATTGATTCTAGGAAGAGAAATACTTGTTACCGGTTAGCTTGTCTACTTTCTTCCCTTATCTATCATTCTTTAAAGATGTCGATGTGAGAAGGACGCGCCGGGAGCGAAGGGCGGGAGTGCTCGGTTCGGAGGAGGACCTCATACAATTTTAATTGAACATCACCAAGAAATTCAATTATACAATTGTATTTCATTCCTCCTCCGAACCGAGCAACATATGTAGATGTTTAAAGCCACATCGACAATTAAGAAGGTGGAAGCAAGAGTCACTTCAAGAATTAGGTGGCAACGATTGCATAACTAAACAAGGTACTTTATTTGTAAAGAAAGAGGGTTTCTTGCTCCATGTTAGAATCTAGGGTATCTCCGTCCAAAAGAACAAAACAACAATAGGACTATGGTATCTACATCTAAAAGAAACATAACTAGGTTGTAACAAGCAAAAGTATTTCTAGTTGTTAGGTTGTAGTACAGCTGTAGCGAAAGCAGCGGGATCCGGCGTGAGGTCTCGGTTATAAAACCTGGCAAACGTAGTAGAGGTTGGCGTTCAGCCCGCCGTTTTGAGAATGCTGTTTACCGAGGCTCCACCTCGAAGTGCAGCCGAAGTAGCTGCGTGTCTAGTACTATGCGCACGGAAGGTCGGGTCGACGCCACTTTCTGTAAGGATTTGTTTCACCCATCGTCCCAGGGTTTGCGTAGAGACGGGTGCATATGGCGGGCAGGACGACAGGAACAGTTTGTTTTCCGTACCTCTACTGGGTTTTGTGATCGAGATGTAACGCACAAGGGTGTTTGCTACGCAAATTTGTGATTCTTCGTAAAATGGTAGCGTTAGAACAGGTTGTGGTGTCGAAAATGTTCGACTTGGAAACAAGTATAAAGGGTGCAGTTAGGGACCGTTTTTACCTGAGAGCAGGTATCCCGTTGAAGCCTGCTCGAAACCTGATCCACCTCCCGCTGATACTTGTTTGCCAAGTCGAACATTTTCGACAAATGTTCGACTTGGCAAACAAGTATCAGCGGGAGGTGGATCAGGTTTCGAGCAGGCTTCAACGGGATACCTGCTCTCAGGTAAAAACGGTCCCTAACTGCACCCTTTATACTTGTTTCCAAGTCGAACATTTTCGACATGTGGTTTATTGAGGCTCGATGTTTTTATCCTGGCTGGCATGAGAATGTCGATCCGATTTCTTGAGTATCTAATCTGGGTAATGTCGATGCTGTGTAGAGTTTGGAGGCGATGGCCTGTTGTTAAGGCTAGTAGAGTAACTAGTTTCTTCGCTAATTGTAGTCGATTCAGGGAAGTGGTTGGGGGTTGTTGTCGAAAATACTCTAAAACAACTTGTGGGTCCCAGGTATAATCATACTTGGGTGCCGCCGGTCGTATATTGTATAGTCCTAGGGAAAAACGTCTAAGAAGAAAATTCTCAGAGACTGTCCTAGGAATCATTAGGCCCAGGGCCGCCCTGGTTCCCGAGATCGTATTGTATACTTTTCCTTTCTTAAATTCGAGCCTGAGGAAGGAGAGCACTTGAGACACGGAAGGCGTGTAGAAGGGAACTCCGGACGAGTGGCAGTGTTCCCACCATCTTTTGAGGCAGTCATGACTTGTCAGCAATTCTTTCTAATACCAGAAGTTGACTCAACTTTGACGTGGACAGTGACTTGAAAGAACAAAATTAGCGGTCAATTTCGAGTTGACTTTCAGTAATTTTTCTTCGATTTGCGGTCAACATTGAGCGGAACTCATTCGACTATAAATTGACCTCTCAATTCGGACTCAACATCTGAGTGATCCCGAATGATATCGACTTCATTAAATGAACAAATTTGTAAGTAGTAAAAAAATCATGGTACATTGGAAAAATTATGAGTTGACTCCTAATATTAGATTTTTATGTCGACTGAAAACCGACGTCAAGTATTTATGATCAAGCAGAATTGAGGACGTACATGTAAAAAGAGCCTCCGTTCGATGTATTTCTTATGGAACGGGGGCCCTTTTTTTACATACACTTCCTCAATTGACGTTGGAACTCATGTTAGCATAAAATTCAAAATGAAAAAAGACAATGAGATCATCAACTACCGGTATAGCTCAGATTTCTATGACACCGATTTTGTTGTTCCAGATATTGATTTGTTTACATTTTTTGTCGAAGTAGAGTCAGCTTTAAGTTATTTTGAAAAATTAATCGAAAGTATTTACGTGAGTGAATTCTATACAGACTTTGTAGATCATTATGATGTATTATACATCGAAAAATATTGAAAAACAACGATGTGTATGGCGTCATTGAAAGGGAAGTTGTTAGTTGCGTCCCAAAAACCCCATTTTGAATCAATTGCGGCCCGAGAAAAAAAAAATGAGATAGTTGAATTGCGTCCCTGAAGAAATCGTTCATATTATGAGTTGCGTTCCGAAGGTTGGGTGAATTGCGTCCCACTGAAGCAGAATAATAGTCCTAATATTCAATAAAAATATAATTACAACTCGTTACAAAAAATTAAAATTTTTTTCAAGAATACTACGCGTAGGTTATTTAATTTTTGGAGGAAGGAATTTCCTTAGTAGGTCGTGTACAAAAGTTAATCTATCGATGTCACCTCCGTCCAGTCGTGTCATGTACTGTTCGACAATAGCTTCTTCGGGTCTATCCCGTCACTTCCGGAGCTGCTACGCATTTTTAGGTACGATATATTCTGGACTTCGAACAAGGCTTCTCGCAAAAACTGAGTCCCAAAAAGTTTCCAAGAAACGATCCCTCAGCATTGCGCATTCGATACGTAGTTTGCAGGCCAAGTTGCTGAAGCTTAAGGTGCCAAGACTGACCACGGTGGAATTGACAACCGAATATTGATGTTAGTGGCCAAACATGACGTACCGCCTGGTGAATAGCTATTTCGAAATTAGTATACTCACGTTGCGACTTGCCATATGAATCTGAGTTGTCGTTTATCATTGTACCTAATGCTAATAGTCGTAATATCGTCCCCGAACAACGTACATAAAAATATTCCGGTGGGACGCAATTCATCGATGTTCCTTTCTGAAGCGCAGGCCACAATTTTAACATCTTTCATTTTATTTCGGGCGCAACTCAAACATGTAAAACAAGCTCGGGACGCAACTAACACACAGCCGAAGTTTAGCCGTCTGTTGATGTATGATATTAAAAATAACCCTTCAATAAAAAACCTATGGAAATACTCATCAACTTGAAAAACATCCTTCAAGAGGTACTGTTCTCTTGATCTTGGTGATCGTGAGATACTTTCTTCTCGATCGCGTGAAAAGAATCAACCGAAAAGGAGCTCTTGAATCGTGTGTGACGTTACAGAAACCTGAGCTATTTGGGCCCAACACTCATCACGCTGGAGAAAAACGGGATAGAATACAAAATCTACAGGAAGGCAACGCATAACGACACTGTCATCCTCTTACCACCATCCCAGGCAAAAGTTAGCGGTGATTCAGAACTACTTCTACCGAGCAATCTCTTTCCAGAACAACAATAAAGAGAGGAGAGAAATTAAGATAGCAAAGCAGATTGCAGTACCCAACGGCTTATTCGAGAGGTACAGTTGAGGGAGTCCTTCGGAAAACGGATGCAAAAAAAGAAACCCAAGACAGCACACTGAGAAATTATTCCGGATCAGTATCATACATAGGAATGTCCGTGAACAAGGTGATAAAAGCGTTCAATGATGCGAATGGGCATCAACTATAACCCACCCATAGTGAAGAGAATAAACGACGACCAAACGGAGGAAAATGATAAGCGAAGCTTGAGTGGAGTGTATAAACTCAGTTGCAAACAGAGGGAAGGTATCTATATTGGTGAGACTGGGAGAAAGTTCACATATTACAGAATTAAAGTGTGTCATAACATTAAAAACTGTCTTAATGACGTTGACCATAAGACTTTAAAAAAGGTAAATTTTCAGTCAACTCGGACCGGCCATCCACCAGGATCGCTAACTACGCGTGCGAACTTGGAATAACTCGTGAATGAAGCGGAATAAAAGGTTTTGTCAGCTCACCTAATTTGTAGGATTTTTATTTGTGAAGATCTTTTATGGGATGTCATTTTCAGGAAGCCAAATCTACTTCATTTAAGTTATTTCGATTTTTCTTCCATAATATCGCCATAGTTGAGTTCCTGTTTTCAATCTTTCCCCGCTCGGTAGAAATGCAGCGCGAGGCTACCCGTCCCGCATTATCGGTCAACATGGTTCATTTGATACATCTCTTTATGGACCAGTACAAAAACATTCAGAGTTCAGAGCAGCCCTCGGAGCCACATTGAACAGAAAGTTCCCTGAAATTTGGAAGGTATTTCTGCTGGACGCCATTTGTTAGGATGACCGTTGGAAATTCTGAATGAGGAAACTGCCTTTACTGACAAACTCCATGACAGGACAGAGGATGTACGTGGCTGTAAGAATCACCGTACAATCTCGTCTTTAGTTACTTCTGCAAATGGTACAGCCAAAACGTCATTTGTATCAATAATTATTTTCTTTGAAAAGAAGAAAATACCGAGACCAACCGATGAAAATTTCATTGAAACTATTGAAATACGCCTAACATTCTGAATTATTATTACAGAATCTTTACATCGAAAAACATACTTGTAACCCAATAGGTACCCATCAAAACCCGACGACTGTTCTGTAAGCGCATTTAAAAAAGTCAAGATCTTTATCATCTAATATCTGAAGCGAAAAATAATTAGGTCTGATCCTAACGTAATGTGATAATGTTAGTGATGATGATGATGATGATGACGACGACGACGTAATCTCAACGTGGCTTATCTCATTTAAGCAATACGAGATCATGATTTTTCTTACATTTCTCAATAAGTTTTTGCATTAGTATTGACGAACCACTACTTTGCTACGGTAAGGATTCGTGCATAGATGATGGACCATGTTCTTAAACTCTATATCCAGTTTACCTTCTCAATCGTATTTCAATTCGAAAATTCCGGTGACCTACATGCAGAAAAGTCCGCACCGTTACCCTGATGGGTGGGATTTGGAACAGGGCCATTTTCTTAGCGATAATTATTGATGCAGGTGAGTTTTTGTTCTAAGTAAAGTTGGCTCGTTTTGAGACACCGATACAGGTTTTTTCAGGAAGTTTTCTATTCTCATGAAGGAGCGGAGAGGAATGGTATATTTTTGTTCTTAGGGTGTGTTGACGAACTATGAAATTTTTGGACACATCATTCCAGCTCCTTGAGTTATAGAAGAAAAAATCCCCTGGACTTGCCAGAATCAACATTTATCGGAGTGACCGCTTTTTTAAATGAATGCTAATGGGTAAAATATTGACAAAAAGACCGTGGGCGCCTTGAAGATAGTGACAGTTGGGCGTCCAATAAGCCTGCGCACCACCTGAATTGATTTTTTTGATATAGTATCTCTCATTCCGTATATATTTCGAAATTAAATTTCTACTTTGACCTACGAAGCGTTTCCGAATTTGTGAAAAAAATTGTAACCAGTCTGTTAAATTTAATTGAGAATTTCAATTGCTTTTGACATGTTTCAGGTCTTTTCTAAAGTTTCCTGAGTCCTGGCCCTTAATTTCAAAATCTGCGATTTCCCATCAACCACGCGAGGCCCCTCTACCCCTAGTAGTTCTGTATACTGTATTCCTCCTCGACGTCATCAGACGTGACTCCGAGGTCCCCTCCAACTATGACGTCATTAGCTGGTGATGTTATCAACCGTGACACCGAGCCTGATGTGGTTCAGTATAGGCTATATGAAGTCATCGGCCGTGACCCGGAGAATTTGTACAAAGGAGACTCGAGCAGTATGACGGAGATTGTTGAGAGGCTTACAAGCGGAGTGAGTGATACCGAGAATAGAAGAGAGTAAGGAAATGAGAGAGCCCAAGCTGTGCTGATGACGTCACAGATGGTTATAATGTCACAAGCTAATGACGTCACTCATGTTGATATCCATACATAAGCTAGATAGCTTAACTTGCAGTTCACCACGCCTATTATACTAATCTATAAGAACTGCAGCGAACAAGCAGAGTGAGTGAGCCCCACGTAGAATAGCTGGGCCATGATTTCAGCAAGCGTGGCCTGAAAATATAATCGAGGTCACTTAGGTACTAATAGACATGAAAAATGACCTTTATTTATTGTGCTCTACAAGAAAATCTCTCTTTTAATTCGCGACATTATTTCGTCTTTTTCTTACAGCTAACTTTTCGGGTAGACGAAGCTCAGAGAAGAATCGTTCGAATTTGACAGAAACTTTTACGGCGTCAAGCATGTATGGGCAATCTTCAAGTAAAGTTAATGATCCGGAAATTAAATCGAGATTTTCTGATACCGAAAGAAAATCAGTCACCGTCTTCTTCACATTGTCAAAAAGTGGCCATACTCGTACGGTCGTCGATTTGGATCAATACAATCAACCATATGTTCAGGAGATAAAATTTATCAAAAAATTGCTACAATGTAAGGCTAAATATATATTAATGATGCGGCCTCGAGAAACAGATAAATCATTTTTTTTGACGACAATTACAGCTTTTTTCGATGAGAAGCGAAGAAAAAAGTATTTTGAAGGTACCGAGATCACGTGTAACCCGATGTACCGAAATTATCCTGAGTCGATGGTTTTATACTTCGATTTCTGCAGGTTGGACTACACGGACGCAAAGGCTCTTGAAAAAAGTCTCATAATTGTAATAAAAGATTGTATTGGCCGGAAAACAAAAAATGCGAACCTCAATAGATATAATTGGCTCGAACTTTTACATGTGTTGATTAGCGAGACGCTGGGGAGTGACCCCGAAGGAGAATCTCTGGTCGTAATTATTGATGACTATCCCATAGAAAAATTGCGAAAGAAGAGAAATTTCGAAATGGTTAGACGAAATGCTTTGATTTTAGATAGTTTCTATGAAACGATACAAAAATACGATTTATTCATCAAATTTGTCCTCATCATTGGGATGACAAAATTTGATTTGCAAACGAAAAGTCGGAGTAGTTTTCAACCGATCGCCTTCACTGATGGTCCTCTTCAAAATGTGGCTCACCAAAGTAAGAAAAATTTTTATGACTCAATAAGATATCCGTACTTGAGTACTCAATATGACGCGTTGCATGGTATTTTCGTGCCCAAAAAACAACTTCAATCTCTTTTCAATTCTAGAGTACTTCAAAGCGGATGAGATAACCTGTTATTACCAAAAATGGGGCTCCGATGGATGTGTAGAGAGTTACCTACGCGAACACCCCGATCTAAACGTGGATGATATCGAGAAGAAAGAAATTCCGGGTATCTTGTTCAACAGAAAGTCTGAGGAGCCTGTCGAATTTTCAAAATTTGACGTGCATTTCACTTTCTACTTATTTCTGGTTGGTTACCTCACCTTATCAACGTATGATCACCAAAGAAATATGTATGGCCTACGTTTCCGAAGCAATGAAGTCAGAGAACATCTTAAATTTGTACAATACCGAGTCCTCAGCGGTAGACAAGACTTGAATTTTGAAACGCTACAATCATTTTGTTCCAATTTAAAATTTGACCTAGAAAACGGAATGATTTCGGAAATTTTCAAGGACTTAAATAATGTAGGATTCGAAATAACGGAACCCAATTCCGAAAATTTCAATTCGATAGATAGTTCCCAAGAATGTATACATGAAAGCGCTTACAACAAAGCTATTTACCATTTATTTCAGTATTGCAAAATTCCGGTCTTAGCGATGGAAATTTTGCTTTCGAAGGAGAGAAAAACTTTAGGTGACCTGGATTTGATGACTACTACTTTCAATCCTAATTATTTGATCGAATTAAAAAGAGGACATTGCACAGTTTGTCTGGCGTTTGATAAATTACTCACGTACCTGGAAAATGAAGAAATAAGAGAAATTTTACAAGTAAATGCAGATAACGAGTTAATTCTAGTTGGTGCACATATCAGCAGCCAAAATGGAACTCGAGGAAAAATTGATAAGTGGCTAAAAGTCACCTTCAAAGATGGTCAGTATTTCGATGCGGAGGCTTCCAATGCTAACGAAAGGTGCTTCAATTCATTCCCTCATCTGAAGAAGATATTTCTGTGAAACTTTGAGGGTATAATCCTGATTTTGCGCAATTTGGCAAGGGGACTACGTGACGTGAGCTTCATTTTCCATTCCCATAGACGAAATTATAGGGCAGCTTTGTAATGAATAAGAAAAAGCTAGAGGGAAAAAATCTGAATCTGTTTTTCTTTTTTTTTTTTTTTGCTCCTCCCAAGGAATTGAACGTGTATTTTCAATTTTCCTACATAATTCACAGTATTACGTATTGAAAACGAATTCACTACAAAGGTGGGAAAAAAGCTGCAGTTGTTAATGATTAGTCAGGCAAAGTATAAAAATGAGCTTTCCATCTTTGTTTTCTCTCTGCCTTTATGTAATATAATGTTCATGTACCTACCTTCGTAATTTTTATTAATATTGATGTAGAATTGAATAATATTTGATATCTATTCTGAATAGGTGGAAATTGTAACCGCGATGAATTTAGTATAATATAGAGTTAGGATGAAAGTTTGAGCTCGAAAATTTTCCAAGTCCTCCGGTGACGTCACAATCAGCACGAGGACGCTTTTCCAAAGAATATAACCTCGACGGAAGCAATTTGGGTGATCTTCTATCTATAGGATGAAAACCCCAACTTTTTTCTAGTTCGTAAGTCTCCTGCGTCGAATTTTCCTTATTCCGTCTTTTGTCGACGATGCTCGGTGCTTCAGATTTCTAGAGGGTAGAGTTTAGTGCCTTCTCTCTATGAAAGTCAAAAGCACTTACCTTGGCCAAATTTTTGGATTGGTGGCTTAAATCCCATGTCAATTTTGAATTTCCCTACTACGTGAAGAATTGGGCGTACTTGGCTGATAAGCTTAAAGATGTAAATCTTCTTATTCTTGAATGGAACCGAACTAAGAGCGAATATGAAAACATCCATTGAGACGTCTTTCAACATTTACTGTTCCTTCTTTAATTTCTAACTTTGATTCCTTCTTTCAAAAATGCCTCAGCCCCAGTATATGTCAGTTCAATGATTCTATCTACAATCTTCCTCCTTACATAGGTGTCCTTATTGGCTCACCATTGAGGTATTTCGTACCGAAGTATTTATGTAGGTCCAGATTTGAAGCTGAGATTTTCAAGACTGAGCACCCTCTCCTCAACCATGTGTTTCTATGGCGCAGATATGACGATGACATATTATGCGTTTCGACTGGACCCGTTCACTCCCTTCAAGAGTTCCTGAATTTCGTGAACAACTTTTATCTATTGATTTCACTGTTGAGATCGGAGGCTCTGAGATTAATTTCCTCGACCTCACAATCTCCCTCTTCCCTAATAGGTTTGATTTCCAAGACTGCAAGAAGCCTACCACTACTGACGTCCTCATCCACGGTTCGTCTTTTTGCTCCTTCTGCTTTCAACTCATTTGTTCACCGCCTTGTTCCTCTCTTCCTTTCCTCCTGTTTTTACAAAGCAGGTTTCTATCCAGCAATTAGCTACTGCTAACAGGTTTAATATTGATACCAACAGTCTTTTCCGGAGGAAAGTTACTAAGGTAGCTCTCTCCAACGGACCATCACTCAATCCTCAAGACATTACAGAGGAAGTCATCTGTCCGAATTCCTTATCTCCCGAAACTCGTATTTCTGATTAGGGACGTAATTAAGACCGGTAATAGAATTTCCTTGTCTTACCCTTACTTAAAGCTCTGGAGGCTACTCCCTGATGAGGAAGGTTCAAACGCGTTTTTATGTAGGAGCGGCGTCTACCTACTCTGTCTATTCCCGAATATCTCTCAGGCTACTCCAACGTTTGGGTGATCTGCTTGTTCAGTCCCCCTCCTATCATATAATATTATGGCAAGGGATTTCGAAAAATTTCGACTTTCAACCCTGTGACGTCACGATCTGACGACATCATAGGTTATGACGCACGGCTATTTTTCTTTGAAATAACCCCCCATAGAACAGGTTCCCTGTTAAAATTTTATAAATCCATCATGAGGGGAGGGCGGTAGGCCAACTCGGAACTAGAAATGTGGCTCAGCTAAAACATGAAAATATCAAAATATGGCGTCCATAAGTTTGGGTTCTACAGAAAAGATACTTCGACCGATTTTGCAGTCCACGGGTCGGCATTTTTCCCTTTTGCCCACAAGAATGTTGAGTCAGTCCGCTTTCCACAAGGGTTTGCCCCAACGAAGAGACAATGTTGGAATTTGTATACTTGAAGTATTCGTAGGTAGAAGCGTTAGTGTTTGTAAATATAAACGATATCGTATGAATGCTCATCGTGCAAGAAATGTAGATTTCACTTGTACACATGAATTAACGGTGCAGGAAAACGGATGCAGCCACTCAAAACACCCTGGGCAGGCTTAACCTCTAGAAGTTTGCATCTGGCAGCTGTGATCGACATTCAGAAAAAAACGACGGCTTCCTTAACGACGTTGAACGAGGAACGCAAGGAACCTGTTCTATAGGTTGAAAAATAATACGTGATATGACTCGCATCAGGATAACCCCTTCAAGTAACTAGACATACAATACTTTGTACACCAATTGGCTCAGGATCTTCAATAAGCCAGATCTACAATGTTTCAAAACACCATTAGTCCCGCTTCCATCATAATTAAATTACGGGTCGCGAGTCGAAATTTCTCCAGGCGTATGCCTGTCCAATCATATGTACATAGCTCGAAAGTCGAAATTTTTCCAAGTCCCCCTCCTATCATATAAATATAGCTTGAGAATTCAAATTTTCCCAAGTTTTTCACCGGACGGCGCACGGCGAATTTCTCAAAAAATTACCCATAAAACCGGTTCCCTTTTCAAAATTGATTTCTTGAATCGGGTGAATCAGTCAGATCACTTTCTCGAAACGCACCTCGAACAGCAGAGACAACAGCGTACTCCGATAGAATCGATACGTTTTTGTATAAAATTACGGTCATCCATGATGAAGAGGGTACTCAGCGGAGTAACACGAAAGAAGATGAAAATGGACCGCACGAAAATTGAAAACACGAGCGCTTTCGGCTAATCAGCCATTCTCGAAGTGTGGAAAGTTTACTCCTTCGAGTATCCTAAGTTCAATCAATCATTCAAATTCTGCTCTCCGCTTTACACTGCGAACAATGTTACAATTTATTAAAGAGTAAATATAATAACGTAAAAATAGGTATCTCGCACCTGGGCAGCGTGACGATTATGTTTGAAGAAGAGAAAGAATGGTCATGAGCGATCACTTGAAGATGTATACAATGTAAGAACTGCAGGATTGGAAGTGAGATCGGGAATAACTGCAAGATACCGGTTTGAGGATCCTACTTGTTTACTTGATAGAATGCGAATATAATGCAGCTGATTCGTATCAAGGTTATTGTGTCACGTTTCCATTGTATATGAAGGGATAGATAGCAGCCTCGTATAAGTAGTTCTTCGGCTGGATAGAGTTTAAATTGCATCGTTTACCAGCTATGTACGGTGGGGACGAGATTTCATATTGTATTCCAGCGAACTGGTGTACCTAGTCGAAGTTCATAAAGCGTAAATAAGATTGTAGAGTATGTATACGTTATAATGTGTGTTCGCTAGTCATGACCGTTCTGTGTTCTTCATAGATTGGAATAAGTATACTTACATGTGTACGAAATATTGATCCTGCGTTAAAATATCTTAGGTAAGTAGTCAGTGACTCTTTAACTTGGATTAATAATCTTAATTCTATGATACTTACATGCGCAAGTGTGGAGTAGATGTGATGAAACGAAAAGAACGATAGGAAGAAACGCATACGCAGGCGCGTAAACAATACAAGACTTTTCACCTCTACCTGCAAATGAGGTTTCTACTTAAACATTAACTCCAGTACTCTAATTTATTCAATGAATCGTTCTCTCAATAAGACAAACGATCATCTCCGATTCTCTAGCATCTTCTAGTGTTGGTTAGACTCTCTCACACACACCCACACACACCCATCTCATCACTTATCTCATTCCTCTTTCATACACTTATCGGGTTTCTGTTACTCCCCAATCATTCAACATATTAGACGAAGTCATACTCAAGCGAGTAATACAAACAATTTAAGCGACAGAAATTAAACGACGCCGGAGCGCTTTCGATTAAACAAGCGTCCGGTCGTAACCCTTGTGTCCTCCCCCACGTACGCTCTGGCGAAATTTTTGGACCGGTGGCTTAAGTCGAGAGTTGACCGTGAGTCACCTTACTCGGTGAAAAATTCGGTTTCCTTGGCTGATAGGCTTAAGGATAATATTCTTCCGCTGGGATCGACCCTGTGTTCATTTGATATGGTCGGCCTGTTCCCCAATATCCCCAGAGCAACCGCCATGCAACATATGGGAGACCTTTTGATTCAAACAAATGTTCGCCAAGAAGAATTGGGTGAATTTTTCAATCTCCTCGATATTTGTTGGTCTCCCAATTATTGCAAATTCGATAACAAGTTTTTTGAGTTTCCTGAAGAGGTTGGAATACCCATCGGTTCTCCTTTGGGTTCTCTCATTTCGGAGGTCTTTATGTCTAAGTTTGAGCTCGATTTGTTCTCCTCTGGCAGTGCGTATTTAGGTCTGATTTATTATTGGCACAGGTATGTCGACGATGTGTTGTGTACGTGGACTGGTTCCCGAGAGCTCCTTTTGGACTTTCTCCAGTATCTAAATAATCAATATCCTTCTATAAAATTTACTTTAAAAATCGGTGGTGCATCTATTAATTACTTGGATTTGACGATCTGTAATAGAGACGGTATCCATGAATTCGCCATATACAGGAAAGATACTGCGACCGATATTACTGTCCACGGCAAATCTTTTTGCCCTGTAGCCCATAAATATGCTGGATTTAACAGCTTAATCCATCGACTGACTAGTGTTCCTCTCAATCAGTCAGCCTTCCAAAAAGAGGTATTAACTATAAAGCACTTGGCCAGAGTGAATGAAGTGAACTTAGACATTGACCTTATGATCCAAAGGAAAGTTACTCGAAAATGCCTCGATTCCACCACCTCCCTCCCCCGCAATACGGCCCTAAACAGTAGAGAGCGTTGGATAAGGCTTCCGTTCTTGGGGCAGTTTTCATCTCAATTGAGTCGTGTCCTACGCCCCTTCGGATTTCGGCCTGTGTATTACAACCTCAATACCATAAAAAGTTTATTGGTCAGGCTAAAAGACCCCGTCCAACTGGCCGAGAGGAGTGGTGTGTATAAAGTTGAGTGTAGGGATTGTAACGGAATTTATATCGGTGAGACATGCCGTCAGTTAAAAATTAGAATCGCTGAACATAGGAAGGCGTGGGAAACGAAGAATATAGGTGAATCGGCGTTTGCGGACCATCTAATCACTAGCGGCCATAGCATTAAAGAGGGGTCCGAGGTCCTCCTCTATAGAGAAAATGCGTATTCGAAGCGGAAAGCGTTAGAACACATCGAAATAATCCGTCATTTAAATAACGACGACCTTAATGTGCTCAACAGGTACATACCTGATGAGGGGTTGATTGAACTAGTTTACGAGTATGATTCACGTCGTGATGACTCGCTGGTTCAATCCTGATTTCCTCGTATGTTTCTAGTTTACAGCTGGAGTTGGTTCAGTCGCTTTCCAGTCCCCGTTGACAATGATTGTTTAATCGAAAGCGCTCCGGCGTTGTTTAATTTCTGTGGCTTAAATTGTAAATTACAAAAAAAAATGGCCAGAAATTGAGAAACCGCATTGATTCCATTCAACATATCTTTTTCTGTCCCAAATTAGTTTCAATCCCGAACTCCTGATTTATCCCTCACAATCACACAGAAGCACTATCAGACCTCATCATCTTTTCATTTTTGTAACAATCAAATCCCTTTTTTCACATCTACACTTAAGATTATTGAGCTCATAGCTCTGTGAAAGTCCCTTAGTAACTCGTTGATTGGGGAAAAAAAAAAAAAAACTAAATGAAAGTAAACAAGACTGAGTCGCCATGCGCCTCAGTATCTGGGTCTCTTGGTTCTTTTTTCTTCTGATTGACTGTTGCGTGACGGAAATTTATTTTTTAATTTTTTTCAAAAGATCTGGAGCTTTTTTTCCTACCAAAATGTAGAGCTCAAGAGATCTTGATTTTTTCTATGTCAAGATCTGGAAACCAAGAGATCTGCCTCCTTGTTCCGCTCAGACCTGGAATCTCAGAGACTTAATATTTGTACCTAATTACGGTAGGTATATTACCATTAAGAAAGCATCGAGCAGAAGAAACTTTGTTGATGACTGTACAGAAATTTGAAAAATGCTATGCAAAAATAAAATCATAGATGTCACAGAACATACTAATCAAACGATATATCTGTACATTATCACCAATATTGATGTTCGAAGACTATCTTAGTCATCTTGGTCACTCTTGACGAAGCTTGTAGGAGAAATAAAATTTGCCAGGCAAAAATAAAATCTCGAGCTGAAATTTGGAAATTGCTATGCAAAAATTATATCTTGAGTAACAGAGAATGTATGTATTACTTAAGTGACGTCACAACACATTTTTCCGGTGAGAATTTTTTTTTTGTTCGCAATTGCATAGGGGCTCTCGCCTTGCCAGAGGCAAGAGCCCCAAAAATTAAATAATTTTCACCTCTGCCTACAACTAATCATTGCGCTTAAATCCTATCCTCATAACTCCAACTTATTCTATAAATCTTTCTCTCAATAAGACTCACATTTATATCCTCACCACCTCTTGCCCCTCTACTCATAATTCATTTTGGATCATCTCCGATTGCCGAGCATCATCCTTCTCTTCATCCAATCATAATTTGTATTCACGCTCTCATCGCAATCTTCTCTGTCAACTCCACTTTAATATTCTTCATCTGGTTCCATGACCACAAGAGCATCCCAAGCAACAAAAAAATTGACGAACCAGCCAAATAGGCAACCAATCACCCTTCAGAGATCTCTCCAAACACATTATCATATACATCATCCATGCCTGCTTCACTCATTAGTCTAACCCTAAATCCCATTCAAAAAAGCTAGTCCAAATTAAAAAATATATTCTCATCTTCAAGACTCCTCGAATCAACTCATTCTTTGCTTCCAATTCTTTTTAATCTATTTCAAATCCTGTATACCTTACGTTTAGGTACCTATGAATTTATTTCAAGGTATACCGGGTGGGGCAAAATAATGTTACCAGTTAAATGGATGGAGTCCCAAAAAACACAACAGGAGCAATGCAACAATAAGCGTCACTGGCATTCGTGCACAGATTGCGGGCAATAACGGATAGGGCTCATATGAGGGTGCTTCTGTGCTAGGGTCAGCAACCATAGAATGCAACAGCATCCCCATCAAATATCAATATGGGCGCATAAAACAGCCGGAAGGAAGAAGGTCGAGCCAAGCGGAACCTTACTACTTATAGAAGACCTACAAATACAAAAGCCTTAAATTGCTGAGAATATACCTTGAAAAAGCAGCTAAGGAGGCTTAGCAGGATGTGTGGGACATGTGTGGAAAAAGGGAAACAGACAAAGTGGATGATCCCTCGGTTAGATATACATCAGGGGTTCCCAACCCGGGTTTTACGGCACACTAGCGTGCCGCGAGTGTCCTCCAGGTGTGCCGCGAAAAATTCAAAACTTTCAAAAGAACTGCTGCAGCTTTAGAATACGTGGACGCAAATTTTCTATCAGTCATTCGTGAGTCCCTCCTTCTTCTCCAAAATAAGATGACACACTACTTCCCAAGCATACGAGTGAAAGAATATGATTGGATTCGGAACCCCTTTACAATCTCTATGAGTGACGTAGAAGGTTTACCACTTGTTGAAGAAGAAAGCATGTGCTCATTGAAGAACGATCTTACTTTGCAGCTTAAATTTCAAGAAATGACTCTCAGCCAATTTTGGCAGCATGTTTCCACAGAATATCCTGCATTATCTGATAGACTGTCACCATCCTGCTACCGTTCTCCACGTTATACTTGTGCGAGGAGGGATTCTCCGTACTTACATATATCAAGTGTAAATATCGCGGGCGGCTTACAGGCACTTCACTAGAAAGTGAAATGCGGGTATGTTTATCGAACGTCAGACCCAGTATAACTAATTTATGTGAAAAACATCAAGCCCAAATTTCTCATTAATATATAATTCTAGTAAATTTTTTTTCACGTGTCTTTTTTTATTTTTTCTTCTAAATTTTTAATAATTGTCAACGAATCTTAAAATGGCAGACGCGTAACGTACCTATGTAATATTACATATTTTTACATCACAATACACAACATATTCAGAATTTTTATTAAAATTCCAAGGTGTGCCGCAAAAATTCAACGTTTGAAAAACTGTGCCGGGAGCAATGAAAGGTTGGGAACGCCTGATATACATGATAGATTTTTGTATGGCAGAGGCTGTCGAAACAGAAATACATGTAATGACAGCAAGATAGGCCTTCAGAAATGGACACTGGCAAAGTTGAGACATATAGCAGGACGTGGAGGAGTAGCGAAGACGAATCCAGAGAACATAGATTATGTGGTTGGAAGAATTTATTGGTGGATTTTTTGAACTTACTTGACATAAATCGTATTTGATTGAGAAGGATCACGCGTTCAAAACGTCGTCAATAAAATTCATAAGGTTAAATTTGCACCGCGACTCCCTTTTGAGACACCACAAAAAAGTGGAATGTCACAATTTTGTAAAATTTTTGAAAAGTAAATAAACAGCACTAGCCTGACCAATATACCGTATACCAGATGTCTAACATATATAATATACTTCTGCAATGCATAGGCCAAGTTTATTTGTGCCGCGGTATTCCACGATGTCTTTAAGCTTTACCATGCTAAGCTAAGTGTCGTAATATGGCACTCCAAGGTATGAGGGTGTCCTGAAGCTAGCTTTCTCTAGATTGATATGTGATCTATCCGGGAAAATCGGTTGTGGATGCGTATTCTAGAGAGAACTTCCTACAAACAAGAACCAAACGTGTGTCGACGCCATTCTTTCAAGAAAAATTGGCAACGCAGTGTACAATGTATACGTTTTATAGGTATCCTACTATTCGCATCAAAGACCTCTGATTACTGTGACCAATTTGGATAAGAATGGTACTCAATGAATATAAGTACATAATTATGTGAATAAATTTGCCTAATTAGGTTATAACAATCATTTAAATTTCAGAAATTTTTTTCAGCAACGATTTTGAACGGTTTTCTCTTAATGACGCGACTAGAAAGAAAATGAATAACTTGAGGTCTTGAGAGAAGAACTTTGCCTTACACCTGGCCTCAAGTTTATTGTAGACATGAAACGCACGATCGTTATTTTTGGCTCGTAGAAAGTTTTTATAAGTACAATAATTATAATACTTACTTACCGTTCTGACGTACAGATGAAGTACTTCTAGGTACAATATGTTGGTATATAATTTTATTAATGTGAAAATTCTTTGACAAAGCGTTCGTCTGTTGTTTATTCATTTGAAGTACACAAATAACAAACAGTGTGTTTTGTCTGATCCGTAGGTAGTGATATTGTCGTAATATAAAAAAAAATCGTCTCATCAAGAGGGTAGGTAAACTTGGGCTATATTGTTTCTTCTTTTTTTATTTTTACATACTCGTATGTTCAACATGGCTATAAGTAGGCCTATAACTTCAAATTGTAGAACGTTGAGTCCTTACTGATTCGGTACCTACGACGACGTTCGGCGAATAAAGTTGCCTTCGGATCAAGACAATAGATTATTGGATCTCATATTGAGTGAGTAAGGTATAAGAAGAGCACTGCTATTGAAAAAGTTTTTCAAGTGTACAATTCTACTTTATTAATGGCTTTTACAAGAGTCATTTCGGGTGTCATCCCATATCAGTTGTGTCGCAATTGGAGAACAAGCCTCAAACATGAGTTTTTTCTAGTATGACACTGTGATCTTATTGGCTATAACAGTGCTGTGTTGTAATTGGTTCACTATTAGAAACTTATTCTTACAATATAGTGATATTGTGTTCTTATTGGCTATACCATACTGCTTAGTGATTGGTTCACTCTATTGATCTAAATACTGCATCTATATTGGCTATCTGGATTCCTACCATCTTATTGGTTGGATAGCCAATAGAAACACTATGTCATAATATTGAAAGAATAAGTATCCAATAGTGAACCAATCACAACACAGTATTGTTATAGCCAATAAGATCACAGTGTTATACTATAAAAACTCATGTTTAAGACCTTGTTCTCCAGTTGCGACACAACTGATGATGGTATGACACCCGAAAGTACTCTTGTAAAAGCAACTACCTAGTAAAGTACAATGACCTGCGCTGAGAAAAGGATGCTCATTGCCCACTGGCCGGAACACCATTTCTCGTTGATTGGACGTCTAATCAGAATGAAATGGTGTTCCTGTCAGTGGGCAATGAGCATCCTTTTCTCATCGCAGGTAACAATTGTATACTTGAAAAACTTTTTCAATATAACAATTTAGAACTCCATTAATTAAAAGCAGAATGTTTTACGATCAAATGTAGATGCCGTTCGACTGCTGCGATGGATGAGAAGAAGCCTCTTAGAATATGTGCTGACCTAGATGCAGAAATGGGTGCTGATATTATTGCTAAAAATTACAATTTACGAGGATCGAAGATAAGAAGACTGGATGGCTACGATGATCTCAATTTCCATCTAATTCCTCCGGTGAGAAAATATATACATCATAATCGTAATTTACTGACTTGTATACAATGATTGTAAATAAATAATAAGTACTTAACCCTCTGATGAATTTTCCTCTGAGAATAGATTTCCCTCCTAGATAGCCATACTAAGTGTGATGTATGGCCTCACGGTTATACGCTGAAGATTATAAATTGGGAACTATCAGAGAACACGCTTTTTGTAACAGAATACATCAACGTGTTGCTGCATTTAAGTAAGTTGACAGTGAGTTATTATATTGCAGATCGTGTAAATGGCCTACATGCATTTTCCTTGTAAAAAATTTATGTCTTTTTTTTTTTTTGTTAATAGGCAAAGAAGGAATATCTTGTCCTCGACCAGTCAAAAATAAATTCGGCGATTATTCCTCTTACCTGATCAATAATGGTATGTACATTTACAGAAATTAAAGTTGTGTACAGCGTAGCAACAGTAGCATTGTAGCTATTATATTATACTATTCTTCCTTACCACGAGAGTTTTCAAAATAATCTCAAAATGGTGTCAAGGTACGATGGTGGCGCAAGTATGGCGGAAAAATTTTCGAGAGGGGGTGGGAGTTAAACAGGAAAATTTTTGAGAGAGTCTGTACAAAATTTCATGCAATACTTGACCTATTTAATTTGAGGAGTTTTTATACTTACGTGCAAGGAGAGACAAACACTAACGCAAAGAATTAAAGGCTTTTCCCGCACAAAGAATTTTTATTTATTACAACGTTTCGACCAATTTAGTGGTCTTTATCGAGTACAGAACGAAACTGAAAATAACTATGTGAATACATCAAGTGTAAACCGTGAGTCAGAAAAAAACATGGAATGATTTGGAATTTTTGATAACTGGCGTGTATTATTGAAGAGGCGAAATTCGCTGTATCACTCTTGTAGTTCACGCTGCTGGCATGTTTTATTATCTCGATGACTTCCTTCAACTTACGCTCTTGATTGTTACATTCGTTGGCCAAAATTTTTATATTTTCAAAATTAAAGGTGGTGAATGAACAGCAACAGCAGTCTGACCATTCTGCTTTCTTTCATCATTAATTTTTAAGCTGCTAGAGACTCTAGCAGATAATAACTGATGTTTATCTCTTCAACCCAGGAACAATTGGAAAATAGAATGGATTAAACAACACCAGCTCTTCTCCCCTTTTTTTTTTTAAATTTTCAATTATTCTTCGGAAGGGGAAAAGCACAAAACATAATTCATGCAGCACAATTCAGCACAAATCAAGCACAATTCATTTTGCCTAGAAATAATTGAAAATTTTGAAAAGGGGAGCTATCGTTTCACCAGCCCCCCTTGAGCCTTTTTTGTATACCTTCGGAAGGGGGCAATCACAAAACATAATTCTTGCAGCACAATTCAGCACAAATCGAACACAATTAATTTTACCAAAAAAAAAATTGAAAAAAAAAAAAAAAAGGGGGGGCTATCGTTTTACCAGCCTCCCCTGGGGCCTTCTTGTATATCTTCGGAAGGGGGCGAGCACAAAATATAATCAAGCTGCGGGGGGTGGTGAAATGGACCTCTGGTGAAACGATAGCCCCCCACTTTTTGAAATTTTCAATTTTTTTGGTAAAATGAATTGTGCTCGATTTGTGCTGAATTGTGCAGCAAGAATTATGTTTTGTGCTTGCCCCCTTCCGAAGATATAAACAAAAGTCTCAAGGGGGGCTGGTGAAACGATAGCCCCCCTTTTTAAAATTTTCAATTATTCTTCGGAAGGGGAAAAGCACAAAACATAATTCATGCAGCACAATTCAGCACAAATCAAGCACAATTCATTTTGCCTAGAAATAATTGAAAATTTTAAAAAGGGGAGCTATCGTTTCACCAGCCCCCCTTGAGCCTTTTTTGTATATCTTCGGAAGAGGGCAATCACAAAACATAATTCTTGCAGCACAATTCAGCACAAATCGAAAACAATTAATTTTACCAAAAAAAAAATTGAAACTATAAAAAAAAGGGGGGCTATCGTTTTACCAGCCTCCCCTGGGACCTTTTTGTATATCTTCGGAAGGGGGCAAGCACAAAATATAATTAAGGTGGGGGGTGGTGAAATGGACCTCTGGTGAAACGATAGCCCCCCACTTTTTGAAATTTTCAATTTTTTTGGTAAAATGAATTGTGCTCGATTTGTGCTGAATTGTGCTGCAAGAATTGTGTTTTGTGCTTGCCCCCTTCCGAAGATATACAAAAAAGTCTCAAGGGGGCTGGTGAAACGATAGCCCCCTTTTTAAAATTTTCAATTATTCTTCGGAAGGGGAAAAGCACAAAAGATAATTCTTGCAGCACAATTCAGCACAAATGAAGCACAATTCATTTTGCCTGAAAAAAATTGAAAATTTCAAAAAAAAAGGGGGGCCTATCGTTTCACCAGAGGTCCATTTCACCGGCCCCTCAGCGCAATTATATTTTGTACTTGCCCCTTTCCGAAGATATACAAAAAAGTCTGGGGGGCTGGTGAAACGATAGCCCCCCTTTTTAAAATTTTCATTTTTTTTTTTTTTGGTAAAATGAATTGTGTTCGATTTGTGCTGAATTATGCTGCAAGAATTATGTTTTGTGCCTGCCCCCTTCCGAAGATATACAAAAAAGTCTCATGGGGCGGCTGGTGAAACGATAGCCTCCCCCTTTTCAAAATTTTCAATTATTTTTCGGTCAAAATGAATTGTGCTCGATTTGTGCTGAAATGTACCGCAAATTTTATGTTTTGTGCTTCCTCCCCCCCTCCGGAATGGACGTGAGTTTTTGAAATAACAGACCCCAAATTTTGCTTTCTTGTCTCGCTGAATGAAATGTACTCAATTAATATTGAAATGCGCAAATTTTATGTTTTGCGGTTTCCTCTTTCTTTAAATACTCACAATCTTCGGTGGGGCTACTGCGAAAACAATACCCGCCCCTCACTTTTCCAAATTTTAACTGGAAACCTGTTTGTTCTATGGGACTTGGAATATTTTTGACTATCAAGCTATTTGTATGTGAAGAACTTGGAGAAATATTGACTTTCAATCTGGTGGAAACTGACCTAACCTAATAGGTTAAGTGGAACTTGACGAAAGTGAACAAGAAATTTAGGCTGGGAGACATGCCAACTCCCCTTCATCGTAGTTCTTGGGGTTTCACCCGGAGGAGGGAATGATACCGTCAAGCTCGACTTTCGTAATGAGCTCGTGGTAAGAGAACGATCAAGACCCCGTGTTTGACAGAGTCAGGCAAATGATCCCTGGGTTCAACATAGATCGACTGAGGCCCCGTGTATGACCAAGGCGGGTGCATCTGCAAAAACTCCTGTTGTTTCTTGCCAAGGAGAGAATGATACTGATGACTTCGTTTTCCATTACATGCTCGCGGTAAAAGAGCGACTGAGGCCTCGTGTATGGTCGAGGCGGGTGCTTCCGCGAAAACTCTGTTGACGTAAAATTTGCGGCACATTTCAGCACAAATCGAGCACAATTCATTTTGATCGAAAAATAATTTAAAATTAAAAAAAGGGGGGGCTATCGTTTCACCAGCCCCCCTTGAGACTTTTTTGTATATCTTCGGAAGGGGGCAAGCACAAAACATAGTTCTTGCAGCACAAATCGAGCACAATTCATTTCACCAAAAAAAAAAATTGAAAATTTCAGAAAGGGGGGCGGTGAAATGGACCTCTCCTAGTGAGGGGAGAAGAATTTTTTGTTCGAGAGAAAATTTTTTGGTCGTTAAGGGTATTGTGGTTACCGAAAGCGATACAAATTTTAGGGTCTAAAGAACGCAAGAATTTTTGAATGATCATGTTGTTCTCGCTTACATGAGGTATAGAGAAAAATTTTTGGTTTTCTACCGCATAGTATTAGAAATATTTAGGCTTATAACTAAGAGCACGCTTCATAAAAATATCAGGATAGCCATTATTGGTCAAAAGGATACAGAAATCAGAGATAAGTTGGTCGTGAAATTCAGGATCAGAAACATTCAACCATTTTTCTTCTAGATTGAAAGCAGCATTAAATTTGTAATTGAAAGGTTGATGTGACCAGAAATTATACGGCCATTTTAAGTCGGTTATTTGTAATGACAACATTTAAAATCATTGTATTATTGGTACGTGATTTCAATATTTTGTAGGTGGTCTTAAAGTAAGAAGGACATTTTTCCGAGGTATATAGTGATAACAGAGTCGGCACTACTACCCCCCCCCCCCCCTCATAATGAAAATTCCAATTGTAGTACTAAATACTTTTCTATCCCGTATGTAGGTCAAAGCAGTGTGATTATAAGGAGACATCTGCTCACTCTCAACCAACATTTTAAAGTCACTTTCGGTAGTCACACCTGTGGAGAAAAATTTTTTACGCTGATTAAAGATGAAGTCCCAATGAAGAAAAATCATGTGTTGCTCATGTTGGAGAAACGGGCCAAAAACTTGAAAGGCAGGCCTGAATCAACATAAGGATGACCTTAGAAACCGCTCTAATCACACTGCTTTAGCCAACCATGCCCTTGAGGAGGGTCATGTTTTTGAATTTAATAGTACGAAAATTATAAGTAGGGAGGAGAACACCAAGAAAAGAAAAATATCAGAGGTTATTAACATCATAAAGAATAAGAACAGCGTTAATTTTAAAAGTGATACCGAGGGCCTATCAAGTTCGTACTAGAGCGTCATCTCTTGAATGAGTCATCTCCTTCCCTACCTTTTTCTGGTTTCCACTTAGCCTACGTATATTATTCTACTTTGTTTTCACTATCAATTCTGTAGTTCGACGGCTACGTCGTCGAAACGTCATGGAAATTTGAAAAATAAATCGTGAATAGTAGTGCCGACTCTGTTATTACTGACTTAATTCTTATTCAAGGGTAAAAAACTTTTCGTTATCCTGATATTTTTATATAGAGAATTCTTAGTTCTAAACCTAAAGATATGGTAGAAAACTAAACATTTTTTTCTATACCTTGTTATGAATAAACTCAACATTTTTCCCGGCAATCCCTTCTCCGAATAGCTCCCGTCCCCGTCGAAGTGACGAATTGATGTCGGAAAAACGACCGAGGAGCAAACCTTTTTTTCCGAGTAGCCCCTTCTCCTCCCTATTAATCAATTTTCCACTTGAAAATTCGAAAAACTTTTACAAAGGATGAGGTAATTCTTCAAGGTTTTCAAGGTTTTTTCATAATGTTCGACATACATATTTGTAGTTGACTGTACAAGAATCGACAAGAAAGAGAAATTCCATTGAATAGAGTCTTATTCGACTGCTTCGAGACACATTTTAATGCCCCGAATGAGAGGCATATAGTTTCTCAAAGTTTAGAATTTACATAAGGATCGACCGGCAACTTCGAACGTTATTGAATTTATATTTTGGTTGTTCTAAATTTCTATACAGCTCAAAACCATTCAAAAGTACAACTCGGGTACTTTTCGAGCCTAATTTCCGGATTTTACGGCACATTTTAAATCGAAACAATACAATGCTCATTTATTACCGTTTCTCGAGAAATGTTTTCTGAACCGACTGCGTAAGACATTCGTCGACCGAGTTTAAAAGAATGAAAGTATAAAAAAGACAACACGAGCCTCGTAAATACAGCAAATAGTTTACTGTTTGCAAAATGTATTAAATATAGTTTGCTGTTCTCTCATTCATCTGTAACCGTGAAATTTACTGTTCAATTAAGAATGAAATATACCCACAATAAATTTTGTAGCAAAGTTTACAAAAGAAAAAGTTACAGCCTCACGCATACTCCGTGGTTTAAGCGTCATCAATAAGAGGAAAAAAACTTTCTACAAAAAGCGAAAAGAGATCACACTGATTTTTTGTGGTATCCTATACCTATCTCATGCTGGTCTGATGTACTCAATAATTTAGGGAATGATCGCTTGGCTGAAATACCGCCTCAGGCTCTCTTTTCCTCTTCGGTGATCAAGTTCCATAATAATTATGTGATCATAGGTCGAGTTTCTAGGCCAAAATTTCAGTATTTTATATGCTCATAAGACTGGGACTACTCTAGGTTTTTTGTCACACCCGATGACAGCATCAGTGAATTTGACCCACTTTAGGAATTTGGAGAAATTTCGACTTTCGCCCTGTCAAGATTGTGCTCCCACGGTGCCTAGTATAGAGTTTCGTGCTGTTTTATTCCAGGTCGTAAACATATTGTCATCTTGTTAACATATCAAGATGGTGAAGACCTGCAAAAGGTTCGATGTGACGGAAAAATTTCTTTTTCTGTAGGTCAGTTCGTGAGTAAACTGCATCTTTACCTAGAAGTAAGCATATATATCGTTTAATTAAATATTTTATTTTAGTTTCTTATCACTGATGGTAAATCAACTCTTGAATACTTTAGTCTTAGTAGACACTTCCAATTATCAGTCCACAGTCACTCTAAATTGTGCAGTGGCGTATTGAAGGTGAATTTTTGGGGCTTAACTCCCTCCTGAGCTATACTTATCTTTACCCCTCTTGGATGATATTTTCTCTCGTCTCGTCTCAACTCATTTTTTTTTTAAATTTTTATTTAAACAACGGTAAAAGAAAAAATGGTGTAGTCAACGTTACGCATGTACGCTTTAAGGTCCAGAAATTTATTATCCAAGTGGATAGTAAACTTACTTTTATTGTTTGGTGTTGGCATTTCTAAAAAATTTTCGAATTTCCTCCCCAGAAGAAATTTCTAAATACGCCAGCAATTCAAAGCTTGTATTCTCGAGTTTTGGCTTATAACTAACTCACAATCCCTGGAGTGCCGCAGTAATAGAAAAATGCTTCATACATTATTCCTTAAATTTTTTGAACAGCCGTATCGTTCTTCCGAAGCATTCAGAAGACCCGACTTTCCTTGGAGCTTGGAGGCGGTACCGAGGCTACGAAACTTATTGAATGTGATCGATGTGTCCGATGAACGAAAAGATCTCATCCTGTCAGTGATAAATGAATTTGAGGATCGCGTTCTATCAAAGCTAGATTCTCTTGAAAAAGGTTAGCATATTGTTGTAAAATATCTCCTATTTTCACAAAAGCTCATTTTCTACCCGTGCCTACCGTAATGTTAGGATTTGTACCTTCGTGCTTTACACAATTACTGATACTCAGAAGATTTGCTTTAGCATTTGAAGGGATGCTGGGGCGTGAATATTAATTTGATCATGAGATTTCCATGACATATATCTCAACTCATGGGATAAATTGTAGAAAAGAAAGTTTCTATCAGCTGACGAAATAAGAAAGGCAATTGATTGAAGGAGAGAGGGAGTTTTATTCAATTTCAAACGAATATTTGCCGTATGACTCAGCTTTTATGAGAGGGGAGGGGGATGACCATCTGTTCAGCAGATTGATTACGAAGCGACGAATATGAACTGAAAGATCAGATTCAGAAAGAAGGCGTATCAACAGTACGGATCTTTCAATCAAGTATAATACAGGCGCGGATCCACGGGGGGGGGGGACCCCGCCCAAAAAAACACCAAAAAACCAAACAACAACAACAAATCTGTAGTATTGAAGAAAATGTAAAAAAAAAACAAAAGGTCGTTTAGACTTTTTTTGAATTATTTCCCCTCCCAAAGCGATGGTCTGGAGCCGCGCCTGTAATATTATTAGCTCTGAAAATGGTTTTTGAAGCTTTTCGTTCTAGCCCTGAATTTGTCTTCCGTACCTCGGTATTATTATTTTCTACGTCGACCATCCAGCTATACGTATTTGTAAAGAGAGGAGACTTCGAAAAAATTTTGACTCTCGGTGTGGGACTTAAAAGGATTTTGATCATTATGCGGTGTGACTCCTTGTAGAATTGAATCTCAATCAGAGATTTTGAAAAATATTTAATTTCCAAAAAATATGAATAAAAGTACTTATAGTTCTAGACTTTGTCAACTTGATCATCGAAATCGAAAAATTCTCATGAAACAGGTTACCTGTTCGCCGCAGAGAGATAGAGGTTCTTTTTCATGTTGTCTTTATACCAGTCTGTATTGCAATATCTGAGCGCCCTCAAATACGCTAAATTACATTGCGGCTCCAAATTTTTATATTTTTCTTCTTCCAAAACTCAAATTCGTACTTTTTCCAGGTGTCTAACAAAGATTTTTCGAACAAAATTATTTTGTTCAAAAAATGTTTGTTAAATTCTGTTAATGTGAGCCGTAAATTAGAAGACTACCAAGTTTAAAGTCTTTCCCTCTTCTCCAAGGTATTTCTGAATTAAGTCATCATCCGGACGCAAACTTATTTTGTAGACGTACTCTGGACAGAAGTAATGGCAAATTCATTGCTGAAAAAAACAAGAGAGTCGACGATCAGTCAAACTAGAAATCGACCATTCATTTTATTTTCATTTTTTTGATAGGTGTGATTCACAACGACTTGAACGATCGCAATCTTCTAGTGAAGCGTCTAGCCGACAATAACCAGATTGAGTTTGGCATAATCGATTTCACGGATATGGTTTATACGGTTTATCTGTTCGAATTCGCCATCACCGCGTGTTATTTGTGTTTGAATAATCCAGATGAGCCTACTAAGCTGGTGGCTTCGTTTCTCGCGGGTTACGAAAGACGTTGTTTAACTGACGTAGAATACGAACTATTGAAAGTACGTGGTATATACATGTACCTAGTTGATCTCGCCGGAACCCACGATTAAACATTAATTGTGAAACTAATTTCAGATATGCATTTGCGCGCGGCTGGTTCAAAGTTTAGTGATGGGGTTATACGCATATTATTTGAATCCTGGCAATGAGTACACACTAGATACGCAAAAACTTGGGTGGAAACTTTTGTACATTTTCAAAGAGATGGATAACGAGAGTTTTCAAAACGAATTAGGACACAAAAACTAGATGACATAAAAGAATATTAACATTTTCTTTATTCCAAAATCACATTTATTACAATAACTTCATTTTATCATATACGTCTTAAATATTAATAATGGTATAAAATTAAATAGTACGGTATCAAAGAATACTGCATTTCTTATCTGTTGCTTCATATTCTTCATTTTTTTTTTTCTACGTTTTCAGTTTTATATATAAAAATAGTTACTCGCTCACAGAATTAAAATTGAATTTAAAATCGAATTGTAAAAAAAAAATTCGATTAAATTTATTGTTTCTGAAAAAATCTGCACTTTCACGAATTTGGCTAAAAAATGGAGTCGCCTAATACATCAGCGCAGATTTTCTCAGAAGCGAGAGTCGATTTAAAATTTAAACCAACTAGGTCTAAGTTTAGTTAGATTAATTGTCCTTGCTGGTGAATGAACAAAAAAAAAAAAAAAAAAAAAAAAAAAGGAAATAAAGAAAAAAGAACGTAGAAAAATATTTGAACACTTACAAAGGGTTGACAAATAATAAATACTTTTTCTTTACCTTCATTTTCTTCTAAGAATTGGACGTGAAATATTTTTTTGGACAACTGGTAATACTTTTCGGAAGTTCCTTGAGTTTGTCTTCAAACAAACTCAAATTCGAAACGAAAAAAAAAAAAAAAAAAAAAAAAAAACAGCCAGATTATTCTGATGGTTGTATGATTAATGATAAAGAATCGGAACAAATAAAATTATAATAATGAAAAATATAATGTTCGGTATAGTTATAGGATAAATGAAAATAATTGATGAATTTTTCACAAATATTCGAGAAGTCGCCGTCCTCATTTGCGTCAACACCTGTGAGCAGAAGTTTGCAAACGTGAACGACAATTAAAAAGTGGCAGCTTTCAAAGAGGACTTTCTCATTTACACGAAGGACATTATTTACCGTTTATTGTCTCCTTAGGAATAATTTATTCGATAAACGAAAACTTTTTTCTCCTGTTCTGGTAAACACAACCGCTTTCATTAATTTATTATTAATCAATATTCGTTTTTTTAACAACAACTTAGTTTAATGAAAATAATAATTCGTTATACCTTTTATACGTAGGTATGCAATTATCAAATTCTACAGCTACACTTCGCCGCACGAAAATTAAATTTTCATTTTAAAAATTATTACAATAAAACGAAAAAAAAAAAAAAGAGAGAGAGAGAGAGAGAGTAGTACTTGAAAATAGTCAATTACACGTTGAAAGTCGATGAAGTCGGCAGAAAAAAAGAAAAAAAAACTAATAAAGTGAAACGAACGAGAAAAATGATTACTTTTCACACAACTTTTTTTTTTATTTTGCTTCACACAACGAATGAAAATTATTAAGAGAGGAACAGAAAAAATTGGCAAAGTAAAAACGGAAACACGAAAGTTTTTACTAAAATTAAAGGATGAACGCGCACCTGGCACGCGATGGAGCAAATAATCATTTTCGCAACTTTTTCCATTTTTGTTTCATCTTTTACTTTCTATTTATTGTGATACTACAGTTATGTTATTTATTATTCGTGAATGCGTGTTTGTAAAATAATTACGTCAAGATAAAAATTGACCTTTCTTTCTTAAATTATTCTTAGGTAATAAAAATGAGCCGCTGGTAAGGATAATCGTACAATAAAACTTGAAGAGAAACTCTTGAGTTCTTGAGTATTACTTGAAATTCTTTCTTCTCCGATAATGTTGAGCCTCGTATTTGAAATATCTTCCTCTTGTAAGAAAATAAAAGTAAAGAGGATCGAGGAGCAAGGTGTAGGTATTGTTAAAAAGAAGAAAAAAAAAAAAAATGATTATCTTAAACATTAAGTCGTAGACAAATTTCTTTGTAATGTAGTTCAGAGTAATGAGCTGAAGTGCCTCAAATATTATGCTTCAATTTTCAGTTAGTGTAAAGCCAACTTTGAAAAGAAAAAAGAAGATGGTCAACAGGAAAACATACCGGTAGGCCTAATTAGAAACTTCCAACAAATGAAGATACCTTTTCTCAGCAGAAGGATGATTCTTATAGGTATCATGGCAAGTAAATTCGAAAATTAGAATGAAAATCACGGTAGATAAAATAGAAAAATGATTATTATTGTTTCTGAACGGCAGGTTTCGTCATTTTACTTTTCTATCATGAATTTTTAATGACCACTGAAATCCTCGCTCAAAAGTCTTTATTTTTATACAAGTCTTGTTGAGTCAACTCCATTAAGAAAGACTCGAAATGCCTGAATTTTCATATTTTTTGATGATCTCCAAGATTATAATCGATCTTTTGAGAAACAAGGGAACGGGAAACTAAAATGATCAAATCAATTATAATAAATTTGACAATTTTACTTCACTTGTTATCAAGGTTTGCTCCTCTCTATGATCTCATTGAAATTTTGAATTCAGCGAATTGTTCCAAAATTTCGAACTTTGATTAAATCACCGTGCCGTCGTTCGTTGTTCCTGCATAGAAAATTAAACGATAGTATTAGTATCACTTTAACGTAGCCTATCGATTCTCTTAAGATTGCTCAGGGATCATTTCGATTATTTGTTAATCTCATCGTGATATGGTAAGGGATGAATGAGACACCCGTATTAACGATCATATTCAGAAAACGGTATGGAAATCTGAAAGTATAATTTGAATGAAAAATACATGTCTGGTTTCTTATCTATTTCTTAATTTTGACTTTTTGAGATAATAGGTAGATGCCTAGGAGAAAGACTTTCGAAATGTTCCCCATGAATTCTTTGGAGATTCGACAACTGCATCGAAATAGTCGAAGGTTGTGAACTGATACTAAAACCCCAGGCATGTGCATCATCACTCTCAGCAGATGCTATTGCTAATTTACATTTACTTGTGGGAAGTACTTGCGTTCAACCCCTGTTATTATCAGTGAGGCTCGAACTCAATCACTGTTATCAGTGGATGACGTCACGGCAATTTAGTCTTGTCTCTTGTTCACTAAATAATGTTCAAGCGTTCAACGGAACTACGGAATTGAATTAATAATGATAATGATTAAAATCACTAAATTGTTTCGTCACAATTGAGGACCTTTCCGTCAAAAGGATGTCCGCTCAATGTATTTCTTATGGTACAGACGCCCTTTTGACCGAAAGGTCTTCAATTTGTAATAATAAATCATTGGGCAAAGTTTTTTACAAACTTTCAGAGTAAAGTTTTAATGAATCTGAATTCTAAGAAATTTTAAGAAGTGATTAGAACCGTCAAAAAAAAAAAGGTTCTCGATACACTCGCTCTTAGAGATTATCATCAATAAGGAAAAAGAAGTTATCGATCGAACCGATTTTCTTAGGAACAAATCAAAACAGCTCTAGAACATAATGAAACGGGTTCGAAAAAAATCTACTTATTTGAAATCGATTCTTTATCAATGAGCAAAATTTCCGATTTTTGACGACCCTAAATCTGATGATAAAATTACGGCGATCAATCTTGCACTCGGCGGGGCTACCAACTAATTGAAACTCCTAAGTTTAAACCTAAATTAAGGCTCAAATTGCCCAATTTATTTTTGAGAACAGAGAGAATCACCGACCGTGTTAAATTTTTCCTAGTCTCAAAGAGATACAAAGAAACAGAAGCCAGGGTTATGGAAATTATCTCAGATGCAAACCAATCTTATCAATGAAATTATACAGTGTTGCCAGACGTGAAACTCTAAATTGCCATTTTTAGACCTCAAAATTGCCGTACATGACTTTTATTTCAAAATTGCCTTACAAAAATGCCATTTCACTCGAAATTGCCGTACGTTTAGTACGGAACCGTACGGCCGTACGCCGGAAAAATTACCGTATCGACCTAAAATTGCCGTATTTTCCGGCAATCACTGTACGTCTGGCAACACTGAATTGAAATATTTTGTTTCTATTACGATTATAGCACAGTTTATCGGGAAGATTTTCTTTGGAAATTATATTCTGTAAGTATACGACAAAAATTTGGTAACTCATTCAGTACGAAAAATACCTAGCTATGAAAAAAACAGAAAAAAGGTGCAAAAATTTAGAGGAAATACAGATTTAAATAAATTTTCATTACGGTCGATTTCGGTAAGTAAATTGCACAGTCTGTGAAGGGCAGATTGGGTTGAAAACGAAAAAGTATAAACAAGTTAGGTGCTGCGTATTTGAAATACTATTCACGATAAGATAAAAATCCTGCAGTTGGAGGAAACCATCGAGCATTATATTGGATTCTTATTTATTCTTCCAAAAAATATAACAATCCTTTTTCTATACGAAAGAAAGTAGGTATTTTACTCCCAAGTAGTAGAATAAGTTGATGATAAATGATACAAATAATTCTTAAATGCCTCCGTAATAACGGACGAGCCATCATAACGGGTCCGTAATGCTTGCGCGAATTTTTTTTTTTTTTTTAATGTTGTCTTACTACCCAAGAGTATCTCTTGACTTGAAATTTGTGTCAACGATCAAAATGCAACCCCATAATTTAAATAAATTCTTAAACTGATTTTTTATTTTGATCCTTCCGTTTTCAAAAAATTTCAACTTTGAATATAGAATTTGTAAAGTTTTTATTCGGTCAACTGCTCAAGAATCAAGGCGTAGAGCGGATAAATGGAGTTTTGGTGTACGTTTGTAGAGGACGGGTACCTATGTTATTAGTTGCACTTCGATAGCATTTTTGTCGCTCATAACCGACCACATCGCACAGCAAACCTTCTAGTTACAAGGTGAAAAAAAAAAAAAAAAAAAGATCATAATATATAAGGAACATCAAAAATTAGATTTCATGTAAAAATCTGGATTTTGCCTCTGTCTTGAAGAGATCGCTCTTAAAGATATGAAAAATTATTTTTAAAAAAAACTTTTCTCTAGGCCTGGGTATAGTTTCAGGGATAGACAACTTCTCTCCCTAAAGTATCGGACAAAAGGAAAAATATGAATAAAATAATAATTGAGGGAAAAAAAAGGAACTAGTTGTTCATCTTGTTTCATTCGTCGTTACAGTAAACATTACGAGAATGATGCTCGTAATTATTTCACTCCAAAACCTATCCAGCGACCATTTCGCGTAAAATTATTGAACGATTATATGCGGCGCCGATAGAAGTACCACTAATGTCGCGATTATGGTAAACAACGTAAAAATAATCAAGCAAAATCTATCTATAACTATCGCAGCGAACTTCCAATCACTAATGATTTCCTGCTCTTCTTCGTTTCGGCGCATCTTGTTCGTAATAAATTGTATTTCGCGCAAAATCAATTGTAAATCTCGTTGCGCTACCGAGCATCCGCTGGTTTCATCTAGAGTCAGTGATACTCCGGTTGTTGCCGTTGTGGTGCTATGCTGAGCGTGGTGCATGCTCGATGTGGATGTTGTGCCCCTCAAGTAGGCGCTATTCAATGTCGTAGCATTACTACACCCACCGTAATGCCTAAAGTCGTCGTCAATATCTAGCACATTCGCTAGCAGACTTTTGGACGAACGCTCCTTCAGTTCCATCTGTTTGATCTTCTTACTCATGCGAATAGTTTTTAAGGTGATTTTACGGTTTGGCCTACTCATTCTCAAACACCAAGGCAGCCATTGTAAGAAAATGGATCGTGTCTATAAAAAAAAAAAGAAATGGTACAAAATATGAAAATGTGAACATTTTTGGCTCTGTTTATCGTCCTCGCGTTTAGTAAGTACTCAGGCGATGGTGAAAATAGGTAAAGTTGAAAAATTTTCCGTCAACCGAAGTAACAACTTAAGAATATTAATGAAATGTAACAAAAATTTACCAAGGCTGACATACGATAGTTGTCAGACGTTCGATGATGATAGTTTAGCACAAGCACCGTCAAAACAACTGATGAAGCTACCATGAACATGATGCAATTGAAGTATGTGCCTGCATAAAATTATAATTGTTGGCATTAATGGTCATTTAAATTACTCGAGTACCTACTGCAAATAACTAATTATTTAAAAAAATCGTTTTAACGTCGTAAAAAATGTAATAAAAGACTAGACTAAAGTATATTTTTGTGAGTAACTAACGCGTTTGGTATAATATTATGAAGGTAAATAATCAAACGAATGATTTGGGCCAGTCTTTTTGGCTAAAATATTGTAAATAGCCAGGATTATTATAGAGAGTACTTCATTTCTACTCCGTCTAAGCATGCGCGGATACGAAATGATTTACTTTCTACACTACAGACTCGTGTTTGGTCTACTTACCTTTTTTGAAATTGTAGTACTTGTAGGTAAACTTATAAAACGCTACTTTAATGAAAGTTTACTAGGTATACTTAGTATCTATCAACTTGAGAATTAAAGTCTACAATCTAAAACCATGAACACTTGTCCACGTTTAGTAAAATACCTATGTAAATATATTTTCACTACAGATATGTTAAGGATTCACTTGTAAAAGTTGACGAGTCAAAAAAAAAAAAATTCCTGTAAACTAAGTAGGTACACTATGTCTTTATTTTCGACGATCGAATAAAACCCTCGAGTTTACTAGATTTTATAATTTCAAGTCATATCATATAATTAAAAACGAGCTCAAAATTATTTTCACTATTTCAAGACTTCATTAAAGTGATACATTTTTGAGATTTTCAAAAGTTGTATAAGTTTCAAAACGAAAAAAAAAAAAAAAAAAAAACAAGGGGAATGTTTCTCACAAAGAAAATAAACGAAACTTTTTTCTAATAATTTTCTAGCAATAAACGATTATTTTAACAAGTTTAATGATATGAAAAAAAAAAAAAAAAAGCTCTAACAGACAGTATAAAATTTTTTATATCCTTTTGAAATGTAGAAGATCCTTAAAAGAAATGGGGAAAAAATTGGAACAACTAGCCAACAACGTATTTATATTCGAAAATATTTTCTCGGAGCCGGATGCCGTGAAGCAAGTCATTGATGGCTAGTTCTCACAGCCGCCACCATCAATGATAACGCTACCAATACTTGAAGAGGATGGTGTACCTCTCCTAGGAACCAAGGAGGTGTGCGCAACATCAATAAATTGCGAGGTGGGTCCGGTCCGGAGCGTAATACATCCACTTCACTTGGCACTGCTTGATGATACATTCAATGTGGCCTGTTTCCGGTGCGGTTGAACAAAGCCAGACTAGCGTTGATCGAGAAAGAGGATAAACCATCTCGCTTGCCATCCTCTTATTGACCACTCGTCTGCTACATAACGTAGGCACACTTCTAAACAGAATGATAGCCAATTCGTGCAAGAGCTATTTGAAGGAAAAAGACATGATCTCAAGTAGCCAACAAGATTTTCAAACTGGACGCTGTTCATCAGAGGATGGAATCAGGCTGAGTCAGCAATTAGCTACGCGTTAGTTTTGTACAACCGTCATCCTCAACACCGCAAATGAGTTCAACTCAATACCATGGGAGAAGATGTTGGAAGCCCATATAGACGCTGAAATACCTGCATACCAACTCAGGATGATCGGCAGATTTCTAGCTGTCGAGAAATCCTAGCAGAGACGTCTGCTGGTACAATAAAGCGCCCAGTCATTTGTGGGGTACCGCAGGGGTCGGTCCTTGGGTCACTCTTGTGGTTCGTCGCAGGTGAAACTGCGACTGGGCGTTGAGTTTATCTATGATGGTATGCACTGCTAAAACTACTGTATCGGTGGAGAGCAGGTAAACCAGACCCTAGAGGCAGTGAGGCATTGAATCGAGTCGGCCAAACTAGAAAATATTCTCAACCCGTCAAAGTTTACTTCACCCACCTTTCGCCTACAAGGTGTGGAAATCACGACCAAAAAAGTTTGATTCAAAGCTGGGTTTCAGGGACCATTTCCTGATGGCAGCGGAAGAGGCGCGCAGGGTCAGCGTCTAATGACAAACCGAGGAAGGCCGAGGGAACCAAGAAAGAGGATCATGATGAGCACCGTATTGTGAATCTTCTTGCATGGTGCCCTAGGATGGGCCAACTCCATGAAGATAGAATCAGGAAGATCTCGACGGAGGCTCCTTGCATAAGCTTCTTGCTGAGAAAAGAGAGGTGGTGTTCAAAGCAAAGAAGAGGGCAATAAGTGACCAACAAGCTTTACGGGTCAAGAAGGAGGCCGGGCACTCCTTGCTTGACAAATGGAAAGCGAGAAACGCACAGAGTGAGTTAAACAGACAGCCCACATGTTAATGTACGACTTTATCAAGACTATGGTCAGCTGAAATTTCACCTGACGTAGGTGTTGAGCAGTCAAGGCTGCTTCACGAATACACGAATACCTTCATAAGAAGTTAAGGAATGTTGAGCAGACAATGTTTTCGCACTACAATCAAGAGCGGGATGATAGACCATAGCACACCCTATTTGAGTGTATGGTATGGGGACTTGAGCGGGGCAATCTCAGTCGGTCACTATAAGAGATTGGGGTCGATGAAACACTTGCTCCGAGAAGCCTGGTAGCTACCATGCTAAATTCAGAAGAAGCATGCGTCCGCTTCTAGTCACAGTCATGAAGAGGTTCTCTATTGAAATCCTTTACAAACAGGTAGGTGACCCCCCTAACTTTGAAAGGAGCCCCTCCTACAAATGCACTATAATTACGGGCCTGCTACTAAGTACATTCATAAATTCAAACTTGGGTAAAAAAATTTGTGTTGAAAGTTTTTTTTTCTTTCTTTTTTTTTCCCAGAAATTTGATGGAAGACAGAAGATTGTTATAAGACGACAATTTTAAGAGTAAAACAGTGCGTACTTATATTTTTCTCTTTGCGTGTTTGGAGCTGATGTCGGAGTTTTGGTGTTTTCAATTTCTAACAAGAACTCGTGAGAGTGAATGGAAATATCGAATGCAGGTTTATTCTAAACCCATGTCTTGTGGATGGTCTCTTGGAATTCTTCTATGAATTCAGCCATGTTTCAGTGCGAACCCGACTCTGATACGCTTGAGTCCGATTGCTTTTTCTATTTCAGGATTGAAACTTCTGACACGATACAGACGCGCTCTTTTTTCCATCAGTGTAACTGTGCACTACGTTCCGAATCATTTTGTATAGGTACTTCTATTATTGAGATATGCATCTTTCCATTTTACGACAGCACCGGCACCGTTTCCAAAAATGAGAAGAATATTTCTTTAAAAATATTTCGATTCTCGCTTTCATTGCTGCGCAGTTCTCGGTGATTTTCAGTCTATCGGCTCGCCTATCGCAAAGGAGGAAATAAATACAAGCCTTTGGTCAAATTATTTACAGATCCTATGAGTGTGGGAACTAAGCTCAGAAAACTTGTTTCGTGACCGGTATTGTCATTTTTCCTCAATATTTATCATTAAATTTTACATTACGAAATTATTCCGATAAAAGGCGAAGTCAAAGGGCTGATCCGCCTTGACTGCGCCAGTAGGAAAGGAAATAAACCCTTTTTTTCTTCTAGTTATCATATTGGCCTTCTTTTATAATGATTTTTACTACGAAATAAAATAAATAATTGTGAAAAATGAATGCTTTTCTACGCAACATCCTTGCCCCGTCTTTAGAGAAATTAATTAACGGTTACAAGAGCAGCCAACCAAATGGGAAGACTTTTAAAATGCTAGAAAATTTCCTACAAGAATTCCGAATTAGTAACGCGAAATATATTTAAGAGGTCATTTTTAGGTAGTCGACGAAAAAGTGTCCTGAAGCTTAAAATTTCATGGAGACTTAGTTACGAAAGAAATAAATTCGGAGTAATGTTCGATCAATCTAATGGATGGGAAAACGACTAGAAGAAAAAAAAATTTTTTTTTTTTTTTTTTTTATTTTTTTTTTTATTTTTTTTTATATTTTATAGTACGATCTTAGATACAATTACTACGATCTAAATTAGTACTACTGTTACAGCGTAAATTTTTTGAGCGATTAAACTTTCTTCATTAAGATCGTTTACCATTCATATTATATAAAGCATATAAGTAAAGTTAAATTAAGTCGCCTGGTTTGGTGCGACGTAGTCTCCTTACATCTTCCGCGAACAGTAGCAGGTTTAAAGCCTCAGTATTGGGGTGTCTGTGAAGCCTTTCTTCGTGTTTCCCTGCGCTAGTCTTTACTGTGGTGTTAACGTCTGGTATGCGCAGATCCCGATGCAGGTCCTCCATTCTCGTATAACGGCACGAGTTGGCTATCGTCTTGAGGTACTTGTTTTGCACTCTTTGTATTATAAGCCTGTTGGATGCCTTTGTGCAGCCCCACAGTTGGATACCATATGTCCAGATAGGCCTTGCTATTTGCATATAAACTGCTCTTTTGCAGTATAGACTCATTTGTGAGTGTCTTCCCAGCATCCAGTACATTTGATGGTACTTAGCGAGCAACTGTTTTTTCTTCATTTTCACATGAGCTTTCCATGTGAGTCGGGCATCGAGGTTCATGCCGAGGTATTTTGCAGAGTCAGCCTGTTGGATCGGAGCTCCGTTCAGGTAAACTCTGTGGTGGGCGTCGGTTTTGCGGAGCGCGTAGGTCACTTGGATAGTCTTCTGCTGATTTATCATTATCTTCCAGTCTCTGGCCCATTTGCTTATTTTAGAGATGGAACTCTGAAGGTTTTCGACTGCTTTCTCTTGGATACTGTGCACTGACAGCACCGCGGTATCATCAGCAAATGTGGCGACTCTGACCCCACTATTACTCGCTGTCGGAAGATCCGCCGTGTAAAGTGTGTATAGCGTAGGGCCCAATACACTACCCTGCGGGACGCCGGCCATTATTGGGTACGAGCTTGATTGAGCTTCCTCGTGCACTACGTGATACACCCTGTCACTAAGATAAGACTCAATTATCTGACATATGTTTGCTGGCATAACCTCGCTGCACTTTCGCACCAATCCCGCATGCCACACTCGGTCGAAAGCCTGTGATATATCTAAAAACACCGCAGCACAGTATTCCTTTTCTTCAAAGGCCTGTTCAATCACCGATGTAACCCTTTGCACTTGGTCCACTGCAGCATGAGATTGCCGGAACCCAAATTGATGGTCAGGTAGGGTAACTAGTGGCTTGATACGTGTTAGTAGGAGTTTCTCAAAGAGTTTTGAAGTGACCGTTAATAATGAGATAGGTCTGTATGAAGTAATTTCTTCAGCCGGTTTACCAGGTTTAGCAATCATGATGATTCGTGCAACTTTGAAGCTTTTTGGTACATGCTGTATTCTTAAGCAGGCATTTAAGATGTATGTGAGCATTACAATGCCTTTCCGTGGCAATTCCTTTAGGACCTGTGGCGTTATTCCATCAGCACCTGCTGATTTCTTGGCTTTGAGTAAATCAATTTCTTTTGCTACTTCTTTGGGTGTAACAAATTTTATAGTCTGATTCTCAAGGTAGGTCTTGTCAGTATGTATTCGGGAATCCATTTCGTGTGGTCTGAATACTGTATTTAGGTGCTGAGCAAAAGCTTCGGCTTTCTCTTCCTTGCTGCGCATCCATTGATCATTGTTTTTCAGCGGGGGTATGTTAACTATAGGTCTTTTGAATTTCTTTGTGGCTTTCCAGAGCGAATAATTCTTTTCGGAGTGTGGACTCAAGTTGGATAGATAGCTTACCATGCTGTCTTCCTTATATTTTTTGATAAACCGGTTCAGCTTGTTACTGATTCTGTTGAACTCAGTTTTATCTAATGGGTGTCTTGACCGTTGCCATACACGTCTCGCTTTTCGTCGCTTGCAGACCAGCTCACGTATTTCACGAGGGTAGCATATCTCCTGATTTAACGTTGATTCCACTTTAGGGGTTGCTATAGTGGCTGCTTTTTGTATCAGTTCAGTGAGTAGCTGTGCCTGCGTGTCCAAGTCGTTTGGCGTGTGTATCCTAACCCGAAGGTCGAGTGTTGCGTCCAGTTCCGCTCTATATAGATCCCAGTCTGTTTTACTATTGGTGAGTGTACATTTCTTCCTTTTTCGGATTACCGCATCGCTCAAGGTCACGAGTACTGGAGTGTGATCTGATGTCATGTCGGCTATGTTTTCAACTTCAACGTAGTTACTGGATATGCCTCTGTAGATATAGAAATCGATGAGGTCCGGTACCTTATTAATATCAGCAGGCCAATATGTAGGCTTACCGTCTGTTAATATGTTGCAACCTTGATTGTTAATGGCCTCCAACAATTCTTTGCCCCTGGTTGTGGTGAGGCGAGAACCAAACGCCGTATGTTTAGCATTGTAGTCTCCTCCCAAGATAAACTTTGCACCCAATCGTTGAAGGATTACTCCAAACTCCTCCTTCTTGATCTTGTGCTTGGGTGGGCAATACGCCGACGCGACCTTCAGCTCAGAGTTGCGGTACTTTATGGAGACGACAGTACTCTGGAAGTATTCATGCCTAATGTGGTCAGAGACTTCATGATGGAGGTTGTTTTTAATGATCACTGCCGTTCCCCCGTGGGCTCCGCCATCTGGGTGCGGGGTATGGTAGAGCCGGTAGCCATATATCTTCACGTGGCCCCTTTCTGTGAGGTGCGTTTCAGACACTAGGGCAATGTCGATTGAGTTTAGGTGTAGAAAGTTTTCGAGTTCTTGACTTCTGTTTGGTAAACCATTGGCGTTCCAACAGATTATTCTTAATGATTGGCTAGTCATTTCCTCTTTCTGCTCGCTCTTGTTTGGAAACCTCTGCTTTCCAGTTTTTCAATTCTACCGACCATTGAATCAATCTTCTGGTTCAGTTGTTGAAGGAGCTTCACAATCTGGTCCCCACCAGGGACTGTTTCTGTGGTATTTTGGTATGATAGAGGTGGATTTACTTGTTCTCTTCGTTCAACTGAGTTTTTCCCCTTTTTAGGATGTGATGATGGCAATGATGCTTTCGCAGGTGGCGGTGTTTCCTCAGGTCGCATTTTTTCTGCTTTTGAAATTGATTTATGTAGTTGAATACGTTGCACCGCTGATATTTTGGGCTTGGCAACTGTGTTATTTGCTTGCTTATAAGCTTCGCAGCCTCGAAAGTTCGCAGTATGATTTCCATCACAATTGGCACATTTGAACCTAGCTGGATCGTTGATACTGCACGTGGACGAAGGGTGACTTGCGGCGCACTTGAAGCATTTTTCGGGCCTAAAGCAGTTAGATTTAGTGTGATTCCATTTTTGACATCGAATACATTGTGGAACGCCTGTTTTCTTGTAAGGAGGTTCGACCTTTATCCTGCAGTGCAGAAGATATTTCATTTCATAGGCGTCTTTGTTATTTGGCTTTGGAGTCATATCAACGTAGAATAGTGGAAAGGCTTTCTTCTTTCTATCAATTATTTCATTTTTATCGTTACGAATTTTAATAGTTCTGACTACATTTGTAATTTTTACCGTCTCATGCCCCATATTAGCGAATTCTTGATGCAACTCCTCTATATCAGTCGATGTTGGTAGTCCTCTAACTACTACTCGAAATAATTTGTCACTTTTCAGCTGATATGAATGATACGCTATGCCGTGTAAGGGATCTTCAGGCAACTTTTCTGTCTCCTTATTTATTTCTCGTATGAGAGCGGTTACTTTACGATAATCAGTATCAGTTTTTGTATTCACGCGTATATCGCCGTTGCTGCTAAGTTTGAATGTAGTGTAGTCACTTTCGTCCATGCTGTCTAAAACTTTCGATTTAAAAGAGATAAAATCATTGACACCACTTACGATAACGGGTGGCGGCGTATTTCTGCTGCGCGTGATTGTTGCATAGGTAGTCTCGCTATTTTTCACGGTCCGACCTGTGTCTACGTTGTTTGGGCGGTGTACACCCATGTCCAGGTCGCTTGCACTGAGATTTTCCGAACGAGGTGAATCGAGATCATCTTTTTTACGCTTCTTGCTGATTTGTGGGCTGGTAAATTCGCCACTCTTATTTCTGCATCCGCTAGTTGTAGAACCGTTGGCCGGATCAACAGGATTATTGAAATTACGTTCACCCATCAATACCTGAACTTGTCTTGATAAATCCGCAATTACTTTTTGCAGTCGTTTAATAGTTAATTGCATCGTCTGAGGTGATGATAAGTCAATTGTTACCTGGCAGTCTAGGTTTTCATCATCTGTTTCACACATTTTACCGCGTAACTTATGGCTAGCCGACGTTCGGCTGCCGTCAATTTTAACACGTTTAAACCGGCACTATCTTTATCGTACTACACGAATGAAGCAACGTTATGCAACATGACCGCGCGAGCGATTCGTTGAAACTGTGTGAGAAAAAAAAATAATAATAAAAAGTCTATTTGAAAAATATCCAAAGGAATATCATTGATGATGGCCAAGATGCTATTAATGATTTGCTCAAGTGATACCACGTATTAAATTAGATTAATACGATATCTGGAGTAATTTTTCTACACTAAATAAAAATATCAGGATTTCCACATTCTAGTTCGTACATTTATGGCTCCATGCCGATGCCGTTCGTGGAAATTTTTCCTTCAGACTGGCTCACGATACTCCGTATTCAGTATTTTTTCTCAACTACAAACTCCACAGGTAATTATCTCTTCTTTTTTCTTTTCTTTTTTTTTTTTTTTTATCTATTCATTTATTCATTTCTTGCAATGATGAACCGATTTCGTATTTTTAATTGTACGTAAAAATATATCATCCAGTTCTTCGGTGTTGTATAAGATTGATGCGTGTAGCGTGTTCGTTTCCATAAAGCCAATTTGAATTTTGCGTTTACCGATTTACTCGATAAATTTCAAATTAGAAATTTAAAATTTTGTTTTCTGATTGGCAAACAAAACATGAGGTACCGATAATTAGTTTCCTCGTGTTTATCGTTGTAACGACAATGAGCGATCACTCATAAACCGTCATTTTTCTTATTACGAAAATACGGTTTAGTGTCGATATTTCCGACGATGAAATTCTCATCTTCGCTTCGAGAACCAGAAATTTAAAATATTTTCACGCTTTACGGTAGCTAATGTGCTTAATTACCTTGACAAAAATGGAAAGGATGGAGAAAAAATTACGCGGTCGTCGATACTTACGAGTACCTAGGTGAGTGCAAGTTGTGAATTTTCTTTACACATAATAGCATTCCGCTCATTCTTCTTCCCCTGTTAGTATTTCGTTTAATATCAAAGAAATTAAACTATAGCTAGGTACCCGAATAAGCGAACATCAGGTGAACAACCTGAATTTACCATTTTTGGCATTGCAAGCATTTACATTCATAATATAACGTTAGTTAATTTTCATTAAAGAATAGTTTGAACAAATGATAATTAAATCCATTAGCCTAACGCGCTTAAAGACTCGTTAGGTTGATCCAAATACAATTTCCCAACTTTTCATTTCTCATTCCGTACCTTAAATCATTAATCTAAAATAATGTTCACCTACAATTGATTCACAACATTAGGAGAAAAAAAAAAGAGCTTGAAACTAAATCGGGACACGTACACAAGTCAAAATTTCTAACAAATTAAATATACCTATGTATTACTATACTGAATTCGTTTTAAAACACTTTTGGACAAATATAGCGTAAATTTAATTTTATAAAGCTCAGAAATCCATCACCCAACAAATCGAATCATATCACAAAACAAAATAAATAAAATTGAAAAAAAAAAAAAAAAAAAAAAAGCATAAGCAACATAATACGAAGCCATGTCAAGTACAGTATTTTACAAAGAATATTTATGTACATTTTTCTCTCTCTCGTATAAGACCTACAAACATTTCTCCTACACTGCACTTTAAAACGAGAAAAAAGGAAAAATACCAAGTGGGGAAAAAAAACCATAAGTAGGTAGGAATAGGCCTAAGCAGAATATCATACAAGTGTTTACAGTTTAGGTACATATACAATTAATATTGAAATAAAAGGGGAATAATTATATTTCCGTTTAACGTTTCAAGTGATGATAGTAGTGTTGCTTTTAATGAGAATTATGAATACAGAACCGCATGAGATTGCGGCAGGCTAGAATTCTATTACAGGATCGAGGACTCCAGTTCTCTCGCACTTCTTTACAACTACGAGTAAAACAATTTATAACTGAGACTGACGCGATAAGATTAGCTAGCGAAAAGTGATTCAGTGGTAGGCACTAAACATAATCTAGGCCTACCTATTTTCCAAGTAGATGGTCTACAGATGTAATTTAGCAAACTTGTATACAATACACTTTATTCAGAGTAAAGTTCCAGCATGGTAGTTGAAAAATAGCTTAGATTAGAACAACGTATTGAAAGTCTAAGACTTAATTATATCTAAAGCACTTGTGGTATACGTATTTTATACATCGTTATTCAGATGATATTAACGCATACTTCACTTTGTTAATATTGAATTATCAATGAGCTGATAAGCATATGATTTGTATGTATTAAATTCCTATAGTAAATGCGATACCTAACTATATATGGTAAAATACCTTAAAAAGTTGTTACAAGGTTATGAGTTTGGAATGGATAACCCTTTATTACTAGTGATCGAGAAAATACACAGAAATTATTTGCTCTAAGGAGTATTAACTCGCATTACCCTGCTGTAGTTTATATCGACAAGCTCAAATTCGAGCTGGCGCGATTGAACAAACAGCTCTTTAATGGATAGTTGATCATAACACATCAGTAGCACAGAATTTTCCTCATCAACACCCACTACTCAAAGCTGCACTCAATATCAACATCAATAAAACCATCTGACCAAACCAAGAAGCAGTGGACTTCAATTTGAGTTGTGGACCTTCTACCAGTGGTAGGGCTGGTACTAAGGCAAGGGAAAGATATTTAAGTTATCGAAGTGTCTATATATCGGTATATGCCTACGAACAAATGATGTATTAGTGAAACTGGATAAAATACAAATATCTGTACCATTTAAGCATCCCAGAAAGTAATGTAGACGTAGTAGAGCGTAGCTAGCCTAGAAATAAAATTATGCTCCACAACCGGGGCAATGGTCAGCGACCTCTTTGGGAATGTATGACCTTGGATGATAATGGTGTTTGAAAGAAGTTTGGAGATGATGAGGAAGTTGTGTACCAAACTACTTCTATTGAATGCACGTGCTTGTTCTTCTGTAATAATCAGTCTCCCTATCGACATATTCTCTTGAAACGGGAGCCAAGTCAGTGTTTCACTAGTCACTTTTCCATACTCGATATCATGAGGGTAGTACTGTGAAAAATTCATCACCAGTATTGCAGCCTGAAGCTCGTACTCCGCCGTTTCTGGAAGATGACGTCAATGATTGCAACACTCCACTACAATCTTTCTAAGTCTCAGTACACGCAAAAAATACAATCTCATACTGCCTATTTCGATGAATATAGGGACTCTCGCTTCATGTCACGGAATGGAAGAGTTTATGAGGTATTTGGAATCAATGAGGAAGGTAGAAGAGGCCGTGAGAACAGGGACAAGAATCGACGTTTCCTTGGCTTCTGCTTCTCAGGTTACACAGTCTGTTCTTGTTGAAAGTTCTCCAACACCTGCTGCACCACCGCAACTTCCGGCATTGACTTCATCTCAGCCTTCAAAGTTTGATTTGAAGTCAAGACAGAAATTGAAGGCACGAGCTACGCCTAAGAGAGCTGTCCGCCAACTATGTTCCTTCAATGAAGCCGCAGCTGATCGGGTACCACAAAAACGTCCAAGTACAGAGACTCCTCCCACTATGCAAACGCAGAAGAAACAAGAATATAGCCCGTGTCCCATTTGTGATCTTCCACTCAAGTCCAATGTGACCAGCACTGATTGCTGTTCAGAACGTCTCCATGTTTCCTGCATCAAAGAGGTCGCTGACCATTGCCCCGGTTGTTGAGCATAATTTCAGTTCTGGGCTATCTGTCTACATTATTTTCTGGGGTGCTTGAATGATACGGATATTTGTATGTTATCCTGCAGTTTCACTAATAGAGCATCTGTACGGACACATAGCACTAACCTTAAGGTATTAACTCCTGCATTCACTATTTTCAAACTGACTTCAGAGTGCCGAGAGGGGACGTTAACAACTGTAGGATAAATCTTCAAATTTACATAAGAATTCTGAATAATTTTTTGTCTCCAAAAGTTCAAACTCCTTGAACACTACGCTTCTCGGACAACCTCGAGCATTACAAATTCATATTACATTCCTTTTCTATAACTTGATATTTTTAACAGGGAAGTTGTTTTATGAAGGAGGGGGAAAGGGGGTACTTTGAAGAAAAATGATGAGCGCCGGCGTGGCAAAACGTGGGACTTGTAAAAATTTCAAACATCAAGCTGTATTTGATAGAGTGCAATTTGATATAATATGGACTTTCAAGCTCAAACTCCCATGGTGGTAAGGAACAATTTGAGAAGAACAAATCAGTTTTTCCTTGTGTTATGTCAAATTGTATCCTATTCCATGAGAGGTTTAATGATGCGACGCTGGCGCTCTCACTGCTGAGCAAAGGCCAAATGAAGAACTTCATTATACCCAATGTAGCGATTCTAGCGGTGTGGATAGACCCCAAAACTATAGTTGAAAACTAAACCAGTCATATCATTGACTGTACACGAACCAGACAAATATTTGCATTGTCAAGAAATTCAACTATTAGTCACTTTGTTTTTACAGCCGCAAGAGTGCGCTGCGTGTTAAAACGTGGAGGTGCCTAATTACTCTGTTTGTTAACACGGAAAGTGACTTCAACAATGCGAGTATTTATCCGGTACGCCATGTATAGTCAATGTCTTTGACCATACTTATATTATATGATTGTACATGCCATACTGATACAAATATAAAGCCAAACAAATTAATTTTGTAAGTGACAAAATGCACCTATTTTTTTCCCAGCAAATACAATCCTCTTCGTTCACGCCTACATCACAGCATCGGTGTATTCAAAATAATTTCGAGATTTGTGATCGATGGTGCTTAGGGAAAGTAAACAAACTTTTTTTACACGGACTTCTCCATAAGAAGAAAAATTGAATTCGATCATTTGCTCATTTGAATAGAAGAATAAAGTGAGAAACGAAAAATACATTCTCAAATACTTGAGATCTTCCAGATCTTGATTATCAACGTTGAATTCCTTATTTATTTCTCATTTTGAAATACTAATACATGATCGAAATGTCCCCTGTGTATTCTTATGGAAGTCAATAATGTTCTAAGCACCATCGCATGATACTATCGCAAAATTCTGCGATACTATCGCAGAATATTGCGCACTATCGATCAAAATTGATCGATGTTAGCAGTTAGTGACGTCACGTGAACGAAGAGGATTGCGTAAAATCAGATGATTACGACAAAGTGCCACTTTTTGGTTTCTTTTGTCTTCTTATCAGTATAATGTGGTCAAAGGTCAATGAGGTAGATTCATTACTTCTTTCAAACTAATAAGGTTTAATACCTACACTTACAAAAATTTACATTCATGAATTATCATCTTCTGTAGTTTCAATCCACGCCGCTAGTCGACGATAACAAGCGTTTACAATATTTCGGAGTATTTGCCTACAGCAATGGACCGCCATCTTGATGGCAGAAAATGTAAACACAAGAATAACGTCCATAAGAGCCAATGTTGAATTTAATTAAATTTGTGATTTTCAATGAAGAATAACTCGAGCTCGGTTCGACAGATTTTTTATGTATTACCCTCGTTAGAAAGGAAATTTTATGATCTTCTCTTCAGTTTTTCGCTAAAAGCATTATTTTTGGGGTAATCAATTAATACATTGAAACGCGTTTTTTCGGCCGTTCACAGCGTCAACAACCATCCATTACGCAGAACGGCCGAAAAAACGCGTTTCAATTTATTTATTGATTACTCCAATAATAATGTTTCCAGCGAAAAATCGAGGAGATAATTTTGTTGTCCACAAAATTTACTTTCCAACGAGGCTGATACAAAGAAATCTCGAGTTATCTTCCATTGAAAATCACAAATTTATTTAAATTCAAAATTGCCTCTTATGGACGTTGTTCTCGTGTTTACCTACGTTTTCTGCCATCCAGATGGCGGTCCATTATACCTACATCAAAGATGACGCCTTACCTAGTGCCTATTCGGTTTTCACAATGTTTATCAGTTGATAGGACAATGTATAATTTTTTCTTTCTCAGTCACATCTTGCTAACTCTCTCTCTAGTGATGGGCGGTTATTGGTTTATTCTTGTGTAAAATTAATCGAAAAACCGGTTTATTTGAGTTAATGGTTAACCTGAAAACCGAAAAATTTTTATAACAATTCCAAATTCCAATTGATAATTTGACAAATTTGAAGCACCAGGGCTGAAGTTGATTAGAATTACTGAGTTATACATGTAAAGGACTAGGAATTATCAGTTAAGATATTTTTCACTCATCAACACATAAAAGATCTTCCTCCTCTTTTTTTTTTTTTTAATTTTCGCGATTTTGAGAGCAGAAAAGTGGAAGACCTTGGTGCTCCTAGCGGATGTTTTTGAGAACTAAAAGCGACCCGAATAATTGCCAGCTGACCGGTTAACCGGTTTATTTGGAGGGTTTCAACCGATTAACCGGTTACAATGATCTCTAATAAACCGTTTAACCAGTGTATTGAAACAACTGATAACCGCCCATCGCTATCTCTTTCCATCTTTGTCGCTGTCATACAACCGTCCTACAAACTGATAAAGAAGGTAAAGTTTTGTATGTACACCAAAGTCAATTTTTTATCCAATACAATCTTAAGAATATTTGATTTTGATGTTATATTATGCTAGAGACCGACCAGTTTTGGCTCGAGAGGCCAGAACCGACTGCTAAAACGCACGAAGTCCCAAGGCTTAGAGTATGTCAGACCCAATTTTTGCCTTTCGATTCCAGAAAAATGTGAGCCAGAGTCGTTCTTTTTGGAGCCGGCTCTACCATATCTCTTTAATTTTTTCATTTTAACAAAAAATTTGTGACTTAATGGCTATGATCAAATAGAGGAACTACCAAAAGAGCCAGGAGCCCAGCCTCGGAGTCGTAGTCAATTTTCGCCTCCGAAATATTCTTTTAAGAGCTGTCTCTCGCCCTTTATTATATGCCATCACAGCTTTAAAACACCAGAATGCAAATTGGTGCAGATGATAACATAAAAGGTATCTATTGCAATTTAGTTCGCATCTCGATCACTATAATTATTATTATTTATGTGAAATGAAAATACTTTTATTTATTTGAAACGCAAATTTAAATGCTCGTTCAATCCCTTCAAACTAGTATTCACAATTTTATACTCAGAAATTCGAGAAGAGTTTGATTTTTTTTTTTTTTAATAAAAAGGAGTGACAATATTAGTGGCCGACTGTTTTGATCGGTATTTTTACTTCTCTTTTTTATAGATCCTGGAGCCTTCTCTTGGAAACCAACTTGGTAATCTGTTGGAATTGCACTACCTAGCTTTTTTCTCATCAATCTGTAAGTGTTCAGACTACACTGAATCAGGAAGACACTACAACAAGAGATACATACTTATAATGGGAATACATCTTGTATAAGATCAAGTCTGCTGCTGATGGTTGCAATTGCATTATTTTCCTGGATTTCAACGACGGCAGTGCGCTTCAATGACGTCACTTCATCCTTTATATTCAAAGTGTTCTTTGATGCAGTGTACGTTGATGACGTCATGTTCTATTCCAAAAACACGGAACTTGAATGCAAGTACAATCATCAGCTGGAGAGTGGAAACTCAATCCTATAGTCTGTTCGCCGAAAAAGGGAGTGAGGTCACATCCTAAATTAGAGGTTTTGGAACCTCACGACGCGCACAAAGTTGCCCCGCGTGTACCGAAACGTTTATTTTAGTTGTGATAGGACGGATTAAATAAATCACAAATCCAAAATGAAGTCCCATTATAATCTCCTGTTATAATGTTCTGACTGAAGTAGATTTACACCTAGCAAAAAATACGTTCCTGAGATCCTGAGCGCAACAGAGTCCCTGACCACGCCCACATTGATTGAGATTATTAGTTTGTTGTTGTTCTGATCATGCAAATGAAAGATAACCGCGGGCCTACGATAATGCAAATATCTTGTCTATTTTCTTTTCAATTGAGTTAGGCATCATGATAAAAACAAATCCTGCTTAGCCTACTTTTTCAAATTACAAGAAATAAACTCGTAGAAGCAAGAATTTTCTCCTATTATTGACAAGGTTTCTTTTGATAAAGCATTCCGTATACTTAGGATTAGATTAAAATTGTCGGAATGTAGCGAAATATTTTCAAAATAAATCCAAGCAAACTGTATCAAGCTAGGCCTATTGGGTTAGCGAGGCAAATTTAAAAGTAAAATTTCAAACATTCCATCTTTGAATGGAACAAAAGGTGAACATTGTGAATACTAAAGTTCGAAAGACCGATCGACGGCATAAATTAAGAAATAATTTATATACATGAAAATGTCTTTATTTATTCAATAAATTTATTTAGCGTATTTTATTTAGTTACCTTTTTATCTTACCAGCATTCGACATCCCATATGCTTGTTGTTTAAAGGTAAAATGATCGTAGCAACACAAGCTACATCACGAATCAGCCTTTGCCTGCGTCATAACATAATTATAAAAACGTATACACATTGATCTATATTTTTTTTTTTTCTGTTTTTATTTAGATATTCATTTTTTTTTCTCTTTCTCAAATTTCTCATTTAGGTAAATTTAAATAAATTCAACTAGAAAGCGTTCATTCTGCATGTCGCTATGATCATTTTTTAGCTAGAATATGTAATCATTTATATCGACGTTTTTTAATTGTAAGGGCTGTTCAGTATTGAGAGGTTAATTCTCACCACGAAGAATATAAATTTCCTGTTCTATTCTCTTCCATCACGCATATAACAACACTATTAAACCCGCACGACTACGAAAATAATCGAACAATAAATACGGTACGCTCAAAACAATAGAGAGACTACAACGTATCCATCCAAACAGAAATCAATTCATTATAAATCAAAATAATTAAATGCCAACATCTATTCAAAAAGGATTAAACGAATTATAACTGAAAATGTCAACCAAAATCATAGAAGACAATGCACATCCATCGATTCGTCATAGGAGAACTTTTTCATCATTCCGATAAATATATAATAGAAATTGGTCATATTATTATTAATAATAATAATAATAATAATAATAATATTCAAATAATATCGCAATAGTACCAATTAATGATAGTAGGTAATGATAAATAATAATAATAATAATAATAATCGTAACCCTAGCAGAAATAAGAAAAAAAGAATATTGATAATAGGTGATAAAAATACAATAATAGTACTGTAACCAGGAACTACAACTAATTTTGATACTTGGAGGTAAAATTGCCAGGGAAGTTCGATACGTGTAGGTATTTTTAGAATACTGTAGTTCGAATTTCGAGTAGCTCTTCAAAATAAATGTACACCTGATAGAACGGGAAAAAATTATCTAGGTGAGGAATTTAAATTAGGATAAGAAGAAGAAGAAAATGAAAAATCACCCAAAACTAGGATAATATTTTCTAGAAACTATTTGGATCAGTTCGATTCAATGACGGGAAGGATTTTAAACAAAGTTTTCAATCTAAGAGTGTGCGTGAGAAAGAAAAATCCTATCAAATGGATTCGTCTTTTAAAAAAACGATAAAAAAATACGCGAATTGCGTAAGTACAATATTTTTTTTTTGCTCTTTCTTCTCCCACTAGGTCCCCTCTCAATCCTAACTTAATACCCTGGCACCTAGCTTTTACTGATCGTTCTACATACGAATTACAGGCCTATTGCAAGCTAATTTATACATCTCCCTGATCTTCTGGAGCTGTGACGATGTGATCACATTTTTATTCCTTTCACATAAGAGAAATTTTTGTATCTGGCAAAAAAGTTCTTCAAATCCATGGATGCTATACACATAAATATAGCCTGGACGTGATGATTTTCAACAATGTTCTCACGACCAAATATCATTCAACTACCAATAGTTCAACATTTTTAATCCGCCAATGTGATATTCTTCAGCACCAAATACTTATGAGTTAGCAATCAAGCTCAGATTTCCCGAGATCAGATGGTGAAGGTTCAATTAACCTGAGGTTGCAAGTGAACTCGCACTAGTAAAACTAGGAAGAAACAAATTGACTAAATAATATTATGGAGCGACATTGGTGATGCTGCGAATTCTGAATAAGTTGAGTACAGTGGGAAGGGAAGTAGTTAGTAAAGGCGTTACTAAAAAGTGTGTTTTTTCTCCGTTTCAGTGGTAAAATGAGGCCTTCTTCAATTTTAAGTGAAAAAATTAAGGAAGAAAAATCCTTAGTACCATATAGGATATAGAGCAACCATACTACAAAAATCATGACGCCTAGACGTGATGACGATTAACATTGTATTTTTATCCCATTATCCCAATTTTCATAGTTGTGTCATAGTACTGGTATGTGTATGTGTGTATTTTTATTCCATTATCCCAATTTTCTTATCACATCTCTGCTTCAAATTGAAGTTGTTCTTATGGCCGATGGTTGGTCTATATTCGGACCGGCCATATTGTAGGATCGCTAGCGTCGCCTATGTAAAATACCTAGAAAGTACTGATAAGCGAACGGTGATCGTGACTTGAAACCAAAGGTGATTTTTTAGTTTTTCTTAAATTTCTCCAAAAATAATGAATTTAGGCGTCTACTCGTAAGGAACAAAATTGAAGAGTGGAAAATTTTCTTTCAAATGATCATATTTTTGAGAGATTTTAGAAAATTCAAAAATTTTGCGCGATGCTAGCCCTACCCGGTTTGAATCCTACATGGTACTAAGGAAAAATCTAAAAATTAGGCAAGTATAACAAATCTTTTCGAGTTTTTCGATCTTAATTTCACCACCTTTCTTACAAATGTAAGATACTGATAGGAATTTAAAAAAAAAAAAAAAATGTAAATAGGTAATATACTGAAATTATAAAGGAAAAAATGGATGTAGCAAATCAAGTAGTAGTCTGACACAATAAGCCTACCCAAAAAATACTTCTGTACTTTGTAATCATTTTAAAGCTAGAGTGTGATCATTTTTATTGGTCTAAGAAACAACGCAGACGTTTATATTTTCGAACTCTTTAAATTTAAAACAAATGCCCAAATATGGTGAAATACTGACCCTATCAATATTCAGTATACACGTTAGCTGACAAACTTGGAAAAAGACTGGGTGAAAGGGGCTGCATTATCTTCATTCACAGGAAAAAACGAGGTTTTCAATGTTTTTCAATGTACTAAAAAAAAAAAAACACGTTTTAAACATCCGTTGTATAAAATATCGCAACCCTGCGAGTTATTAAATCAGTTGGGAGCGCTAGTGGTACTGTGTGCCGGTGCAAATAACATTTTCACAGTCAGTGTCCGCGCGTCTTGTTTGGTTATTGGTAGGGGGTAGCGCGACCTGGTCGCTCCCAGCAAATAAGGCACTATATTACAAGAAGGCGCTATATGATGTAGGTATAATGGACCGCCATCTTGATTGCAGAAAATATAAACACAAGAATAACATCCATAAGATCCAATGTTGAATTTAAATAAGTTCCTGATTTTCAATGAAGGATAACTCGAGAGCGGCTCGATAGATATTTTTTATATTACCTTTGTTGGAAAGGAAATTTTTTGGCCAACAAATCATCCTCTCTTTAATTTTTCGCTGGAAGCATTTTTTTCGGAGTTATCGATTAATAATTGAAACACGTTTTTCAGCCGTTCTGCGTATTAAGTAAGTGTAGTTGTGAGTAGCCGCTACACACAACTCACACTCACTACCCAGAATGGCCGAAAAAACGTGTTTCAATTATTAATCGATAACTCCGAAAAAAATGCTTTTAGAGAAAAATTGAAGAGGAGATGATTTGTTGTCCATAAAATTTCCTTTCCAACGAAGGTAATATCAAAAATATCTATCGAGCCGATCTCGAGTTATCCTTCATTGAAAATCAGGAATTTATTTAAATTCAACATTGGCTCTTATGGATGTTATTCTTGTGTTTACATTTTCTGCAATCAAGATGGCGGTCCATTATACCTACATCATATAACGCCTTGATTACAATAGGTACGCTGGACTGATAACAGGGAGACAAGTTTTTGGCTGTAAGGTAGAAAAACGTTTCACGCAGCATTGCGGAAATAGCGAGTTATTCGAACCAGGCAGCGCAAGCATCGCGCAAGATTTTTGAATTTTCTAAAATCTCTCAAAAATATGATCATTTGAAAGAAAATTTTCCACTCTTCAATTTTGTTCCTTATGAGTACACGCCTAAATTCATTATTTTTGGAGAAATTTAAGAAAAACTAAAAAATCACCTTTGGTTTCAAATCACAATCACTGTTCGCTTATCAGTACTTTCTAGGTATTTTACATAGGCGACGCTAGCGATCCTACAATATGCCCGGTCCGAATGTCAGTACACATGGGTTACACTTGCTTTCCCGCAATGCTACGCGGAACATGTTTGTACCTCATTACCAAAAAGTTGTCTCGCTCTCATCAGTCCAGCCATGGTTGTCTCTAGTTACAGGCCGGTAGGCTGAAAAATGACAACAACGCCAGGGGGCTGACGTTTACATGCACGCTTATGGGAAATACAAATACTCGATTTTTTCTCAAATACGGGGCATTTTAATTCTAGTGAAGAGAACTCAAATTAAAGAACAAACATTTTTTCATTTTTTGTGGGTTTTTTCATTAAAATCCGTTCACTCGTAATCAAACGACAATCATTTGACAAATTAAAAGTCGTGGTAGCGGACAAAGTGCGGTACTGTAACACTTTGCCGCACGCAACCCAAATCGTCTATGTGAGGAGGCTGATTGCAGCGTTGACAGATTTAGTCTACCGGCCTGTAACTAGAGACGGCCATGGTCGAGCGTACCTATTGTAATATAGTGCCTTACAGCCGATTATTAATCGTTTCAAAATTGATAACACATTTTTGTTTACTTTTTTGGTAGGAGATATTACATGTAAAACACCTCTATTTTGAAAAATTCAAGGTGACCATTTCTAAAAGAACATTTCAACGGCTACAACTTTTGTTCTTGGCAATTTTTCATGAAACTCTTTCATTTTTGAGCAAAACTTGAAAACCACTTAATCCCCATATGCAAGTATAGAAAACTTCCTACCAAAACGAAAGTAAACAAAAATATGTTATCAATTTTAAAACGATCAATTATTGGTGTTTGTTGGCCGGCGCGCGTTGATATCGAGAAGGTGGTTCATGCTTTGATAAGCTTGCCTTTTGTAATGAATTATTCGGGCCCTACAACCGCTAGGTTCGCTGTAGTCGCGAAAATGGAACCGGGGTGAAGGAAAGAATTGCATTTGTCTCAATGTAATTTCAATTTGAAATATCTTTGGAAAGAAGCAATTTTTTGAAAAAATTGAAAGAACTAAATCTGCTGATCATAAAATTTCCTTTCAAATGAAATCATCAGTTTTGAAATACATTGAAATTTTATGAAAACGGTTACTACCCGCTCACCTCGATACCCGCAATGTCTATTATGTACCCGGTTGCGTTATCAGCGAAGCTAGCGCTGTTGGGCCCGAATAGTAGAGAATGATAGTGAAATTTTTCACATTAATTAAGATATTTAAGATTACAATTCGAGTTTGTTTTGAATCTCACGTGATTTTGTAGACTTCAAGTTTTCTTTTTACAAAAGACTATACAGGTAAACTTGTTCCTATAATCAATATCTTCAAGTTCCAACCTAGAAGGAAATTAGCGATTCCGTCTCCAAGTTCATCTGAAGGAACAGAATTAACATTGTGATATTGTACTGGCGATTGAGAAGAAGGAAGCAAATTGTTATTTGTCATCGGATCTCCTTATTCTTTCTATGTTTGGTTGATATGTTTCTGGTAATGTAGGTACCTTCATTTATTTCTTAAGATTGAGATACAGCTGACGTGGAACTGAACAAAAATTCGTTTTTCTTTCCTTCCCTATAGTTAATAGTAAAAAGATTTGATTTCGTTTTGTCATTACGAGGGAGGGGGTAAAAGGTGTAGGTCGAAAGACTCCTCGCTGACCATTGTGGTCACGCCAGGCCATTTTTGAAGGGAATGTGTCTGTAGAAATATGAGAGAGTAAAAGTTTTTTTTCTGAGCAACCTGTTCCGGCTCTGGAGTGAAAAATAATGATACTACGAGACTGTATTCGAGGGCAGTTCCCGGTTTTTTCCTTGGACGAGCTATCCGAGGTTGAATTCAAGGAGGCTTTTTTGATCTGATCCATTTGGCTGTGGGACCAATATGCATTACTTTTGTTGCTGTGCTGACCTGCACGCCGTTAGATAGGTAGTAACTCGACTCTTCTCATACAATCTGCATTATCATAACTGAATTGCAAAACCGTTTCATAAAACTTTCAGCGTTTAGCTTTTGCCCCAATTTTTCTTCCTGGCTTTTGGCTTTTTGCAACCGAAATTTCTCAATTTATGGCTTCAAACTTTCAACTTTCGACATTTCCAATGTTGGTTTATGGGCCATATGAAAATGTGGTACCATTTGGGGAGACAAAGCGTCACTTTGGTATATGTAGGTAGGGGTGATACATAATACAAAAAACCATGATAGATATCTGAGAAGAGTAGCTATTCAGAATTGCAGCTAATTTCAAAATGTGGATTAGCCTTGCGGTAAAAGGCAATTTCCATTTTTTTTTCTTTTTTTTTTCAGTGAAAGAAAATGATGTCCCGAATAACGTATTTACCTTTCCGTCCCCCACATCCTGTAACAAATTTTCTGTGGCTTCCTACAGTCCCCTAAATCAATTCTTTGTAAATATCTCAAATAATTGGGTTCCAAACAAAAAATGTTCCAGACAAAAAATGTTCCTCGTGAAATTTATTACAGAGAAAACTATTCTAACTTTGCTATAAGTTTGATTAGCAGCCTAAAAAGTTTGGCAAAGTCAGGAGCCTTAGGGAGAAAGTCGATTTTTAGCAATAAATATCTGAAAAACAAACTTCAACAAGATAAAATTTCAAACACTAACTTACTGTTTATTGTAAAATTCTCTACAAAATAGAATGCCTGGACTTTTTTTCAAAGTTTTTCAAAAGTCCTGAGCTTGAGGAAGGAAATCAATTGTTGCCAAGTATCAAAAAAATTCAAGCCGCTCCAATAAGAAAAGAATGCAGACAAAAACTATTTATGAAATTTACTACATCATAGACCATCTTAATTTTATTTTCAGTCCAGTTATGATCCTGAAAAGTTTTCAAAACTTATAAGGTTTTGGAAAAAATCGATTAATTTTTGGAAAATTCAAAAAAAACTTTCAAAACAAAAAACGCTCCTTTTGAAATTTTCTGTCAAATAGATTTTTTGAACTTTCTTTCAAAAATTGTCGAAAGTTCTGAACTTTAGGAAGGAAAGTGATTGTTCACAAATACCCCCAATAGAGGAAATTTTTAACCAAAAAGTGTTTCTCATGAAATTCATCACAATAATCATACTGGTATACCTAGACTTCATTGTAAAGCTAATGATCAGCATAAAAAGTCTATTGTAGATATGTTGTAAGCTCCAATCAAAAGCCACCATTTTTCATAACTGCCCATAGGCTGTATTGTTTTATCAACATTCGAAAAATACAAATAGAAATTTCAAAATTATGAGTTTACTTGAAAAAGTCAAATTTAATGAAACTTCTGACTTTTCGCTCCACTCTTTTTTTTCAGGCTTTCGGATTTCGGGTTTTCCCTCCTTAAAATTCGATGACTTTCAGCTGACTTTCCAAGCCCCGAGGTTATTACTGATTTTAATGTTGCACAAATGGGAAATATCAGTGAGCAACAGCGCATGATGTAATTTTTATAAAAGTTTCCAAGAGAGCAATTGAGCTCTATAACGCTACATGTAAAGTACGTGTACCTGGTAGTTGCAATCGGTAAGTTAGTAGTTGTGTGCCAAAAAGGTGACGATCCGATTTGGCTACATGCATTAGACGAGGAAAATGAAGTCGAGAAAACCGCCAATAACCTGAATTATAAGTTCTGAAAAATCTCGAGGATTGTTAAATTTGTTGCAGTTGAAGGTTACCAGAGACAAAGAACATCCCATATTAATTATTAGCTTTCCGTATAACGTAAGGTTAAGTGTTCATCTAGAAAAGATTTCAGAGAGATGATATTTTTATATTTACAGCGCGAACGACCGAAAATTACACGGTCACCATAGGTTGGAAAATTGAGAAAGATAGAATCTATCAACCAACATACGGATACAGGAAGATTGTGTAGACTTATGATGAGGTATAGTTTGGCACTGTACAAGCGTAGTTAGGAATAATAAGTACATGCATTTAGAATCAGATTAAGCTGTACATATACAAATTTTGGGGCAATCATTTTGTAGTATTTTATTTTTCTTTATTTAAGTTTAGGTAGACGTTCATGATTTAACCGATCAAACCAAAGTATCTAAATGAATGAAGAAGCAATCGATTTATTATTTTCAGAAGATAAAAAAGGTATCCTCTGTATGAGCATAATTAGAATTTTCTGGCTTGAGAAATTTAAAAGTATTAAATACTTACATCATTAGTTAATCTGCACGAGAAAAATCTAGAAGGAAAATTCGTTTTAAATTTTTATTGGTGATAAACAGGGATTTCATAGATCTTCACATCTCTCATTCATTTAAATACTCGCCCTCTTTCATACGCAGAGTAAGTACTTAAAATATCTACAAAAACCTTTCTATTTAATTGTCACGTTTAATGAATAACTTTAAGACGTTGGTTCATGAATTAATTATTCAACCCTTTTTTATACCCCAAAAATACAACACTAGCGAAGAGGAAAGTCGAAGAGAAACAGAGACAGAGATAAAGAGCCAAGGAGGAAGTGAGACGATTACTATGTAAACAACGAGTAGTTATTACGAAAGACCTGACCTAAAATAGGGACCGCGTCAGAGGACTGGGGTAGGACCTGCGCAAGTCGCAAAAGAAATACTGTCTGAGATAACAGAATAGTAACACCTGAAACATATTATAACAGGTACACGCCCAATATTAGATTTTTCAGCTCAATTTTTCGTAAACATATTCGTATCTTAGGTATTGAATATTTTTATTTATTGCTACGTATCATATTTGTAATGGTAATCCCAGTAGAATAAATATTATGAGCCAACCAGGAGGAGTAATTTTGTGAACAAATACTATGAAAGTGTCATAGAGTCACTTATAGGGTCAATATTAGCGAGAAATTATGACGTAATATTAACATTTACGATCGCGGTAGTCAATAGATGGTACACCTAACAAACACAGTGATCATCAAACAAACCAAAGAAATATTAAAAACAAAAAAAGAAAACAAACAAAGAAAAAATAGCCAAAAAATGGACAAATCAATACAAAAAAGGCATTCACCATTAGGCTACACAGAATAATCGCAGCGTAGAACATAAAAAAATAGGAAATTAAAATTCCGAGAAAGCCGATATTTTCATTATTATGATAAAAATTAAATTCCAAAGTCAAACAAAGAAAGAAAATAAAAAGAATACAATAATGGAAAGAGACCAACGGAAAAAGAATCGATACCTAGTAAAGGAATCGCATCAGATACTTGGGGCAAAGTTTCTGCTACCAAATTCAGGAACACGGTCAGCGATAGTAATATTGTAACTCCTGTAACAGTTTGTAATAGAGGAAAAAAAAACTTGGCATATCTTATTCACGTTAATTACTCTCTTTTCGCGTTATGATTTTTTTTTTTTTTTTATCAGTTATCACCGCAATCCAATGATGACGGTAAGTACGAATTCTAAATCCCTCCCTCGTGGGCCACGAAAAATGTACAGATGGTTGAAGGAAAAAATAAAAAAAAAGTAAATGAACTTTGCATTTGAATATTGAAGGGATTTTTGAAGCATTCTATCCTACCAAAACGAAATCGACTTCTTACATCTACGGATATTTTGAAGAAACTCTGCAGTAAATCCTCGCGAGACAAATGAAATCTTCGAAAGTTATAGAATTTTTCATCAAATAAACACCCATTGGTTTGAGGACACCCATATACAAATTCTCCCATAGTCGGGGCATAGTAATTGTACAACAGTAAAATAAATACAAAAATAATAATAGATAACTGTAATAGGTACTAAAAATAATATTGATAATAATGCACAAAATACGAGTAATAGACTATTAATTATTATAATACCTAACCGGTATAATAATCAAATGATCATGATCATCGCATTATAGCAATTTTATTCTATTTGATAAGTAAGAATGGCGAAATTTTTTCGATCTCATACTCTTCAAAGTTATAACATGGAACAAAAATTAATCATTACAAATAATACGATCTTTTAAATCGCAATCGTGTCTCACTTTTACATGATTAGATGGGTCGCTTCTTGAAACCACTTGCCCAACTCACTAAGCTAGTTCTCTCTCGGAAGAAAAGACTAATTTTAATTGAGGTTGGTTTATAATATGAAAGATAGGTATCAGATGTCAATTACTTACACGAGTACTTCAATACTCTCCAGTAGTCAGAACCTTCTATATTTGTACTTTATCCTTCTCACAAAATTTGCCTTCAATCTCGACGTATGAATTGCGTTTTTCTAAATTATCTCGATGTTGATTTCATTCAAAAAATAAGATCACATAGAAATTGAAAGCACTCAGTGATAGGTCACCTCCGGAGGTACAACCGGTAGTGTTGGTCGTGTTTCTCTACCGGACTACCGACAGTTTTGCTTTCAGAAGAAATAATGGAATTGAAATAAAAACGATAGCCTTTCAGTTCAGGAAGAATCTGGAAAAATGGTACTTTCGTTACTCCACACTGACGATTTGCAGAACAATGTCTTTTAATCAAGACTCAAACAGGCGGTACTAACTACTACCGGTCATTTGTTTTTTGAATTCCATGTCAAAATTTACAAGGTTTGAAAATTACCGGTACTATACAGTAGCCTCCGATCTACCGGAGGTGAAGCATGGAAGACTACCGGTTTACCGGGTGTCTGTTACAGTTTGGTAGCACAATTTCTGCCCAATTTTGAATCAGTGATCCAAAACATGACTAAAATAATAACATTTTCACGAAAAGAATGGAAAAAACATATTTTTCCTTGAAAAAACATGTTTTTTTGGGGGGGTAAAAGACATGTTAGTTGAAGTTGCATGATAAAACTGCTACCACGTTCGGATTCTGCAACCCAAAAAACGGGTATAGTCGAAGTTCTGAAGTTTTGGCCGCAAAAAAAGTATTTCTGGACCAGTGTGCACCACTTGCAGGCAATTGCATCATTTAGATTATAGAAAATTACCCTTTACAAGTTATCTTCTTAAGAAATATACATTTTTATGAAAAATTTATGAGAAAACAAATTGAAGTACGAAAAATTTTCTTCACGTTCATCTCTGACATGTTCCTTTGTATTTTAATGCATAGTTTTAGAGAAAATCGCTGATAAAGTGTTATTTCCCATGAAAGCTCATGTAAAAGTATCAAACCTATTTTTCTACAGCCCGCGCTTCAGAGCATTGCAGCCGTATCATACAGAACCTTGAAAAATACAACTTTGGCTTTGGGCTTTGGAAATACCTAAAAAATACAGCTGACTTTCGGCTTTTGGCTCTAGCTTTCGGCTGTTTTGATGAAACCACTCCGGCTTTTGACTTAGACTTACGACCTTGAAAAATATATTTTCGGCTTTGGCTTTCAGCTTGGAAAAAACATGAATAATACAGCTGGCTTTCGGCTTTAGCTTTCGGCTTTTGGCTGGCTGCAATGCTCTGCCGCTCTTACCCCGCTCTAGAAAAACACAGTATGAGCGCTAAGTTAACAATGGATGGACGGTTTTGAATTGATGGAAAAGTGTCCTGTTTTTTAAACGAGTGAGCCAACTATCTCTTCTAGTGTACTATAAGCTAGGCTAACAAATGGAACTGTCTAATGTCATCAATCAAAAAAGGAAAGTCATTGATGACGTAACAGACACGCGTGTTTGGGCTGATTGAAACAGAATGTTGCAGCCAAACAATACGACTTAGGCTTTTGGCTAAAGCTGATGACCTTGAAAAATACAGCTTAGGATTTTCGGTTGAATAAAGCTGGCTTTTGGCTGATTTTGAGTTTGGTATCCTTTGAAAGGTTTTCAGCAGTAGAATATCATTCCCGGTGAATAAAATGTCCTCATTATGTTTTCACAATGAGAACATAGTGAGGAAGTATTGAGGTTACAACAAAATTAATTTGAAGACCACGTCCTCTTTTGAAAAATAGTTTCATTACCCTCATTATGTCCTCAATGTGTCCTCATATCGAGGATATTTACAGGGTGAAATGATAAAGCAGATTATAAGTTTCACAAATCCTCTTTATATACTCATTTCACCCTGAAAGTATCCTCAATGGTGAGGACATAATGAGGGTGTAATCAGGAAACTTATTAGACACTGTGACATCCGCATTGTGTCCTTACTACACTCGCTGATTGTCCGCGCTTTTGAGGATATTATGAGGACATAAAGAGGACGACTTTGATTCCTCCTTTATATCCTCATTCCACCCTGAAAGTATCCTCAATGGTGAGGACATAATGAAGGTATAATGAGGAAACATATTAGAGACTGTGACACCCGCATTGTGCCCTCATTACACCCTTCAAGTGTCCTCACCAGTGAGGATATTATGAGGACATGAAGATGATATCATAACACCCTCAAAATCTTTGTTGGTAGTGTTGCAGTGACACTCGGAGAAAAAGAAGCGAGTGTTATCTATATAAGATGAAATAGGTGTGAAGACGATAATTCCCGCAGGGAGCTGAACTGCATTTCTACAGGACGTTTGACTTTTTATGTCGATTCACTGTCTTCACTGCAATGTGACTGCAATGAAGAGGATTTATTTCCACGTGATTGATACAAAAGTCTGAATGGTTATGTAGAAGAAGTACGACCTCAAAGAGGAAGGTGACAGACCATATATGAGGGACGTATCTGGCAAAAGGGCCTCCGCACAATGTATTTCTCATGGGACGTAGGCCCTTCTGCCAGAACCCTCCTCACATGAGGATACAATGAGAGTTATTCCACGAGGACGGGATGAGGAGATTGTGAGGATACATTGAGGGTTCTTCTATGAGGACGTTATGAGGACATAATGAGGATACAATAAGGGGTTCTTTTATAAAGACGTGATGATGATATAATGAGGATACAATGGGGGTTCTCCATGAGGATATTATGAGGACATCAATCACAGAATTGAACACTCTGAATCTCTGGGCTCTGATTGGTCGAGAAGGTTTCATGAAACTTTCAATCGGGATAAATGAGGATACGTTGAGTACTTAAAATCCCACGGGTTTTTTGAGGACGCAAATTATTCACCGGGTTATCCTATTAGAATTTCATTAAATTCGATTACCAAATCAGAATACAAAAATTCCAAACACCAAAGGGAAAAAAGACCACCTGCGATAGAAATCAAAAATGAAGCGATGGATGGAAGAAGGGCCTTAGGGCCCTAAGGCCCTTCTTCCAACCATCGCTTCAAATGCAGTCGCCAGCCACTAGCCAACTGCCAGACACCTTTTGGACAACGATTAGGATTTAGGAACGCCAAATGAGAAAATCGGAAGAGGGAAAAATTGTTTTCTTCTTCTTGTATTGATTCATTTATTTGAATCGAGTTCTGTGGAAACCGGTCAAGCGACATGACAAAATCTATAGAATGAGGTCTATCTTACAAGTTCAAGAAATATCTTCCTCCAAAATGTCGTCGTATGTTGGTTTAATTGACCGGCTTTTACAGAACTCGGTTCATTTGATATAAGAGAAATATGAAAAATGAAGAGACAAGATTGAAAAATAATTCTATCGATTCATTCATAATTACAATTTGGCTTTCAATTACATGTCAAAAGAACCATAAATTAAAATTTTTGTGAAAATCATCGTCAGCCAAAAGAAGCCAAAAAATACGGCTTAATTCAGCTTTTGTGTTTTGGCTGATAGCCGAAAGTATACAGCTTTGAAAAAGATGAAGCCAAATATCCCAAAAATACGGCTTTCGGCTTTTGGCTGGCTGCAACACCCCACACCCTGATTGAAATTCAAACCAGGCAGCGCTAGCGTTGCGCTGCAGCGGGGAAAAATTGTAAGAGGTATTAAACAGGGCTGGCAGAATGGGAACGTAACCGGGAACGGTGTCGCGGATGCGAGCTTGAATAGAGCGCAGCACCAGTTCCCAACCAGCTGACTGATATCCAGCCAACTGGGCGGGAAAATTATGTAACAAATAATGACTATAATAATAAGAAAAGAAAAGAACTCTGTATTTTCCTATTGTGAATAATAAATTTTGTGATCAATGTTAATGATATGTATTTTCAATTCGCGATGAATGGCGACAAGCGGAAACAGAACATAACCAGTATTTTTCAGACTCCGGAACCGTAACGAGAACGAAACTTTATTTTCTGATTGATCGGGAACCGTTCCCGGGAATGGAACGGAACGTGAAAACTCAGAGAACGGATAATTGACGGGAACCGCTCTCTCGTTCAAAGTGAGAACGAGAACGGGACGGGAACGATAAAATTGTTACCGTTCTTTGTTCTTGTCCGGAGCTGGTTCATTTCTTTCCGGAGCCGGTTTATTTCGTTCCGGAGCCGGAACAGAGAACGGAACGGGAACAGAACGAGAACATTATTTTTAACCTGAGAACGGGAACGTATCGGGAACGGTATTCACAATTTCAGAAAGTGGGAACCGGAACAAAACCCGGGAACGGTTCTCTACTGCAAATTTGAGAACGGTTTGAAAACGGGAACCGTATAGATTGCTGGGAACAGAACCGGAACACTTGTCAAAAAGTACCGTTCTGCCAGCCCTGGTATTAAAACCATATGGCCGTACATGGGAGAAAAATGGAAAAATTGAATTAACACTTGAACAAAGCAAATTTGACTTCTTGACAGCTCATAAAAGATGTTCACAAACGCACGTTCTACAAATTGTATGAGATGACAAAACGTTTGATTCTCCTTCTTCATTCAAGAGATCATGGCAAATTTTTCATTTTCCTCCCATATACGGCCTTAGTTTTGATACCTCTTACAATCTCGGCAAAAATACCACAACTGTCGAACAAATCACGCGCGTTGTTAGCGATCCAAGCGGATGCCCGGTTTGAATGTTGAATTACCAATCGTCAACCGGTCCTGGTATGGTATCTATGAAATACAGGGAAAATGACAGAAAATAATGATAAATTCATATTATTTTTGCCTGAATGTTGACTGTAATTAAAGTTTGTGCACTAATTGTTTATTTCGAAGTGTATTTTCTCTGATATGGATCGATTTTCCATGACGTCACATTTCCAACTCTCAACTGTTTCCGCAATTTCGTCGGTATTCACACGACTCCATTAGTGACGGACTATTGGTTACGTGCCTGTGACTTCCAGAAATAACAGCATTGTAGTTTGTGAACAGACAGATACCGAGCTCTCTCTCATAATTTCCGACAAAAAGAAGGTCAAATTTATAGATAAGAGGTTGTGAAGCAGACTAGCAACTAACGGGAACAAATAAGAACCATTTCTCAATTTGTACTTGAAAAACTGAGGACCCTCTGAAATTCATTTTTTCCAACAGATGTGATACAAATTAGACGTTCGATGAAGTTGGTCAAAAATATCACCAAAAAGTCAAATATTATGCGCACAGGTGGTGTTGAAGAGTTACAATTTTTGTACTGGTAGGAGAAAAATTTTGCCAAATCCTCATCAATTTGTGACTTTCGGTAACAAAGCAACAATAATAAACTATAATTAATAAACTTAAAATCTCAAATTTTCATATATATTTCTTTAATGTGAGATGTTTTTGTGCTCGTACGTTTGAGAGTTCTCAAACACCCAAAGATACGACCACTAGAGGTCAATGTCAAAACTTCGCATTACTATTCTTTCATACTAATACTTGTTTGGTACCTAATTCTACTCTTGCACACATTTTGAGAGAAATCATCTCTTAGAACTCACAATCTAGCGGTTTCATAGTGATTGCACTACCTCTTACAATTGTACAAGAATATTCTTACCGAGGTTGAAGTGATAACTGTATCCTCTGTCCACCATTTGAAGAGAAAAGAAAACAATTTATGTATATAGGCTACTATTTAGATTCTGCAGACAAAAGGGAATGAAAAAAACACTATAAAATCACGACTACAACATTCATTAGGTCTTCTACTCAGTACTATCTATATTATTAACTGCTGACATTCTTAAGGGATATTTCCAAAATTCTACTCAACATCAAGCCAAACAATTAATACACGTGTCTTTTAAATTGTGGTCTACATAATACGAGTAAATTTAAAGAAAGAAATAAAACAGAGAGAAAGAGAGAGAGAAGGAAGTGATTGTGTCCTGCAAGTATTACTCAATTTTTAGTTATACTTAGTTTAGGAATTTATTTTTTTAACATATTATGCAATTTGATTCTAGCTTACTGTAGACGTTTTCTCAATTCACATTTTGTACCCCTACCTGCAAATAAACCCAGGCTGTACATTAGATATCTTGGAGCCGATTTTTGAAAGCGCGCGTAAAACCTTCCCCTTTTTACTAGAGCTAATTAGGTCACGTTAATATCCCAATGGAGTGAACAAATTTCAAAATCACCTGATCTTGATTCGCCTCCAAATACCAATAAGTTTGCGACTAAACGTCGATAATGAAAAAAAAAAGAAAAAAAAAAATTGAATGATAAATAATAAAAAGAAACCAAAGAGAAGAACGGAGGGAAAAAAAGAGAAGGAAGGTATCCTAAAAAATTACTGTAATTTTTTATCAGCCGCTGCGGCACACCTGGCTTAACTACAATAATCCATACAGAACAAAAAACAACTAAATAAATGAAATGATAATAACAATAAGGGTAGTAATCATAATAAAAAAGAATAATAATGATAATCATAATGATAATAATAATTTATAACAAGAGTAACAGAAAGAAAACTCTGATCTAGATAGCCTACGCGGTAAAGATGTACTTTTATTTCAGTACGATAATAAAAGTTTAAATATTTTTTCGAAAAAATTTTTATACCTATTAAAGGAACCGCATCCGATGTGGTGGGCATCGATTCGGCGACAATATTGAGAAACACCGTTAGAGATAACAAAATGGTAACGCCTGAAATATCGGATCAAAATGCATTATGCGCGTATTTACAGCATTATTTTCTCCATTAAAACAAAAAAGTCATTTTTTATCACTTTATTTAATATTTTAATATACAATATTGGATTTATTTTGCGTATTTTCTTTCGCTGGGGGTCAACTACCGCGATACCTTTCTTAGAAATCATCTTCTTTCTCTTTCTAAAATTTTCCATTATAATCTTAATCGAGTATCGAAGACTCGTAAAAGGATATCATGCGACAAATATAAGATATCATCGGTTTGATTGAGGAAGCGAATGCGTATTTAAGTATACATTCTTATTCCTCTCGATCACATTGCGATGCTATCAAACAATATGGGTTGAATAAACTTTCCTCATTTATACTGAATATATATTGCTCTTGATGCTGCGGAATAAAAGAGGCTCATTAAATGAGCAAAGTCAGTGACTTCTCCTCATAACGATTCCCAAAATTTAACTTCGATAACGATGTTATTTTTTTCTCTATTTTTCTTTCAAGCAAATCTGCTTGTGTACCGTTTTGATCTCGTTGAAAATTTTTTTACTTTTCTGTTGCGGGTACAACATCATGCAGCTATATACTTAGGTATACGATTGTAATGTATTCAAATTCGATCTTCGTCATCTCGAGATAAATTCGAAATAAAATTTACTTCGCAAAATTGGTTACATCGAATATAGGTACCGTTACACTGCTGCATAATTCAATGTAAGTTACTACCTGTTACAAATGAAATCTAAAAAGACTCTCTGGAAAACGAAAATTTGATATTGACTATCTTGATACCTACATATTATTTTTGACTAAATGTATTCCGTACGCTACGCGTCAGACTCTTCTGTTGCTTTTGTACATCTTGTCTTTATAAACAGAATATTTAGGTGCGGGAGTCTTTATGACTGTGTAGAAAAAAAAGGAAGGAACTTTAATGCTCACATATTATGTATTGAAACGAGAAGACAGAGAAATAAGATACAGCTTCAATGGAGCTACATAATTATGACAAGAGAAGGCTCGGAAATATTTAGAGACCCCAATTTTTAACTATTTTGTCCCATTGAACAGGTTCCCTGAGTTCCTCGTTCAACTTCGTTAAGGAAGCAGTCGCTATTTTCAAGTCTCTGAAGTAAATAGGAAGTGAAGACATACACCATTTTGGATCTTGGAAAAACCCTCCAAGGTACAACGCATCTCGCATAACATCGCGGATACAATGAAAAACCCGAAGTTTGCCGCTCCGCGATGTTACGCGAGACGCGTTGTACCTCGGAAGGTTTTTCTAAGATCCAAAATGGCGTATTCTTCACTCCCTATTTAGCGCTCTATCTGAAGTAGGTCACAGTCATTCATGACGTCGTCTTCGTTTAGCAATTTCGCTAAGCGAATTTCAAAATGATCCCCCGCTTCAACACCTATCTATGTCAGAAATCGATTCGAGATCAAGAACTCTTTCCTAATGCACCCCAGTACAAAACATTTAAGATTAGATGCTCTCAAAAAAACGATCTATGGCTTGTAGCAATGGACCCAAAATAGCTCATCAAGATTCAGATATGAGTCCCTCATCTCCCCCTGGACCATACAACAAAAGAAGTCAGAAACTGACGGCAGAAGTTGGGCACTTTTTCAATACCACATTTATCTTGAAAATTTGTATTAGAAAAAAGAAGCCTTACGTGGTAGTTGAACAAGGGCGAAAAAGCTATCTTAGACAATAAAATCAATGGCACACCTATTTTCGGGTCAAAATGTCAATAGGGAGGAGGCCAGAAGTTAAGTAGGAGGATACGGGTGGCACAAAAAGTTTGGGATTGATAAAACAAATCGGTACAAATCAAGAACGGCAATCTCCTCTTTAAATCGATATTCTGAAAAACCACCCAAAGACATACACATGATATATAATGTTTTTTTAAGGCAAGAATTTTTTTCCAAGTATGTAGTGAGCCTCATCTTAATCACCATCTTTTACGAATTGTAAATTGAGGATTATGGCTTATGTATTCTGGATTAGAGATTGTGGATTATAAATGAGGAATCATAGATCATCAATTAGGGATTATGGATAATGAAATGGGGATTGTGGATTGTAAATTGCAGCTTGTGGATTATGGATTGTGGAATATGAGTTGTAGAATGTAGATTATAGATAGTGGATTGTACTTTGTAGATTTGTAATTATGAATTATAAATTGAAGCGCTGCGTGGAAAAAGGGCTTCCGTCTAATGCATTTCTTATAGAACGGAGGCCCTTTTTCCCCGCAGCGCTTCAATTATGGATTATTTCTACCCGCCAATTTCCAATAGATGGCTAGGGTGTCAATGCCGGTAAAAACTTTAAAAATAGAAAACCCAGGCCCAAACTGCAAATTTTCAAGAGAGGATGCCAAGGCACAGTAAAGATATCAACCAGTTTAAACCTCTTTGTGACGTCATCAACATTTGTAATGTCAAGATTCCTCTCTTTTTCTCATTTGGACCGTAGCAGATTTTTTTATTATATTGCATGATATGCCTAGTTTAAGCTTAGTACAGCCTGGTACAGGGCCAATTTACTCTAGGGATCCCAAGTCCATCAACAGGGGAGGGCAACTCGTCCTCGCGAATATCCATTAGTGGAATGGGGGTAGGGTGCCGATAGAGACATTAAAAATATCAAAAGAAGTAGGAAAAGGAGAGATGAAGAGGGGTAAAAATTCTGAAATTGTATAGGTTTAAGTTGACGTCAAATAGGGCGCACATTACAAACCTGAATCGTTTGAAGGAGGAATAATGGCTTTGAGGTTAGTATAACATGGATTATAAAAATTTTCCCCCGGATACGGGTTGGCTCTTGGCAACTTGTCATGGAAGGTAGAGGAGTAAGGTTTTTGTTCAACCCTCAGACGATATCGTAGGATAGGCGAGTCCTTGACCTATTTTTGAGGCTCTGAGCCAACAGGTTACCTAGTATACCTAACTAGTATGCACTAGATGTAGTAGACTTAGAACATGAGCTAGGCTACGATTCTGAAGGCTCAAAGCTCGCATTAACACAGACTACAGGCGAAGACTCTTGGAGACTCAGGTATCAGGGAAGATGGACCAACTAAGAAAAGAAGAGGAAGTATTACAAAAAAATTCTTCATCGGACCCAGTAGTGCGGTGACGCTACTTTTTTTTAAGAGCAACTCTTCGTAACTGATTTTAAGGAGCCAAAATGAAAAGTACGTCATTCTCTTGCCCATCTCATAGGGCTTTTCCAGTATTTCAAATTGCGTACGTATTCTCCTACATAATATCATCAAGTTGGTAGTGTTTCTAACATTGCCCTTATGGCAAACTACTCCAGAATGAAAATAAGTATGCAATACAGCAATACCCATGAGATCAATGTTGGAAAAACTACCAACTTGATAACACGTAGGAGAATACTTATGCAATTTGAGATACTGGGAAAGTCCTATTCGTACAAAGTTGAATTGACGTGCTTGTAAGACTACAATCTGGAGAATGAAGCTGGTGACATGAACTACTGAAGGTGAAAAGTAATCTGATTCCGATGATTCGTTATGCTCGGCAGATTCTTGACGAGGTGGTCACCGCACCACGGATCGCATCCGTGATCTCGGAGTTTAATAATCGTTACGCTACCAAGCCTCAAAATTAGATCGTCAAGTTTCGCCTTCAGATAGAAGTTCCACCCCGCGCGTTGAATTTCCGTCCGGGTCAGAATATTTTTTCGTTGTTTCCTTTTTTCATCTATTTGATTTCAGGGGAACTCCGCACTATTAACCAGCCTTTGAAAAATCTATGACTAGTATATGAAAAATACAGAGGGAAAGTCCAAAAGAGACGAATTGGACAATTGGATCTGTTGCATTCCTTCGAAGAAACCGTTTCTCCAGCTTGTTTCTTCTGTACACTCCCTTTCCTTGCACCCTTCCTACATATACTGAGCAGTCTACATATCTGGCGACGTCATAGGGTGGGAAATTGATGATGTCATCAGAGGGACTTTCCGTACAACGAATAGCAAGGCCACAAAACGCTTCAAAATCTAGAATGTAGGCACTAAAGCCACACACCAGCAGCGGGCGATGATGAAATTAAACCGGCAGCGCCTTAGTCGAAATCACCTCTCGTTCTTCAAAAAGTTATGAAAATCTGCTTCACTGACGCACTCCTTTTCTTGTTTTTCAGGTGCGTATTTTGTCAAAAGGAATTTGAAAGTGGAATGGAGCGTGCCGAGCATATTGGGTTGGCGCACACGAAAGCCGCGCGCGTGGCCCGATATGCTTTCTGCCGGTACTGCTTTACAGCGTGGCGGGACCGGTACGGAAGAAACGAGCATGAAAAAATGACACACACATGGTCGATCCCGGGGACCATGAGCCGAATATGGTGGGACCCTTTTCGATGTCATCTACCATGCGAGGAGGGTAGTGGTACAGATGGACGACATGTCATCGAATTCCATCGGAATGGGACAAATGGTAAGTATATTTCACCCCTTATCGGATCTCAGGGTTTTGGAAAACTACAAAAAATGAGGAAATGGCCGTACAAAGTGCATCTTTGCATTTTTGTGGACCTGGGAGTAATCCAGGGCATTGCACTGAAAAGAGACGAAATTTATTATCAACTATTTACATTTATCTGAAAGTTGTGAACAGTGAGTACTAAGGTTATTCAATTATTTATGTTACAGAGTTATGCGACAACGCGGGACCGTCCCCATTTCGGTGCCCTTTCCATTCACGATCACAAAAGAACCTGTGCGAACATGAGCGTGTCGCGCACAAGAACAAAAAGTGCGCTCAGTAAATCGGAGCCGCGTAGGAAGCCTCGAAAGAATTGAGAGGTTAAAAATAAAGAATAGTTAATTTTTTTTAAATTAAAAAATCGTCATTAATAAAACGTAATATAAAGCCTCGAAAGAATTAAAAATGATAGATTTTGTTGAGACTAAAAACAAAGTAATAATTTTTTTGAAACAATAATTTCTAACCACCTTATCTCATTCCCGGTAAACATTTTTCCAATAGTTTCCCTGGTAATAAGAGGGCAATAGGGGAATAACAGGGTAACCTTGCCCCAATTTTTTCAAAGACCTGATGTTACCCTTTATCTTCCTAATAGTTTCCCGGATGATAAGAGGGCAATAGAGAAATAAGAGAATAACCTTGCCATCATTTTGGCAGGGACCTAATGTTACCTTCTGTCTTCCCAATAGTTTCCCAAGTGATAAGAGGGCAATAGAGAAATTAAAGGGTAATCTTGCCGCCATTTTGGTGGAGACTTAATGTTACCCTCTGTCTCCCCAATGGTTTCCCAAGTGATAAGAGGGCAATAGAGAAATTAAAGGGTAATCTTGCCGCTATTTTGGTGGAGATCTAATGTTGCCCTCTGTCTTCCCAATAGTTTCCCGGGTGATAAGAGGGCATTAGGAAAATTAAAGGGTATCCTTTCCTCCATTTTGGCAGGGACCTAATGTTACTTTCTGTCTTCCCAATAGTTTCCCGGGTGATAAGAGGGCATTAGGGAAATTAAAGGGTATCCTTTCCTCCATTTTGGCAGGAACCTAATGTTACCTTCTGTCTTCCCAATAGTTTCGCAAGTGATAAGGGGGCATTAGGGAAATTAAAGGGTATCCTTTCCTCCATTTTGGCAGCGACCTAATGTTACCTTCTGTCTTCTCAATAGTTTCCCAAGTGATAAGAGGGCAATAGAGAAATGAAAGGGTAATCTTGCCGCCATTTTGGTGGAGATGTAACGTTGCCCTCTGTCTTCCCAATAGTCTCCCGGGTGATAAGAGGGCATTAGGAAAATTAAAGGGTATCCTTTCCTCCATTTTGGCAGGGACCTAATGTTACTTTCTGTCTTCCCAATAGTTTCACAAGTGATAAGAGGGCAAAAGAGAAATTAAAGGGTGATCTTGCCGCCATTTTGGTGGAGACCTAATGTTACCCTCTGTCTTAACAATAGTTTCCCAAGTGATAAAAGGACAATAGAGAAATTAAAGGGTAATCTTGCCGCCATTTTGGTGGAGACCTAATGTTACCCTCTGTCTCCCTAATGGTTTCCCAAGTGATAAGAGGGCAATAGAGAAATTAAAGGGTAATCTTGCCGCCATTTTGGTGGAGACCTAATCTTACCCTCTGTCTCCCCAATGGTTTCCCAAGTGATAAGAGGGCAATAGAGAAATTAAAGGGTAATCTTGCCGCCATTTTGGTGGAGATCTAATGTTGCCCTCTGTCTTCCCAATAGTTTCCCGGGTGATAAGAGGGCATTAGGGAAATTAAAGGGTATCCTTTCCTCCATTTTGACAGGGACCTAATGTTACCTTCTGTCTTCTCAATAGTTTCCCAAGTGATAAAAGGGCAATAGAGAAATTAAAGGGTAATCTTGCCGCCATTTTGGTGGAGACCTAATGTTACCCTCTGTCTCCCCAATGGTTTCCCAAGTGATAAGAGGGCAATAGAGAAATTAAAGGGTAATCTTGCCGCCATTTTGGTGGACACCTAATGTTACCCTCTGTCTCCCCAATGGTTTCCCAAGTGATAAGAGGGCAATAGAGAAATTAAAGGGTAATCTTGCCGCCATTTTGGTGGAGACCTAATCTTACCCTCTGTCTCCCCAATGGTTTCCCAAGTGATAAGAGGGCAATAGAGAAATTAAAGGGTAATCTTGCCGCCATTTTGGTGGAGATCTAATGTTGCCCTCTGTCTTCCCAGTAGTTTCCCGGGTGATAAGAGGGCATTAGGGAAATTAAAGGGTATCCTTTCCTCCATTTTGGCAGGGACCTAATGTTACCTTCTGTCTTCTCAATAGTTTCCCAATCGATAAGAGGGCAATAGAGAAATTAAAGGGTAATCATGCCGCCATTTTGGTGGAGTTCTAACGTTGCCCTCTGTCTTCCCAATAGTTTCCCGGGTGATAAGAGGGCATTAGGGAAATTAAAGGGTATCCTTTCCTCCATTTTGACAGGGACCTAATGTTACCTTCTGTCTTCTCAATAGTTTCCCAAGTGATAAAAGGGCAATAGAGAAATTAAAGGGTAATCTTGCCGCCATTTTGGTGGAGACCTAATGTTACCCTCTGTCTTCCCAATAGTTTCCCGGGTAAGAAGAGAGCAATAAGAAAATTGAAGGGTAACCATGCCACCAGCGGAAGGAGTGCTTCGCCCCCTCCCCTTTGGCCCATTTTCGGCAATAGAACCAATTTCATACCCAGTAATGAATATTTTCACTTTAGATATCATATTCTCAAGCAACTTTTTGAAAAATAAGCCATTTTCTACCTTGTATTATAATTTTATATTTATTAATCCCTAATTCTAACTTAGTTCAAAGCATACTGAATATAATGCAATTCAGTCACCAATTCACCAAGAAATTGACGTATTTCCATCTTTACCTACTTACGAGATAATTCATATTTACAAAATTTCAGCGTCCAACATCTATACCAAACTAGGTCCCCGTAGATAGGTTAGTTAGGGCGCGACAGGAAAGCAAGGTAGCTCAAGATCGTGCCCCGGTAGGGCCAAAACGATAGCTGGTAAAACGCCACTCGTCTTGAGTTTTTTTCTTTTTCAGATTTTCTCCCATACTTCTTGTTACTCTTTTTTTTGTGACCGTAATTTTTATTAATTTATATTAATTTCAATTAAAATGAGAAATAATTGAAGAACGGGATACCTAGGGTAACATATGGGTAATAAATAGGTCACATTATTTGCACTGAAAATGAAGGGGAACTTCGGGGCGATTCAGATTTTTCATATGTTACCCGCTAAAGTAGCATTCCGATTGGTCCTTTGGCATTTATGGCGGTACACATAAGAGTAACAACAGGGACTTTGGAGGGCAGTTTTTCTAGTGGCTACAAAAGGGCAACCAAATATTTACCGGGTTAGGTTCTTAATTGCAATTCAATCAGGAGTCGTATGATGTTTGTGACTCAATCACGTGTAAACTCATCATAAAACTACGCGTTCACGAATAATGAGTCCACTTGCTTTCACGAGAATTTGATCGGATTTTAAACGCCAATTTTTGATATTCTTCGACACGTTGCACCATATTTCGCCATTGTCTACCAACGTTGACACCATCACGATCGTCTTGTCGGGGCCGTTGGTATCGCGAATGGAGCAGCTCCTCCGAAATTTTTTAGAGCCCATGATTCGTGATTTAAAAAGAAAATTACTAGAAATCATACAATCATAGATAAGATCCCGTCATTCGATCTCTTTTGCGTGTGATGGGATGAGCTCATTGAGATTTCGTAAAATTACACTGCGTAACAATTCAAAACTTTTTGAAAATTACTTGAATAAGAATAGACGATTCTTGAAGTATTTTTTACACTGAAGAGACAAATTTACAGATTTGAGACCGTAAAGAAGCCTACTGGAGTAAATTGTAATGTGTACAAGGGACTTTGAACATTTTTGAGGTCTTAGAGGCCCTAAAACTCTTTGAAAAGAGGCGTTCCAAGATCTTGTTTGACTTTCGTCTTTGAATATTAAGGTCCTGCGGAGTACTACTAATCAAGTGAGCAAAAAGTAAATCACTGTATCCTTAAATTTTTCTAATTCCTGCAGCAGATAGTAAACGGAAATAAATGAGGAGGTCGAAGTACATCAAAACGGTACGATAAATGATTATTTGAAGAAATTTACCGTACCCAGCGGGTAAGGCCGTAGACATACTGTCATGGTAGTACAACTCGATTCTTTTCAACCTTCGTTTGGTCGGAAAATTACATGTGGGCGACGAAAAGTCAAGTCTGCAATATTTCAAACCATAATCTTATATTTGTCACATTTTGTAGGCCTAATTCTGAAAACTTTATAACGACAAAACGGAAAACTTTCAAAGGCTAAAACTTCGTGAAACTAGGTACTTTAAACTGACAAAACACCGAAATGTAAAGTTTGGTATCAATGGAGGTTTTACGATGATGATAGAACTTATAATAATTATAACTTTCTTTTCATTCTTCGAAAGGAGAGAGCGCGTACTTTACGAAATTTTTCCGCTTCGGAGTTACGCGAGGTTTAAGATTAGGTTTTCTCGAGGCTAAACAACATTAATCAGCTATCAGCAACTTGAATAGGGAATTAAAGAAGGGTGAAAAAAAAAAAAAAAAAAAAAAAACGTCGTCGTCGTAATGCAAATATCTTATTTTGTTTCCGCAGGCGTTATATAGTTTTTATACAACGTAATTTAAATAATCCGTACTGTATTTAAAGCACAAACACGAAATCAAAATGCATGTCGTGCATTAAAAAACGATTAACGTTTATTTAACTTGCAGGACAAAGGCAACAAGATACGTGTGACACAGGAAAAAAAAATTACATAAGAAGTATAGTACTATCCAGAGATTTATAAGTGGTCACGAAATAGTGCACTAGATTGGATTAAATAAAGAGGAAATAACGAAGAAAGAGGTCACGTGAACTCGAACGAGAATTCGACCAATTCACAAATGACAATTCGTACCACATGGAATCGAAGCACTAGAATTTTTATCTCATTTCATTCGTATTGGGACTGAATTCGCGTGGCTGCAAAAAGGTCGAACGAAGAATTATCCTCACGCGTGACCAGTCAGTTGTCATTTTGTCGATCATAACTCGTAACTAAACCAAATACATCTTAATTCTGTTTCAATGATATTTTGACATCGATTTAAAAGGAAAATTTGAACTCCCTCTCGGACGTATCAAATTGCCTTACCGATCAAACGAGACTAAGATATCAATATTAAACATCCAAAACACGACCAATTGATACAAAAATTTACCGTCACTGGCACAATGCAACGGGGCAAAACGGAGTCTAAGAAATAAAAGACGTATTTTCGCAGCCCTAATACAGTCAGTCGTAGACGCGTTTTTCCTCTTCTCTTTTTGTAGGAAAAAAAAAAAAAAAAAAAGTAAAACTATCTGAAGCGTAAAATCTTTAAAAGTATAAAATCTACGGAAAAAAATATAATAATGAAACTAGTCGAACGTACAATGACTTGAGACAAAATTTTTTTTCCTGTAAAAATTGTTTGCGCTTTCCTTCTTTCGGGATAGTACTCGGTATACCCGTAAAAAATTACTATTGCACAAGGTGCTGCAGTTGCCTCACACGATTTCAGAAAATATTCCCACGTTCTAAAATTTCTCGCGTTTTCCCCAATTAAATTATAATTTTACTGCGAGAATAACGCTATCGTAATATAAAATTGAAAATTTGTTGACAGAAATACGTCGAAAAGAAAAAAAAAGATGCGAGAGAGAAAGTACAAAATTACAAAAATTGTAAATAAATTTGGCTCGACGAGCACGAGCGTTCATTATTTTACAGAACCGTTTCCGAGAAAGCAAATGCGACTAAGTTTAATAATATTCAGAAGGAAGGAAAAGCGAGAAAACGGGGCACTAAAATATTTGTCAGTATGAATCACGTGTGAACGAACTGATGACAATTGTTTACTGTGAAAATAATACACCGGAACTTTTAATGATTTCTTCAAGAGCTGGACGTTTTTCTCTCGTTCCGCTTTTGCTCCACTTCCTCCAAAGAAAAGGTCCACTCCGACAAGACGGGCTACAAAGTCAGAAGTTTCGGTTGTTTAGTAATGAACGAATGTCCTATGCTTTCACTGTCCGTTTGACCTATATTTACCATCAAACTCAACTTCATATTCATCGAGTTTTTCTTTGTGAAGAAACGGGGGGCGGCGTACCGGTAGGGTTAAAATTTTATATTGTAACCAAGTAAGCTCTAATTTTATAATTCTTTTACCGCGGTGATTGACGCTTCTAAAGAATTCTTGGTACAAAATAGAGAGTAAATGGAATATGAGAAAAGTGTAGATGTTTTGTGAATACTTATGAAACATGCTCAGTTACAAAAGACACAAGAACAACCCTAAAATAGGACAATTGATGGACGACGTGGGTGACGAGAGGAAAGTTACCTTAAATCGATCTGAATCAATTTTTATGAGAGATGACTTGTAAAAAACTCTACGCTTTACAAATTTTGTTCCAATTTATCTCCTAGATTGCTTGGTCACCAAGTTATTTTGAGAATAATCATTGAACAGTCAAACAGGAAAATTCTCGTCTTTAATTTTGCCGATTGTAACGCACCTAGCGGATAAGTGGTCCTAATAAGGTCAAACAGAATCGATACGATTTTTAAAATTAAGCTTAAACACTTGGAATGCAACCAGTGTTGGCATCGGGGTTTTCCGATTCCCTTTCCCGGGAATTTCATTTTCATTCCCGGTTCATTTTGGCCGGGAATGCCCAATTTTGAGGAATTTTTTTTTTTTTCATGAATTGATCGCTGGTACTTTGATAGGCTGCATACTGTATTGATGAGAAATTAAAAAAACAATTCTATGTTTGTAAGTTAATGAGCTTGATCATCACAGTTTCACAGAACAATACAGTTTTTGTAACAAACAGGAACTCAATGGCGTAACACGTGACATACTTAGACATAAAAAACATGATAAAAGTGGCTGTAGTAAGTAAAGAAAAGAAACTAGTATTTTTCTTTTCTCTCGGGAGTCAAGATCTATTTATCACCAAAAAAGTTTGGCAATGATGGGAAAATTTTTGTATTCAACGCTCGAAATCCAAATTGCAGGCAATTCCCAATTGGGATTCCCATTCCGCGGTGAAGCAAAGTCATTTACCGCACCACGGGATTGGCAAAATTTCTTTGGGGGAAAAAAATCGTGTTCTCGGGATGGGGACTCCCGGCAGAAATTCATTTCAAAATAGACGTCACATCCCTGTACCCCACATTTGTATTGACGCAAGACTTTAGATGCCACGTGGTTTTTCATTTTCCTCGTCACTTTCCATCAATTTTCACTACTGTTTACGATCAAATTTACTATATTTACGGATTAAGGCACCCCTATTTCCTTGTACAGGGCATAGCTCGCACAGCACAGCACCAGTCCAGTATTTGATCATGAGTTTTACGTGTGAGTGAAAATAATAATAATGATAATGACGTCATCATGATTTATGAATCATGAATTGATAGCTTGATAAGACTCCAGACACTCTGTAGACTGTTGTGAACATGATTGTGGACTATAACTTGCAGCGTTTCAGCTCACCAGTTGCAAACTGGCCTTGAAAAATGGAGCTGGGAACTTTGGGTATTTTTTTGCTGTGAACACATCCCGTGAAGAGTGGGCACCCCCTCCCACAATCCTTCACGGGAATTTCTCAGCCCAACACTGGTTTTATATACATATGCTATCATGGGAAAACCTTCAAAAAATACATTAATTGTTGATTTGCAAATGGTATTTGATTCAACAGGGAGAAATTTGATGAATTCATGGAAAGAGTGAACAATTCTCGATTTTTTTGAGCTAGATCTTGTCAAAATTGATCAACTACAAAGCGAGTTATAAGCCCAACCGTTTGAGGGGGGGAGGGGGACAAAGTCAGAGGACAAAGTGCGGTTCATGCAAATTTACTTGTACATGTTTTCTTAGTGTTTCTCCACAACGGTGAGTGCATTTGTCCGTCCTTGACAAAGTGGTTAATTATCCCGGCCTGATACTAGGGACGAGCATGACAGAGGCTTGCAGTGTGACAAAGAAGCGACAATAATAATTATTATACAAGATACATGACTACAAAACATAAGCGTGTTTCATAACAACGCAACATCGATGCAACACGCGCAATTTGTGAATGTACAACATGATGGAAATTGAGTGATAAAATAGGAACCAGTCAAAACTTAAGTAGTGTTGGGTAAGAACCGGTATTTTTTATCAACAATTGTAATAACCAATACACCGGCTGTTCCATCAAAAGATAACCAATTAAGCGGTTAATAACCGGTTAAGTGTTGCAAACAACCGTGTAGGAGCGCTAAAGTTGTTTAATAGAAAATAATAGGCACAATATAGAAATATGGTTAGCGAATTATAGTAGGCCTATACTAATACATTTTGTACACTATCTAGATAGAAATAAAATGATACAAAAAAGAAAATCTAATTTTTGTATTTGTACATCAGTATGTACCCTGTCTATAGAAATAAGAACAACAAACAAACACTGCCCTAGTCGACTAGCCGAGTAATTGTATTAACAACTCCACTGACATTCGACTTTGAGCAATTATTATAGAAAAAGTGCCTCATATACATGTTGAAAATTGGTTCAATAATGAAGCAGTTTTTGTGATTGCCTAAGTTATAGTACTTACTGTTATAGTGCGCTAACCCAAAATGGGAAATTGCAATACTGCAGTCGGTGCACCGGTTATTCATTCATTATAGAACAAAGCCTGAACAGCAATTCAGTCAACGTGGTTAGACATCTCATTGGTTAATGTCAACTGCAGTAAATTCCGTGTAGTGTTGGGCATACTCCGATTTTTAACCCGTTATTTTATTTTGAATAACCGTAAAAAACCGATTATTTTGTTGATAAAAATAACCTACGAGTATTTTTGTAAACACCAGTTAACCGTCGCACTAAGCATTTGCCTTTAAGGATCAGGCAAAACGTATCTTTTGTATAATTAATTCATAAAAATCACGGTACACTAAAGAGGTATCGACACTTGCCTATATTCACCATTACTAATATGCTGTCACGAGAAATGATGTACTTGAGTGTTTTGCCACTATGTAGCGCCAATGATCCGTTCCCCGGTTATACATAGTCTTAAGTAAATTCACTGTTTTTAAAAAAAATGTAGAAGAGTCAGAAATTGACCAAAAAATCTGAAACTTGCTGAGAATAAACTACTCATTATGCTCTACAAATTGAAAAAAAAAATTATTCTCATGTGTAAATTTCTTGATTTTTTATAACTCTTGGAAATTTGTCAGTACTAGGGTACCTCCAGTAAGGTAACAACGCTGGTGGGGTACAGAAGGCATTCATAACGGCGCAGCGAACGCAGCAGAATTATGTATGAACTACATTATTTTGTGTGACAAGAATTTTGTATAGTGTCAATACCTCTTTAGTGTACCGTCATAAAAATACAGTCAACAGGTATTTCAAACGCCGGTTAACCGGGTATTTCATCCTCTTTGTTCACGTGACGTCACTAACTGCTAACATCGAGCAATTTTGATCGATAGTGCGCGATATTCTGCGATAGTATCGCAGAATTTTGCGATAGTATCATGCAATGGTGCTTAGAACATTATCGACTCCTTCACTGTTTTTAAAAAAATGTAGAAGAGTCAGAAATTGACCAAAAAATCTGAAACTTGCTGCGAATAAACTACTTATTATGCTCTACAAATTAAAAAAAAATTATTCTCATGTGTAAATTTCTTGATTTTTATAACTCTTGGAAATTTGTCAGTACTAGGGTACCTCCGGTAAGGTAACAACGCTGGTGGGGTACGGAAGGCATTCACAACGGCACAGCGAACGCAGCAGAATTATGTATGAACTACATTATTTTGTATAGTGTCAATACCTCTTTAGTGTACCGTGATAAAAATACAGTCCACAGGTATTTCATCCTCTTTGTTCACGTGACGTCACTAACTGCTAACATCGAGCAATTTTGATCGATAGTGCGCGATATTCTGCGATAGTATCATGCGATGGTGCTTAGAACATTATCGACTCCTATAAGGATACACAGGGAACATTTCGATCATTTGTTAGTATTTCAAAATGAGAAATAAATAAGGAATTCAACATTGATAATCAAGATCTGGAAGATCTCAAGTATTTGAGAATGTATTTTTTGTTTCTCACTTTATTCTTCTATTCAAATATGAGCAAATGATCGAATTCAATTTTTCTTCTCATGGAAAAGTCTGTGTAAAAAAAGTTTGTTTACTTTCCCTAAGCACCATCGATCACAAATCTCGAAATTATTTTGAATACAACGATGCTGTGACGTAGGCGTGAACAAAGAGGATTACCGGTTAACCGGGTATTTTATTGCCGGTTAACCGGTTATTTTTATTAAAAAGTCACCGGTTAACCGGTTATCAAGTTTTTAAATAACCATATAACCGGTTAATCAAAAATACCGGTTTTCCCCAACACTAATTCCGTGGTTCTTTGTTCTTTGGTTTAGTTTACATTTGGGCCACGCGCCACAGTCGAGTAGTAGCTGCTGAGCTGCGCTCTTCGTTATTAGGGGATTGAAAGTGTCTTTGCAGTTTTGCGCGTATTTTACTCATTATTCGAAGTGATAAGGATTTTTCCGTCTAGTTCTTCTAGATTGTTCGAGAATACAATTGAAGCGCTGCGTGGAAAAGGGGTCCTGTTCCATTAGACGGAGGCCCCTTTTCCACGCAGCGCTTCAATTTCATTTCAATTATGTTCGTTTTCCTGTATAGGAAAGTACCGCCGGGTCCTTCTTGATTATTCATGTCAGTAGTCGGTTAAATACTCGGTTAATTTTCAAGTGTAATTGACCGGTTAAATCAGGTTATTCAGAGAGGGAATAACCGGTTCAATCAGTTACATAACCGGTTATGCCCATCACTAAACCCAAGTATCTCATAAACAGAGCGCGGATTCTTAGGCATTTGTACGTTTTTTTCCTTAAGGGGCAAACGACTAAAAATCAAATAGAAGTCCGTCTCATAACGTACTGACCCTTGGAAAAAATTTTTATGTTGCCTAAAAAATGCCTAAAATGAAATAAATGCCTAAAATAGCGTTATTGCCTAAAAATGCCTACAATCAAAAAAATTGTAAAAAAAAATCGAATATTATTGAAATGGTGCATTCTATGTTGCGAGTCATTTTAAATAAGTGATTAAACAAAAATTACAGACACGCACACTGACTCGAGCTCTGAAGATGAACTAGATGGTTGTTTGAAACTCGAGTCAGTATCTTGATAATGTACGTGTGCGTGTCTGTAATTTTTGTTTAATCACTTATTTAAAAAAATTGAAAGCATTCAAAAACGAAATTCGACGAGTAAATAAATGACAAGTACATAAACAGACAACGCGCTGATGAATTATAGGACGTGCTAATATTAGGTAAATTCTTGTTTATATTCCAACACAGCCCTGCAGAGATCCTTCTCAGACTACAAATTGATTTTAACGGATAGAAGGCACGCTTTCACTGAAGAAAATTTAGAAAAACACATCATCGTAATGTTTAATTCGAGATATGAATAATATCGTTCTACGTTAATTTTCTCAATTTTACATAACTTTTCTCCATTTTACGTTACTTTTCTCGATTTTTATATTACTTTTTTTAGTAATTACGATCATTTTTTGAATTCTTAATACATTTTTGACAATGTTGCCTAATACTGCCTAATTTATCATTTCAAGTGCCTAAAATTACCTTTTTCACTGCCTAAAAATCCGCGCTCTGCTCATAAACTTGTGATGAATTTCAAACATGTTCAAAAAGAAAGTATGTTGCAATTTCATGATGTTGCACATTCATAGGTTGCACGCGTTGCACTGATGTTGCGTTATTGTGAAGCATGCCTAGCCCAACATCAAAAGAGTAAGGAGTCAGCAACCCAGCTGCAGTTGCACGTTGTGTGTAGGCGTAACACAGTATTGATCCCCCACCAAAGCTTAAATTTTCAAGGGACTAATGAATTAGTTATTCAAAAATAAGGTTTCTTCCCAACTTATTGCTGCGTCTTGTTAAAATGATTCAACCAATTGCGTACTAGACAGAATACTTGCATTGTCAAAATAATCGCTTTGTTGGATACAACCACAAGAGTGCGCTATAGGGTGTGTAACGGAAAGTGAACGATGTTTGATGTTCTCTCCCATTTACTCACTATTGCAACGTCGTTTGATCCTTCCGCTAGTCACTATCACGTTAAAAATGGCGGCCCGGCTGACCCGTATTGAACTATACTGTCTTATTAACGTAGATCAGATAGTTCATGACTCTCATGAGAATCAATTCCTTGTTTAAAAACTGTAGCAGTAAGATGGGATAAAACAAACTGAAACAGTCTGCACCGTGCCTATGGGGTTAGCTATGTGGATTTTGTGCCGTTACAATAGAACAATCCATTAAACCTTATTTACAGACTAGTTAATCAGAGCTTAGGTCTTGCTGTGATTTGTATGAGAATCTAGATATCTATGACGAGAATTTCCCAGCTTTTATGATTTAGAAGTTTTAATTTGGACCAGTCATCCGTGTGGAGCGCTAGCAGGCGGATCGAGTATATTTTTGTAATCCAAATTGAATAGCGCTAGCATCGTATCAAAAAGATTACTACCAAAACTAGGGTTAGATGTACAGATATAAGGTGATAGTTGACATTATTTTTAAAAATCTTGAAAGTAAATACAACGAGAATAAAGTTTGTAGAGTGAACAATTTCCTTCCAGATGGTACCTAATTATTCCATCAAAATTTGAACCATTTTTTCCCCCTTCAAAATGACATAGCTTCCTGAATCAACTATCAATAATCTACCTAATGACAGAGCCTTGGACACAAGAGGTTCTAAGAACAGCGATTCTAGAACAGTACAAATAATAAATGGGCACAAATGTATCAATCTTGTGAACTAGAACCACCATGCTCGGGACTGAACTCCTTGTAAACTATTTAAACTTTTTCTCAATATTTCAATTAAGTCCCCGCTACACTCTCACGACCCCGTTCTTCTCTTCCTCGACTGAGTGACGATACACTACCTCAAGAAGTATTTTACATGATTTGTCAGAATTTGGTAGATTCGCAGTCTTTAAGAAAACTTGATTCGCAATTTTTGTAATCCAGTACTTTCTCCTCTTTTCGAGGTCAAAATAGAATCAACTAATCGTACTCGTGAGCTTGAGTGACCTTAGGTATAGGTCTTGAAAATTTCAAAAGGATTAATAGCCGAAAATGATACGTACACGAATGATTGGACAAATGGTGATGGGAAGCAAGCCTGGATTGGACTTGAAAGTTTCCACATTTCGGGGGCGGGATATATTGTGGAATATTGAAAGGGTTAGTAACCTGTGCCATGGAAAATCACCTCTATCTTCAAATGGAAACTTCGTACAGAGAAGTGAAAAATGGATGAATGAGGGCTGACAATGTTGATTTGTAAATGAAGAAATTGATTCCTTTATTTGTACAGAATTTAATATGTGTCATCGGATTGAAAAATTATTTTTAAAGACGATTCATTTTAGTAATGTCAATTGTATCAAGTATAAATAATCATTAGAAGTTTTTCTTCTGGTTAGGGGAGACACACAAATAATATAGTCATAAAGACGGACCCATTCAAGAATAGCCAAATGCACAGTCACGGAAAATCATGAATAGTATGACTGCAAACTTTTCCAACCAATTAATTGTTTGAAATTTTATAATGGATGATAATGGGGTAAATAATAAATCTTGTTTCAATGATATTTCAAAATACGATAAGCACCACAGAGGAAAAGATGTACGAGTAACTATTTACGCAGCGCACTTACTCACACCAGCCTCATTTTTTGCGAAAAATGAGAACTAAAATTTCGTAATCACTACACAGATTACATAGGCCTAAATCACACTTCCTCTTTAATTTGAAAATTTCTCTCTCTAGTTTGTAGCCCTTACTGTCTAATATTCTTTTCATTATATTTTACGAATACTAAAACATCATCCGATGAAAAAAACAATGTGGTCCAGTCTTGTACGATTTTTAAAAGTTTACGTAGGATAGGTACGTACTCGAGTGATTTTTCGCGCATAAAGTTCGTAATAACCGATTAATTAATCAAAATAATGAAGCGAAAGCATTACTGTAAATGTAGAAGCCCAATAAATTTTTAGAGAACTGACGAAAACTGAAATACGGAACGGGCTTAGGTACGTTGTCAAATAGAGAAAAGTTTCTTCATTACTGAAACGTAAGTCTTATACCATGTTGAAAGGCTAATGAAGTTCTCGCGGTAACATAAAGTCTTTTATAACTTTTCAAAAGTGCAACACATCGTTATCCACGACGCTGCTCAACATGGCGCATCGTTCGTGGGTTGCTTTATGCTCATCCACCCCGACGGTTCGCTCCATTTTTAATAATGACTTCCCACTAATAAGAAAGAAATTTTCGAAAAAATATGTGTTCTTGCGGTATCTGATGTGTCCTAATCTACGCTCAACATTTTTGCCCTCGTCAAAAATTCATTAGAAAGCTACTTTCGATAATTATCTCCATAATTATAATACGAGAGCCAAAAAGCTGCGCGAAAATTTCGATAATCAAACACAAGGACCGGACGAACAGGAATCGCGAAATTTCATCCTAGCACCTGATAAAGGTAATATTTGTATCGAGCACAAGCGAACTTCTGATTGAGCGAAAGAAAATTTAAAAAGTTGAAAAAAGGAAACACTATGTAAGTTCGAAGCATCTTCTTCAGAGAAATTAGAATCGTATTTTTTGATGATTTTCATTCTTAATTCAACTTTCATCGAAGAATATTAATAAGTAAAATAAATGAATAAATAAATAGGTGAGTAACAATGCCAAATATCTTTTGTTATTGTCATAATGGCTTCTTCCTTGATACTACAGTGGAAACTCTTTATAACGAACCCCTATATAACGAATTCCTCAAAATTACGAATTTTTCCTCGGTCCCTCCCCCTTCAATGAATTTTACGTGTTAAAAAATCTCTTTATAACGAACAATTCACTCTATATAACGAATTTTCTACAGAAATCTTGTCATTTTTTCCAAAAAAATGTCGATTTCTGGCCTGAATTCAAACTTTTTTCTGAAAATTCTGATTCTTTGGTAAACATTTGAATATTTTCTCCAGAAAATTTGAATTTTGACGAATGTTTCAACATTTCCTTCTGACAATGTCAACTTTCAGGTGAAATTTGAAAATTTTTATCATTCAAAATGTGGAACTTCACAAAAATAAGAAAAAAAAATGAATTTCTTTTTAACAAATTTTCTATATAACGAATTTTTTTTGTGGTCCCTTCAGATTCGTTATATAGAGTTTCCACTGTATATGTTTTTTTTGTATAACAAAATGACCTCCGACGTTAATCTCCTCCTCTTTCAAATATTATTTGTGAACATTTTGCGCTTCAACGTTATTATACATTAACCTATAATAGGCCTACGCACTCAGACTGTATATTCAGGATCGATCACACGGATCTCATGAGTCATCGAATAGGAAATTGACTTCATAAGATATTTTAAAAACGAAACAACTTAATTTGGACCTGATGGTAATACAACTCGAATCAAACGGTTATTCAATAGCAAAATTTTTGAACGCTCGCTTCGACCACTCCCAACTAACCCCGAAGCGAAATAATTATTCAATATTCTTCTACAACTAATTCTTTTGTCTATCTATAGCCCATATCAAAAATCTTCGTATACCTCTTTTGGACTTCGAATCATCCCGTCGAAAACTTGAAATCACAATCACATTCTTTCACATAAGTCGTAACCTTCATTCGTCTATGTTATTTTCCCTTCACTATTATCTCTAAGTAAGTATATCCCTCTCACTCAGATCTGCAACCTCCGTCATGACAGAGGTTCGTTTGTCACGGCAACCAACATTAGCATGAGTACCAAAAGTTCTCTTTCTCGCGAGATGAAAATGAAGAACAATCCACAATATCGAGTGAAAACCAATGAAAAAAATTAAAACTCCTTTCAATATTTCAACCTGCGCCCCCTTCTACGGAAACTATCTTCAGATTCTTCTGGTGAGCAATACGACGAGTATCCTTCCTTCATATCATTCTCTTTTTCAAAATCGTTCAATCCCCTTCTGATCATATTCGTTTCATTAAAAATAATTTACGCATTATAACCTAGCCGTATCTAATAAATAATAATGCAATATTGTATGGTATGTAACCCCTATTTAAAAACAAAGTAAGTGACGTGTAAAATAATAAAACGATAAGAAAATTAAACCTCTTTTTACCTAACGTGAGCTTCTCTCCCGAGTCGGGTGGTAAAGTGAAGCCGAGCAACGCCATCGATGAAATCAGGACGCATGGAACGATTAAATTAAAAAAATAGTATAACGTCCTTCTCCTGATTTTTACGACAAATGTAATATCGATGTACGGTTCCGGGCAACATTGATATGTGATTGAGTTCTTTTTACCAGGCATACCTACGATGAAAATAAATTATATCTCAATTACTGCCACGGTATGGTAAAAAGGTAATTATAATTTCATAATACCTAATCCAACTACAATTTCCGCAAAGTTTCGAGTTTTCACTCATCCGTAAAAATGTTAAATATCGTTATATACGTAGGTAACCTAATTTTCTCGCTGATTGTAAATGCGCGCGTCATCAATTAATTCTTCATTCGTCGACAATTTTCGTTCAACAAGTCAGTAAATGGGAACTATACTAACGTTTGTAAAAGGTCGGACCTCACCGTTCTCAAACATTATTTGCTCCATCAAACTGCATTTAGTAAATTTTATAACCTCCCTTCTCGGGGTAACAGAAGACCAAACATAGGTTACAACTTTCTTCAATCCGGTCGTACTTAATTACAGTACATACAGACGAGCAAACATTCGAAATGCGAGCCAACAAACAAGAACTCGAATCTTCGGGTCCGGCCATTCTTACTCTCGCGCTCACCGATAATTTTCCGAGAAGCGTTTCTAAACGTTGAAAGTTTTTTGCTTACTATATATTATACAGTGCGTAATATTGGAGCAAATTGTAGTTAATTTTTGAGAGAAAACTTTTTCGAGATTCGAATGTAGACCCTTTACGCTGAATTCCATCGTTGAAGAAACTTCACTACCTAGTCAACTCTTTTGGGGTATATTGGTACCGCAATCAAGTAATGTGTACCCGTGTAACAGAATTTATTTCGATTGAGGTATTTTTCGAACGGGGTACGTTCGGACAGAGTTTTTCACTAGACACAATAAATGCAATATGTCAGAGTTAACGATCACGTGTATAATCTACACCCAAAATTCACCAGGACCCTCTTGTTTCCCAGGAGACAGCAGTAATGCGCCCCGATGAACCACGTCCACTTCGAACTGACTTGCTGTTTCAACCGAAAGTCGGCTCAATATCAACCGACCGTAAATCAACCCAAAATGAATGGAGATCGACTCAAAATCGACCCCTTTTTTTTAACCATCGACTCATCGTCGGCGTTGAAATTTAGTATCATAATAACTCGTAGAATGTTGACGCAAAATCGACGTCATTCATTGGTAAAAGACTTGCAATCGACATCGATATCGCGTTGATTTCAAGTGCACAATCTGACAGGATTTCAGCATGAAAATCAAAAAGGTGTCGACTTCTGGTTACAGATTTCAATGTCGACTGAAAATCAGCGTCAAACTTGTGTCAATGTGACCACTGCTGCTTCGGTCAAGCGTAATTAAGATTCTCAGTACCTAGCTAAAACAAAGAAGTGTACTCATAAATGAGTAGCAGATTACAGAAACCACAATAAATTCTGTAATCTGCAACTCATTTACAAGTACACTTCTTTGTTTCAATATGTATAATCATAAAATTTAAGAACGCATTGGTTCTACAACTATTCTCAGTAGCTCTTATTATATCAATTATGACTACACATTCTGTCCGCGAGTAGCAAAGTTACCAAACCGACAGAATGCTACAAGGGAGTGACCATGATAGGACAATGACTCTAGATCGATGTCGATTACAGGTCAATACATTCCCAGAAAACTAAAAATCAACTGCTTATCGACGCGACACAGCAGTCAATTTTAAATCTATGAATAGTGGGGAAGTCAACTTATTATCGACTCAGATGCACGTCAATTTGATGTCAATTAAAAATTGACCAGCGAACATTACCAGACAACTACAAATTGATTTTTAATTGATGTAACAGAACGGTCAATTTCAGAATGATAGAAAAATTTGGAGAGTTTGACTCAAAATTGACTTTAGATCAATGTTGGCTTCAGGTCAATTTGTAGTTGACTAGGTAGCGTACCTTTGCAAATTTGGGCAAAGAATCTGCCCTCTAACGGCAAAACAAATTCTGCTTGCTGATTAGTGCAATTTGTTCAGGAAGATGAGGGTGTGAGAAAACTTTTGCAAGAAATCTGAAGTTGAACTCACGTAAAACATAATTAATGAGACCTACAGCTTTCATTCTCCATATTTTTCTATATAAATAATAATTGGAGCAGTAGAGTTGATTTAGGTTCCTGTATAAACTCATTATGATCAAAAACATCATGTTTACCTTTTAGGGTATTGCAGACATTGCCATTAGCGCTCCTATTGGATATCAAATTTGCAAATATTACCAGAAAACTACAAATCGACCTCATGACTCCAGATGGACGTCAACCTGAAGTCAATTTTAAAGTCATCCAGCAAACATTACCAGAGAACGACACATCAACTTAAAATTGACACAATAGAGCAGTTGATGTTGGGTTGATGAAAAATTTGGAGAAGTCGACTCAAAGTTGACTCCGGATCATTGCTTATTTCATTTTCAGGTCATGAAGTCGACTAGCGTATAGGCCTATTACCAAGAAACTAAAAATTGAGCCCAAATTGATTCTTAATTTGGAGTGAATTTTAAGTCAGTATAGAAGAATTTGGACAAATTGACTCCAGATCCAGATAGACGTCTATCTGAGGTCAATTTAAAGTCAAACCAGAAAACATTGTCAGAGAACTACAAATTGAGCCCAAATCAATCGTTAATTTGGAGTGAATTTCAAGTCAATAGAAGAATTTGAAAAAGTCGACTCTAGATGTATGTCAATCTGAGGTCAATTTGAAATCAACCAGAAAACCGTCAGAGGACAACGGATCAACTTGAAGTTGACGCAACAGAGCAGTTGGAGATGACTCAAAATTGTCTCTAAATCAACCTTAATTTTGAGTCAATAAAAAGTAGACCAGCGTACGTTATCAGAGTTACAAGTTGAGCCAAAATCAACGTCAACCTGGAGTCAATTTCAAGTCAATAGAAGAATTAAGTAAAAGTTGACTCAAAATTATATTCTAGATAGACGTCGATTTCAGGGAATTTAAAGTTAATCAGTGAATATGTTACCACAGAACTATAAATCAAACTCAGATGGAAGACGGAGTTGATTTTAAGTCAATAGAAAAATTTGGAGAAATTGGCTCAAAGTAGACTCCAGATTGACCTTGATTTGGGATCAATTTGAAGTTATCACAGAACTTCAAATGAACCCCAAATCGACGTCGATCTTAAGTCAATTTCAATTCAATATAGAAGAAGTTGAAGAAGTCGACTCAAAATAGAGGCCAGATCGACATCATTTTGGGGTCAATTTAAAGTCGACAGCATACATCATTATTAGAGAATTACAAATTGACTTCTTGAAATCGACGCAACAAAAATGTCTATTTTAGATCGCTGAACATTTTTACAAATCGACTCGAAGTTGATCTGAAATTGATGAGACAAACGTTGACCCCATATCAACCCGATATCTACCTTGACATGAGGTCAATTTCAACGATATTTCGACAAAGACTTCAAAAGAAGTAAATTCTCAGTCGATTTGGTTCATCGGGGTAGCCTGTGAAACAATTTTTTTGCTTCTCCAAAAAATACTTCCCTAAAAGAATGTGAAGAATTTCTATTACAAAATTTCTAGTATGTAGGCCTAAGTTTAAATTTTTTATTGCCAAGAACAATCTTTTTCCTCAACACGTTTTCAGCGAAACTTTCAACTGACCCTATTATCGTTATACGACATCTTTTCGACAGTTCCACAATTCAAGGAAAGTGTTATAAAGACTGGTCATTATTTTGAATGACGTTCTGAGGGGCAACAACTTGAAAACCTAGTCTTCTCCATCAATTTTTCGAATATCTCGGTTAGGTGATTCAATTCCTTCGAATTTTCAGCTCAACCTTACGAATCGCTACACGGAATATGTTTGTGACGTCGCTGAATTGAAATTCTTTGAAGGGAATCGTAAAGTTGACCAACAAAAACAATTACAAATTATAAAAACTTCTGCACTCTTCATGATGGTTTTCTCTTTCTCTTGTCTGTACTTTCTGACGCGTACAATTGAAACCAAACGTATTTGCATATTATTTTGTGCTTTCATTGGCGTACGCTTATACAATAGTCTTTAGCCACTCGAAGATTTTATAGTAGTGTTCGTCTACATCAAGGTTTAATTAAACCTTGCATTTACGAGGTCGTATTTTTCCGCGTTTTTCTTCCTAACTTTGTACAATAATCAAAGTTTGCGACGAAAAATGAATACTTAAATTCTTGAAACGGGGAGATAAATTTTTCTTCGTAATTTAAATTTAATTTAATAACAGATCGTATACGCTATCACGTTCCAAAGGTAGATCTTTTGCAAGTACTCTTGCGTATGATAAGGCAGACGCCTACAATAAAATTCTTTTTTGAGACCAGCCTATCATTGTTTCTATTACCTGAGCTATTTGAAAGATTTACTCGGTGCCTACTTTTTTGCACACACAGTCACAACAATAACTATAGTTGTATATCAAAACACTTGTTAAATCTGGAGTACTCACACACCTCCCACATTCCCGTAGGTAGATATTCGACCGTCCGGAATTATCTGGGCCATCTAGTAGATTTACTTCAAAGGGAGAAAAAAAATAGATTTTACACAGCTTTAATACGTGTTTTGAAATGATGAATCTTGCGCACAAACGTAATAAATATACGCCGTTAGATACAATGTGATGATGCGGAGATTGTTCAAATTTATTATAGAATGTGAAAAGTTAATTCGATGATTTATTTTTATTTCGGACGTCTCTATATATTGCGCGCTACCTTGTTAATTCTGCATGAGATTTCCTTAATCAAGTCGAGGGCAGAAAGATTAGAATTTACCACGATAAGACGGCATAACGCGTTCGTTGAGTTAGTTAAATGACATGTTTAATTAAAACAACGAAAATAATTAAACTTACCGATTAACTCCCACTCCCCGTTTGTTACGAATGCGGACAGATCTCCTCCCTCGTCCGACTTTAGCGTTAGATCCAGCTGTGTGGCAATACATAAAAGCATACATAATGAATTACGGTGATATTAACGTGTATATCATTAAAATGGCCAATGTACAATATTAAACCAACGATAGTGGCTCCTTTGTATGGAGAATTTTGAGGTAGTCGCTTCAATTTACTATCTTTTGTCGGTCACCTCTCCACTTTGTCTAACAGAAACTGTTTAATTTGTTCATCTAGATAGAAACACTACCTTCGTTACCCTTCGTTCCTCTCGTCATGAATGTAAATCAAGGTTAATGAGGTGTTGACCGACTGTGAAATCACCTCAAAAACAAGCACAGAGAATAGGATGACCGTATAGGTATATCGTACTCACCTGAAATCCATCGTAAGTCCAACTACCGAATTTCATATCACAGTGTTGATCATCGAAAGGGAACCACGTAATATCGATTTTGCAAGTACTTTTGAATATACCAGGTGGAATGTATAGACATGTGCCGTTGTCGCGCACAACTACGTTCGTATGGTAGGTTCCATCAAATTTTTCGTCCGCGCTGCAAAAGATTAACACAGACGCGTACAATGAACAGAACCAATTTATTTACTTATAAATAAGATTTTACCTAATTATGACACTAGATGTAACATACTACAGGCGCTCTCATCCTCACTACCTCTCACTTCTCACAACTGCAGTGATATAGGTTTATAATGATCGACGATGATTCTGTGTTAAAGAGGATGCAAGGACTCATTTTCATCAATTACTCTCTCAAAATTCTGGGGTCAATTCCTTCTAGAACCTTTTCCAGGTGGACTTACGTCATCATGACCTCACTGAATGAGTATTCCTAGGCAAGAGTAACATCTCTGGAAAGACAAAGGGGTGTAACATCAAGACAACAGTGACAAGGAACCCGATGAACCATGTCGACAATTTTGAGTTGCAATACTTTGTCGACTATACTATACCAGATTATATGACTGGATAATATGAGTTATGACGAACCCATCATGTTCAAGACTTGGATTAGGAAATATCTGGAATAGTTCCAGGACGGAGGGAGCCATAGAATACACGCCCATACATACCTGTTGTACATCAAGATATCCGGTTTCCATATTCGTTGCGGTGTTATACGTAGATCTTTCACGTTCCCGTACTCTGTTCGGTTCCACTGAAGGTTGTAATCCACCCATTCCTATCAAATGTGAACCAAACATTAATGTACTTTTTGTTGAATAGAACCCTGGGTATCTTCTAAGTAATTATAGTAGGTATGTAAAATTCTTCCTAATAATGCGCGCATCGCTCAGCAAACATTTCCAAGATTAGCAAAATGAAAGTTAAATACGCCTCGTGTCAGGTACATTTTACAGCGTGTTAATCGTAAAATCTAACTGAAATTAACTGAAGATGTTGTATATATAGACATAACTTAAGCAATGTTTACAAGAACGCTAGGTGCCGGTCGCTATAGAGCTTTTAATAAGTAGGTACATATTTCAAATTCTTTCGGGCGACAGACTCATTGTACGCCGAGAATATTTACACGCTAACAGTGGTGCTAACTTTTATATTTTTGTTTTTCATCCAAGCATCTCATTCAAACTTTGAAATTTATCTTTCTCTACATGTTCCTCGCAAAATATATAGCCTACCAACATCTTGCTGTAGAGGAATTATTTAAGTGCGGGTATCTCCGAAGTTGATCGAGAAATAAATGAAATTTCTCGAAGGTAGGTACCGGTATCGGCTGAAATGAAGAAATATCAAAAATGAAATCGCGGAGTCAATCTCATACGCTAACTTATCTGGAACTTTTCGCAAATCCTCGAAAAATTCGATAAGTAGTATTCAAATCTTAAAATTGTCTCAAGTCCCAACAGATAGGTATAAAAGAGCTTGTTTTCAACATCATAATTTATCCAGGCTCCAAATGAAATCCTATGAATGTCACATTAATCATACCGTACCACTCTTTGTTCAAGGTGATATTCATCTTCTCCGAGAATTTTATAGGAGTAATCATGCTCTCAAATCTACAATAGGATGCCAATTAATGCGAAGTAGTCACCAAATTTTTACTGTAGCCTGACAAAGTAATGTTCAAAAATATTCTCCAGAGTACGAACCCAGTTCGATCGTTAGATCTTAAAATCTGCGGAGATAGTAGTTATTGGAAAGATACTTTAACCTTCCTTCATCATCCAAGAAGAGTTATGAACCGAGTTCCTTGCATTACTTCGTCAGGTCACCAACAGTCACCAACCTAAATGAGACCCGCTTAACTCTATCTTCTCTATAATATTGATCAATATAATAAGGTGCATCTCGTCCAATGTTATTCAGAACGGGTAACATGTTTCTTCTTCAAAGGTGTACGTTTTGCAATATTGGATAAACTGATAAAGATAGAAGAACGTTGATTGCAGCAATTTGAAGCTAATGAATGATGTGCATAATCATGATAAGTATGACAACATTGTTTCATCTCAAAATTTTTTCTTATTGACCTACCTTCCAATTGCAGCGTCTGCTCTACCGAAAAAATTGAGAGAACTTCATTCAAGTACAAACTTTTTTTCACAATGTATAAGAAAAACAATGCTGCTGCCAATTTTGTGATAAGAAAGACGGCGCAATGTTGCCAGTGTTTCCACACTTGGAACAGGTTTGACAAGCCAATCGCCATCGGACTGTACAAGCAAATTTTGAAGTTCAAACAAAAATTTCTCCACTTTAAAATAATTAACATCTTGGAGAGGTTCCAGAATAAATTCTTACGAGCCATCGCCAAGGCACCATGGTTCATTCGCAATTCGCATGAGGACACAACTGTAGGTGCGCTAGAGTCGTGCCCGAAAAGGGGATTCGGCAAAAATTGCCATAAACCTGTATGAAACTAAAACGGGCTGTATCTTTGTCAATATTGAAAAATACAAAAAGTAGTAAGAGCATTTTTTTATTATTTTCATTCATAGAATAACCTAAAAAAAGAAAAAATTAAGATTTCAACAATTTTCTGTAACATCCCCTTTTCAGGCAGCTTCCAAAAATGGCCACCACAGTTTTCATAGAGGGCGCCTACTTTGTGTCCTCATGCGAATGAACAGCTGCAATTGGAGTTGAACATTGAACCAGTTAAAACCGTAATTTCAAGCACGGTATAAGATGAAGAGGTAATGACACAACGCTAAAATCGTGTCCGCAGTTTTGAAGTTGTACGTACAAACTTCCGCTAGGTTTGCAGCGAACACTCGGGCTGTTTCCCTGTTCCTTCTACACCCCACCTGCGCCGAGACGTTACCGTTGGTACCCTAGTATTGATGAAATTTCCAAGGATTATAAAAAATCCAAGAATTTACTTAGAAGGGTGATTCTTTCAAAATTTTATAGAGTAGATTAAATGGTATTTTTATGCCAAATATGAAATGCATCGGCTGATTCCTGATCCTGCAATAAATTTTTGAAAGTAGCGGCGTTCCCATAAGACTCTGTACATTAGCCATCACTTTCATCACGAGCGCTGCGCTCGGGATGTTCAGAACTACTTCAAAATCACGGACAGCGTTTACCACAGTCAGAATACGTTCGTGTCACTACCTCTTCATCTTATACCGTGATTTCAAGAAAGGCGACAGGATATGTTGCCAGACTTCACCGTCACCCCAATACCAAAGCGATAATCCTACTGGACAACGCTAATGATACGAGAAGGCTATGCAGGTAAGCAGCTATACCTGACTTGCTCAAATAATTAATTCATCTTAATCGTTTACATATACTTGTTTATACACTTAGAATTGTTTATAGCACATCTAAGTTAAAGTGAAGAATCGTTTATCACTTATGGAAAATGTACGAGCGAATGTACAGTGCTGTAATAACTATAATAATAAAAAAAAAAAAAACAAAAACAAAAAAAAAACTTTCCATAAAAATGGTATCAAAAAATAAAAAAAGGAAATCTTGTGCTTGTTTGATTTTGATCTCTTATTCATTTTTTAGGTAAAATAATGATGGGCGGTTATCGGTTATTAACCAATTAATCAGTTTATTCGACTTGTGTAAAATTAACTGAAAAACTTGTTTATTTATGATTAACAGTTAATTTGAAAAACCGGTTAATAAGAGCGCATAAACTGATCAACCGCCAAAATTTAAAATTTTTCAACAATTGTGTATTTCAGTTGATAATTTGACGAATTTGAAGCACCAGGCGGAGGAAATAGGATATTATCAATTAAGATATTTCTCACTCATCAACACATAAGAAATCTTGCTTCTCTTTTTTTTTTCAATTTTTGCAAATTTTGAGAGCAAAAAAGTGGAAGACCTTGGCGCTCCCAGCGGAATTTTTTGAGAACTAACAGCAATCCAAATGATTTCCAGCACGGTATAAGATGAAGAGGTAGTGACACGAACGTATTCTGACTGTGGTAAACGCTGTCCGTGATTTTGTAGTAGTTCTGAACATTCCAAGCGCAGCGCTCGTGATGAAAGTGATGGGTAATGTACAGAGTCTTATGGGAACGCCGCTACTTTCAAAAATTTATTGCAGGATCAGGAATCAGCCGATGCATTTCATATTTGGCATAAAAATACCATTTAATCTACTCTATAAAATTTTGAAAGAATCACCCTTCTAAGTAAATTCTTGGATTTTTTATAATCCTTGGAAATTTCATCAATACTAGGGTACCAACGGTAACGTCTCGGCGCAGGTGGGGTGTAGAAGGAACAGGGAAACAGCCCGAGTGTTCGCTGCAAACCTAGCGGAAGTTTGTACGTACAACTTCAAAACTGCGGACACAATTTTAGCGTTGTGTCATTACCTCTTCATCTTATACTGTGATTTCCAGTTAATCGGTTAACCAGTTTATTTGAAGGTTTTCAACCGATTAACCGGTTACAATGATCTCCAATAAACCGTTTAACCGGTATATTGAAATAACCGATAACCGCCCATTACTAAGGCAAAATCTCTAGATTTTGAGTAATTTGATGAAAACTAAAAATCTCCCATAATCAGGGCTTGCGACGGAAATTTTTTTAACGGTTAACGGTTATCAGTCAAATGACCTCACAAATTTTTTCGGTTAATGGTTATCGGTCAAAATGATCCTCCCAATTTTTTCGGTTATCGGTTATCAGTCAAGCTGTATTTTGACCAATAACTGTTAAATGTTTCGGTGGAAGTCCTAAAATTTTTGGTTAACGTTGTAGAAGACCTAGAATTTTCGGTCAAATAACAGTTATAACCGGAAAAATAACGGTTAACGGTCAATCGGTCAAGATCGATGTCAAATTATAATGGTTAACGGTCAACCGGTCAAAATTGATATTATTTTCATTTCGGTTATAACAGTTAACCGAAAAATAACTGTTACTGGTTGATAAACAGTCAGGAGGAGCAGTTATTTGGGAATCAGACCAATCAGACGCTGAATAACTGCTCCTCTCACACTTTATCAACCAGATTATTATCACTTGCGCATAGGTACCTATCTTATATAGTACCTTACCTACACAATTCCCCGCTTTCCTTACCAGAATGACCTTCAAAATCCGCTTGTACAGTTCAAATACGCAAATACAAAAACAACGATCAGGATCATGGAAAAAGGAAAAGTATCAAAATCAGTCGAAAAAAATCAGTACTATTTTACTCTGTTCACATTAAGAAAGTATAGAAGTTCATACCTCGAGAATGGAACGCTGAAGGTGATTTTAATCTACCATTCCGTTCTTGAGGTATGAACTTCTATCCTTTCTTAACGTGAACAGAGTATAGTTGTTCTTCAACACCAGTTTTCAATTGAGAATTCAATAATAGTGATAATTTCCTTCAACAAGTTCTCGATTCTCAGATAAAAACTAATTATATCTTTCACTGTGTTTCTAGTGACCAGGTTCTCTGCAGTCTACAGTTTTTGAAAAAAAAAAAAAACACAATTACTGATAAATATTTTACATTTTTACAACTGCCAACTGAGCGTTCAATCACAGTAGACACTACACTATTTGTAGTTTTCTGCACTCTAAAATTTTTACCAGTTGATGAAGAGGAGAAAGTGCTGAACTCAAATCACCAAAAATCGAAAAAGGGCCCTAAATTCAGCTAGGGCCCTTTTTATACCCGACCTACAATTGATTAATTGCACCTCTTGCCTACGTCCCAGAAGTCAGAACTCAGAATTAGAAGTGCTGCGTGGAAAAGGGGCCTCCGTTCCATAAGAAATACATTAGACGGAGGCCCCTTTTCCACGCAGCGCTACTGTTTTTGGTTTTGTCTTATGTTAAATCTGATGAAGAGCCAACAAGGAAAAGCTTATAACCTAAGTACTGTAAACTCTGAACGTCATGTAGGTACCAATCATTAGGATGGAGAATTCAATTCAGTATTGTGACATGATGATGATTGGCCGTGATTACAATGATGGTGAGTCATTTTACTGCGCGTGGGAAATCGCTGATGAAGCAGCTTTGTGTTTTCAGAGCGGGATGATTTTTTTCTTTCTCTCGCTTCAAATTCAAGAATTGTAGGTGAATGACTAATAAGTACGTATTTTGGTGAGCGAAAATCGTTAAGAAGGTCGAATTAGAGGTCTGTGAATCGCAGAATCATTGCAGTCTTTGAGCCATTTTTGCGACACTGATGAATGGGCGATGCGACCCTGGAAACCTTCGCCCAAAAATTAGAGTAGCTACATACAATATTTCTGAGCAAGTTCTCTCATCTCATTTCTGTGCTATACCATCTTCATTTTAATCAAGTTTACTTCGAGTAACGTGATACCTCCTTACTATTATTTGAAAATAATGATTCATTAGTTGATATACTATACAGGTCTACTTACTGTTGTTGATAATAATCGTGGAAAAAAAATTCACGATCATAGGCCTACGTCTTTTCAGAAATTATTTCTTTCACACGTAGGTGCTTTTCTAAAGACGATAAGGAATGTTACCCGGAAATTTTTCGTGTCAAAGAAAATTCTTCGTCATGCAGCCCTAATTGGCTGATCAATTTTTCGTCAACGAAGAAACTTAAAATGAAGAATTCGCCCGAAAGAACCTCTATTTTAATTAGTTTTTGTATCTTCGCATCCATTCTGGAGAGGAAAAAATAGTCCGAAAATAAATAGTATAAATTTAACTTATACTGTATATGCTTTTACAAGGAAACACGACTTCAAAGGTGCTCTCGGCAAATTAGGTGCAAGAAAATGGTAATTTTTTAGAAAATACGAAGAGTAAATTATTCTGAAGAAAAAGCGAGAAAAGAGATAGAAAGAGGAAGAAAAAACGATAAATTTTAGATAAATTAACTGGAAACCCTCTTCATAGACAAGAAGCCATAAATTTCTTCACGGTTTCCTCTCTTCTTTTCGTGCATTACCTCCTCCTACTCTTCAGCACTTTCTAGGCAACATTACATTATTTTTCATCCGCGTTCTCGTACCTTGGATAAATTTGTTATTATCGGAAGAAAATGTCGTGCAAATTGAAAATTACAACATCTGAAGCACGAAGAGTTTTGTGGAGAGCAATGCGCGCTCTTTATCCGAGAAAAAGTATCTTAAGAGTATATGAAGAAGAAAATCTACAGTATAGTGCATAAAATTTTAAATAAATTTCCTATCGTATAAAAAAAGAACAAAATACTCGTATCTTCGATCAGAACACAATTGACTCGTATCACTATGCTCAAGATACGTATGCAAAAAAAAAAAGAAAAAAGGAAAAAAGAAAAACGGCACGCATGCAAACGAAGAAGAGAAAGTAAAAGCATTGTTAAAATCAAAATAAAGCTCATCATTATTATGTTGTATCAAAACTTCATTCATAAATTTTTTACTACAACGCGTAATATCAAATAAAGTATAGAGTGAAAAGAACGAATTCAGAGCTTCCTTAAGTGTCCTACAAAAGTTTTATAAAAACAGCAGAATCAACTTTTGTATTGTTACAAAATTGTGTCTTTCAACATTCCTTTCTTCTTGGATAAACGTGGTGCGCACAATACTTGTTTTTTTTAACATATTGAAAGCTACATAATGAAGCGCATACGAGCAGATAAAGCTCATACTGAATACCAAAAGCTCTAGGGTACCACATTCAAATACGTTCGCGAAATGGAAGAAACAAAACGGCGACATGAGACTTACCAATGTGAGCCATAAGTTTGAAATCAAAATTTGATTCTTCTCGTCCTATTTGATAGAATACATACAGACAAACATTATACTTCTTTTCCTTCTTTTAATTTTTCATGTTTTTACTTAATCTTATTTGTCTTTTTTTTTCTTTTTTTTGTTCCAAAGGAAACATATTTATATGGAAATACTGCGAGACTTCTTTTTAAATTCTCGGTAGGATGCGACAAGTTGTGGGTGACTCTAGGACTTGAATTAATGATTATGATTAACAAATGACCAACAAACTTTTGACTCGGCAATTAGGTTCTTCATATTTCTAGGCTGGCATGACCATTTCGAGCTAAACGAATATGAGAGTAATCTTCACACAGGTATGTCATTAAGAAGTTTCATGGAAATGATGTAAAATGCTGATCTATTTTATGCAGTGAGAGACACTACCTTACGAGCATAAGGGTACAATTTTACGAAAATATACTTTTATATATAATTTTTAGTAGAAGGACGATTAATATTATTCTCTTTGGAAAAATTACACTTTAGCCTCATCAAAATAATGACGAATTCATTGTGTTGAGTTTACGAAAAACAAAAAAGACAAAAAAAATTGATTATTGTTTCTTTAAACTTCTTTACATCCATTACAGTGCTTTGTTTAGATTGTCTACCCTTACAATTTTTTCAGCTTGATCTGTACACTTAGAATAAGTGGCTATTTATGAGTGCTGGAGATGTACTTATCCGAAGAAAGAGGATGAGATGTCCTACACAAAGTTTTGCGAACTATCTCAGGAGCCTAAAATATTTTTCGGCTTTTATAAAATAATAACTCAAACTTCACATTTAATCTTGTTTCTTGGGCGCTATTCTCTCCATTGATAAACCGAGGCTTTTTAGATGGAGGTTAGGTATTTGATTAGAATAGATTTTAACTCTGCTTTGGGCCTCGGTGTAGTAAAAGTTGAATATCACTCGCATTTTTGAATCTCTACGTAAGTAGCTAAAGTTTAACAAAGTGATTGCAGCTCTTACGATTCTATTTTGTGTTTTCTGACAATTTTTTTTTTTTTCATTGTTTTATAAAATTTACATTCTCGTGACTTTATTTCTCCACAGCTAGCAATGTCGTATCTAGGACAAACTCCCGTTTCGTCAATTGAGAATGGAAAAAAGTCATGCGTTCTCTGGACTTATTTACCTATTAATGATCACCACTCCCGCTCTCCTCTCTTAGAAAACGATACTCTTTCCGGGCAAAATTTTAATAGGTACTATTTCTCCCCTCCCCACTGAAGATTTTCCGGAGCGATTCTGAACGCAATTGAGACGATGAGCCTTATTACATTCATGGTTCACATCTTCCTCCAAATAGAAGAATATCGAGAGAAAAAAATCTGTGAAAAAAAAAATATTGAAATATTTGAGTTCCTCCCAAAATTTGTTCCTCCTCCCTCCGAAAGAAAAAAGTCGGGAAAAAAAACTAAGTTTGCGTTTTTCTTTGTTTCGAGTTTCTCTGCCAAAATTTTTCTTTCAGATCCACTCCTTACTGAGTGTTTGCCAAAATCAAAACCATCAATTATGGTTACTCTGGGCACACACCTTGGATTTCTATCTCTATTCCTTTTGCGTGCATAATATGCATATACCGCCTTCCATCCCAATTAATTCTTAAGGTAACAATGAAGAAAAACGAAAATACTTTCCGTTCAACGAACGTCAGGTTTTCGTTTAGCTACTAATGAGTACTTCTTTTTCTTTGAACCCTCAAGCACAATAAGTGACGAAGAGAAAGAAAAGAAAATTTCAAATTTTATCAAGTATATAAGCTGTTATGAAATGATATTTAGTTTCATGAAAACCTCTACGCTGTCCGTGAGAAAAATATTCAATAATCAAATATGCATTCTTGTCCTCTGCGAGACACATTGGTTTCTGTTAAAGGTAAGATTTCCTCTTTTTCTTCTCGATATCATATTCGGAGAAAGAGAGAGAGAGAAAAAAAAAGGGAAACAAACAAGCCAAGGAAACGAGTCTAGACGTAGGGAAATGAAATTTTATCCTCTTTCCGATATCGTCGCCCGAGAACTGCAATTTACACGTGGTATTTGGTGTAAATGGGAAAACATTTTAAATGCTTTTCGATTGAATTTGAATTCCTTTCAGTGTGTACCACCGCGCATTAATATTGCAAACGTTGAGGAAATTTTCTTCTGTCCTTCTGTAATATCGTGCTGCACAATATTTTACGCTCGCTAGAACAGACCTATGAACTCAGCTTCGTAGCTTCACAACTTTTCTTCTCGTTTTTGGTATCGTATAAACGAAGTTATCTTTTATGAAATATTTTCAAGGATAATTCTTTGCGTGCTTACGGCAAGCTAGAAGCTTATCTTCGACGAGTCATTTTTTTCTTTTTTTTTTTCATACTGGTATACATGCGACGCATCGTAAAGACACCCATTTATCGCGAGTTTTACAGTTTGAGTACCTACCAATTTTATTTAGGTTTATCGCCAGAGATCACTTGACCGAATGAAAAGAGAGCGAGAAAAAGGAATTCTTCCGCATTAACAACGTATTAGACCCTATTCTATTATATCCCGAATTAAACATCTTTATCGCATACATAAAAAAAGAAGAAGAAAGTAATCCTCGGAGGTCTGCGGAATAAGCCCATAAGTACAGATACGTACTTGTCAACGAAATAATAATAAACGATTTTTTGGTATAGATTTTGCTTTAGTAGTCTCCTCGTTGTCCGGATTCTCAAGCATATTTCGAACAAGTGAGCGGGCTTATTTAAATATATTCTCATGTTTTTGTATAAATACACCTAATACTTGAAGTGAACAAGTTATAACAACCCCTAAGTTGAATTTAAGAGGAAAAACCAGGCCTAGGCTATGGGGTTGTTCTATCATAATTTTGCTACATAATTGAATGGCTGGATATTTTAAAATTTAATAAAGAAAGAGAATTCTGATAGACAATGAATTTAGGAACAAAACTGCTTTTTAAAATAAGTCGATAGGTTGCGTGGAAGTGGAGATATTTATTAATGAAGTTTCAAAACGTCCTCCTGAGAAATGATGTGATTTTGCTAAGGCCCTTCTTCCATCCAGCCATTCAATTATATATTTTTTTATATTCTCATCTTCTAAAAACCCTTTCTTGGCTACGTCATGCTTTGCTTGACTTCTTGTGATAACTCTGTCACCTTACAATCACTTCAATCTACGACTCACCAACTGCACTAACGTTTAGTTTGACCGAGATGAAGAGGACTTCTTGAAAAAAATATTCCTACTTTCGAGTGAAAAACAGCATTACTGATCCAACAGCAATTTTAAAAAAATTGGTTATTTCGTCAATATTTGTAACTGATTCCCAAGTCGTGAAATTCCTTCTTTCTCCCCATATTGAAATTTGTACCTAGTTGAAAAACTGACTGAATCAAGTTATGCATAGTCTAAATTTCTTTTAAAGAAATAAGTAAATTATTTGCTGTACACTGCCATATCATATTTAGTGTGTTATTTTTAACAACAGCGGCTGTTGTCGACTGTTCAATGAACAACCCATTAAAAAGATATTCACAAATTAATTTTACGTAGGTATGTTTCATTATTAGATTTCTTTCACAGAAAATTAAATTATTATAATAATAATTATCAATTAATCAATGAATTAATTCGTCGTTTTCCAAATTAGGTATCATAGCTCGACAAAATACGTTCAAATAAACCGATATTATAATGAGAACACCAAAAAAAAAAAAAAACAAAAACAAAACAAAATACAAAAGTGAAAGCGCAAACAGTATTTTAGTTAACACACAAGACAACGAAAAAAGTTCTTTTAAATACGCAATGTCACACGCAAAACACACAAAAACCAAAAACAAACTCTGAAAAATCAAACACGCGTGTTTTTTCATTCGCATATAAACGCATACGTGTGGTATGAAGAGACTTACCAAATTTAGCCAGGCGTTAGTGGTCAGAATCTGATTCTTTTCATCCTAAAATACATAGGTGTTCGATTTTTCAAAACAGTGATTTTTTTTTTTTTACTTCTTTTAAATCATTATTATTTTATAGGAAATGAAGCCTATATTTGACCTAAATCGTTATACGGTTAATTTCTATTTGCAAATTTCGTCATTCATTATTCTAACTAATGAGAAACTTCCTCCGTAGCTCGCAATATCAAGATTAATCGCCGAGCATTGCATTTGTATAGAGTTTTAATAAAATTAAAGCAAGAAAAGTTTCTTACATCTGCTTTATTGAAGGGATGTTGTAATAGAAATCGCTACCTACATATTGATCTGAGCCGAACATGGTATAAAATTATATCTACAGTATATTCCTAACAAACATTCCATTTCTGATTTTTTGTGAAGAGATAAAACGATGGTTATTCTGTTGATTGAATAATCAGGCAAAATTAAATTCTGTGATCCCATTGGACAAAATCCAGTTAAATTCTATGATTTAAAATTTTAATTTACCAATTCATCTGAACGTTGATTTATTTAAAATACCTACATAACTTAGATAAGATAAAATCAAAAACTTTATTGGTGATTTCTTTTTTTTTTTTTCATTATATGTTTTCTTATACCTAATTCATTTCTGATGAAATTTTTATGTTTAAAATAATACTTTATTTGAAAATTCTTTCAAATGTCTTGGTTATTTAATTATTTTACAAAAGAATACAGACTTGTCGCGAAATACCTGTATTGAATACTTCAAATTATTCACGTTTATTTTTCGTGATTTCATCGTGTCAAATTGGAAATCTTTCTATTTGCTCTTAAATTATGGCAGTGACAGTCTATTAGAAAGAAGTCCGAATTGAAGCAAAATGAGCCCCATAGCTGCACGATTACAGTTGAGATAAAAATATTTTTACTTATTTTGTTTTCAAACGGAAAAAAGAAAACGTCATGAAACCTGAATTCGAGTTGTAAATTTTAAAAAGCAGGAAAAAACAAACAGTCGAGCTCTGTCTGGTGAGTGAAACTCCTAATGCCCGTCTTCGGATAACTTTTTTATCCTTGTTTGTTGAATTTGTAAACTAATGAGCGAAGAGTTTTGTTTCAGAGAACGAAGAACTTTTATTCAAAATACTTCTTGTGAAAGGGGAAAAAAAAAGAAGAAATTGCTTGTTTGAGAGAAATGTGAAAAATCGTGAAAATAATTTTGTCAATGACTTTTTCTGTTTCAAAATAAAATAACTACCTTCAATAAAATTTTGTCGCCAAGGAACTCTTTAGCGAATAAAATGATGTATTCCGACTCTACCTATTTTATTTTCTTTTACTAGAAATTTCAATGAATTTACAAAATTTTACGTTTTTAAATTTACAAGTCCCTCTTTTTTTTTTTTATTTTTTTTTTTATTTTTTTTTTATTTTTGAATTACGAACAAGGTAAGCAATGTAACCAATACTACACAGTAACAAAGAATACGTCACTATCAAAATAAAAGTTGCTATCATGAGATTGTTTTGAAGGGTAATCTAAAATTACTCTAAGAAAGAGACAAACACGTGTATGCAGCATTGAATGTTTTGAAAAAATTTCGAGTCACGAGCCATACCATAGAAGAAAGGACTTAAAATAGAAGCTAACATGTCTGTAAATGATGATATCCTTCCCCATCTATATAATTCCTTGTAAACGTCCGCACTCATCAACATCCTCTCTTCTCCAAAGACTGTAGCTTTTGATAAGCTTGCTCCACCTCAAAGGCTAATTAGCTGATAGGCTCATCCGCTCTAAAGTCGTTCACCGGTCCTTTCCTCAGTATTGCTTACCCTTATTTGAGCTTAGTATTTTTAGTATTAGGCCACAGGGACAAATTTACTCGCTCTTCTCGTCCGCCCCTGCTAGCCCGGCAAGTCGTCAATCTTATCGATGATAGTGATCTATCGAAAATCGATATAACATATTGATCATATTGATGTTTGATGTATCTATTTCAGTCAGGATGACGGAATGGTAACGTCCCTCAACCAGTATTTTTTAGCTTAGTATAAGCCAAATATCCCTTTACATAATATACAGCCTCCATCAGGTCAAGGTCACTGATGACGTCATCCTACGTTCTGGGTAAAATTTTTCTAAAACCCTTTATTGGATCAAAACCGTAGAGTAGTACCAGTGATATATGAAGAGCCGTGACAGTTCCTGATTGTGGTTTTTCCAAAAGGGGTCCCAGTTATGAGAATAAAAAAAACTTGAAGTATCCTTGACCTGATTAACGTCTCTGAAAATTTTCAAATTACGAGCTATCTAAACGAAGGGCACTTGACCCTCCGGGAGAAACAATAAATCATTAATATTATGTCCGTCTTTTCTCCAAATACAGGAATTCAGAGCTTTTTGATGTAAGCTAGGTTAGGATTGAGAATAAGGAACCAAAAAAGCTTTCAGATTTTATTGATCATGATAGTACTAATCTTATCGATTCATCGACTTTTGTACGATATATCAATTTATAGTCTAGTATGCCATCAGCCTAGTATTGCTAATTTTTAGCTTATTTGAATAGTTAGAGAAAATTTGAAGCTAGTATACTGTTAGATCTAGTGGCCTACTATATTCTATTTATGTATGGAGGATATAGCAGTAAGTCTTGTATACTGTATGTCAAGACTATTATAATGAAGGTTAAGGATACAGACTCCAAAGTAGTAAAGGTCGAAGTTTTTCCAAGTATCTGAAATAGGTCTCCCCTCATAAATTTTAGAATAATTTCCAGCCTGAAGGACTTGAAAAGAAGGGAGACTTGTACCTGAGTCACGCCAGCGACGCTTCTATAGTCGTTCTTTTAAGCAAGTCCTTGCCTGTTTGCACTTCACTACTCAAGACAACAAAGTGGCTGAGGCGGATTCTATGAAAATTTAAACTTCTTGTAAATGAAAAATAAAGATGAGGATTCTATACTCAAGAAGCTTGTATCGATGGCGTTAAAATAGAACTAGCTGAGACGTAGCATGGGAAGGACATAGCCTGAGGAGGAGATGAAGCGTGATCTAGCACCCCCCGGCTTTCAGATACTAATACTTGTCCAGCCCATGACGTCAATACGGTAGTACCCATGTAGGTCAAGGTCAATCCGGACCAGAGGCACGATGTCAAGTCGAGATCGTGGTTACGATTTAGGTCGCTGTTTTCCTCCTTTGCTGACGCCTGGTCAAAATCTTTTAAGGCAGCATTCACTGATAATTTCCCAGTCTATGACGTCATTAGACTAGTCTTCATGTAGGTCAAGGTCAATCGAGATCAAGAGCCTGATGTCAGAGGGGGCCAAACTCTTCTTCCTTCCCTTCCTTCCACATTAGCCTAGTTTGCTTGCGCTAATAATTTTGTTTGCTGGAGTAAAGTTGAACGCCTGCTGTACCCTCGTATAGCCGAGTAAAAGCAAATATTGATATTAGGGGCAAGGTTCAGCGAAGACGTGAAATATTTCAAAGGCTTGGAAAAATGTCTATCCAAAACGTCGCCACATATGCCTAAGTCATTAACTGCAGTAGTATTATTTTGTAATTCCAATACATATCATGTATAAATTTCTGTGGCCCCTTTTTAAATTTTACAACAATATCTGATTAGAAAATTCATTCAGTATGGCGTGTAAAAGTCTACTTGCATAGAGGTAGCGTTTATTGTTCTTGTACTCTATGTCGGTATTTTGATTTTATATTTAAACCTTTGTGAAGTGGTAAAGCAAGAATTTAATAAAAAGATGGCTTGCGACGACGCCATACAAGAGAAAGTTTTGTAATTTCGGCGCTTAAATAGCTACAGTGCACTCATATAGGGATAATGCTTTATGCTCAGTTTACGGTTTTATGAAGTCTTTGGCTCTAACCTGCTCTCTTCATGACTCGCGAAACGCATTTAGTTTCACTCAATAAAAGTGGTACGATACAAAATGGTAACCCAGTATATCGCGAGTTAGAATTTTAGCGCCCTCTCCTCGTACCACTATATCAGACTGAATATTTTCAAACTATATAGTTAAATTACAGAAAAAAACACAACAATTTTTGTTTTTCGCATTTTTTTTTGACTTTATGGACACTTCTATTCAAGGATAATGTATGCTTACATACAGTCAATGCTTTGGATATGTGATGAGTTTGAATATTTCCTTCGTGTCAATTGTGCTTTCATTTCATGACACCCTAATTCTTTTTACAAATTCGCACCCGTTTATTATGAAATTATCAACTCATAAATCTGAAACTTTCTAGCAGTAAACGATAAGAAAAGGTAAGTCTGAGATTTCATCGTTTTAGATAACGGGTTTAACGATTTTTACTCTACCGTACGTCAAATCCAACATACAAGACGCCAATTTATTCGTATTATTATTTTGAATCACCTAGGATAAAGAGAGGTTCATTCAACTCGTTATCTTGGCGCCGTTGCTCCACAAAAACACGTATGACTTTTTTAAAAAGGAGCTCAATGTGTCCTCAACATCTCTTGACATAAAATCCTACGCAAAATATATAATAATATATTGTGTACTTCCTTTGTGGGCCACAAAAGAAACCAGAAGTATGTTGTATTCTTTGTTACTGGCAGAAACATCTTAGTCTAAAAATGATTGAGTAGATATTGGTGCAATAAGCTTACCACGTCGATGATTTGTTGTAGCGTTAACCCAAATGTAACGTTCAGGGCTTCAGATTCGTTCGCTACCGGCCTTTCCAAAGGATTATAATTTTCGAGCAATTTATTGAGTAAGTTATTTTCAAATTGGCCAGCTTCACTACCTGCAATACAGACAGACAAAAATATGATGAGTCAATCTTCTAAGCTTCATGATTTTAAAAAAATTCAATAAGATGACCTTTTTTGGAGTTCGAAGTAAGAAAATTAGATTTTTCACGCAGCGAATTAAATTACAAGACCAAGTACACAATATTTTATTGACGTTTGTTGACAAGTATCTAGATCGAACAGCGCGCGAGTAAATTCACTGAAAGGTGTATACCTGTCAGCACGAAATTTCTTAAATGCGATTGTACGAGACTTGTTTTGTTCTCGCATTCAGTCAACACCGATGTTGAAATTTATTTAAAGAGACTTTTAGAACTGTATGAACGTATTCCGCAGTCTCGTTTCATATCTCCCCTGCATGTGGTCTCCTCTGTCTGCTTTTAGTCGTGCACGGAATGCAGTTTCAGTTTGTTTGACAGGGCATTAAAATTTACTTCATATTGATTCACCTGTATTATATAGTTGTACGTACCGTAATACGAGTATGACAGAGCTGAAAAAGTGAGCCCCTATTGCAAAATGCTTGCGCGTACGTACGTTCATAAAATTGAACTTAGGTTCTATCTTACGCGACTGTGAGCACTCCTGCAATGAGGATTATAAAAAATTATCCGTTCGTGATTTGAAGTCGTTTCATTTCCACCGAGCAACCACAAACTAATTTCTCTCAGGTTATTTTCCTTCCATCATCTATCTTTTCGTCTTATAATAATTATTTTTTTCGAACTCTCGTGGTCGATAGCCATAAAGGAAGATGAGCTGTTTTTCATCGCGGTCTTCAAATATTGCTTTTGAATGAGTCGACAACACACTGAGAAAGATAATTTTATCCGTAAAATAAATTAGGTTGAAGATACCTAAACCAAAAATCGTGATCTGATGACCTCTTCGATGTATTCATAATATAGATAGCTCTTTCTAATTGGTCCTCAAGTTTACAATACGATATAATTATTCAAAAAAAGAAATGCTGAATTCCCACAAAAAAAGATTTTTAACAAGTTTAAAAAAACTACGACCCACCTTTCACTCGAATCAAACAACAAGCCGAAAATACCACAATAGATTTCTCCCTTAATCTGTCACAAACTCTCACACTTCCCTACAACAAACCAATCACCAAACAAGAAGTCACCCACACCATCTCCCTCTGCTCCAAAAAATCAGCTCCCGGTCTCGACCAAATTAGCCCCGCTATGCTACACAAACTTCATACAAATACCATCTCCCACCTCACCTCACTCCTAAACCGAATACTTTTTTCCACCTCCTTCCCCAATAACTGGAAAACAGCTCTAATCATTTCAATCCTAAAACCTCTCAAAGACCCCTCACACCCTCTATCCTACCGACCCATATCACTACTAAGCACTCTTAGCAAAATTCTCGAAAAAATTATCAATAGTAGACTCTCTTGCTTCCTCGATTACAACGAAATATTAAGTGATACACAATATGGGTGCCGTAAGGGCCGATCAGCTCTAATGGCCCTTGCTGACCTCGATTCCCAAATCTAGAACGCCCATGCTCACGGAGCGAACCTCTACTCAATATTTTTTGATATGGAGAACGCTTTCCCGAGAGTCTGGACATACTAAATATGCGTCATCCTAGACCAACTTGGACTTCGAGGACCCTTCCCTCTCCTACTTCAAAATTATCTTACTAATCGATCTTTCAGAGTCCGCGTAAGCGATCACTATTCCTCAACCTTCCCTCAAGAAAATGGTATCCCTCAAGGATCCCCACTTAGTGGCACCCTCTTTCTCATCGCCATCAACAACATAACAAAAATCATAAAATTTCCAATTCAAACCCTCCTATTCTCTGATGACCTAAGCATCCATTTACGTTCCACTAACACAACTCGCGCCCATCGTCTGCTACAAAAAATAATCAATAAAGTACACGCTTGGCTTTCCCTCCTAGGATTCCGCATTTCTTACCCCAAAACCAAACTCGTCATTTTCCAAAAACCCCGCCAGAAAACTATTAAATTTCCCCCTCTCACAATAGCTAACTACCCGATCCCACAAGTCAAAACTACTAAAGTTCTTGGCCTCAATTTCCACAACCGTCACTCTTGGATCCCCCATATCAAACTAACTAAATCAAAATGCATTCGAGCACTCAATGTCCTAAAATTCCTTTCCCACCCTAAAGAAGGTTGTAACCGAAAAAACCTTCTCCACCTCTACCAGAGCTTAATCCGATCCATCCTCGATTACGGATCACCCATTTACGGTCTCGCCCCTCCCTCTCATTTAAAACTACTCGACACCATCCAAAATTCTTCACTCAGAATAGCTACTGGAGCATTCCGAACGAGTCCCGCTGAAAGCCTCTGTGCAGACACTGGCTTCCCCCCACTTCACTATCGACGCCTCAAACTGACAACCAACTTCCTCACAACTGTCCTACAATATCCGCAAACCCCCGTCCACCATCGCATATTCCCCCCTCATTATAACCAAAATTCCTCGACCAATCTACGTTCCAACCTAGAACTCCAACTAGCACGCCCCTTCAAGTTCCATTGCCTTAACCACATCGTTCCCTCAACACCTCCTTGGCTCTTTATTCCACCCAAAATCACTCGCGACCTAAAACGCCTCCCTCGTCTTTCAACTTCTCCCGAAGAATACCAAGCACAGTTTAACAAAATCCTTAACAACTTTCACAACTCTATACTATGTTTCACCGATGGATCTAAATATCAAAACAAAACCGGCTTTGCTTACTCAATAGATCACATCACAGTCTCTCACCGACACCGCAACACCGCATCCGTCTTTACCACTGAACTACAAGCAATCTTTAGCTGTTTAGAACACCTCCTCACCAACCTACCCTCCTGTCTTCCTCTTGACCCATTTTTAGTCATTTCCGACTCCCTATCATCACTCGACGCCATATCCAACCACACTTCCTCCCACCCACTCATAAGTCGTATACACACTCTCATTAACACCTTCCACACCATCCCCATCCCATTATTCTTCATCTGGGTACCTGGTCACAAGGGTATCCCAGGAAACGAAAATGTCGACAAAGCAGCCAAACTAGCAACCCATAACCCATCAGTCAACCGCTCTTTCCTCCCCTCACGCTCAGATCTCTCCAAACACATCAACAAATTCATCACTCAAGCATGGTTCACTCATTGGTCTGATCTCAAATCACACTCAAACAAACTAGCCCAATTAAAAAATATTCCCACCGCATGGGACTCTTCAAATCTGTCAACACGCAGAGAAGAAATAGTCATCACCCGTATCAGTATCGGCCACACCAGACTCACTCACACCCATCTCATCTCTCATCTTATGCCTCTCTCATGCCCTCACTGCGAATCTGAACACCACCTATCCGTTCAACACATCTTCTGCTGCCCCAACTTGACCCAACTCCGTAATTCCTTATCCATCCCTCACAACCATACAGAAGCACTTTCAGATCTCTTTCCCTCCATCCCTAACATATCCAACTTTTTACAACAAGCCAACTTCCTCTCACGCATATAATCACACAATCTAGCCGAGCTCATAGCCCTGAAGGCAGGCTGCTAGTAGCTCGTTAATTAAAATAAAAAGAAAATGAACGCTTTCGCCTTTCGTCATCATCAGATACAGAAATACAACTAAAGATAATCACGTACGGTACTAGTAGACGATGAAAATAGCAGACGATGAGGTGGAACAAAAATTAATAATCGTTCAACGTACAAAATAAAGGAGAGTTTGAGAATATTTGTTCGACAAGCGAATCTTCGTTCTTCGCCCGATTCAATAAGGAAAAAAGGTGATGGACCTCGTGTTTTGCCATTTCGATATTTTCCAGCGCCACCCGTCTCTTCCTATAATTACTTTCAAAATGCAGGAGCACTTCGTCTCCAGCAAGATGGTCTTTTTCCAATACGTGTTTCGCGAAAGCCGACTTCGCTGGGTTTCGGTTGTCGAAAGCATCCCCATGGTCCGATATTCGGGTCCTAAACGATCTTCCGCATCCCCCTACGTACACACCTGGACAGTCCCTACATCTGAGGAGGTAGACACCACACTTGGACAATGGGGGGAGGGGGTCTTTGCTATTGGACAATAACCTGCCAATTTGGAGGTAAGGGTAGAAGGTCGGTTTCAAATTATTCGCCTTAAGAAAACCGGCGAGGACACTAGTGAGGGGGGGGGGGAGGTTCTCATCTTTCTGGAAAAAGTGGAGTTCATAGAACCGGTAAGGAGGGAATTTTCGCTCACTAATGTCAACTTGGATATCGTTCTTCAAGGCCAAGTATTTAATGATCGCCAGCTCTCTTTCGTAAGCTCAGGGAGTGAGGGGAATAGAAACCAGACGATGAACCATATAATAGTAAGCGGCCAACTTATGGGGGAGGGGGCAAAAAGACGTACCAGGGACAGTGATGTCGGTGGTGGTGGGCTCTCGAAAAATCCCGTAAGTGAACTCAAATCCGTTGATCGTGATCTCAAAAGACGATCGCCACCGACCTCAACTGTGCACTCAATAGTGGGGTAAAACTGTTAAGGAAGGCAAGGAAATCCGGAATGAGTTCAGTAGGGCCAACCCATACACACAACACGTCATCAACGTATCGACGCCAGAAGGCGACATGGGGGAGCAAGGGATGGTCGAAATTAAAGATTTCCGACTCCAGTCTAGCCACAAAGACTTCAGAAAAAAGGGAACTTAATGGTGGAATCCCTATTGGCTGAGCGAGAGTTCTGTAGAGTGGGTCGACATCCCCTTTTCGGGTTTAACTTGGGATTGAAATTCTTTCAAGTCCCCCTAAGTCCTTAAAACAGAGCAAAATCAATCATACCTCCAAAGTCGAGATTTTTTTGAAGTTCCTACAGTAGGTGAGAGCCCCCGTTTCTTCGAGAACCGCAATTCAGAACCAACATTCTTCCACATATAGCTTCAAAGTAAAAATTTTTCAAGTCCTACAGTCATACGTGGAGATCAGAGGTCGAAATTTTTTTCAAGTCTTGCAGTCATACACAGAGATCAGAATATAAATTTTCATGAGTCCCTAAAATAGAGCAAAATCAATCATACCTCTAAGGTTGAAATTTTTTGAAGTTCCTGAAATAGATGCGAGCCACCGTTTCTTTGGGAAGCTCGATTCAAAACGAACGTTTTTCTATGTCTTACGGTCATAACATAAAGGACGAAGGTTTTTTTTAGTCAGCCCTCCGTCTTTTCGAGAACAACAATTTGGAACTTACGTTTTTTCGAATCTTACTGTCATAAATAGAGGTCGAAGGATGAAAATTTCCCAAGTCCCTAAGATAGTTGCGAGGCCCGGCCTTTTGAGAACCACAATTTAGAACCAACATTTTTCCATGTCTCACAGTAATAATATAGAGGTCGAACCCCTTCTAGAACCACAATTCAGAAACCACATTTTGCCAAGTCAACCAGTCATATGAAATGGAGATCGAAGGTCAAAATTTTGCCAAGTTTCTACAGTTATTTCGAGCCTCCAACCCCTCGGGTGCCAAGACAACGGACAGCGCCCCGGTTGTTGGCGGATATTTTTACCGAAAGACCCCTCATGAAACAGGTTCTTGTTAAAACATTGGATCATGTGTATGTGTCTTTGGACGTATGCAGAACATGGAGAGGATGTTAACTCAGGTTATGCCCATACATGACCTGGCTTAAGACCGGGCTTTACAAGATTTTTTGTCTGGTTTCTAGAGTAATTACTGCATATTAGAAGTATGTTAGAATAGTTAGCTGATGAGCTCACTCACTCTGCTCTTTAGCCTCTCTACCGGTGTTTCTTAGCCTCTTATAAACTTGCCGCAGATGAGGAGTCTGTTGGACTAACTATCTGACGGGCTGATACGCGCTGCCGTTTACCTGCCTATCGATATTTCTTACCCTAGTGTAAGTCTTGCGTATACTATAGTTCGGCTACACTATTAGCCTAGTTTATCTAATTGATTATTTAATTCTGTCTCAGGATTCAACCATTGAGGGAGCAGAGAGAGGTAGTTAACGTCACTCAATCGCAAGAAAATCGTAAGACAAGTTATCTTGCTTACGAAACAGGTAGTTGGTAACAGTTTAAAGCAGTCAGTGGTCAAAATTCCCTCTCTCATTATTGTTCGTCTTCATTAATGGCCTAATATAAGCATGATGCATTGTTGTTCTTGTTGTTCGTTACAGATGAAACAGACCGCAAGTTGTTTTTAGTCCCCCCCCCCCCACTGATTAGAGAAAGGAGAAGTCCGGCTAGACATCACATCTACCCAATAGGAGAACAGAATATTTTCCAGGAACAAGGTTATTGTCAGAAGCTTGGCAAGGTTAGTAGATCAAGTGTTCTGGAGACCATTTTCTTTTTGACCATGATGTCAACGTTGAGTCTCGCACTACTTTGATTATCTATCAAAAAAAATAAAAACTCAGTAGGGTATCATCGAGCCAAAAAAATTTTCTATGTGTCTGGGGACGGCAGCATGACGTAGAATCAACATATTAAAGATCGGTCCAACTAAGGCATGAACATTTCCTACACATACAAATCTTGCGGACAAGTTGAGTTGGAAAGAAGGTACAGTGATTAAGAAGCACGATTCGATCCCGAGTGTATTTTTCTTCACTAAAGTCATCTCAATACATTCACAGACAGGAACTCGTTCTTTATTTCATCTGGAAAGAAGTCCAAGTTCTGGCTTTTTTTGTTACAATTGCCGGCACTCGTTCAAGAATTCTACATAAGATTCGACGCGAAATTTCTCATTGAGAGCCATAAAATTTTTCTTCGAAATAAAGAAGGGGGTACAGTTGTTTGCGAAACGTTCGATACAACAGTTCCTTGCCAAAAAAAGAAAAAAAAATACACGAAGGTATCTATAAATCATTGCCGCCAAAACACTAAGTAACAGTTTTTCGAGTTTAAAATTCTGTTCTCGTCGTCAATATCCGTGAGGTAAGATAAACATTATAAAAATTTAAAAAGAAATAAAGACACATTGTTTTCTGAGCGAAATTAACCCATAACGGCCGGAATCGCTTTCATTAGATATAGCGAGTCGAAGGCGCATTTCGCCGTAATGAAAACTGTAGTCGCCCTCAGCTCACAAAGGCGATATTACCGCGTGGAAATTACTCCTGTACAAGAGCGTAGAATGCCCATCCAGTTGACTACACGCCAAGAATACCAAAAATTGCCATTGTAAAACACAGCAGAATAGCGCTGTTAGCGAGCTCTACCCTAAAACAGTTGGCTACCTGTTAAGCCTAATTTCCGTCCGTCGTAAAAATTTATCCTCTTCCCGATTCGACGATTGGTTGCCAACAAGAAACTCGTGTTCGATAACGACTCGAAATGAGAACTGTTAGAGGCGATTCGAAACAGAAGTACCCAGAGAGCTAACGATAAACTCCTAGACCGTATGAGTAGTATAGGCGGGTCTTTACCCCATTTTCCCCATGATAAAAATTCATTAAATTAACAGAAAATACATTCAAAAAAAAAATTAATGCACAAACGTTTCCCAAAAACATTCAGACATCATTTTACTCGTTTATCATACTTTTTTCAGAGAAAATCACCGATCTAGCATAAGAAAATAGACTTTTTAAAAATTATAATTTTCTAGACTGCATATTTGTTCTGACTTGTATTTCAGACTTTTTTCAGAAAAAATCACCGAAATTGCCATTATTTTACGAAGAATTATACTTCAAAATTCATTCGGGTCTTTACCCCATTTTCCCCATGATAAAAATTCATTAAATTAACAGAAAATACATTCAAAAAAAAAAATTAATGCACAAACGTTTCCCAAAAACATTCAGACATCATTTTACTCGTTTATCATACTTTTTTCAGAGAAAATCACCGATCTAGCATAAGAAAATAGACTTTTTAAAAATTATAATTTTCTAGACTGCATATTTGTTCTGACTTGTATTTCAGACTTTTTTCAGAAAAAATCACCGAAATTGCCATTATTTTATGAAGAATTATACTTCAAAATTCATTCGGGTCTTTACCCCATTTTCCCCATGATAAAAATTCATTAAATTAACAGAAAATACATTCAAAAAAAAAAATTAATGCACAAACGTTTCCCAAAAACATTCAGACATCATTTTACTCGTTTATCATACTTTTTTCAGAGAAAATCACCGATCTAGCATAAGAAAATAGACTTTTTAAAAATTATAATTTTCTAGACTGCATATTTGTTCTGACTTGTATTTCAGACTTTTTTCAGAAAAAATCACCGAAATTGCCATTATTTTACGAAGAATTATACTTCAAAATTCATTCGGGTCTTTACCCCATTTTCCCCATGATAAAAATTCATTAAATTAACAGAAAATACATTCAAAAAAAAAAATTAATGCACAAACGTTTCCCAAAAACATTCAGACATCATTTTACTCGTTTATCATACTTTTTTCAGAGAAAATCACCGATCTAGCATAAGAAAATAGACTTTTTAAAAATTATAATTTTCTAGACTGCATATTTGTTCTGACTTGTATTTCAGACTTTTTTCAGAAAAAATCACCGAAATTGCCATTATTTTACGAAGAATTATACTTCAAAATTCATTCGGGTCTTTACCCCATTTTCCCCATGATAAAAATTCATTAAATTAACAGAAAATACATTCAAAAAAAAAATTAATGCACAAACGTTTCCCAAAAACATTCAGACATCATTTTACTCGTTTATCATACTTTTTTCAGAGAAAATCACCGATCTAGCATAAGAAAATAGACTTTTTAAAAATTATAATTTTCTAGACTGCATATTTGTTCTGACTTGTATTTCAGACTTTTTTCAGAAAAAATCACCGAAATTGCCATTATTTTACGAAGAATTATACTTCAAAATTCATTCGGGTCTTTACCCCATTTTCCCCATGATAAAAATTCATTAAATTAACAGAAAATACATTCAAAAAAAAAAATTAATGCACAAACGTTTCCCAAAAACATTCAGACATCATTTTACTCGTTTATCATACTTTTTTCAGAGAAAATCACCGATCTAGCATAAGAAAATAGACTTTTTAAAAATTATAATTTTCTAGACTGCATATTTGTTCTGACTTGTATTTCAGACTTTTTTCAGAAAAAATCACCGAAATTGCCATTATTTTATGAAGAATTATACTTCAAAATTCATTCGGGTCTTTACCCCATTTTCCCCATGATAAAAATTCATTAAATTAACAGAAAATACATTCAAAAAAAAAAATTAATGCACAAACGTTTCCCAAAAACATTCAGACATCATTTTACTCGTTTATCATACTTTTTTCAGAGAAAATCACCGATCTAGCATAAGAAAATAGACTTTTTAAAAATTATAATTTTCTAGACTGCATATTTGTTCTGACTTGTATTTCAGACTTTTTTCAGAAAAAATCACCGAAATTGCCATTATTTTACGAAGAATTATACTTCAAAATTCATTCGGGTCTTTACCCCACTTTCCCTATGATAAAAAAAAATTGCCGCACAAACGTTCCCAAAACCTTCAGACATCATTTTACTCGTTTATCATACTTTTTTCAGAGAAAATCACCGATCTGGAATAAGAAAATAGACTTTTTAAAATTGTAAGTTTCTAGACTGTTCCCAAAACATTCAGACATTATTTTACTTGTATTTCAGACTTTTTCAGAGAAATACTCATATTTTCAGCATCATTTTAACCTTTCTTTAAGAAACCAGAAGATGAGTCTTTAACCCACTTTCCTCATGATAAAAATTCATTAAATTAACAGAAAATACATTCAAAAAAAAAATTAATGCACAAACGTTTCCCAAAAACATTCAGACATTATTTTACTCGTTTCTCATACTTTTCCAGAGAAAATCACCGATCTGGCATAAGAAAATAGACTTTTTTAAAATATAAATTTCTAGACTGTTCCAAAAAACATTCAGACATTATTTTACTCGTTTCAATCAAAATGATTGATATTCAACCTTTCTCTCTGTGTTTCTCATGTAGGAGTTGAGATCTACTTTTTAATCTTGATAAAAATGGTGTTATTGAAAAGAAAGTATAAAACTTATAAGAGTAGTTTACAAATGTTTATCAACTTAGAAAAATATGAATACTGGTGAGAGCAGCTACCAAGACAATGTCTATGAAGTTCATTTTGAAGAAAATCCTGAAGAGTATATGGAAGTTATAAGAGCAATCAGAAATGCGGAAATTATGTTTCTTGGTGGTCGTCCACTTTTTGATGATATTCAATTCTATGATCCACAACCTCAAGCTGATCTAGGATATGAATCAGATATAGATGAACCTAATATGGAGATAATCAATGAACCAAATATAGAGATAATCAATGAACCAAATATAGAGATAATCAATAAACCAGATAATAGATTACTATCAGCTAGTACATCTTGTGATAACTTGAGAAATAAGGGAACAGAAAATAAATCTAATCAGGGAAAAGAAAATAAATAAATACCCAATTATTTTTTAACTAGAAATATCAATCAACTTTTTTATATGCTATATAAATAATAATCAAAAATGGAAAATCAAAACAGCATGCAAGATAATTATAATGATTATGAAGAAGTATGAAAATTTATTTAATCCAACAAAAGGGAGTGTGTTACTTACTTGGTGAATCATACTATAGTAATAGTTTATATTATTATTTCACTTTTTACAGCTAAGTATAACAACCAATTTAGGAGGTACTTTCAATCCTATTTCATACTCTATTAACTAACAGCTTTTTATTGTATTTAAACTCTCTGCAAAGCAGATTGGCTTGTTTTTACCAAGACTCTAAATATTTTTGGAGAACTTTATACAATTATCATAATTATTGGAGTTCTTCATCAATCAATTCATCATTTCTTTTTATATACATGATTTTGTTTGATTTTGAATATATGCCCCAGCAGAGCAGGCTTGTCCTGCGGATCCCAGAAAATGGTTCAGAATCTGATATTGAAATATTTTTAGTACCCATATGGTATAGTATCATGATTAGGTAAGATTACTCTTTTATCATACTCAAATTTAAACTTTTTGGTCTCTACTATATTTACTAAATTTTTAGTTTTTATGTCTCTATTTATTCTATTGTAAGTCAAGTCTACAGAAGTCTGTTCAAGCTTATTCATATTTTCCTTAATTAGTTTTATCATTGTATTACCATTCAATTTTTCTAAATTTTGATGGTTCAATGTAAAACCTTTTATTTTAGTTACATTTTTATCTAAATTAGTTTTATAATAATAACTTTTAGGACCTGTTGACGCCCACAACTTAATATATTCATCCTTTTTGAGCTCATCTGTCCATTCTCCTAGCATATCACCAGTTTTGATAGTATTTAAACCATTATCAAAATAAACTATAGAATCTGTATCACAATAAATCACAGCCTCACCTAATTCATCTAATTTTTCATACAGTCTTAATCTAGCATTTGCTGTAGTAAATAAAGCTATATAAATATTAGTACTAGTATTATTTTGAACATAATAATCTTTAAATTTATAACTCATTTCTACTGTCTCTTCTGATAGATAATTTACATTTATATCAATTAATCTATCATCTAGTAAAACTTCATAAAACCTTTGCACACTAGTCACATACTCTGTTTGACTCATATTTTGTCTCTGACCAAACTTTCCCCACAAACTATTTAAACATATTTTTGCTACAGCTCTTCTACCAGGATTTACTTCAATTTTTTTAGGATCCAGGTCAATACCCATTTTTTCCTTTATATCCAGTATATATTCCTCATTTGAATTATAATTATGAGGACTAGATTCTAGTTTAATCTTCATAAAATTTTTTACATATCCTTTAAATAAATTTTTACTTTTCTCAGGAAAATGCCAGACTTCATAAATTTGTTGAATTTTATATCCTTTTTTGATTGCTTTATTAACTTCAATAGTTGACCATGTTCCCGTTATCATTCTTTCATTATCAGTATGAGGGCATTTACTTATTTTCTTTTCAGCACATTTCAAGCACAATGGGAATAATAATTTTTCATTTTTATCCATTTTAACCTTAACAGGTAATACAGGATGATACAAGTTCTTTGGAGGTAGAATTTTACATTTTATTATTCCAAACCAGTTCTTATCATGACGCTCTGGTTCAATAAGTTTTTCAGGATGACCAACAGGATAATAGTCATAATATTGAACAGTTGGGTACAAACTACAAACATCTATATATTTAATTTTCCTATTCTTTGTGGATTTTGTCCACAATTTAAATGTATTAGTTCTTCCTCCAAAGAATGCATCTCTTGGATTCAAAGGTTCAATTATCTCTGGTTTTATACTAGTTTTATACTCTGATGATTTAGTCCATTTACATTCCCACATCTCTACTAAATTGTATCCAGCTTCCTTTATTCTGTTACTTCTCTCCTTTGTTTTCTCATTCAAATCACCCATTTCTTCCTGATTCACATTATTTATTCTATCCTCACTATAACACTTTTGACATCCATGCCAGAAACATCCGTGATATTGGTATACAGTGTTAGTTTTCTTATCAAAACCATCAACTTTTGCTCCACAGATCATTTGCTCACCACCATTCAAAGCGTGTTTTATATTAGGATTTTCAAGACTATTTAACCAACTTATAGACTGTCTCGAATATTTTTCTTCTATTGGCTCATTCACAACAGCTATGGTATCTTTCCATATATATTTAGATCTATAGATAGCCATACAGACACTAGCAATTGTCAAATATTGGAAAGGATCTATATTAGCTATTTCTAGAAATTCTTCCCTAAATTTTAAACAACCCTTTCTTAAAATATCAACATCTGATCTACAATATTCTATAATTTCTTTCTTCATATCAAAAATATAATTTTCCTGAACTCTTTGTAAATACCATTCCAAGAATTTTTTCCTACTTTCAGGTTTCATCTGATTATAACAATAGTACTCTTTTGCAGGGATTGGTCCAACATAATTTTCATTTTCTTTAGTATTAAATAAATGTGGAAAGTACCCTTTTTTCAATTCAGTTAAACCAAATGTTTTTGGAAAATCACTTAGGGGTCCATTAATGAAATTACTACTGTCAATGATTTTTAAATTTATTCTTGATATTTCTAAAAGCATAAGTTTTGTTCCATTATAAACTGTGTAAGGCTTAAGAGTATTTTCAACGCAATATTTCAAAATGAACTGGGCATCATAACCTTTTGCATAATGAGCTATACACGTATAATCTCTATGTTCTTTTGATATCAACCATTTACAAAATTCATCATTTGTTTTAAATTTATATTCATTACCTTTTAAATCATGAGCAATCACTAAATTAGGTATATGAGTTCCAGTTTCCTGTTGAGCTTCATAATCAAAGAATATATAATTTTCAGTATAAGTACAGTTAGGCAATTTTTTCTCTTCTTCTTCTCCAAAAATTTCATTTGCAAAAGGAAATGGATTCAACCTATTTTGTAATTCTTGTTTAGTCATCTTACTATAACTTTTTATATTTTCTTTTTTGGCTTTATTTTTCAATTCATTCAAATTATAGTCTTTTATAGGTTTAACAAACTGTTCAAGATTACCTTTACAGAGGCAAACTTCTCTTTTACATTTACCACCTTTTTGTCTTTTCCACTGCATATAACATTTATGAGTTTTTGTTTCAACTACTTTCCAACAATTTCTACATTGTTCAAAACCACATTTATGGGGTTCAGTAGCAAACAATCTCAGGGTACTGTTGATCTTATCTTTAAATATTTCATCTCTTAAACAGATTTTATTACACTCTAAACACTTGAATATAGTATTACAAACAGTTTCAAGACCATCAAAACTATTTTTGTGATTTTCAAGACACTCTTCATTAAAACAATATCTATTACAATCTTTGCAGAAGATTTTCTTCTTTGAGTCAACTACATGCTCTTGCTGAAGACATAATCTACAATTTCTCACCCTATCAATGCATTTATGTTTATCTTTATGTTCATAAGGGTTATTGCATTTATGACAATAATAACTAGATCCAAGAAAACCAGCCATTTTAGAAATTACATCATAATGATTACCATTTTTATACAAGTATATTTTTATATCTTTTTCAGGTCCTTTGTATATGATTGAATTTAAATTTTCTGCACAAACTACATTTATCTGAATATCTATTAGCTTTTCCAGATTTTTTATATCATCCAATGTAAAACCTTCCTGGTTATAATCACCAAGTTGATTACATAATTGAGTAGTAAGATCTGTTTGTAATTTTCTCCCTTCTCTAATATATCTGATGTCATGTTTAGAAAACTCCTTCTTAAATATAGTTGTAATAGAGGGATTTTCTGTTGGATAAGTTAAAGCTACAACAACAGCTCTAGGACAGCATAAATTATCTTTATTCTTTATTTGTGTTATAGAAGTTTTAGTTTGTTTGGCTTGGGCTAAATTTAAAATTTTGGTACTATGACCTCCTCGAGGCATTGCAATTACATTTATATTGAAAGTAGAAGTTGTAAGATCAAGTTCTTCATTTGAAGTCAAAATTTGTGAAATTCTTTCCAACAATAATTCTACATACTCTCGAGCTGAATCCCCTCTTTGATAGCCTGTTGAAATAGGATTAAGAAGTACACCAGGGTTTCTCACAATAATATTTATTCTGTCGCCTGTTCTAAAGTTGGTACGTTTTTGAACTACTTTAATCATTTCTTTGAGAGCTCTTGTTATTAAATCTGTTTGCGCATCCTTTGAGGGGTCTTCTATTAATACATCATTTTTAATAGAAATAGTATAATCAGATGAATAAGCGTTATATTTTTTAATAAATCTAGATTTAATTTCTTTGATTTGAATAAGCTCCTCAATATTTTGCGGTTTTTCCAGTTCAGGTTCATAGAACGAATCCTCAAATGGAAATATATGTGTTAGCGGAACAGTCTTGTGTGCCAACAAAACAGATTTGTCCTGATCCTTTGAATTTGTAGAACTTAATACATTGATTAGATCTGTTTTATTCATTTTACAGTGTCCTTTTATATTTTTATCCTTTGCAATTTTTCTGAGGTCTTTCATTGTTGGGGGTTTAGTTGGGGGTTCAAGATTCAATACTCTGAATAAATCAGCTTTACTCATTTTACTGTAGCCTTTTATGTTTCTACCTTTTGCAAGGATTTTCAATTCTTTTACAGATGTCATTTTAATATTAATTTTTTTCTTAATGAAGTTTTCCTTTTTATTTATTAAGAAAAAAATTTAAAAAAAAAAAAAAAATTATTTTTTTAACTGTTGTTTTATTTTTTGTTTTATTTCCAACATATCTTTGTGTATTTGAGTTGTCTTATGAGCTTTGAGCGAAACTAACAAAACAGTTCTTCCACATTCACAAGCAGTTTTCACTTGTTTACTTTTATAATTTTTTAGAACTACTGTTTTATGATCATTTCTATTCTTCTCATAATATTCTTTCATTAATTTACTCTTGCATTCTTTACAATAATCTTGTTTATTACTAAAATCCTTTTGATCTTTTACAGACTTACAACCTGTACAATATTTTTCATTTTGAGATAAATCTATTGTCATTTTAGTTTTAGGTGGAGCAGCACATTCCTTACACATTGTTGGAGTGGTATTTTCAATCGATCTAAGGACTTTATTTGAAGGTGATTGTTCAAATTCATTTACATTCTTCACCTTTTTACACTTAAAGCAATATCTTTCATTTTGTGATAACTTGATGATCAGAGATTTGTGTTCCATCTTTTCTTAAATAATTTTCAAGTATTTACATAGGAAAATTTTTAAGAAGAAATTTATTTACACAATGACCTTCTCAAAATACGTTCAAAATAAGATATGAAACCTTCCTAAAACCTTCCAAAGTATAGAAACCAACATAAAACCTGTCCAAATTATGTCTAAAACCTTCTCAAAATATGTCTAAAACCTTCCAAAATCCTTCCAAGTTCTAGAAACCAACATAAAAGCTTCCTAAATCCTTTTCAAGTCATGAAAACCAACATTAATGTATCATGAACATAAGTTATTATATTAACAACATTAGATAATTTATCAAAGTACCTATGTAAAGTGAAATTATTTTAATTATAACTAGAACTCTCAAGTTTTTTGATTGGTTATTCAAACTGATTGCAGACAGAATTCAGATAAAGATTGTCTATATAGACTGCAGTTTGATAAAAAGCAACCCTTCTTGAAATAGATATAAAACCTTATTAAGATTTTTCAAACACATAATGATATTTGATACCAGTTATTAAATGTTCAAATTTAAGTCAACATTCTCAACCTTTGGTTGAGCGGCTTTTGCAAGATTCTTTACACCAGCTACCAAATTCTGTTTCTAATTCTGTATAATAGTAGCGTCATTATTCAGACTAGGAACATTTACAGTTGTTATTTTCTTGATATTATTAAATCTAGGCCCCTTTTTAGGATTAGATTTCATATTTTTCAATTCATCAGGCGTGAGTTCTTTAGTTCCTACTTCTGAAAATATAGGCTTAAAATCATCATGAAATTTAATATCCTTCAAGGTTTTCTTCATATACTTTGATAATTTTTTCTCTTTAGATTCTACAATAATTGTTGAGAAAACATTATCTAGTTCTTCAATTCCAGAATTATCATTATGTTTCTCAGCTTGAGATTTTATGATTTTCTTATATTTTCCCTCCCTCTCAAGTAGATTTTCTATCAACTCCTGATTTTTAAAATTGGCATATTTATAAATATCTGAAGTCATACTTGTTTGCTGTAGAGCTATAAAGAACTGTTTAACAATAGTTTTCATATTAGTATTCATATTTTTTAAACCATCAATAGCTTGAATTATTCTCGCTAGATTACTTTCCTCATTTCTTATCAATTCTTCCAATTCTTTATTTTTTGAAATTATCCTATCTAAGCCTTCTAGCTCAACTTTATTAGGCATATATCTTTTTATTTGACTTTCCATTTATTAGAAAAAATTTTTATATTTTTATATTGTATGGTGAGGTAAGGTAAGGTAAAGTAAGGTAATAAGGTATGGTAAGGTAAGGTAATATGGTACAGAAATAAGGTAATATTGTATGGTAGTATGGTATGGTAAAAGAAATAAAATTTACATAAATAAATGACTCCTAACGAATTAATTAAAATATTAAAAGAATATGACTTTAAGAAAAATAGTGTGAGAAGCTTTTCTTTGAAATATAAAATAACTGAAAAGACTATTCTAAAATATTTAAAAGAATATAAAATACCATACAATAATAGGAAGATAAGTTATAAAATGACTAGAAATTGCCTAGGTCAATATACATTTAAAAATGCTGTAAAGTCTGATATTATATATGATTCAAATAAAATTACTAATAAATCTTGTCAAAATCAAAGTCAACCTAAGAGTAATATGATAGATAAGACTTATTCTACATTACAAGTCAGTAACCAATCAAGTCATCAATATAAAAATAATTCTGGTACAGTAAAAAATTTCGCAGAATTTAATAAAAAATATGGAAAATTTTTCTCGAGAACTTCATAGTCTCGAAAGTATGTAATATTTCCACAAAAACCTAATACAACAGAATTTTTGTAAGTAAAAGCAATGAATTGGTTGACAATAGTGCTTCAACCGGATGATTTCACAACTTCATCACTCACGTTATTCGAATCACATGCTGACATGCGTCACGTTCTCGCAGAAGGATATCACGGACTTTTGGCAACTTCGTGTCCGCTAAATCGGAATGTTGATAAAAGAAAATTTTTAATTTGGAACAAATAATTATAATACAACATCTTTCATGAAAGTTGCTATGTAATTCGCATCAATAATTTTCTGTATTATTTCTATATCTACTGTAGTTTGGGATTTCCCATTCAGCGCTTTCAGTTCTTCACATTGTTTGATTCGTGCTCAATTCTCGAATACTGTGTACCTGTGCCGTGTTTTGGTTTTAAGTATTGAGAAAGTTCCATCCTCGTTGTGGGATCGTCGTTCAATTCTTTCCGTGTTTGACCAGAACTAGAAACCTTCCACTTCCTCGGGAATCTTGAAAAAATATGGTATTCTTATATTAATAACTGCAGCGGCCATCCGAATATCGATTTAATTCGTATTCTCGCGAGGTACGACGATTAGTAGAGCAGTATTTCGGCTGTGCATGCAATTTGAAGAAGTATTTGCATGATATGTTCGGCTTCAGCAGAGTTTGAGAACGACGTCACGATTATTGAATTTTCCTTCGCTAGATCAGGCTGCTACTTTGAAATCGGTGTCCACCATTTTAAATGAATACTTTTATAAGAGTTACTGTCCGCTCCTCCTTGATGGTGAGTTTCCACTGTTTCTAGCTGCTAAATAATATTGCCGGTCCATCTTTTCTAACGAATGATTATTTTTACAGCGAACCACTAGTATTGTCAAGTATCAATTCGCAGCTGTTCAACAAACTCCATTGTACCCGTCAAATCTTTGGATTTCGCCGGTAATTACCGACTTTGGTGATATTACACTCATTACGTTCTGTTGCGTTGCATTGACGATTCATTATTTCAGGTTCCAGCCCGACAATTTCGAACAACTGCAGTTATCAGAGATATCGGTTCAGCTGCGAACGAGGAGGCGAAGAAAGATGAGAAAAAATACGACGTACGTATTTATTATATCAAATCGGTTCGAATTTTTTGGTGTCAGTTTTCAACTTCTTCTGTGTCTCTTTATTTTCTCGATAACTATTGTGAATTCTATCTTTGCATGAGTATATGTTGTGTTTTTTTTTTTTTTTTTTATCAGAGAAGTTTCGTTGACTATGCCGAATCGGTGAAACCGTCTCATTATAAGGTGAGAAATTTTGTTCATGAGTTGCACTTGAGAGCTTGTGTTTTCTAAACTTCACGAATATTTGCATGCCTGAACTAATTTTATTGTGTTTTAACGCTTTCTTATCGGGAATCAATTTCTTAACGATCGATAGTTCTGTAGATTCTATAATTCCTCACTAATATTTGTATGGCTGAACTAGTTTTACTCTGTTTTAACTCTTTTTTTGGGGGGGGGGGAATCAATTTCTTCGATACAACAAGCTGAAGTACTACAGGAGAAAAATTTGATGTGCCTATTCGATTTTTTCATAGCTAACCAGTTTTGTTTTAGTTGTGCATAGAAGTTTATATTCCTACTAATTTTTGCATGTCAGAACTAATTATCTTGTGTTCATTGATGTCTTGGCGAGTCTATATTCTTCGTTAACTATCTCGTTCCTTATCATTTTTCCTTTACTGCAGTATTCTAAGGATTTTTTCTTACATTTGAAGGTTCATGATCTACTAAAAATTGAAAATAATTTGTTGAGAAGAGAGTTACAAGAAGAAAAGAACGAGCATAAACTTACTATTACAAAACTGGCGAAAACCGAAGAGAAATTGGTTAGTAAGAATAATTTTCTCATTCATGTACATTGAATTTTACCGAACTAGAGTACCTACTTAGTAATTTAGGAAACGAGCAGGTTCGAAGATTGGTTATATTGATATCTTTTGATAGGGAGTACACGTTTCGAGAGTTGATTTCTCAGCACTGATCATATTTGAACGATTCAATTTTGATACCGATGAAAACTTTCAGGGTATAAGTTTTATTTTTTGAAGGTGAAATTCGTGAATTCTGTTCAATGTTTACGAAATTGAATAATTATTGTGAGTTGATTGAACCAAAAATTACGATCAAGACGCTCAAATCTCTTCCCTGATTTCCTGATTCTTTTTTCTAATGCAGGTTAGGAATCCAATGAGTACTCGATTCTAAGCTATTTCTTCACGTCATTTGAGTGATAATTCATGATACAAAGATGAGAAAAATAGTTATTTTTCAATTCCTATCGATAGAAAAACGAAACGTAAATTCTATTCGAACGAATTTAAATTAGCTGATGAAAGTTGTTTCTTTTGAATTTGATGTAATTATTTTTTATAAATACTCAGCTGTGCATCGAATTTAATTTCAGTACGGTTGAATTCTCATTTTTTCCCCATATGTTGAGCGTTTTGTACGAAATTCGAAGAGTAACAAAGTTATTTTCACACCACTATTTTTCATTCAATATGAGGTTCCTTTGAGTTTGAGCTACGAAGACGAATCAGTTCTTGTTACGAGAAGAGTTCATACGATCTTATCAGGAACTGTACTTCTTCGTCAAGGTTTTTACTAGCGAGAGATTGATAAAATGAGAAAGTTTTTCGTACGCTACGAGTACACAATATCAGCTGTCGATGAACGTTTTTTTACGATTATACGCTGTTCGTTTTGTGGAAGTGCACTTCCTCGTCAAGGACATCGTAATTTAGTGAGTTAGAAACGTTCGATGCAGACTACGAGAACAGAGTATCAGCTGTCGATGATTAAGACGTTTCTTGCTACAAACATTATGATTACATCGCGTTCGTTATCTGGAAGTACACTTCCTCGTCAAGGACATTTATGTGTGAATTTGTACGAATTCATTACTTTAGGTTCTAAGATATTTTCAGCGTGTTACTTTTGAATAAATAAACTCAGAGCTCGATTTCTTTTTGATTAAGAGAACGTGTTTGAACAATCGCTTTGGAATACGTACAATGATTTGTAACTGTATTATTTTTGTACTGATTTTGTGTTTCAATATTTGATTCTAAATATGTCATTTTTATCTGACGAGACTTGTAGATTTATGTATTCATCGTTTTCAGGAAAATATGAGAGATCTCCTTCAAGACGTCATGGCACTAGTGGATTTGCGATATGATTACGAAACAAAGTTTACCAAATATTGGTTACTAACACCCCAATCAAAATCTTGGAAGCAAGATACAATAACGGCATTGAATCAACATTTTGGAATACCTACGACGTTGTCAGTTAACCCCTCCCAGATTACAACATTACAATCGAAAATCAAGGCCCAATTTGAAGAATCATTTATAAAATGGGTTTATATTATATCAAATTCGATGGATCCATTCCTAGTCGCTTTTCGTACAAACCTTTCATTCGATGAAATTATCAGACACTCTGTTGAATTAGTGTATGTCCTTACGATAGTGCATAATGCTACCCACAAAATAATACCTTCACGTCAAATGAAAATTCACCAACCTTCAACCGAAGAAACGAAAATAATTTTAAGAGATATTTATAGAATTGAAGAAAGCTCTATATGTGCAGCCCTCCGCCTTCTCCAAAAAAACTGATGTAAGAATAATAATATTAATAATTAAATTTATATAAAATTATATCCGGTTTATTAATAATTTTCCTTCATTTTTATGTACATATTATTTGAAAAAATAAAATAGTAGAATGAACGGTATGTTACCAATTAATCAAATGACAAAGATGGCAAACATGAGTATGGAAATCTCGTACCAAGCACTTGTAAAACATTCCATCGAAAATACAAAAGTTAATGCATGTGTAGAACTTTTACTAAAAGGTACTGAATTTAAGGTTGGTCATATTAAAGAATGAAAAAGTTTGTCGAGAGCTATCGTCGTCGTTCGCGTACAGAGAATATTTGTACCTATTGTATAATGATCTCAAAAATTGAGAAAATTAACATAATTTTGTTCAATGTGTATAAAATGATGTACATACAGGTGTTTTCTCAAAAAATGCCTAAAATCTAGGTAAACAATTATTCGTTTTTCGGAATAAATGATAGTGATATCTGAATAAAGAGGTGCTGGTAGTTATAGTGGGTTAAAGACCGGGTAGATTTTTGAGGTGAGTTTTTGTGATAATCATATCAATTTCTGGACAGATTGATTTTTTTTTTTGAAGTGTATTTTCTGTTAATTTAATGAATTTTTATCATAGGGAAAGTGTACTAAAGACTCATCTTCTGGTTTCTTAAAGAAAGGTTAAAATGATGCTGAAAATATGAGTATTTCTCTGAAAAAGTCTGAAATACAAGTAAAATAATGTCTGAATGTTTTCGGAACAGTCTAGAAATTTATATTTTAAAAAAGTCTATTTTCTTATACCAGATCGGCGATTTTCTCTGAAAAAAGTCTGAAATACAAGTCAGAATCAATATGTAGTCTAGAAACTTACAATTTTAAAAAGTCCATTTTCTTATGCCAGATTGGTGATTTTCTCTGAAAAAGTATGACAAACGAGTAAAATAATGTCTGAATGTTTTTGGGAAACGTTTGTGCATTAATTTTTTTTTTGAATGTATTTTCTGTTAATTTAATGAATTTTTATCATGAGGAAAGTGGGTTAAAGACTCATCTTCTGGTTTCTTAAAGAAAGGTTAAAATGATGCTGAAAATATGAGTATTTCTCTGAAAAAGTCTGAAATACAAGTAAAATAATGTCTGAATGTTTTGGGAACAGTCTAGAAACTTACAATTTTAAAAAGTCTATTTTCTTATTCCAGATCGGTGATTTTCTCTGAAAAAAGTATGATAAACGAGTAAAATGATGTCTGAATGTTTTGGGAACGTTTGTGCGGCAATTTTTTTTTATCATAGGGAAAGTGGGGTAAAGACCCGAATGAATTTTGAAGTATAATTCTTCGTAAAATAATGGCAATTTCGGTGATTTTTTCTGAAAAAAGTCTGAAATACAAGTCAGAACAAATATGCAGTCTAGAAAATTATAATTTTTAAAAAGTCTATTTTCTTATGCTAGATCGGTGATTTTCTCTGAAAAAAGTATGATAAACGAGTAAAATGATGTCTGAATGTTTTTGGGAAACGTTTGTGCATTAATTTTTTTTTTTGAATGTATTTTCTGTTAATTTAATGAATTTTTATCATGGGGAAAATGGGGTAAAGACCCGAATGAATTTTGAAGTATAATTCTTCGTAAAATAATGGCAATTTCGGTGATTTTTTCTGAAAAAAGTCTGAAATACAAGTCAGAACAAATATGCAGTCTAGAAAATTATAATTTTTAAAAAGTCTATTTTCTTATGCTAGATCGGTGATTTTCTCTGAAAAAAGTATGATAAACGAGTAAAATGATGTCTGAATGTTTTTGGGAAACGTTTGTGCATTAATTTTTTTTTTTGAATGTATTTTCTGTTAATTTAATGAATTTTTATCATGGGGAAAATGGGGTAAAGACCCGAATGAATTTTGAAGTATAATTCTTCGTAAAATAATGGCAATTTCGGTGATTTTTTCTGAAAAAAGTCTGAAATACAAGTCAGAACAAATATGCAGTCTAGAAAATTATAATTTTTAAAAAGTCTATTTTCTTATGCTAGATCGGTGATTTTCTCTGAAAAAAGTATGATAAACGAGTAAAATGATGTCTGAATGTTTTTGGGAAACGTTTGTGCATTAATTTTTTTTTTGAATGTATTTTCTGTTAATTTAATGAATTTTTATCATGGGGAAAATGGGGTAAAGACCCGCCTATACTACTCGTATGTAGAATCGCTTGTTTTTCAATATGTATACGCCCATGTCGTAAAGCCTGTTGAATTTCGATTTCAAGATTTAGAGAAAATTACGTCCAGATACACGAATTACGTCGTTTTTCCTCGCGAAAAAGTTTATCCTCGCTCCGAGGAAGGGGTTGGAAATCTGTAACCTCAAATTCTACTTTTTCTTTTTGTTCGTCATCTCTTACCTGTAGCAATGAAATATTTATTGAAAATTGTAGGTTTGAGATGATGAATCGCTTTCCACTTTGAAGGTTTGACCTCTGTCAGAAACTTTCCTCAAATGCGAAGAATTTGCGTACGATCGTTCGAATTGCGTCTCACTAATTAAGTCTTTCTCTACACAAAGGAAAAGGATGAGACAGATATCATCTAATTTTCGTATTAAAATCGACTTGTTTCCGTCGTGTTTTGCCATACGTTTTTCTCGAAAGAAGAAAATGAAATGTGAATTTATTGCGCGCTTTCATAATGAAGACGAAATAAAATGTTCTCTTCTTCGTAAAGTTATCTACTATAAACCGTAAAATTACCTTACAGTTATGAGTAATTGGTATTTCTGAAACCTTTGACGAAAGGAACGCAGCACGATAGAGCGACGGTAATAGAAGGTCACTTACACCTAACAGCGACAAAATTAAAAGTAAAGTGAAAATACTTGTCGTTACGACAATATAAACGAGCCAGAAAGTAGGGAGCTGAAAATTGCAATATGAAAAATTAGAATGAATAATGATTTTTATACAAAAAAAAAAAAAAAAAAAATCAGGATAACTATGGGAGCGCTACCGAATATTAAGAAAAATATGAAATTATATCGCAAGTACTGTCGGGTCAAATTGTTTCTACAGCGCTAAAGGACGAAAAAAGGAAGGTCGACATTGTTCATAATTAAATTCGAGTATACACCGTCATTTACTCTCTAGTAGATAAGATACCTATATTCCTTCTGGCGCACTTCCTCATTTCTCTAGCGCAGAGCAAAATTTACCCATTTTTCAACCTCTCCAAAAAAACGTAGAAATCTTCAATTTTTCACTCTGTCTATTTTGATGTTTTCGTGGTAAATAATGAATAATTTCACTCTTTTTTTTATCTCCACTGGTTCGAAAATTTCAGAACTTTTGTATCATTTTTGTATCAATTTTCAACATATATAAGATATCTTTTCTGGCGCAGTCAAGCGTAGAGACTAATTTCTGTCAATTGCACTTATCTTTCATTGAACAATTTTTTTTGCAAACACCACGAGAAAGAGCGGGTTTCAATCATCTAGAATTACCACACTTTCCTTTATAACATTCGTCATTCGGCGTGTGCGGAGTCTTCGCACATGTGTAGAAATTGAGCAATGCTTGAAGATTCCTAGCGGTTCCTAGCACTAACAAGCGAACTTCATATCGTTCTACTGAAGCGAATACGGCATGGAATTTACTTCTTTATAGCTCAAATGAAAGAGCGATGAAAGTACTTCGAGAATGAGTGTTCAACTTGAAAGAAAATCTTCCAATATTTAGAACTCCTCCCGTCATCAGTGAAACTACTATGAGTATGATTAATGAGAAAGAATGGAGGGGCAGCCAATAGGCTGAATTGTTAGCCCCTGACCCTTTTCGGAGCATCCGAAACCAACTTAACCTTTTTTCCAAAACAGGTAGCCGGAGAGGTAACCCAACATAGTTTTTCAGTATGCGTCGGACTGCAGTCCTAGTAGCCAACAGGAGTGCATCGCGTACAAAAGGTTTCTCTCTCTTTTTCTTGTCGTCCAGTAGCCCAAAGGAGTGCATTGCGATAAGAAAAAATGTTACATGACCTATTTATGGGAATCTAGTGTCTTAGACTAGAAGATGAAAAGAAAACAAAACCAAGTCTCTATTCGTTAGAGACTACATAACCTTAAAATTCTGAAGAAAACAGCCTACAGGTAAGTTCGAGTAAGTGTATGGGTAAGTACCGATAGCATAAAGATAGAGAATTTCGAACACTTTGATCCCAATTAGTTTGAACATATCGGGTAAAAGTACTCTTTCTCACCACTTTGAAATGCATTAGGTAGTAAAGAAAAAAGGGGTGACAGATCCGCATTAAAATAACTTTATTATGCTACCGATTTTGATCATACGACCATTTTCATGAGGATAAAAATATTGAATAAAATGTACCTACAAAATACCTTAACAAGCAAGAAAACGGTGAAGTACCGGTATAGATAAAAAACGCAAGTACAAACGAGCAAGATGACTAAAGATTAATCATCAGAAATTGCAAATGGAAATTTTATGAGAAAATTGAGAAAATTCTGTGAAAGAAAAGAATTAATTGCTAAAACAATCTTGGCAAGAGGGACTAAGGAATTCAGTATGGTCGGTGACGGCGGCGATGATCGTTACGTAAACGTTGGCCCCTGCCTGGAGCTGACGGAGCCGACTTGAAATGTTCGCGTGATCTGCGCGAAAGGCCTATAGTCGAGGTCAGGATCATACATTGTAAACGCATGACGATACCGGTGTTGACCACAGCTGAATTCCAGATCTTCATCCAGACATTTAAGCTCTCTCCTCGAAACGTTTAGTGCTTCAAATTCTTCTCTCAATAATTCTCTGCTGCTCAGGAAATTCATATTTCTCTGTAAAGAAGTGAGAGAATTAAATTCATTTATCTCTACAAAAACAAAATTTCAATGTTCATAATATATGTTCATAATACTCACTTTCAGTTTACGGTGTTCTCGGCGCACTTGTTGATGGTCATGTCGTAATGCTTGGTGTATACATATTGATATAAAATGTACGAAAATTTTTAAACCTCAGAATTTCTTTTAGAAATGATACAAATTGTATAAAAATTGATTATAAAATTAATCAAAATTCTTAACTACTTAAATTTCTGTTAGAATTGATACAAATTGTATACAAAGTGATATATAAAATGTATGAGAATTCTTAACTTTTTAAATTTCTTCTAGAAATGATACAAATTGTATACAAATTGATATAAAATGTATGAAAATTTTTAATCCTCTAAATTTCTTTTAGAAATGATACAAATTGTATACAAATTGATACCAAATGCATGAAAATTTTTGATATTCTAAATTTCTTTTCGGTTAAAAAGATGAAAAATGATACAAAAACTCTGAAATTTTTGAATTAACAAGGAAGGAAAATAGGATGAATTTAGCTAAAAATGGTCAAATATACTGATGAAAAATGCGGAAATTTCTAGGAGGTTGAAAAATGGGTAAATTTTACTCTGGGATAGAGAAACTCAATGAAAAATGAGAAAAATTTGCCTCAAAATGAGAGAAATAGGTCCTTGCACTTCTGTTTATGAAAAATGCGAAAAAAATAGCCTCAAACTGATGAAAGTTAGCCCTCTACGCTTCTTCTTAGGATTTTTTAAATTGAATGAAAAATGACAGAAATTGACAGAAATTAGTCTCTACGCTTGACTGCGCCAGAAAAAATATCTTATATATGTTAAAAATTGATACAAAAATGATACAAAATTTCTGAAATTTTCGAACCAGTGGAGATAAAAAAAAGAGTGAAATTATTCATTATTTACCACGAAAACATCAAAATAGACAGAGTGAAAAATGGAAGATTTCTAGGTTTTTTTTGGAGAGGTTGAAAAATGGGTAAATTTTGCTCTGCGCTAGAGAAATGAGGAAGTGCGCCAGAAGGAATATCTACTCTCTCTCACCGACACTTACCGTTTCGAAATTCGGTAGCGATAATGAGAAAATTTTAATCTAGCGCTCTGGCTCTGATAGGCTACATTTATACGGTGTAGTAGTGTAAGAAAACGTTCTCGCAGAAATTATGCGCTACGAACGCACAACGTTCAACCTTGATAAATTTTCGAAATTATGGTAATTAAAAATCCGATTTAAATGCTCTCACTAGCTAGCCTTTTTCTTCGCTTACAAAATTGATGAAGAATATCGGTGTTGTACTCCAATAAGATTCACACGAACGTAGGCGAAATTAAACTTACTGTATAATATGAATTCATTATACGTACACAGGTGTCCTGAATGAGTGGTTGCCTAAAAAATCTCAAAGCTCGCATTGTTGGGCTTTAGGGGCGGATTTCTTTAATTAAATCCGATGTGGAAAAGTTGGAATGACTTATTCTAGGATTCAAACGTCTCTCACCAATCGTTGCCAAAATTTCAACAATACATCGTTTTGCGGATTGGGCCAAACCATCTGACTAACTTTCTTTCAGTTGCGAAATTCAGCTCGTTTTGAAACTTTCCGGTCTTTTTCCTAATTATCAGAAATTTTCCAAATTTTTCTCTCAACACCTAAACTACGTTATCTCCTCTTTCTGTGTTTACTCATTCTTTTCAAGCACTATACAACAAGAATTTCAGAATCTATTACGAAAAACAAAAAGCAAATTAGGCTCTATAATTTCTCATCTTCTCATGTATTTAGTTCCATTCGAGTGCGGTGTTGCATAAATTCAGTAAATCAGTGTCTGCAAGGAAGACGTGACTAATATTGACAGATTCCAACAACAATGAATTACGCGTCACTAGAGCCGACGAATGCAAATCTTTGGTCATCATGCAGCGCCATACTCGTAAGAAGCAAAAGTCACCAAATTACTTGAAGAAAACACCTCTGACGACACTATTTTTAATTTTAATCAATTCGAAGTCCATGTTCGAAAGGTTGATGCGAGTGAGTACGTCATTCAAATTTCCTTCAGGTATAGACTGAAAGTCAGAAACCCTATATGGTCTTCACAAAACTCACAAAGCATACATCTTTCGTACGTTTCGTCACCTACTTACCCGCTTACTGAATATTTAGGCAGTTGGTTCAAATATAATGTGGATTTTCAACCTACTTTTTCTGTCCAAAATACCTAACAACTGGTTCACGAAATCAAAGATCACACTCTTCCCCAAGACTCAATTCTTTTAAGTTTTACGACGTTACTAGTATGTACCCTGCTGTGCCATATGTTCTAGCCCTTTAAAAAGTTGCTGACATCTTGGAACGAGCACTAATTTTGCCTTCTGCTGCTGAGGAGCTCATTACCCTCTTAAAAATTCTGTCTTCATTACAATGTTGGCAAATTCCAAAACAGTGGTTTTCCTATAGGGTCTCCCCAAGCCCCTTTAATGCAGAAAACTTCATCAATAGCCTGGAAGAGGAAATTTTCTCTTTTTTTTATCATTAGTTTCTATCTCTCCATTAAATTTAGGCTCGAGGTCGGCGTTTTCAATTTCTTGGATATTAAAGACGGCCAACATGAGTTCAGCATCAGCATTATTCAAAAAGCCCACTAAAATAGGTCATATGTGACTGATAGTTTTTCTTTCCACCTTACCACTCGCAAGCATTCTGCCTTTCATATCAATGATCTACCGATTAGGATCTATTTTTAGTGGCCTCCAAAAAAGGACCAGACACTACCACCCGTGTACCGAAGACCAACAACAGCGGGGAACCCGCAAGTTCCACGTCCCCGGGAAAACAGCCAGCGTCTTACATAGATTCAAGCAAACTTGTTCCCGCACCGTTATGATTCAGAGGTGATAAACGCCACAAATCTTGCCACTTGAATATCCGGCTGCCAAACAGAAAAATTGATAAGCACCGGTGGAGTAAAAGCTCGGTACTCTTATATACTCGCAGCTCGCAACTTTGACTGCGAGTGCCGATGAGACGACACCAGCACGAAATGAAACTGAAGAAATTTTCCTCCGAGAAGGAGGACATTACGAGCCAATATAGCAAAAAAAGAAAGAGAGGAAAACCGAATACAAGCACGTAAAATTATTATTTAAGCGACGACCAGTTTCAGAGTGAAACAAACATCATCAGATCGGTTCCGAAACCGGTCGTGGCTTGAATAATAATTTTACGTACCCCTACCATTCTGTAGCTCAGGAGTCAATCTCCAAGCCCCAATCTTATCATTTATAGCTTGGAAGTGGAAATTTTTCTAAGTCCCCCTCTTATCATATTATGTATAGTAGGAAGGTCGAAAAGTTTCCAAGTTCCCCCACCATCATCGTACACGGCTCGAGGGTCAAAATTTGTCCAAGTACTGTAACCTAACTAGGTTGATAACATCATCATAGTCGGACGCGATCCTCCAGCAAACGGGATAGCGGGTTCCTCACTAGAAAGAAGAATGGATCCGGCATCTCGGCAGTATTTCCCATAAAATATCAAGACCTTCCAGACACCGAATCTCAAAAATCTCATACTCGCAGAAGATCAAAGTGGTGTTTACAAAGTCCAGCACAGCGACTACCTTACAGTTTATATTGGTGAAACAGGTCGTGAAGATATGAGAGAGCCTCCCCCTGGAAACAGGTCACAATTTTGGTAACAGTAGTGTTCGCATCGTACACATATGTGTACAGCAGGCAGGGATTCAGACGGTCACTTTGGGAGGGAAAAAATTTTAAAAGACTATTTTTTTTAAATAGAATCATGCAGTATGAAAATTAATGTAATAATTTTTATTCTTGTAAACTATACAGACTACTACAACCAGTCTCACGGTTGGCCTACCTACGATCTAGTTTCCAGCCCATCGATAGCTGGTGTTGTCGCAGAAAAATTTCATCTTGTTTGATATTACAGATTTTTCGTTGTTTCTTTTATTATTTTAAATATTTTTTTGAGGGGGGGGGTGAGGCGGGGGAATCCTCTGAGGATCTATCAATTTTTATTTGTTCTGACTTATGTATCTTTATGTTGCATTGTGAGTTCATGTATTGAACATTTTTTTTTTCTCTAGTTTGGTAATGATCTTTAGTCCACTTCATTCGAGAAACTGTGAAGTTCAAAATAGCAACGTTGACTCATTATTACTTAGGCATACCTAACTAAAATACTCCTTTCTTAAGCTTAAGATCTATAACAATTTGTCGCCTCCTTACAACTTTGATTTCCTTTTTCCAAATTTTGCACTCCTTTTCTGCGTAGCGAAGGTTTACAAGTGGGAAAATTTCAAAGCGGATGAATTTTCGGCTACCAAGAATTTCCTTTCTCATTTTAGTAACGCGAGTTTAAAAATCCTTTTTCTCTCATGAAAAAGCAAAAAAGAAAATAATGTTCTCATATCTTTTGAATTAAAAGCATATAGTAAGTTATATCGACATTTGAAACATATTTCGACACGTCTATTGAAGCATATTCCTAAAGCGAGCAAAATCATACTTCCACTTGATTACAGTCAGTTTGGGAGAAGAGTGCACGATGTAATAAACGTCAATAAATTTTATGGAACGAGTAAAAGTTCGAAGGAAGATGAAGTGAAAACAATTTCATAATAGAAAAGAAGTTTCCCTTGGTTTTTCCATTAATATGATGAAATGCTCTAGATAAACCCGCATGCTCGAACGATTACAGCAGCTGTTGCAACCTGAAAAATCATTATCTTAAAAATCTACGGTGTAATTAATCTTGACTTATTTCCTCTTCAATCAAATTTCTTTTTCGTACTTATTTCATGAAAATTATTAATATATCAACTCCAAGTGAACTCGAATCGCGAGAACTTATTTCCGATGAAAACTGACGTCGATGTTAGTTTTCCTTTTCCTAAGTCGAAGAAGTCGAGGTTGGAATTGACAAACTCACATCAGTAATTGAATTAGGCAATCGAATCAAATCTAAAAATTACTTTCATAAATGTGGCTGTAAAATTTGAAGACGATACACCAATTATATTACAGAGGATCGCTTTGCAGCTTACGAATGGTGGTAGGAAAAAAGGCTACCAGTTCTCCTTTCGAGTTCAATAATTTTAACCTGACGGACTCTGGTCCTCACTTTTCTGATTCCGAAAGACCTCGACCACAAAAAATTTCTCTTTAATTCTTGAATTTGCGTCCACACGACTATATATGCGCTCACTTTTTATCTTGAGCCTAGCTTTGTTTTTGTTACGCCGACGACGCGACGTGCTTTTACTGCTTATAGTGACGATAACCCCCTGAAGCTTGCTGCCACTGTGAAAAAAAAAGGTAAAGAAAATTCAAGAAGACATGAAACAGATTGTTTGTTTTCAGCTCAGCTATGAAAAATGACGCAAAAGCTAAGATACGTCTCCTCATACTTACAATCATCTTAGGTAGTGTGGAAGTTGAAACGGCAACGGCATTGATTAATAGATCACTAGAAGGAGACGTGTAATGAAAAAGCATCGGCAAATTTAATGTCAACATCGTGCAGCATTGACTGAAATACATTTGCGACACGTTACGGCACAGTTAAAATGAGCAAGCTCCTGCTGGGCCCATAAATTGAAAGTCCAAAACGGTTGTAAACCTGGACTTATGGTGATCTATGGTGGTCGCCTGTAACGTAGTGTGTCATGCATCCCGACCCTTCTTATGAAGTATAGGATATCGGAAATGGCGATGGTACAGTCGCAGAAAAAGAAGGTCACATTGCTTGGCTCCACACCCCCATTATACATGAGTGGCCTCTAGCATCTGCAGAGGACAAAGCAGTAGAGCTAAGAAAAATGTTAATGAAGCAGTGGAACGAGGGCTGGACCCGCGGCAAGATAGTTGAGTGGAGGTTCTGCCACGCCGGTGGCCAGGGAGCACGGTACCCCAGTCAGTTTCATACTTGTGATGACCTGTTCGTGACACACCTGCCTGTGCAGCATGTGATGAACCAAAGCCAATGTACACTACGTATATCAATGTGTACCTATTTCACAAGGAACAAAGATCGGAAGAATGACATGATAAGGATCATGTGATGGTATACTTGACCAGCGCAATGAGTGAACTGTGAAACGAAGAATAAGTGCTGCACGAGGAGAATAGAAAACACTCCTATCATCACTTTAGCTCTCAGCATTAGTCGTTTCCCAATAGCTTTCAGCATAAGTATCATACAATATTCCAATTTCCATTGGTAAGGAACTTGAAGACGGCAACAATTTTGATAGCCTGAAGCACAAGGGAAACAACTTTTGACCAGAAGATTACAATAGACATGAAATAGCCCCTAAAATATTGAAGATAACAGAAGGATACATTTCTTTGGAGCGTAATGAGGGGGAGGGGTTGTGAGAAACTCTAGATACAGGTGCCTTCTACATAAGCTATCATATATAATGCTTAATGCGAAGTATGACGTGACCATTGTTGGCGAAGTTCCAGCGACATAATTAATGATGTAAAGGTGTTTTGTAATAAATTTGCCCTACCGGATTTGTAAAAAAGCTTCCAGCTCTATTATTTTGACTAGTTAGTCTAGTGTCGAAGAAAAAAAACCTAGTTCCTTCACGTCACTCCTTACCCCGATTGACTTTGACTGAGACGGGGTGGGCAGTTCATAATTATGTAAGTGGAGCAGGAGACACTCACGTAACAAGTATAAATTTTTTATTCTCGGTCAATACAAACACAATTAAAATAAAAGAAAAAGGAAATAAAATGAGGTTAAATTTTGAGGTCAAAAGAAGTCAAAAACAAAAGAATAAACGAAAATATAGGGTAAAAAATAAAATAATATAATGAAAATAAGTAAAAATAAAAAAGAAAATTTAAAATTTAGGTAACGCGAGAAACTAGAATTTTTAAAAAGAAAGAAAGGTTTGAATATTTGGTGACACGAAAGGCAACACGACCGGTTTCGTTCGACGGCGTCGAACATCATCTGGTGTACTAAAGTATGAAACCGGTACAGAGAACAACAAGAACAACGAGGGAAGCGGAAGACAAGAATAAACTAGACAAATATAGAAACTAGATAAAAGGTGAGTGATGGAATGAGTTAATCGTATTTGAGCATATATCTGATGAAAGGGTTAAAAAACACGACGTTCATATCGTTTAAGAGGTTGAAGTTCTCAAGTTTACTGTTTACTTGAGTTTGGAGAGTGTAGAGTTCCTCGAGTTTGTTCATTCGATGGCCTTTCTCAGAAGGATGGAGGAGAGTTGGTACCACTCCACTGTATGGGTGACCAGTCAACCAACAGTGATGAGCCATAGCTGAATCAGAATCGGATTGGGAAGTAGGCTTAGTGCTGAGTCGGGTATAGTCCCGCTTGTGTTCCTTGAGACGCTTAGTGAGGGCTCGTCCACACTGGCCAACGTATCGGTCACCGCAGGAGCATGTAAGGTTGTAGATGCCAGATTTTTCAAATTTAGGGATGCGGTCTTTTAGGGATGAAAGGTCGCATACTCTTGTTACTGGATAGAAACCAACTCGGTAACTGTAGCGTGTCAGTTCGCGTTCTAGTGCCTCCAGCTGTTTCCCCAGGTAAGGTAGGCGAATCCAAGTTTGTATGGAGGACAATAAAGAGGAATACTCCGACGTGGAGTAAAAAAAAATGCAAACCGCAGAAAAAATGAAAATACGACGAGCGCTTTCGGTTAAACAACCATCTTCGAGCCTGAAATGAAAGCAACTGACGAACAAAAGAGAAGAACGAGGTATTAAGATCGTCCAAACGAGAAATCACGGTGTGAGTCATAAACAAGTTCGATCAGGCCATCTTCCGGAATATACGAATTAAGAACAGTGATACCGTCAGTGTTGAGATGACGAATTATCTCTATATTCTCGAGGGCGATACGCTTACGGTAGGAATTCTCCTTATGGAGGAGCTTTTCGGATCCCTCACGGAAGCTGTGGCCACTGTTTATTAAGTGATCGGCGAAAGCTGACTCCCCCAAGTGTCCCTTCTTCCAAGACTTCAGGTGCTCAGCTACTCGAACTTTCATTTGGCGGCTGGTCTCACCAATATAAAAGCCTCCACAATCCTCACACTCCAACTTATACACACCACTCCTCTCATCAACAGGTATGGGGTCCTTCAGTCTCACAAACAACCTCTTGACTGTGGTAGGGTTGTAAAACGCGGGTCTGAAGCCAAACGGGCGAAGGGCCCGACCCAATTGCTGGGAGAACTTCCCCAAGAAAGGGAGACTGATCCAACGCAAACGGCGATCACGGATCGTGTCTCGGGGGAGGGAGGTGGTGGAATCCAGGAGGCCCCTCGTAACTTTCCTCCGAACCATCACGTCAACATCAACATTCACCCCATTCACTCTGGCCAGGTGTTTTATTGTGATTAACTCTTTCTTGAAGGCAGACTGACTCAAAGGAATACGAGTCAGTCTGCGAACTAGGCTATGAAAAGCAGCCATCTTGTGAGCAACAGGACCGAACGAACCACCGTGGACTAAAACATCGGTCGTAGTATCTTTCCTGTAAATTCCAAACTTATGGATACCGTCTATTATAGAGATCGATAAATCCAAAAAGTTAATGGAAAATACCCCTATTTCCAACGTAAATTTGATGGAAGGGTACCAGGAATTGAGATACCTCAGAAACTCACCAAGGAGATCTGGGTGACCAGTCCAGGTACGTATAGAACGTCATCAACGTACCTGTGCCAATAATGAATATGATTAAGTAACACCTGGTTCGAGGAAAAGAGGTCAAGTTCAAACTTAGACATGAAGATTTCGGATATGAGAGAGCCTAGTGGTGATCCAATGGGGATCCCTACTTCGTCAGGGAACTCAAAAAATTTCCCTTCAAATTTACAATAGTTAGGGGACCAGCAAGTATTAAGAAGATCGAAGAATTCGTGAAGCTCATTATGAGGAATGTTGGCTTTGACGAGTAACTCACCCATACGCTGGATAGTAGCAGCCTTAGGAATATTCGGGAACAAACCAACAACATCAAACGAGCAGATGGTCGTTCCCGGGGGAAGGCTTACATCCTTGAGGACGTCAGTTAAAGAGGCCGAATTCAAGACCGAATGAGGGGATTCAAAATCAATACGATTTTTGAACCAACGGTCAAGGAATTTAGCAAGGAGGTAGGTAGGAGAGGAAACGAAAGAAACAACGGGTCGCATCGGGGTATTGTTCTTATGCACTTTGAAACTGGTCGTGTTGCCTCTCGTGTCACCAAATATTCAAACCTTTCTTTCTTTTTAAAAATTCTAGTTTCTCGCGTTACCTAAATTTTAAATTTTCTTTTTTATTTTTACTTATTTTCATTAAATTATTCCATATTTTCGTTTATTCTTTTGTTTTTGACTTCTTTTGACCTCAAAATTTAACCCCATTTTATTTCCTTTTTCTTTTATTTTAATTGTGTTTTGTATTGACCGAGGATAAAAAATTTATACTTGTTACGTGAGTGTCTCCTGCTCCACTTAATTATTGACTTTGACACTTATGGGAACTACCCTGATGAATTCATACACTGAGAAATTATTAGTGTGTGATCCTCTGAAGAAGTAGAGTGAACCTTGGCAAGAGGAGGAGATGTTGAAAAGTAATAGCCTCAACATTTTTGAGCGATACCGCCTACCTCTCTTCAAATCACCCCCTACTGGAAATAATTGTCACTTGTCGGGACCTGTGCAGAAGTGCTCGTAAAGCGTCTACAGTTTTTTATGTGTTGATATTGTGTACTTCTATGGCATTTCTTGATTCTGCGTATCCCGTGCCGCGCTTATGCTCAGTGTATTATAATTACTTCAATATGGTTCCTATGGATCAGGTCAGTGGTACTTTCATTTACGTTGTTTATGAGAACCTTCTTCTTTAAGGGCTCTGGTCAACCATTTACTGTAAATTCTCTCGAACTTACACTCCTTCATCCCTGTGAGGAAAGAGAAAAAGGTTCGATACTAGATATGCCATCAAGGACCCTGTCGCGTACTCAGAATAAGAAGCGTTCCCCTTTTTTTCCAGAGATTATACTTCCGAGTAGATATTATTATTTCTTTTTTCTCTCTAAAATTGTACCTATACTAGCTAATAGTGGATAGGCATTGTCTAAAACTGTTTTCTAGCCTGGACTGATCTGTTCTCTGTGCATACGGTTATGTTAACCGACTCCACGTCTAACTTCGTAACTTGAGATGAATTTTCTCTCCGCTGCAACTCGAAGGTTTGATTTTCTGCCCTACTACCAATGCAGAAATTATCTTCTGCAACTGTACGCGGCTTCCATCAATCGTTTCTCTGTCCTACGGTATTTTTTTTCACTGTACGTAGCTCCTATAAATCGTATTTCTGTTCTATTGCAGATGCAGACTTTTTATTCCGTTATAGTAAGCTGCTTAAAAATTCAAGTTTCTATCTTAGTTCTCAAGTAGAAATTATCTTCTGCTACAGTGCGCAGCTTGAACAGAATATAATTTCGTTCTCCTACTGTAGATGCAAACTTCTTATTCTGCTACAGTATGCAATTCAAAGTTCAAGCTTCTGCCTGACTGCTAGTGCAGATGATCATATTCTGCTTCTGTACCTAAACAACTTGGCACAAAGTACGAGTCGTGCATTACAAAGTAGTAGTATTAACACTCACAGATGGAGCTGGTAGACAAACCGACGTTGGTTTCATAAACCAAAATGAGAAGCAATCGTTTTTAGCAACTATTTCATTCTGCCCTCAGAATATCTGTCGTATTTTATCTCTATAAATCTGTAAAAGAATACAATTTTTTATAAATTTGCACTCCCACAACGAGTGCTCTTCTCATATCTGCTGCAGAAGGTAGCTTACTACATACGCCTGTTACTCTATTTCCTACACGATTGCAGATGGTAAGGATCTGATGGCGAACAACGACTTTTAGATTGTATGTATTCTGCACTTATACAGACAGCAACCATTTGACATATTATCTGCTGCTGAAAGGTTGCATATTAAATTCATTTGTCTGCACCAGAACATACATTTTCTGCATATATTACTAGAATGACAATTAGCGCTCTCCGGCTAGTTTGTCAATACATAAGTGTCGTAAGCCTCGTCCATTTTCACCCATTTTTAAAAGCTACCCACAATCGTCGAATATCTCACCACCAACGACCCCGCATTTTGGTTCCTGTCGCGTACATGCAATATAAAAACTTTCTCTTTCTTCCTCTCTTCCCTCTCTTTCCAGCGATCATATGATTGCTACCTCGTAGACATATTTATTTCCTTCTGCTGGCTAATCGTGGATAGACTGAGCAAGTATTTGTGAAACGAATAAAAAACGTGTTAAGAGAAACACAATGGTTTTTATGACGAAGGAATAATATTTGAAATAATTTTTTTGAATGTTTATAAAATGATGGAACAGTAATTTTGTAAGCAGAAAGTTAGTTTTTGCCGCTCTGGGAATACGGCAGAGTTTCGACACTTCCAATGAACGAAGAGGTTTGGCATTTCAAGTGCCTGAAAGGGAAGGGAGGTTTTGCCCTCCCACCTCTTTGGTACGCTACTGCACCCATGCACAGTTCCCAAGAGATTCTGTTACCATCTGGCATTCAATCTCCTCCGCCTTCCATATTATAAATTTTCGCTGTTCACTCATAGAATGTCAACATCGCTCAGTACGCTTGAGGTAAATGTTTTCGTATATACTTCGTAGCGTACGACCTGGGGGACAGACGTTTTTGAAAGTCGAAAATAACACCGGGGTTAGTGAATACGTAACAAAGTAGAACCACGTCCTCTGTGGAACGTTTTCTTTTTGAAATCTTCTGAAAAATTGTTCCATTTCCCGATCTTTCATTTTCATTTTATTCGTACACCGCGGGCGTTTAAAATTCCGTTTCTCAAGTATCTGCAAACTTTCGCACCGAAGAATTTTCCTTTCTCCTCAAACTTTTATTTTGATTGTAAAAATATTCCTGAATTCTTTTTTATTATTCTAAAGAAAATTTTAATATCGTTTCGCTGTTGCTATATCTTCTCGTTAGAACACGCCCTCGTCTCGCCCTCATGGTATGTTCTCGTATTCGTCTAAGTCGTCTGGAATAAAATAAATAAATGCGGCCCAAGGAACCCGGTCTATTTTTATTGGTAAGAATAAAAACGTCCGGTAACGCGAGTTCACAGACACGGAAATGAAAGAGTCTCCGGGAGAAGAAGAAAAAAGACAACGTCAAACTTGACATCGACTCTTATCATTATTTTTCCGAGTGGTTTCGTAAATTTTTTTTTGAAGTCTAAAAGAAGAGAACGAAGGAGAATCGCATATTATAATCGGGTGACAGGCATTTGTTCGTTTTTATCTTGTAACGTCATACTTTTTATTAATAAACGTCTTTTTCCGGTCTGTTACGGAACACAATGATTAAACATTTCCGCAAATAAATTTCCTGCCGCGTGTATCTTGTTTAAGGATCACCGCCCTTTTTATGTATAGCATTACTTTCCGGCTTGTAAAGGCTATAAGAGCGAGCGAGCGAACGTAGACCAAAGGAATAAAAATTTCTTCGTACGCGTGTTAATTAACGCGATAAGCGCGACTCTTTTGCAGCGAAAACGTGCGCCTTTGCGCCAGAATGAAAGAAAAACTCAAAAGAAGAAGTGTCATTGAAAAATTTTACTCGAAGAGAAATATTTACCTTGCTGAACGACGTTAGCATTCACAGTGTATACATTCGTAGCTAACTTAAAATACTTTTCCCGCCTCTTTTTTCGTGTACAAATATATACAGATTCGTAAGCTGGCTTTCTCTATCTCACCCATGAGCCGGTTAGTATTCGAAAAAGCACGCGAAAAGATAAAGAGGTCAGTCTCATGTTGGGGCGAACACGACCTAAAAAAGATCGATTTTCTTCACTAGGGCTATTTTCACGTTAATGGCAGAGTATTTCAAGAGGTCACGGGCGAACGCATTTGCGCATCTCCGCCAAAATTTATCAGTTCGGCTGCACAGAGGGCTGGTATACGCAAAGCAGATCTTATTCTCGCGTACGATTCCCGAATATAACGAGCAAAATTTTCTTCGAGAAAGTGGCGGCTCGGTCGCTAAACGAGGTAACAATTATAGATATCGTGCCGAAGCTTAATGATGGTTTTGCACGCGCCGATATTTCGCAGCTTCGTCGCGATTATTACTATTTTCTAATACCATAAGGGTTTTAGAGAAATTGATATAGGCGCACGTGAAACTGCTTTCCCTCTCTCGACGATGTATATGAGCATTTTGTTTCTCTCTTTCTCTTCGCTGTCGCGTTTTGTCATTCGCGCGCAAGAGGGAATTCTAAGTCAATTTACAAAAAGTTGAATGAGTAGTGAAATGGGTAGCAGATCGATTTGCTCAGGTACACGTCAGCGGGTTCGGTTGACTTTCGCCCCGCGTTTTCCAAGTTCGGAAAAACCAGAGCGTAGCGTACACAACGAAATTATACCGTAAAAGGGCCGGAGAAGCTATGTTTTTCGCCCATTTTTCGCCGGGTGCGACCATTTGACAGAAGTTGACGACGCGGGAAGCGCGAAATTTCGCACGAGGTCGAAAATACGCGAATTTTGTATAAAATGTTCGGTAAAAAAGCTGGAGAGAAAAAAGACGACGGTTTTCGCGCCGAGCGCTCGAATTTCTCCGAAAAGGCTAGCGAGTGACATTCGAATCTGATTAGTGTCGACGTTTTTTTTTTCTTTTTTTTTTTTTTTTTTCCTAGAAAGAAAAATTAATTTACGACAGACGCGTCATCCTATCGATAGGCCGTATCTCTTCATTTTTTTTCTTTTTGTTGAAAAATATCTTTGTAAATACGTACATTCGCGAGCGTCGAGTTTAAATGATTCAGTCCCGGGTAAACGAATTTCATCTGGAAACAGGATTCCCGTCCAATTCCTATTATATATCGCTTTATTTCTGAATGATTCAATTATTTTGTCGCTAATTTCATAAAGAAGGAACGTGGTTCTCGCCGTTGACAGAGGATATGAGTGAGCACGTCCAATAGAACAGCCTAAGGGATAACTCAAATTGATGACTGCTTTAAATGTCCGTACATTGACGTGAAATCACGATTTCCTGTTCTTTCGGTCAATTTTTGAAGATTTTCACGTCTTTATATTCTTAAAATTTGGAAATTTAGCCGCTGAATTTAGTGAATTTGAATCCGAAGGATAATAGCGCCCCCAATTTCCTCTCATTGCGTACTTCCTCTCTCTGTATGGTTTGGTTTTGCAAAATTTTGCTCTACAACTATGTGCTGGTGAGAGGAAAGAATGGCTGAAGTAGTAAGACTTAGGACTTCTTTTTAAGGGAATCAATGCGGTTTCTCAATTTATGGCCAGAAATACTAGACGAAGTCATACTCAAGCGAGTAATACAAACGGAGTAATTTACAATTTTAGCCACAGAAATTAAACGACGCCGGAGCGCTTTCGATGAAACAATCATTATCAACGGGGACTGGAAAGCGACTGAACCAACTCCGGCTGTAAACTAGAAACATACGAGGAAATCAGGATTGAACCAGCGAGTCATCACGACGTGAATCATACTCGTAAACTAGTTCAATCAACCCCTCATCAGGTATGTACCTGTTGAGCACATTAAGGTCGTCGTTATTTAAATGACGGATTATTTCGATGTGTTCTAACGCTTTCCGCTTTGAATACGCGTTTTCTCTACAGAGGAGGACCTCGGACCCCTCTTTAATGCTATGGCCGCTAGTGATTACATGGTCCGCAAACGCCAATTCACCTATATTCTTCTTTTCCCACGCCTTCCTATGTTCAGCGATTCTAATTTTCAACTGACGGCCTGTCTCGCCGATATAAATTCCGTTACAATCCCTACACTCAACTTTATACACACCACTCCTCTCGGCCAGTTGGACGGGGTCTTTTAGCCTGACCAATAAACTTTTTATGGTATTGGGGTTGTAATACACAGGCCGAAATCCGACACGACTCAATTGAGATGAAAACTGCCCCAAGAACGGAAGCCTTATCCAACGCTCTCTACTGTTTAGGGCCGTATTGCGGGGGAGGGAGGTGGTGGAATCGAGGCATTTTCGAGTAACTTTCCTTTGGATCATAAGGTCAATGTCCAAGTTCACCTCATTCACTCTGGCCAAGTGCTTTATAGTTAATACCTCTTTTTGGAAGGCTGACTGATTGAGAGGAATGCTAGTCAGTCGATGGATTAAGCTATTAAATCCAGCATATTTATGGGCTACAGGGCAAAAAGATTTTCCGTGGACAGTAATATCGGTCGCAGTATCTTTCCTGTATATGGCGAATTCATGGATACCGTCTCTATGACAGATCGTCAAATCCAAGTAATTAATAGATGCGCCACCGATTTCTAAAGTAAATTTTATAGAGGGATATTGATTATTTAGATACTGGAGAAACTCTAAAAGGAGCTCTCGGGGACCAGTCCACGTACACAACACATCGTCGACATACCTGTGCCAATAATAAATCTGATCTAAATACGCACTGCCAGAGGAGAACAAATCGAGCTCAAACTTAGACATAAAGATCTCCGAAATGAGAGAACCCAAAGGAGAACCGATGGGTATTCCAACCTCTTCAGGAAACTCAAAAAACTTGTTATCGAATTTGCAATAATTGGGAGACCAACAAATATTGAGGAGATTGAAAAATTCACCCAATTCTTCTTGGCGAACATTTGTTTGAATCAAAAGGTCTCCCATATGTTGCATGGCGGTTGCTCTGGGGATATTGGGGAACAGGCCGACCACATCAAATAAACACAGGGTCGATCCCAGCGGAAGAATATTATCCTTAAGCCTATCAGCCAAGGAGACCGAATTTTTCACCGAGTAAGGTGACTCACAGTCAACTCTCGATTTAAACCATCGGCTCAAAAATTTCGCCAGAGCGTACCTGGGGGAGGACACAAAGGATACGACCGGCTGGTTCAATCCTGATTTCCTCGTATGTTTCTAGTTTACAGCCGGAGTTGGTTCAGTCGCTTTCCAGTCCCCGTTGACAATGATTGCTTAATCGAAAGCGCTCCGGCGTCGTTTAATTTCTGTGGCTAAAATTGTAAATTACTCCGTTTGTATTACTCGCTTGAGTATGACTTCGTCTAGTTCTTTTTAAGACTTGCAGATGTATTGACCATCGACCTATACTCTATAGCTAGTTGTGATTAAAGCGGGGGCCACGACCTAGCCTCGGAACTGGCCATCATATTTCTAACTTTTGTATTCCCGTCAATATGGGGGAAAATGCTGAAACCACAAATGTTAAAACCCGTCAAAGAAAAATCGAAGGTCTCAGCCTCTTTGGTGAGCTTTACCTCGACCTACTTTGAGGACTAGAAAATTTCTTCGTAATTATCCTCTGAATTTGTACCCGTATAAAAAGAAGGTCTTCGAGTCTAATAACCTTCTTCTACTTTATGAACATGAAAAAATTTCAAAATCTGCCACCGGAGGATCACAAAACTTGGAATCTCCCCCCTCCCTCTCCCATAAAACATATTTGTCCATCGAGCAAATGAAATTAGGGGTATCCGCCAATATTTTTTCACATGAAATATGTAATGCAGTGATGACGTCACGGCTTGATGATGACACATAAAAATTAATGATCTCAGGGGTGATGATTTTCCGGGGTGATGACGTCATTAAGGTTAGAGTTGATGACGTGAGAAGAGTGTGTACGTCTCAAGGTTAGTGGTAATGACGTCACCAAATTTTATTATTGACTTTCGATATTCGTGGGTATATTTTTGCTTATGAAAAACTTGGTGACGTCATAACTCTGACCTCAAGACATAGATGCTTTTCTCACGTCCTCACCTCCAACCTTAGTGATTTTATCAACCCGTGACGTCATTACCTCCGGGCCGATTATGAATTTTTGTGACGTCATTACTGTGTTACATATTTCATGGGAAAAAATGTTGGCAGGTATCCTCTGAGAAAAGAAATCATCCATAAATGTATTTTATTTCCATACCGCGTTTGTGTTGCATTTTGCAGACACCGCCCGTTCTCCACAATGGAGTAGGTGCGAGTTGCGTATGCATTTAATATTGTTTCCTCCAACACCGGAATCGACCCTTTCGGGTATAACTTCAGTGAAGTTCATTTCCATACCAATCAAAGTCAAAATCCTTCTCATCACAACTTGAGCGTTTCTTTTTTAAGGGTTGGTGGAGGAGGGAAAGGAGAGATTACAAGTTCTTCGATCTTTTGGCAGCAGACCTCATCTGAATTATACAAACACAAAGCCTTACATCCATGATTGAAAAATTTAACTCTAGTGCACTACATACTGTCGAAGGAAGGTATAGAAATAATATCAAAAGTAAACTAGGCTGAAAGCGCAGCTAATGTAACTGTTTAAAGGGCATTCAAATGGTCTGGTTCTGTGATACTGTCGAAGCCGGATACTAAAAGTGTGGTCTCCTTATAAGGCTAAACTAGGCTAAATGCATAGCCTAACATGAGGCACAGAAATACTGGTGGAGGTGTTTTTGGTCTATCGGTTATTTAGGTAACTAATTTAATACAGAAATGCACGTCCATGCCACTAGAGATACGTTCTAGGGGTGATGGCAGCACGGGTTATGAGGTCACAAGGGTGCATATGTTTCAAGATTGGAGAGGATGATGTCACGGGGTAACGTCATCAAGATTAGGGATGATGATGTCACCGATCGATGGAGTCAAAAAAGAATATAGTGTGTCATAATTTCAGTATGATTATTACATATAATCAATTATTCAGATGGTAGAGACTAAAAGATACGTAATAATTATCAACATGAAATGCTGGATAGTGAATGATTATAAAGAGCAGCGAGGCAGAATGAAAGCGAAACATACCCACGATCTTATATATGTTTTTCCCAAAGGAAGGAAATCAAAACAAGCTCGTTCATTAAAGTTGAGGCTTCTACACATTGCTAGAAAATCTTCTGTTAATTTAGAGGTTAATTTCTTTTTCTGCCCAGTTTCATATAAGTATTTAAGCTGGGTTTACTTACAGTTTTACCAATAAGGTGACCCCTACTCTATTTTCTGATTTGTGTCCTTGCGTCAGAATAGGACTTGGAAAAACGGTGACTACATAACAGTACGTACCTATACCATACTCAAACACCAGAAGGAAAGCTCTGATTGGGAACCAAAGGTATGGGAACTTCAGGAACCAATGGTCCTTAGAAATCGCCCCGTCGATACCGGATATGCATCAGAACTTTGGATAACTCAGGTCCATGGGAATCTGCCATATCAAGATCTATAGGAACTGATTATTCATGTAAATTGATTGAGTGGGTACGTATTTCCTAGTGTCAATGTCGGTATATTCAAAGTTCCTTGTAACATAGTTTTTTCGCTTTGTTGTTCACACGCTAAACTTTCGTAAATTCATATGTGTCGAATCTTCTAAAATTTTGTCATCCATAAAAGTTGAAGCGCTGAGGCCTACGTCTCAAAAACAGCACTCCGTATCATGACTTTCTTGCTCTTGATTGCGCTCTGTTTTGATGTACGATCCATTAAAGTTTCAAGTTATATATATATATATATATATATCGTCTGCAAGTATGATGTTACCCTTACCTATAGTTCCGTTAGACTGTCTACTTTCAGTACCCATGTTGAAACTTACTCGAGAGTATTTGTGAAGAAGCTACTTTATGAAGTGCGAGAAATATTTGAGTGAAATATAGTTGTCAATGCACGGTGCTAATGGAAGTAAAACAAGCAAAAATCAGGACTTCAAGTTACTTTCTCGACTTCTACATGAAACGCAAATGTGCCTTTAAAATGTTTATATTGCAGAGAAGAGAAATAAATTCTATAAAGATGACTGTTAAAGATCGCGATACGTTTCTCATACGTCCATAAACATTTTAATTGTTCCCATTTGAATAGAGAATTGCGAGCTTGCAAGTTCGAAGAAGAAGAACGAATTGGAGGAAAGCAATGCAAATCCCGTCGATACATCAATCAAATTTTCACTCCCTTGTTTCTAATCCAGATTGTTAATGAGAATGAGCAGCGGCAAAAATTGTATCGCGAAATTCAATTTTCGAGCTCTCGTTAATTTTAATTTATTTCCATTTTGAAGGGTGAACCGTGCAGACAAAGTCAGAAGAGACCCGCTATGTAAATTGAGCACAAAGAAGCTTGCCAAACAAACTTCAACGGAGTTGTCTTCGTCCTCTTACATACTTTGTATATACACGTTTTTCCTTTGATCCGTCCTAAACGTTTCTTTCTCTATGAGACACACGAAATGTTAGTGTGTTTGAGTTTTCGCGTGAATGTCGTTTCTCGCGCGCCTAAATTTGTCGAGAACTAATAGGTTTAAAGGCCCATTAGCTCGAACGTACACATTACTTCTCGCGTTTTGGTTCTATTTTATAACGGACCGTTAGTCCATTTTCTCGTTTTTAATCCTTTTTCAAAGTATCTCTTGATAGGTTGACGTAACGCGGTAGATTTTCAAATGAATTTTCGTTATGAAAAAAATTCGAGTATATTGATAGTAGTACGTGCCATCTGCGCACTCGAAAGGATACCGGAACGCACCCGCAGTGAATATTTGAAAATGGAGGAAAAAAATTCGCACAGGACTCATTAACTATATAGCCAATTATTATTGAGACGAGCAGAAAACATGGTTTATATGTTCTGTAATTGATCCCGATACTTTTTTAGGCCGGAAGCAAAATTTTTTTTTGTGTTTCTATTGTTTTTGCCAATCCTATACAGCTCAGTCGAAATTTTCCGAAGTCTGAGACCTCTCGATATGGACACATATGGACACTTCCAGAAATTTTTGCATGTCCCGAAAACTAATAGTCCAGCGTCTTATTGAAGAATTTGTATATGAATTGTGCACTTCAAGTTAAAAGCATGAAACTTGGCACACGTGTTGTTGGTACCTAGCAATTTAAGTTTAAGATTAGAGCCCATCAAAAAATCCAATATGGCGGCCAGAATGGGGGTATATATGGCAGCCATATTGAATTTTTATTTTTATTAGGTAGATCTGAATTTATGGACTGAAAATGTCAATTATGAATGTGTGCGGGTTTATAAGTATATTCAACTTATTTTGGAGTTCATTTTCGACCTCACCCCTCTTCAAAATACTCCACAAGGGGTAGGACCTCAAAAATTCTCTCAATGTTCGCATGGTTTGTTATATATCAAAATAGTGGTTTTATAACATACTAAATCCATTCCTCATTTTTTTTTTTTAGTCTCTCCCCATCCAAAGTACTCCACAAAGGGTCGACACCTCAAAAACTCTCCTTTCAACTAATGTATGATACGTTAGGGCAGTTTCTTGACGCACATAATCTAATCTCATAAAAATGAAAATTTGAATCGAAAAAATAATTCATAGGGAATACAATATTTTGAAAATTTGTACATGGAAATAATTCGATAGTAATTAGTCAGATTAATAGAAAAATGACTGAGGAAAATCATCATAAATTATCCTCTTCACAGCCATTTTGACAACCATTGCGTGAAGAAAATACAGTAATTTCTTGATAAAGTCAATATTATAATTTCTAGACTAGCCGTTGGGAAGAAGAAGGGAGGCTTGGTGGGGCAAGGTAATTAACATAACTTATGAAGCAACCAAGGCTAAAGTAAAAATTTTAATTCCAATTTCCTCAACTTGTTTCAACAAAAGTACCTATTTTGGTTAAAAAATTTAAATAAAAAAGGAAAAGTCTAATTATTTTTCAAAAATAATGAACTACAAATTGTTACTAAAAAGAGGTACCTTTGTTGTCCAAATTCAATGGTTTGAATACGCAAATATTTAATTAATTATGCTAGTTGGCTGCAACTTTATTACGACAAGGGTCAGATAAAGTATATTTCTTGGATTACAAAAAATATAATGTATTACACACCGTAGGTATTTTAAAAAATCTCATGTTCATTAATGTCACTATCGCTTTCTCAATCTAAGTGTAAGGAGGAGATAGTGACTTCTAACATTTAGTGATGGAATTGAACGCCTAGCTTCTGTCAGTAAATTAGAAGGGTGGGTTTGAATCTTGTTGAGTTCCATCTCCTTCCCCCTCCCCCTTATCCATTTAAAGTGAGTGGGTTAATTAGATCTTATCAAATATTTCTATTTCATTAAGATTTATTACTCGCTCAATTGGACGAAGGCGCTCCGTCACCCAACGAGTTTGGATGGGAGAAGGTCGATTCAAAATGGAATGTAAGGGTCTACTTATCTCATCTTTTTAATAATCACGCATACGTAAGTTGATTTATCGACATTTTTGAAATTGGATGAAATACAATAGAAAAGGGGTTTGTTTTACAGGTGGTATGGACAACGCTATCGCCAGCTTCAGACGTATGTCGAGAAGTGCTCAAATGTGGCTGCAAAACAGGATGACTGGAAATTACTCATGTGCAAAAGCCTCTTTGCCTTGTCCAGAGCTTTGTTCATGCAATATCAAAATGGCTGTGAAGAGGATAATTTATGATGATTTTCCTCAGTTCTTTTTCTATTGATCATACTAATTACTATCGAAATTTTCAAAATATTGCATTCCCTATGAATTATTTTTTCGATTCAAATTTTCATTTTTATGAGATTAGATTATATGCGCCAAGAAACTGCCCTAACGTATCATACATTAGTTGAAAGGAGAGTTTTTGAGGTGTCGACCCCCTGTGGAGTACTTTGAATGGGGAGAGACTAAAAAAAATGAGGAATGGATTTAGTATGTTATAAAACCACTATTTTGATATATAACAAACCATGCGAACATTGAGAGAATTTTTGAGGTCCTACCCCTTGTGGAGTATTTTGAAGAGGGGTGAGGTCGAAAATGAACTCCAAAATAAGTTGAGTATACTTATAAACTCGCACACATTCATAATTGGCATTTTCAGTCCATAAATTCAGATCTACCTAATAAAAATAAAAATTCAATATGGCTACCATATATACCCCCATTCTGGCCGCCATATTGGATTTTTTGATGGGCTCTAATCTTAAAATCAAATTGCTAGGTACCAACAACACGTGTGCCAAGTTTCATGCTTTTAACTCAAAGTGCACAATTTTGCAACAAGATGCTGGACTATAAGTCAGAGCCAACCGTATCCGAACTTGGTCAATGCCGTTGCACCTCTTCAAACCACAATTTCGACGGCAGATATTTTCGCCTGAAGGAACCCTCATAAAAGTGGCTCCCTGCTGGAATATTTATACTGTTCATAAGTGTAAGGGTGTCGTGGAGCGTGCCTCTTCCAGGAACTCTTTTCCAAGGTTATGAATCAATATACTAGAATGGTAAGGTTATAATTATATTGGCAGATGATTAAAAACTAGCCTGGATTGCAGAGCTCTTGTAAAATTCATATGGTTACAGCTGGTTTTTATGGACCATGGGTATTCGAGATTTCTATGGACGAAAGGTGGTGGTGGTGGTGGTTCCCTGTGAACGTAGTCAGTTTTCATCAAAATCCCATAAATATGGGTACCACTGATTCCCATGGACTATGGGAAACCTCAAGTATCTATCAGATGAGATTTCAAATCTGATCATATACTCTACTCTGGAATGTGGTATCTAAAATTTGAACGAATGTGAGCCCGCCTGATTATGTTTTCCGACGTAAATTAAGCGTTTTAAAATGCAAGATAAATGGCTGGAACATCTTGAAACCAATAAATCTTTCTTACGTAGATGGTAGTGAGAAAATATCGAGCTGTGAGTAATACCTCTTCTAGATTTTACGCGTCTTTTACTTGAATATACAATTTTACTTCGTCTACATGAGAACACAACTGAGAAAGTGTATTCTACACAGCCTATCTCGATTTAAATGGAGCAGAAATTTCGATGTATAGGTACCTACGAGCAATTTTTTAATTTTCCCAGTTTCACTCTTCCGGCTGAAGCATAGCGTAGCTACTCGAGGTCGTTCGTCAAAAGTTGATTTATTTTACCTTCGATAGTTCCTCGCGTAAGTCCACCTTCGTTTTTCGTTGTCGATAATAGGATACAGATGCGTTATTTTGAAACACACAACGAGGGTATATGAGAATGAGGGGCGGGATTAAAACAGATGAACCCATTTTTTTGCGTTGACAGATCACATTTAGAATTACGAACCAGTATTTTCCAGCAGTTACATGCTGCAAATTGAGTTCCAGTTTACCGAAACTCATTTCAATGCATTATTCCTTATATTTTTCAGGGTAAAACTTCACCCTTTTCTCTGTATTCGTTTACTCGGTGATCATTCCATAGAAATATTCGCGGAGACAGCTCTTGAATTATATGCTTGGTTTTTTCTCATTCCTCTTTGTATCTTTTACTGATTTTGTTCAAAAAAATAAGTAAGTTTAATATGCACCATCTTCGAAATGTTCAATATTCGAGCATCATTCGTTTCCTCGCCTCTTGACTAAGGTAAGTTCGAATGAAAAGTGCATACCTATTCGCTACCGAGAGAAGGAAAAAAAAAAAAAAAAACTGTAAAATTACGAATAATCTTCAACTCTTGCGTGAATTCTTTTTCTTTTCTCATCGAATAAAAAACTTTGCACGAACTTTTTCAACTTGATTCGAATTATTCTTCTTTATTTTCGTTATTAATATCCGCCCGAATAAATCATGCTGGTAAATCGATCGCTGAGTCCCACATTTTGTAAACTTTTTTTGAATAATAAATAAACACCGTGTGCTGTATATATAAGAAAGAGCGGTATAAGTCTCGCAATACAATATCCGTGCGGAGAGAAAAAAAGAGTGATGCTGTTCGTCATTTAACGAAATTACATGCTTGATTTGGTACCTGCACAGTAATTTTCCGTCTCTCGAGAGTTCCGATCTTTAATGCAATTATCGCATGTCGAACGAGTGCGCGGGATTCGAAAATGAGCTTTAGTAGTCGAATCCTACGGTTGATAGACCATTGATCCCTCGAGATTCCGTCAACCCGACCAGCGCTCGAAGGACTAATTAAAACGTCTCTGGTACAGTATTGTTTAATATAAAATTACGCTCTAAAAGGATTTCGGTGCGACAAATTATCCATTGAAGAAAATACGATATATGTAATTACATGTACTATACGTATCACCAAAGTTTCAAGTCAGAGCACGAGGGCAGTATGGTGCGCTGGAGGTCATACGGGGGACTAGAATCGCTTATAAAAAAGCAGAGTGAGAAACTCGTCGTATACCTGCGAGAGAAATCCACACCTAAAGTTACTCAAATGAGATCTCAGGGACTCGACCGTGCCTCATCTTTAGGTGGAGTTGACTTACCGAGACATACGCAAAACCATAATTCACGAAATTCACTATTCACAAACTCTATTTCATTATTAGTTATCATCTTATGTACAGTATAGGATGTCGGCAGAGCGAGCTGATATCTCATGTATCAGAAGCGAAATGTTATTATGAATTATTATGCCTCTACAATTTCTATTTTTATGTAAAATTTCCGATAGAACTCTCCTGATCCTCAAGAGTAAATATTGAAACCTTTAAATGAATGTCCGGAGGGTGCGGATTGCGTATGCACTAATTTTGACTAATTAAAAAGCTAACTAAACTTAAATACAAATATAAAAGAGGCAAAAAAAAACATGTACCTAGAGAGTCTAATAGAATTAATGAAAATTTTGAAATCACAGTATACGCAGGAAATAATAGAGAATAAAAATAAGATATGGAAGAATCTTATAACCGAGAGCTCAGTTTGGGGGAAACCGTACAAAATTATAATGGAGAAATATAAGAAATTTGAATTCCCTCCCATCAAGCTTGGTAATAAAATTATCACTGAAGAAAAAGAAAAGTACAAAGAAATTTTTATAAATATTTTCCCAAACATAAATGATCCCCTCAAAGAATATGAGAATGAACAAGGAAATAACATAGAAATTGACGAGCTCCTAATAAAAAACATAATAAAAAAAACTAAACAATAGGAAGGCTAATGGCCATGATGATATCTCCAATAAAATGCTCAAAATAATTAACAAACAGTCCCCAGAAATCTTCAAAACAATTTTTCAGAAACTTTTAAGCATGAACTATTTCCCAGAAACGTGGAAACTAGGTAAAATAAAACTTTTGAATAAACCTAATAAGAATCCTGCTGAAATAAACTCATATAGACCACTAACCTTACTGCCCATCCTTGGAAAAGTTTATGAGAAAATAATAAAATATTATCTTAATCAAGAAATTGAAAAACTTAGCATTTTTCATGAACAACAATATGGATTTAGAGAAGGGCGATCCACAGAAACAGCCTTGATTGAATTAACTAAAACGCTGGACCAATTTAGAAAAATATTTAAACATGTAATTTTAGTTAGTTTTGATATTACAGGGGCTTTCAACTGGGTCAAATGGTCAATATTACTAGAAACAATGGAGAAAAAGAAGATTGATAGTCAATTAATACAAATTATTCAGAACTACTTTGAAAACAGAAAAATATGTTTCTTTGACAAAGATAATAACCTAAAGTTAAAACATGCTTTATCCTCTGGAGTACCACAAGGCTCAGCCTTATCGCCAACATTGTTTAATATTGCAATGACTGAAGTACATGAAGCAGTAAAGGAAACTAAAAAATTCAAACTCTTGAGCTATGTCGATGACCTGCTGATAATAGTGGGAATAAATAAAATGACTGACTCTCAATTAATAAATGATAAGATAGAAATGATAAAACTTAAACTGGAATACTTAGGCCTAACACTCAATCCGAATAAAACACACATGCTTTTCTTATCTCGGAGACATACGAAATACGAATTTCAAAAAAGAATGGAAGGAAAAATAAAGTTGGGGCAGGAGAAAATAATATTCCATACAGAAATGAAATATCTAGGAATAATCATCGACCAAAACCTAAACTATAATAAACACGTAGAATACATTACAAACAAATTAAGAAAATATTATAATAAAATTCGGGCTTTATATGGTAACACTTTTGGTATGGACACATATAAAAGAGAAATATTGTACAATGCACTTTTTCGCTCAATAATAGAATATGGCTCCCTTGCTTATTTTGAGAAGCTTAGGAATACTGAGATTAAGAAACTAAAATCACTCCAAAGGACAGTATCAATAGGAATAATTTCAGTATACAGAACATTTTCTCATACAGCCTCACACGTTATAGCTGGAATAACCCCAATTGATTTAAAATTAAGCCAAACTAACAAAATAAAAACATTGAAAATTAAATTCAAAGAAAATAAAATAACGAAAAAAGAAATGGTAGAAAGCATAAAAACAATAAGAATAGATACAATTAAAAATTGGCAGGAACAATATGAAAAAGAAAAGACAGGTAGGAGAACGGCTAAATTGATTCCAGACATAGGGATGAGACTTGAAAACAAGAAATTGAAATCAAATTATTTTTTAACACAGTATTTGACGGGACATGGGAATTTTGCAACTTACCTCAAAAATTTCAATATTATAAATGATAGTCAATGCAGGGAATGCTTAAATTCTGATGATGATCCGGATCACACCTTTATAAAATGCAAAAATTTTGATCGTATCAGGGGGGATGCTAAAATAACTACAGAGGAATTGGGACAGTGCCTGCAGAACGGGGAATGCCACCAAAAATTGGATGGATATATAAGAAAGATATTAAAAACCAAAAAAGAAATCAAATAGACTGACAGGAGAAGGAAGGAAAAAAAAAATAAAAAAAATAAATAAATAAATAAATAAATAAATAATAAAAAAAATAAAAATAAAATGAAATGAAAAAAAATAAAAAATAAAATGAAATAAAAAAAATAAAAAATTAAAAAATTAAATTAAATTAAATTGATAAATAAATAAGATAATAAAATAAGTAAAATGAAATAAAAACAGAAGTCATACCCTCTTTCAATAGGTAGAGTTAAGTGTATAGTTATACAGTGTATTTCGAACTCGTCATGAGAGGGGTGGGGAAAAACCATGGTAAAATCCACCCAACTCTCATGACTAAATGTAATGTTTAAATTTAAATAAATAAATAAATAAGAAAAAAAAAAAAATCTGTTTCCCCCGACGCCGAAATTGACCCTTTCGGATAGAACTTCTATGTTGAAAGAATTTTCTCGGCAAAACCTCCTCTTCTTGGTATAGGTGAAGCTGCAGGCCATACTTCACGCATGAAGCCACAGGGTTCAAGTTGAGATTGGTGAGGTCCTAGGTTCAAACCTCACTAGAAAAGAGCAGAAATTGTACGTTTTTGGTTATTTCATTATCCTCCTCTCTCGTAATTGAGATTTGAGGTTTAATTCATATTCGAGCTAGGAAGCCATTTCGAGTAAACAGAAAGTGCGGTCAAGAATTTGGAAAATTTACCCCGTAGGAAGATTATGATGCCTCATTCGCAAGTAACCTCTATTTCGAAAACAGTCGCTTCGTATTTCATCATTGAAGAGAAAAACGTTATTCCGAAAATATAATTGATTGGGTATATTGCAGTTTCTATTTTCAAAATTTAAATTGAGAAGCCGTCTTACACATATACGTTCCCAGGATAATAGTAATATTCGTTTCACAATACGAGGATAGGCCTATGTGTTTTCATTTCGATACGTGGGCCCATACAGGTATTCGATTCAAATCAGTCGAGTGAAGTTATTTCCAAAAATTCGTTTCACTCTGTCCTAAAGGTGGTCCTTGCTCCTCGTATACTGGTACTCGGGAGAATTTATCTACTAATAATTGGAAGCAGCTGTATTTTCGGTAAAGAAACTCTAGTACATTTTATATTATAGTCGCTGCAATAAAGTTACCTAGTTATACCTATGTATTATTGAATGTTGAGGAAAATACTCCATTTTCTATGAATTAGTTGCCTTGAGTGAGATTAGGTTAGCCTTTCATTCGAATCGACTTTCGACTTTCGGGATTATATTGTATAAGTATAGGTACGTACGGTATATTTGGTCCTTAAATTTTATATGATACGAATGCCATTTTCTTCCTTCCAATCTACTTGTACAAATACTCCGCGAGCACAACGAAACCATAATATTCCTTCGACGTAGTTTGTTATTTGTGTATAGGCCTATAGAATAAATTCTTATTTTTCCGGGTGAACTAGCCCCTTGTAATCAGTACTGATTCACTGAAATATACCTACTTTCAACCCAAAATGATTCTAAGAGAAAGTAGGGCTCGCACTAAATAGTTTTGTATAGGCCTATATTTAATGTAGATCGACTCGTAGGTACCCCACGTTATGAAATTATTTGAATTATAATACAAACGCAGAACACGTTTTGAAAGGACTGAAAATTCTCTTCCACTTTCAGCTTCCACCCTCTAAGCTTTCATTAGTCAATCGACTTCCTACATCCAACTTCTGTCCGGAAAAGTCGAGGGGGGGGGGGAATTCTATCGCACACTTTTGAGAAATTTTTTTCGACATTCACCTCTTTAGCTTCCAACTTCCAACTTCTTAGTCAGAAATGACGAGTATAACTGACTTCCGTTCCAGCCTTGATTATTTTTAACACGCTCCAGCTTGCAGAATGAAGGGAAAGGTTGGTATTGCGTCACTCTTCAATGTGATCGAATTGGTGTTGAGAAAACTATCTCATAAGAAAAAAAAGAATCAGTTAGTTCGATAACTCGTTCATCTAGATAGACACAATTGCCTGACTTCATAGCAATATTTAAATACTATAGTTACGAGTATAAAAAATGAAGTTGTTATATACACACACAGATCGTGCCCACAATTTTAGCTAAAGAGCACATGCTCTCGGCTTCATAGAAACACTACAAATAAACTAGACCTGCTAAGCAAAAGTTTTATGTGCCACCATGACAGCTAATGGCTGCATACTGCTGAGAACTTTGAGATGGAAGCGTTGGACTGAGTTATCGTGACGTCATTCGTTTGGCATGCAGGAAATCGGTTCAACGAGCAGTTTGACTCCTATAAGAAATACATGCGGAGCAAAGATCATCAGGTAACCAGTTTATTAAAAGAGATGATACAGGAAATATTATTTGTGACCTGCGATGAGAAAAGGATGCTCATTGCCTTTTGACAGAAACACCATTTCTCTCTGATTAGAAACCCAATCAGGGAGGAATGGTGTTCTTGCGCCAATGGGTAATGAGAATCCTTTTCTCATCGCAGGTCACATTTTATATTTCAAATCTGTCAGGTTTTTTGTATCAGTCTGAAAAAAAAAATTCTTTGCCGTATTATTTTTCTTATTTAGTAGCTTGGTGATATTTGCTCCGCATGTATTTCTTATGGGAGCCAGAATGCTCGTTGGACCGATTTCCTGCAGAATGAGTACTTTTGCCAAACAAATTGATCTCTATTGATATTTTTGTTATCACAAATAACTCAGTCCATTCTAGGCAAGGATGCAAAGTCGATTGATAAAACTTCCACTTCCATTTTTTTTTTCTGACTTCCACTTCCAACTTCTCGTGTTGCAACTTCCAACTTCCAGCTTCCACTTCCAACTTCCAAAGAATATGCACTGGTGCCATACAAAAAAAAAAAAAAAAAAAAGATTGAGCTATGCTATTGACTTTCACTTCCAACTTCCACTTCCAACTTCCAAATAACTTCCCATCCTTGAATTTCTGGGGTTGCGCGATGTTTTAAACAAAATTTTTTTGAACAGTGTTTCAAACATGTTTTAAACATTGGAATTTGAGAAAAAAAGTTTTAAATGTGGACGGCACGTCATGAATTTAAAGCACAAGAAAGCGTGAGTGTCAAGGGGAAAAAATCTGGGGAAACCCCGCAATAAGCTCTAGGTCATTATGTTTAAAACAACAAAATATACAAAAGTATAGAAATACCGTTTTAAACTCTGAAGAAAAAATCAAGGATGAGAAGTTATTTGGAAGTTGGAAGTGGAAGTTATTCGATAAATGCGCTCAGGAAGTGGAAGCTGGAAGTTGGGAGTTGCAACGTGAAAAGTTGGAAGTGGAAGTCAATAGCATATCTCAATCTTTTTTTTTTTTTTTTTTTGTATGGCACCATTGCATATTTTTTGGAAGTTGGAAGTGGAAGCTGGAAGTTGCATGGAAGTTATTTGATAGAAGCGCTCAAGAAGTGGAAGCTGCAACACGAGAAGTTGGAAGTGGAAGTTTTCTATCGACTTTGCATCCTTGGAAAAAATATCAATTTACACATTTTTTAAACGAAAAAAAGTTTTAAGCTAAAAAAAACACGTTTTTTGTTCATTTTTTAAAAAAAAACGTACCTAATTTTTTGGAATCCCGCTCCATTCAGACTTGACAGAGCGATCGCGCGCTAGCATCCTATAATTGTCACCAACTAATTTTCAAATTTTTGGACTTTCAAACAGAGATTTGCGGGGTCTGTGCGTTATTTTGGACAAAGAGGTGATTAATTGGGTGGTAAGATGGCTACGCCAAGTTGGACGTTCTCGGAGTAGACATTTAAAGTGGAATTAAACCAAAATCTGCTCTACTGAACAGATCGAGTCGGAACTTGAAATGTATCGGTAATTAAATCCTAAAAATAGGCTCCAAATTTTCTGCGCTGATCAGTGCAACCATTTCCAAGAACCATGATAGGGAACTGTACTTTTAAGTTATTCCGTGGAAAGAAGCTGAGTGACCTACACTAAGCTATATGTATATGCGTATGTAGACTAAAAACAAAAGGAAGGCGTCATACTACTGCATACTAGGATTATGAATCAATACATCGATATAATCGGTGTATTCATGATCGATAAGATCTTAAGTCTGGAAGCTTTGTCGATGTGTCTCGATCCCAACCTAGCTTATATCAAGAAGTTGTGAATCACTTGGAGGAAGATAAACATACATCATTGGAACTCATGTCGAGTATGATGAGGTGTGAGTAGAGCACTGAAAACCAAAAATATCTCAAGTGTTCAATTTTACTTTATTGGTTAGCTTACAAGAGTACTTTTGAGTGCTTCCTATCATCAGTTGTATTGCTACTAAGGAACAAGACCTTAAACATTCGTTCTAACAGTCTAACACTGTCTGCAACTATACGTTTGTTTAAGATAGATTACTTTAATGAAACATCTGACCACTTTTCAGTTGATTCCCATATCGACATTCATAGCCACTCTGCGGGAAACTGCAATCGGCCTATCAATAAAGTACTCCGCTAATTTCTCTTATGGATCAAACTAATCTGGGGAGAGCCCGGTAAACAATTCATTTTCCCTGTGAAGCCCTAGAAAAAAATGGGGAAAAACAACCCCTCTGATCCCTCGTTTGAAGACTTGTTGATTCCCTTGTTCCCGTTTTTTCCCCAGTTCAAGCTTTTTGAATTCCCAAGCTCAAAGGGCTTCAACAGGGACAAACCTGAAACCCCTCACTCTGGGTTTCTTTGGGAAAACTACCCATTTAATTCCCATTGGAAGCCCTGTTTCCCCTTTTGAATCCCTGAAGCCCGTTGCACTCGAGGGCTTCAAGTGGGAAGAATGTTTACCGGAGGGAGGGAGTGGGGTGTAATGGACGAGCCTGCGGGAGGTTGAGGTTGGTAGACTAGGTGATATAATGGCGAAAGAAAAAGACAATTGATCAAACTAGCTTAAAGGGTGGTTTCCCCGCCGAAAAAATTTATAGAAGACATGAAACGTGATCTTTATCTTTAGCCGTTTTTTCTAAATCCCACTGATGACATTTTACCCTGACCATATCACATCCTACTTAAGCTTGTGAGTTCTTTCAACGTTACGCCCTGGCTGTCTCAAGTTCTTCCTTTATGAGGATACGAACCGAAAATCATCTCTTGATATCAATTCCTCCTTTTGATTGTAACTTTTCAAAGTCCTAGAATTAGGTCCAGATCATTCATGACGTCATGCTTCAATCATGTTACGATCTTGAATGAGTCGCCAAAAAAAAGCTCTCACTCGAGAAAACCTATCCAAAAATTTAAAATACTAGGTTTGCTGATGAATGAAATGAGAGATGGATTGTTCTAGATATTGTGGAACTCGCTGTCCCAAACTATTGACGGAATATTATAAGATTGAAAAGAGACAAAATAAGATCCTCGTATAATTCATTTTCCAAGCCATTTTTGCATTCATTGAAAATCCAATATTTATTGGCATACATTTAATCGCACGCTTCAAAAAACAAAATTGCCCGCCTATCGATAACACGCCAAGGAAACAAAATTGACACGCCTAAGAAATGTATTACACGGATAAAAACGAAGTAAGTAGTGGACACATCCTCATATAAGTTGTGCACTCAAGATCCAAAACACAAGAAGTCCTATGAAACCTACGAATACACCAAGTAAGTAGTGCACACATCTTGATACAAGTTGTGCACACAAAATCAAAACACTCAAAATCCATTGAAGAGGACAAATACACCACCATGTAAGTAGTGCACACTGAAGAACATGCAGAACAATGTGCGATCCACATTTACTTCATTCAACTATAATATACCTATCAAGTAAGTAAACCTGATACAGGAAGAAGAAACAGGAAAGAAGACAATAGAATGCTTTGGTTACTGACAAATCAGCATAAGCCTAATGGAGTTTTTTTTCTTACCATCACCATATATTTCATAAAGACATTACAATATTGATACATAAGTTTTCAAATAATTTACAACGACCAAGCCCAACCGCTACTTGAATAAATCTGAGTTCAAGACTACATGGTACCTGCCTTCATAATAACGAACGCCGAGAAGAGTCGAAATTAACATCCGCCTACCAGTTGACATGTGCAGCGTAAAAAGCTTCTTGAAGATCAAAAGGAAGCTCCAAATGGGCCTTAAGATTAGACTCCATCAAGAACCTTGATTGCCAAAAAAGGCCTACGAAAAGGAAGAGTGGAATTGGCAAATCACGGAAAGGATCAGAAGTGCGAATATTGTCAAAACGGCGAACTCTTGAATACAAGTCAATAATGAAACTTCTGCGGCTATTGCACTGATCCATATAACTACCGCGCATCCCCATGGCATCATACTTCTGCCGAATCATCTTATTTTGACGACGAACCTCAGTATTTGACCAACCAGTGAGGATCTCACGACAATGCTCGAAATCCAATGCATTAACCAATTGACTCGACTGACTCCTCCGGGGTGGAACAACTGGGAAAACACCTCCATCAACAGTCATATACCTCACTCATAGGGAGTTTGAGGTTCACTATGGGGGGGCAGTCTCTACTGTCAAGCCCATCTTGGCTGGAGATACTCACAATAAATGCAGCAAAATTATCTTCGTTTGAAATACGGGTCGTGTGCCAGTCCTGGAGTGCATTTATGGCGTTCGTCATGGTTTCAACGTCGTGTCAGTTTTTTTCCATGGCGGGAGGGAAACTGGCGGTCAATATAATTTTATGAGGCGTGCACTTATATATTTCCCATATTTATTTTATTAAGTGTCAACTGGATTCAGCATGGATAGAGTTAGGATTTTCCTGATGTTCCATGTTTTTTTTTGTTTTTTTTTGGTGACTGGTAGGCTAAATCTAACTAAAAATATAGCTGATGTTGCACGTTTTTACACATTTGACCTTATTTGCAAGTTTTTTCACGTTTTGCGTTTGAGGACAGATTTGTAACTTCTAAAGGATTTCTTGACCATATATTGGTCAATCTTCAACATTTTCAACCTTGTCTGGTCGTTCTTTGGTCAAATTAAGTCCTTCTCTGCGATTGTTATTCCGCTTGTGGTAATTTTTGTGGTCATCGCTTTGGTCATTTTATGGTCGATGTTCATTTTGAACCCTTTTTGTTGTGTTTTGGCCGTCTTCGCGGTTATTCTTCATCACTCTTGAACGTTCTTGGCTGAGTTCGAATTTTAAAGTTTTTTGATAATTTCAGTCAATTCAGGTCATTTACAGGTTGTTTTCTTTCGATTTTGGTAATTTTCTGTCATTTTTAGTGACTTGTACATAATTCGGGTAAAAACTCGACATTTTTCCAAATCTTTAGAGTAGGTCAAGCTATGCTCTACTGGGGAAGGCGGTTAGTTCCCTGTAACCATGGACCAAAAGTGGAGAACTGGGCAATCTGCTGCGGATCAACACTTGCTTCTATTCTAGCTTAGAGTAAGATGTTAGCTAAACCACACATACATACTTGTACACATGTTTCTATTTCAGCAGTAGAATAAGATATTAACCAACACATAATTTATAATTATACCCATGTAACTAACATTAAGTATTATTGTAATTATTTGTACACCTCTACCCCATTGTCTAGGGAATAGTAGAGGAGTCCCCCCCCCGGTAATTGTACTTCCTACCTACTTTTTCTCCTCCCAGCTGCCCTGAGATCACTGTTTAGAACAATTCAGAACAACTGAGGGTATGATTAGTAGTCGAAGTATTATAGGGAAACCCGTCCAGTGCATAAGTCAACTCGACAAGTCTCTGCGAGCGACCCTTGAGTATGGAAGCACATAGACATAAATAACACCTAAGATGATAAAACCCCTTGCAGAGAGCGATCTCCCTGCAAGGGCTAATATTGTCTTTTCCGCGTTAATAAACTCGCCCCAAAAAGTAAGTTTCCATTGGGGAACCCCCCCCCCCCCCAAAAAAAAAGGGTCAAGCTATGCTCACCCTACGAGCAGAAGTCCTCTATGAACCATCGATTGGGAGGGATAAAAATGAACGAACGTGTTCAATCGTGAGTCAGATGAATTTGAGCGTTCGTTCACTTTCCTTTCGAACGCCGTCCTTGTTTTACAAATTTCCATTCAGCCAAATGGTAGGCTTTCAAAATTTAAATGCTAGAAGGAGGTTAGTCTCGAGACACTAGATCTAGACCTACTTCGGACTCTCTATACTTCCTTCCCAATACCTATTTTTATTTTGCTCTCTATATGCAATGTCTTTTGTCAAAACTACAAAGCTAGCGTTCATACTGTAACGAGTTTTCAAACATCAACATTTGAGATTAATTCAAAATTCAGATTGGTCAGATTTCGAATACTTTTCTTCATTGCGCCAATAAGAAGAATGTTTCATTAGCGTATGAGAATTAAATGCTGAAAAAATCGTTGGTAAATTGCGAACTTCACAATTACATGTAAAATTTTTCATTTTCCGTATCCATAAATGATAATTCTAAGGCGAAAGTTACTCGAAAATATACCACACACATAAGTTATAAGTTTTGCAGAGTACTTAATAACGAGTTAAACAATAATCCAATTCGAATAATTTTTCATTCATCAATATAGACGACTACGTGCTTACGAATAATGAGAAAGAGAATTTATTCTCTTTTTTTTCTTCTCCTTCACCACGCTCGCCTCTTCATCTTTTACTTTCACGCAAAGGAAACTGATATTTCTCTTTTAGAACTCTGGAGTGCTTTCGTTCCGGTGAATATTAATTTTTTAGAACTGCCGCTTTTCTATATGTATACCTGGGTGTCTAACTGTCTACAGTCTATTATAATTGCATATATTTTACTCTTCGAAAACTTGTCGCAGTAAAGTACTTGAAAGGATGCGAAGCGTGTTACCTAGAGGTGTAGTAGGCTACTAAAAAATAAACGTGATATGAAAAAAGAATTGCCAAGTAAATAATTCTATTGATAAAGTCGATCAATGTAGCCTATGTTCGAAGCAAAATTAAGTAAAGAAATTATATCGTATCAGAAAAGAGAAGAATATCAAACGAAAGAGGTCGTTTTGAAATCGCTAATCAGCTGCGAAATTCTCCTACTATCCTGCCCAGTTACTGGAGATGAATTTTGTGTAAGCAAATCGTTCAAAGACTATTTCTAATAACAATTCGCAAAAACGCCTTGCAATTCGATACGAGGATAAAATTTTTCGAAAGAACGTTCCACGGTCATGGAATTGGTCGACAATGATGAAGAGATTAAAGCGTTTAATCTTCCTCTTAAAGCCATTATAACGAGACTAGGTACCCTTTGTGGCTTTCCAGACTGCTCAATGTTACTCCGAGTTAAAAGTCTTCCGTCCGAGTAGCGTTTAAATTTTATCCCATAGCTTTTAAAGTTAGGTAGGTAGGTAGGTGTAGTGGAATCAAGAAGCTAAAAAATACGAAGACAGTTAAATCGCGTAAAAAAAAAAGAAGGTGTACCGTACCCTCTAAATCCTTTTCTATCATCAAGTTTCTTATTCGAGCTGTCATAGCCAGGAATTCTTTGATGTTAAGTTCGCAGTTTCTACACTATTTACTGTCATCCGGTCTGCTTCAATCGTCTCTTCACTGCCACCGCGGTTGTCAATTTCAAGTTCGTCGATTAAATCGTTCTTGTCATTTGGGTTGGAAATGTTTACTAATCACCTAACGAATGAAGACAGTATCTAAGCATCGAGAAAATAGAAAAGAGAAACGTCTCCTGTACGAACTGAGGAACGACTTACTCAAATTGCGTTAGAGAATAAATTTAACCAATTCGATTCGGAGTACTCGCACGTATCTCGAGTTGAAAGTCTTCCGCGCAAATGGCAATAAAACTTGATCCCACATTAACTTATTCGAGATGAGAAGTTGAAAAAATATGAAAATATTGCTCGAAAAGAGGTAGGTATACATAAATTTTTCTTCACGCCCAAGTTCCTTATTCGAACTGTCATACCCAGAAATTCTTTGACGTTACCCTTGGTACAATTCCTATACCATTTTATCGTCGGGTGGCCTATTTCAGTTGTCTCTCGCTGTCATCGCAATTGTCAATTTTGAATTCGTCGACTATAAATCGTTCTTGTCATTTGAGTAGGAAGCGTCTATTGATCGAATAAGGAATATAATGAAGATAGAGAAAAAAGAATAGACGAAGAACACGGTATCTTTACCTAAACTAGAATAAATCCTGAGCAAACGCCACTGTGAATAACGAACGTGACCACTTTGATTCCGAACTTTTGCAAAGGCATAGAGTATATGAGTTAACGAGAAAAGCTTATTACGGAATATTCCGCTAAAATTTTACAATAACTTTCTCGCGCGAGATGGAAATAATCTCGGAATTTGTTTAAAAAAAAAAAAAAGTACGGATTTCAGCTCAATTCCTTTTTGCGCCGAGTGGTAAAAAACAATTTCCGCGCTCCCAATATATTTACGACGCATAGGTCTAACACTTCTAAGCCTCTCCAGAAAGCCTACCTTTTTGTTTCAAAATTAATCCGGGAGCCGTATAATACGTCGGTATTGTCTTTTTGCGGAAAATTAAGATATTTCGAGCGCCGAAACACGAACGCCGATGCGAGCTCGATCTCGTGCAATTCAAACCTCTTCACTCGGATATCGGTGGCTTATTGATGTTCTGTGAAACGGTAACAGAACGAAATGGGCCCATTAAGTAGCTGGGTCTCGCCTCGTATAATATTTAAGTCATGCTTCGTTGACGGCGTCAACGCAGGCTTGCTTTTTTATTACGTCTGATGGAAAGATATATGTGGCCACTTACGTTTGTACTTGTGATAGGCGCGAACCAAAACTAACAGAAAGAAAAAAAAAAAAGAAAGTCGAGTATTTTTTCGTGCCATCGAAAATCAAGCGAGTTAAAGCTTTTATCTAACATTTTTTTGCTATTTTGCAACTAGAAAGAAAAATATATTTATCCATATATATATAAATAAATAATCTCGCCACCGTTAATGTGTGGCGGAAACCGATTTTTCGCACCAAAGAAAAAGCTGAAAAACTATAATGCATTCGATTCTAAAGACCGAAATTCGAGCGTACAGCAAAAAATGAAATAAGAGAAAAAAATTGACTAAGTGAGAACGATGGAAGAGAGATTAGAGCAAGTACCATTCATATCAAAACATTCATACCCGCATCATAACCTCAAAATCTTTTTGTACTTAATTAATTGAAACGTACGTCTAAATAATATTTAAAAACCTAACGTAAGATAATTTGTGACCTTCCAATTAAAAAGGGCCCTTAGGGTTAACGAAAAAATACCACATTTTTTTGCATTTAATTAACAAATAACAAACGAATTATCAACAAATATTAATGTTGAGTAGGTATGTTGTTGATCAGATATATGCAGCAGGCAATGAGATCAAAATGAAGAAGAAACTATTCATAAATTTATTTACAGGAAATTTTCAAAATGAAAGTAATATTTTAACTCTCAGGACCCCAGTCCGTTGGAAGGTTACAATAAGACTATTAAAACATCTCCAACCCATACAATTCACTTGACGCTTTATCTCTCACGTGGTAGATGGTACAATGGTAATAATTAGAAATTCTAGTTTTGTCAGACATCAAAACATTTTCTGGCTGCTCCACATCAAGGGGCCCAATAGCGCTAGCATCGCGCACGACAAGAATGTGAAAATTGATGAGCGGTGCGGGTGGCAAACGAAAAGTTCTTTTGAATAAATTTTTATGAGAAGAAATGATATTTTGTAGAAAATTATACGCTTTACAACTTTTGTTCTCTTTATATTTTTCTCCTAAATTGCTTCATTTCCAGGTCATTTTGAGATCTCTCACTGAAAATTTAGGTGAAAAAATCGCCTTACTCCCGTTTTTAATTTTGCCGATAGCAACGCTCGTAGCGGACGGCCGGTCCGATACCTTGAACACCTGTAGTTAACACACTGTGGTTAACACTATAAGGAGCTTACACACATTTACCCGAATGAAAATTTTCGTTCGGTTTTCGGATACTTAGCCAATTGTATTGGCTGAAAACTTAATTACAAAATAATCCCTCAAATTGATTGGCTTTGGCTATCAGCTCACGGCTGGCCCAATCTCATTGGCTAGCTAACAGCTAAAGGGATATCATTTTGCAGATCTTTGACCAATCGTGTTGGATGTCATGTCCAACTCAGGCAAAAGTTTCTAGTTAAGGAAATAAATTATAAGATCTTTGCTGCAAATGTACGCACTGTAAGCGTGCCCATTAGATGAATGAGGCCAAAGGCCAGAAGCAGAACTCAATCAATATTTGAAGAATCACTTGAACAGAAGATTTATTCATCAAAGAACTGCTTGCCAGTGCTTAGTACTCATTAGTAGTTGGTAAGATGAAGTCTTTTTTTACCAACTCCGGCGGTCCTGCAGCACTAACGGGCAGTCATTCAGCCATTAAGCAATCAGTTTTGAAGCAATCTAGGGTCAGCTTGAAGATTATAAAAATCTAACTTGTTCAGGGCCTGAACTTGTTGGTCGACTCAAATCTTATTTCTCATCCTTCAAGTTCCGTCATTGTCAAACAGAGTGAGTGATGATTGGCTAATTTTGCAATGCAATTCCTTAGATTGCCTTAAAACTCAGACTTACAAGCCCGGATTAAAAAGTAAATGTCCAAATAATATGTGACCTGTGCTGAAGATAGGGGTCTTGTGTCCAAAAACAAAATTTTTCAGGAGAGCCGTTTAAAGATTGTGTACTATTTTCGTACATTTTTCGGATAATTTCTGTTAATTGCAGCTTTGCTGATGCTAGTTTGGTTATAATTTCAATCGTGTACGATTCAAATTCAGTGTGTACGAATTTTTTGAAAGTGATGATGATTTCGCACTTGAGGTACCTCACTTCTGAGAAATGTAGCGTTAAAACGGTTGATGTTGGACAAATTCTGATTTCACCACGAGAAAGAGCGTTGAAAGGAGAATAGGAATCACGAAAAAACTGAAAAATTTTATTTTCAGACACAAGACCCCTACCTTCAGCACAGGTCACATATAATCTCGATGATTATCAATTTGTGATCTATTTCTTAACAACACTCAACGAATCAATTCATAATGATAGAGCAATGATGTTAAGGGGCATTCAGTTTTTAGACGTCTGCTGGTACAGTAAAGCGCCCTGTTACTTGTGGGGTGCCGCAGGGGTCGGTCCTTGGGCCGCTCTTGTGGTGCGTCGCATTTAACGGAATCTTTAAGGTGGGGCTGCCACCGGGGGTTAAGCTTATCTGCTATGCGGATGATACCCTGGTGGTATGCACCGCCGAAACAACTGTAGCGGTGGAGAGCAGGGTAAACCGGGCCCTACAGGATGTGACGCGTTGGATCGAGTCGGCTGGACTTGAACTAGAAGCAAGTAAGACGGAGGCCATTTTTTTCACGACCCGTCGGAAGTTCAAGCCACCCACCTTTCGCCTGCGAGGTGTGGAAATTGAAATGAAGAAGCAAATGAAATACCTGGGCATCTGGTTTGACTCAACGCTGAGCTTCAGGCACCATTTCCTGATGGCAGCGGAAAAGGCGGGTCGGGTAGTTGGATACCTAAGCCGCCTGATGAGGAACCTAGGAGGACCGAGAGAGGCAAGGAGAAGGATCATGATGAGCACCGCCTTGTCGATCCTCTTATACGGTGCGCCAGTGTAGGCCGACTGCATGAAGATACCATACCGAAGAAGAGAGATGGTAAAAATCCAACGAAGAGCTGCGCTGAGGTGTGTTAATGCCTACCGCACTGTCTCGACGGAGGCTCTTTGTGTATTAGCACGTTCACCACCAATCGAGCTCCTTGCTGAGGAGAGAGCGGTCGTGTTCGAAGCAAAGAAGAGAACGACGACCAACCAAGAAGCTTTACGGGTCAAGCAGGAGGCCAGGCGCTCCTTGCTTGTAAAGTGGAAAGCAAGAATTGCCCAGAGTGAGCTGGGTACATGGACAACCCGTGTGCTAATACCTGACCTTGATGAGTGGATGAACCGACACCATGGTCAGCTGAACTTTCACCTAACGCAGGCCATGGCTGCTTCAACAAGTACCTTCACGAGAAGTTAAGGAAAGTTGAGCAGGCAACGTGTTCGCACTGTAACCGAGGGCAGGATGTTGGACCACAACACACCTTATTTGAGTGTGAGGCGTGGAGGCGTGAGCGGGACGAGCTTAGTCGGTCTCTTCAAGAGATCGGGGTAGATGAAGCGCTCAACCCGAGTAGCCTGGTACCCACCATGCTAGGTTCCGAAGAAGCATGGAACCAGGTGTCTGCATTTGCGGCCACCATCATGAAGAGGAAGATGGACCAGGAATGAAATAGGCAAATGCAGAACCACGCTATGGCCTACTCAACGCCTGTGTACCATCAACATCCAGATCTGCAGGAAGAAGAGGACCAAGATCTTCCCTGAAGGGAGAAGAAGATGAAGAACCTCCAACAGTTACCTACTGTATTGTATTTTGTGGTGGTGTTTGTTGTTGTGAGTGTTCTAATTTTTTTGTGCGTGCCAGGGGGGCACTGCAGCTTGGCGGTTGCCAAAGCAACTTGGCAGTTGCCGAGTAGAAGGGGGGGTTCGCCTAGGAGATTCCTCCTTTCACTGAAGTTATACCCGAAAGGGTCGATTCCGGTGTTGGAGGAAACAATATTAAATGCATATGCAACCCGCACCTACTCCATAATGGATGACGGGCGGTGCTGCACATGCGACACACAAGCATGGCCTCAGCGTCTTAACTGACTCGAAGGAGAAAGAATGAGAAAAAGTGATTGCAATACATTCGGCTGTCGGTGCCCGAGCCGACCCTAAAAATGATCTCCCTCTACCAGAACAGAGAAACTCATTTCTCAATGTATGAAGTGGTTCTGTGGTTCATTTAGGACCATTGAAGCGCAATTCGATGAGAAATAAAGAGAAGAAAACATTAGCCATCAGTGGGGCCAATTTCATTGGCTGAAGGCTTAGCTAAAAGTGGACTTGATCTTATTTGTTACTCTCACAACCAAAACAAGACCGTTTTTCGCGGTTACAACCTCACAGCGTCGCAGCCTTTCAGCCTACGAGAACAGTGTTTCGTTTTGTTAAATAAAATAATCGAGAATCATTTTTCATTTAAAAAAATCAGTAATGGGTACGGATCAAAAACTGGCGATACGTGATCTGTATTAGAATCATTTTTTCCCGCGCGGGGTCATTTTCTCATTTATGATTGATTATTTTGATCCGAATCATTTGCACACAAACGAACAGAGAATAGGACCTTCATTGAACCAGAGATACAGTCAAGAGAATCGTACGGAAATACTTCTGAATCTAGAAAAATCAGATAGTGGTTCCATAGTCCATACTCGTATAAGATATGAAAATTCGTTGAAGTGGTACTCTAATCATTGCTGAGGAACCGCAGTCACGCTAATACCCTGAGATACTCGTAAATTGACTGAGAGAACTTCGAAATTTCATTTTTAAAAAGGATTCAAACTAAATCTCGAGAATATTTTCGTATAGAATGAATCTATAGTAAGTCGAACATTTTATCATTGTTTTAACTGCCTTTCCTTTCTCTTCGAGTCGTTTGAAGGACTTGTAGAGTTTCTAAAAAATGTTTGATTTTATGAAATTTCTTACTCTAGAACTTTCCTTGCGCATTGCTATAAGTTTCTACCGAAAAAGCGAATACCTGAGGACAAAGATTCAAGATTTAAGAAAGAAATATATTTCACGAGTATTTTTAATTTTCTATTTTTACATACAATTTTTTCCTAACATTCACGTTCCACAATTTGAGATTCAATATGGCAATCCCCCCCCCCCCCCAAAAAAAAAGGCAGTCATTGGACGGCAGGCATTAAAAATAAATATTTTCCTCTCTATTTTCGGCCTGAATAATATAGAGCATGATATTCCATATCAAATACCGTACATATGACTTTTTCGAAAGACAAAATACCATAAAAATGTAAATACAGTATCTTGCTACCGAAATTGAAGTCATTAGGAACAATGTGTGTTCGCTCGGCTTTCTTGATCTTTCATCCTATGCTGGGCTCAGGACTAGAGCGTTGTTTTAAAAGTCGAAATAATCGTGTCATGGCGGACCTCGGGAATGGATATTCCATCAGCTTAGAATTAAGAGAGCAGTTTGGAACACACCTCCTTCTTTCCTTCCATCGTGATTCTTTTTGTATCAAATCATAATTTACGGCGTAACTGTAGTTCTCTCGCTTTTTCGGAGGGGACAGGTTTTTTCATAAATTTAACCGCCGTCCCCCCTTACCAAGAAAAAAAGTTATTTTGCAATAGCGATGTCCACTTTTTTCAAATCATATTCTTGAGAATTATTTAAACGGCGTTTCTTTTGGTTTTCTAACTTGCCAAATTGAAAATTAGAAAAATTTTATGTGCGCAAGAGTATAGGTAGGCGTATAATGTCATCGAATTCAATCAAAATCGTTGGAAAGAGCAGACGAGATGAAGGAACGTAGGTATGTAAGCGGTAAAGCCGCCATACTACGATCATATTTTACCGACTTTTCTAACTAGAAAAGTGAGGTATTACACCCGTAGCAAGGTCAACAGGGGGAGTGGGCAATGAACTTTCTCGACGTTTTAGGGGTCTTAGATCACAACTAGCATAAAAAAAAATTTCAGGTTTCCTTATATATATACGATTTTTTTGTCCGCGGAACTCCTCCGAAACTACCCGATGGATTTTTTTGTAACTTGGCCATATTGTAGTAGTATATCTGAAGATGTGCACCTGCAATTTTTTTGAAAATCGGATGAGTAGTTCTCGAGAAATTTTCAATTTGTTGAGAAATTTTGCAGTATTTCGAGTACCTTTTTGTCCGCGGAACTCCTCCGAAACTACCCGATGGATTTTTTTGTAACTCGGCCATATTGTAGTATTATATTTGAAGATGTGCACCTGCATTTTTTTTGAGGATCGGATGAGTAGTTCTCGAGAAATTTTTACTTTTGTTGAAAAATTTTTCACTATTACGAGTAGCTTCTTACGAATAGCTGCGAGTAGCTGCTTACGTTAGGAGAAGCGGATTTTCCTATACGTTTACCACTTTCGTTATCAGTACGTGTATGTTGAAGAACCTTTCATCATTCGACAGGTTCATTCTTTGTTCATTCTTTACCAAGGGTTCATTGGATTTTATTTCCGATGAAACCTTTTCGTTCAAATTTAGTACACTTGTATCTCGCTTCCCACAGCCCCTAGAGCGTTGAATTTTGTTTTGTCAAATTTTATTTGTTTTGTTAAATTTATTTTTGAACGGATAGTGGCATTGGCGAGTTGTTCATTTTTCTAGCTATTTTTCATTATTATTAGTCATACTCGATAGTTTTTTTTTTTTTTTTATTTTATTATTATTTTACAAGCATTATAAACTGCACGAGGGTTATTTGCTCGGCGTTACAATCTTATTTTAGAACATTACTTGAATTAGGTTACATTAGGTACGTATTGGTGGAATTGAGTGGCGATCGAACGGAATTTGTTGGTGAATTATAATTATGAAGTTGTAGAATTGAGTGGTGCGTAAATAAGTTAGGGTTGAGTCGATGGTTTCGGAGTTGTTGTTTAGTGCTGCATTGATATTGGAAGATATATTTAGGGAGGTTCGAGTGGGTTGCAGGACGGGCCATGAGAAAAAATGATCAACTGATAAATTTTCTTGGAGACAGTGAGAGCATGATGGAGGAGCGAGATTAGTGACAAGATAAGTATGAGTAAGACGAGTGTGGCCTATTCCCAGCCGAGCTAAAATGACCTCCTCTTGCCTTGAATTTCGTTGGGATGAGGACCAAAATGTGGGTTCACGTTTTATTTTTCTTAATTTGTTATTCGACTGATTTTAGTGAAAACCTTGAGTTTGAATGATTAAGTACAATTTTTTAATCTTCATCAAGTGTGCTGATGCGAGACTACCTGGGTGATTTCACTCTTAATTAATAATTGATTTATTTGTCATTTTTTCATGTATGGGTACATAATTAATAGTGGTTCATAGTTGATTTGAGGTGTCAAAAGAGATGGAAAGATTATTTTCAATTTGGACTGGCTTTTTTGAGTGAGATTTGAGATTAGACTAACGAGTAAACCGGACTTGGGTGCTATATATTTTTACCGAATTTTCTAGCTAGAAAAGTGAGGTATTTTGTTAATACGTTTGGAATGGTTGAAGCGTGAGGGAAGGAATGAGGGGTTGACTATTGGGTGATTGGTTGCTTCTTTCGTTTCGACATCGATTTTTTTAGTTTTTCGGGATCTCGTTGTAGCTGGATTCCCAGATGAAGAATTTTGGGGTGGAGTGTGCATAGAAAATGGTGATATGATAGCGTGAAGGCAATTTATGAGTGCACGAGAGGAATAGCAGCTCGAGATAGCTTTAAGAGATACCAGAAATCGGAAGTGATAAAGAATTGAACCACTCATCCTAATATACAGTATACTAGACTAATAATATGCTAAGAATAAGGTATGGGAAAAAATGATTGTAGAGCTCTTTTTTATTAGAAACAACTGTTATAGCCTCGTAGCAGTTTGGACAGGGGGAGGGGGAGTGGTTTTTCTGGAGACGTTTTGTAGGTTTTAGATGACTCTTAGCCTAAATTATAACAAAATTCAGGTTTCCTTATTGGATTATAGGTATTTTTACTCTGTTATCTGTTGTTGTGACATCGTAGTGATAGAATTTATAAACTGAGTTTTATTGTTTATTCTACAAATGTTTGACATGATTGACAGGTCATTGGTATTTAATTTAAAGAGAGGGAGTGACTCTCTCAGTGTTTTTTGTATTGTGGGAAGAAAAGTCGTGTACTACTCACGCGACTGCGTGAGTGTTTTTTATTGTAAGTCTAGAGAGGAGCTTTTGGCTGATACTATTTCAAAGTTTAGTCTACGCAATCGAAAGGATGATGACGTTTTGCTATACTGCCTGTAAAAATAAAAATTAGTGTGATACGAAGCGAAGCGACTTCTGTATCGTTAAATTCGTTAATTTGGTAAAACCGATTAAAACGAAGTTTAGCTTTTATGGAGGTTAAAAGCGAACCCACGTGAAATTTCGTTTCAAATCATTAATTTTTAGAGGACGGAATCTTTCACATCGAGAGAAAATCGTATTTTCTCGAAAGGCGAGGAATAGTTGCTTTTTTCATCCTTAGTAAGGTATCTTACACGGATTCATTTCCCATGTAGATGATCTTACAATAATTGATATCAACGGCGGCAAGAATAGATTCCTTTTTCATTTCTCGTGTATATTTCTCATTTTCTCCTCGTCATTTTAAATTATGTAAGCCTATTATGTCCCGTCTTATTAAGAGGAGGCATGCGTCATTTGTCTTAGTCTTATATACAAATATACGATGTGAAATTGAATAATGAACGCTTTTGGTATTGAGAAATTTTCTCGAAGTAGATACAGATTGTTCAGAAGTACTTAAATGTGAACAATCATTGTATCTACGGATAAGTACACATATTTAAAAGGTCAAAAACTGCGCGCTTCGCAAGAGGTATATTCAGGATGCGAACGATTATCGATAAGTGCACCAATGGCAGCACTTTCAGACGAGTAATGGAAACAATGAATTGTAATTTCAGAGCTTCTGCTGTTTTTTGGATACAGTACGTATTTCATTCCGGAAATTGAAAAGGTGATGAAATTAAGTGGATTTTCATGACGGTGGCGAACAGCGAGCGTTTTATCTCTGATGAAAAATCTCGCTTCATACACACTAATTTTCTTGCTTAAAAGTGAAACAGGTAATGATTCCTTTCATTTTCACCTATACGTGAAACATGAATACTCGTAATATTTTCTCGTTGCGTGAATTAAATATTTTCTTTAACAATTTTTTTTTTGACGCTGCGTACATTTGAATCTTACGGAATCTACCTAGCAATAAACTTTCTGCAATTTTTTCATCTCAAATACCAAATTACAAAAAATTGTCACTATTAATTTTCTCTATTTTGAGCCATTCTGTTATAGTGCTTTTCCACTCTCCTTTCTAGCTCATCCTTCTCACATACAAGAGATCATCCCACGTCGTTTAGCCAAGTGAGAAAAAAGAAGGTAGAAAAAGAAAATAACGGAATGGACCTTTACCGAAAAAGAAATTGCTTATGAGTAACGCATGTAGCGTTATCATTGCCCATATACTAATGTGCCGCGTACGGGTCAAATTTCTCTATTCAAGCAGGGGATCTAAGAAGTTACAGAATTGTGGAGCGATGTGATGTAGGGCAAATAACATCAAAGACAGAGTACGTATTTCTACAAGTGGGGCGTGTATCCTCCGCTTTCACGAAATAATAACTCATAATATTCAATAACAGAAAATATTTTGAATAATTAAAGTGTTTCCCTCCCTTAGAACCTCTCTTTTTTGTCGAAATTTTCTCAAGTTCCTGATATTGGTGAAACCCTTTTGGACCGAGTTCATGCGGAATCATGGTACAGCGCGATAGGGTAGATGCATCCTCGGTCTTTTCTCTCCGCCAACCTCGGATGAGAGGCGGTTCTGAAAGCGCTTTAACTTTAGCTTAGGCTTAGAAGTTTTTCCAAAAATACCACTCGCTTAGCTCTGGCTTTTTGCTCCTATCATTAGCTTTCAAGGGATGCGCTATCGGGTCGGATACGGAGCGAAAAATTAATAAGTTAAAAGAGCCTTCTCTTTGGCTGACTTATGCGCTTAATAAGCCGAAAACAACTAACTTTTTGATTCGCTTAAAAACCGTTCGAAAATGAGCTCAAGCTTCCACTTAAGCGGTTATCGGCTTGAACTTCTCATTCCTACTACCAGCGCACAGATTGCCACTAATTCGTGGAATGCAATAGAGGGTTTCTTATTCATTCCGGCGAGTGGCTGTTTACAGACGAGAACACTGATGACAGAATACTCAAAGAGTAGAGTAAACTAGAAACTAATTACAAAGACCGCAGATATAAAGGAGAAGATGCGAGATCTTTCGGTTAACAAACCATCATCGGGCAAAGTTAGAACACCACTGACCCAGATACGACTCATAAAACAGAATACCAACGAGATCAGGATTGAACGAGCGAGCCCTCGCGAGGTGACTCAAACTCGTAGACCAATTCAACTGAACCTTCGTCGGGAAAATACCTGTTGAGTACGGTAACATCGGCACTGTTCAGATGACGCACTATTTCAATATTTTCCAACGCAACGCGCTTGAAGTAAGAATTCTCCTTGTGGAGAAGGGTAGCCGAACCTTCCTTGAAACTATGACCACTGAAGACAAGGTGGTCCGCAAAGGTCGAATCACCCAAATTACCTTTCTTCCAGGCCTTAAGGTGCTCCTCTACTCGAATTCCAAGCTGGCGACCCGTCTCGCCTTTATATACGCCGTTACAATCCTTGCACTCCAATTTGTACACCCCGCTCCTCTTCCCCCGCGGGATGGGGTCCTTTAGCCTAACAAACAAACCCTTCACAGTAGTGAGGTTATAAAAAGCAGGCCTAAAGCCAGAGGGGCGGAGGACACGAGTCAGCTTGGATGAAAACTCACCCAAAAACGGGAGCTTGATCCAACGTAATCTCTTATTATTATTACCACTCAGATCGCGGGGGAGGGAAGTGGTAGAATCAAGGCCCTTGCTCGTAAGTTTTATACGGACCATACGGTCAATGTCCAAGTTGACCTCATTCACCGCGGCCAAGTGCTTAATGGTCGCCAGCTCCTTTTGGAAAGCTGGTTGACTTGGCGGAATGCTAGTCAGTCGATGAATATAACTATTGAAGGCAGCGATCTTATGAGAAAATGGACAGAAGGACGATCCGTGGACAACTGTATCGGTCGAAGTATCCTTCCTGAATATCGCAAATTCATGGTCCCTATCTCTATCAGAGATAGTGAGATCCAGAAAGTTTATGGAAGAACCTCCAATTTCTGTAGTGAATTTTATGGAGGATACATTTTATTCAGATACTGAAGAAACTCACCAAGGAGCTCTTGAGGACCGGTCCACGCACATAATATATCGTCCACATATCGGTGCCAGTAATGGATGTGACTCAGTAGTACTTGGCCAGAGGAAAACAAGTCAACCTCAAATCTGGACATAAATATCTCCGAAACGAGAGAGCCCAAAGGAGAGCCGATGAGGATGCCTACCTCCTCAGGGAACTCGTAAAATTTCCTATTGAACTTACAGAAGTTAGGGGACCAGCACGCATTAAGGAGGCCAAAAAATTCCTGTATCTTGTTATGAGGAATGTTGAACTTCACAAGTAGGTCACCCATATACTGCGTAGTATGGGCCTTTGGTATGTTGGGAAAGAGGCCGGCTACATCAAATGAGCAGAGGCTAGTACCCGGAGACAAGGTAACATTTTTGAGCCCCTCGGCCAGAGAAACCGAATTTTTAACGGAGTAGGGGGACTGTCGTACTCGATTCGAGACTTGAACCAACGACCCAAGAACTTGGCCAGAAAATAGGCAGGGGAGCAGACGTAGGACACGACAGGCCGCATAGGAGTATTTATCTTGTGAACTTTTGGCAACCTATAGAGGAGGGGAAGGTTCAAGAAGTTCTCACTCAATGTAGAGCTATTTTCAATAGCTAAAAAGTTCTTCGCTCAAAAAAGCCCTGCTCGTACCTAACTCTGCCCCCCCTCCTCTATGGGTTGCCTAAAGTTCACAAGATGAATACTCCTATGCGGCCCGAAAGCTGAGAAGAAATTCACTGATCTAGATTAACCATTTTGAACAGGAAGAGCCCATGTATTTGAAAAATTCTGGTTCCTGTCAATTGCTTTTCAAGAAGAAGAGGACGAGACATTCAAAAACAGTTTGCAGGTGAACGGAAACTGAACAGACGTCGGAAATACTGTACAAGAAACCAGACCAATTTCCAACATTTTTGTCGATAACACCCTTTCTCAAGGTAGGTCATATATAAATCTTATGCGTAATACATTTTTGACTGACAAAAAAATTTCGACGTAGAACGTGCTTACATATATTATGCTCAGCCAGTCATTCATTCCCTGCTCCTCCCTCCGTATATAGAGCGGATTCTGATGTCCTTGAAGGCCGGGGTACAACGTCATTTCTTTTAGATCGAGGTCATTAGGCTCACGAGCGATATAAATAATTCGGGATCAGGGACGTGATCTTTTAATAAGATCGCAGGAATTAAAGAGCGATTAGGGCTATACACCACAGCTTTTCTCTTCTTTCATTACATCAACGTTGGGTTCCAAGGTTGTTCTCAAGATAATTCAAGGTCCATCGAATCAGAGGCGCTAAATTTAGGTCAGCTGTACATTGACTTGTAATAACACGTGATTGAACTAACAGGTCTTTATTTTCTACACGAAATTTACGTGTTTCAGAGCTAAAATGTTTCAAGCGTGGAACCAATGATTTTCTCTTTTAAAAACTTCGCTTCATTTTTTGTAAATTAAGTAATTATATAAGAGTCATCAAAATTTCTATCGCTGTTTTGTATAGATGTAAAGTACAATTTCCACTTTTTGTTCCATATAGACTCACAAAGGGAATATTTCGAGTCCGCACACTCCGATATTTTTTCTCTCTCAAAAATTCTCGTGTAAATGCGATTTTTATTCGCTTTGTAACGCTAAATCCAGAACCACAAGTGTTGTTTTCCTCCATCACGTCACGATGCGTCACAATCGACCGAAAATGTCTCGTCGTCTTGTCACGCTCCATTTCTAGGGTATAACGCGAGTAGAAGCCTAAATGGCTCGCTTTCATTTCGAGAAAAATTCCCTCGTAAACGCGCGTAATTAGGAAGAAATTTTTCCAGAGTAATTCTTACAAATTCGTTCTAATTTTTTGAAGGATTATCCGTTTTATGTCGAGATTTTATGGGTTCGCGAACGTTTATTTCTTCGAGTCGCTTCTTCTGTCGCGTATTTCGGGATGAGGGCGATGTTGTCATCCGTTCATTCAATTTACAGAAATATCGACACGTCATACCATCATAGGAGAAATTTTCTAAGATACATAAGGAAAGCTTTTATCGTTCCGTGTGCCTATTTCGGGCGGTACATTATTTTTATGCCGCTCGTTTTTCTTATGTACTCGAGGAAAGAAAAGAATGCGAGCACATCATCGCTCAAACAACATTATTCGATTTTACTTCGGATGCATTTTACTCTTGCAATGTTCGCTCTCCGCGATCTTGTTGCCCTCTATACCCCTTTCCAAATGATATATTGCTTTCAATTTCACAACTCGAGACGAAGCCGAGAACTCAACTTTAGTATGTAAGTTTGCCTTTATTTTTTCCCTCTTCTTTTATTTTTTCTCCTTCTTATTCGAGAGCCGCCTTTTTTGAAGTTCGGAAATGATTTCTTTCGTTTCGAATATCAAGAAAATACAGACTGACGAGAACTTGTAGAGGCTTTTTACCTGCAGAAGATTAAATTAGACAGTCTCGTCTTTTTTACGAATTCAGCAACTTCCGTAGAATTCACAAAACGTGAGAGTACAGCGCAGCTAGAGGACATTAATAATACATAATATGATACAGAGTGTTGTTTTTTCTGTACAATTTTTTTTTTTTCTTGCACTGCGAATAAAATGAACTGACAAGAATAATAACGACGACGCTTTATAAGTAAAATATAACGCGGAGTATAGTATACTGTATTCTATGCACAATTTAATGTAAAACAAGCGAAAAACAAGTCGATAGTGTACACAGGCATAATATACTACACGAACGCACACAAAAATATTTTTTCTCTTTCACTCGTTATCTCTCTGTTTTTCATTTCAAATTTTCGGCGAATTCTCTCGCGACCATGAAACAGCAATGGAGAAACGCTGGTACGCTCTCTAATATCCTGCGCCCCGATCCGCTCACGGAAAATCAATACACATCTTGATAGTTTATGAGCACCGTTCGGGTCGGCTCGAAATTTTCGCGACGATCTCATTGTCGAAAATTACTGAAGTGTAATTGACGAAACGTAAGCTCCATCTAGCATTGGCTATAGCCCTATATCGACGACGACGAAAAGAAATCTACAAACGCTACTGCGAGTTCTCGTTGGCAGGTGGTTTCCATTTTATACGCTGTATATTTTTCAATTGCGGAGATGAGCTTATGAACACTTCTCTTTTTTTTGGGCAAACGTTGCAAAGAAAGAGAAATAAGTTAGGTAGCTTTTTACGTTGAAATGAAATTATATCGATACCCGTACAAGTCTGTATCGTATATCAATATATCGTTCTTTCCTAGTTGCATTCCAATTTTGATTAAAAATTTGACACTCACATGTATGGTCCTGTTTGGTATAGCAGTTGAGCACTACTAAGTATCTTAGAAGAAGAGAAATCAAGGTAAACATTAGCCCACTCGAATAGTAAGAAATATCGCAATTTAAAGGAAGACTACTGAAATTTGCTTTATATGTATGCATTTATCACTTCACACAAAATATTCAAGTCCCTTTGTATTTTGTAAGAAAGTCAATATTGTGAATTCCATTCCTACATAATATACAAGTAGGAATGCCCGTCCTTTGAACGGAACCCTTACACGTGCTGAACCCAAGATAGTAGTTTCTTAAGCTTTTTTTTTATTCGTCTCCACGACAAAATCTTTTACGTTATTTACATACCTAGGAGTTTAAATGTACTTTTGATGGGCGGATATTTTCATTATGTTAATAATAATTTGTTTTTATTTCATGTATATTTTTCTAATTCGCGAATTCTTGAATTATTTTTGAGACATATTTCGCTTTAACTCTATTCTAGTTTTTTTTTTTTTTTTCAAAAAGTTTTTTGTCCTTTGAATTTTCTCGTTTAAATCTTCCCACTTTTCCTCGGTATAATTTTCAATTATTGGATACATTCGCTTTAGCCAATCGACACTCTTATATTAATATTCACGAAAACCTCATATCCTCCCGACAACATCAGCTGTATATGGCACTTACTCATCAACAACAACTTTGTATCACAAAATCTCATCTCGCCATGGGCCATATTCTCATTAGATGTAGTTTTAAGCACACGCCTCTCATTTTTCTACCCTCCCGACTACTGACCAGTATGCAATACCAAAAACTGGATTCACCATCTTCTATATCAAATTTTCTATAACAGTTTTGGACCACAAATCATGTAAATTTTTTATCATAATACTTGATGGAGCCGGTTGAGCAGACAGCTAATGCGATGACTCTCTTGCGCCCTCGCTGCCCTCATTGAAACACCTGTGCAACTACTCATCCTCAACGCTCACTCTGCTTGCTCGCTAATTGAGGGCATGTCATGAAAAAGTTTCTTGATAGCTCCATTGTTTTCTTCTCCGTCCACCAGATCGATCTGTTTCTTGCAGTACGCTAACCGCTTTCCAACCTTTTGAGTTCTTTCTAACATTGCTCCAGTATTTCTTTTAACGAATCAAAAGCATTCAACAATAACCAAAATTAAACTGCCTTTGTTTCAGTTAGATGCGATTGAATGATTGATTCACACCTTTTTCACTTAATTGATATTCTCCACCCGCCTTCCGACTGAATACCGAAAACTCGACAGTAAATATTTATACTCCTAGAATTGACACGGTCCGAAACGTTACGGCTCGACATAATGACAGAATACTCAAAGAGTAGAGTAAACGATAATTACTAATTACAAAGACCGCAGATATAAAGGAGAAGATGCGAGATCTTTCGGTTAACAAACCATCATCGGGAAAAGTTAGAACGCCACTGACCCAGATACGACTCATAAAACAGAATACCAACGAGATCAGGATTGAACGAGCGAGCCCTCGCGAGGTGACTCAAACTCGTAGACCAATTCAACTAAACCTTCGTCGGGAAAATACCTGTTGAGTACGGTGACATCGTCACTGTTCAGATGACGCACTATTTCGATATTTTCCAACGCAACGCGCTTGAAGTAAGAATTCTCCTTGTGGAGAAGGGTAGCCGAACCTTCCTTGAAACTATGACCACTGGAGACGAGGTGGTCCGCGAAGGCCGAATCGGCCAAATTACCTTTCTTCCAGGCCTTAAGGTGCTCCTCTACTCGAATTCCAAGCTGGCGACTCGTCTCGCCTCTATATATACGCCGTTACAATCCTTGCACTCCAATTTGTACACCCCGCTCCTCTCCCCTCGCGGGATGGGGTCGTTTAGCCTAACAAACAAACCCTTCACAGTAGTGAGGTTATAAAAAGCAGGCCTGAAGCAAAAGGAGCGGAGGACACGAGTCAGCTTGGATGAAAACTCACCCAAAAACGGGAGCCTGATCCAACGTAATCTCTTATTATCATTACCATTCAGATCGCGGGGGAGGGAAGTGGTAGAATCAAGGCCCTTCCTCGTAAGTTTTTTACTGACCATGCGGTCAATGTCCAAGTTGACCTCATTCACCGCGGCCAAGTGCTTAATGGTCGCCAGCTCCTTTTGGAAAGCTGGTTGACTTGGCGGAATGCTAGTCAGTCGATGAATATAACTATTGAAGGCAGCGATCTTATGAGAAAATGGACAGAAGGACGATCCGTGGACAACTGTATCGGTCGAAGTATCCTTCCTGAATATCGCAAATTCATGGTCCCCATCTCTATCAGAGATAGTGAGATTCAGAAAGTTTATGGAAGAACCTCCAATTTCTGTAGTAAATTTTATGGAGGGATACATTTTATTTTTTATTTTATTTTATTTTAAATTGTTTTATTTTTTGAGGTGGTGCCGACAACAGTCCGTGGACCAATTACTGCCAACACCACCTTTACATACTTACAGTAATAATAATTACAATTATTCTAAAAAAAAAAAAAAAAAAAAAAAAAAAAAAACATACATAGGCCTACATACATACATACACATACACATCACATCCATCACATCACCCATCCACATGAATCACACCTTTATTCAGATATTGAAGAAACTCACCAAGGAGCTCTTGAGGACCGGTCCACGCACATAATATATCGTTCACATATCGGTGCCAGTAATGGATGTGACTCAGTAGCACTTGGCCAGAGGAAAACAAGTCAACCTCAAATCTGGACATAAATATCTCCGAAACGAGAGAGCCCAAAGGAGAGCCGATGGGGATTCCTACCTCCTCAGGGAACTCGTAAAATTTTCCATTGAACTTACAGAAGTTAGGGGACCAGCACGCATTAAGGAGGCCAAAAAATTCCTGTATCTCGTTATGAGGAATGTTAAACTTTACAAGTAGGTCACCCATATACTGCATAGTATGGGCCTTTGGTGTGTTGGGAAAGAGGCCGGCTACATCAAATGGTTGACTTGTTTTCCTCTGGCCAAGTGCTACTGAGTCACATCCATTACTGGCACCGATATATGGGCGATATATTATGTGCGTGGACCGGTCCTCAAGAACCGCTTGGTGAGTTTCTTCAATATCTGAATAAAATGTATCCCTCCATAAAATTTACTACAGAAATTGGAGGTTCTTCCATAAACTTTCTGAATCTCACTATCTCTGATAGAGATGGGGACCATGAATTTGCGATATTCAGGAAGGATACTTCGACCGATACAGTTGTCCACGGATCGTCCTTCTGTCCATTTTCTCATAAGATCGCTGCCTTCAATAGTTATATTCATCGACTGACTAGCATTCCGCCAAGTCAACCAGCTTTCCAAAAGGAGCTGGCGACCATTAAGCACTTGGCCGCTGTGAATGAGGTCAACTTGAACATTGACCGCATGGTCAGTAAAAAACTTACGAGGAAGGGCCTTGATTCTACCACTTCCCTCCCCCGCGATCTGAATGGTAATGATAATAAGAGATTACGTTGGATCAGGCTCCCGTTTTTGGGTGAGTTTTCATCCAAGCTGACTCGTGTCCTCCGCTCCTTTTGCTTCAGGCCTGCTTTTTATAACCTCACTACTGTGAAGGGTTTGTTTGTTAGGCTAAACGACCCCATCCCGCGAGGGGAGAGGAGCGGGGTGTACAAATTGGAGTGCAAGGATTGTAACGGCGTATATATAGAGGCGAGACGAGTCGCCAGCTTGGAATTCGAGTAGAGGAGCACCTTAAGGCCTGGAAGAAAGGTAATTTGGCCGATTCGGCCTTCGCGGACCACCTCGTCTCCAGTGGTCATAGTTTCAAGGAAGGTTCGGCTACCCTTCTCCACAAGGAGAATTCTTACCTCAAGCGCGTTGCGTTGGAAAATATCGAAATAGTGCGTCATCTGAACAGTGACGATGTTACCGTACTCAACAGGTATTTTCCCGACGAAGGTTTAGTTGAATTGGTCTACGAGTTTGAGTCACCTCGCGAGGGCTCGCTCGTTCAATCCTGATCTCGTTGGTATTCTGTTTTATGAGTCGTATCTGGGTCAGTGACGTTCTAACTTTTCCCGATGATGGTTTGTTAACCGAAAGATCTCGCATCTTCTCCTTTATATCTGCGGTCTTTGTAATTAGTTTTTCGTTTACTCTACTCTTTGAGTATTCTGTCATCACCCAAATGTTTATTTTTGTCCTAAATCAGTCGCACGGTCAACGTTCACGACAGGTAATCTCAATTCAATTAAACGGGGTTGTAATTACAATAAGCGGTAAATTTTAAATAGTAAATAATATACGTGTTCCCTTCCAAACAAATTTAATTCATCTGTCCAGTTTATTCTTTTAAGAGAGATTCTCAAAAAATTTTATTTTTGACCAGAGTTCCTCATTTTATTGATTGGAACATTGAAAATATGACACTATGGAGACATATAAATTTTAATGTCTGTATTCTGCGATATGGCTTATCAGCATGATCATTTTCTCGTCCTACAGTTTCCATTAATTCTCACTTTTAGCGCAACCACTCTGTAATTTGCAAATGAAGTGATAGTCGCTTAATGTAAACATCTTACAACATTCATCTTCAAAATGCCTCTACGTCTATCCCGTCCCGGTCGTATCTACATAAATTTTGAAAGTTTGTTAAAACGTTCAACGCTCAAAAGTTTCAAAACCAAGTTTCTGAAAGAGTCCATCCTGTTTGGATTTGGTTGACTTGGTCATCTCTACGAATTTTACTAGGGCCTATTCTTGCTACCAATGACAAATTTGCAAGTGGAGTCCCCTAAAAAGAAAGACAGAAAGAAAGAAAAAAGAGAACTTGTTTCGGTGCCTATTCACCTATTTTGAAACCTCTCTTCCTAGAAACATCTAAATCCACTCATATCGTAGTGCTTTGGGCGGAGCATATTTCGAATTTGATAGCAACCCATATTCTCGTGCGAAATTCTTCTGAAGCTCACTAAAAAGAAGTAATTTTATGAGTTTCTTGGCATAAAATTTAGCAAATGGGTGCGAGTTTTTTGAAAATATGTATGTATTGACAGTTCAAATCAATAATGTAACTTCGGTATAAAATAGGTTGTAGGAGTTCAGTATTGTCGTTTGCAAATAATTTAAATCGTACATACCACATTCATCCTGAAGGAAGGAAGTTGAATAAAAAATTTAAAAAAAAAATCCGATAATTGTTGCTATTCTATTTTCTAGGTTCCGATTTAATTAAAATGTATAGAGAAACGTGTTGGTCTGCATCGCATCGGAGAGTAAAGCAAAATGACAAGAATAATTGTTAAATTACGTGTGAAAAAGGTATACCTCTTGTACGAAAATATTGATTTTATAACGTTAAATAGCGACGAGGTTGTCCATCTGTCTCCTTATAGGTTACGTTTAGATACTTTCGTTTACGTTGTTCGTTGTTAAATAATTGGGCCTGAAACCTCGCGATAGAAACTTGAGCATGCCGTATCAGAGCGAAAGCTCGGTTCGTATAGTTGGTTTAAGAGAGTCGAAATGTATCAGCGTGCATGACCGCGAAATTATATCACTATATTCATTTCAGCAAATTTTGAGGAAAGTTTACGGGACGTCTTGACAAACGATCCATGATGCGTAGTGAAACATGCAACTAAACAACGTACATTCTCAACATCTGTTTCGCTTTTAAAGGTTAAGCTTTTCGCCGCCACTACATACTACATCACTCGCACACAATACATACGAGCTGTCGTGCTTCATATTATTTACCTACTTCGATTAAGAGAAAATATCAAACATTGGCGAAATTTTTGAGAATACCTATCCTCACTTGTTATTAGATATATAGAATATGTACTATTATGCAAAGAAAAATGCTGACTATCTCGCGTATGAATATACAATCAATCTTAAACTTCTCTTTGAAGTCGAATCACAAAGAAAGAACAGATCGATGCCGAAAATATTCGTTCATTTTGATTTCATCATAGTCTTCTCCGAAAAGTGAAATTTTTCTACTCTAGATAATAGGGAAGTCTAGGCTAGACTCTCAAACTATGGAAGAGACTTGGAAAAATTTCGATTTCACAGCTACAATAGGAGGTAGATTTAAGAAAGTTCGACATTTGAAGAAAAAGAGGGGAGAAGACTCAGAAAAGAAACATCGCGCGCGGGTTCCCTTTGTCATTGCACTTTAAACTTATTTGTACATTCCGAAATTTATGAGAAACCTCGTTATAAAATTGTGAATGAGGTGAAGGACATCCAGATTCCGTTGAGAATAACCGCTTCGTTTGGAATTCTCGCTGGAAATTTCTAGAGAATGGAATCCAAGAAGAACTGCTGATGTTGAAGCAATACAGAGGAGCAACGTCGGTTGAGGGTCGCAGGCATTCAGCGAGTTCCTTTTCAAAAGCCGGGAAGTTTGATAGATTCACAAATTTTAGTTCCCAAATGGGGCTAGAAATTCAAAATTTCTTAAGCAGATTTAGGCATTCTATGAAGCTACCAGAAAGGGTGTTTATTAGTTTGAAAGCCATTATCTTTCCTCGGAAAGCTTTACATAAACTTGGACGAATGTGAAAACTCAGGACCACAAGGTACAAAGGAGGAAATGGACTGAAGAATAGGTCCTTCGGGATTATTCGCATTTCATGTCACGAGCCCTCATAATACATGAATATTCTCAAAATAGAAAAACCCGTCCTGAAAACACAATGATGGAAATCTGTAATCAGCCCGTATTTAAAGACGATTCTCCGACGTGAAAATTTATTCAAATACAAAATCAAAACTTCCGAACTCGAAATATTTTGAACTTCAGGATACAAAACGCATCCACGAAGAGGACAGAACTTCCAAAATGAGAATGATTCTCTTGTTATTTCTCGTGGTTGTTGAAAATGAAAAAACACTCGCGCAGTCGCGTGATTAGTACTCGACTTTTCCTCTCACACTGCAAAACTCATTGAGAGAGTCACACCCTCTCTTTGAATTGAATACCAAGGGCCTATCAATCAAGCCAAATATTTGGAGATTGAACAATCACTATGACGTCAATCATATCAACTGATGACGGAGTAAAAATACCCATATTCCAATATAAGGAAACCTGTATTTTATTTTAATTCAGACTAGGAATCATGTAAAACTTAAGAAACGTCTGCAGAAAATCCATTCCCCTCCCCCGTCCACCGTGCTACGAAGTTATAACAGCTGCTTTTGCGGTCTTTGCAAATTTATATTTCGATTACTTCGCTGAATATTCTTATTTCAATATAAATAAGCGTGACCTACAGATGGAAATTTACACAATCCTCAGAAAATTGTTGATGCCATCTTCAGATATGAGACTATAACTTGTCTAAGTCTCAATATAGTACTACAATGTGGTACCAGCTGGCTCGTAAAAGGCTGAAGAAGGCCATCAAGGACAGCAAGAGTGCTGCATGGCGAGAGCTATGTGAGATGGCAGATGACGACCCGTTTGGAAAGCCTTATAAGTTAGTGCTGAAGAAGCTAAAAGGCCTATCAGCAATGAGCCGAATGGAGCCGGATGTTGTGGGTCAAATCATTGATGGCTTGTTCCCATAGCAGCCACCATCAATGGTAACGCTACCAATAGTAGAAGAGGATGGTATATCTCTCCTAGGCACCGAGGAGGTGGATGCAGCAGTCAATAGACTGCGGGGTAAGTATTGGATGGCTCCAGGCCCGGATGAGATTCCAAATCCAGTCTGGAGCGCCATACATTCAGTTGACCCAGCACTGCTTGTTGATACATTCAATGCGGCAATTGTTGGGGGACTGTTCCCTGTGCGATGGAAGAAAGCCAGGCTAGCGTTGATCGATAACCACCTGGTCTACCATCCTCTTATCGTCCACTTTGTCTGCTAGACAATGTTGGGAAACTTCTAGAAAGAGTGATAGCCAATCGTTTGGAGAGCTATCTGAAGGAAAGAGATATAATCTCTGATAGCCAGTACGGTTTTCAAACTGGACGCTGCACATCAGATGCTGGGATCCGGCTGAAGAGGATAGCCAAGTCAGCGATTGATATGCGTCAGTTTTGCGCAGCCGTCAGCCTCGACATAAGAAATGCGTTCAATTCAATTCCATGGACGATTATATTGGAAGCTCTTGTGAACGCAGGAGTGCCCGCATACCTGCTCAGGATGATCAGCAGCTATCTTAGCTGCCGTGAAATCCAAGCAGAGACGTCTGCTGGTACAGTAAAGCGCCCTGTTACTTGTGGGGTGCCGCAGGGGTCGGTCCTTGGGCCGCTCTTGTGGTGCGTTGCATTTAACGGAATCTTTAAGGTGAAGCTGCCACCGGGGGTTAAGCTTATCTGCTATGCGGATGAAACCCTGGTGGTATGCACCGCCGAAACAACTGTAGCGGTGGAGAGCAGGGTAAACCGGGCCCTACAGGATGTGACGCGTTGGATCGAGTCGGCTGGACTTGAACTAGCAGCAAGTAAGACGGAGGCCATTTTATTCACGACCCGTCGGAAGTTCAAGCCACCCACCTTTCACCTGCGAGGTGTGGAAATTGAAATGAAGAAGCAAATGAAATACCTGGGCATCTGGTTTGACTCAACGCTGAGCTTCAGGCACCATTTCCTGATGGCAGCGGAAAAGGCGGGCCAGGTAGTTGGATACTTAAGCCGCCTGATGAGGAACCTAGGAGGATCGAGAGAAGCAAGGAGACGGATCATGATGAGCACCGCCTTGTCGATCCTCCTATACGGTGCGCCAGTGTAGGCCGACTGCATGAAGATACCATACCGAAGAAGAGAGATGGTAAAGATCCAACGAAGAGCTGCGCTAAGGTGTGTTAGTGCCTACCGCACTGTCTCGACGGAGGCTCTTTGTGTATTAGCACGTTCACCACCAATTGAGCTCCTTGCTGAGGAGAGAGCGGTGGTGTCCGAAGCAAAGAAGAGAACGACGACCAACCAAGAAGCTTTATGGATCAAGCAGGAGGCCAGGCGCTCCTTGCTAGTAAAGTGGAAAGCAAGAATTGCCCAGAGTGAGCTGGGTACATGGACGACCAGTGTGCTAATACGCGACCTCGATGAGTGGATGAACCGACACCATGGTCAGCTGAACTTTCACCTGACGCAGGTGTTAAGCGGCCATGGCTGCTTCAACAAGTACCTTCACGAGAAGTTAAGGAAAGTTGAGCAGGCAACGTGTTCGCACTGTAACCAAGGGTGGGATGATGGACCACAACAGACCTTATTTGAGTGTGAGGCGTGGAGGCGTGGAGGCGTGAGCGGGACGAGCTTAGTCGGTCTCTCCAAGAGATCGGGGTAGATGAAGCGCTCGACCCGAGTAGCCTGGTACCCACCATGCTAGGTTCCGAAGAAGCATGGAACCAAATGTCTGCATTTGCGGCCACCATCATGAAGAGGAAGATGGACCAGGAATGGAATAGGCAAATGCAGAACCACGCTATGGCCTACTCAACACCTGTGTACCATCAACATCCAGATCTGCAGGAAGAAGAGGATAAAGATCTTCCCTGAAGAGAGAAGAAGATGAAGAACCTCCAACAGTGACCTACTGTATTGTGTATTGTGGTGGTGTTTGTTGTTGTGAGTGTTCTTATGTTTTTGTGCGTGTCAGGGGGGGCACTGCAGCTTGGCGGTTGCCAAAGCAACTCGACAGTTGCCGAGTAGAAGGGGGGGTTCGCCTAGGAGATTCCTCCTTCACTGAAGTTATACCTGAATGGGTCGATTCCGGTGTTGGAGGAAACAATATTAAATGCATACGCAACCCACACCTACTCCATAATGGATGACGGGCGGTGCGGCACATGCGACACACACGCGATTATTATTAAAAAAAACAAAAAGTACTGCAATGTGGGTAAGTTACAAAAAAAAATCCATCGGGTAGTTTCGGAGGAGTTTCTCGAACAAAAAAGTTTATAATAATAAATAATAAAATGAATAATAAATATAATATAAAGGGTGTAATGCCATTATTGGAGGGAACTTTATACTACGCTTATGGAAAGGAGGGGAAGATATGCGGCTCCCGACTTATTTTTGTTCCTTCACTCAAAAAATGTGAAAAAAAAAGAGTCTGGGACTTTCTACTTTTTCCTTTTCAACGAATTTGTGCGTTGAGGTATTTTTTTAAAGGAGAAGTCCATATTATGCACTTTCATAGCCAGGTTATTTGAACTTTCTGTTTGTTTTGAAAGAATTACGGTTTTCAATGCGACAGTACATCATTAAATGAAGAACCAAATCTTGATAAAATCAACTCTTAATTACCACACAAGTAATTACATACCAAGGGCGGAAAGAGAGAATCTTTAAGTTACAAAACGAGTTGGAAATGAAAAAACTAAATAGCCAGAGGCACGAGTAATAAATTTCTGGAAATTTTTCATTTGTAGTATTCTATCGTATGAGGGATTGTGTAGTGCGATAAAATAATAGCAGAGCCGTACTTTACAGTCCTATGCACAGCAGAAGAACTGGGAGAAAAAACGTTAATTTTGCAGACGATAAATTCGTAATTCGACCCTAAACTATACTATGGTATACCTATTTAGGCTCACAATTGCTCCTATTATTTTAATTCTCGACGAAAAAAGGAGAGAGAAAAAAAAAGACTGTACTCGTAATATTGATGATATGCCAGCCTAAACGTAATGGAAGAAACTGAACTGTGAACTTTTCGAGGTCTGAAATAGGTCACTAGTACGTTTCCAACTAGTCGAGGAGTGCAGGACGTTGGTTGTTATCAACATTGCAATTGTTGATTATTTAGAAGTGATTCGAAAAAATTACATTATTTAAATACTTAGTAAAAATTTTACGATTTTTAATAATAAAGATCAAAACTGAAAATTTCACTATTATAATATACACATCAGGTACATTTAAATTTCTGTGCCACAAATTTGTAAAAATTGAAAAATTTGGAAGAGATGATCTGACGCGACGTCTCGAGAGTCGAATTCAGAAATCTGAGCGGACAAAAGTTCATCGACTCGCAATGATACCGATTGAAAGGAGCATTTTCCGCCATCATCACAGATTCTCTATCAAAATCTCTAAATCTGTTTGGAAGTGATAGGGAATTTAGTGATCGTACAACAGGTTCTGAGGGTTTCAATTGCTCTTTATAAAATAATGATGTGGACGTTCTCACACAAAATGTCTTCATAAACCCAAAATTTTTAGCCGACTTCTCGATGGGTCTTCGCTGGTGTACCTGTACCGTTCACTCGTCATTTTCCCATCCCCAATTTCACGAATTACTTTTCGCTAATACATGGGCTAGCTAATATTACTTTGCGTTTTACTTACAGCTAATGATGATTAAAGATGAGATAATAAACACAGCTATAGATTGGCGACCGATGGAAGAGAAGGTCGGAGCAGTCGGTATCGAAAGTAATGCCAAATTCGAATGACGACATTTTTGACATCGACTGACGATCGGGGCAGAAGAGATCATAATTGAATCAGTAATACATGATACAGGTACGATGGAGTCGAGCGCAGGGAAGACGATCCGTTCGTACAGCGTGTAGCCAATAGTCAATTGCCAGATCCATCGGATTTCGCGGTCATTTCGCAGCTTGTTGCGGAAACTTCGAGGAGAAACGAGGCCGAGTTACCTGCATAGCATTTCGCGCTGCGAATACCTTATCGCGTACATATACAACGGCAACAATATAAATATTGGTGTGTGTACGAGGAAAAAATGAAAACGCACGAAAACGAGCTTTTGGAGGAAACGTGAGCACGGCGACTACTAGCGGAATGAGCGTATCGATGATGAAAATTCCGTACACGCTGACGAGAAAGAGGAATGTCGTGTGCAAACTGAGAACAAGGGGTACCGTTGCTTATCGGCGTCCTTATAACCGAATTTCGCGCCAACGCGATACGTCCTGATTTTGCAGCCACAGACTAGCTACCTTCGTTTCGTTCGTAACTATGTTCGTTATCTACAGCCACCTCCGCAGCTTTTCTCCCCATTTCCGACATCCTAGTAAAAATGCTCGCCCCTTAACCGCAATATTCTTTCGCACAGCATCTAGCTTTTTCCTTTTGCTCTTCTCGCGTTCTCTTTACTTCTTCTTCTTCTTCTTCTTGTACTTCTTGTACTTTTTCTTTTTTTTTTTTTTACTTTATTTTCCACACCACGTAGCGCCTTATACTTTATTATTCCTTGCATTAAATTTCAGCCCCACTTTTAAAAATAAACCTAATACATTCGTCGGTGGGCCTCAGGTATATGGAAAATGATGATCGCATCTGTTTTTTTGTTGCTCATTTTTTATACGCACATCTTTCTCTTCTGCATCCTCCAAGGTTCGAGTAATATACGAAATTGCCGTTTATTTCAAATTGATTAATTCTTCGCGAGCGCGCGCCGCTACTCCTTTTTTTTCGTTTGCTCTTTTCGGAAACGCACATGTGTATATGTGTTCATTTAATATATAAGTTAGCTATATACGAGTTATAAGAGACACGACACCGGAGAGAACGTTAGAACGACATCAGAATTAATGACGGAATACTGAATTTGACAACGATGACAGTTTCAATTTATTTCAATCCTGTCTTTTTTATTCTTTCACCTTTCTTTTCCTTTCTTTGCTGACTACATCCTCATTCAAAGACCTAATTCAATATACAGAACCTACAGACGGTTTCGCTGTCTCCTCAATAATGTAAGCTCGTTTCGAGGACTAGACGAGTAAATCGTCATTCTCGAAAATTTGCTGTCTTTTTGTGGATTTTGTTCTTTAAACCGGGTACTTTTGAAATAATAAATTGGCTTTCCTTCGCCTATTATACAGACAAATATATATACGGTCGAGTAAGAGACGTTTCGATTCCGATCTCTTGCAGTTACCATCGTTAGTGCGTGTAAATTACGGGCAGATTGTAAAGCTTGAAAAATATCAACCATATCGAGGGATGCCTGAAAGTAATGACGAGAAAAACGCACTTCGTAAAACAATTGAAACCTCAACTGCGTGAACCCATTTTAGTATTCAATTTTCTCAACAGGAAATCTAAGGAGGGCCCGCTCGTAAGTATTGTGTCTTTCGTTAGGAAATCTAAGGTCCTTCACCCAAAGAAAAAATCAATTTCCCAAAATCAAGCCGGAATGCACTCAACTCGCGTCTACACAGTTTCTTCGCTTTTTCTGTCTCTTGTAAAAATTTTGAAATGGTCACTTTCACTTCATAGGCTTTAATTGAAAAACAAACGAAAAAAAAATTGAGAATTTTACATATTTTACTAGGGCAGCGCGTAGCCTGCAATCTCTGAGCTGCTTCCAATTGTGTGCAATAATTAGTTCTTATCTCTGTTCTTCAATTGAGTCATTCAAACTTGCTCTGTATCGTTTGGAACATTTTTCTAGGCCCCTCAAAATAGATTGTCCATCTCTCACCCTCGCCCATTCTTCTAAAACCCAATGATGACGTTTTCCTGTTGGTAAGATATCCTACTTGAAAAAGGGTTTTTCAATTGTACAAATCTACTTTATTAGTTGCTTATTCAAGAGTACTTTCGGGTGTTATCCCATCATCAGTTGTGTCGCAACTGGAGAACAAGGCCTTAACCGTGAGTTTTTATAGTATAACACTGTGATCTTATTGGCTATAACAATGCTGTGTTGTGATTGGTTCACTTCTTAGAAAATTATTCTTACAATAATATGACATTGTGTTCTTATTGGCTAAAACATACTGCTTTGTGATTGGTTCGATCTATCGTTCTAAATGCTGCGTTTCTATTGGCTACCTGGATTCCTGCCGTCTGCTGTTGGACATCAAAGAGGATATGTGCCGAACCTATGACAGAACGCAAGTAATGCAGAGGAAGGTCACAAATCTACAAAAGAAGATCCGACAGAACAACCTGATTTTGACAAAGGCGGACAAGGGCAGCACGGTAGTGGTAATGAAGAAGGTGGACTACATCCAAAAAGTGTAGTCGTACATCGCAGTTAATGGATACCAAGAGCTGGCAAGGGACCCAACACGGAAATACTAAGATGACCTTGAAACGGAACGATGAACCCGGCAATGGAAGGACGCTTGAGATGAACCCGGTTGCACCAAAACTCAAGGGGCTTGTAAAACTCCACAAAGCGAACCGTCCGATGAGACCCCTGGTCAACAGCATTCAATCACCATGCTACAAGATAGCAAAGATCGTAGCCACATTCCTGAAAGAAAACTACCAGTTTGCACCGAGACAAAGTATCAGAAACAACGGAGAGCTGATTGAGCAACTGGACAAGTTGGAAATCAGGAGTAACGACAAGCTGATATCCTTTGATGTGACTAATATGTTTGGTACCATACCGAAGGAGGAACTTCTCACCCTGCTCAAATGCAACAGATACCATGGGAACCCCGATGGGTCGAAGTACGCCAACATAGTGGAGGAGATCTTGTGCCAGAATTACTGCCGCTTCAATAACAGGTTCTACAGTCAGGAAAGGGGACTTGCGATGGGATCACCGCTGTCACCAATACTGGCGGAGATATTCATGAATGATATGGAAAACAAGATATTGAAGGGCAGCAAGTTCAGAAACTCGATCAAACACTGGGCCAGATATTTAGATGATATCCGAATTGTGTGGACAGGCACTGATAGACAGGTGGATCTATTCCTTTCAGAAATGAACGCGATGAATGAGAACATCAAATTCACAGTAGAAAAAGGCAATGAGACCATCAACTATTTGGACCTTACACTCACAATGGAGAACAATAGGATAGAATACAAAATCTACAGGAAGCCGACGCATACTGACACCATCATTCCAAATGACTCCTACCACCACCCCAGGCACAAGTTAGCGGCAATCCAGAACTACTGCTATCGGGCAATTTCTATCCTCAAGAACAGAGAAGAGAAAAGAGATCGAGATAGTGAAGCAGATCGCAGAAGCCAATGGCTACCGCAGATGTGTGGTGGAGGGAGTTTTTGGGAAAATAGAAACAAAGAAAAGAACCCATGATAGCATAGTGAGAAAGTACTCTGGATCGATACCATATATAGGAAAGTACACAAACAAGGTGATAAAGGCGTTCAATGGCTACGATGTGAATGTGGGTATCCAGAATAACCAACCCATGGTGAAGAGAATCAGCAATGACCAGACGGAACAAAAGGACAAAGAAAGCTTAAGCGGAGTGTACAAGCTCAGTTGTGAACAGTGCGAAGTTTGAGATCAGGAGAAAGGAGCACAAAACGTCGAGGGAGAAAGAAGATGGCAAGTCACTGTTTGGGAAACACTGTAACGAGGAAAACCACGATGAAGAGGGAATATTTGAAGTCATACACATAGAGAATCGCACAAAGAGAAGAAAACTCTGGGAATAAATGGAGATTGCAAAAGCCAAGAGGAAGAAAGCCTGCCTCTTGAACAATGTAATCACATTTGACAGCGAAAAATTATTTGGCCTGGTGATTGGACGAGAGAAGAAGAACGGAACCAACCAATGAGACGGCAGGAATCCAGGTAGCCAATAGAAACGCAGCATTTAGAACGATAGATCGAACCAATTACAAAGCAGTCACGAGTGCTGGAACATCAATACGAGTTTGAAATGCAGCTATTGCCATGTGAATGTCGAACGCCGCGCCGGCATTCTTAATGCTAAAATGCATTGCATATTTTTTATCCATTTGTCTACATGAAATGTAGTTACGTATTATTGAAATAATGTATTTTTAAAATTATTTTTCATTCATTAAAAAGGGGAGAAAATGAAATTGCTGGAAGAAGATGGAAATTATTAATTGTTGCAAGGCATACTGCTGCCATCGAATTTCGAATTGCATACCTAGAATATTTTTTTCTTTTTACGTAGCAAATTGCGCTGACGCACTGAAACTATATAAAAATTGATAGAATGAAAATTTGGATCGGTCTTGAGGTGAAACCATAAATCTCCTGAGTCTAATTTAAATGTTAATTCTATCAATTTTTTATGGTTTCTTACTTGGTCTAATTTAAATGTTGATTCTATCAATTTATTCATGGTTTCTCTGTTGGTCTAACTTAAATGTTGATTTTATTAATTTATTTATGGTTTCTCCCCGAATCTAATTCAATTTTTGATTCTATTAATTTTTTATGGTTTCTTCTTTAGTCTGACTCAAACATATTGATTCCATCAATTTTTTTATGGTTTCTCTCTGAGTCTAATTTAAATGTTAATTCTATCAATTTTTTATGGTTTCTTACTTGGTCTAATTTAAATGTTGATTCTATCAATTTATTCATGGTTTCTCTGTTGGTCTAACTTAAATGTTGATTTTATTAATTTATTTATGGTTTCTCCCCGAATCTAATTCAATTTTTGATTCTATTAATTTTTTATGGTTTCTTCTTTAGTCTGACTCAAACATATTGATTCCATCAATTTTTTTATGGTTTCTCTCTGAGTCTAATTTAAATGTTAATTCTATCAATTTTTTATGGTTTCTTACTTGGTCTAATTTAAATGTTGATTCTATCAATTTATTCATGGTTTCTCTGTTGGTCTAACTTAAATGTTGATTTTATTAATTTATTTATGGTTTCTCCCCGAATCTAATTCAATTTTTGATTCTATTAATTTTTTATGGTTTCTTCTTTAGTCTGACTCAAACATATTGATTCCATCAATTTTTTTATGGTTTCTCTCTGAGTCTAATTTAAAATGTCAATTCTATCAATTTTTTATGGTTTCTTACTTGGTCTAATTCAAATGTTGATTCTGTCAATTTATTCATGGTTCCTCCGTTGGTCTAACTTATAAATCTTGATTCAATCAATTTATTTATGGTTTCTCTTTGAGTCTATTTTTTATGGTTTCTTTCTCGGTCTAACCCAAATGTTGATTCTATTAATTTGTTTATGGTTTCTCCCTGAATCTAATCCAAATTTTGATTCTACTAATTTTTCATGGCTTCTTCTTTAGTCTAATTCAAACAATTGATTCCATAAATTTTTTCATGGTTTCTCCCTTGGTCTAACTCGAATGTTGATTCTATCAATCTATTTATGGTTTCTTTCTGAGTCTAATTTAAATGTTGATGTAGTCATTGTTCGTTTTCCTGCGTCAGTTTTTACTTTTTGGTCTCCTTCCAATGAAGATTCTTACCAATTGTGACCCCAAGTATTTTGTGTGTTCAACTTTCCCTAATGACAATAAAATAAAACAATTTTTGTGGTTTGAAAAAAAAAAAAAAAAAAAAAGCTTGTACGGGGCTCGAACTTGTTACCATATTTCACATATACGTAAAACGTATCAAAATTGTGCAGAAGTGTAAACGCGACGGCGCGGTGCGTACAATGATCACAAGGCTGAAGAATCGCTCGAAGATAATGTTGGTAACCGCGTACGTGTACAAAAAACACGCCACGACACATGAACGACGAAACGCGCGTGAAATTTCCTAGTTTCACTGATTTCCCAATTTCACTGTGACATATATATGATAAGAGGGGTACTTGGAAAAGAGTCGACATTTTTGCAAGTTGAACTAATTCTATCATAGATAACTTAGACGTCAAAAGTCGAAATTCTTCTAAATCCAACTCCTTTACTGGGGTAAGTCAGTTTTTGCCGGACGGCGAGACGCCAAATTTTCGGAAAGATCCTCCGTAGAATAGGTTTCCCGTTAAAAGCAAAAAATCAACGGCAAATTTTCACGTACAGCTAAGGAATTGCGGCGACATACAAATTAGAATCAAGGGAAAATAATTTTCATGATATTTCAGTTCATATTATCAATATTTGTGACCTGCGATGAGAAAAGGATGCTCATTGCCCAATGACAGGAACACCATTTCTCTCTGATTAGACATCCAATCAGAGACAAATGGTGTTCCTGTGCCTGTGGGCAATGAGCATCTGTTCCTCATCGCAGGTCACATTTATCCACTTTCTTATCTGAGAACTTTACACTCTTTGGTTTACTGTGAAGTAAAATGCTCGTAAAATCTATGCGTCACAGAGAGCAGGGATGGTCACAGATCGCGAAAATTTGATCCGGGTCGCCGATCAGAAAGGCGCGACCAATGAACGGATGAATCTTGAATCACGGGTCTCGTCTCCAAAAAGGATCCGGATCACAGATCCTGAGCAAATCTGATGTCATTTTAAATTACGACATGCGGATCAACTACGGATCCAAATTTGCGATCCTCCAAACGGGATCCGCGGTCCCCCTGTATATACGGAGAAGCGGCAACCCCCCTTCCCACAGAGGAGTTCCACATATCTGTAGACTCCTATAGATTTTGATCCACTGATGAAGCTTTTTTTTTTTTTTTTTTTACTTAACGGAATTTTTCTTCTTGAAAATTCTGGATCCTTTCCTTCCCCCCCCTCCAAGAGAATTTCTAAATATACTGTTGGACCCGTAATTAAAAAACACGCTTCATATCTCGAACCGCGTCTACCGTCAAAACACCTAATAACCCATTTTGCTTTCTGATCTGCGCGAATCAAGGTTAGGTTGGTAGCTTTCTTAATTCTTACTAAATCGCTGCTTGAGTGTTCAAATTTCAAGTTCAACCGTTCCACTTTGCAAGCCAGACTGTTTTTGTCAAAGCACAACAAAGATAAAAAAGATTGGTACGAGTTCAGTTCAGTAGATGAACACAAACTGAAAAAGAGGCATTTTCGACAAGTATGACTAAGACCCAATTCTCCTGATCGTTTCATTTAGACTAACATTTCTCTATAACATCGATCAGCCGAAAATCAGCTGAGTTTTTCCGAAAGCCAAAATCCAAATTTTTCAAGGTTGTAAGTTTAAGCTTAAAGTCAAAGCAGAAATTCGTGTGGACTGCAAATATGATTTTTTATACATATTTTTTACTAAAAAACTTTTTCATATTTGCTCAACGTAACTTTTCCTTATATTTGCTGTGTATAAATGTGACTACTTTTCATACATTTACTTTATACCTCTCTCAGATTATACTTCATGAATATAAACGTGACTGTACACTTGCTCAACGAATTTTTTAGGAAATTTTAATAAATATTCCGAGTACTAATTGAGACAACTTGCACTGTTCCAGATTTTTTCATATACCGGTACCTATATAAGTTGAATCTAAGAAATGACGTTAATTTGCTCTAATTTGAATTCACACTTATCACAGTTCAACCTGCTTATATTAATAAACAATATCGAGTTCAGCGTTATCTCAAAATAAGTCGAGAATAAGTGCATTTGGCAAAAAAATTAAGAGAACGAAATTTAAAGAGAATCAAATTTCCTACTCGTTTCCTCTTCACAGTTGATTTCGATAGACTCAAAAAAACTGCCCCCTTAACAGAGCCGCTTTAGTTGAGCGCGATACTAGCGCTGACCGACTCAATGATGGCAAAACCATTCGATGTTTCTCACACTTTCTCTCGCTCCAAATTTCCGAAGCAGAAATAGGAAGAATTACCGCGAAAAACTTTCAAGAAATTTTATTTATAGGGTTCTCTAAATCACGGTACCAGCGTTGCCAGAGGTTGTACACGTTAATTTTTAAGGCATGTTTCGTTGCACATTAGGTACCTAAATTTTCGCTTCAGAGTGGCCTCAAGGCCTTATTGTTGAACGCGTTATTGCGCACATGCCACTGAAGCGAGCCACAAAGTTTTCTTGGGCTAGTACATCGCTACAATAAAAAAACGCTTATTTTAAATATTAATTTAATTATTTTATTTTTGGTTCTGATCGTGATTTCTTACCCTCGAATTGCCGCAAAACGTCTGCAATAATAATCCTTAAATTTCTTAGGAGATATCCCAGCAGATAGCGATGTATCGAAGAAAACATTAGGATTCGCAAACAACGTTGGAAGCAAAACTTACAAATTTACAAGAATGAACATCCGTTTTTTGATTTCTCGGTCCCAAAATCAACAAGATACTTGACGAGACAAATTATACTGGTTGAACCGTGAAACTATTCACCTACAAAAAATTTTTATTTTTTTTTCTGGCTTGGAACGACGGAATATAAGATTTGTTCACGGGATGGTACATTGATCGGGAATGTGTTCCATTGTTAACCGTTGTCGAAAGGATTATACTGGTATGAAAAACGTATTACATAAGATATAGATACCATTTTGTACGAATATTAATTTCACTCGTCACGAGTTTGAAAGTTCCTAATCTGATAGTAAGTACCTACCGTATACAAATAACCAGCAATGTACATCCAAGGATACCCTTCTCCATATTTTTTCACAAGCTCTTTGTCTCGTTCACCCAGACGTGAGACCCTTTTCATTTTCTATAATCCCATAACACCCCATAAAATTCGAAGTTTTCACATCCGGTCCAGCAGGAAAGTATCGCCTCTAACAAAAATATCATTTTCACGTTACACTGAACCCAAAGCGAGAAAGTATAACGCGATATATCATTTCAGCCATTTTTATGCAGCGGTGCAGTCATATTTTCTAAAAATTTTTATCATCTTTCAATATTACTCCGAATCTAAAAGAGTGAGAAAGTTTACAACGATAATTGGACTCATAGGATAGAAATCGAGATTCACTCTTTGAACGATCAAAAAATTCTGAAAAACTCAACTCCCCAATTTTTCAGATCCGCGTATGGTTTCTCAGGATCACTTACTAATAATTTTTGTTTTTGAATCTATCCAGGAAAATACAAACGACGTGACCTCTTGTTCATTCTAGTATTATTCGTTCCTCAATACCATCACTCGTAAGCAAAGAAAAAATTACTGTCCAATTTTTATTAAAAACATTTGTTTTCGACTCACAATTCCTATTTTAAAGGAAGCATAATGGAGGTTTAATTGATCAGCTTTTTACATTCGTCGAATTTTTGAAACTGCAATACGAAACTGAGCCATATGAGCGCTATGAGTGTGCCAGATATCATTCTATATTTGTTTGAAGTTCATTCAGACACAATTGTGCTTCCGAGCTTACTGTATAAATTAACACGATAACTTCATGGCACGATTTCTAAACTTGATCAGGAAATCGCAAAATTTTCTTCGAAATAAGAAACAGACATTGTAGGCTCATAACCGTGGGTATAAATTTAGTTTAAAAACAATTTACATCGAAAGAATAGAAAAAACATGTACAAATACTGTTTCACCGCGATCCAGAAGCTTCAGGTGCATCACTCAATAATGGCGTAAGATTCTCTAAAGCCTGAAATAAATAAGAAATAACTCAATTTTACTACGATGTAATACGTATGAAATACTTTGCAATATGAAAAATCTGGTGTTTGCACGTTATTTAACATTACAGGAAATTAGAGTGTCTCAGGGGGATCGATCAGCTTCTCAAACGAGTGTGAGAACAAATGAATATACCAAGGAAGGAAAACAGAGACTTAATTTCTGGGTCATTTAAGAAATACCATTTTGTCACGAAACGTTTCTGATAAGAAACATCAGAACTCCGTCAGTCATGACGTGTATTCTCGATAAAAAATCATCTTCCACGAATGACGTAGAATTAAGGACTTTTTCAACAAAATATTGAAAATCAATAGAAAGTATCGTTCTACGCTACCTTTTCGAGTTCTTCTTTTGAAAGCATGTGGAAAAGTTTGTCCGGTGAGACAGTAACGACTTCGACATTATTCGCGCTTAATTTTTCTTCCATAACTTGTTTCAGAATTGTCAAGATTAATGTAATAGCCTCTTTGAGAGTCATCGACTAAAATTAGAAATATTGGACGCGATAAAACAAATTTTCTATCTCAAAATAAATGTATCAGTCGAAATGAATTTCAATTACTTTGCTGTAGCTTTCTTCTAAACTTTGTTGAGCACCTTCGCTACCAGATCCAATGGCCTTAGCATCGAATTGGAAAGACGTGCCTGATGGGTCCATGTGGAATAATTGAGGGCCTTTTTCATCACAGCCGGCAAATAATATGGCTACGCCAAAAGGTCGACTCTGAAGCAAATAATTAAATACTTATATAATTCTCGTTATTATCGTCTCGTCGTTCGACTGAACGTTTTTAATACGAACCATAGCTGCACCGTCGTCATCAGAATCTCCAAATTGAATAGCCAAATTAGACACAGCCTGGGCACAAGATTCGACCGTAATTTTTTCATCGTACGTAAACCAATGATTCTGACACTCGACTCGAGCTCGGTCGATCATCATTCTAGAATCGGCCATCAAGCCACTCACAGCGCATCCTATGAATTGCATTCAAATTATCAACGACAATAAGTGCTTCGTCATCCTCGAAGAATAACAAGACTAAGTAACGCACCTATGTGTTTATCGACTTCGACGATCTTTTCGATGGTTGTTGCTTCCATTAAACATGACGTGATTCGTTTCTCAACGGCTAGAACAACACCTTCAGATGTACAAATACCGATAGCCGTAGAACCCAATTTTATCGCTTCGATGGCATATTCGATCTGGAAAAGCCATTCCTAGTAAGTGATCAGTTTATCGAAAGTTTACGAGCCCTTCATGAAACTCAGAAGCCTACCTGAAACAATCTTCCTTCCGGAGAGAATGTATTGACTCCTCTATCATATTCTGATCTCGTGAGAAACATCTGTAAAAGAAGCAAACACCGGCTTTAGATGTACACACGGTTTGAAGACTAAATGCAAAATGTAACCTAAGGCGAACGCATGATCTTACTTTTTGTACAAATTGAAATTATCGATATTAAATCCTTTCGATATAAGAAATTAATTCAATTGTAATCTGTAGAGGATTCAAAATTTTGTATTTACGAAAAACTACATAAAATGACAAATCAACTTTTAGTTTTAGTTTTGGACATGAGAACCTATGCGCCTGAGCAGTAGTAATTATGGACGGTAACGGTTCGAGGATGACAAGAGATGAACGAATGAAACGAGCCTGTAGCGGAAGAAACTGCAGAAAAGGACCTATCGAAAAGTTATGATCGTCAGTTTTGAGTCGCTTAAACGAAACGTGAGCGTGGATTAAGATGAAGGTCCTCAACTCTGAAGGCTGCTAGCTTGAAAACTTTAGAATGATTTTCTAAAACAACTCTTACTCATGGAAAAAAATTCTGAGAAGCTTGCATAATAATCTACTTTAACTTTTTCGGTCGATTCGATAATATTTATTTTCAATTCTTTAGCGAACAATTTCAGTTCTGGTTCTGTGTCCAATTACTCGTCATCGACCTGACTGGAATAAAATCTTATTTAAAAAAAAATGATTATCGGTATTGCTGGCCCCTCGTTCAGCACGTCATCTCTTGTCCAACAGCTGATTTCGATCATAAATTATCATATTATCGTCTGCGTCCATTAATAGACATTCCTGATTCCTGTTCGAAAATTTCGTCCTTATTACTCCGGCGTGAAAATCATCTCGCGATTGTTTTTTTTTCAGTTCAAGTGACGATGTTCGAGTTATGATGTTATCGAAATTTCATGCGTTCAATTTGATTAGATTCCAAATCGGCAGTTACTAAATAATGTTGTAGTATAATTATCTCGTATCAGCATCGACTGCCCTAGCCAATACATCATGGAGACGAAACCAAAATCTAATACGTGCACTATTTCGTATCATCGTGAAACGTTTCAAAATTCAATTTCAGCTCATAAACTTATTTCGGACAGGCTGAGTAGAAAAACGGAAGTATTATATCAACGGGATTTACTTTCGCACTACGGTTGTGTGAACGCCGTTGAGTTTTCCAACAATGGGCTTTTTCTAGTTTCAGGTGCGTTTTGCTTCGCGAAATATTTCAGAATTCTTGAATGATAGTGTTCTTCAAATTCAAATGATCGTAGTACAGATTCGGAAATATTTATAGAAAAATAATTCCTGTTAATCTGATTACTATTGCAGAACATCTAACTAAGCTTCAATAGTCTTCGGAAGAAAATTTAAATTATCCCTTAATGAACTATTTATATGATTTTTACCGTAATTAATGTGAGAAAAATTCTTGAATCTATTATAAATCCATTTTCCTTCGCGATTCTATGAAAAAATCCTTAATTTAAATATATATATAATTATAAAAAAATTACACAGTCAGTACCATAATTAATTTTTTTTTTTTTTCTGTCTTCTTTCAGGAGGCGATGATCGTCGAGTTTTACTGTGGAACGTCCAAAAAGCATTACATAATTGCGGCAAACCTGATGTGATGCGTTCTGAACATCACAGCAATATTTTTTGTTTATCCTTCGATAATAGTGTGAAACATATTTATTCCGCTGGTAACGATAATCAAGTTATTCTCCACGACATACAAACGTCAGTTTCTTTATTTTATTGCAAACTTATCACCTTGAAAGATATGGAGGAAAATTTAAATTCTCAATTTTGTTGTTCTCTAGCGGTAAAGCCATGGATGTATTTAATCTGGAGCATCCAGTCTATGGTATTTCTGTTGATCCGTGCAATGATAATATATTCGCGAGTGCTGGAGAAGATGGACGTGTCCTCGTTTTCGATACTAGACTTGACACGAACGGTGGTCACGGTATCTTGAATAATAGGATAATTATGATTTAACGTGTGCAAAATTTTAATTCTCAATTTAATTTTACTCTTTTTCTTTTCTGTTTATTTAGAGCCTTATCAATTAGCTCAATACCATTCGCCCTTTCATTCTGTTATGTTTAATCCTGTTGACACTCGATTAATAACGACTGCTAATTCAGAGGAAGGAGCTGCATTATGGGATATTCGAAATCCAAATAAGTACGTACCACCCAATTAACATGGATCAATATTGTACCCTTAGATCTCATTTCGTAACTATCACACCACAACTGTGTAGCATCGCAGAATTACTGCCCTCGGATATTTTTGGTAAACTTGTCAATTTTCCCTGTAGTGTAGATATTAAAAACTTGGACTATCATTTACAAGAATACGCAATCACCTCTTGTTTTAAGTTTTTTAGGTTTCGAAGGACTCATATTCTTGGATAAATTTCCGACAAAGTTGACTGGAAATGTGATATTCATCCTAATTTCCCAAGATATTTTATTCTAAATTTCTTTGTGAGAATGCTGGTGTAGTATTGACGAAAATGTCGCAGGTGTTAGGAAAACTATTTTGACATTATTTTCGTACATATTTCCGAAAATAAAAATTTTAATTTGAAGTAATGTCTGTCGCTATTCTGCTTTAATTAATTTATTTGTTATCGTAGAGTGTTGCTGCAATACGGTCGTAAGGGTAGTTGTATGAATGTGCGTTGGGACCAAACTGGTACAAGAATTCTTGTTCTACGACGACGACAAACACCTGTATTATATGAATATAATCAGACGAAACATATAGCCCAGTTCATTCACCCAGATTACTACAATTCATGCACCATGAAGTCGTGCTGTTTTGCCGGACTTAAAGATGAATACGTTCTCTCGGGCTCAGACGACTTCAACTTATATATGTGGAAAATCGAAGATGCTATGAATTCTGGTTTGTATATATCATTGAAATGTTTTTGTAAAGAAACAATTTCAGACTTGTCCTAATCATCGTGAATGGTCAAAATTAACGACGAAGTCTTGGTCGAAACTAATCCATTTTCTTGAAACATTTCCACTTTTCCATAGGTATTTGTATCCGGAATCATGTATCAAAATTTGTGTGGCTTTCCGATTATCATCGCCCATATATCAATTTTTTCTCTGTCTTGAACTGTTTCTAAGTTTATGAGGTCAGATTTATTCTTGGAAGTTTTAATAGAGAATTTCGTGTAAGGACCTTGCAGCTGTCAGAAAGACCCACAACTTTCGAGTGAAGTTTTCTTGACATCACATTTTCTCCTCCGTGATGAGCATGTGATTAGCTTAATCCTCTTTTTCGTATAAGATCTTGGCATTACAATTTTATGGAAGCTTCAGTTCTCTCTTTAAAAGAAGATACAGTATCGAAGTTTCAGTACTCAATTATGATAAAGAATATAACCCTTCTTACAATATTGAAGTTTTGGTACTCAATTATGATGAAGAATATAACCCTTCTTTTAATGCCTTGACATCAAATAGAATCAAGTTTCAAGTTTCTACACTTCGAAATCTTTTCCATCGATTTTTATGCATTTGTCAGATCCTTAACCTTGAACTGATTGTCTTTCTTTTAATCCTTTTTTCATTACTTGCTCTGTTCTTTATCATTTTTTGTCATTCATTTAATATTGAGTTCTCGTGCAGCGAGTATTATGGAAACCCGTAGTTTGTATATCGCGAAGGCGTTGACCGAAAAAATCTCTCTTAAATATAATTTTTCTTAATACTATATTTCCTCTTACAGCCGATAAAACTGACAACGTTCATCAAATCCTGAGAGGCCACCGATCAATCGTCAACCAAGTTAGATTTGATCCTTACAATTGCGTTATCGCCTCATCAGGAGTAGAAAAACTTATTAAGGTATGAAGCTGATTACTCTCTTCTATTTTATAACACTTTTCTTCACTCAGTTCATCTTATTTCATATTTCTGCAGGTTTGGAGTCCAATGCCATTACCATTCGGCTCATCTGAATCAAATAGCCGGACAAGAAGAAGATACACTCATGACGAATATATTTCATTATTATTACGATCAGGACAGGTATTCTTTCTTTACCTTACGCCTATTTTATTTTTTGTTTTTATTTACTATCCCCTTTGGTCAGTTCATGTCCCACGACTACAGCGAACAGTCCATTGAGGAAGATCCGCAAATGATGGCGTTTTTCGATTCCTTGGTACAACGAGAGCGCGATGGTCTTGCTTCTGATTCAAGTGATTCATCAGATGACGATTCAATCTGCACTGGTATCGAAAGTTTAGATGACACTGATTATTCTAGTCTATCCGATGATCCCGGTAAGTATTTTTCTCAACATCTATTTAAAAATTCCATTTGGAAGAATGACCGTTGCTATTTTTTTTATTCCCCGTAGCCGTACCAAATCAAAACTCTAGACGAAGAACTTCTGGCGAGCGTTCTAATGGTAAGATTTTGCGATTTCCATTTAAACCCCTCAAAACTTCATATTTGTAAACAGTAAAGTTTTGTAGGTAATACCCGATCTCGTTTCCTATTGTCCACCAACTCTAATAATGTTCGAGAAAATGATGGCGAAGGCTTACGTATGTGGAGACCAAGATTTCGTTCGTGTTTTGAACATCAACAGAATTCCACATCGTCGTCTACCTCTCATTCACAAAATATTTCTTCATCATCGTCAACATCTATCTCTTCGTCTTCCTCTGCGTCCACTTCCTCTACTTCCTCATCTTCGTCTACTCTCTCATCGTCGAATTCAGAAGAAGATAAACGAAACCGAACACCCAAACGTAAAATGAAGTCAAGAGTGAAGGATGCTCTTCAACGACTTAAACGAGTTCGCTCAACGATACAATCTCCAACATCAGCTGATTCCCGATCTGACCGCAGTACCTTGGAAACATGTCCTAGCAGTGCAGATACAGTGGATAGCGGTGTTTGTATGAATTCTAGCCCTCCTCCGTCCCTTCCTCCTTCGCGAGTGAAATTTTCTTCGTTTAAAAGGAATGAAAAACGTAAATACCGGTCGCGTAGGTCTCCTTCTTCTTCTTCTGTATCTTCTTCGAATTCCGATTGAATGCGAGACAACTGCATAAAAATTTGTTAAAATTCGGACGACGTTTTTCTCACTCCTCAAAGTTCTGTTTACCTTCACATTGTTCTTCTCTTACTTGCAATTCGGTTTTCTGTTTAAATTTGTTGTTCATCTCCAATAGGTTCGCCATTGATGTGTATCTTGTAGAGCGAAGTTAGTCGCTCGTAAAATTGCGTGTATATGAATGCGTGTAAATTAGTCGAGATTGATTTTGCGATACTAGTTATTTGTAACTGCGATTAAATATTTTATCTATTTATTCAATCATTTGATTTTTTTCTTCCTTTCTCTTTTTATTCCAGTGAGGACGACATAGATGTAGTACTAGTTTCCAAAATGAAATAACTTCGAGAAAAATTAGAGATCTTTTCACCTGTTTACCTAACCGATAACAGAGTGAGTGTACAGTGTGATTTTCTCATCGGTTACTACTGTGCAACCCTACACTCTGTGTGGCTCGCAGATGACCTGAAGGCCGCATCTAGTTTGCGAACGCGAACTATTTAAAGTATACTCTTCAGGACCTGCAAGAAAAAAGCCCGTCGTACGAAATGTACCGCATAAATAAGTACTATGCATACATTCGTATGCAGCCGACGTGTTGGTAATTTTAGGCCATCTATTGACTCAGATTCCGTCGGGACCGCGATTCAATAATTCTTGACTGTTGGAAACTCATCAGGTCGTGAGGTTGAACGATTCGAAGATTGTAGAACATTATTTTTGAGCCTTCTAAACCAGGTACGACAAAATAAGAGAGAAAAATAGAGGGTATATCAATTGTGATACTTTTAACGCCAGACTCGAACGAGTTTTTCTTACTTGAGTGAAAGAATTCTGAAAATAACAATCGCTGGGCCATTACAGGTTGAAACACTGGGTTTTTTCTTGCTAATAAAATATTGTATGTAACAATCGTCGTAAGTCGTGATGAATTCAAAGGCTTTTTTTGTAACTCTTGTTCAAATGTTCCGCATTTAATTACGCATGGGTACATTTGCGCGAAACCATTATTGGTAGAAAATGGAGCACTGCGGATGAATGATGATTGTTTTCTCATATGTGAAACAATATGCCATAAAGCGACAGAAAGAGAAAAGAGCATCTTCCGGACCCGGTAAACCCATATTGTAACGAATTCATCATGGTTTCAAGGCTCTTGTATAACTTATTAGAAAAATGGTCATCATAATAAATAGAGCGAAGCATATGAAATAGCGTAAGATAACAAATTCACAATGCGACGATTTTTACGTGCCATTATAGATAGAGTAGGTCCACGCGGACGGGAGGTAGAAGACTCGTAGTTTCATTATAAATGGCTTATTTTATGTTATCAGGGGGCTAGCTGCTGTGTCGCTTTTGGGTTTCTTATCATTTCTGCATCTAATACGTACACCAGGAAGTTTATAGATGGAACTTTAACCCAGGCTATATTCATTAAAAAGTCAAAGTTCTACAACTACATGTGTGAGCTACTGGTGGATGATCGAGTAGTTGCAGGGTTATCAGAAGAAGATAGATATACGTTCAAAAAGTATTTATACTCTGTTCTCATTAAGGAAGGATAGAAATATGACCTTGAGAACGGAACGGTAGATTAAAATTACCCGGAGCGTTCCGTTCTCGAGGTCATATTTCTATCCTTCCTTAACGTGAACGGAGTATAGACTAATTCTTGATCATGTTTTGTGCTATGTCTTATAGCAATACGAAAGGAGGATATTGTTGGTTGATTATCAAATCAATGTCAACAATGACAAAGCTGAACGATATCTAAAGGGCGATTGCTTCATAAGTGAGCGGTCATTGGCTCAGAAGAAATTTAAGCCCTCGCTCGCAGTCATTGATCGGACCAGATGATTAAAAAGTTACTTGCTATCATTCTCGACTTTCCGAAGAATGGAAATGAAAAGCGAGAAAAGAAGGGATGAATATAAAAAATAGATGGAAAAAGTAGATTTGCTAGGTAGGTACTATATTAATTCCCTCAATCCTAATTCCGGGCCGTGTAATCAAGTTATAGGTATATCATTGACTAGGTATATATATTACTTCGTAAGTACGAGTAATATAATATAGTCAATGGTTACCTATATCGAGTCTACGGAAAGATTTTTCTTATCAATAATAAATTGATGACAGTACCTATACGAAAGGTAGTACCTATTGCACAAACTACGTGATCGTTTCGTTTGCAAAAATTCATCTAGGTAAGTGTGTTAATGATTGATACGAGTAGAATGAAAGTTGTTGTCATTTCTATTGCGTTATGACAGGTTATGACTTATGAGACAGCAGATAATAGAATATTATAATAGGTAGTACTCCGTATAGTCAGTTACATTGACTTGACGTATCTCCAGAATAATGATTAGGAGAATAAGGCTCATGATACCGTCTACTACAAGCTAAAAGTAATCTTATTCCTTGACCGTTGTATTGCAAGTACGTCAGTCAGTGTTTGGTTCAACGCGATGCAGTTGTCAAATTGCATAATATTATTATCACTTCGCCTCTTCGGTTACGTTTTTTTTGTGATGATCAGGGTGCCCAGATGTTTCTGAGAAAAAAAGAGTACTTCCCCAGATTTTCAATTGTGCAAGCAAAAAAAAAAAAAAAAAAAGCAAAGCTCGCACGCGGACAATGTGCAGAAAAGAGAACTAAGAGAGTACTGTTTTATCGAAAAAGAGTACTAAAGAGTACTGATTTTCAGGAAATTCAGGAAAAGAGTACTTTAGAGTACTTTTTGCGATATTTCATAAAAAAGATGGAGTTCACTTTTCTTACACCATCAAAAGAGTACTTTCCTCTAAAAAGAGTATGATCTGGGCAGCCTGGATGATTCTACTTACTATTGACTACATAATATTACGGGAAAGATTACGGGTTACGAAGTAATAGTCAATGGATTCTAACAATTCATCCGCAGGCAAAAACTTATTTTTCTTTTTCACACGGTTTTATTAGTGATAAGACCTAGGTACTAAAATAGGGGAATATTTCCATCTTTTGTTCATAAATTATTTTGAAAGTGAGAAATAAATAAGAAACGGTTCATTTTCAAAAACCTACTCTTGATCTTCCAAAATTTATTAATTATTTAAATAATTTCCAAGTGGATAAAATGTTTTTAACATAGGTCTGACAAGAATCGACTAGGCAATCATGGACAATTCTTGATGAGGGGTAGTGGGACAATGACGGCTTCCTGGTAATGGGAGTGTTTGGCTTTATCCAAGATTTGGCCCATACTTTCAAATTTTTCTGAAAAATTCAGGGGTGAAATGAGACCAATGAGAGTAATAATAATTAATTGCGTGTTCAAAGGTAAAAATACAATATGCACCTTCTTCTTTAGATAAATTAGCAAAAACTACTATAATATGTAGAATTTTAATTTCAAGAGAAAATAAAAGAGAAGATAATATTCATAAATTTATCTATCAGTTTTCCATTCTCTACTTCTATATTGAGTCAATTAATTACTAACACCTTTTTATATTGCGTACAAATATTATTTTGGTTGTAACAAAATGATTTGAACAATTTTATTTCAATCATAAAAACAAAATAAAGATATTTTGGATTTTAAATGAGTATAATTTGAAAAAAAATACAGGTAGATCACCAATTCACTTGGGCTCCTCTTGTTGACATCAAACATCACATATAATGAAAAAAGAAGGAAGAAAAACAACTACCAACCACTCAACTAGAAAACATATTAATTGAATTTGTATCTGGTAGCTTAGCATCAAAAATCAAATTGAAACACTTGAACTGTAAAAAATATATTATATTATTAGGTACTGCAGTAATAAGAATAATATTAATTAGTAGTACTTTATTTCATTTCAATCAGGAAGAAAAAAAGAATAGAAATAACTCAAAACAATTTGAACAGAGTTCATAAATCATTACATGACGCCTAAAAAATTATTCAAACTAGGTTGATACACATATACTAAGAATGTACCTATGTGCTTTTGGATGAGTTTAATTTGAAAGAAAATACAGATAAATCACCAATTCACTTTGTGCTTCCTTTGCTGACATGTTATTGAAATAAATCATCATTATTATCAAACAACCAAATAAGTATAACAAAAAAAAAAAGACTACAACCACTCAACCAGATAAACATCCTAATACCTACTCAACTTGGATTGAATTTGGTCTTGTAGTTTAGCATCAAAAATCAAATTAAAACCCTTGAACTGTAAAAAGATATTAATAATAAAAATAAAAACTGAAATAATACCAATGATAGTACTTGATTTCATTTTAATCAAACCAAAAAAAAAAAAAAAAAAAGAGAGAGAGAGAGAGAGAGAGAGAGAGAGAGAGAGAGAGAGAGAGAGAGAGAGAGAGAGAGAGAGAGAGAGAGAGAGAATGGAAATAATGATGAAAATTGAAAACAATTTAAAACGGAGCTCATAAATTATCACAATGCAATCACCCTTAAAGTCAAAAAAATTATACAAAAATTCTAGATAGTTGTACATGTTTTACTGAGAATGTAGTTGCTAAAAATAATTTTGGATTCATAACAAGTATAATTATTGAAAGGAAATAAAGGTGAATCAAAAATTCTCTCGGATGTCCTTTGCTCATTATTGAAAAAAAAAAACATCAATTATCAAATGTAACAAACAAAAAAACAACTACCAGCCATTCAACTGATTGAATTTTGACCCAGTAACTTAGCATTAAATATTAAATTTAAATCCTGAAATTGTAGAAAAAAAAAGAGAATGACATTGACAATGAAAATCAAATCTAAAATAATATTAATGGTGGTACTTGATTTCATTTTATTTGAACCAAAAAAAGATAGAACTGAAATAACTGAAAACAATTTGAAGCGATTTATTAATTATTACATTACATTCACCCTTAAAATAAAAATTCTTGACAGATGCACATGTATAGTAAGAATGTAGTTACTTTTGGATGAGTATAATTTGAAAGAAGACACAAACAAATTACCAATTCACTTGTGCTTCCTTTGCTGACATCTTAATGAAATGAATCATTAATCATCAAATAAGTATAACAAAAAGAAGTAGAAGAAGAAAAATTAACCACCAACTAATCAACCAGATAACATATTGACTGAATTTGGATCTTGCAGCTTAGCATCAAAAATTAAAAAGAAACCCTCTAACTGTAAAAAGAAAGATACTAATAAAAATAAGATTTAAAATAATATTCATGACGGTACTCAATTAAATTTTAATCCGCCCCCCCCCCCCCCAAAAAAAACAACAAAAAAAAACAGTATAGAATAAACTGAAAACAACTTAAACGGAGTTAATGAGTTATCATAATACATTCACACTAGAAGTAAAAAAAAATTATACAACAATTCTAAACTATAAATTTAGCTGCTATTCTTGAATCATTCACAGAGTTTAAGACCTGGATCCAGACTTGCAGCGTACTTCTTTGGAGAAAGGTTCATAATAAAATTGATCTGATTTAGTTTTAAAAGTACGCAAAGAAGGACAAACTTTGAAAAGTTCCTCTGCATCAGCAAGATTGTAGTGGGTCTGAAAATAGAAAAAATTCTACTACAAAGACTTTCTCATTGTTTTCCATAATTATTTACGTCGACCAATTAACCTTTCAAGTTCTTGTTCTATGAATTAAGAACACTAAGTAAAGAATTTACCCTCAAAAATGCTTCACTATTATTATTATTGTAATCAAATATTATTTGTAATTATTTTGACAGAACTTAGCAGAAGTGTAAGAATAAGTTCTCTTTGGTAAACCATTACTTAATAGGGCACCAAATCTTTTCTTTTTCCTTAGCTCTACCCAGATCATATTGATATTCCAATACTAGGATCATGATACAAGTAGTCAAGTTCTTTTGATCCTCTCGAGTAAGTACAGAGAGTTATTTATTCTACTTGAAAAAGAAAAATAATTACCTCATCAATAGACAGAGTTTTTAAATCCTTTGTTGTTTGACAGAAATCTACCAGAGGTTTCAGAGGTACATTGTTTGCCTTTCTAAGCACAACTTTCTCCAATGAAGGCATTTTTGGACCAATATCAGCAAGAACTGATAAATTCTACGGAAAGATTAAAGCAAAAAATTTGTAAGTACAAAAACAGAGTTTGATTTGTAACTGTCCAAGTTTGTCTGTCTTAAGAAGACACTAATGTTTTCAACAGGTAGGAACTCATTCAACAAACTAAAATGTTTCAGAGTGACGTCAAGAATAAAATTCTGGGTTTTGGTAATTAAATTCAACAGTGCTTAAGAAAAGTAAACAAACTTTTTTAGGTAGACTTTTCCATATAAGAAAAAAAATTGTATTTGATCATTTGTTCATATTTGAAAAGAATAACGTAAGTTCAAAACAAAAATACATTTATTGGAACTCATAATGAGTGAGTGAGGTGTAAGTAGAGCACTAATATTGAAAAGGGGTTTTTCAATTTTACAAATCTACTTTATTAGTTGCTTTTACAAGAGTACTTTTGGGTGTTATCCCATCATCAGTTGTGTCGCAAAAATACATTTTCAAATACTTGCATACTTCCTGGGTACTTCCACATCCTCATTATCAACGTTAAATTCCTTATTTATTTCTTACTTCTGAATTTTGAGTTTTTAACCAATGTTTGAATTGGTATGGGACTCAATTAATGTTCTAGGCACCATTGCATGATACTATCGCATAATATTGCGTACTATTAACCACAATCACTGTTGGTGACATCACGTGAATGGAGAGGATACTTGAATAAATTTTATAAAAAATGAGTACCAATTAGAAGGTCGACATATAGCTATTTAAGAATGATTTGGCTCCAGAGAAAAAATATGACAAAAGACTAATTTCATATCATTTGTTGATGAAAAATAAAAAGAAAAAAAAAAAAGAGTGGGGGAATCTAATATTATGACTTGCTCTAAATCAATTGACTCAACTTTGACCTACTTACAAGCCACAAAATTTTTCAATTACATCCAACTCTTTTGTTAATAATCATATATTATACCACCTGAATTATAACATTAAGTTGTAAGTAATGATATAATTTGTCATCCACCTCTTTTTCGATCGAGCAAATAGCCCTCAGTGATGCTCAAATGCTTGTAAAATAAAATAAAATAATTAAAAAAAAAAAAAAAATTATATAATGAGAAAATGAAAATAAACTTTAGGTGAAAATTTGAATTAATAACGTGTTTTTTTTAATGCTTTTGACCAATACATAGCTTTTCTTACTTTTGGCAGAACACATGACAGATGAGACAATTTTGGAAAATTGAATTCATAAAATATGGCGTCGCTAAATTTATTGGATTCCGAGTTTTCCCATCCAATTGTCAACTGCTCCAGATCTGCAGTAATATAGTAACAATTATGAAGAGACTTGTAGGAGAGAAAAATTGTTTGTATCAATAACTAATTAGGTACTAGAAGATAGGTATTAGAAATGATTTACCATCAAGCACAAACTGTAACTTACTTTGAAGACGGTTTATTGAATAACCATTTTCTGGATTTTCTGATTCATCCAAATGACCCGTCAAAGCAAAGTCCGTATTATTGTTATTCAAATTCAGTTTCAAGTCTGTCAAGTTTGTCTACAGTAATTACATGAAGAAACACAAATGACTTGATATTCATAACAGAAAAGTAAAGATTTGATACACATGCCTTACCATATGATGGAAAATAAATTGGAAGATTTCATCTGAGCATGTCCACAGCCAGTGACAATTTAAATGCTCAATATGCGAATAAGTAAGAAATAAAGTTCTTATTTTTTGGTCCAGCTTGCTGATAGGCATAGGTCTAAAATGGCCGAGATATAAACTTTTAAAAAAACGCGAAACAATACAGCCAGTTGAAAACTCTCTGAGATTTAATGGCTTGATATATTGGCTTAGTGTATGGAGCCAATGTATGAGATCAACATCTTCTACGTCATGATCACTATCATCAAGGAGACAATATCTTAATTCACAAAGTTCATGGCCACTTTCAACAATTTGTATCAATAAAGACTTCAGCAGTTCTCTATCAATAGTTAATTCAAAATTACAAATTTCTATTTCAACTGATTTCAATTGTTTTTGGTTGGCAAAGAAATGTAGAAGTGCACTTTTACAATTCTCCATATAACGTGACCTTGAATAATGAAATTGAATAGCTGTCAACCTGTACAATAAAATTAATGACAGTAAAAAGCATTATACAATTATTGAGGAAATCACAAAATCCTACCTCAAACCACTTCTATTCAAGGCCTCTATTGCTCTATTCCAATCAAGAGTATTATCCGACAAAGCATATGCTAGACATTCAGCAACACTTGTTTGGTCTTTAATTTCCTGCAAGTCTTTAGAAAATGAACAATCAAAAAATTTTCGCCATCCATCTGAATCATACGTGTAGCCACTAGAACTACGGAAGTGAGTTATATTGGGAAAAATTCGGATGAAAGCAGCAAAAATCCTCTTCCACCTTCCAAAATTGTACTTGATGAAAGCTAACATGTCTGAACCATAAATATAATCCATTACAATTTCCAAAGTTCGCAAATTCTTTTGCTCGACCTTCAAACGTTCCAACATTGAGGGTAAACAGAAGGTTTGATTCATATTGAATGCTTCAATAGTCACAACTAAAGTTTGAAGGTTATCACAATTAGTAATCATATTCTTCATTACTTCATTTCCCAGTTGGACGTGACAAAGACGAAGTTCGCGAATTTTTGCTCCAATTGTTTCCCATAGAGTTTTAGGTATCACTTCCAGAGTTAGTATGTCATGATTGTATGGATCATACACAAAATAGAGATTCAACCACTGAAACGGACTATTGATAAGATACTGGGACGCCCATTGAAGTTTTCTGCTGCTTGAAATCTCCAGGCTTACATCGTGGCTGAGTAAATCATACCATAATTTACACACAAGTCGCAATGCACCCCATGATTCACGCACTACATTATATTTGAGTACTGAGCAATGCTTCCACCACCAAAAGTGTGAAAATATCTTCGACAGAATCTGTAATTAAAATCAATCCTAATTCTCAACAAACAGTAGTATTTAAATTAATTATTGATAAAAACTCCACTAAATTGATAACATCATAACGAAAGGATCAACTAATTAATGGTCAACTTTGGAGAGAAATTCTAAAAGAATAAAAATGATAAACTGTAATCACCTCTGGCGGTAATCGACTAATGTGACAAGTTTCATCAACAATTGAAGGTTTGATACTGGAACTTTCCATCTTTAGGGTTGAGCTTTGATGGTCTCTTTCCTGTGGACGGAACAATATCAGAGATTTTTAATTTCCTTAAAAATAATCAACACCAAGCAATTCAAGCAAAGAACTAACAACCGACTCTGCCTTTGGTTTTTGGTTACCCAAGTGATTGCTCAAAATTAATTGTTCATCGTCATCGCCATTTTCAACTTGACCATGAGTTTTACGTTTCTTCTCTGCATTACCATCGTCAGTCCTTTCAGATTCATGTCCCGAAACTACAAAAAATCCAACGTTATCATATCCGGCCATCTTTCCTCATATAGATTGTCTGCAATACAAAATCAGCATTCAAAGAAACTTTTGATTTCAAGTTTATTAACAAAAGGTTCAATCCTATTACATGGAAGGTGGGCAATGGAGTACTAGACTTACCGGCGATTCGATGAGAGAATAATCGCGATCAGCAATGATGCAGAGGTGTCGAAAGTAGATTTCAGTTTTTTTCATCAAAACTTAGCTATAAGCTATAATATAATGAACTCCTCGTATTTTATCGGTGGAAACGAGTCAAACGACTGAAAATCTTACGATAGCGAAATCGAGGAAAAACAAAACATATTTATGCGATATGCGAAATGCGAACAAAGAACAAGCGCTACGTGCGAATTTTGCGCGAAATTGTTAATCGGAGTTTCGAGTTTCTCCTCAATCAATATCGATTGATATCGATTATCGAAAGTATCGAGTATTTTCACGTCCACAGCACTATTATTATATTTTTTCTTATCAATAAATTTATATAGAATATAAGATGGTAAACAGAATAAAGCTCCGGTGAGAACGATTTTTCCTTTCATACTTCAAGCATTCTACATTTTCTTAAAATTCCATGCTTAATCCCCAATGTTCATGTGAATTTTTTTGTTCACGAGCTTTTGAACTATGAATCTGAAAGACGCTCTGATAAAATGTGTTCAGAATTCTACCAATGGTGAGTCAAGAAACAATGGTCGTATTTACACTATAGTTTTCTCCAAAATTGACGATAACCTTGTCTATCTGCGGTGTGGAGAGAAAAGTAATTATATTAATAGAATATCATTATTTTCTAGATGTTGAATCTAACCTACGAAAGGAAATTGAGCACTTTCGTAGCCTCTATAAAAGTGACAAAGTTTCATCTTTGAAGAATATTCCTAGATTTTATCACAAAGTAAGGAGAATAATTTTTTTACATGTTCTCATTCGTCAGCAATTTACCTAAATCTCTCTTCTTCAGATTCCTTCCGAGAATGATGTCCTGCGCCAACGATTGCGTGAAGATGCTCGTTCTTTTTTTCTTCAGAGACGAAACAAACAACTTCTCAAAAATGACGAACTAAAAGTGAGTTCTCGTTATCTACACCATCATTAAGATATAATAAATGTGAACCAACTCTCGTTCATGTTCTGCGTCCGAATAGGAACTATGGATGTTGCTAGATGAACATCAAATCAAAGTCAACAATGACGAAGGATACCTGAATTACGACTGCTTTATGAATATACGATCGTTAGCTGAAAAGAAATTCAAGTTCGTTTTAAATTGTAACAAACAAAATATTTATTATGAGTTCTTCAAGTTTTTCTAATTTCGATTCTAGAGAATATTTTTCGCCGACTGTATTTGCCAAGTTACAACAAGGTGAAACATTTGGAAAAATCAATACCACCCATCTCTTCAATTATATAATGCGTAAAGTGTGGCTGCACCAAACGAGAATAGGGCTTTCAATTTACGACAGTACTGGAGAAGGTTATCTAAGACAAAATGTGAGTTTGTTTTCTCACTTTTTAAGAGTGTAGTTTCTGCTGTTAATTACTATTATTTTGTTTCAGGATCTAGAAAATTATATTTGCGAGCTAATTCCAACGCTACCTCAATTAGACGGCTTGGAAAAATCATTCCATTTATTTTACGTGTGTACTGCTGTGAGAAAATTCATGTTTTTCCTTGACCCTTTGCATACTGGTCGTATTCGTATTCAGAACATTTTGGCTTGTGGATTTCTTGATGAACTAATTGAAGTAAAAAGAGTTGATCTAAAGACGCAGAAATTCTGAAATTCATCTTTCACGATTTTTTTTTTTTTTCGTTTTAGCTCCGTGATGAAGAATTATCGAAGGAATCTCAAGCTAATAATTGGTTTTCAGCTTCTTCAGCGTTACGAGTTTACGGTGATTACTTGAATCTCGACAAAGATCACAATGGGATGCTCAATAGAGAAGAACTTCTAGGATACGGCACCGGTTCTCTTACTAAATTGTTCATCGATCGAGTATTCCAAGAATGCTTGACCTATAGCGGCGAAATAGATTACAAAACGTATCTCGATTTTGTTCTCGCTCTCGAGAATCGTCACGAACCACAATCTATATATTATCTATTTCGTATTCTCGATATTCATGGCAAAGGTTATCTGGATTTGTTCTGTTTAAAATATTTCTTTAAGGTAAGTTTCAATTAGACGTACGCTTAAAGAGTAATCGAAAATTCTCAACTAGATTACCTCTTTACTACTGTAGGCTATCCAAGAACTCATGAAAGCGCACGGACAAGAGCCGATACCATTCGAGAATATTCAAGATGAGATATTTGATATGGTGAAACCCGCACAACCTGATAGGATAACTTTAAAAGATTTACTGAATTGGTAAGTTCGAAATTTGGTGTGAAATAGCGTGTCTGAGGTTTATTCGAATTTCAATTTTTCTATATCATATTTTCAGTGAACAAGGTGACATCGTGATTAGCATTTTAATAGACTTGAACGGATTTTGGAACCACGAAAATAGAGAAATGATGGCTGCAGAAACCACGACAGATATTTCTAGGAATTGACAAGAATAATTCGAGGCAAAGATATTCCTAAAACTCTGGAAGATCTCTTTTAAGAGTGAAATCTAGTCAGCCTGTTATCACTAGAAAACAGAAGGATTGAAAAACTGTTCAATCCTATCAGAGTCACGAATAATTGTAGAAAATCTTAGGTATTACATTATATGTGTATACACCAGAAATTACGAATGAAGAGAAACGAATTGAATGAATCAAATATAATTAATTGATATCTAATGAAAAACGATATCTATATTGTTTCTCGGGAATCAAAAAATTGTCGTTGAATTTGTTATCCTTCTCAGTAAATATGTTTGTAATTTTAAGGAAATTGTCAACAGCTTCATAAAAGATCTCACTTTCTTTTTGAATCTTTCATGTTAGTGTCCCGAGTCTTTTTCAGAAAAATTTCAAAAAATATAGATATAAAATGGAAAATATTCTTTTTTTTATAGAGCAGTTCTATATTAAGAAGTTTTTCGACAGTATAACCTGGAGCTTGCTCTATAGCTTATAATTCAGTGGTAGGTTCCCTTTTGGGAGCATTCTTTCATTTTTTTTCTGTCGCTCACTCCGTTGTTTATTCCCCTACTTCGATTTGTCTTCTTATTATTTCGTCATATTTATAATAATCAGCCTCTTCTTTCTTATCGTTGCTATATTGTTATAGTGAAAGACGCCTCAGGTGTACAAATATTATTTTCCTGCTGCAAGTAAGTGACGTAAAACGTTTACGATTAATCAAGAAGGAAGCTTGTGATGTCATTGCAATGAATACTATCGACATAGCGTTTCAATACTTGATTGCGCGTCATCTATGTACAATATGATCGCAATTTTCTAGTTGCCTGATTTTTGATTCAGAAAATATCGAAGAGATATGTCTGTAGTCGGTGCCGGAGTTGCCGCATTTATAGTTCTTGGTGGTTATTCTATTATCTTTTTTCGCGACAAAAGTAAAAAAATAGAAGCCCAAACAGATTACGAAAAGGAATTTGTTAGACTAAATTACAGATTTTTGAAACAATACGAGGAAAATATTACACGTAAGTTGGGCACATATTTTTTCAATAGATGCGAAGTGCGCTGCAGCACGTTCACTTTGCCCTGAAAATCAATAGCCTACGACGTCTCTTGTTTCTCTGCTTATACCTGATATTTACGTATTTTATGGCAGATAATTGTTACCTACCGTTAGCATTTCATCAACAACTTATGAACAACTTGTCTACTTTATGTCAGCACTACAAATTGTACAAAAAGAGAAAATTGTCGCCTAAATATTACATTAGAAAATTGTCAAAGGAAGACTATCAACCTGTCGTGGAATTGCGGTACTTAGCTTTCCGAAGGATAGAACCGACAGATATACTCGTGTTCATCGAAATTATTCGATGCGATCAGAAGTATGCTATAATAGCAGCTGAGAGTAATCGTTCCGGTTATTTATTGAAAATGAGTAAATACAAGTACAGAAATACTAAAGAATTGATATTTCACATTCAGTCCAAGTTCATCTACAATGATGACGCGTCACGTGCAGTGGGGTCATCAACTCACAATACTGCCGTTGACTACCCTGGAATTTCACAACTTGACTCATCAACTCGAAGTACCGCTGGTGACCATCCTGAAATATCAGAATTGGACTCAGAATCGGGAACGGATGAATTTTTTTCTGTTTCTAGTGGTCCAAGTACAGGAGATAGCCCGGATATCATGCGTGAACCAAATATGCATAATTATTAATTACCTAATCTTATATCCGTAGCTTCAAATATGCTATTGTTACAGACTCTTGAAAGATGAGGAGAGTTCCTGCTTTACTTCCCAGAAAAACTGAAATAAAATACCATTATAAGGATTTCGTTCCCATATTGCCTCCATCAATATAAAGAAGTAGGCTAAGATTACCGAACATGATGTGCCATGAAAACTTTTGAGCACCGGGTATTGATATAGGCCTACTTACAGTACATTCTTGGAGAGCTAGATTAAAGAACTTTGGTAGACTATTAAAAGAGAATAAAATAAAAATACCCAACAAATAAACCTTATGTGATTCCCAGGAGGGTGGTAGGCCGGTAGCTCTCACCTACCGGTATTTTAAGGAACTCTTTGAAGGGTTCTTGAAGGTTACCGTAAGGGGAAGTTGAGGCTCCAATCTTCATCCGAGATTTGAAAATTTTTTGTAGGTGATTTTGCTATATTTTTGAAAGAAAGGAAGTTCTCCTAATTTTATGAAGGGAGTTTCGACTTTTGAGCGACCCGGTTCCCGTTATAAAGGTTCTTGGGGCTAAATTGCGTGGGGTCTGGTTCCTTTTGGTTCCGGTTCCACAATCCGATAGCGAGATCCAATTCCTTTCGGTTCCAGTTTCACAACTCTACAGTGAAATCCGGTTCCTTTCGGTTCCAGTACCAGATCCAGAAGTCCAGAACCCAATAGTGGGATCCCGTTCTTTTTGGTTACAGTTTGAGAACCCAATAGTGAGATCCAGTTCTTCTCGGTTCTGGTTCCAAAATCCTAGAAATACGGGAGGAGAACCGCGTCCTGTAGCGGTATTCGGTTCCGGAATCCGGATCTCAGCCCTGGTGCTTAGGTGCGCCGATGCACTCAATAAGGCCTGACCTGCTGATTTTGGCTGCTATGCTTTGTACTGAAAAATGACCTCAGTGAAAGTTGTTGATATTAACTGGGGTATCAATGCACATCAATTTCTGTCACGTCATCAATTGAATATCCCAGTGAAAAATTGTTCAGAAATTTTGAGCGCACGAAAATTGAAAAAAAGGACATAAAGTTTTTTCTGAAAACTTCTGTCTCATTTTTGGTAAGTAATTATCATTATTTCTATAAGTTCTATCATCACTTATTGTTTGACAATATTATCAGCTACTCAAGGAAAAAAATAAAACCTTGATAAGTATTATGAGAGGACGTATCTGGCAAAAGGGCGTCTGCACAATATTGTATTTCTTACGGGACGGACGCCCTTCTGCCGGAACCCTCCTCATGATGGAGTGTCGAGTAATTGGTAGAAGAAGAAAAATGAGTATGAGCAATTTCCCCTAATGAGCCTCACCCTGATAAATAGACCGATTCCTCGGTGACGTCACAGTGTTGATAACAGTGAGCAATGGTGAGTCAAAGTACCCATATTTGTAATCGATATTACGATTATTGGGCCAATCATGACATCGATTTCCATAAGAATACACAGGGCAGAGTATTGCAGCCAGCCGAAAGCCAAAAGCCGAAAGCCGAATTCAGCCAAATTCCCGGCCATTAAGCCGAAAGCCAGCTTTATGTTTACCCTTGGAAGCCGAAAGCCAAATTCAGCCGAATTTTTTCGGCTGATTTTCGGCTTATTTCTCATACGCGCGAAATGACATGACGTGTGACACGCAGTTCTCGATCTTGTAGGCTGTAATCTGTGTAGCAGGCTAGCAGTATCGATCTGAACTGGTGATCCCTGTTATCAGAGTCTGCCTGTTATAACTAGTACTATTAAATATTAATCGTGTTTTTGACATATTGTCTGCACTCTGTTGCGACGAGAGGGTGTGCGAAGTATTAATCGCAAGTCTCCTCGTGCCTTATCAATTCATTTCGTTTGCCGTATGCCATACTTGGAGTAAGAGGTTAGTAAGAGTGATGCCGCGGGACTTTCAAATATTTTCGTACTTCTAGGACTTGAAATTTTTCATTTTGAATTCTTGGACTTGGAAATATTTTCAACTGTTGGACTTGGAATTATTTTCCAATTGTTGGACTTTGAAATATTTTCAACTGTGGGACTTGGAATTATTTTCCAATTGTTGGAGTTTGAAATATTTTCAAATTATGGGACTTAGAATTATTTTCAACTGTCAAACTTGAAATTATTTTCAAATTGTGGGAATTTGAAATATTTTCATATATGTGTGAAATTTTTCATTTTCAATTCTTGGACTTAGAAACAAGAAGTATGAAAATATTTTAAAGTCCAACAATTGGAAAATAATTCCAAGTCCAACACTTGAAAAATTTTACAAGTCCATTTATGAAAATACTTCAAACTCCCCCCTCCCCCCATTGGAAAATAATTCCAAGTCCAACAGTTGAAAATAATTCCAAGTCCAAAAAGTACGAAAATATTTCAAAGTCCTGCGGCATCACTCTTACTCGCCTCTTACTCCGAGTATGACATACGGCGAACGAAACGAATTGATAAGGCACGAGGAGACTTTCGATTAGTACTTCGCACATCTTCTCGTCTGTTGCGTGCTTGTGTTGTGTGTATTCCCGGGCCCCGGCGATTTTCAAAATGGGTCATCATAAAGAATCGACAACCAGATTAAAATCATATTGATCGGGAGAAAGAATAACTTGTGCCACTTCCAATTCCAAACTCATTTTTTCATATGTGAATTGAATTCAATGAATTGATCTCGAAAATTTTGATGCTCAAACCTCAAACTTACACGCTTCCCTCGGAAGCAGTCTGGCTTACCATGTTTTCGGCTTTCTGCCTCGTTCGTCAGTTTGTCACTCAATCCACAGAACACAGATTCATATTTTTGTTACATTTTTCATTCCCTGGTTGCAACAAACCGACAACAAAATCATCAGCCAGCCAAAAATCAGCCGAAAATCAGCTGAAATCCCGCCAAAAAATCAGTGATCAGCCAGCCATAAGTCAGCCGAAAGCCAGCCGAATTTTTCTGATCAGCCATAAGCCGTAAGCCGAATCCAAATTTTTGAAGGTCGTCAGCTTCAGCCGTAAGCCGAAGCCGAATTTTTCGGCTGCAATACTCTGACACAGGGAACGATTCGACCACATGCAGATATTCAAAAACAAGATGTTCCTAATGTATTAGAGATCTCTATCTAGAATCTAGAAGTTCTCTGGAATTCAAATATGTAGCTTTTATTGCTAACGTACTTCTTGTTCTTGAATACCTACTAGTGAATGTTCAAAACGTTCCCTGTGTATTCTTATGGGATTCTAAAATAGAGAACAAGCATTCAATCAAAATCAAAGATGTTGACGTCACGGGGAATCGGTCTAATGCGATGTCGAATGAGCATTATAATAATTAAGAAGGTGAAACAAGGGCGCAGTGGACACCTGATAGGTATGTTACAAAAAGTGAATCATAATTTTCAATTTTTATTTTCAGGTCGGGCCTTAATATGGTACACTGGGCCTTATTAGGTTTGAAGAACATCAAAATTTCAAACAATTATTCCGCGGGCATCATGAAACCGGAAAAAAATTTCTAGTGTCGGGCGGTAGATAATAAAATTACCTAATAGGCGGAAAAAAAAAAAAAAAAAAAAAAAATTGAGGCAGTTATTGGCAATTTTCAAACACCGAGCCTTAATAGGCGCGCCTACCTTATAACTTTACAATTATGATTTAGGTTTTCACTGAATAGAGACTCATTGAAGTTCAATGAGCATAATGACGTAGCTGTTTCCTTGGAAGCCTTTACAGTACCTAGCCCTGTCTAGTGAAGGTTCACTCGCTTGTAGATGTCCGGCGAGATGAAGCTCCGATCAGAAATGTTTATAGATGAAAATCATTCAAGCCTAATTCGTACCTTTGAATAGGGTACTTTTAATTTCAGTGCAGTTTGCAATTCAGGACCTTTCTGTCAAAAAGGGACACGTTCAATGTATTTCTTATGGAACGGACGCCCTTTTGATATAAAGGTCTTCAATTTTAATAAATAATTTTCTTAATAGTTCACCGTAATTTAACCATTGTGTTCAATCAGTTCGTAGATGACTCAACTTTTCCAGGAGCAGGAGGCTCTGACCTAATTTAAGGACTTGAGGAGACGAATTTTGAACGGTATCTTTGAGGAAGAAGACTTGGAAAAAGTCTGACTTCTCCCCAAGAAATTGTGACCCGAAGGAAGGTGGAATTTTCATTTAGTTCGGGGACTTTGAAAATTTTCAAAGATAACGATAGGTATCTATAAGAAAGAGGCTTCAATCTAGTGACTTGCGAGCTATGAGTGGAGGATACTTAAAAAATGCAGAAATACTTGAAAACATTTTGAGATCGGTAAATACGAGTAGGATTTTACTATCGATATCGAAATAGAAAAGTTAAGAGAACACCCTAGTTTTTTTTTTTTTGAGGGGGGGGGGAGGATATCTCAGCTCTGTTGAGAATGAATAAACTACCCATGTTCAAAACTTACAATAAATTTATACTATATGTACGTAGAAAATGGGAATAAATCATCTGATATCCTATTTTTGGCGTATAGGACCCTATATTGACCGCGATTATTTCTATGCTTCAATGCACCGTTGGCAAAAGTTTTTCGAGTGCCTTGCAAGTTTTTGAAAAATATTATGCGAAGTTCTTGTTTTTCGATCTCGTCTATTAACGCGCTCTGCTACGTGGATACGGCCTTATTGTCGCGTATTCTCGAGCACCTACTTTCTTGGCAGACGGAATTGTCTCGTTCAAATGTTATGAAATTGTTTCCTCCTTCAACGAGTCTGCGCGTCGGCCAGCTGAGAGCATGAATAGGTAGCTGTGCGTGTTCGCGCGATATCGAATCGAAAATCATAAGTTGTGTATAAACAAGGTTTTAGAAATGACCTATTACAACAATAAGTTTCTTGCGTACTGTATTTACTGTTTTTTACTACACCAGTCATGATAAGACAAATAGAAAATTGGATGGTAAAAATGTTCGCGCGTTCTGCGTACCTATCGTGACCATTGATAATCGCCCGAACGTATTATTATCGAGAAAGACCAAAATGGTCACAAAAATAGTAACCGTTTTCCATAGAATTAACGAATTTTCTTTAAAGTATCATATAATTCGTGGGATGGCGTCTTACGGAGTTATTTGGCCGACCGGATGCTTACTTCAGCAGGTTTTTAATGGCGACGAACAATTTGATTTTGGTAGAGCGGCAAGATTTTCTATGTTCGGTTGTTTTTATGTAGCTCCCACGATCAACACTTGGTTGACTATTGCCAGAACTTTATGGCCCAAAAATGACTTGAAGTCTGCTTTGATTAAGGTAAACTAGTAGAATTAAAATAGCATCGATATTTACTCCTCTGTAGCCTTTACTTTCTAATTTTTATTAAATCCGCAGGCTTTTGTCGAACAAGTGTCTTATACTCCGTTTGCCATGGTCAGTTTCTATTTTGGTATGTCTATGTTGGAAGGGAAAACAGTCGTGGAAGCGAAAGAAGAAGTTCACAATAAATTCTTACCTACATACAAGGTATAATGTGCAATTTTATTTTTTAGTTCTCTAACGCGAATATCATTGTTGAAAATAAAGTTCAACTAAAAGTTCAAGGGGTCATCAGACCATCCCGAACAATTTCTGAAGGTTGAGGTAATCTTCGGTTCTGTCTGTTTCTTACTAGTTCATGAACCTACGTAGGCCTACGAGTGAATAATTTTCAAAAAACCCGATAAGGATTTTTGGATATTTTTATTTTAAAAATAATATCTTCATTAACGAGACCTTGCTATTACAAGAGTTTGGCGAGTCACCAATAATGATAATTAATTATATTTTTAGGTTGGAGTCGTAGTATGGCCTGTACTGCAGACAATCAACTATACTTTCATTCCTGAGCACAATAGAATTCCATTCGTGAGCGTTTGCAGCCTGATGTGGTCTTCATTCTTAGCTTATATGAATAGAAAAGAAAAAAATGTCCATATATCTAATAGTACTTAGTTTTGGAAAAAAATATTAAGGAATAAGTTACCATTCGTATGTAAGCGTGTACCTAATTTTAAATTAAATTTTTCAATGAATTCATCAGAAAAAACTTGGAGAAATCCGCTTTTCTCGACAGACCGCTGAGGAAAACAATTAAGGAAAAAAGAAGCAATTTTTGCATATTTTCGTTACTCGCAAAATTTTTACAAATAATTATTTCGTTTTCAGTTGGCTGTGCTATATTTATTTATTAATGTGTATTTGTCGATATACTGTTGTCTTTCGCTGCTTTCTTCTAGTATCTCTTATCTTTTTTTTTTTTTTTTTTTTTCGAGTTTACTCTAGTATGGAACGTGTTCATATGTTAAGTTTATTTTTGTTCAATTGATTATATTATTGTACAAGTTACATAGTCAAGTCTAATAATATAGCCTAGCTCTTATGAATATTCTTTTAATGACAATAATTTCAGCGACGACTACATTTTAAAATAAAATATATCGGACGAAAGCAAAAAATCGAACTTCTTTCAACTTTCTAGACACAACATTGTGCTATGAAAATTGACTATTTACCCTGTTAAAATTTAGCACATATGGAATCTTGGTGACTAATGCTTCACCGCAGGAATATGCCTATTTGCAAATCGATTTTACGAAAACAATGAATGCACTAAAAGCAATTTTCTATCTACCTAGGTGTATTAGAAGAAATTTCAAAAAATTATCGGCGATACAATTAATTTCAAACATTTAGTCTGTTACTTTCGTGAGCTTAATTAGGTAATGAAAAACTGAAGAGTATTGCAAGTATTGAATACTTATTTCTTAATCCTGCTAGTCGTTGGTCAAGACTTAAGTCCGTCTAGATTTTTTCTTGACAACTTCACAGTCCAAAGCTGTTGAAAAAATCTAAATGAATGAAAACAGAATGAATGAGTCGTTAATTTTTCTTGTGCTGTAGTGCCATAGTCTAATATCATCTATAAGTATGTAAAAAATATCAAAGAGAGAGAGAGAGAGAGAGAGAGAAAAAAAGTAGACCTATGTAGTGAAATTTATTCAAATATAGAGGAGTAAACCTGAAAATATATAGGTAACGATTTCATTTTGAATCTATCCAACAGTGCCCAATGCAGCCAAATAAGCTAATTACGCTAAGGCACAGTGCAATAGTGATAATAGTGATAATGATAAGAGGAAGAAGAACAATAAGAGTAATACAACAATATTATTAGCGATAATACTTGATATATAGCGATACAGAAAAAAAAAAAAAGAAAAGAAAAAGGGAGAAAGATCCTACAGACTGTGAATATGTAAGAAAAAAATGGCCAAAGTAAAAGGTACAGAAAAACAAAAACAAAACAAACAAGGACGGTTTCTATGATTCTTATTGTGTTCTTTTTCGTACAAAAATGATAATTTAAGGGCGGACCGAGCCTTGATTATTCTTTTTGTTCAAATATAATTCATCCTTGTTCGAATAAACCAAATTATTTTATCTTTGATCGATGAATGGTTGTGAAAATTTAGTCTGGATAAACACTCCGGTTATCTAAATTAAAGTGGTATTTTGAAATTGTACTGTAAATAATTCCGCTAAAGAAATAAAATCGGAGGATGAAAATAACAAAAAACATTCATTTAACAAACAAAAAAAACAACATAATTTTTTTAATAATAAAATATTATTATTGAAAATTCCTTGCACAAAAAAATTGATTTCGATTGTAATTTTTTTATTATTTTATAGCGCATAAATTATAAAAGGTATGTAATCAATTTGCTCACGCTAATAGTAACCATAGAAAGTAGTATACCATTTTTTCCTTTCTCATCATTTATTAAATTTATGTATCTTCAAACCGCATCAATTGCCAAGCATTAGAAAATAATAAGCAAAAAATTTAATTCTTCTGAATGTAAAGGACAATAACTGTACACGTAGATAGTTCCAGAGTGATTTTCCATCTTGAATATTTTTCACCGAAGTGGAAATTCCTCACAAATTTTTTCAATTTCTCAATCTTTGTAGCAGTAAATTAGGTACTTTACTATTGAAAAAAAGGAATTTCTTGAAAAATTTGCTAAAAACTAGAAAATTTCGTTCTAATTATACGGAATACCAATGTATAATTAAAATTTACTACCACGGTAAATTAAAAAAACTAACTAGCAAGACCTTGTTGTCACGTATTTTCATTTTTAGAGACGTTCTTCCTTTTTCGGAATTCGAACAAAAAAATTCTCACCACGAAAATGTGTTTAAAGACGTTATTCAGGTTAAACATAATTATATTCTCAGCTATTTGAAATTTAATTTTTGCGTAGCAATTTCCTAATTTTCGAAGTTTTTCTTGAGATTTTATTTTTGCATAGCATTTTCAAATTTCTGTTCAGCCTTGGCGAGGGTTATTTTCGCATGGTATTTTCTGAATTCTTATACAGTCTTCGAAAAAGTTGCTTCTTTTCGATGCCTCATTGTTTTTCTTTCTGATGAGCTTATGATAACGATATTACTCTGGACAATCTCCAAGTTTTTGTCATAGTTGTTTTTCACGATAATAGTGCGACAATGGATCTATTCTGGATGTTGAAAAAAAAAGACTAACAGCAATGTATCTGTTTGGTTTTGCTTTTAGTTTTTGAAAAAAATAAGAAAATAAATGCTTATGAATTAACAGATAGGGAAATGAAGAGAGAGAGAAAAAGAAAAAAAAAAAAAAAAAAAAAAAGAACGCGAGAGACCCGTATACTGAGGCTTCTGGCGACTCAGTCTTGTCTTTTCATTTAATTTTATACATTTTTTGATGCTTGTGTCATCTAAATTTTCAAATATTTCTTCATAATTATTGTCTTATGAGTCGCGCTCAGCAAAACCATGTACTAAGTCGGGGAAAAAAAATTCCGATTTTTGGTGAAATTTTCAGAAGAGGTCTTCTGCTTTCGAATAAAAAAAATCAGAATTTTTTTTTTTCCGACTTAGTACATGGTTTTGCTGGAGCGCCACTCTTATCACTCATTACAAAACAGAAGAAGTAAGAAATTATCAATAAATTATTGGTGAAGCAAATTTTTATGGGAAACAAGTAAATAGGAATAATTTCTCTTAGAAAAATTATCTAGCTATTTCTACTCTGGATATTGAAAAAAAAAAAAAAAAAAAAAAAAAACAGAAATTCTCCGAATAACTTTTCTTTGGAGATCTGTACCTATTCGAAATTTTTATGCGAACACAAAGTGCTCTACTTTTTATTCCGTTATTTACAAGTTTGGGTAAGATACATGGAACAAAGAGAGTAACACTGGGGTTTAATATTATTTGGAATTACTTAGATACATATTTTATTTTCTTTGTATCTATTCATCTTATTGTTCAATCTTCTTAATTTTCTTTTCAAGCTTTTCAATTCTTTCTCAATTTTGTTCAATTTTACACTCTTTCATTCTTTACTTGTGACTCATTGTAACTTGGCGTGTAAATTTTGTTGTTGACAGAAAATAGATCTTTGGATCAATTTATCAGCCCTACGTTATAATCATTACTGATTTTTCAGGAGCTCGCTGTAATTGTTCATAAAACAATTTCCAGATGTTAAAATACTTTGGAAAATCAAATTCTTTACCTACCCAATTTTACCAACGGTTTTGGACTATCAAATGGGTAGGCCTATAACACAACTTACCATCATTTCCCGTAAGCTACGAGTTTTTCTTTGTGCACGTAATTAATTATTTATGAGAATTTTGAATAAATCTGGATATTCTAGTCGAAAACAAAAACTGAATCGCATATAGTCCTAGAAAAGCTAACCCAATAACTTGATTTTGGAATCTGGGAAGTAAAATAATTGTTCAGTAATATATAAAACACGAGTATATAACATTGTGAGTCTTCTAGATGAAATTATATTATTTTAAAAATAAATAATATTTTTTTGTTTTGGTCATGTATTTTTTTCCTCCTCCCATCTTAAAATTTGTTCAGAGAGCTCGGAAAATCTAATTAGCCTTGCATTGATCCACTGAGGAGAATGAATTCCTATTTTTCAAGACGTCTGCAGTTTATGTTTACGTAAGGCTGACGTTATATATGGCTTGTGCTAGTCTAGAATAATTTCAGAGGCTGATAAAACAAATTAATAACAATTCAAATTACCTAAGGTGATATCATAATGCTCTTTCGACTGCCCAAATTGGTTCGGCATACTAATTTTTTCAGAATGTGAACCTACTGCATAAATCAAACTTCTTTCTCTACGAGGGCTTTATTCATTTTCTTGCGGGATTTCTTACTTACGTATTCGAAGAAGCGTTTTTTTCTTTCTTTCCTCATTTTACAATAATGAATTCATTACAGTAACAATCACTTGCCCAAACGTCAGGCTTCATACAGTTCGCCCAGTGAAAAACTTGAAATAAATTATAATACGTTCGAGAAACAATATTCGAATACCGAAGTAGCCCTAAACAATTCCTTACTCTTCGAGTATAATAATTTCCAGTTATCCTACCCATACTAGGCTAAATTGACGATCATGAATTATATCGCTGTCAATATAAAATAAAATGAAGAACGATACGAAAGACGGGAAAGAGGAAAAAAAATAATAAGTTTAAATATATCGCACGTACACCCGAGGCATAAGTAATACGAATTAGTTTTAATACGTCGTCGTCGGAACTTTGATAAGAAAAATAAGAATACAAAAAAATAGAAACGAAAAAAACAAAAAAAAAAAAACAAAAGACTTTCCATTAAAATTCTCCGGTAAATCTCTAACTGGACCGAAAATGGTAAGAACGAGAAGAGAGCAGATTTTTATAACGGTGTTATAAAGTCGAGTAGCCTTGAGGGTAAACTCGTCGTATAAATAAGTAATGGGAAAACCTAGGCTCGGAAGACTTTTTCCTCCGAATTTCGAAAATCAAATTACCCTGCGTACCTGTTTGATGAAATAGACAACCTAAAAGCTCCGGCGTTCGACCGACCCCAATTTAAGGTTAGAAAATCCCGCCAACTCGACTACCAATCGACTTCTATCGTGGTGGCCGTGTGATGGGAGGTGTATTCGTAGTGGGGGAAGATAGGTTCCAGCCGTGTTGATCACGACGAACCCTTGACTCGTCAGTGCATGTGTTTGGTGACGCGGGTGATGATCTATCGATGCATCGCGTGCAGTGCAATTATTTCATCGTATTCGTCTCGTGTCGTGAATTTTCACAAATCTGTGAATATGAGTGCGGTTTCTGTTCGTTTTAAAAACTGTGATGAAAAACGATGACGACATGTCGCCCTTATTGAAACGTTCGGTTCAAGCAACATTCATCATTGTTGTAATATTTTATTCGACTTTATTATTGTTCGAGCGACAGAACATTGTCAATGATTTAGATCCACCAGTTGGTATTTTTTTTTTCAAAAAAATTCCGAAGATTTTTTTTCCTTCTCAATAATTAACAACATTTATTTCTCAGGTTACTGCTGATAAATGGCAGCCCAAGGAAGAAGATTACGATCAATCGGCCGGAGTGACGGAGGACAAGAAGACCGAACAATCTCCTCCAAAACTTTACCCTCAAACCGAAATCACGGCTACACCATCTTACACGACCACGTATCTAGAGGATATTTTCATAAGCGTGAAAACTACCAGACATTATCATCATACTCGTTTGGAAGTGATTTTGAAAACGTGGTTTCTTTTGGCCAAAGATCAGGTGAATAAAAATCAAAATTCTATGAATAATTAAAGGTGCTCGAACGTCTTCGGGTGAGACGTTTGAGGAATTGCAAGAGTGGGTAATTTTTACAAAACTTCATTTAAATGAAAAGCAAATGCAAATTATCTTCTATCTTGAATCGATTATAGTGAATATTTTCCTCTTCCACCCTTCCACTTCTGTAGTTTTAGCTAAATTTGAAGTAAATCCTTGCTGTTTGTATCATAAAAATTTGTCGTATTCTTTGCCGTGGTTGTTTTTCTCCTCGGCTAAAAGATTTCTCGTTTTCTCAAATCAAATCATCAATATTTACGCACCTATATTGCTGTTCAGTTAAAAGATTATTCTCCCACTATCCCGATCTATCATTTTTTGGATACGGTATTTCAAAAAAAAAAGCCTTCTAAAGAACGGGGGTGGCCGTGCATCGAAGTCCAGTTATTTTGCTGATTAGTAGCATCGATATGAAAAGAGTTCTGGTATGAGTCATTATGAATCGTCCACTGGAATGTGAGCACAGGGTGCTATTGTCATTGACAATGCGTTTACGCGTTTACAGTACGATCGCTGTAACAAGTGAAGATGAAATATGTGACGAAATTGCAGATACATAAGATTCCGGAAACGGATATTGGGAGACCCCCTATGAAGTGGATAAATCACCGGGTTATTGTAGGCTCCCAACGGACAGAGTAATGCAATGGTTTGTTTCGCAAAACACTTCTTTTTTTTTGTCTTTCTTCTTTTCAACTCGACTATTGGTATCGGCGGTCGAGAAACTGTATCCATTTTGCCGAATTTGAAATGCAGTGGGTCGCCTTAGCTATCCCAAAGGAATTTTTATGAGCACGTATCGAGCGATACATTGATCTACAAAGGTCATGCAAGAAATGTGAAAGTATACGTAGTTTGACGAGATTTTTTGCATCCACGATTCGAAAAAATGGCGGGAACGTGCATACTTCTGGATCCAAGGTTTAAATTCGGTCGAAAGGGGCAAAACTATCAACATCTCGTCCCTTTCTCATTTTCTTGGCCAATTCTCGTATATTCCCTTTTCAAATAATCCCGTCGGCTTTTTCACTTTCATCGTCTAAAATTGTATTTCTTGTTGTACCTAACTCTTTTCGCTCCTTGATGTGAGAGGAAAAACTGAAGTATTTCATAATGCACTACAAAAAGTTGTCTGTTCATATTGAATTCAGCTCTTTCTTTCTAACACGAGTATCTTCTAAACGAGTATTTTAGCACGATTTTGAAATCTCGAGTTCTTCATAGTTTCAAAATTTACGGGCACTCCGAGTCTCAAACCATGTTTTTTGGCCGAGTCGAGTCCCATATTTTGCGGGGGTAATTAATATGCATAATCAAGTTGAACCCCGTACTTCGATCTCATTTCCCTTATCACTTTCACAGACTTAAAACGGTCGATATGAGTCGGTTTGATTAAAAATTAAAATTAGTGCAGATCCTTGAGGGGACCACCGCCAGATGCTGCAGTACCCTTCTCGATGTACACCTTTTTTCCCCTCTAGTATTGGGACTGAACTTGGTTACTATTCCTCGTGAGACTCAACGCGGTAGTCACCAAAATGTATACATATTTAAAAAAAAAACTGAGATTCTGCAAAGGGCACCGCTGCTTTCACGAGAAAATGTTGAGAGATTATCAGTTAGCTTTGTTCTTAATTGACATTGCTCAGCTCATTGAGCATCGTTAAATTTAATCTGTCTCGCTCATTCTCACTCGTATTCCAATTTTCATTATGGTAACAAGATTACTTGTTAGTTGTAATTTTTTGAATTTTCCCTATTCCTTCTAAAGATTCCCTCCCTCTCTTCTCAAAATCGGCTCGTTATTATTCAACCTTATACCGGAGATTTTTCTGGTTACACCACTGGAGACGACCAGAAAAATAAGCCCGATTGTCCATGCTAGAATTCTCGCAGCGGGTAGGGAACACTTTTTTTATAATTATATTTTACAAGGAGAAATGCCCGTCCTTTAGACGGAACCCTTATACGTACCTAACGTGGCAAGCTTGTAATTTCTCAAAGTTCGACGATCCTCCTTTACCTGTACCACTACTCATTCTCAACTGTTACCCTATCTATTTTTCGATCTGTGCCTCTCCTTAAGAAGCACTCTCCGTCACTTCAATATTTTCTTTGATCCTCAACGCTCATACCGTAATTCCTTTGGTTGATACCACGCTATGAGAAACTTTTTCGACTCACTGGATCTATGAAAATCAAATTCTTCCATACGCACACACATATACTCCCACTTAACTCGGGACTCGGCACCTGTAGAATTACTCAACGCCAGCTCGTTCTATACTCTGAAAAGGAAATAACCTACCATACAATTCGAAAACACAAATGAGAAATCACAATTTGAAACCAAAAATTTATTCTCATATCACCTCACGTAGGCCTACGTATTTTCATGTTTCCCAAAAATTAATGCAGTCTTGAACATATACTCGGCTAATTTTCAAACGCTTTCTTCAATTCAACAACACCAATCAAAACTATTTAAATTTAAGGAGGGCATCATTAGTACTACCAAACTCAACTGGCCACTAAACTCTGAAACATCTAGACAACCTTAGCGATTACACACACTACTTTACGATTACACGAACGCAATTTGTCCACCATTCATCCCCTATGGGGTTTTCCAGAAAAAAAAAAAAAAAAAAAGGCTAAATACTGCCCACTTCACATACGAAGCTATTTCTGAACTTTGAGTAAGGGTGGTGGTGGTAGGAGCTGAGAACATCGAACCACTAAAATCGCTCTACGTCTTTATATAATAAAAATAAATATAATAGATTCCCCAGTCATTCATAAATTTATAATAGACCGATTCCCCGGTGACGTCACAGTGTTGATAACAGTGAGCGATGGTGAGTCAAAGTACCCATATTTGTAATCGATATTACGATTATTGGGCCAATCATGACATCGATTTCCATAAGAATACACAGGGAACGATTCGATCACATACAGATATTCAAAAACAAGATATTCCTAATGTATTAGAGATCTCTATCTAGAATCTAGAAGTTCTCTGGAATTCAAATATGTAGCTTTTATTGCTAACGTACTTCTCGTTCTTGAATACTAGTGATTAGTGAATGATCGAAACGTTCCCTGTGTATTCTTATGGGATTCTAAAATGGCTGCCCCAAAGCCAGCAGCAGAGAACAAGCATTCAATCAAAATCAAAGATGTTGACGTCACGAGGAATCGGTCTATTGTCGTTTGTAGTATATCAAAACAATTAAAGACATTGTTGATCAATACAATTTTATTTATTTATTTTTTTTTTTTTTACTGAATCCAATTTTTTTTAATCCCTACTTTTTTCTGTGTTTTTAAGTACCTACCTATTGAAAAATATCATGTGATAAACCATCGTGTAGATGCATTCAATATTATCCGTTAGGGAAGCTGATTTTTTTTCTAGGTTATTGAAGGTAGAAATAAAATTTTCAATCATGTCAAAATCCGAGTAAAATAGGGTATGAAAGTGGAGGAGGGCCATTGATTAAGGCGTGCAAGAGAGAGGACGGATCACAAAAGAAAATCTGGCAATATCAATTCTTATGCATCCTATTACTTACTCGTTTTCTACCATGCATCCAATTAGTCTCCGCAGGTCTTTTATTAAATTATGGATATCTTTTGATTATTTTCTGTATTATCTTGAGTGATGAAATAAATAAATTAAGTAATCATTATCCTTACTTAATATACTTTTCAAGAAGCACCTGTTCTCCAGCATTAGTTGAAATCAAAATACTTATCTTGAAGCTATACTTTCAAACTTTGCGAAGAAGTTGACGTTTTAAAATCGGAAAGCCAGTTTCTGTTGTAATAGATTGTGGCGATTTTGTTAGATAGAATTTTCTGATTCGAGTGACCAATAGTTTGGAAAGAATTTGAGATTTTGAATCGGGAGTAGAAATCGGCAAAACACCTTTAGAAAAGCTTTTGATACCCCTTTAAAACCTGTATCTAACCCTCTACTCGAGTTGGATTAATAAGTATGAAACAAGTGTGCTGAGTCGACTCTAATAGCCTTCAAACTATTTATTCTAGTTAAGTATTGTCGCAAACTTGGGAAACTTTCTAGCGAGAGTATTTTGAAAATTGTGTGCTCCATTTGGTACGAGAAACCCAGTAAAAGCAGAGACGGTATTGAATATCTGATGACTGATGATGAAGCTTATGCTTCAAGAGGTAACTCCTTCTCTCGTCTGAAAACGCGAGAGAGTCTTTCCCACATTCTACGCCAAAAACCGTATTTGTTTTGATCAACTTTTAAAGGTGTCTTATGTATGTATAAACGTTTCAATTTCACATCGTCGACGAGCGCGTAAAGTTGTACTAGCAACTTTCCATCTTCAGTGAAATAGACACCATCTTTCGACGTAATATTCTGCATAGAGCTTATAGTCTCAGTCGTGTTCACCATCGAACTGTCATCCATTTCTGAATCACTCGAACTGTCCTGCGAAGGCTGACCGATGCCTACCATCTTGTTATACTCGCTCAAGGTGAACAAAATGCGACCGTCGTAGGCTCTTATGTATTCTTCCTTTAGTTCACCAACGTGCAAAGGACTCGAATCGTACAGGTCCCTCAGTACGTAAACTTTCTTCAACGAAGAACTCGATGTTATGTAGAAGTCCTTCAGTTCGACGTTTTTCTCGAAAATATAGTTCGATAGGGGACACTTGAAAAGATTCACGCGAATCGCTTTCTTTTTGAAGGTTTGGAGCAGCACTCTTCCTTTTGTGCACGTCTCTGAGAATGGTTGTATGACTGACTTTTTATACTTTCCCGGTAATCCGAACGCGAGTGTCCGTCTGTCGTGCAGGTTTTCAGCTACTTTTACACACAATTCTATCATTTCGTACCATTTCATTCCGCAAACTGGATCCACTTCTATGCGGTTCTGAGATAATTTTCCTATCATTAAAAGTGTGCGATTGAACCAGAAGTGATGAACTTTGTATGTGTGTAAGCGAAATTGTTACTTACCTCCAACAGGATATAATTTGCGAGCGAGCTTCACACGTTGCCTCAGAAATTTTCTTTCCACCGCTGCCCTATTCGTGAGAGGTCCACCGTCAACGATAATCAGCACCACTACACTCGCGTAGAGACTAGAAACTTGGAACAAATTCATATTAAATTTTAATCCATAGTTTGATGTATTGATGATGTCCCTGAAATTTTCGCGATGTAGATATCTGCGTTTTGCACAGAAGGCTCTGCTGTCATCCATAATAATACTCATTAGTCGTTCTATTATTCGTATTGTAGAAGTGACAGCCGAAGTTCAATAGAACACACGTGTTTACCCGTCAGGTAATTTTCAAGCCTACTGCTTGTATAGATAAAAATTCCGTATCATTAGTTAGTAGAGTACTGTTCTAATTTTCATTTGATGTATGAAATTTTGATGCAATCCAAGTGTGTATAACTTCCTAATCTATCTTTGAGAGGTTGTCATGACTCCGCTGTTACACCTTCAAAAATTTGGTCCGTCTAATTTTGTGGCACTAAGCTGTCTATTGCATGTGAAACCATAAATAATGATCGATCTATATGTATTATTGCTAATGGGACATGATCTCACCCTTTCCGACTTTTTAATCGTGAGCGCCAAATCTTGAGCTCTATTCGGACCGGGCATGTTGTAGGATCGCTAGCGTCGCCTATGTAAAATACGTAGAAAGTACTGATAAGCGAACGGTGACCGTGGCTTGATACCAAAGGTGATTTCTTACTTTTTCTTCAATTTCTCCAAAAATAATGAATTTAGACGTGTACTCGTAAGGAACAAAATTGAAGAGTGGAAAATTTTCTTTATTTTTGAGAGACTTTAAAAAATTCAATGATTTTGCGCGATGCTCGCGCTGTGCATGGTCCAAATCTGTGTTGAAGAGAATGTTCACTCGAAGAAACTCTCTGGTCGTGTACATGTTTTATTTTCACTGTTGTAAATAGTTTAACAGGAACTTGTATGAATCTCTCAATAATAAAAGACTTACCGCTTCATCTCAGTCCTCAACTTTAGGTGGTCCAACACAACAGCCGATGGTTTGCCAGAAATTTTTCTTCATATCTCGAAATGAGACTAAGCGATGTATTTTCAGTCCATCAACAAGCGCATAAAGTCTTACGAGTGTAAAATTATCTTCTGTGTAGAAGACGCCGTTTGGAGTTTTTACTACAAAATTTCCCTCATTTTTGAAAATTTCGTGACTCTCGAGGTGACTAGAACGCATAAATTCACCATCTTCTGCTTCGGAATCACTCGAACTACTGGTCATACTTTTGTTCTTGTACATCTGTTTATAGGTTTTTCTATATTCCTTCATCGTCCCTAGGCGACCGTCAGGCAATTGTGCTTTTTCCTCCCCAAAAGGATCTTCATCCATAGGGCTGTCATCGAAAAGATCTCTGAGAACGAATACCTTTTTCAATGAAGAGCTGGATGTTATGTAAAAATCTTTGATTTGAACTTGCCGTTCGAAAATGTAATCGGATAAGTGGCACGTAAAAAACTTAATACGAATCGCTTTCTTCGTGTGCGTTTGAAGTAATACTTTCCCATTTTCGCAACCACCTTGAGCTCGGGGTTCTATTTCTGGTTTTCTATACCTCCACGGATGTCCAAAACTCAATCTCCAATGATCGAGCAGATTTTCCGCCACTCGAACGCATAATTCTTCCAAGTCGCTTTGATCCATCGCACAAAGTGGATCCATTTCTACCTGGTTTTTCGTCAACTCACCTGTAAGTAATATTTCGATCGTCAACAAGGTAGAAGGGGGAAATGAATGCGCTGTAATGTATTATTTACTTCCAGTTCGATACACTTTGCGGAAAAGTTTCGCGCGGTATTTCAAAAACCTTTTTTCGACTCTTACGATGTTCGTGATTGGTAATGAGTTGATGATGCTGAGATTGTAAGTTAACCAAGTTATATTGAGAAGGAAGTGATGCATATCCATCCTTGGCTTGTGCTCAACATTGTATCATTCTAATTGTGTGAGCTCGTCAACGAGCAAATCAGTGAAACATATTTGAGCAGGTGCGTCAAATATCAATGTTTGATCTTTTCTAACTGATGTGATGAACTTATTTTTGGGATGCGATGTATTCGTCGGTTTCGAATACGACCGTACTGGAGATTTGCTTCTATGAGGTTTGAACTCAAGTATTTGATTTTGTAAAATTTATCAATTCGGTCTCCATAATCGACTAGTCGAGCTATAGGTTTCGCACCATCTTTGACAAAACAGATTTTTCAATCATGCACTGTACGGTAATTTTTACGCAGTTCCTCGATATACCGGTGTCGCTTCTTCAAATTAGTGAAGGCTGAAATGAGCAAAAACTTACCCAGACCGGGCATCTCACTTGAGCTTGACTGATGTACTATTTTCGTAAGTTATGTCCCCTTCATAGGCGATAGTCTTTGGCGAAGTAATTGGAAGGTATTAGGAAAAATTGACCATCCACTTTCGGTTCCCATGATTAATCTCGGGTGCGGATTTACGGGGGGGATAAGGGGGTTATAACCCCCCCCCCCAAACAAAAAAAAAAGTCCAAAAAAGACTGAAATTGTGTAATTTGACTGAAAATTGTTGAACAACGGAATATCCCCCCCAAAAAATGTCCCCGTAAATCCGCGCCTGAATCTACAGAAGAGTTGCTTCCCGTACTGTTTCATTCAAAACCCCATTGGCCACGTTCTAATGCGCTCTGCCTCTTAGAATTGGAAAGCAGTTCTCTGTCTTCATCTCTGTACATGATGTTCGGGTGAAGAAATACTTTTGAATCTGAGGAAAGTTTGAAAGTACAAAATTCTCTTCAAAACTAGTCTCTTAATTCTATTTTTGGTCTGCTAACCAAGAAAAAGAAAAAATGGCTGAAGAGTTGAAATATCGACATCAGAACCTCTCTTTCTACCCGTTCAACATCAGTGCCATCCTCTACATCCCAAAAATCCGCCAAAAAACGATTTTTCTCCTGTATATTCTCAAGTATTGATTTTTAGACAAAAATATCTTTTATATGACAAGAGTTGGGATTTCCATGGTACTGCATATTTTTTTTGGTGAGTGCGGTAGGCTAAAATCTAATTAGAAATTTGGACAATCTATACCATGAAATTCGATGTTGCACGTTTTGTGTTTAAGGATAGATTTGAATTTTTAAAGGATTTCTAGATCAATTTTCAACATTTTCAGCCGTGTCTGGTCGTTTTTTGGTCTATTAGGTCCTTCTCCAGTTGTCCTTTTTTTTTTAAATTTTTTGGTCATCTTTAGTCATTTTGTGGTCGAAATCAGCCTTTTGTGGTTCATTTTGAACATTGTTGGTAGAGTTTCGTCGTCGTTTCTTGTTTGTAGTCAAATATGGTCAATTTTGGTCGTTTTAACTTTTTGACCAATTTCTCTTATGTTTCGCTCGTCTTTGGTGGTCGTTTTTGGTCAGTTTTGATAATCTACCCATCTTCTTTGGTGGTAGTACCTATATGATATATTTTTAGATTTTTATTGCACGGAAATCCTAATGCTACTTATGAAAGTTGAAGAGCATAAAATTTCCAACAAGAAAAGTGTCTTTCATATCAATACTTTCTGGAATAAATGCTCAAGGCATTTGGCGAGACGAAAGAAAGGTGCATCAGGATTAATAAGGAGAAAACAACGAAGAAAGGGACATATTGTGAGAATGTAAGATAGAGAAAAAGACCTAAAACCGAGATTATATCAGGAAGTCGAGCGAATGGAGAAGCTACTGAGGCCCATCGTATTGATTAATTGTTGACAGGTATTTATTTGTTTCTGAAACCATAAGTGAAATGTCAAACCGAGAAGTATTTTTGCGAGGCTGGAAAAACTTGGAAAAGTAAGGAAATATTTGTTGACACGAGTTTTGGGGCTGGGGTTCATTCTAGAATTTGCGTTACAAAATTGCAAGACGAGAATGACGCAAGAAGTAACCTTGACCTTATTTAGGGAGTTGTCAAAATTTTTTTTTTCATTTTCGTTCTGTACTGATAGAAGGAAGATTTGGAATATTTTCTGCCATCAGAATTTGTAAATATATGGTCGAGGACTAGACTATACTAGTCAATATACGCTTATGTTCGTCTAAGAAAGAGATTGGCAGAATACGAAGAAAACCATGACTACTATTGTGGGCCATATCAACACTGCAAAATGATTGCTAGATTTATGGAAAGTCGATATGCTTAATTGTTAATAGAATCAATTCAGAATGGTCAAAAGGCGATATAGTTGATGATATATCGATGTAATTCATGTATTGATATATGATGAAATCCTTCCTCATATTATTAGTTTATATCAAGAAAGTGAATCATTTCAAAAAAATAATAAATGTTTTTCCAGAAAGGAAAAATTCCTAGCATTTTCAGTGAAAAATTGTTACCTCGTCAGTTCTCTAAAGTTGTTCTCAATTTTACACCGTCTTTTTTTTTGGAAATTTTATTCTTGATCCCCTTCCTACAAAAAAATTAATAATTATTCTTCTGACCTCTTTTGGTCGACGGCTTATATCAGAACTAATTTTTCCAAAAACTCTTCAAGTCTCTGAGCTCTGTGAAAAAATTACTTGAATCGCTTATTATGAGATCGATTTAGAAAAAAAAGAAACAAACATGTAAAAGTTGGTAAGGGTCCCTCTCCCCTCCTCAAAAAGAAGAAATTCATAAATATTAAAAATTCAGTAAATTTTAATTAGTAACTTTCATTTCCATTCTTCTTCCCTGATGAATTTGAATTTTTTTTTTATTTTAGAATAGGTAGCTCTGAATATCTCGCGGCTACATAACTCTTTATTCTGGAAATTTCATAACGACACCAAGAGCGTCGCAAAAGCTGTTCTGTTGGGGGAAGGTATGAAAATTTCCAAAAAAAGAGTTCTTCTTTCTGCTTCACTTGCCATTGGCCAACTGGTGGTCAACTTGAAAATATTTTCGAATATACTTTGTCAACTGGCGAGATTTCTTCTCTCTCTCTCTCTCTCTCTCTCTCTCTCTCTCTCTCTCTCTCTCTCTCTCTCTCTCTCTCTCTCTCTCTCTCTCTCTCTCTCTCTCTCTCTCTCTCTCTCTCTCTCTCTCTCTCTCTCTCTCTCTCTCTCTCTCTCTCTCTCTCTCTCTCTCTCTCTCTCTCTCTCTCTCTCTCTCTCTCTCTCTCTCTCTCTCTCTCTCTCTCTCTCTCTCTCTCTCTCTCTCTCTCTCTCTCTCTCTCTCTCTCTCTCTCTCTCTCTCTCTCTCTCTCTCTCACAAATTGCGGTTTTTGACAATTGATGGAAAGTTTGACGCCCGTGTTTTATGGGAGGGGGGGGGGGGTGAAATTATCCTCTCTTCAGGTTGTTAGTGAGCTAACTGATTCAGACTAGTACCATCCTAATTCAGTAAAATCTCTCCGACCAATATTAATTTTGATTTTTTATAAACTTTCATTTCCTCTAATCGAGAATATTCGTCTTGACCTCTACTCCTATACCCGTTTCTTCCGAATCATTTCTTCCGCAGTACATTTACTCATAAATCGGATACTTCGTACTATACTTTTTTAATGGTAATTTTCGCGACTTATTCATGTAATGATTTCGAGTACATTTTATTTTGATTATTCTTGAAACCAATTTTATACTACCGCGACTCGAAAAACTATATTTAGCTTGCCAGCTTGATATTTAGTTCAAAACGGAATTTTTGACCAAAAAAAAAAAAAAATTTAATTAAATTAGAGAAAAACTGTGCGATGAAATTGTCAAATTTTTTATAACCTTTCGAGCTGCAATTTACAAGAAACTATAGAGACAGAATTATGAACCACGTGAATATTAAGAATATAAAATGCCAGTCTCCAGCAAGGCTCAACATGAACTCTCCAGTCTAGCCACTTGTCTGGTTTACTTCTGAAAATATGCGCTAAAAAATTCATGTCGAAAATTAATAAAAATTAAACGCGTGAAATTTATATTCGTTGAAAAGGTAACTCACGTGTTGCTCTTTCGAGTTTCTCATCTTCAGTGGCTGGTTCTTCCACAACTTTGTACCCGAGACAAGGTGCAAATAGATTATCGTTGTCAAAAAATGATCGAGTTTGTTTTCATCATCAGCGTCTAAAATATCGTATTGCAATGCGCGCTCCATCTCACTTCGCGAATTGATTACCGGTATACTAGTTTCCATCTTCCACTATTCACGCTGATGCGTATCTAGGCACCCGAAAAAAAAAAAAAAATTCTCAAGTAGGTAGTGTTTTGTACATCGTGAGTAGCTACCTGCCAAGTTTTGTTTAATAAGAGAAGACGAGAAATAATAATACCTCTTCCTAATATACATGTACGTGTATACGCGAGATACTCGTCAGTTTTCTTCGTCAAACGTTCTTTTAAAAATCTAAATTACTTCATTAATCATTCGAGTGTACAGTTTTAAAAGTAAGCTTGTATGTAGTTTTTAATGTTTCTACCGGCTAGTCGGACGTCAGATTATGTGTATTCGAGTATCGTTCGGGCCCGGTGCTTTTATGAAAAATTACCCACAGCCGATGGGAATAAAAATTGATCGTTTAAAACTGCTCAAAATGTGGTCGTATAGATTCTTCTAAGCGTCGCAGTGGTTTCAAAATTTGCTACGTTTTGAAATTCTAAGGTCTAAAGAAATCACCAGAAGATGTTTCCAATCATAAGCGGCGGGCTATACGTGTAAAACTATTCTCTGTTCTGATTAAAAAAGCTTTCAAATTATCGACAGCTTTTTCTAACTCGGACTCGACAGGTTGGTCCGTAGGCTATGGGGGATTATTTTTATTTTAAATGTCTGAACAAGCCCAGAGTGTCTACCAGGTCAACTAAGTCAATTAAAGTCAAATTTTTTGAAACATGGTCAACTAAGTCGAGTAAAGTCAACTATTCTACCCGTAGGTCAACTAAAAAGTCCAAAAAAGCAAAATTTTCCTGTTAAGAATGTTTTTCATATGTCTTCCTATATGCACAATATCAAGGTACAATCAACAAACTTCTGACTTTTAAAATAACCCTTCTCTCCATTAAATATTAATTCTTGCAAACAAATAAAAAAATACCGAAATTACGATATTAGTTTCGAGAAGGGGGGGGGGGAGTTTGATATTTTTTTTTAGGGTCAAATAAAATATCGATAAAAGGTTAACTAGCGTCAACTATTTCCATTTTTCAATTCTGGTAGACACTCTCAAGCCTTAATTCGTTCCAAGAACAGTTACTTTTTGGCTACTTTATTATCAGATTGCAATGGGAAGTACTCTAAACAGTGATTCCAGAGAAAGATTTTCAGGAACGTCACATTTTCCTCAATCTTGGGAGTCCTTGCGCCAAGAACTACGCCCCTCCCCTGGTACTCGATCTTTCAAATTGGTCTTCAATGCATTTTTCGATTCTTTCTGTCTTCGTCTTTCCCCCCCCCCCCCACCCCACCAGAATATGAATCACAACTGAATTAAATTTTTTGAGGATACTAACGTCGACTACCATTGCAATTCTGACTGATACACTTCAGAATGGTGATAACCTCTCGATAAAAAGTGGGGAAAATACTAGGAAATAGTTTGCAGAATCACAGGCGACAAGGTGAACTGTGTACATAGAATGACTGGATGATCTTTCTCAATGACGAGGACGGGAGGACGTTCATCTTCTATGGGCTGTCAAATTGAAGGAAATTCCTAAGAAGTGCAACGTCGAGACGCCGTGAATGTCAAAGAAAAGAGTATATCATGAATTCTCTGTTCCATGTTACGACACATAAATCACAAAATACACAAAAATACACAGGTGCATGCTTATACAGTACATTGGGTCCTGGTATAGATATGTTGACGATGTTCTGTGTCTATGGACAGGCTCAATGGAACAACTTCAGGAATTTTTTCTCTTTACTAACTCTCTATATCCTTCAATCAGATTCACGCTCGAGGTCGGCGGTAAATCCATCAACTTTCAGACCTCTCCATCACCCTAAGTGAAGGCAAATACGAATTCGAGATTTTCAGAAAGCCTACCTATACTGACATAACTATAGATGTCTCTTCTTATCCCCCCCCCCTTACATAAGCATGCCCCGTTTCTCAATATGATTCATAGGTTGGTGTCCATCTCTCTCAAACCTCAAGCCTTCAAAAAAGAAGTAGACACTATTAAGCTCATAGCGAAGACCAATCACGTAAAGTTGAACATTGATAAATTAATTCATAGGAAATTAGTATCTAGAACTCTTGATGCCACTATTACTCACTCGAGAGACACGAATCTGAAAAAATAAAAATGGATCCGCCTCCCTTACCTTAGTAAGCTCTCCTCCCTCCTCTCTCGTTTACTAAAACTCACACATTTGAGACCAGCTTTTTACAATATAAACACCCTGAGGAACCACCTTGGTCAGCTTAAGGATCCGATTCCCTCAGATGAAAAGTGTGATGTTTACAAAATCCAGTGCGATGAATGTCCCTTCTCTTATATTGGGCAAACAGGTCGGCCCTTAAAAACGAGGCTCAACGAGCATAGGTACGCATTAACTTCGCGTCAACCCAATCTCTCTAATTTTGCTACCCATCTTCTGGCATCTGGACAACCTTTTCCTAGACCTAATAATGTCCGCCTCTTACATGAGGAGAGTTCTAAATACAAACGTATTGCACTGGAGTCTACAGAAATAATCAAATCAGTCTATAATTACTCACCTATAGTACACGAGAAAATCCCTACTTCATACCTCGCTGATACAGTTTACAGAAATTACTCGAATGATGATGTAATCTTTTGCAATTTATTTCTTTACGGGTTTACTGCCCGTTGATGGATATTTATCCGAAAGAGCTTGCTTATAAAAATTTTTAAATTAAATTACGACTGTAGTAACCTGTGTGTTTTTGTTTATCTTGTGAAAAGAGTATACTCAGAAATCTGTATTAGCTGTACTGTATCTCATTACGTAATGGTAGAATATTATTATCTTGTGTAATACAGAAAAGTGAACATCCCTTGAAGCCTCTTGTTGTGCACATATACACCTCCAGGTCGGAGTCACTGATAACGTCGTACTACACCCTGGGTGAAATTTTTCAAGTCCCTAATCAGGTCAAAGTCATTGATAACATGCCTTTCAATAATGTCCCCATCAGTAATGCAAACGTGACGGTTTTTTCAAGACTAGTCCCAGCCTGATAATCGCATTAAATGCTAAAAGCGAGTGTCCCAATTTACTGGCGCCGAACAGAAGGCATTTCTACCAAAAACCCTTTCACTTTTCCAGAAAATTAATTCTCTGTCGGAGGCATTATTTTACAAGAGCGTGAATTTTTAATTTCATCTTCTAGAGAAGAAAAACAATAATAAATATCACCTCGCGAGCAGAAAATTTCAGTATCTCAAGGGTTTAGATCATAGGATTTTGACAAGGAAAAAATTATTAGCTTTGGACCCCCCAATAAAAGAAGCATGAATTTAGAGTGGATTTAGGCCCTCAAAATTTTCAAGGGGGGAGGAGCTCACAATGGGGAAACGAAAGACTGTCAAGCAATGCATCACTCGCATGAAATCACAACAACAAATAAATTTCAATTTTATCTGAGAGGGATTTCCCCTCCCTTCTGTTGGTCCCAGTATTATCGAAAAACGATTTCTCAAAACGTCTAACTATAGCTTTCGGTATTTTAGGAAGTGGGAGGGAACAATCATAGTACTTGGATTCCAGTCGCGTAGCCAGGATTTTTAGAAAAGTGACATACCTTTTGCAAATTCTATGTTAGGAAAGTATCGGGAGAAGGATCGATGTAAAAGGAGGCTTTTGTCCTACTTATCCCCCCTCTAAGTATGCCATTGTCAGGTTCTCAGGAACTTGTCGAGGCTTAAGAAAAAGGGATTCTAAAACTGTATCAAAGTCCCCACTTCTCGTGGACCCGGTTCATCATTCATCAGTAACAAATATGGTTTATGGAAGAGTACAGGTAGGGCAGAATATTCTGATTTCAGAATTTCACTCAGAATTCAAAAAATCAGAGAAAAAAGTTGAGGAAAAATGACAGCCCATGTAGTCTACGAGGGATTGAAGAAATAGTTTGTTAAACGATCCATATCTATAGGAGAGACCTTTTGAACGAAATAGGAAAGCCTCCTTCCGAAAGTCATATTGTTGATCTATCTTACAATTCTTTAATTTAACCAACATACAGGGCAGGCGCACACACACGCTACGAAGATAAGTAGAATTACAATTTCGTATAAAAACTTTCTTTCATTTTTTACTCTATTCAATCATGGGGATATCACCCTCTTCGCGTAATCGGGACGATTTGAAATCCACCAGACCTAGGTCGTATCCGAAGTAACACTCGCGCTGATGATGACACTGTGTACTCATTCTTTTGGTTACAAAATTCGTGGGAACATCTAAGATGTAGAAAATTAAGAAAATGCGGCGCCACGCTCCACGGCTTTCGAAAATTACAGTCGACTTCATTACGCCGCCGTCGAGAACGTCTGTACCATTGTTCGACTGCGTTTTCCACCTAGCGCATAAACTTTAATTACTCTATATAATGTACGGAGAAATATACGTAAATACATTACAATATTTAAGCGAGAAGAATACGTCCATTATTTATAAAGTAGGTATAATATGCTGCGAGACTTGGCGAACGATTGTTTCCGCGTAGGAAAAAGATAGAGCAAATATGAGCTATTTCTTCCTACAAGTCGTTGAACTAGAACGAGGGAGCGCGAACCGGTTCGGGATTTCGATGTAACGCCACCAAAACGGGCTACCGAATATGTAGAGGGTGGAAATGCAGTCGTTGAAGTATACCTGTGATTGGTACACCGAAGCATCATTTAATACACGCATAGGCAATACATGCTGACCACGATGACAGATGATCACCAACAGATCGTATCTGCACTCTTTTCGAGGCTCCGTGTTTATTTTACGAGGTAGCGGAGCAAACCATAGGCTACGACAGTCCACGGATATACGAGGTTGCGCGGTAGTAATATTAATATTTATTATCGGACATATTATATAGCCTCTTCTTCGTCTTTTCATCGACTGTATGCATATGCACAATAAAATAAGGAATAGGGATAAAAAATTATTCGTTCGCTTACGCACGAAAGTAACGCTCGGTCGGGTGTAAAAAGTATATATCAATATCTCGAAGACTGCGTACACGCGGTTATAATGAATTCGTCAGCATTTCAATCGAAATGGGGAGGTAACATGTAGGAGGCTCGTAAGAGAATCATCTAGACGGGAATATAGTCGTTATCGTGCGGTCTATAAGATAACCTCATCGCGTTTCATTTCTAACCGGAAACATTTGAAAATTTTCACTTCTAGGATCCTGACAGGCGATAGAGATTCGGCGAGTTTCATACTCGGAAATAACTCTCTGGATAATTTATAAGCTATACTCAGTTCACGATTTCACAGTGACTAAATATGGGGAACGACAATACGTGAAATTATGGTTATGTCGACCTAACACTGAAGAACTACATTGACCTCTGCTATACGACGTACCCAAACTAAAATGAAGTGAAAATTCGTCGCCCTTGTGGTATCGGGAAGGTGGAGGCTCCACTTACTGAAGAACTAGGAAACTTCGTCTTCTAGGGAGTTATGGGAAAGTTGGAAAAGTATCGGAACTCATTTTGAGTGTGATGAGGTACAGTAGAGCACTGAACATCTTGAGTGAACAGTTCTACTTTATTGCTTAGCTTACAAGAATATTTCCGCTGCTAACCCACCAACAGTTGTATATCGCCAAAGAATGCCTTAAACATTACTTTTGAAAGTAACACTGTGATTTGATTGGCTACAATAATTCTGCGTTGTGATTGGTGTGCCGCGTTTCTATTGGCGATCAAGTTTGTTGTCATCCTAATGGTCGATTCTGTTCTTTCTGTCTCGTCCAATCACCAGGCTGGCTGGCTTTTCTCCTCTTTGCCGATGCAATCTCCATCTGTTCCTAGAGTCTTCTGCTCTTTATGCGATTTTCTACAGGTATATAACATCAACGTTTTCTTCTTCATTGCAGTATCTTCCAAATAGTGGTTTGCCATCATGTTTCGTGATCGAACATTTTCCCAGTCTCCCCAATTTATTTGCCTTCACTCTGTTTGCAACTGAGCTTATGCACTCCGCTCCAGATGCCCTTGGAGGGTCGTTTTCCTCCGTTAAGTCTTTGCTTATTCTCTCGACCGTGGAAGGGTTCTTATGGATGCTCATATTCACATCATAACCAGTGAACACCATCACATTATTTGTGTACTTTCCTATGGACGGTACTGATCCAAAGTACTTTCTCAGTGTGCTGCCCTGGGTTTTCCCTATAGGACTCCCAAAGGCTGCTGCGATCTGCTTTACAATCTCGGTTTCTTCCTTCTTCTCTTCATTGTTCTTCAGGAAAGAGATTGCCCGGTTAGCAGTAATTCTGAATTGCCGCTAACTTGTGCTCGGAGTGGTGGTAGAAGTCGTTTGGATGATGGTGTCCTTGTGCGTTGGCTTTGTGTCGATTTTTTATTTTACCCTGTTGGTGTACTCCAGTGTTGGTGTTAAATCCAAATAGTTGATCGTCTCATTGTTTTTGACTTGTTTCAGGTCTTTTCTCTACCCCTACCCTAATTTAAAATTTGTGTCCGGGCGCATGACCTTGGGACTTGAAAGTTTTTTACGTCGAACCTCAGACCTACCCCTGATTCTGGAATTTGCGTCCGGGCGTCTGATTGGTGCTACTTCATGCAGTCTATTATATACTAGGTACTATACTAGGCTAATACTCATGCAGTATATTATAATAGGTATATACTAGGTACTATACTGGGCTATCCCTGATTCTGGAATTTGCGTCTGGGCGTCTGTACAGTATACTGGCTAGCTCCCTCCCTATTGGTGCTACTTCATGCAGTATATTATACTAGGTACTATACTGGGCTAATACTAAGTCCAAGCCTTCTGGACCTGAATTGAAATTTTGCGAGTTCTCACCACTCTATGCAATATTATACTACCTGTATTATACTAGCTCTCTTATCCCCCTATTTGGCCCCCCAAAAGCTAGTAGTCTAATGTACTAGACCTGCTATAACGTGTGAATAACCCCAATTGATTTGCAATTAAGCCAAACTAATAAAATAAAAACATTGAAAATTAAATTCAAAGAAAATAAAATAACGAAAAAAGAATGGTAGAAAGCATAAAAACAATAAGATTAGATACAATTAAAAAATATGAAAAAGAAAAGACAGGTAGGAGAACGGCTAAATTGATTCCAGACATAGGGATAAGACTTGAAAACAAGAAATTGAAATCAAATTATTTTTTTAACACAGTATTTGTCGGGACTTGGGGATTTTGCAACTTACCTCCAGAATTTCAATAATTATTATAAATGATAGTCAATGCAGGGAATGCTTAAATTCTGATGATGATCCGGATCACACCTTTATAAAATGCAAAAATTTTGATCGTATCAGGGGGGATGCTAAAATAACTACAGAGGAATTGGGACAGTGCCTGCAGAACGGGGAATGCCACCAAAAATTGGATGGATATATAAGAAAGATATTAAAAACCAAAAAAGAAATCAAATAGACTGAGAGGAAAAGGAAGGAAAAAATAAATAAATAAATAAATAAATTAAATAAAATAAATAAAATAAATAAAATAAATAAAATAAATAAAATAAAATAAAATAAAATAAAATAAAAATAAAATAAAAATAAAATAAAAATGAAATAAAAATAAAATAAAATAAAAAAATTAAATTAATAAGTAAAATGAAATAAAAACAGAAGTCATACCCTCTTTCAATAGGTAGAGTTAAGTGTATAGTTATACAGTGTATTTCGAACTCGTCATGAGAGGGGTGGGGAAAAACCATGGTAAAACCCACCCAACTGTCATGACTAAATGTAATGTTTAAATTTAAATAAATAAAAAAAAAATAAAAAAAAATACTAGACCTATACTAGGCTAAGCCTTCATTATACTGGACCTGAATTGGCTAGTTTTCTCTTGATCTATACAGTAAACTACTGATACACTAGCTTTATACAAGCTTGAAATGTTTCATGTCTGACCCCTACCCTAATGTAGTAGACCTGAAGTGGCTTAAGAAGGCTAGCCTTTTTTCAAGCTAATTCCTGGAATTGGGAAAGCTGTCCTCTCCTTGTATACTACCTTTATTATACTAGACCTTCATACCAGACTTATGCTAAACCAAGGAAGGGGGTGAACGAGTGGAGCGAGTGAGCCCCACGAAAGCTGAAGGGTGGTAGTCCAAAATGTATCATATCAGACTTTTGGCCCATGAAAATAGCGCAAAATATTTTTCCCATAAATGTAGACAATTGCTCTATAGGCTTTCTCCGAAGCGTCACAAAAGGCGTGTAGTTCATTGAAAGTAGGGGCAAAAGTGAAGTAATATCTCACAAGCGCGCGCTTGACCTAGTAGAAGCCTAGATTAGAATGTTTCAAGACGCCTGCTAAAATATAAGCAGAAGGGGGTATGAAACATGATCTTCATTCATTTGACTACGCCAGTTTTGTTTACTGCTTTCATTCATCTCATTCGTTTCCAGAAGGAATTTTCTACCTCTCTATTAGTGCCTGACCACACAATCATAGGATATCATTTACGTATCTACTCCAGTATTTGATGAAGTTTCTGAACTTGCTGCCTTTCAATATCTTCATTCATGAGTATCTCCTCCAATATCTGTGACAGTTGTGATCCCATCGTTAGTTCTTTTTCCTGGCCAGGTACAGTAGTAAAACTTGTTATTAAATCGACAGTAGTTCTTGTCCATTATCTCTTCCTCGATTTTAGCGTACTTCGGCCCCGTATTTCGCAACAGGGTGAGGAGTTCCTCTTTTGGTATAGTACCAGATATGTTTGTCTCGTCCAAGGATATCAGTTTATTGTTGCTCTTATCACCTTGTCCAATCCCCTACAATCCTACAAGCATACTTTCGGGTATTACCCCATCACCAGTTGTGTCGCTACTACAACTAATGATGGGGGTGATTCAAGTATTCTTGTAAGCTAACTAATAAAGTCGAATTTTACACTTGATAATTTTTCAGTATTAACCAGTGGTCTCATTGGATGACTCGCTTTGTGGAGTCCCTTGAATTGTAGTGGTACCGGATTCTCCCACTGCGAGGTGCATTGTTCTCAGCCTACCATGGTATTTTTGGGTCGAGTCCTCCTTCAGCTCATGGTATCCATTCTCTGCAATGTACGACTTCACTTTTTGATGTAGTCGTACTGTGTTGCTTTTGTCCGCCTTTATCGAGATCAGGTTGTTCTGTCGGATCTTCTGTGACTTTCCTCTGCATTACTTGCGTTCTGTCATTGGTTCGATACACTTTCTCGTTGACATCCAACAGTACTTTCCTAATTTTGGTTCGGGCTTCTGGTCTTGCGTTGTATTCCATGGTTTAGATCACGCTTGTTCGTAGCTAATGGCCATGGTATAGAGCTTACACTGCTGAACAAACTTGATGCCTTCTTGACATTTCCAATGTCGTTACTGGTCACTGATGGAAATCCACGAATCCGAGTTTCCCCCCATTGACATACCCTGGGCTCAATCTAGAAATCTGCGAGTCCGAGTTTTTCAGCCTTAGTATGTTGACGGGCTATGCTAGCTGTAAACTAGACCTGAACTAGGTTTGGATTGTGATAGCTTTGAACTAGGCCTCTATCCCATAGTGTAAAAACTTTTCTATGCTTCAGTATATAGTATATTCAAACTTCTCCGTCTTAGCATTATTAGGCTAGCTACGAACTAGGCCTGAACCATGAATTTAACCCACTTTAGGGACTTGAAGAAATTTACTATCTAGACTTATACTAGACCATTATACTAGATTCAGATTTATTTCCAAATGGTTGATATAGTTCTTAGCGGTTATCCTCATTTCCCCACCAAGAATCATTTTCTGCAGTTTTTAGTCTAAGTACAACAAAGAAAAATCTGCGCTCTTTTGATCGTAGTGAATGTAAATATTACGTCTTTGATCACTAATTTACATTGATACAACAAAAATTACGTCATGTCATGAAAAGGTTTTCGACTTTTGAATACATGAAAACAAACAGTATTTGGCCCGCCCTTCAATAAAGAGATCCAAACCCGTCAATACATCCTTAGTTTTTTTTCTGACACGTCCTTGACTTGTGTGTTTCGACCTCTTCACCTTCCTACAATTTCGGCAATTTACCGAACCTCAGACCCCGTCTTCACGATTAATATTCGTGTTCGAACCCGCAATATGAAGTGCGGTTCGATTCTTTAAATAGGACTTTATCGTTTATAGAACGAGCATCAGCACGCATTCAACCTGGCTGGCCACATCAATGGAGATGGGAAGGCTGCGTGTTTATTTTGTATATACGTCTTTCTATCACGTACTACCCTGTAGGCTGGAGGCTGTTATATATTCGAGAAGACGGACAACCCTACGATTTTCATATATGTATAGTATGTAGAAAGAGCACACCACTCAAACGTGGTAAAAATCTAGACGAGAACAATTTCCTATAATGGAGTATATATATATCTGTGATTGATATTATTTATAATGGCCAAAAATAAGCAGGTTTTAGGGCAGGTGTGCTTGTTACTATATGCATGCTCGCATGTAGAGGGCGAGGTTCATCGAACACAAAACGGATCTTCGAGCGCATATATCGTTTGTGCAACCACTGTAACATTTACGTACTGTATTCATGCATATTGCATACCCACACTTGTAAACGCCGACTTCACTCAGGTGTGAAATGAAATACCGTAAGTTGCGAGTTGGACTTTGTTCGAAAACTAGGCCTCGTTACGATATTCGTTTCCCCTTTACTTAAAAATGAAAAAAAAAGTTTTCGTATAGGCGATCTTCTATAAGTATAGACAGATGAGTATTAAATTACTTACTATATCGATAAAAATGCGCGGCGATGATGGATTTTATATGTATAAAATTCTAACGATGGCCCGTAAACAAAATAAAATCTTGGAAATAATGTAGCGGTCGTGAGGTGCAAAATTTAGCAGGTGATGCGAGTGCGTTGAGCAGTTCTATGAATTCCACGACAGCACGCAGGGGATAGGCATCCTTTATCCGCTGCCTGTCGAGAGCATTAAACAAAAAACACTTGGCCACACCGGGTGAATGATAAAATTTCGAACACACGATCAATTCATCGATAATTACGTTTACTGGTATTGCTTTGTGTCGACCAATCGATGACCCGAATAATGACTGTTGGTTTCCTTTCACTCTCGTTTATCAAAATTTTAAGGTGACGAACTCGAAAGGCGGCGTTTCCGCACCCAGACTGACCCTTTATCGTACTACTGGCCGTCGGGTTGATATTTCACCATCCGTAATGAATTACAACTGGGCGGTAAGACGAACTCACACAGCGAGCAGCCTTGCGCTTCTTACTTTCATTCGGTCGATTTTTCCCGAAAATCTTCGGCAATTAATAATTGGACGCGCCGCTTACGGATCGATACTTTACGATCCCCTGTCGCGTGACGAGATCCAGACGGTTTCTGGCCCATTGCGATCGGAAACGAAATACGCACGTAGAAAATCCATCTCCGCTTTCTGGTCTGAACACGTTCACAAATTCCCGTAATCTGACAACGTACCAAGTGCGTAATTAAATATCCGTCCAACCCTAAAAAATCCTAGCTACAGAATCTCGGCACGCTCATTTATTCTGAAATCGATTATCTGGCTGTCATTCGTGATCACTATGGTTAATTCGAATCGGATCTGGACCGTGCGATTGTTTTGAATTTTGTAAATGCCTACTATTTTTGAACGAAATAGTACCTGTCCCGAAGCCTTTAGTCTTGAAGAGTCGATTGTAGGTACCGGTACTTACAATAATATATTGTAGACGCCGCTGAAAAACTTTCTATGTCGCGAGTTTGCTGTACCAATTTTTTTCTGCTCTGGAGTATACAAACACATCTTAGCTAGGTCTCGAGATTCCGAACTAAGAAAGGATAATGGTAGAGAGAGAGAAGGAAATATTGTATGTAGGGGTTAACCCAGGGAGAGTGGAGGAAAAAATAGGAAGTAAAGGCTTCAATTTGAGATGAGTGTCTGGATGATATTGGTGAATGATAAGGGCTGAGAGTACTTGAAAGCGTGGGAAGATTTGGGTATCGAGCTGTTGAAATCAGAAAGTTAGCAGTGAGTGAGAGAGCGCGGTCACGAAGAGGAGGAACACTTACCTCAGCGCATAGGCCGAGTGAAGGCCGAGGGCCAGTCGAAGCCCGGAAGATTGAATGGAGTCCAGCAATTTTAAGGTTTTTTTTTTTCGAAAGGGTGTGAATTGGGGAACTGTAATCAAATATTGTATAGTGCAAAGAGGAGTTCGTTATTACAGCTGGAACGGGAGTGTGATCGGTATTTGAGAACCTTGAGCTCTCAAGATTTTGATGTAGGAGTTTCAGGAGGGTTTCAAGTCGAAATGAGACTACGGAACTTGGCGGAAGATTGAATGGTAATTTTGAACCCAGATAAAGGTTTTTTGGAACACTACAATGACTGCTTTCTTGTCTGAAAATCGGAATCTAGGGTCAGATGACCATTTGACGATTTTGCCAAGGGTTAATTGGAGTAGTCTTGCTGCACCTTGCAGGTCAGTAGAGGAAAGCTGCCGCTGTGAGGTCATTTACAGCGATTAGATTGAGAAAAACACTTCATACTTCTCCTTCAGGGCACCGTTTTGGGTGGATGGGGAATTCTGACCGTTTGAGACCCGTCATGGTGGAAGGATTGAAAGAGTTCGGGTCCCCTCGGAAGTTTCTATCACCTTCTTAACCTCAGGCTAGAATATCAACATCGACTTAAACGGAACCTAGAATCTTCTCGATATATTCCATCTTTTCAAAAAAATACCATTATGCTTGAAACGAACATTTCTTTTGCTAAGAGAAAAATTGTAAGTTGTTATCGTCCCCACTTCGTCGTTTGAACTTGTACACTTGAACTGAAGATCAATTAAAATAAAATGCATACAATTTCACGCATCATATCGTCTCGTATATCGTATAGGGGAATGGGTGAATGATGTTTGAACTATGTATTAAATTTTTTCATACCACGACGATGAGTTATTCAGTGGACTATATCAACCAGCTGAACAATTTGTACACGATGACGTACATTGAACACAGATATCTTTATCTAAACCGTTTTTCATCACCATGACCGAATTGCGTAACCGGTTCTACTGTATTACCCGAAGAATAGGCGAGTTGCACTGAAGATTAGCATCTCTTCTTGCACCCACCCACGTATGTACCAAAATATGAAGAGCCCGCATCAATCCTATTATTCGCGTTCTTCTAAATAAAACCGCGTTTATTTTTCGGTACAAATAAATGAATAGTACTCGTATATTATACTCGTGGACCATAGCTCGTATTGGATTATTATAACGGAGAGAAGAAACAAAAAGAATTACGCAATATGTTTAGGTTCGTCGAGAATTCTTTCGAAAACTGTCGTCAAATTGGCGAATTTGTCCTCTGAATGGTGAAGAATCGGCAGAAATTGAATCTCTCAGTATTGAAAAGCAAGATTATACGTTGAGTACGCATACGATTATATGCATACCGTGAAGATTTTTCTTCGTGAGGGTTGACTGTATAATAAAACGGGAATATGTATATAGCCAAGTTAGGTACATCATTAACACGCGGGCGAAGAGGATTCTCTTGTCATCTTTTTTGTTCCTATACCTTTTATTAATGAGAACATTTGAGTCTTCTACGAAATAGAACACGTGTCCTGATAAAGAGGGCGGTAATTGAATATTACACAGTACAGCCCTTCACAACCATCCTCCGTTTCTTTGTGTACTCAACTGTATAAGATGTGGTACCAGACTCGTGTGGAAGAATTTCTTCCTGTAAATGAAGAGATTGAAAGAGAATGTAAGTAACATATTATCAGCTCGAATTTTAGTGCGTAAGTACAAAAAGTACATATTATAATATAAGGGGAAGAATTATGAAAATATTAAAGAAGGGAAGAAAAAGATACTGATTTTCAAATGAAAAGAAAGAATGTGGTACGAGTATCTCGTTGCGTTAGATTGTAAACTGGTTCAGGGCTCATAAATTCTGGATTGTGGGTTTGATTTTATGATGAAAGATGAGAAAGAGAAATACAAACTACAAACACTGTAGCTTCTATCCATAAGTGTCTCTGAGAGATTTGGACAGATACTTTTTGTTTCTCTCCAATTATTCAGAACTTATTAGTGCAGGTAGTTGGCTTTGAGAAGTTCTAATGCGAGTCAATAGTGAACCAGAGTTGTTTTATGGTGGTCTTGTATAATCAATCCGCTTGTGTCGCATGAGCACCCGTCCGTCCTCTGTAGTGAAGTGGGTGCATTAATTTGTTTCCTCACAAACCGGTATCGACTTTTTCCGGGTATAAGAATCTCCTTGGAGAAACCGCATTTCTCGGCAACCGTGCCCCCAGGCAGACAAATGAACACACGCAGGGACACACATTAGACTAGACACAATTTGGATCTAATTTTGTTTTGGAGTCTCTGTCTTCGTCTGTTGAATTGACATATCTGCGAAACCACGAATAGGAGAATCGGCTGCTGACATTGCCTATTAGAAGTCTGATTTCACTGCGTTCATCGTTCTGCTGGTACGTCAATTCAACTTCGCGCGCGGCAGATATCCCTACGCTTGGTCTTCCTCCTGCAGAGTGTCATCTCTACGTACGTAGATGGTACACATGTGTTGAGTAGGCAGTAGCGAAGCTCTACACTTACCTATTCCATTCCGTACTCTTATTTTTCTTCATGACTGTCGCTGCATGGTTCCAAGCTACTCGGAGCAAGCGCTTCATCAACCCCAATCTCTTTCAGTGACCGTCTGAGCTTCACGTACCCATGCTTAGCCTCACACTCAGATGAAGTGTGCTGCGATCTTGATCGCAATGCAAACACGTTACGTTGTCTGCTCAACTTTCATGCACTCATCAAGGTCGCGTATTAATATACGGACCGTTCATTTCCCTATAGCTCACTCTGAGCAATTCTTGCTTTCCATTTCTTAAGAAAGGAGCACCTGGCCTCCTGAAAGCCTCTTGATCAGTTGTTATCCTCTTCTTTGCTTACAACACCACCGCCGATTGGTTGTAAATGCGTTGATACGCCGTCGAGAGGATACGGTGTGCGCTTCAGCGCAACTCTTCGTTGGATCTTTTCCATTCCTTTCTCCTGGGATATCTCCATGTAGTCAGCTTATACTGCGGCACCATCTAAAAGGATTGACTATGCAGTGCTCATCATAATCATTCTTCTTCCTTGCTCGACCATCTTAGATAACAACACTCAGCTTTTTCTTAATGTATAATGACCACCTGCAAGGTGAGATACAATGCCCTTCTTGATTGTGATTTCTACACCTTGCAAGCGAAAAGTGCGCGGACTGAACTTTCGATGGGTCTTGAGTAATGTGGCTTTTGTCTTTCCTACTGCAAGTTTTAGTCTGGCCTTCCTGACTCAACGCGTCACTGCCTCTGGCCTTGTTCGCCCTTCTCTCCAGCGCTATAGTTGTTTCGGCAGTGCATACCACCAGTTAAGCTGAACGACTGGTGCTAGCTTCATCTTTAAAGTCCCGTTGAATGCAATGCACCACAAGAGCGGCTCAAGAACCGACTCCTGCGGCACTTGGCGCTTCGTTTTACTAGCAGACGTCTCTGCTTGGATTTCTCAGCAGCTAAGATAGAACCACTGATCATCCTGAGCTGCTATGCAGGCACTTCTGCGTCCATAAGGGCTTCCAATAAGTATCCTCTCCCATGAAATCGAGTTGGAACCATTTTTTATGTGCTGATGGCTGCGCAGTTTTAGCGTGTAGATATTGCTTTCCCGGGTATCCTCTTCTTATCCAATTTCAACCGACCAATAATCGCTCATAAATGTACTCGGAAAAATCAATTCTCTGAAGGATGATAGGTGAGTGGTGCGGATGTTCGCTAGGAATCATGTGGATAGGGAAAGAAGAGGAGATCTGGAGTTTTTACATCGTCATACTTCCTTCATCAATTCTCTAGTTCACAAAAAGGTCTAGCTGGTCAAGAGCCTTCAACTTTCCAAAATTCTTCGGTGAATGTTGAGAACAACATCGTTCAGTTTTTTTCTTAGGACAAGAATCCTGAACAAGATAGGCCAGTTGCGTGTTACTTTGCAGCGCTGGGAATGACACTGTTATGGGTCAAATAAGGGTCAAGCATTTTGATCGGCTCAGTCCTGTGCGTAGATACCTTGTTGTTGTCTCCGCGAAATCGTTCAAAGTTCAATATTTTCTTTATTGTTCTCCGTCTCGTCATCGTTTAATTAAACCTTCGTGTACACGTTAATACTCGCACATTGATTCTGATCACATCATTCGATGGAAGCAATTGAACATTCATTTAAATAAGAGAAGAAGTTAATGGATCTGAATTGAAAAAAAAAAAAAAAAAAAAATGTATATGTGGTGAACGTGTCGTGAGATTAATTTTAAATGATAAAACGCGCTCTTACACGCTCAGTATGGACGATATGTACGCATTTATTTTTTCAAATGAATTAATTTGCTAGCGTGTTAGGCTTCTCCTGATGATGGAGTTACTCGTGTTATAGTAACGCGGAAACTAGGCAGTTGAAATACAGGTATATGTAGACTAGTTACTTTTCGCTAATGAACCTTTCTGCTGCGTATAAATACTTTTTAGATTTCGACATTTGATTTTGACGAAGAAGTACAGGAGAGACTTGAGAGATCGTGAACGAATACGAGTTTATATGTTTAGGCGTAAAGAGATCTAGCCCGATTAGTTAATGTGGTATGAAGAAGTAACCTATAATGTATTGAAGAGGTAGCAGTAAAAGAATGAAGCAAACAACTTCAACTTGTAACCTATACATCTCGTATTTGTGACCATCAGGTACGTGAAATCAGACGACTTGAAAAAACATCGCAATGCCTTATCCAGACTCAACTGAGAGGAGAGGATGGTAAGCAATTAACTACCCTCCGCGAAGCGACTGAAAGTCAAAAAGCTTCCTTCCCCAATCGAATTGCCAGCTGACAAATTTTCATCAGTGGGCGAATCTGGTCAGTAAGATGGCAAAATGCTTGTCAGACGGTGGAGTAATTTTACGACATAGGAAAAACCTCCTGACGTGGAAACTTCTTATATGTAGCCCCTTCCATCCATACTAGTATAGCCTTCATAGAGTCTTGGTGCATTCTTGCTTATCATTTTGGTAAATTCCTGAAAATTTGGGAAGATGGATGAGTTTTGTAAAATTTATATTCGCAGAAGAATGTTTCTCGTCGAAACGTTTGAGTGAACTATGTCGGAATTTTCTTATGTTCCTTGGGATGTAAATGTATTTCGAATTAAAACATAAGTGAAGCCATGTTTTTTCTATTTTATTTTCTTTTGGATTACAGACTTGGTTTTTCACGGATGTAGATGAACCGGAGCTTCGAAGATTAACGAGTAAGTAGGAAGTTAATTTAGCTATCTCGTGACCTTGTGTCGAGTAACTATTTTAGAAGTTATTCAACTTTCGTCGGTGATAAAAATCATTTTTCATTCCGGAATCTGCGAGTATTGACCGGAATCCATCTGAGAAGTTGGCGATCAATTTTTCGACAAAGTTTAATCTATTGTTGTCAAGTTTGAAAATGGAAGGGGTCAATGAGTGCGGACGTTCACTATTTCCTCTTTTTTGAAAATGGACTCAGAACTTCTCAAAAATCGTTGTCTTGGAAGACAAGACTGATTATTGTGTGTAACCAAAAGTCGCAATTCTTCCAAGTTTCATGTCAAGCTCCAGAATGAAAGTTTCATTAAGGAACGTGATTTTTAGCAGAGTCTGTGTGATAAAAAGTCCGCAAGCGAGGTTCCATGTCCGTTAACCTTGCATGGGTCTTTAAAGAAACTTTTGAATTTTTCCTATCAGCACATTGGTTAAATGACCTAAAAAGATATGTGCGCGTATGTTAGCTTAAGAAAGAGGAAAGAAGGGTGTGCTACTGTTGTATACTGGGCTATAAATCGATATGAAAGTCGATATTTCAAAATTAACTTTACATGAAGAAGTTTTGAATCACAGTATTTTAAGAAAAAATTGGCATCTATGATTCAATTTTTTCCTGGACGATTCGCTTGTTCCACCCCATTACTTCAATCCATTCCGTGGAATAAAGTTGGACTAATTTGAATAGGTACGTATCCTTTTTTTCCTCATTCAAAGGGGATACTTTCTTTGAAGTGCCAGTAGATAATTGCTAGAGTGACTTTTGCGAGCTATGGAAGGAGAGGAAGAAGGCAGAATAAATAAGATTCAATTGTTTACAAAGACAGTGTCGAGATTCACAAAATTTTGAAACATGAGTATTACGAGACAGCAAATTGAATGTACACTAAAGGCAAGATTTTAATTATGGGATCTGTTTCCACCCTGTGAAATTTGCTTCAAGTTCGTTTTCTGTCCTTGCTCTTTATCTCTCAAGCTTTCAAAACAACTTTATACAGATTAACTTATGTGTTCAGAGTTTTTTTTATTTCATTGATGACCACGATTTTGTTTCGAAAATCTCCTTACTAGAACTCGTTGGATACCTTCTGATTTAGTCTTTATTGTACCATTTTTTTACTCCGTCAACTCGATCTGATGTTAGGTACGTATTGAAACACTGGAAATGTACTATAGGAAAATCTCGAGGAAGAGAGAAAAAAAATAACGCGGTGATATTTATAGCGAGGCCTAATACTACAACTGTATAATAATCCACGGATGTGGATGTACATTTCAATGGCCAACTTCAATCATGTATTTGTCGCAGGAAGTATTTCTTTAGTAGGTCTTTTCCTCCAACTACGAGATGTATCTTCGTGCGTTTTTGTAGTGTGTCGCATTACTTCCTGTAGGTTATGACATGTGTACCGCACATACTTATTAGAACCATTCCATCAACGCTCTTATAGGTCAGTGTATCTTATTCTACATTGACGATCTTGAATTTGTGATGAATATTCTTGGGTATGTAATTCTCTAAATCGTCTCATTAGGTGTATATTCGTAGCAAATTTGGCTGTGAAGATGAAGAAGTTTTATATTCAGTTAGTTATTCTCTGTTCGTATACCAGGACGCTGTACAATCGAGCGATTCGTTAACGGAAAAATGGGTTTTCAGAAAATCAAGAATTTGTGGTTCTCTGTATTCTGATTTCCAGTGCAATCCTTCATCTAGAAGCAACCCCAATTGTTGGATGTGCATCGAACGATTACCAAGTATCTAAGAAGGGTAGGTGGTCTGCAAAAAGGTTTCAGTTGTGAAGGAGGAGAAAAAAAAATAGACATGGGTAATAAATGATAGAAAACAGAGGAGAGGAACAAAAGCGTAGGAGAAAGATAGGGGTTCAAACTGTTGATCAAGAATACATTGACTTCAGTTACGTGATCTTGTCTTGTCATTCCGCACGTAGACACGCTCTGAAATTGAAAAATATTTAGATCCCTTTTGAAAGTGAGGCATCGTGAGTCTTGGTGTCCCGCTACCTGTTTGTGATTCATTAATTCTATCTGTTGCTTTTATAATAGTTATAAAAATGTTCAGTAAGACATTTCTAGAGCACAGAAAGAATTAGGTCCATCGTTCCTTGAAAATTGTATTTCCAATATCATTTTTTTTTTACTATTTCCTCTGTCTCGTCTATTGTACCTACCTTTTATTCCAAGTGATATCTTTTTCTCCTTTCGAGCAGAGAGAAGAGTAGATAGTCCAATGAATTTTTTTACTAAAAGGCGTGTCTCTCGTGCTGTGACTGTATTTCCTTGTTGATCTCTCTTTTGTTGAACAAACATGGACAAAGTTTAGATTCAGTATTATAAAATTCGAAAGGAGCTGTCGTCAGTCTTTTTTTTTTTTGTCTTTCTTGTCTACTATAGAAGCACCGTCAATAAAGCAGTATTTAGGTTCCTACTATATACATTTTTTTTTTTTTCCATTGTGATTCAATTTTTCAAAATTAAGAGGTCTAAGGGTTTTAAAATATTCTTAACGTAGTGCACTATTTTCAAACGTGGAAAATGCATTTAAATTGACTAAGGGTGATCGGTTCCGGAAGGAGCCTCCATTAAGAAGTTTTATTGGTATCAACCGAGTTGCCGTTCGTCGACGTATTGTATTTGTGAGTTTCTGAAGAAGAAATAATATACGAGTGCCGACTTCTTTATAGAGATGGATGACATTTTTGTTGAAGGAGGCTAATAGATTATTTTTGGTTCTCATAAAATGAGCTCATTGTATTTTCTTTTTGCGAAGGAAGTGTCTGATCTGCGTGTGTGAGCGTCGAGTTGGAATGGTGAGATTATTCGTACAGACACGCGAATAATAACGGGCAATGTTTCAGATCGTCATCATCATCTAAGGATTTTTCAATAACGAGCATGTTTCAAAAACCAGTTGCGTCATCTTGGTGGCGCGTTCGGGAGCTATTATTTGACTAGTAGTCCGGAAAGATTGGTATTTTCGCTAATAATGAATCGAGCAAAGATGAGGCTCGACTTGGTTGTCAGTTACTGTATTCGTTTGAACCCCTTAACCTACCCCCATGTAAGCGTCACGTCACTCTCCACAGAAGTTTTTTGCTATTATCTCGGTGAATATTGATTTTTAAGCAAAAATACCTCCTCAAAAATGAAATATCACAATATTCCCTACAAATATTTTTTTCTCAACCTTGATAGTATCTCAGATAATCGCATTCAAAAATGACTTCTATCTATACTCTACATCGAATATCCATCTAGTTTGACACATATTGCGCTAAAGTCCTATCCCGGAGATTCTAATTTTTTCTGAGTCCTCTCCTGCCATTTACTGTATACCTCGAACGTTAAAATTTTACCAAGTCCAACTCCTTTATTAGGGTAGGTCAGTGTCCCAGACGCCAAAATTTTCAAGAGGCCCCCTCCCCATAAAAACAGGTTTCCTGTTGGAAACATCGGGGGAGGACAGTTAATCCATTGTAGTGAGCGACGCTTACATCAGGGGAGGAAGGGGGTTTTCTCAAGAGGTTCATTAAGACACAGTAACTGACAATCATATCTGATTTGATTTTCCTAGACCGACAAAAGGCGCCAAAATGAGACGCGCAATCGAAGTGATGCTCAGCAGAGGCGCCCCGAGACTTCTTAATAAGGAGGGGAGGAGCGTCGGAAAAAAAAGTAAAATTTCGAATTTTTACGGTGATAACGCTAGTCAATTTCGCTGAATGACTGAAAACCTTTGGAGGGAGCTTTTCTAACCTCTCTTTCCGGACAGTCCTGGACGCTTAGGAAAATCAAAAGAAATGTGTGGTTCTCAAAACCAATTACGATTGATTCAGGAGCCAGAGGGGGTATGTTTGTGTGAGCTAATGGCCCGAACGCATTCGAGGGAGGACAGCTATATTTTCGATGTTACAAACGAAGTCTAACTATTGTTTGAAGATGTGGTAAGATTCGAAATGGAAGAAATTTCTCAGAATGATACTGACTTTCCCAGCCCAGAGGTTAGAGAAGAAATGAAGGATTGGTCTGCAATGGATTTGTTCTATCATTTTGGTTTTGAAGGTCTGTACAAATAAGGAGTTGTGGAGTTGCTCGAGTTTCTTTTAATAGAAGAAATATATTGCGCTCGAGATAGATGTTTGAGGCAGAGATGAATATATTCCTCGAAGAAATAAGTCAGGAATGTTGAAACAAATTAGACACTTACAGCGATGCTAAGTATGGACAGGAAATTTAAAAAGCTCTCAAACGTACTACTTTACTTTTGTGGTTAGCTTACAAGGGTACTTTTGGGTGCTACCCCATCTACAGGAAGCCAATGCGTACCAGAACCATCACCCAAAACGACTCCTAACACTACTGTAGGCGCAAGTTAGTAGCGATTTCAGAATTACTGCTACCCAGCAATTTCTGTTTTGAAGAACAATGAATAGAAGATGAGATCAGTTGAGACAGTGAGGCAGATCTATAAGCGTGGTTGAGGGAATCTTTGGGAAAATAAAGCATGAAGAAGGGGACCTATGACAGTACAGTAGTTCTCTGGATCAGCACCTTACAAAGGAAACTCAAACGAGATGATCGAAGCGTTTTGATGTGAACGTGGGCATTCATGACAATCCACCCTTGGTGAGGAGAATGGGCAACGACCCGACGAAAAAGGACGAAAGAAGCTTGTGTGGAATGTAAAAGCTCAGTTACGAAGAGTGCAAAGGTATCTTACATTGGTGAGACTCGAAGAAGGAGCACGGAACATTGAAGGAAAAAGAAGAGGGGAAGTCATTGTTTAGCAAAACACTACACTGCAGTGAACAACAGTACAATAGTGAAGGAATACTTGAAGTCAATCACATACATACAACACTGCCCAAAGGAATGAAAACTCCGGGAACAGATGGAGATTTCGAAGACTAAAAAGAAGAAAAACTAGCCTCTCGAATAAAATCCTGAAGAGGAAAGACGTGACGTCATAAATGGGACTAGGAAAAATTTTGACTGGAAAGAGGGAGAGGCCTGACAAGGAGAAAGACAAGAAATCACTAGGTGTTCTGGGAAAATGTTGACTGTAGAGCAGAGAAAAAAGATAGCTTATCTGATTTTTAAGGACTTCGAAAAATTTCAAATCTCAAGCTACAGTCAGGGGTGTTGTGAAGCCGTTTTGAAGAAGACGATTCTTTTTCTTGGCGGCGGGGGGGGGGGGTATTCGTTTAGTCCTTTTTTTTTTACAAAAAATCGAAGTTTTAGCGGCGTTTTTTCATTGAACCAAGTGGATCACAACACCCCTGGAAGGACAAAGCCAATTATATTTGAAGATGCAGCAAGCAGCGATGTGCCGAACGAAAAATGAAAAGTCACCACTGTAGATCACAGTGTCAAAAGTTAATGTTTAAGGCCTTGTTCTTCAGTGGTGATTCAACGATGGTGGGGTAGCACCCGAAAGTATTCTTGTAACGTTGTAAGGTAACTAATAAAGTAGAAATAGTACATTTGAGATCTTTCTTAATCTTATTCTCTACTCATACCTCATGTCACTCAATACTTACCATATAAGTTCCGATGATGAAGAAGGGAGGAATATAAAACGCTCAGTAGAAGAAAGTAGCGTGAATATTTTGTACGATAGGTCGTGGGTTCATGCGCCTCCTTTAGAAGGAGCAAAGTTGAATTTATCGTATCCCAATGAGTTTTTAATAGTTGTGGAAGGAAATGAGTTGTAATATAGATATCGAAGTATTCAATTTTGATAGGAATTTCGAGCAATGATTGCTTCGCCGACGCGCAATTTTATTAAGCTCCATTTTCAAGGTGTCTATAGTTCGCATAACATTACGATGTATAATTTTACAATATAGTGATTCACCTATTGTAAACATCAATTCTGTTCGCCAATTATTATCACGATTGAGGTACTCTTCTACCATTGTTACAGTAAGTGCTCGAATTTATTGTACATATACAAGAGATAAAATAGAACAGCCACTATGAAGATTGTATCCATGCATAGGCATTCAGCATCACTTATCGCCGACAAAAGTGAACGTCATTGTTAGTGGCAAGATACAACATCTGGATTTCTGGATGGTACGTGTAAGTGAATTAATCCGCAGAATCGAGGTATAATAAGGTGATGTTAATTCGACGATCACGGTTACCTCGACAGGGCAATATGTGCCTGTGTATGTTTGTGTTAAAAATTCTATCTAATTTTCGTCCGGAGCCCGCGATCCCGGTACCCGGTAGTCGTTCGTCTATTTACATTGTATTTATAAATAAGGTACACATAGTACGTAAAGTACGTAACGGGAATAGGAATGTATAAAGATCTTGAAAGGAGAGGCAACGACAATAAAAGTGGACAGCGTATATAAATAAGAATAAACAAACGAGCCGAGGGAGGAGAGGAGGGAGGCTGAAATACACGAATGATGTAAAAATGTATAAGAAAGCATTATGCGCGTAAAACAAGAAGATGAAAAAGAAAAAAGAAAATAACAATTGTTGGACGTTTATAACAATAATGACAGTAATAAAGGCGAGGAAATGGATGATTTAACTGTGTCTGACAAAAGGAAATTGAAATAGATTGATGGAGTTTGGGAGGCGCGTAACAATCGGAGCGACGAGCGATGTGGAGTGGACGGACGCGCAGGACGCTCCAATTAACGTTAATTTACAATTCGTATATATTTTTTTGGCCAGACTCGTAAAAGACTCGAAATTGTGTCTACGGCGGGTAATTTCGGGACGCGTGAATTTCTTACGATGCTGAAATTTTCCCACACCGAAGACGCCGCCGCGTCCGAATTTCCATCGGAATTATCATAATTTTACGCGAGTCAAAAGCTTACTTTTCCTGTCTCGCTCTTTCGCTTCCTTTTATCGCGCAGTCCCGCTCGATTTATGAAGTTCGAGCGTAATTACCGTAAATCTCTAGCACGAAACTCTTCTCAGCGAAATATATCTATATATTTTTATATCTGATAATGATATGCCTATTCTTTTCTTTCTGTGTTTCCAGATGGTCATATAATAAACACCAATTGCTCGGCTTCTCATAACAGGTAGGTGTTTTAACTCGGTTCTATAACTTATTGGTTAGTCGAGAACGTTTTGGGTTTTCGAACGTAGCAATTAATAAGTAGTCGAGTTATTATTTTCGGTGGGCGAGGCGAAAACGGTTAACCCGACGTGATTTTAAGTACACGAAAATAGTATTTAAGATAAATAGCTCTTCATTATCGCTAAAGCGCGGCTTCTAGAATCAAAAATTACGCATTTTCTGTTTTTGTTTTGACTGAATTACAGGAAAGCTTTGTGCTGCAAAATGTCCGTGGAATTCGACACATTTTTGGAGAGTACTAAGAAGTAAGTTTATTTTATTTGATATTATTTTTTCCCCCGAAAAATTCCGACATCCGACCACGCTCTATACGAAGGAAGATACACCGCGTCGCCGCGATTAATTATTTACCAAAAGTTGAAAATGATCGCGTCGTACGTTTTTTTCTGTTTTCTATGTAAGAAAAGGAAAAAAGCTAGGAAGGTATAGTGTTTTCTGTATCGACAGTTGATTAATTTTTGTACGCGTTTAAAATAATGGCTATCAGGCAATTGAATACCTATATCTTTCGAGGAATACAAGGTAGAATTATTTAAATTCCTAATCGAACATCTTTTCGAAACGGCAATTTTATTTTATCCGTTTAATGAGCTTATATTCTTCTTTATACTGTTTTAAATATTTGAAGAAGAAAAAAAAAAAAAAAAAAAAAAAAAAAAGGAAAAAATTCGTGGGAATTGATACGAAAACGATGTGGGATATGTAGCATCATTTTATGTACTTTTTCCCGTTTAATTGATAGGAAACGTGTTGATAATTTTGTGGTTAGCGATCATTATCAGTTGCATTTTTGTCCCACCAGTCATCAATATTGGTTTTCGCCGTGGCTAAACAGTCAAAAGTTTGAATTTTCCGCCAATAGATTGAAGTCGGTGTTTCAGTGTCGTCAGAGTGGCTCCACGATAGTTGGTTTAGAAGGAAAAGAACGCAAGTCATCTTGTGTAGTTGACTTCTTTTTTGGATAGACTTGCCCTGAACAGTTTCGATAAAGGTCTTCTTGTCGCTTAAAACCACTAGGATCGCTGCGATAGATTTCAATGAATTGATTTCAAAGTGTCTTCAGCGTGTTGGAAGTGCGATTTCCAGCGCTGAACAATTCAAAGATTCCTAAACTTTTGCAGCGTTAGTGCCGTAAGAATTACATGCGCAGTCATGTAGTGAGTCATAATACCCGGAAAGATGATGAAATGCATTTGGATGTATCGTTTTTATGATTTAAATAGCTCGTAAGTGTAAAAAAGTAACTTTTGGCGAATCCCTATTTTAACCTCACGACTCCAAATAGGAACATTATTTCGAAATCTTGCAAGTACATATTTCTTATAATTGAAAAATTTTCACGATCGTGTTGATGATGAATATTAAAGGCGCGCTTTCAGAGCTCCCACTCGTATTACCTTTTTTCTGAGGGGGGCAGGTGACTGGAAAAAGATTTGAAAAAATACCGTCTCAAAAACACAGGGGGAAAAATATCCAACCCATTCAAAAATTCTCAGTCAACGGCTGAAATACTCCGTCTTCAGAGCGTGACGTAGTCAGAGGACTTGGAAAAATTTCCAGTAAGGAGGACAAAGGAGAGATGACTGACCTATTTGAGGTTTAGTAGAAAACCTAAGTTGGTTACAGGAGACAGGCTCCCATCTTAAAAACACAGAAGAGAAGTTGGCCGACCTGTATGTGAAAGATTAGGGAAAATTTCTTTTTAAAATCTGAAAAATATGTCTCAGAAACGCGAGAGAGATCCCGCGATCTATTTGGAATATTTGAAAAAATTTCAATGCCAAGAAATCTTATCAGGAATTCAAGATCGAAGCTGGTAACAGGAAGAAGGCTTGAAATAATACTGTTTCAAGAACACAGAAAAGAATTTGGTCGACCTATTTAGGATTTCAAGCCAAAGGCTAAGAGATCTCTTCATCAGGGTGGGACGTTATCAGGGGACTTGAGAAAATTTCAACTAGAGTGCAGAGAGGGGAAGTAGTTTGCTTAGTTGAGGCTTAGGTAAAACTCAAGACCCAAGCTAGTTTGACCAACCTTTTATTCTATTTGGTAATTTGGTTACATCTTAAAAAGAAGAAGTGCTGGAATAGTTGAAGAATGTGATCTGCGATCACGTATCACGCGGGTATCTGTGGACTGTTGGCCCGCCGACTTATTGGGTCTTACATCTGCGAAGGGTTTTTGATGCGGAAATTTGGATTTTCAATTTTCCATAATTTCAGCATCACACTCTCCATGTATTTTAGGTGGTACTCCTCGATGGTTGACCAGTCGAAGGGCCTGCTAGTGACAAAGCGAAGACACTCTGTCAGTACGTGTTTGGCAGACTCTTCATTGCTGAAGCCACAGGGGCAGTTGCCTTCCGTGGGGATTGATTTTTTCCGTAGGTATTCTCTGAAGCAGCCGTGGTTGCTGAGGTCCAGAATGTTGGCGCGATCTTTAGTCGGATGCGATCCTTGATTGATGGATACAGCTCGTGTGCCCACTTCTTGGGCTCGATGTTTTGGCATTCTCTGTCCCATTCTTCAAGGGTGGCGGTGTTCGTAGCTTTTGCAGCCTCAGCAAAACTTACTGGTGTAATGTCAATTATGAATCCGCCTTCCTCGTCTCTGTCAATTGGTGGTAGGGGTCTCCAGTGTTGGATTGGTATGTTCTTGCTTAACAGCCACTTTACTGATCTCTCTATGATCTTGAGGTGTAGTGGAGGGCTGTAAGTGAGGAGTAGTCCAACCTCGGCACCGATGTCGTGATAGCATGGCGTTGCAGCGTCGTTGGACTCTAGTGAAGACTGCTCTGTACGTCTTCAGTCTCAGCCTGTCGCACCAAACGGATGAGCAGTATTTTGCCATTGAGTAGATGAGTCCTTCAAACATGACTTTGCGTGCCTTGAAGCTGTATCCCCACAGGTTGCGGGATATTCGAAATTTCAAGTCAAAGGCTTAAAAATCTTCTTACCAGAGCGTGACGTCCGTCATCAAAAGATTTGGTGGAAAAAATCGACTGAAGAGCAAAGAGGGAAAATAGGTGGCGTAGATGAGGCTTAGGTAAAACTCAAGATCGAAGCTGGTAACAGGTAGAAGGCTAGAAGAAATCCTGTTTTAAAGAGTTTGGTCGAACTATTTAGGATATTTGAATCAATTTCAAATCAAAGGCTAAAAAATCTCATTATCAGAGCGTGGCGTCATCAGGTGACTTGCGAAAATTTCGACTAGAGACTAAAGAGGGGAAATAGCTGGCTGGCCTAATTGAGGCTTAGTAAAAATTCAAGATTCAAACTGGTTACAGGAAGGAGGTTTGAAAAATCTTTTAGCATACATTTAATCGCACGCCTCAAAAAACGAAATTGCCCGCCTATCGATAACACGCCAAGGAAACAAAATTGACACGCCTAAGAAATGTATTACACGGATAAAAACGAAGTAAGTAGTGCACACATCCTCATATAAGTTGTGCATTCAAGATCCAAAACACTGGAAGTCCTATGAAAAGGACAAATACACAAAGTAAGTAGTGCACACATCTTGATACAAGTTGTGCACACAAAATCAAAACACTCAAAATCCATTGAAGAGGACAAAAACACCCCCATGTAAGTAGCGCCACTTAAGAACATGCGATCCACATTTAATTCATTCAGCTATAATATATCAAGTAAGGAAACCTGATACAGGAAAGAAGATAATGGAATGCTTTGGTTATTGACAAGTCAGCACAAGCCTCAAGGCAGAATTCCAAGTGGAGTTTTTTTTTTTTTTTTTTTTACCATCATCATAATATTTCATAAAGGCATTACAATATTGATACATATTAATGCAATTGACAAATATAAGTTTTCAAATAATTTACAACGGCTGAGCCCAACCGCTTCTTGAATAAATCTGAGTTCAAGACTACATGGTACCTGCCTTCATAATAACAAACGCCTAGAAGAGTCAAAATTAACATCCGCCTACCACTTGACATGTGCAGCGTGAAAAGTTTCCTGAAGATCGAAAGGAAGCTCCAAATGGGCCTGAAGATTAGACTCCATCAAGAACCTTGTTTGCCAAAAAGGGCCTGCGAAAAGGAAGAGTGGAATTGGCAAATCACGGGAAGGATCAGAAGTGCGAATATTGTCAAAACGGCGAACTCTTGAATACAAGTCAATAATGAAACTTCTGCGGCTATTGCACTGATCCATATAACTACCGCGCATCCCCTTGGCATCATTGAATCGTATTATTTTGACGACGAACCTCAGTATTTGACCAACCAGTAAAGATCTCACGACAATGCTCGAAATCCAATGCATTAACCAACTGACTCGACTGACTCCTCCGGGGTGGAACAACTGGGAAAACACCTCCATCAACAGTCATACCTCACTCATAAGGAGTTTGAGGTTTATTATGGGGAGGCATTCTCTACTGTCAAGCCCATCCTGACTGGAGTTCCTCACAATAAATGCAGCAAAATCATCTTCTTTTGAAATGCGGGTCGTGTGCCAGTGGCGTTCGTCATGGTTTCAACGTCGTGTCAGTTTTTTTCTATGGCGGGAGGGGAACTGGCGGTCAATATAATTTTATGAGGCGTGCACTTATCTTTTCTTGAGGACATAGAGAAGAGCTCGACCGACCTTTTGAAAAAAATTGCCAAAAGACTTGAGAAACTTACGACTGGATGGTTGAAATGAAATTTAAATCTTCCCTTTATTTCGCCCGACTAGAGCGTCCTTATACTGCGAATTTTACTTTTTTCCAGCTCGTAGATTGTATCTAATATGATTCAGGGAGGAGTTGATGTTTTTGTTGGATGGCCTGAAGCTCGATTTGAATGTTGTTTTTCAATGCTTCAGTTTGTAATTATTCTGGAGTGTATTGGACTTTCTAGTAACTTTTGTGAGGAAGAAAGAAATGAAAAAAGTGGATTTTTGTTGCTCTGTTAATGAATACTACGTCAGCAAAAACTGATTTTAGTATCTTTAATTGTTGTGGTTACTCTGTGCTGTTCGCTTGTCGCTGTCTGTTAACGTCTGAGGTTCCTAAGCCTTGGGAGACCATTGATGCTTTTTGAGGTGCGGATCTCATGACTACTTTCAACGACAATACGTCTAGATTAGCTTTATCGCTGAGTTGACGCGTAAAATGCAACTTTCTCACAACTTTTTATTTTCTGAATATCAGTTGATGACTCTCTATCTAATTTTCATTCCTGTTTCTTCAAAAAAAAAAAAGTTGTTTGGTGAGAAAAAGAAACACACACTTCATATGTTGTCGATATTCGTACATGACTAGAAGAGTTTTAATTGAATGATATGTACATCAACCATCGTAGTTCTGCGTCAGAATCATTAAAACGAATCTATAATACAGGCTGCGGTCTAACACCACTCGCTCGTATCACACCCAGGACATCAATCAATCCAATATCGATGAATCACGCGGTGAATTCGAATTCAAAACATCGATTTAGATTCGTTGAGAAGGTACGTGTTCTCCTGTGTTCGTAGAGATGTAAACTCCTGCGGAGATGGGAAATACTCGTTATTAAAATACAAAGCGAAAAATCGGAAATATTTTTCACGGCCGTGTATCACAATCTATAAGGTACCGGGCCTCGGCGTGCTCCGTCATTAATTTGTTGTACCTCGAAAACCTGTATGTGTGTGTGTATGTGTAAAGTGTGTAAGGCTGAAGGTGATCATCGCGCTGACAAAAATCCCTTTTTTTCTCTCGTTTTCCAGCATGGTGTAATCACGCTCAAAACAAAACGACAGCTGGTAAACGATGATGGTAGTGAACTAATTTAAACAGATTGAATGGTTACATTTATACGTTTGTTGCGTCTCTCCTTTTTCGCCCACTTATTCAGTTCGCCGGCCCGCTTATTCTCGACTTGAATTTTAAAACAGTTTAGAAGCTAATAACAGGAACCGTGCCCATGCAGGATTTATAACCAAACGCTTTAACAATAACGAGTTTGTGATAAACAAGACGACGGAAGAAGAAAAAAAATGGGTACTGATAAAAAATAAGATAATTGCCTGTAGAACAATTTTTTGCGGTTGTTCACATTCGAACGAAGGTGTAGATGCGTCAAATCCTTGGTAATCGTTGTCAAAGTTGAATGAAAAAGGAGAAAAATGATAATAATAATAAATGACCGTAATAAAGATCGTGGTTCCGCGTAAAACGAATCACGCGATATGCCGATGTAGTTTTTTTTTTTTTTTTTGTCTCTTTGCAGTTGCACTTCAAGTTCACGAAACCTGTAGCGTCTCCGTCTACACAGCGAGAGAGATTCTAATTTACTATATAACGATCTAGGAAACTTGAACCAGTCAGGTGCTTCGTTAACCCCTAATGCGAGGCTTTTAATTCAACCCTCCGCAACGGGAAGTCGAAAGTGAGTTCCGCAGGTATTCGCGGTGCAGATTCCTCGACATGGAAAAATGATCTCCTAAAGGATATTATATCATCTCTTTCGAGAGAGTCCTCTAATAAAAAGCAGAACAATATCCCGAGCGTACGTACGATATAACCTCATTAAATGTAATGACTTTAAGAACCTATAAAAGACAAATGAATTAAAATTACAGGAGAATAACGAGGAGAGTGGAAAAAGTGGGAGTGTTTTGAAATCTGTATCGAGTCGTGAAAAGATAGTAATTACACGCATTTCAAGTGGAATTGTTCTTCGGCAACGGTGAAAAAGAGCACTGACTGCAGGGGATATAGCGTGTGGAACAATAAGTATATCTAAAACGTACAGAGCTTCTCTTTATGATGATATTCTTGGTTTTTTGAGAGGCGAAGCATCGCCTCGACCAGGTCGCCCTTTGGGCTTCTTCCAATGCAGAAATGAACTTACGTTTTGTTTTAAGAAAGCCGCAGAAGCTAGGTACGGTGGCGTTAAGCTATAGAGCATCAGAGATTCTCCGCTAAAGTAGAATACTTATTAATAACAACAATACTACCCAAAAACCCCTACCGATTTATTTTTCGAACGCCCGCAACGCCTTCGTAGATCATCGAATACCTATCATTAAACTCATTCGCGTTAACCGACAGCCACAAAATAGGAGAAAAGAGAATAATATACACCTCAATCTATAATATAATCGATATAACAAACAATAGGTAAAATGTAATTAAAAATTTTCGATCCGCTATACTCGGTTGGATACGAGCTAAAAGTGGAATTCGAAAAATATTCGGGCTGTAAAATGCTAGGCGATGATATTGACTCAGCTCTGAATCCCTGAAATGTATGTCGTCAACCTCTCTTCTCCATGGTTCAAATGGTTTAGGAAGAAAAATGGAGAATTGCTTAGGAATGCAAGTTCTTTTTGAATTTATCAAGAACTGAAATCTGGAGGTTGTGGTGTGAGTTAACAAGGAAGCTATTTGGAGAGTTTGGCGTCCCGCTGTTCGCCAAGCCGTGTCCGGTTAAAAACTGACCTATGACGTTATCAGATAGAAAAGGTCACAGGGGGTTGAATTGAACCATAATATATGATAGAAGGGGACTTGAAAAATTTCCATTTACAAACCATATTATGTGCGTTCCCCGATTAACCTCGTTAAGGAAGCTTTCGTTTCTTCATTTAGAGACCGCTTTCTTGATAAAGTTACTCGAAGAATATTGGAAGCCTGTTTTATGAGCACGAATCAAAGGAGATTTCTAGATTTTATCTGCTTTTAATTTTACGATATCTTCAATTTATAAAATTGTTGGTTTAATATTACTAATGATCTCTTAAGTAGGTCAAGGCCAAGTTCAACCCTTAGTATACTACCCCGGTATTTATTGGGACCAGGCTAACCAAGTTACTCTAGCTTTTCTTTCCGTGTGTCACCTGCACATAGGTCTGACTGATTCAGACATTCTTTTCTACCCATGAATGGCTTAAGTCAGTGGAGTAGTAGCCAGTAGCCTGGGCTTTTTAAGAGACCAAACTTATCCGTGGAGGGTTTTTAGTCTAGTAAGACATCAGGCTAATTCGCTCTACATATCCTGAGTTTTATATTGTATCTGAATTTGAAAATTTTTTCTAGTCCTTAAAGTAGGTCAGCGCCACTCTTACCATATAACGTCATCGAAGGGTTGAAGATCATCGGTTAAATTGAAAAGAACATTTTGGCGACGCAAATTCTTACTTCACACCTCTCGTCTTTCTTTGTAACTCTCTCTCAAATAGATCAGTCAAATACGTACTATGAAAGTTGAAAACTCTCGGAAGTTGCGTTCTAACCAGTAACGAAGATGAGCCATTATTCCTTTTTGCTCTACTGTCAACAATTTTCCAAAATATGTACCTGTGACGTTTTACCCTTCTTCTAGTGAGCGATCTCTCACTCTACGTACCAGTCGAAATTTTCTCAGGTGCTCTGTATGACGTCACGTTCCTTCTCATCAGGATTTTGTTCAAGGGGCTGACTTTCCTCCTCTTTGCCTTTGCAATCTCCGTCTGTTCAATAGTTCTAGTCAACGACGTGTTCCACTATTTTGGTATACTTGAGTTTGAGCCCGTCAGGATTTCCATAGTATTTGTTGTTTCGCAGCTTTTGTATGATGACAAACATGTTTGTTACGCTCAAAGATATCATGGTCCAGTCGCTGTATCAGTTCCCTTTCAACTCCCGTGATGCGGTATCAACCGGTTGAATTGAATTATACGACTTGAAGTAAAGCTATCCGCCTACCAATTTATCTCATACGAAGTATCTAAGCATCGCTTCTGTCCTTGGAACAGATTTTTCTCAAAACTCGGTGAACATTAGGCCATCACCGCTAACGAGCAAAGAGAATTGCAAGTTTTCTGGGCGATATATACAAAATGAGAGCAATAAACGGGTATTTTTCAGCAAGTAGCGCAATCTCCCATCTTTGTAGGTCATCTGCAGCTACGTAACACTATTTTTACTAACCGGTGGGACTAGTAAAATGGGGTGTTAATGAACTTGAAACCGGGCGGTATACAACGTTATCGCGAGAAAACTTCCGGACGCAGTTTTGTGAACTCGCCCGTCATAATATTATACGTATTACGTAGAAGTCGACCGCGAATTATTTTTGGACTGATACCATCTCGTCGGTATCTCATCGACAATTATGCGCGGCGATATCGCGATGAAAATAGGCTGCGGGTGTTTGATCTATAGGTCTGCAGCGCAATGCTTGGGAATGGTGTCATTTTTGCGTTATCGACTTTCGCCCGCGGATACTTTCACCCCTCTAAATTCGTTAGTACTACCGAAAAATATAAGAACGCACGACGACATCTTCATGAATGGCGTACCATAAAATGAATGAGTACCGCTTACATATCTTGAGAAAATTCAATTTGTAGATCAACACGACTATACCATAGAATACTTTGTAGCGCGGATGCCTGTGGTCAGTATCTCGAAGTTGCGATGTGAAGAAGAGTGCGCACACACGACCCCGCATTAATGGGAAAGGTCACACTGTTCACACAAAATACGTACATGACTAGTTGAAAGAACGAATAAAAATATAATGAAACCGATACCACAACCGACATACATCGTTGACGCGGAAAAATTTTTAGAATTTTTGTTTTGTCATTTGTACTAAATCACTATAATGCGCGTACACGTCGTCTCATCTTCTTCCCGCTCTCTCGCTCTCTCTCCCTCATCTGTCCCATCGAAACAATACTGTCATTTCGACCTTATTTCGAAATGATTATTCGAATCGTATATAGTTGAGGATAAGCCATTATAGAACTTGTTTTTTTCATTAATTATGTCCGTCAAATACCATTATAAAGAGTAACGTCATAAAGACGACAAGAGAAATTCGTTTTCTCACAGAAGCATTTTCGAGATTTGGCTTCAGCTTTCTCGTTTGCGAACTTCGATGCACGTGCAGATGTTCGATACTCGTTCGGAGGACCACGCGGTTTCTTCTTTTTACGATTCCCGCGTAATTTGACGCTGCCCTGGCCCATCTCGGCGATCTAGCTTCAGTTTCGTGTTCAACTCCTTCTTTTCCTATCTCGTTTGCCGATCAGCAAATTAACTCGCGCGTATAACCTATCGATACGCATACACTTGAGTCACGTACATCAATACACTCGAACACATTAGGGTTGCACATTGAGCGCTGGTCGACCTGCGTATGTGCCAAACCTGTGCCTGGTTATACGCGAAGGATGTCGAAAACGTGTCACTCGTGGTGCGTGCGTGTGTTCTCAAAGGACGGACTACTTCATTCTCTCTCTTTCTGGATGAAGTCATCGGTCTCCTTCCCGCCGTCGTATTTTTCTGCTTACTAGATAGATTCGAAACACTGTGCGGGTCCACGGTGCGGTGGTGGAGACGCTCGGTCGAAATTTCGTCGTTACCTGCCTTTGTCGGAGTCGATTTCAATTGCAAAAGTGGACTATAACAACGTCCTGCAGGATGTGTACACGCTGTGAACATTACCTGGGGATGTAAACAAATCCAAAACAAAAGATAGTGAACAGAAGAAATATTTGGCGCACCGCGGAGCGTCATCGTTCGGATATTCATCCGCGGGATTTAGATGAAAATTCCTGTAACTAATAAGGAAGAAGAGCTCGTGTAAAGGTATTTCAGAAATGAAATGCATACCAAAAATATACGAAGATGTAAAAATAATGATAGATAGTCATCATCAGACTATGAGTATAAAATGCCGTACGCTGCGGAAGAAAAAAAAATTATTGGTATATTATTAGGCGTTATTATCAGTATGGAAACTTTTATCTTCAAACTGGCATTCGCAGCATTAATGGGATTACATACAGAGGCGATCTACATTATTAGAATATTTTCATGAATTCGATCGCGATTTTATTCAATAACGAATAGTCGTTGTTTCGAGTCCGGAATTTTCGATGCATTTCTTTTCGTACGATTTGTCTCCTATCCGTTTGGAAGTAGTGGAAAAAATAGACGGTTTGTGGTTTGATTGAACTATTATCTTGATATTTGATTGCTTTGAGAAGGGAGGTCGTTGAATTTGATATTGATCGTCCACATCTTCTTCTGTCGTCTTGTAAATTGTTTCTTTATCGCCCGCTGTTTCGTGTCCAGAAGAAGTGATTGTTGAAAATACTTTGAGAAAGTCAAAGGAGTCGTGAAGGAAGACGAAATAAGGTTGCTTTGTAAAGGGGGAAAATATTGCTGAAATGATTCAATCGCAGTCGTACTGCCACAATGCAAGTGCGAATGTAGATTTGTAGGGTGAAGCTCGATCTCGCTAAGAGCTAAACTAGGCTGAGACTCAGAAAGACTTCGGCTGAGCACAAACTAGCCTAAGAGGAGGGAGCGTGGCTACGATTCTGCAGGTTGTGTGGCTACCGAGGAACAAGGCCCTAAACATTAGTTTTTGTAGTATGACACTGTGTATGAACTTTGGCGACGGTAAACTCGTCGGGAATAGCATATTGGCAGCTATTGAGGAATTAAGACTTTATTTCAAAAATTTGAGCTCGTCCCGACCGACAATCACATAGAGTATCGAATTTCTTAGAACCGATTCTTTCCAGCAATTGCGAATCCGTGCCAGTGATTGGCATCGGAAGAAAACACCAACTTTTCAGACATTGTTCAACTCTCAATCTTTACTGATAGAGAATTCGAGGTGATGATGAGAGAACGCCAGGGGACATGGTCTTCGAGAAGTCGTTACTTCTGTGACAAGAATGGTTTTACCGCGAAAGAAATTTTGCGGCTTAACTATTGATGTTGCTCGTGGCATAGCTGGTCAGAAAGATGGAAGAATGTCTGCATTCATGAAGTCAAGCAGGAGATCACCTAGCCCTTCTACTTGTCCTTATAGCCTTGACAGCTTGAGGGATTCGGAAGGAATTAGATCTCAGAGCTGACGAAATTTGGACTTTAAATATAGGTAATCTTCCATAAAACATTGGAAACCTAGTCCAATTGCGGTTCATATAAGGGAAGTACGACTTACAGAAAGAGAGAGGGGACAATCAAAAACTTGCAAGCGCAGAAGGAAGTGTTCGGAATCTCATGCAAGTGACATGAGTCCGCAGTTTTCAACTACTCCCTTTCCCACTCCGGCTTCCTCTCATATAAACCATATCGGTGCTTGCGACTGCCTTCGGTTTTAATTTGAATGTGATAATCGAACAATAAACGTCCGCCTCTTTCTGCCTCCATGGGGTAATTCTCCCTTCTGGGGAGGGAAGGAAAATTTCTTCTTTGCAATCATTTTCGGTATTAACAGAAAGAAAAATGCTTTCTCGAGTTCGCAAGTTGTTGAAGTTTTACAAAATAATGTCAATTTTTACAATGAAGGAACGGAACTCTTCTTTCGTCTTTCTTACTTGAGCAGTCGCTACTGGCCAGAAAAAATGTTGAAAGGTTGGTCAAATCATGGGATCCCAGTTGAATGAAGGCCAATTTTTTTCTTTGAAAGTTATGTGGCCAAATAGGATGGAGGCAATTTGGTAATAGTAGAAAGTTGAGTATTTCAGGTGACTGGGGTGCTTTAACCTCTTTGATCCCACCTCCTCTCTCCGCAGCTACTCTGCTGCTTGGGAATTAACACGAGATTTTTAATAAAACTGAAACTTGGAGCTAGACGCAGGAGATAAGAAATTCATCTTCTTCTATAACGATGAATAATTGATCTCTTTCCCTTCTTAATTCATTTTGAGGCTACCATTTAAAAACTTACCCGTCAAACTGATTTTACGCATTGAACCTCGAGTTTCCCTACTGAGGAATAGTACTTGTAAAGTTTTACTGAGTGTCGGCTCATAATAGATAGAGATGACATTTTTATGATTCTTACACTTTCGATTAGTCTTAGCTTGACCTTATCTTGTACCTGCGTCCGATGCAGAACTCTCAAATATACGAATAATTATCTAGGTCGATTTACATTTGAATGGGCTAGGTTTTATTTTTATTGGATTCTGTTATTCCAGAATTCCAGAAACACGTGTTCAGACATAGAGCACTCATGGAAGCCAATTCTGTATTGGGTTCCAATTCTTCTATATCCTATTGCTTTAACACCTTTTAAAATACATACCTACATTGCGTATTCTGCATAAATTACTGCTATTTTATGCTTTTTCGAAGAAACAGATTTTTTTCCAAAAAAAAAAAAGAAGACGAGAAGGTGTACTTCCCTACCTTAGGAAGCTAATCGACAATTGATTTTTCGTGATGTTTAAATACGAGTGTACACCATTCACGCATTCGGTCCGGTTGTTACCAACCGAAGAAGCTCTAATGCGAACGTGTGAATCTGACCCCACAAGCACAAAATAAACATAACAAAGCGTTGACCAGCCACTACTATAAATCAACATCCTTCAATTCAGAGATGCCACGGTCTCAAGTTTTCGGTCTACAACAAACTTGAGTGAAAACTCACGCGAACGAATTGAGAGAAGAAAGGAAAAATACCTCTTCACGTCTCTTTTTTTTTTTTTTTTTTTCATTCTGACAGCTTCGAAAAGATGATCTCGAAAATATTGTTACGAATGATTCATTTTCACCAAATCATCATCAACATTTTTTTCTTCATCCCTCTCCAGCCTTCACCGGGTTTCTTTCATCATCTAATTAAATCGTATTGTTCGGTAAATAAAGATGAATAATGGTTTCGGTAATGTAATAAGGAGTAGAAAAAAAAAAAAAGACCGAAAAATAGTAACAAATACTAGCCGATGTCAGTCTACTGAAGATGAGCGTTGAGCTTACTGTGCTGGTCCACACTCGGGCTCCTCAACTTATAAGCATAATAATTAGTTGAAGGTTTCGAAGAATTTTAGGCAGATCTACGGACCTCGTATTATCTTATTTCCAAATTATAGAAACGGTTGACAAGGAGTCCGCTAATGACGCGTTAAAGTCCGCATGGCGTAACGTCCAAGTAAAATTACGACCACGAAGAATGAAACCGTTTTCGAGTTAATTAACTGTACGAGAAAAGCTTTGCTCATTTGAAAGATATGGGGTCCGGTATTCGTGTGTACCACTATTTCATTAGGAAACTGTCTGGAGATAAGCGCAAACCCGAGAATTATGATATGAAGGGAAGAAAAATTAACGCCTTTTTTTCTTCCGCCTCTTCTCAGGTGCAAGCTCGCAGAAACGACCTGAAAAAAACCTCACATGAACATGTGTGTTTATGGTCGTGTCGGCTTACATACCGCGTTTGCTGGCGTATAATTTTTCAATTTACAAGCAAGCCGGGCACTATTCTTGCCGGCAATTAAAATTACGTTATAAAGGACTGTCGTTTGTGTATACTCGAGTTTTTTCGAAATAATCGACGACTTAATGTTGTCGAATGTTTGTTCAATCGGATGGAAAGGGCTGATGGCGAGGCGCCTCTCCTTGTGTATACGAACATGACCTCATTATTAATTGTTGGTTGACAGAGATGTTCCGTATACTAATAAAAGCTCGAGTCATTCGCGTTGGTCAACTAATGATTCGGAATTCGAATAAGCTAATTCATCAATGCGTCGGCTTCTGCGTTTTTATTCACAATTGAAACGGAAAATTTAATAGCTAGCCAACCATACGCAGGTCAGGAAACAAGCGAGCGAAACGAAAAAACACACACTCCACACCCCTTACGGACACGATGAAGTTCGCTTACAGTAAGTTCTAAGTACGGGAGTTGGTAATGACCATTTTCTAAGTCATTAGTTCATCACATTAATCCATTCGTTGCGAGGCTGCCGCGATGATGAATGATTCGTTTACTGCATTCGATACTCCTTTTGTAACAGCTCCGAAATGAACATTATCGTTGTCTGGACACATTGTACGCAATCATAATTTCATCTTCGGCCCGTCTCTGATGCTGGGCATCGTTATTGATCCAAATCGCATAGTGAACCATCGAGAGATTCGTTCTTGATAGGTATACCAACGAATCGAGCTACTTGCGGAGATCGGAGCCCGCGAGTATGATGGTACGGGTCTTTTATTACACAAATATAATTATCGCTTTATAAGTTGACCGTTCTTGTGTGGACCAACATCTTCGAAAGCGTTACTAACGTGATTCTTATTGCACGTTCTCTTCCATACAATTGCTGGTACGTCTTCTTTTTTTGTGTGTGTGTATGTGTCTATATACGCGTTAGCCGTAGGACCCCTCACCGATTTCCACAAATCTTTACTCGGTGACGCGAAATACTGAAGGACTGGAAAAACGACCGCGAGTATTATAAAAATAGAATACAACTCTTGAGAAAATTACTCATTAATCAAGGTGCGAGCGTGAGTCCGACAAAGATTCGTATTTTAGGATATTATAATATTGATATTGTTTATTTTTCAATCAAGAACGTATACACCGAACACGTTAATAATTTTGAAGACAAATAGTTGGTTAATTAATAATTTGCTTCGAAAATATACTTACATTAATTCTTCGTTGACAATGAACGATACGACATACCGTAGGGCCTCTTTTTGTAAAGCCAGGTACAGGCGCGCATATCAAGGCGGTATACAGGCGTCGCGTCGCAGATACTTAAGACTGCTCGATGTGAAAGACCTGTTGGCTCTCAAGAAGTGAAACATAGAAACACCTAGTGTCTTAAGGACAATCCCATTAATAACAATACACCCGTGGCGAAGAGAATAAGTAACGACTAAACGGAGGAAAAGGACTAGGCAAGCTTGAGCGGAGTGTACAAACTCAGTTGCGAACAGTGCAACGTCATCTATATTGGTGACACTGAAGTACCCATGGCTCTGGTTCGACAGCAAGCTTAGCTTCCGCCATCATTTTGAGAAAGCGGCGGAGAAAGCTTCCAGGGTGTTGTTGACGCGTTTGTCCCACCTAATGTCGAACCAAGGAGGACCGGAAGAAGCTATAAGAAGACTTAATTTGAGCGTAGCAATGTGAGTCCTCCTTTGTCGAGCTCCAGTGTGGGCCGACTCCACAAAGATTGAGTACAGAAGAAGAGAAATGGAAAGAATCCGACGAAGTACCTACTGCACTGTGTCGATGGGCGCTTTTTGCGTATGGGCACTGACTCCGCCAACTGCTCTGCTGGCAGAAGAGTGAGAAGTGGTGTTCAAGGAAGAGAAGAAGACAGAACCCACTGACAAGTATTGCGGGTCATGTAGGAGGCCAGGCGCTCTTTGCTTGCGGAGTGAAAAAAACGACCCGCCCAGACAGGAAAGGGCATGTGGACCCGCGTGCCAATACGTGATCTTGACAAGTGAATGGATCGAGATCATGACCAGCTGAATTTTCAACTCACTTAAATAATGAGTGGCCATGGGTGTTTTAACAAGTAGGAAACTTGAGCAATAATAGTCGTGTTTACACTGTGATCAGGGGCGCGATGATGGACCACAGCCCAACTTCTGTGAGTGTAAGGCGTGGAGATGTGAGCAAATGGTCTCTTCTTGAAGAGCTCACCTCAAGTAATCTTGTTGTATACATTCTCCGAACAACGCAAGCATAGACCACGTATTCACATTTTCCGCTAAGGTAATGAAGAAGAAAAGATTCACGTTATGGCCTCTCACATCTGCGTGTACCATCCCCCATGCTGCTGCTGCTGCTGCTACCACTAACACCAGGACCTCAGTCAGGAGGGAGCGCCAACAAAAGAAAGGGCAAACAAAAAATTAGATGCCATTGCAAGACCGCAACGGAAATTTTTTCAAGTCCCCCTCCTATCATATATAGCTTGAGAGTCAAAATCTCTCTAAGTCCCCTACCTCTCCGTGACGTCATCAACCTCGTGATGTCATCAACTTCAGGCCGCTCGCGGACGAAAATTTCCAGAAAGTACCCCCAAGAAAAAGGGTAGTGGGTTCCCCGCGAAAAAAAAACAAAAGATGAAGAAACTCCCGCATGAGAAGCCAAATTCGCGAAGCACTACTGGTGAGCTCCTAGTGAGCTCCCAATGGTGACTGAAAGCTCTGCTAGAGGCGTAGATACGCATGCATCTATGGTACAGGACTACCTAAATTCAAGGTTAAGGGCTGAGCGTTCCATAGACCACTGTATTGGCCTCATTGACTGGCATTGCACAGCGCGCAGACTTCGAGGAGAAAATGGAGCCAGATTACTCTCAATTCGAGCTCTCCGGATTACCGACGCAATTCTCATGAGGGTGGAGACCGGTGCTAAAGGTGCGGTTTGTTGGGGACCACTTTGGGCGTGTAGGCTTGCTCATACATCCTCGTCTCAAAGGCAATTAGTAAATTGACGGTGCCCCAATTCATGGTCTAGTATACGAGATATTGGCTCACGAGCTCACATTCTTAGCTCAGTATAAGTCTAGTATATTTTCTCCGCTAGTATAAGGGTGATATAGTCTAGTATACTTATGCTAACCCTGGGAAAATCGGACTTGCACCCACGGATGACTGGATCAGGTCAAGGGTTCCTTGAAATAGTCTAGCCTAGTTTGGACCTAGTACGAGCATAATACTGTATTAGAACAGGGCTAGTATAGTCTAGTGTACGCTGGTCTCGAGGAACTCGAACTTGGACTCGCGGATTTCTGGATGAGGTAGAGGGTCCCATCAGAGGGGGGGGGAGCTTAGTATGGTTGAGTATATTGTATTGTAGGCTATGCCCAGTATAGCCTGGTAGGCCCAGTTGGCAGCTACTGCAGCTTATTATACTGTATGATAGGACTGCGGGGAACTCGAACTCGGAATCACAGGCTTCAGGATCGGGTCGAGGATTTGAGTATTCCAAGTCTATCAGTGGGGGGGGGGGGAAGAGTTGGACTCAAATATCTCCAATAGGAGGGTGGGGTGCCAGTAAAGACATTGGAAATGTCATAAGAATAAAAAACTCGCAGCTCATGGAGTCTTTTTCATCAACTATATTGATCGAGGCAAGGTGGAGCTCTGTTTGATGGAGTGATATTTGATTTGATCGAAATCGAGTCATCCTCCCGCTAGCATTTTTCGAAGTTCCCTCCTCCTATGTACGGTAAATTGGGGAGAGTCCACATCACTATGAATGTGTGAATCTCAAAAATCCGTATTTTTATACTCTTCCTCATTCGCATAGGTAACTCATCAATGGTTCCCATTCGATAGCTCTCGACGGATAGGTTTGGAAGTACTGAGAGAACGAGCTGTGGATAGTCATCGGATACGCTGATTTAATTAACTATCGCAATAAACTGAAAAAACCCCACCATACTATTCAAACCAACTCACTCGAAGATTGATAATCTTCCTAAAACTGGCGTTATCGTGTCATTTTACGATTGATTTTACGCAGCAGCCAATAAAAATTTCATTTCCACAATATTTTTTCTTTTTTCTGTTTTATAGTTTGAAGACCTTCGGAGAATGCATAAAATTTTTTTTTGATTTTTATACTGTTAACTTCATCCGCGGTTTCGCAAGAATTTCGTATCTCCTTTTCCCGCAGATTTCGGATCTGGGAAGGTTTTTGTCCCAAAATTCGATATCACCTATTTCAAAAGCAATTCGAAGCATGAGAAAATTATTTCGAACCGAGATACAGACAGCGGTAATAAAGGTCTCTAAAGTCAAGGCAAATGTGAAAGCATGATCACACGATTTCCGAAAGAGCAGAAGAGTTACCGGTAGTTGTTGACACAGTCTCAAATTTATTACGCCTTCGTACATGTACGCTGGCGTTAATGAATGAACGAATATAATCGAAGATATGTACCGTGAATAGTTTGAGATACGTACAGTCAGAAATGAACTTAAGATGGTCTGTAATCCAATTTTCTCACACAGATAGAACACGCATAACATTCCTTCATCTTTCGTGTTTTCTTTTTTTTTTTTTTTTGTTAAAGGAAATACGATCAATGTAAAACGTTTTTCGAGCTTTGAATCACGATTATACCCAACTAACGTTGGATATAAACCGAAAGAAGAAGAAAAAAAAATCCGAAAGTCATAAAAATTCGGGAATTATTTTAATTAAACGAAATTCGTTTTTCGATCCGATCAGAAGACTTCTCATGGTTATCGACGATAAGATTACATACTTTAGTCATCGACACTTTGGACATGCAAGAACGAGAGAAATAGAAAATGAATAAGAGCAATGAGATCGGTTTTTGATAGAAAAAGAAAAAAAAAAAAAAAACATTTCTAACAATTCTTGTTTTTACCGCTCACCGTCTACATTTATTCAGACGAGCTTAGAGATATACGGAAAATCTAGCATGTATCTCGTATTAATTTTAATAATAAACGAGTTAAACGCGATTTCAGATCTGTTCGGTTTTTTATTTTCCTTCCTAATACCTACGGTCACTCGGAAGCACGGAAGAGCAAGAAAGTATTTTTCGAACTCGGATACTCCGTAGGATTTTAATCTGGAATTGTCACGTACATATTTTACGTATTAACATCGGTTCTTTATAAGAAGTTTCAAAGCTATTTGAATTTTTATACTGTAGGCTTACGCATCGGGACCAAATGATGGATCTTTTTATATGAGACTCGAGATAATTTATTGGAGGGTGGCGGGGGGGCGGGGGGGGGAGTGAACGTAGAGCTGCGATACAGGATGACAACAATAATCGTTCGGAAATGTAATCTACAATGCGATTTTTTTGAATTATAGTCTTGATATTGACTGATCTGCTACTTATGAATTTTATTAATTTTTTTCGCCTCTAGACTTCAAAATTATCTTGTCTACCTGACCAATGAAATTAAAAAAGTTTTCTTCCATCTAGAGGAAGACGAAGTAAGATAGGAAAAGCCCAAGTACTTATCTTCTTGAGCATACCCCGTACGTGTCTCGGTATCCAACCATTTATGGGTTAGCCTCATCAAATAGTCACGGGTTTTAGGGAGGTAGGAACCAATGCGAAACAGCAATGTGTCATAGACCACCTCACAGGCACTCCGAAAAAAAATTAGATGCCATTGCAGGACTTCAATGGCGTCCCGAGTCCCCTGCCCCCCTCCTATCCTATATAGCTCGAAGGAAGGAATTTTTCTTAGTCCCCTTCCTATCATATATGGCTAGAGGGTCGAAATTTGTTGCAATTTCAAGGAAGCCGTCGTCTTTCCAAGTCCCTCTTCTATCATAGCTCGGAGGTAGGAATTTTTCCAAGTCCCCTTCCTATCATATATGACTAGAGGGTCGAAATTTTTCTATGTCTTCCTCCCCCCTCCGTGACGTCATTAACCTCGCTTGCGCTCGCGGACGAAAAATTCCTGGAAAAACCCCCAACAAAAGGGATAGTGGGTTCCTCGCTAAAATTCAATATACGAGGGAGCGCAAGTAACTCTTTCATAAAACTTTATAATCTTGGAAATTATTTTGGCTGTATAGAAGCCTGATCAATGAGATTGAAGAAGTTCTCTTTCGCAGAGGAAGACGAAGTAGGATACATTACGAATCAATGACGAAGAATAAGTAAAAACTGTTCTCGTGTAGCCAAATAAATGAAGATAATTTTCAATGTCCTTTTATAGTTGCTCGATTCAGCTACCAGTCAAGACAAAAATAATTTTCGCTAGCGAATGAAGGTACGATAAAGACATCGACCAGCTTCAACTTCTTTGTGACATCATCAACATCAGTGGCGTCATTTGTTCGTGACGTCATTCTTGGTTTGGTATAATAGGCTATATATTCTGGATCAAGTCAAAAAGTATTCCTCGCAAATTTTCTGCGGGCGGGGAGAGGGGCGATTCCGGTAAAGATATTAAAAAACTTGCAGCCTACTTCGTTTGCTGCTCGGGATTGCCTTCATCGACTGTGTTAATCGAGTCAAACAATGAATCTGTTTTATGGGTACTTTTCTAAATAAAATTGAACTTTGTTCCCCACCACCTTGGAAGTTTGAGCTCGAAATTCCGAGTTCCCTCCTGTCAGATACAGCTTGATATTAGAATTTTTTCAAGTCCTCTTCCTGTGACCTTTATCTTCGAGGTCGAAATTTTTACAAGCCCCACGTTTCTACCGGAGGGCGCCCGTCGTTTTGACATGATTGTCTCATGTCTTTACTGAGCCTCTACTTCTAATTTTGAATTCTGCGAGTTCTCCCCCTCTGCGAGTGCACTTCCTACTTCGGGGGCTTGGTAAAATGTCGACCATTAGCCTTCATTATACTAGGCTTATACCCAAGCTTATAGCAACTAGACTGATATACAGTAATCTGCTCGTCCCTCGAAAGCTAGTTAGTTTCATATACCATATACGCGACTTATACTAGACTGAGATTGAGAGACATACATTATGATAGACATGAAAAATGATTTTTATTTATTTGGCTATGCCAGAACATTGACTTTTTCTTCAGTTTACACCCCCCTCCCCCCCATAAAACAGGTTCACTGTTAAAAGGGGAAACCCAGTCCCAAACTTGCGAATCTTCGATAGCGGATAAAAACACAGTGCGCAGTCTAGACGTCAACCAGTTTAAACCCCCATGTGACGTCATCATCATTTCTTGAATCTGTTTGTGACGTCATCAACATTCCTCTCTTTCTCTTTTGAACAGCATATTTCTGGATCAAGTTGCGAATGTACTGCATTGTAGATCTAGTAGCCTAGCATGGGGGGGGGGGCAACTTGGCATCGGGGATTTCTATTAGTGGTCTAGTTTAAAGCTAGGACAGCCCAATATGCTATGTCTTCCGACAGGTGAACTCAAACTCGGACTCGCAGATTTCCGGATCAAGTCGCGGGGACGAAGCCTAGTAATCTAGTACATCACTGCTAGGCCTACTATAGTCTAGTAGTGATGTCACCTAGCATAAGCCTCGTTTAAGGCTAGTATAACTTGATATAGGTACTATTATTATGCTAATCTGGGAAACTTGAACTCAGCCTAAAATTATTATAGCATAGTATAAACCTAGTATAGGGCATGGTAGATAATCAATATCGTTCAAGTTTGCATACCTTGCTAAGCCATAATAGGTCTAGTGCTAGGCTTAATTTCAATTTAGTATAATCCAACATACTAAGACTGAAAGACGAACTCGGCCTCGCAGATTTCTGGGTTGGCAGTCGAAGGTTTGAGAATCCAAGTCCATCAACGGGTGGGGGGTGGAGCAACTCGGCTCGCGGATTTTCCATTCGTGAAATGTGGTGGGGGGCATAAAGACATTGAGGGACGAATATTTTACGTGGCGTGACTGTAGTAGTTTTCCTCTGTCTAGTTTTCTTCTAGATACAATGTTTCAAGACGACTGAGAGGAGATTTGCTCACTTTCAAAACAAGATAACGTTAATGAAATCATGTCTTATAGAGATAGATAGTTATTCTATCGAAGTCCGATTGACATTAGGACAAACATCTTCTTTTTCTAGTGTTGACTGTTTGTTATAACCTTTTTCATCCTCAATCAATTTCCTTTAGTTGACACATTCTTCCTCCGTCTTATTTGATCATGATGCTAAAACATCTGTTTTTCTTAATAGTTTTCGCGACGGTCGGTATGAAAGATTGACAAAAATAAGCTCTGTCACTTTTACATCAAGTGGATCTCCCAAATATTGAAGAATCGCCACCCATTTCTTACCGCGAAAGACAATCTCCAATATCGGATTACGTTTACTCTATGTTGAAGACTTATAGATCCACCTGTCTAGGACAAGTGTGTGGATTATGAAGTTTATTCGTCGCTGTCCCCGTCCTCTTTATCGTACACGTTGGGTTCTCCTATCTCGGTCTTTGTCATTCCATCAATGTATCGGTATCGCGACGAGAGATGAAAAGTAATTGTATTTGTTTATGGGTGTATCGAAGTGGTGGTCTAATCTGTTTTTCACGCGGCTCTCGATATGCTCTTCTGGATGTTTATTTTTCGTGAAGTCATTATTCGATACGGAAAAGAAAAAAAAAAAAATCATATTGAAGCCAAAAAAAAAAAGAATGAAAAAAATGTGTGAGGCGAATGAAAAGTGCTGGAGGAGAAGAAGAAAGGAGCTATTTCAAATAGCGATACAGGGTCGTTCTCGCTGTATTATTCATCTTTAAACTATCGTCAGATTATAATAACGATGCACGAAATTCGATTATCTTAAGTTTTTGTACGCTGCATAGGTTGGCTGCGTCATGTTGCGCGTGCGCTACAGTTAACGGTTATCGTTCTTTGTATTCTCTGTATGTGTAATAATAAAAATTCAATTATGTTCCTGGCTGCCTTTATTTTCTTCATTATTTTACTGTATTACTATAAGCCTTCGAGGTGCCCGAACGCGCAAATGAGACTGTGTTCGCGCGGGCTTCTGTTCTGCCTGAAATAATTTCGCGGCTACGAAACAATTAAAGTTCAGTAAGTCGACGATCTCGAGCTCCCGCGAGATACGTGGACCCGTCGCCCCGAGATGCTGAATTTTATCCTGTGGAGTCAGTTTTCGAGAACGTGCTCGAGGTGAGTCAAGTCGAGCGTAGAGAGAATACAAAAAAATTGAAAATAATTTACGTTACGATGGAATGCGTGATTAAAATATAGACGAATCGAGGAAAAGGGAGCCGCAGTTCGTACTTTTTTATCACGTTCGGTGTAAACTGAAATAACAGCACGTGTTATCATCGTTGACATTTGTTTGCGCGGACACGGTCACGTGTACTACCGCACAAGTATCCGAAATTCATTTGTCATCTTTCAAAGGTCCAGGCCAACCTTGCTCGTTTCCTAGGTACATAAGATTTCTTTTTTTTTTTTGGTAGGCACAAGCTGTAACTGGAACGTACACACAAGTCGATGGAAATCGATGGGATTTCGTATCGGGTGCCGCTCAGCTCGCTGTAAATGAGAAACTCGTGTTCTTCGTTCGAATTAATAATCCATTCGATTAATGAATCGCGTACGTATGGGTGTGTGTGAGCGGACGACCGCGTATCGAGAACGCCGCTTGCCGAACTACGCGAACGATTCAATTATAGTCAGTCGCTCTAACTGGAAATTCTAATCGAAAAAAAAGTTCCGATAGTATCTCTTTAGGCTACCCTCGATACGAGAATCCAACCGGTTACCGCGTACGAGGTAGATTTCCGGCAACGCGAACCGATTACTTTGCCGTCATTTAATGTAAATTCACTACTGTTGGAGGAAAGGCGAAGGGGTAAAAAAAAAACATAGAAAAATACGAACGTCAGAAACGGAGCGAGAAAAATACTATACATTTAATCGAATGTGCCTGTATAATGCGATCATTTTCTCTGTGTACGAAATTAAACATCAATCCCAATGATATACCTATCGATCAGATAATAATACACTCTCGTCTTGAAAATAAAAAGGTGTGTGTTTGTGTGTACCGTATATTGTAGCCACGAATGAATTTCGATTTAATTTGACTTCTATTCGATTGCGCAGCGTGGAAATGATGCCAGCGTATCGCGAGCGATGCGGGAGCTGCGTGTATAATTTTAAATTGATGAAAGGTTATACCTTTTTGGATGCGAAAAAGGCTAGATGGGTGTGCGTTAGATCGCGTATTAAAACTTTTAAGTATACATTCTTTTAATGTGGTCCACAAGATGGGTGAACTGATGATGAAGAAAGATAAATACGGAGTCTCTGTTTTTTTATTATTATTATTTTCAGTTTTATTCTCGTTGCGGCCACCGAGAATTTTCATGTGTTTCCATATTTTGTTCGAGTAAACTGCGTAGGATTGGGAAGAGTTTTCGCATAATTCAATTCATTATGGACCCCTAGTCAAAGTGAATTCGTGGGGGGAGCCTACATGAATTTTCTGAGGGCTGATCTCTCCGCACTTCCTTTTTTCCTTATGGGATCGCCACTGTCATCGATATTGGCGGATATATTCGTAAATGACATGTGAAGGTCTGGTTCAGAAACGAATACATGAGACGAGACATTATCCCCAAATACGCGATTATCAGGCAAGCAAAACGCCCTAAGGCCCAATGTGCAAGCCTAAAGATTGAGAGTCAAGAACGAAATAAACAAACATGTATCCCTGTTCGACCCTTAGTAGACAGAAAAAAAATGTTCTGGCGAAGCCAAATAAATAAAGACCATTTTTAATGTCCCAGTTCGTGACGTCATCAGCTTGAATTTGCCTGTGATGTCATGAAGCTTGTTGGCGTCAACATCGGTGACGTCTTCAACATTCCTCTCTCCTGACAGAAGTTTATCATAGTCTAGCATTAGTATAGCCTAGCACATAGATATAGGCTCGGTATAGGGCTAATATAGTCTAGTATACTGCATGCTAGGCCTAATTTAAAGTTGATATAATGCGATTAAGGCTAGTTTAAGCCTCGTTCTAGGATAGGAAAACTCGAACTCGGGACTCGCAGATTCCTAATAGTGAGTTGAGGGGTGGTCTCGGGTCTCAAAACTCGGATCCACAGATTTTCAATTGAAGTTTGGGGTGCCGGTAAAGTCATTAATAAAAATATCAAAATACTCAGTAAATTCTATCCTTGCCTAAGTCCTTGCCAAAATCTCACAATTTTTCTAAACCCGAGCACCTAATTTTACGTCCCATGCCATGTTATATGTTTAGCCAGCCTTTCCATTAAGTGGATTCAAGTTCTCTTTAAGGTCAATAGATGGGGATGTCTTCCCATGGCTCTCTCTCTGCATCTGTCTGACTCAGAGGATCGTATCTATTGCACTTTTAGCTGAGATGAAGATGGGTCAAAATATCATTTAAATGCGAACAGATCCGATCATTTGGGAGGCTGGGAATTCACCTCGAACACCATTTACAGCCCACTTCTATATCCTCTGCCTTTCGAAGGTGAACGATTTCTTAATTTTCAGCTAGGCCTATTTCTCTCGCAAAGTTTTCCTATACTTCTCTTCGCTAAAACTTCGTACAAAATATTTCTGTCCCCAGTTTAATCCTCTCGTCTACCTTTCTGAACTGTCGGACTTGATTCGTCAATGAATGGGCGTAGATCAAATAAATAATTACGAACATATGGACACTGTCAATTACTTGTGAACCAGTCTCTCATCATGGAGAAATCAATTCAAATAAGACCATTCGAATTCCAATAAAAATTGATACTTCATATAATTTGAAACTTTTCTCTAACACTTCTTGTTGGGCTCGGTCTCTTGACATTCGCTGGTTAATTTCTGCCGCACTCTGACCCCTTTCCATCTTCGATGATATTCAAATTTCGTTTGTTACTCGTCAAATATTCACGTGTTCACTCGTAACACGACAATTAGCCGGACGTAAAGGTAAAGACGTAACGCGGCGTTAAGACCGTAAATCCCGCCGTGTCTTTTTTTTGAAACTGTGTAAAGTCACATCTGGGACGATTTAATTAATATAGATGTCACATAACTCTTTTCAATTCGTTAACGCACCCTAATGTTGAAAAACTCTTCTTAAGTGTCAATAGTAAGGAGGTGGTCTTATTGGTCTCGTGTTTTCTTTTCTTTTTATATACCAAACAAAATCTGTTCGAAATCCCAGTACCTAAACTGTCACTTCAACGCACTCTAATATCGCGCCTTGCATTCAATCCTTTATCCTTTTCAAACGCGATACACGTTCCAAAAACGCGGTTATCGAAGGAAGTATACGAGTTATGGGTAGTTTTATTTCTTTGAATCTTATCTCCAGAACTAAATAGCGTGCCTTCAATTCCCTGAGTAATGTACTATTACGTCTAACACGTGTATTTTCGATATCAATTCTATAGAATCACAAGGGAACGCTGACATTTTTCTAAATTATCAAGTTCTTTTATCTCGGAGTCGAGATTTGTGCTTTATTCATCGTAATTAATTATGAACACATTGAATGTACGATTATCAAAATTCTCAGACTTGCGTTACTGATTAGCTTTCAGCAGTATCTTGAGATGGGAATTCAGCACTAAATGTACCTTATTCATCGATATCGAAAAGTGGATAGGGCGTGAGACTTGAAATCAGGGACACGTAAACTATTTCTTCCTAGTTGTGAAGGTCCAAACTCTTGGATCTTGTTTGCTTCCTCTAGACTTTGAAAACCTTTTTGAAATATTCCACCTACGCAAGTACTTCCTTGAAATGATTCGCAAATTCCAAGGCCTGGCCGAATCTTTGATGAAAAAGTATGTTTGGGAAAGACACTCTGGTCACCTTTCCTCTAATAAACTCGATCTATTTCGCTGTCCGCCATCAGTCTAAAGATATAAATACTATCTCGATTTCTTTCCTCTTCTCTTCTTTGTTCTTCAGGGAAGAGATTGCTCGATAACAGTAGTTCTGATTCCCCACTTACTCACGGCTCGGGTAGTGGTAGGAGTCATTATTGTTGATATTCTCATATCGTCGTTGGATCGGAAAAAACCTCCTATGTGGCGAAAATAAAATTTTACAGGAGAAGCAAAAACCTGATTATTTTGTGAAAAGAAGGCGAAAATACTTTGGAAACGTCTCATTAAATGTGGAAAAGCTTCTTTGATACAATGCAGTAGTAACAAAAAATTTTCAAAATTCTCGAAAATACGGCGGTATTGGGCGATAAATGCACATAGGAGGAATATTGCACAATCATAAGAGGTTTGCTCTGCACATAGGAGGTATTCAAAACCGCTCCTACCGGCGTAATTTTGGACTTAGCACATAGGGAATTTTTCCAGTCGATGCGCTTTGAAATTCCGCGTCCAACCATATAAAAAAGTGCATTTCTCAAAAAATGGCACATAGGAGGTTTTTTCCGATCCAACGACGATATGCTGAAGACACCCTCGTATTGGGTATGATGAAAGGGGAAAAATCTTGAGTTTCGATTCTACTTTATTGTTTAGAAGAGTACTTTTGGGTCTTACCCCATCATCAGTTGTGTCGCTACTTTCAATTCTTATAGTCTAAGAGTCTGATCTGATTGGCTGCAACAATTCTGCGTTGTGATCGGTCCGTACACCTATGTGCTACGTTTCGATTGGCTATCAAGTTGGCAGTGCTGCTGCCATTCTATTGATCGATTCTGTTCTTTCTCTATCTCGCCCAAACCCCAGGTTGAATTGGTTCTACGAAAATTTATCGCATGAAAATATAAAGCAGAAAATGTATCGCAGACGAAAATTAATCGCAGACGTAAATTGATAGCACATTTATCGCACAGAAAAAAATTCAGCATAAGTAACTCGGAAAAAAAAAATCACGGTTTAAAAATGATTGAAAGTTCATGGTGTACAAAAACGGCAGAAATACGATTCCCCAATAAAGTAGCCGGTAAAAAATACTCATATCAACGAGTAAATACTAAAACATAATAATGAGGAATTCAATGTAAGGGGGAGAAATGAGGGAGTATCTTAAAAGTAAGAACATTGGAGGAAATTCAGGGGAGGGGGTTAAAATAAAATTAATTAATTTAAGTAAATAAAGCTGTCTAGAATAATTATGTCATGACGTGAATTTAATATTATGGGCTATGCCTCTTAAATACACTAGTAGGGGTGTTTCCTCAGGACTTCTTCGTCCTCATCAGTATTACCATTATCAATGTCGTTTGTCATATCAACGTATCGCGCAACCAACCCCTTCAGTCTCCTAGCGCTGTCCAAATATTTCATTTTTTTCGGAAGAGGATTCCCCGCAATAACTTGTTCAGTAACCACCTCAATTATATTCTGTTCGCGATGAAGTGCTTCGAGGAACGTAAAAATATTGGGGTGGACTCGATCAAGGGTGGCCTCAAAGCCCGTATGCCAACCCTCCACACTGTTGTTTGTTTTCGGCATCGATTTCAGCGCACGCTCGTAGCAGTTCCACATTTCCAAAGGGAACTTCGGACGCCGTCGTCCCCTTCGGTGAGGCCTGCCTATCCACATATCCTCGAAATAAAGGAGAGCATCCTCGGCCTGTGCAGGGGTTATTCCGGCATCCCGACGCTTAGAGCGCTATCAAGATTACTGGAGACGCCGACCTCGAACGATTGAGTATTGAGTGGTAAAATTTTAGTGCGATTAATTTTCTGTACTATAAATTTTCATGGGATCAATTTTCGTCTGCGATACATTTTCTGCTATAAGTTTTCGTGCGATAAATTTTCGGGACATCGGTTGAATTATCTTCTACTGTCAAATTTTTTTACATTATGGATGCGGATAGAAGTGGAAATATGACAAAAAATATCCTGGAACGAGCGGGAATCGAACCCTAAGGCTGCCTTTTCTGGTTTGCATTCTCTAACTGTTTCCAGCATTTTCTTCTCTTCCCGCGGTTATGCGACTTCAAATATTACTTGACCGTTGAGCTGTTCTTTATTGCAGTGTTTTTCAAACAGAGCCCTGCCATCTTTTTTTTTCCATGTTTCTTGCTCCGTTTTCCCGATGTTAAACTTCCTCCCAGTCTCACCTGTGTAGACACCTTCTCACTCTTCGCAACAAATCATTTACGATCCACTCAAGCTTACCTTGTTCTTTTCCTCCATCTGGTCATTGCTCACCCGCTTCGCCAAGGGTGGGTTCTTATGAATACCTACCCACATTAACATCATAACCGCTAAACGCCCTGTTCACCTTGTTCGTGTACTTTTATTTTATATATATGGTACCGATCCGGAGTACTTTTTCACTGTGCTGTCCTGGGTTCCTTCTTTGCTTCCATTTTCCCTAAGTTCTTCCTCGCTTACACCTGTAGAGTGGCTTGCTGCGATCTACTTCGTAATCTCGATTTCTTTCCTCTTCTCTTCTTTGTTCTTCAGGAAAGAGATTGCTCGATAGCAGTAGACCTGATTCCCCGCTTACTCGCGGCTGGGGTAGTGGTAGGAGTTATCATCGTTGATATTCTCATATACTGAAGACACCCTCCAGTGGAGAAGCCAATAAATGCATACATAAAATTTTGCGACCTGTATTAACCTGCAATGATGAATTCGCATTTGTCTAATCATAACATGAATTTAGGAATGTGAGTATAAGAGCTGAAAATCTTCGTACAATCCAAGATGAAATTAAGAAATTTTGAAGAATTATGGCTTTAAATGCTGTACAGGAAAGTATCTTCCACCAGTAGAATCGTCGATGTAGGTCTTTATTTTACTGAGTAACAATTTCGATTGATTATGGAAAAAAGCGGGTATATTGCAAACCTCGGAACGCCATTTTACCCTCATTGTCTTCGGTAGAATCGACTAGACTGTTTCAGTTTTTGCAATCTTCTTAGTAAACGGCGACGCCAGCAAATATGTAACAAGTGTTGTTCGATCACGCGTCTAGTTGTCCGAAATACCCATAGTGAATTTTAAAGGCGATCATCAGCCTTTTGGATCCGCATTTCGTCACGGAATAAAATGTCGAAAGAGAAAAGATTTTTTTTTTTGAATAGCATTTGAAATTGAATAAAGTGGAAAAACATGGTAACGAATCGTCAGCATTTCTTTATCTTGAAATTGATTTTTCAACGGCCATTCAGATATTAGCCAGGCTCCAATCATTTCAGCGGACGGTTTACGGAACGTGGAGCGTGTCTCGTATAACTTCTACGCGAACAATAGACCTGACGAACCTTCTACCTGTGATTTACAGTTTTTTCTACCCTTACAAACCGTCACGGAACGGGAATCCGATAATAGCTGCCGTAACCTATTTCGTTGTTTTTTGTCCTGGAAATATTGTTTGGAATAAAAACGGTCTACAAAAAGAAAGTCTGCCCGGAGACAACAAAAATAGGTTTCGCCCACAAGTCAATGAAGAGATTTTAAAGGATTCTAATAAGAATTGTATACGAGTCAAAAAGGATAAAAGATGCTCCTGTAGAAATGAACACAGAAACAAAAATAAGAGAATACGAAATACACAGCATTTAGAAATTCGAGGCTCGTTTTGCGACAGAATAACGGTAAAGGTACAAGACTCGAGACGTTGTTTTTATAACATTTCGCCAGTTTTAAAAAGAGGGGTTGGAAAAGATTTTCTGTGGGTGAGGTTTAACAAGTGAACAGGTTCGAAGAATCGCCGATAAACGACAGTTCGCTGTTGCATTTTGAATTAACATGTGGCCCTTCGAGTAAGCTGTTGCTGGTATCGCCCTTCGCCGGGGTAATTTCCGCGACCGTCGCTGTACGATCGGGGGCGTTTTTGTAAAACTCGTGTAACTTGACTCGCTATAGCGAAAAATCCGTTCCTGTCACAGGTTCTTGACAGGTATTAACGTACATACACATGTTTTTCGGAGCAAAGAATGCATTGTTTTTCGGCTGCGCACTACCCGCAGGTCTACCGGGTAAAGACTCCGAATAAGAATCGAGAACCTGCCCGAAATAGGCATCCGATAAACTTATTAACGTATTTATTTCGACGGGTATATTCAGGACAAGACAACGACGGAATAATCGCGGGTTATCTTCTCTCCGAACGAGATGGCATAAATTCTGATTAAAATGAAGGAAACGTATAAGAGCGGTATCTTTAATACCGCCGCGGTGATTCCGTTATTGCTTTCTTTTTCACTGACGTTGGTATTTTTTATTATGTTATTATTTTTATGATACAACCTATCTATGGTATTATTAGACGCGGGGTGACTGCGTCCCGGTAGAACGTTGCTACTGTCTACTACTCCCGATATAACATACTGAGTTAATTGCTCCAAACGGTGATTTGCATTTAAATACGATAAAGTATTTCATTTTTTTCTTCCTCTCATTTCGAAGAAAATGCAGAAGCGGCCGTTCTTTGGTCGCTACTCCACAACTTCTCATTTCTTCCTCTCCCACTTGCGCTCGATCGCTAGCTGCCTCTTTGGAAGTATAAATTATTTTAACAACCATTAATACGCATAAATTATTGAACGACTTTACGTGTCAGTTCATCAGTTGTTGCGCAGGGTTAAAAGTTGTTTACTAAACACTCGCAGGCATATAAGCCGAATGATGGAGCGAGACTAACAAACAGGGAGAAAAGGATTTACGAGAACGAAATAAAAACGATAGAAAATTAATTAAATTTCACGTTTACAGAACGTATATGCGATACGTCATAGTCAAACTCGAAGCCGAATGAATGGTAAAGCCATATGAGGAATAGTGGGTTGAGAAGGTGGAGAGGGGCTTTCCGAGTATACGAGCCTCCGTTCGATAAACTATAGGAACTAGTTCAGAAACAGGCGCATTCGTACCGGACTGTACGAGTACGCGAGACTCGGATTCGTAGAAGAAGCAAAAAAATAAACGGGAGATGCCTAATGGTAATTAGTGAATATGTTTTGACACTCGAATTCTACTTCTGGAAGCTTCGTGTGCGGAAAACGGGACACGATTTCTATAAAATTACAAATGTTATTAATGGCATACGAGTTTCTGATAGTATTTTTACCAATTAAAATCCAGACAAATTACACGAGCTGTTCCTCAATGACACATTGCGGAATAGTCCTCCAGGTCCAGTCGTGAGTTCTCCTTTCTATCTACCATCGGATTTTGTATAATAGTGCAGAACAGGAGACGAGGCTGCGACTTGTTTTGAAGGAGATAGGGGTATTTTTTTTCTTATCTCTTCAAAGGGGCACTGAAAATATTTTACTACTAAATAAACACACTCTGAAATTGTCCATTAAATATTCTTGCTAAAATGAGATCTTCTTAATATTTCCTTCATAATGGGAGGGCTTTGGCAGTCATTTGTTTTCTTTTGTCCTCAAGCTTGAACTTTTCAGGTCCGGGCACCGGTCTTTATTGCATCCAAAGGACCGCTTTAAGATGAGGGGCTTTTAACTAGCAAATCTTAAGGTATACTGGAACAGGGTGCGGAAAAATTTTCGCGAAAAATTATCCATCTGAAGGGAGTCCGGTCGGAAAGAGTGCGAGGAAAAGAAGTAGTAAGATCCAAACTTGACGAAATCTGCTTGCAGCGGATCATTCAGTGCATATCGATATTGACCCTGTTAGAGTAGGCGAGCTAGAGGAATTCAGGTCTCTTCAGATAAAAGATAGTACCCTGATTCATGGGAGTCTACCAGGGGATTTTGGACCGATACGGTTTCATCACTGAGATATCGATGTTGACCCTGTGAGAGTATAGGCCAGCTATTTGATGGTAGAGACCTCTTTTATGAAATCGTCATTCTCTAGAGGAATTCGGGTGTTGTTAGATAAAAGATGGAAGTCTACCAGACGATTTTGGACTGGTATGATTTCATCACTGGGTTCTCTTGCCCAGCATCAACAGCTGCTTATTGTATTGTAAACTAAATGTGCTTCTGCAGAACTAGTGATGTTTAATAGCTCTGGAAGGATTTCGCAACTCTCTTCATTCAGTTTATTTCATATGTCCTTTCGAACCCCACACTAAATTTGAGATTTGCGTGATCTTGAGACTGCGCTGCGGTATATATGTCAGCCTTACCCTCAGCGTCGGAGCGTGAGGATATAAGAGATACTGGTGGTGGTGAGTACGTAAAGCAAAGTAGCCTAGTGTATGAATATACGCAAAAGAACTTCCATAAGCAATAGCCTGAGATTTTTATGCCATGAGGTAGGTGTGGCCTTGACTTAGGTACTTAAGATAGCATCATCAATGAAACATGATCTCCATTTTTTGAGCTGAAGAAAGTACTGAATAATATTTTTTTATCAACTCTCAGTCTTGATAACGATGTCGCCGCGCAGGATGAGATGGTCTCCTCCTAGCGTGTTTGTCCTGAATTCCAGTGTTTATGGCTGAGGTGTAATCAACAATGAGCTGCTGTTGACCGTTTCTTGTAGTCCAAGTGATCTAGTTACTTGTGTTTGCAATACTAGAACCATTATTTTCAAACCAGTCATCTATCCTATAGTTCCGGTCGCTGTATCTGTTGGCAACAGTATACCAAGACATCAAAGTTAGCATTTTGCGAACGGACAAAAGATGGGTCTCCTCTCTCGTGATATCAATGTAGATATCTCAAAGGATGACTTGGTCTCATGCATGACTTATCAGCTCCAAATTTCAGCATTTACAGCTGTTGTTGCAGTGTAATCAACAATAGACTGCTGTGGTCGTCTCTTTGCAGTCCAAGTGATCTGATAACTTACTTTTGCAATACTGAAGTCATTGTCCTCTAACCTGTCATACATGTGTAACTTATGGTTCCAGTCGTTGTATCTGCTGGCTACAGCAATACTAGGAATCTGGATATCAAAGTCACCTTTGTGTGAACTGGCAGGTATTCTTCTATAACGGTCAAAGTATTACCCATTAGTTGATTTGGAGATAGTTTGGTGACAGGGTCGTCTCTCTTATGTGGCGAACCTTGGCAAAAGTTGTTGGAGGATAAGTTGGTCTCATTTAAGACTTACCAGTTCTAAATTGTAGTATTTACGGGCTACGGCTGCAGTGTAATCAATAGTGGACTGTTGTTGACTGTTTGATTGTTGTAGTCCAAAAGATCTAGCTACTTTTGATCGCAATACTACAGCCACTATTTTCCAACCAGTCGTCTACCTTAATATTTACTTATGGTCGCCGTAGCCTTTTCCAGCACAAGAGCCTATTTTTTTTCGATTTTTTATGTTGAGTACCTTTGCACAAATAAAATTCCAAGTTCTCAACAAAAGTACTAGGAATATGGGCATTAAAGTCAGAACTAACAGGCATTCTTCGAGTATAGTCAAGGTATTACCCGGATAACGATGGGGATATCATAATGTGTGTAAACATGGGAGGATATTGGTCTCCTTCAAGACTCCCCAACCGTAGACTGTTGTGCACCATTTCTTGCAGTCAAAGTTATCTGGTTATTTTGTTTGCTATTTTCTGACCAGTCGTATATGGAGTTAATTTGCTTCAATAAATTATAATTTGTAAGTCCTCTAAGTACCTATTATGTCAAGGCCACTTTTATCTCAGGTGTCATTCGGGGTCCAAAATTTTGTAGACCCTCAAATCATTACTTTGCCCTACCCTTTTTATGTCTTTTGCATTGTTATAGAACTCGACGAAAACGAGTCTTATGTGTAAATTCTGTTGATAGTTGTGATACATTTTTGGAACCAGAGTTCATTTTTTCGCAGTTTGTCAACAAAGGCCTGGCCTGCAAGTTACGTTTATGAGAGGGAATGGGTACGGAGTAAGGCACCTAAACTCCTGTAGGGGGAAGAAGCTGGACTTGTAAATAAATCGTTCTTAGCTCCAGGGTATGGGCTAACTTTCTTGGTATTGTACTGCACGAAGATCATTACTGTAATCCAATTATTATACGGATTACACAACACTCTTGATCACTACAGAAAGTACGTATTTGTTCTCGGTGCCTGGAGTTTCTTCGTACTCTCCCCCTCGTAGTTTGTGTCATCTAAGCCTAAATACATCGAGGTGGAATCGGCTAATCGGATTTCGTTCAGAAGTATGGTTTCTTAACGACTTTATTTCTTCGACTGGCAGCTTATATGGGTGCACCGCGTTCGCATTGAAACTCGACTTGGGATTCTTGCGCGTAGTATTCATAATAATACTCACCAGCTCTCGTGAAATTATTAGTACGTCTACAGTGTAGAAACACATAGATAAAAGGAGTATAGATAAGAGAAGAATAATAACAACGAAGAAAAACTCGTCGGAAAGTTGTAATTCTGCGGTAGCAATGTATAACAATATAAGCGGATAATACGGCGAGCAACAGCACCGCCTCCGCCGAAGCGTGTGTTCAAGAAACACGCGTTCGTGGTCAGAATGATCAAAGTTTTTTTTATGTCCTCATACACAGGTATTAGAGCTATAGATAGGGTACGTGCACATTTGGACATGGAGTGATGTTCGTCTCCGTTTTTGTTTTTTTTTCCTCTTCAGTCGAGTTCTCGTCATTCGTCTTCTTCGCTACGACAGAAATTCTTGTATGGTAAAATCTTCTCGACGTTGTGGCTCAAAACCAAAATCTTATAGGCTAAATGCAGCGTGTGTGCACTTTTTTTTCCTCTCTTTCTCTTCAATATCATTAATTCTAAACCAGTTTCCATTACCGCGGGACCAACCCCATGGTGTAATTCACGCACGTACTCGCATTCATTACTTAGAAAGGAGAAACTGCTAGAGGAAAGAGGAACGAACAGAAGTAATACCTTTTTTTTTTTTTTTTTCATTAAATCGCGTAATTATTTTCCGTCTATAAGTTATTCTTTCATCTTTGAGACGACACGAGCGAAAATTTGAACGGAAAACGTCGAACCGAACTTGCAATTACGGTTGCATAGAATTAACTTCATGTCAAGGCGTGCCAACGCTTCGCAGATGTATTTGATCGTGACAAGTTTCGTCTTGTATGACGTTTTTATGACAAGGGACTGGCCATGAATGATTTGATCGTCTTGTCGCACAAATTCTCGGAGGCGACATTGCGAAAATTTTGAACGATGGGGTCTATCTTTGTCTGATACGTCGCTTACTATCCTCTGTTTTATGAGCGTTTAAATTCGGGGTAGGGGGCAGGGAAGTGCCCCTTGTACCGACCTTTTGCTAACAAATTCAGAGCCCTTTCACACACTAACATTTTGATTTGGATGCTAAGTAGATTTCTTCCAATTCAAGACTGGATCAAAGGTGAGAGCAATTTAAAGATATGGATCTCAGGGATACGTGGACATCATTTTGAATGGGGTGAAGTCTGCAGCGATACATTTGTCGCTGTACGTTGATGACCTCATTTCACGCCAAAAAACTTGGAACTTGAAGGCAAGCGCAGCTATCAGCTGGTGACTTGATCCTGTTCAAGACGTAGTCCCGTTTTCTTGCGTTTGCCATTCGTTGAATTTAAGGACCTAAGATATTACGAGTTTCATTTCTTTTGTTGACTCATCACTTCGTCCTCGATCGATACTGGATCTTGCGCTTCGGCTTTTGTCGGTGCATTAGCTTTCTTCTTTCCAACTAGTCCTTTGACGTTCACATTTTCGTACGGTACCCGATTTGTATTTTGGTGACAATATTGGTTTTCTGAAGGTGCGAGGAAGACTTCGGCTCGCCTTTCATACCAGCCATAAGTTTTACGGAGGGCTATACGACTGGAAAGAGAGCACGAATCGAAATAAAGAAATAAAATAAGAAAATGAATCATAAAATTAAAGAAAAAGAAAAGGAGCAAAACGAGGATCAAGAGACCGAATTTTTTTTTTCTTCTTTACTGTTTCGAATTTATTAAACTTACGGAATCAGACCTCCGAAAAAAAAACGAGACCCTATCTCGATTTATTTTCCACTTAAAAGGCATCTAAACGAGACGCATATAAATGGTAATAAAAATACCTAGCTGAACTCCATTAGCGCTCATTCGAAGAACAGCGAGATTTTATAGGAGACTAATAATGAATTTATGCTACCCTTATAAATGTAGATCATACTACGGAAAAGGTCGAGGACTAGAAGGGGGGGGGGAGTCTGTCGGTAATTACAATGACTTATCTTCTACGTACAAACACTTTAATAAAATTGTCCAATACATGTTGCTAAGTTCTTTTCGACTTTTTATTACGTAGCTAATTATGTCGAGGTACAAGAATCACGTCTGCGAATTGCGTGATTATGTCGCCTATATACAAACTTAACACATATTTCAAATCTACTCGTTTATTGCGACCAACAATAAAATTCGTGCTCAGTATTTCATATGAAATTATACCGACGAGAATGAGTGATATCGGAATAGCGTGCGCAAAAAAATGCGTTATGAACGAAGTGCACAACTGAGAGCAAGGAAAACGATTGGTATTGAAGCCGGGGAATTGAAGACTGTCCTCACCTCACGCATGATTCAAAATCAAATGTTGTTGAGAACAACTTAAAAAGTCGTCATTTGTCGCTATATTTTTTCTAAAATACGATTTTCTGTTTCTGTTATCCAGGTGGTTCTGCCATTTCGATGATGATAACTACGTGAATATCCCTCGATTGCTGGAGATTCTTTCCAATTACAATCCGGAACAAGATTGGTATCTGGGCAAGCCGAGTATTCGGACGCCGTTAGAAATACAAAATAGAGAGCATCCGCATCTGAATCAGAATACGGTGAGTAGAATCTTGAACATAAAATTGATCTTATCCAGTGACTAAATATTATAGACTTGATGATAAATTTGTATAATATCTTTCATCGATTTTGGGAATTTCGATGTCCGATATGAAGCATATTTGAAGAGTTTTCCGTTAAGGATGAGATGCCTGCTGCACGATCCTGAGATATTGTGACCGACGGTTTGATGACAAATAGCGCTCTCATCATCGTTCCTCCGTCCGCAAGCCGAGTCCTCTGAGTGAAAAATATCAGAATGCCGAATCGTCTGTCGTGGTGACAGAGGAAGTCAATTTTACTGAACCTTTATTTTGTACGACACAATTGGGTGAAGATTTTTAGAAGATGAGGCACCCCTCTCAACTTCCCTTTTCGAAACGCTTCTATCTGAAATGAGGGAGATATTTATTGTATTGAAGTTTTGGACCATACAGAGCGTAGATTGAGTTCTTTGATACCAGAGTTTGTCGAAGATGAGCTCCTAGTCAGCCTACTGATGTGGGATAATTATACAGTGGCCTCACTAGAGAAAACTCCAGGATCATGTACACGTCTTTGGACGTTTTCTAGGCTGTGCCTGGCCTAACCTGGTGTCGGCCTCTAGACGATACTGACGTCATCAAAGGGGTCTAGCTTACTATTTATTAGGAGTGTATTTGACTAACTAACTGGCGGGCTCATGTGCTCCTCTCCTTCGCATTTCTGGCCTGGTATAACGCTTGTATACTATATGTTGGGCTACGCTTTTATCTCAGCCTTGTATATTACAAGCCAACACCATATCGGCTATCAAGATTATCTAGGTACTGTATAATATGCTGTTGTACATTACGCCTGAGGCTATTGAAATTTGCGTTAGATATTGGCTATTGTTAGTGTAACTCTTATGTTGAAGGCTAAGTTGGAGATATGTGGTAACTAATGCTCTGGACTGTGTTCAGTACGGATAGGCTTCTATTTGGTTGACACTTCTGCTCCTCAGGTTTTCTGTTTCACGTACCCTTAAGTCCCATATTACGTTGATTAGGCAACCTTACGTTTCTGTATCGTTTCCATTCAGTATTGGAGGGCGATCACTTTCAAAGATTTTGTGGAATTGGAAAAGTACCATCCCCCAACTCCAGGAGTAACTTCTATTCCTCTATCAACTTTACGCTCGAGGTCGGCGGTTCCGAAATCAATTTCTTACATCTCTCCATCGCAATCAAAAATGGCCAACAGGAATTCAGTATTTTTAGGAAGCCCTCTCATACTGATCATGTGGTTGGTGGCTATTCTTTTCACCCTCCCTTTCACAAGAATTTTGCCTTTCATTTAATAATCCATCGTTTACTGTCTACTACCCCTTCGACCGTATTCAATAAGGAATTAGACATTATCACCCACGTAGCGAAGACCAAGAACGTCAAATTAGATGTACTCAAGTTAGTCCGTAAAATACTCATTTCTCGTACTCTCAATTCCATTGCCCCTCATATTTCTGGCACACCTACAAAGAAAAATGACTCCGGCAGCGTATCTCATAAACTACCTATCTTGTTTACTAAGACCCTTTAACTATCGTCCAACTTGTAAATCTGTAGATACCATGGAACGTCTTCTTTCGAATCTTAAGGATCCGATTCCTTCAGAGGATATGAATGGTGTGTATAGATATCGAGAATTCTTTGTTCCATGTTACGACACATGAATCACAAAGGTTACTAGAGCTGTCACTCCAGGGTAGGGATTCGTGGCGAGATAGGTCGTAAATTGAGCACAAGAGTCGCAGAACACGACAGAGACACCACAAATAACGCGTGGAGTTCGCCTCTTACATAAGGAGAATTTTGAAAGCAGACGTCGCGCACTGGAGAGTATCGAAATCCTTGGGGCTGCAACTGATAATAAGTTTAATGTAGTAAACGAGGAAACTCCTTTTCATACATTCTCTAATCAGCTCTGCGAATACCGCGTCAATCATGACTAAGTTATTTATGGTTTTTTTCCTGTCTCGATTCTTTTATCTGTCTTTGTGAATGTTCGATATTTGTTAGTGTGCTGATTATGGTCTTTCGTACCGAAATGCGTCGCGCAACATTCCTCATAGAGTCAGTAATGTTTAAATTATTTCGTTCAGAATTGAAAAACTGTGTAGGAGAAATTTTAAAATTCAAGATCAAAAGGCTTCGTGGGCTAAGTTCTGAGCGATGAAAAAGAAAAAACCTGAAGAAATTGATTCGACTCAAAACAGGTGTTCATCACAAAATAAACTTACGGGTGCACCGTCGAAATTACTCGTAAAGTAAGAACTCGTGATTTTGTGGCGTGAGGAAAGAAGGGCAGAAAGGGTACGACCACCTGAAAGTTTATCTCTCACGTATTATATCAAAATAAAATATCGAAAAAGCTGACTGGAAGTCTATTTTGCACTAGACGTTCAGAATAATCAAACATGAAATATATCGATGGCGAGACGCTCGTGCATTCGAAAATTAATTTTTCAATAACGTAAGTTCTAAATCGATATCACGGAGGAGGCGTGTTCATGATTGAAAACAAACAAAGCTATAAACCTGACTTGACAAAAATTACATACAAGTCAACCCCGTATCATAACGTCAACGTTCGATCGAGTCAGACGAATGCGAGCGTGTGCAAAAATTAGCATAATGTCTTGGTACTCCGTAAGGATTTTTATTTTAGAATCGCGTCACGTCTGATTTGGACCGATAATCCAGGCTAAAGACAAAAACAATATAATCGAATGATCTTCGCTCAGCAAAAAAAAAAAAAGTAATTAATAATACGTACACGTCATAATTTTTTTCCGCGATATATTTTTAATTTTCTTTTCGTTCCCATTCCGAACCCACTAAAAAAAATTTTGTGTGCAGTCAGTCGAGCTATAAATTTACAGCTCGTAGTTGCTGACACTCTACACACTTTAAGAAACACATGAAAATTCATCGTATGGGTACAGCGTTGGTGGTCCTAATTCCCGTCGATTTCTCTTTTTTTTCCTCCTTTCTTTACAGGTCGACTTCATAAACGTCTAAATTATACGACTTTATTTGAATGAAAGTCTATATACGACTACTATACTTGAATCTCGTACGTAAATTTTTCATGCAACCAATTTTGTCATCCCAACTATCTCGTCAATTGATTGGCACGAATACGGGAGGAACAACGGAACACCTGTAGAGGTTAAAGTTCGCTATCGGGGAAATTAAAACGAAATTATTAAAAAGAAAAAAATCGATTTCCATTATCGGAATACTCTGTACGTAATGAAGCGCACTGGAAGGTAACAGAAGAAGCACGACTTGATCGAGATAGGCAATTTGTATGTACCGCGACCGTACATATCTAGAACCAGAAAACGGATCGTGCATACGGCACGCTTCGGGAAGCGGGTCCTTGGAGGCTAGTCATCGTTCCGACAGAAATTCAATCGATCTATGGAACGAGACTATAGTCGAAGAACTGGCGAAGTAAATATAATACACTTCTTGTAGTGCTGTATAATAAATTACCCAGAAAATTTGCTCCGAGCGTCCAATAATAATTACAATTGGATACGTGCGGCCCCGCCTTTGTTCCTTGAAGAAAAAAATTCTATACGAGCGTGTTACTCGAGGGAAAACTTTTACTTACCCACGTACGAAGCTGAACAGCTGCGGGGTAAAATCAGTTATTTGTAGACAACTGCAGCCTAGGAGGAACTGAGGAGTAGACGACTAAAGAATGATATAACGAAGGGTTACAGATGGTAAAGTTGTTGTGTGATTTTTCTTATTTCGAATAGTTCGCCAATTACCTAATATTGGCGAAAATTTCTACGTTTGGAGGTAATTTAAGGTTTTCGAAGAGCAACGCCATTCATTATCGTCAATTAGTTTTTTCTTCGGTCTTCGATAAAAAGAAAATCATCGATGATGAGGATCTCTTCAACTCCTTAAATTTTATTTCATCGACTCCACCGTGGTTACCATTAAATAGAAATCGGAAGAAATGACGCTAATTAATGGACGAATGTCATGCAAATATTTGCAAGCAATCTTATCACGTTATAGAGCAGGAAACATACTAACTTGCTGAATTTTGACTGTTTTTTTTTCTAAGTACTTTTGAGGGTAAGGAGAATATTTCAAATCTACAAACACCGACTCCGATTTCTTCGTGAGTACAATTAATTCTTTTTTTATATTGATGTTTTGTCCAACAACACATGGACCCGGTGTAATTCGTTCGCTTCGTTATTGAATTGTTGTTACTTTTACTTGTACCCGTGATATTCAAACTGAACCTCGTAATTTTGATGGGACTGCGTGAAGTTTTTCAGAATTTTCTCGAATCTGTATACATTATGGAATTGAGTCCTTCAAGTTTTGCCATTCTGTTTAGATCACAAGAGCTTTCATCCTAACTCTACGCCATTTTGTAATTTCTTTTTTCCCCAAAATGATTTGTTTGTGTGGGTAAATGTTTCTAATTTCATTGTTTTTTGTATGCTTCTCTCCTTTACATAAAAAATACCGAGTCATGTTTAGGGGATGAGGTGACACTACTATTGCCCCTTCCCCTCACGTCAGGGTAGATGATTCATGATTTTTGCATGTTCGTGCTTCATTGTTCACCGTTTGTACCTCTTTCCAGCCCTACAAGAGGAAGCGAGCTGAGGTGAAGTTGACCTCCTAATAACTGGACTGGCTGAAATTTAAGAGGTACCTTTTTTGTTTGCATGTCAGTGCTCTATATTTCATCGTTTGTACCCTCATCTTTAGGAGGAACTTCAGAGGCATGTTATGTTCCCAGTTGATGATTGCAAGAGATGGAAGAAAAGACCAAGTTGGACAGTTGGGGTAATAAATAACACAGAAACTGAACTCGGATGAGAAGAGTACGTAAAAAGGCTGCTTGTATGTAAATATGACTTCTGTTGATCTAAGACGTATCGCCTCTGAGTAGTCGAGGTGCTCTGGATGGGCAACTTCAAGGACTCATCCGTCAGAAGATCCTCAAAAGTTGCAATTTGTTGGGAGATGTTTTTCCCATACAGCAGAATATCGCATTAATCCTGCTTTTTTGTAAACACAGAATAATTATTAATTTCGTCAATTTAGATTTCTTTGTCAGCAACTGAATTTTCTCTCAGCTAATCACGATAAATTCAAGTATGGCAGAGAAAGATACAATATTTATTTGTAAAAACAGAATTTGAAATTCAATCCAAGGCATTGTCAACTTTATTTGCCTTTTCCAAAAGATGTAAGATATCTAAATTGTATTCTTCTAATAGCAAACTCCAGCATAATTGACGATTCCTTTCTTCCTTAACCTTGTTCCCATTTTTTTCATTGTACGATCGCCATTTAGTTTCCCCTCTGTAGCAGTAGTTACAGATTGAAGCCCCTATGGAAGCCCCTAGAGTGGCGATTTCTGGTTTTATGACCTTGTCCGTTGTAGTGCGTGCGCACTGATACTCGCAGGGATAATTTGAATCCTAATTTCTTGCAATCCTTGGTTCTAAAGCAAGAACTTGAGTCGTGCCCAGATTAGCGGCAGTAGCTCTAGAATCGATATAACTTGACTTCACCATCGAAAAATGTCCGGAGGCTACGTCTTTGCTACTCACATTTTTTGGGTTGCAGTTTGAGATTGTGATATCACTGATATCTGTGTTGATTGAATACATCCACTGACTTGGGTTGAAGAATTTCTAAGGTAGGAGCTTGAATTATGATGTTGTCTAAATACACTATCGCTGTTTCCAGATACAGGCCTGAAAGACATACGTTTGTTGCTCTCATGAGAGTAGCTGGGGCACCCGTTTACCCAAGAAGCAAGGGCGGATCATGACTTTTGGCGCCCCTGGGCACTTCTTCGCTTGTCGGTCCGGCGCTTCTCACTTTTTCTTTTCCATCCGGTGCTGTTTTTTTCCAAGAAATTTTGCGCCCTTGGGCACATGCCCCGCGTGCCCGTACGTTGATACGGGCCTGCCAAGAAGCATGCTGAAAAAAAAAGAAGAAGAATTTGGCCAGACTACTTTCGACGAGGAATATCATCATTTTCTTGGAATATACAAAAAATAGGGTGAAAACTCGTCTGCTAGCCTCCCTGTGATGGGTCGATCCAAGGTTTGTAACTTCTTATGTGAACGCAATTGTGGCTGATGAGGCTGATCCGTGACGTAGTAGATTGTCTGCAAATTTCCACCCTAGACGCTACAATTGTAGGGTCCGTATTTGGAGAACATCCCGGTGTTTCTATTTCTAGCTAGAAAGCGCCAGAGGGCTCGGTCTTGGTAGGTTGCTTGTTAATTTTGCCAATTTAAGAGCCGGGTGACTTAGGTCCTTATAAAGTTTTTTCTGTTTGCCTTTACGCCTAACAACGTTATAGCGGTGTAGGAACTCATGATTTTTCCCAGCCAGCGGTGCATGGTGAGTGTTTACTGGAAGAATCTGCACCGTACGTGCTTCTGACCATTTGATACCAAGTATCCGCCAAAATTGTCGTTGGTGGAATTTCTTGTGTGATTTCAGCTGCAATTTGTCTGTTGTTCAAGATTCAGAGGCGTACATCTAGCGTGGTCAGAACCAAGGCGCTGTACACTGTCAGCTTCTTTTCCTACTCTTAGAAACTCTTTCCCAGATCTTAAACATAGCTGAGGCTTATCTCGGAGACTAATTGATTTCTGCATTTAAGAAACAGTCCCGCAAGACCAAACTTTCTTGTTAATTGAGTTCATCCTTCTCAATCTTCATCTCTGCATCTTGGCTTTGTGCGCTGTTGGTTTGTAGCTTTTCTGTATTTCCAGTGAAGGAACGACAATGCACAAATGATTCCCACAAAACTACAGTCGGGAAATCATGAGAGTCGAAAGCCAGTGTCATGCACCTAGATAGAAGAAAATGAAATGTAAAAACAATTAATTTTTAGTGGTCCAAGCCATGAAAGTCCAGGGTTCGACCACTCTGAAAGCTCTCCATTATTTGGTGAAAAAAGAATGGAGGCATGACTAATCAATTTTGAAGCATTTGAATACCATAAATGATGTACCATTAACTCAAATTTATCTCTTGTGAAATAGTCATACGGAGAAATGGAGAGGCTACTGCCTTCCCGGCCACTCGATTCCATTATTGGAAAAAAACGAGAAGCCCAAATGATGATACGTAAAACACGCAAACGATTTTACTTAATTTATTCTAATTCAGTATATGAAGAGGAGTAAGCTTTCTCTCAGCCTGGTAAATGTGACTCGTTATTGAGAAAAGCAAAATCCGTAATTTTAAAATGGAGGAAGACGAAGTGACATTACTACCAACTTATCGTTTAATCAATATTAGGATTTGTGGGTGATGCTCGATAACCTACGATTCGGTGAGATTTTTCAATCTTTTGACGTCCCATCTTGCCTTACAAATTTCTGGAAAATCGACCGTCAAATTCTGATACTTCATTGAAAATAAAGTTCGTGTACAGGAGAAAGTCTCTGCTGGTCTCTTATCTTATTTAAAGCGTATCCACATACTCTCTCCCTCGAAGCGTATATTCTCGGATTCGTGGGTGCGAGGATTTCGGTCAAACTTCCAGTATGATGAATTGGAAGTATCGCTCCGAAATAAATCAAATCTTTTCTTCACATGCTGGTCAGTTATGTAACCTTCATAAATTTTATAGACAATTAGTACATTATTTATTTTTACTCTCGGACGATGTTTTTTATTTCTTCTTTCCTGTTTCGTACACCGTATATATTATGAAAAAAAATAATTTTCGAGTTTCACGTTCAGTGAACGAGTGAGTAATCCATTATTAATTTTAATTAGAAGCCAACCGAAAGAAAGAAAAAGAAACAAACACTTTTTTGGTGTTAAAAGCGACAGCAGGGTATGTCGAGTATGCGCGATGCTGACTGCAGGGGTCATAAAGAGGACTAAGAACAAGAGACGCGAGAGTTTGTATAAATCAGCTATGTATGCCCGCATATATGTAGTAATACTTCGTACATAAAATGACAATGACAACAAGTATTTGCCGAGTTCGTATATCAAATCTTTAATACCTACATAAATACGTATTTATGTATAAACCATCTTAAGACAAACAGTATCTATACAAGTATAATATGGCAAAGTGCGCTTTATTGTATACGAGTCGCAGGCATAGATAGCAAACAAGAGAGACGGACGAAGGTTTTCTTTTTTTTCCTCCTTAAATATGCCTGGACAAAAGCGTTTGTCCACAACTTGCGTCAGATTAAATCATACCTCGGCAAAAGCTGAGAGAGCAGTCCAATGTCGCGCGATATCGCGCGCTATAGAGAAAACAGATTGTCCGCAAAAGCATTTTATGGCTACACATGGCCAGTTGTTAGTTGTTTTATTGTACCGAACGTATTTTAATTTATTTCTTATGAATCGTAAAGTACTAACATGATCGTCTATACGTATTTATTTCTACAGCCGCCATCTGGACGTTCCTCTTTTATATCGTTAGCAACTCTGTATATGGCCAAAGGAATAAACTGTAACTTATAATCTTTGTTTCAGCCGAATATATCGTTCTGGTTTGCCACCGGTGGGGCTGGATTCTGTCTGAGTCGGACTTTGGCGATGAAGATGGTACCTATTGCTAGGTAAGCGAACGATTTTTCTTCATCGTTTTTGGAATAATAACAAGGCCACAAGGTCGCGACGCAACGATCCGATGCGATGTCTTTTATTGTCCATTTTTTTCCTCGAGTATTTATCGCCAATTAGGAGAGCGGTGCGCGCTTCCTCTTGTAATCGAATAAAGAGTATTTCTTTTTTCGAAAAAATTTTTACATTTTCTTCTCCGAGAATCGCCGCGTCCACTCCGGGAATATAATGCTCGTTAAAATTCCGCAGGGTTTCGTTTAGTTTATCCTGTTTCCAATTAAAATCGTATCAAAGCGCGAAAAACCAGTTCGAATCATAATGTCGGGAGATTCATTTTATTCATTTATTGCGTTCGGGATGCTGTTCTTTTCTTCCTCCCCTACTCCCTCTCTCCGTACTCGTGGCTCGCTTTGTAATTCGAATGTGCGTATAAATAAATAAAGGTATAATACTGTCCTTCTAATTAATGAAGAATGCCGCCGAAGACAGACGTGCGGACACATTTTCCATAATTAGATGAAGTGGTTTTCCTACTCGTACAGAAGTCTCGGCTAGGCTGAGAATGAAGAGAGTAAAAAAAGAGAAGTGTTAGAGTATTTAAGGTGGTGATAAATAGTAATGAAATATCGAGCGAAGTTAAGGTAGACGAGGGCATATAAAATAATTGTAACTCGTGAACGTCCATCATAGCTATGATGACTGGAGGAACGGTCGAATTTCGAATTTCCTCTTTTATTATTATTGAGGTACGTTTTTTTGATCAATTTACGAGCCCAATCGCAAGTGTTGAATGGAATTTGCAAGTTTGTTTCGGAATTGTTAGTGGCGATTATTTTTCAGAAAGTTGCTGGAGAACTATGAGAAGTGCTGGAAGTGTAGAAGTTAAAGGACGAGGGGCGAGGCGAAGCAAAGAGGGTTGGTCCTCCAGAGTGCCGAGATATTTCCTTCATACCAGCAGATTTTGTTGGACAAAGTTCAGGAGTCTATTTCTGTTTAATTGATCTTACTTTGTAGGTGGTCTGTCAATAACAAAAGTTGTGCCAAGAGGCGAACATTAGAAAATTGGTATTCTTGAGCAGTATCGGTCTGATTCTAACGTATTTTGGTGAAAATTGAAAATTTTTTCAAGTCCCGAAAGTAGGTCAGAGGCCCCGTTTCGCCAGAAATTTTCCAGATCTTATTTGCCAAGTCTAATCTTTTCCATTATCTAGACTAGGCAACCCCAAGTTTTTCTTGGACCCTCTCTTCATTTCCTTTTCCTCCAAATCTCGAATACCTGTGATCATCCATCGAAAATTTTTCCGAGTCCAAAAGTCCCAGCTTGACACCTTGGGTTGACGAAAATTTTCTAAAAAAGCCCCACAGTGCCTAATTATTCTAGTTAATGAAAGAAATGCCACGAGCAGCGAATGTAGGCGAGACAGTGACTCAGGTATGCGAGGAAGGGGATGGGATAGTCACTCCATCGCAATTTTCCCATCTTTTCAATCACGTAGCCGGCTCTCTGAGATACAGCTCCTGGATTTGTTGAAAGCTGTTTAGCTCTTTCGATGGAGCCGATACTTCTAACAGTCTGTTCTTAAAAATAACGTTCAGTTTCTAGTCTGAATTCTCTTCTCAATTTTGCCTATTTTAGCGCTTAAAATAACGTGCAACTTAGTCTCTTTGGGTTTGGTCGTTGGATTTGAAACGTTGAAAATTTAAATAGATGATTGAACTTGTCAAGTTATCAATTCTTTTTGTAACATTTCCAATGTTTTTGTTACAAGCTACTATAGAAATCAGAAACGGTAGTGGAGCCAAAAGATTTCTTGGAACCGCTCCACTTCCGTTTTCCAGCTCCTAGCTTCAGCTCCGGTTTCGATCTTAGGCTCCATATTAGCGGGGAACTCATTATCTGTTTTGTTGGGCGAAGGGGGATGAGACATCCACAGAAAACGGGCAAGTTCACGTCCGACTTTTGTGACGTCATTATTTTCGAAAAATATCCTTGATGATGATGTTAGGAGAGGAACTTGAAAAAAGTTAGACCTACAAGCTATATAAGGTAGGAGAGGAACGTACAAGAATTGAGACCTTTCTTGGACTTGGACTATTTTTACCGTTAGAACTTCGAGGGTGTTGGACTTAGACCATTCTGGCCGATTTGAATGTTTTGCCGGATACCACATCGCGTATGGTAAATTTTTCGAAGTACCCTCCTCCCCATAAATAGGTCCCCCAGCTAGAGATTGGTGACGTCAATAGATTGTGATGTCACAGGGACTGATTTATGACGTCATCACATCGTTCGAGGGGCTTGAAAAAATTTCGACGCCAGAGTTATATACTTATATGGGAGAAGAGGGAATTGGAAAATTTCCAACTCCCGATCAGACCTAAAATAGGTCTACTCAGAAAACTAGGTGTTTCCCACGGAACTGCGAAGCTTTTACGTATCTTCCCCCCTCTCCTGATTTCTATATAAAATCCGGGCCTTCTGATGAGGAACCCGGGGAAAAATACGACAGGCTCTTTAGCGAGGTTAAACGATTAAAGCAGGAAACTTGCTCTATGGGTCGATTTTGTTTTGATTTAGGATTGAATTCAAAATTGGTGCTCCAAAGAGTCTGAATTCTTTCCGCGTCCCCTCCTGTCATATTTATAGCTCGATATTCGAAATATTTTGCAATTCTGGCTCCCTTATTTTCACCGGACGGCGAACCGTGGGACGACAAAATTTTCAAAAAATCCATTCTCCTTTACAGAACAGGTTCCCTTGTGAAAGGAAGCTGCAGACTCCATCTCGAAGGCTAATCAGGTTGCGGGCTCACTCATCCTGAGCTCGCCCTCCCGTCTTCTAGGATTGCTTAGCTTGGTCTGAGCCCAGTCAGTATATTTTGGATGCGGTTACTCCTGACAAGCTCACTCACCCCGCTTGGTACTGACTCACGTCAGCCCTGTCTATAAAAGTCTAATTAGCGACACAAAAAAAAGTTGCCATCTTGTAGATTAGTGATATGCTCTTTACTGATCGTGGTATCCGGTTGATACGAGGGTCAGTGATGAAATGTTCAGAAAAAATTTGAATTGAGGCTAGCCTACTTGAAAAAAAATGATGATTTCAACTGTTCATGAAATTTCATGATGATGGTTCAGTCCAATCTGTTGTACCATTTTTTGCATTCTGATTTTGTCCACGACTGAAGTGTCATTGGTGGACTGTCAATATACGAATAGGAAATTACTTGCATGGTGCCAGGAATCGAGCCATTTTTATCTCATAAGATTTCGTTTGTATAAAAATTGAATGAACCCCTTTCGGGGTAGATCAGGACCTAAAAGCACCAACGTTTAAAAAGAAAGCTCGTAATCTTGTTCACCTTTGACCTACACGAAATCATCATTACTTGTCATATCTTTTCTCCTCTGAATTTTATTTTTACATAAGTTTTACTAAAACTGTAATCAATAGATGGCGGAAGAAAGAAGAAAAAGAATCAATAATTAGAGTTTGAGTGTTTTTTTTTTTTTTGGAAAATTATTGAGAATGTTAACGAGAACGATCAAAATGAAGATGAATTGGTTGACCAATTTCGCTTAAATAGGTGTTGTATTTTTCTCGAAGCGACATTTTTTTAATTTATACAAATTTATTTAGTCAGCTCATTATGAGTATATATTAATGAATTCGTTATTTATTCTATAACGTAAAATAGATTGGTCATAATTCATCACTCCAACCATTCATGAATTAAGTTTGGAATACCTACAAGCTGTTCTTATTGCCTATCAATTCAACTTAAAGTTTTAGGTCTATCATCCGTTCTGTCGTGGTTGAACTTTCTACAGATCGATGATCTTCGCGTAAACAGAATAAAGGAGTGAAGTAGTACATAATAAAAGACGCAATAAATTTTAAAAGCTTTCATTCTACTATGTATGAAAGGTTTCTTTCTTCTCTTTTTTTTTTCAAAGCATTCAAATACAGTACTTGTACTTGTACTTCATCTGTGTGAATAGGCCCATTTTATTAAATTTGTTTACGCATTCTGAATAATAAGAACTGCTTTATATTTATACTGTACACTACTCGTGATATAATAAATACAAGTGGATGGTTGTCGTATAATCTTTAATGCGGTAGGAATATAGATAACGTCTACGTTTAAATAGTTTACTCGAATATAAGCGCGAATAAGTCGGAGGAGAATTTAATTGTAGTACAGACCGCATTATGATTCGTTTTTTTCTTTCTTTCTCTTTTCATTTCATTTTACTTTTTACCTATAACTAACGCCATTAATCGTTGGATTTACGAGGCGTCCTAGCGTGTTTATTTCACAGTTCTATATAGAGCGCATAAAGTTTAAACAACTATCGCTTTGGTCAAGTTTAGGTATTTATGTGCAGAGCAACGTACTTGGAAGCGATTGTAAGTCAAACTTCCGCAGTCAGCGATTTCAGCGGCGGCGTGAGAACCGAACGTTCGGAATAAATTTTTGATTTTAATATCGCGTTTTTTGAAGATTGGAAAACACTACTTTTCATCCTATAGACAATTTATTCGTTTTATATCCACACTGTGTCGAAGATTATCGTAACCTATTTTACTCGTATACGATATCAGCAGCGCAATAAAGTTTTCCGTAAAGGTGAAATGACGAAGATCTTGAGCACTGACAAGAAAAGAGTCTTTGGTATTTCTATTTGTATTAACGATTTAACTTCAGAATCGAACGGAAAGCTGTTTCTCGCTGTTTCTTCGTATTTCCTATATCTATTTTCTGTCTTCATTAGAAAGACTCAATTTAAACGGTAGACGGCTAGATACTATCGCATCGCGAAAGTTCATTTGAACCTCAATCTTGAGAGATTATATACTCTGATCAATACAATACCTGCGTACTGGGCTCCGCCTCGAAATAGAATCGACGAGTCTGCGGGCATTAAATTCCATTCACTTCTTGTCTCATCAAACTCACTGCACTGCCCGTAACTTTGTAAGTCAATTCTTCTTTGTGAGGTACAAAATGTCTGAATGCAGAAAATTTATAACGAAGAGAAACTCAAGGATTGAAAATAAATTCGGAGATTTTTTGGTCTGGCGAACAACTGCTAATGAAGACTGAACTGAGGATGCGAAGAACTGGGAGCACGCTCATAAGAATACGAAAAGGTACCTGCTCTACCTGTGTTATGCAATCTACGCAAGTATGGATGCCGTTTACTTTCCAACATGCGCTCTACCACTGTAAGCCTCTTAACGTCACCCAAGAGATACCACGAGAAGGTCGGCTTACACGTCTTTCAAAAATCCATCCTGAGTAGGGTTCTTTCAAGATTAATGTCCATTATTTATGTACACGTTGTCCGAATGTTTTCAAAAAATGCAAGGAAGAGGTCTTCCGAAGTCTTCCGCCACGCCTGCCAACAGACGCGGTTTACCCGACTGCAGTATAAAAAGGAAACACCTTTTTTCTTCTTTATTATGGTAGTCTTCGCATCCAATCACGGCCCTTCAGCAACTTGTGTATGCGCACCAACGCCTAGGTCGACATAATCGTCGAATGATGGAACCTTGTAGTTGTCAAGCAACGGTGACAGATCTAGCCGCACTTTGAGCTTAGCTTTGTCAAGTTTTGGTGCAACAAAGGAACGGCAGTCGTTCCCTTGCTGGAGACCAAATACCCGTGGATGACCGACTCTGGCTCCATGGTTGCGATTAGGAGAACGCATTACAACAGTGGAGCGCAGGGCGGGAAAGAAATTTCTTGGTAGATCGCATACCAGAAAAGTACGTAGGCGGGTAGAGTGCATATTAGACCGGCACCAAAGGTTCGTTCTTATACGCTCCTGTCCAAATAATCAGTGAGATCATTTATGAGGAAATGACAAACGATTTTAATCTCTCCGAGAGCCAAACGACGGCGAAGAGAAGTTTCGTCGTAGAGCAATTGTTCGAAACCTCTCCAGTGAGAGCTTTGGTCACGAGAGACTCAAGCACCGATCACCTTCTAACCACTTTCCTATAGACCAACCGATTAATATCAATGTCGACATGGTGTAAGGAGGCGAAGTACTCATAGGGGCAATCTCTTTCTTAAAATTCGAGTCATTCAATGAGAGGGTAGCTAGGCGATGAGCCATAAAGGTTTTTGTAGTTGTGGGCTTCCTAAATAATATATCGAATTCTCTGACTCTATTCTCTGTAGAGATGTTATGGTCAAGGAAATCAATATATTGGCATTCTGTCTCCATCGTGAAAGTGATGGAAGGGTAGAGGCTATTTAAGTGGACGAGAAAATCCTGAAGCCCGGAGGGAGGACCGGGCCCTAGACAGTGGACGTCATCAACCTACCTATGCTACTAGGCGACCCGGAAAGGAAATCGAAGGGTGACGAAAGGAAGTCACTTTTGAATTTATGCATGAAGACGTCAGCAACAAAAGATTCCAGAGGGAAACCAATAGGGATGTCGATGTCTTCAGGAAAGTAATAGAATTTTCCTCCGAAGAGGCGTGTGTTGGAGGGCCAGCAGCAGGTGTTCAGGAGGTACAAGAGTTCACTAGCCTCTTCAAGAGGGATACAGACCTTGAAAATACTGGACCGTAGCCTGTTTAGGAATATCGAAAGACGTGAGTATCGAATCGGGGGTTGGAGCCGCATCTTTTGTGTCTTGAGCCAATGTGGTGAAATTAAGGATGGACGAAAATCAAAAGGACGTAAGGCACGATTCTGGTTACTAGAGAGGAAGAGTGTGTGAGAGAGAGCCCAAGAAGGGCAATGTAATCCATTTAAATCTACTGATGTAACGAAGAGGGGTAGAAAGTCTCTCGGAAAGAAGTGGTGGAAGAGTTGGGGCAAGAGAAATTCGTCTTAGAAAGAATATAAGTCACCAATATATTCTTTTCACTTCACTCGACAAAAATTCTCAACACCATAAATCGTATTTGGAGTTTCAAGCAGTCTAGATATTAGTTTTTCAGCTGATATAATTTATTTAATTAAAACCTCTACCTGCTTGAAGACAGTTACAAGAAAAAAAGGTAAAGAAAACGCTTTAGCAAAATAATTATGTAAATTTAGATAATAATCATCGAAATAACCACGCATATGTTGGTAAAAAATTAATTACATAGCTGCAAAAAGTACCTAGAGTACGATGTAATAAGTTGAATAAAATGATAAACCAGTTTTACTCTTATTACTAATCGAAAAAATGAGCGTAATTCTTCACCCGATGCTCTTCATCGCTCGTTCGTGGAACTCGAAAATATCCTGGATAATTGAATTTTATTTTTAGAGTAAGTTAGGTAGGTACTCTTCTTCGTACAGTCATTCAAAATCGACTACCAAGTGCACGATATAAATATTTATTGTAATAATTTTAAGATGACAATTCGACAATCTGTGGAAACCGGTTTCTATACGCTTATATTTGATTAAAAGTATGCACCGGTATTATGTATGCATTTTTCTACTCGTTTTCATGTAAGGAATATCAATGAATGCCCGTATTGATAAAAAAAAAATGTTGATGAACAGAAAGCAAAGGAAGAAAATAATTATAGCCGTGTGGTGACAGAAGAAGTTCGATGGAATAGAAGGTTGATCGATCTTCTTAATTTTTTTACTTAGTTACGAGATACTATTTTTGTTCGATTGAAAGCCCGTGAAAAATAGTTCAAAAATTTGTAGAATGACGAGTCAGCATAATATGTCGTATAAATATAGTCTCTTGTCCCACGTATTAATTTTAAATTTATAGACAATCATATTACGATTAAGTGGTGGATATCGTATCACATAGTGAGATAAATCGTGATAATTGAAGCGAATGTGGGAAAGAATGTAAAGTTTTCTGAATCAAAGGAAATAAGAGATCGACCGAATTCTCGTAACCGTTTCCTGTTTCTCACCGAGTTTTATCATCTACTACGTTATCTTGTCCATGGAAATGATTCCAGGCTAGTTTTCTCATCCTTAACCAAAGTTTATTCGAATCATTCTGTTAGATATCCAAAAAGGAAGAGAGTAAAAGTTTTCTGGCTACCCCCGCATTCAGACATGTATTGTCGCCTCCTAACACTCTATTTGAATATTCAGAGAGAAATCACGTATGATGGAAATATTTATAGAATAGGTGTATCATATTTACATCTTTTTACTTCCATGTATTTTTTCATCATACTAATTGCTCGATATTGCATTCAAAATTGAAAGTAACAAGATGAACTCCCTCATATATTTGGGAATTTGCTCAAGAGGGGCTGTAGGATTTTCACCATCCAGCCATATATATGTGGAAGGGGGAGGGGAAATAGGTGGAAGGGTATAGCCCTTCAAGGGATTGAATCTGACTTTGGTGGTAGTCTCATTGAAGGTAATATGATCCCGACCAGCTTCTCCCATTTTGAAACAGCTACTTCTTCCCTTATCTCTTTCCTCTATCTCACATAACGCGAATGCTTTTATTGAAATGCTATGTCTGATCGCTACTTCTGTAATTACGGATGCAAATTTTGGACCCTGAGAACTGCTATCATGAACAGACTGGAAGCATTTGAAATGTGGTACTACAGAAAGATCCTCAAGATGTCCTAAATAGAAAAAGTACGGAATGTGAATGTTCTAGAATGTTTGAGAAGAGAACGGGAGCTCTTGGCAACGGTTAGGAGGATGTAGCTCAGTATTTAACACTAGACTCAAGGAATTGTTTTGTTCAGTCAGAGACCGCGATAAGTGGAGAAAGGTTGTGCTCGTCACTGTGGGAACAGTCTAAAGTCTGAGTTGACAGCGTACGTCAAGAAAGAAAGACGCTTTTTTTTTCCTTAACGTTTTTTGCATCGGTTGTTGCTAGGGAAATGAGAATTATCGAGTCACAGAATTAAATTCAGGCGTAGACCGATAGTCAACATTACTCGGTGGCGGCTAGCAGCGACTTCCTCCCCCCCCCGCGCGCTCCCAAATCTTATATTTTTGGGAGAGTGCGAGTGTAGAGTATCTTTTTACAATATTTTCGAATCATCGCGAATTACCTGCAATGTAAAACTGATGCTTTAATTCTTACTTATGCGGTGACCATCTACAGACATTTTGCGAGTAAGATGAGATCGCGTAGAAAATTCCTCAGTAAAATCCCAACCATGGCTCTGAAACGACGAAGACTTCAGATCGAGAACGGAAACTTTTGGTAGAGAATCAGATCATTTAGTTTCCTAGGAAATCTACCCCTTAAGGGAGTTGTGGACTCAGGTACTGGTTTTCTAGCTGGAAATTTTTGAGGAGTTATCTGTTGGAGAAAAGGACAACCGGTTTATAAGAATTAACGTTATTGATCAGATACTTTTGCGACATTATGTGTGGTGAGGTAGCTGGAAAAATTTCTACTTCCGATCTAGTAGTATACTTACGAGGAGAATCAGACTAAGAGATAAAAAACGTGGAAGACGTATCTGACTAAAATTTATATCTCGGATGTATGAGGAGGTACCACCTAAAAGTATAATCAAGACTGGAACCTTCTTCGAATCTCTTACAATCCCACTTAGGGTGAAGCTGACTTTTTACGGAGCTTTCCCCTTTTATCCAATTGCATTATGCTTGTTGTCTGATTCTTATTAGAATGGCTCTTGTTCTATATTAATCTTATGGTAGGGGAATAGATATTGTGACGCTACACCAGTCTCTTGTTACAAACGATGAAGGACGACTACAAATAATCGAACTTCATTACTTGCACCAAAAATTTAGATAGGTACACTATGAAATACACAACAGTTTCTAATTCAACTTTGAAGATACCTCTGATCACTTTAGACGGCGGTCAAATTATCCAACTTATACTATCAAGTCATCATTGTTCACACTTTATCTGAAGTCTTGACGTTTCTGTTGCTGTTTCATCCTACTAACAATTGAACAGCAGATCTGACAGCGGTCCGGCCGCGTGGCGTGACGTTTACACTTTTTGAAGAAAACGCTGTCGTTACGCGACCGAAACGCTGTCAGATCCGCTGTTCAATTTGTTACAAGAACAACTTCTGAAGGTACCTATCTCCGCTGAACACATTGTCGATTCATGGATGTTTGCGATCTTTGAACAAAAATCTTATGCTAGCTGCCTAACATCACTAACTTTCAATCATATCCGCATTCCAAGGAAGCCAACAGAAGTGTACTCATTGACAGATAAGATCAACTCATTTCCCGCAACTGGTTTGTGAGCAGCTTCAATTATCTTCTCCGTCTAATAGCGAGGTCATATTCCATGAATCCAAAATGTTGCCTCCAAGAATTTTCGACGGCAGGTATTCTGGCACACCCAAAATCTTCATCAACTTCCCCATTCAATCCAGGAATTCTTGTACACGACGCATTTGTTCAAATCCGGTGTCATTCTCCACAGTTTGTTGTTGAATGTTGGCAGATTATTTATGGCGCAATCTCTTCTTGGAAAGTGGGCTTGACCACGACTCTACCAATATGTCCCATCTCTCCAACTTTACTACTAAGTTATCTGTATCTCTCTAAAATTATCCTCATGAGTAGTACAATTCTCAACGGTTTTCTTCTTTTGAAGGTACTCTTTGCGGGTAAGTATCTTCTCTTCTTGCGCCATTCTCTGATCGACCAAAACGTTGTTCTCCTTCCACATTACAGAAGCCATCCTGGTCTTTGATAATCATCATATATATATTTGGTCATAATTCAGGAACCACTAATAAATGGAACCGCGCTGTACACATTTCACATTGCTCCATTGTCTCAACTAGAACTTTTCCATCATACCTACTAGAACCAGTGAATGATAATGACTCACTACAGTTTTGAGTCTGCTCACATTCTTCGTCTAATAAGTACTTTCAGCGATCCATACTGATTTCTAGCATCTTCTTTCACCTGGCTCTGGATCTCGTCTAAGGCATTTTGAATCATCATCTTCTTTTCTTGGATTGAAGTTTCTTCAAACGTGATTAAAAGTAGTTCCACTATCATTACTTCCCCGGTAAACATTGTTCCCACTTGAAGCCCTCAAATATAAAGGGCTTCTGGGACACAAAGAGGAAACAGGGCTTCAAATGGGAATTAAAAGGGTAGTTTTTCCCAAATTAAGCCCTGTTTCCTTTTTGTGTCCCTGAAGCCCTTTATATTTGAGGGCTTCAGAGGGCTTCAAATTGTTTACCGGGTCTCTGGCACCATAGACTGCTCATTGTTTGCATCATCATTATTCTACACATTAGCTGCTATTGTGTCTCAATATGCAATTATTAATAAGTAGGTAGGTAAGGTCAAACCGGCAACTTGTGAACAAAAATCAACTTTTTGAAAATTGCATTTTTTTGAAGTAATATTGTACGCCTCACTGAGATGCATTCAAGATTTCTTGGTATGGATTGAAAGGTAATACTCTCAACTACTGAATGACCAGAACATTACTTTTGAGTCAATAGGTCAAAGGCTACAGTATGTTCACCATTAGACATCCAATATTCACAATTATCCCCCCCCCCCCCCAATTCTGGGTAATTGTGAACATAGTGTATTTCTTATGGAATGTATGGGATGTCCACAATGACCCCTAAATCTAAAAATACATTTAAAACATGTATGTTCACAATTACCCCTAGAACTAAAAATACGGTCGTCTAATTGTGAACGCTCATCTAAGGAGACGCATATGATTGTATGTTTTTGGAGTTTTAATTACAGTCATCATAAAATCAGGGCTTGCGACCGAAATTTTTTTAACGGTTAACGGTTATCGGTCAAATGACCTCACAAATTTTTTCGGTTATCGGTTATCGGTCAAAATGATCCTCCCAATTTTTTCGGTTATCGGTTATCGGTCAAGCTGTATTTTGACCAATGAGTAACTGTTAAATGTTGAAAAATATTTCGGTCAAAGTCCTAAAATTTTCGGTTAACGTTATTAGAAGACCTAGAATTTTCGGTCAAATAACAGTTATAACCGAAAAATAACGGTTAACGGTCAATCGGTCAAGATCGATCGTCAATTATAACGGTTAATGGTCAATCGGTCAAAATTGATATTTTCATTTCGGTTATAACAGTTAACCGAAAAATAACTGTTATTGTGCAAGCCCTGCATAAAATGTATCTGAACACCATAAACTTGGAACAAAATTGAAACATTAATTTGAAGGAATGTTAGAATCTAAAAATGTGGAAATTGAAGAACAAGAAATATTTTGATTTTTTAGAGATAAAAATGATAACGTTTTTCCTGCTCTGGTATGTCAATTCTGCACTTTTTTTTCTGTGGACTGTGAAGCTGTAGGATTGGCCTACAAGATGGAGTCATCAGCGCACTCGAAACTGCAAATTTTGCAAGCTGCAGGCTGACATTGTTCACAATTAGCCCGTGTTCACAATTAGACGGATTGACCTTACCTAAGTATATTCAGTTCTTCTATCATAAGACTACCTATTCAATGTAAAGAAAGTTAGTACCATCATGAGAAGAATCAGACGAACGAGTTTGCAATATAATGCAGGGAATCAACCCTGTAGCCTGTCTCCCTTCTCGTGACTCGAAGAAGTTTCCCCTAAAGTAAATTCATTCATTTTTTCGACCTACTTACTTATTCAAGTCGTCTGATTTTGGATCGAGATACAGATTGCGATCTAAAATGATTGGAAAAATTTGAAGAGCAGGTGATCATCGAACGACGCGACGCGATTCATTACAATTTGACGTCTCGATATTTTAATACTTATCACTCGTGGGAACTGAGCACTGGCACGCTGATAAAATATGAGGATGGAATGCTCGTGGTATTTATGATAAGACAATTACCTACATGTGAATTCTATAGGCATTACTCGTTCACACGAATATCGTACCATAGACGCGGGTATCGTTTTCTCTTTCGCTCTTGTTCGGGAAACATTATAATGTGAATCAAAATTTTTTCTGTCATTATCGGATTCCCTATCGTCGAGAATCATTTATTTTTCTTCCTTTCTTAATTTGAACTCGGTTTTAAAACGGATACCACGGTGAATAAGTTATCGCGAAAGCGCTGTCTAGATTTAGAGGCATCTTGGGAATTAGAGAAACATCGTAGTAGTGCGGGATGCGTAGAAAGAGTTTTATTAATGAAAAAAACTAGCTGGGAACTTGAAAAGTATATTTAGACCAGATGTAAGTATAATATACTTCAATAAGCAATATCGCATATGGTTCAAATAAATTAAAAACAACAGCGTGTACATATTTTGCAGGCCGAATGGGGTGATGAAAATGATAAAACTGCGTCATCTCGTTCGGTTTAGCGACCTATCAGTCAGTTTAATAATAGCCTATCTACATAATAAGTTAATAATATTTGTACATGGACTAGAAAAATCTTTTGAGCTACCTAATCATTGATTTTAAACTCGTTGTTTGTTTTAGCGATGGGAAATTTATGACTATTGGAGAGAAAATCAGACTACCAGACGATGTTACCATGGGCTACATTATTGGTGAGTAATGGAATTTTATTTGTTTACCTATTCTTATTCACGCAGGCGCGGATCCAGACGATCACTTTGGGAGGGGAAACAATCCAAAAAAAGTTTAAAGGACCTTTTTTTTTTTTTTTACATTTTCTTCGATACTACAGATTTTTTGTTGTTTTTTTGGTTTTTTGGGGGATTTTTTTTTTTTTTTTTTTGGGGGGGGGGGAATTTTCCTTATTTCCCCCCCGTGGATCCGCGCCTGTTCACGTTTGGAAGAAGGAAAAGATCTGAAGGCTAAATCCGGATTGCGACCCAAAGATGACCACATTGTGTTCAATTGAAAAACAAAACAGACCGCAGATTGCGGCCAACTGAGAAGAAAGAAACGAACAGATTGTGGCCAATTCTATTCACATATCAAACATTTTGTTTTATCAACATTTCTTCTTAACTAAGTGGAAGTCTTCGTAAACAAGCGCGGGTGAACAGCCGGCGGGTAAAAATACAGTCAATTTCTTCAAGGCTGCTCATTCAGTACCATCTAGCATAGCTCCCGTCATCTTGTTTCACAAAATTTCACTCGGTATTTTGAACAAGTCCTCAGTCGCCTTCCGCTTGCACAAGTTGGCCATTGCCTGACCCATCATCAGTGTATGTTTTTGATCACGAGAAGGGTTGTGCTCTAGTTTGGATTTGAGTGTACGACCGGCTATTACATTTAAATATGCCCCTACAACCGTTGTTTATACACACCCACCATACTTACTGGAAAGACGAGAGATTACATTCTTCTATTCATTCAATCTTTCCATCGCTCATCTAAAAATACAAGATCAACGTGAAAAGAAGCAATCAATTAAACATGACGAGGTCGAACACGAAGAGTTACGATCAATCCTCATTCTTCCTGAGAAAAGAATGACGTGCACGCCATGATGCCAGAAGAGGAGCAAGTTCCACTTTTGTAGGGGCTGCAACTTATCATCATTTTCGGCCGCAAAAAGGTCATCTTTGGGCCGCGAAGTGTATATCACTACGGGCCACAAACTGCCAGCACCGGATAAAAGCGATGAATTTCTCTCATTTTCTAAGAGTAAAATTTGTAAAATAAAATCATCAAACGATGAAAGTTATACTACTTCGATTTCGAATTTTTGGAAATCTTGAGAATGATCGACCAAATGAATAATAACACACTTTCAAACTTCTGCAATGAACACGAACTATACATTGAAGGTATTTCTAGAAGTATTCTCGACTCTTAGTACACTACTTGCCGTTCTTCAATGTCTCCTCTTATTATTGTGCAGTTACCGCGATTCGTTGCGACGCGTAACGTATCTTATCGGGCTTCAAAATTTCAATTCGGGAGAAGATACATTTGCCTGTTGCTGTGAAGCGCGGGAGCTGAACGTGAATGTTGCACAATAATGAGTGGAGATATCGAAAAACGACAAATGCTGTTGTATTCAGCGTCGAAAATACCTTTAGAAATATCTTCAATAGCTCATATTCATTCCAAAAGTTGGAATTGTTTTTTTTTTTTTTTTTTTTTTAAAGAAGCAGAAGAAGACATTGCAAATCATTTGCCCTGTCTATAAAGTTTGAAAAATATGGTCCAATTATTGAAATGTTTCTCTTTTTTTTGTTAAACGAAAATTCAAATTACTTGTAGAATACAAAATTATACTACGGGCTCATGTAGACGTCCGATGTAAATAAAATAATCTTAAGCCTCGAGTTTTATAATGAGTACCTACGTAAATATTTATGTAACTTACTTGATCTACAAATAAGACTCGATAAAGAGAGGATATAAAAACACTTTAGATCTTTCAAATTTTTGAATACTAGATGGTGCACGAGTCCGCCTTCATTTTATCATCATATTTACTCTTTCTCCCGCTCAGTTATTGCTACTTTTTTTTTCCGTGGATTGGAGAGAAAACTGTAATAAACTCATTTTGTTAGTTTGGAACGATAATTTCCTGTTCATTTCTTACGTGTGTCAACATCTTGATTCTACCTTTATTTGATTATTTCCGTCATAGCCAGGTTGGTTGGTAGTATCTACTACTTTGTTAGGAAAAAAATTCATGTTAGTTGTACAATTTATATTTTTCGTATGTCTGGACTATCTTACAGTACCTTTTTTTTTTTTTTTTTTTCGAATTAACGAGTTTTGAAACTACTTTTAAAGTTATGGGCAGGGGTGGAGTGGGTAGATGGGGACGATAGGGATGAATATGGGATAGACGATTCTACAGAAATGTTAATCGAAGTAGTTCATCTTAATTGCCTTTGACTTTTTCATGATTGTTTGTGAGGGAATCTGTGATGCAGGAAGAGACAGAATGGTTAAGCGAGATGTTTTCGATAGCTGTGCAAGAGTAGAAGTGTTCAACGTTGCAGGATGGGTAAGAAGGAGATGAAAGGTGTAAAAAGTTGAAAAAAGGGTAGCTGAGACGGGTATGGCTTATTCTGAGACGGGTTAGGGTGACTTGTTCTCGTCGGAAAGGACGATTTGAAGTAATTTAAGGAATTGAAGTTTTTGTATGGATTGGAGCTTATTGGAGGATGGACCAGAAATCATGGCTGGAGTAGAGGGTTAGGGAGCAGTAATAGGATTTGAGGTCATTAGAGGAAGGGGGATTAGTTTTGGAGGGTGGACGCAGCGGCCAGGTCCACTTGTGTCATGTTCCTTAGGGTCGATGTGTCTCGGTATCCACAGAAAAAAGATGGAGGCTGGGGAAGGACTTGACGAGTGTATAAATGAGGATTCTTTGGGCGATAGGATTGATAGAATGAGGGTCTCGGATAGCAAGTAAGGATGAGAGAGAGATGGACAGTTAGTACGAGGATGAGGATTCCGCGGGGAGAAAAAAAGCGGATGAGAAAAGAGAAGCAGGTGAATATAGCGGTAAGTTAGGCAGTGATACTTGTGGAATCGAAGTTTCTCTTACTGAAGGATGAGATGTGACCCTGAATGGAAACTCCATCATATTGAGCTCTGGGTCTCTATTCAGACCCGACCGTCTAGCACCGAAGGTGTTTGAAGTTTAGGCTAATTTGTGTCGAGAAACTGTTTGGAATATGATCTGATGGTATCCCGTATCTCATTGATTAGTTCTAGGCCTACATCATTTCTTCCAGTGAAATTGAAAATCTATTCAGATTAGTGATTCCATAAGATTGGGTATATTTCAGACAGTTTCTCAATACAAATTGTGCTAAACTCGAAGAAAAGAAAATAAATAAATGAAATACATGATGAAACAACGCAACAAAATACAAAAGATTGCCCTACAAAATATCTTCTGAAGTAGGTATCTATGTATCGATTACATTCTGTTTTTAGAAACAGGTTCCACCATTTTAAATTTTAGGCTATATTGAGTCTGATTATTATCAATTAGTTTATCGGAAAGAAGAAGAGAATATCGTAAATGAATAAATTAAAAAAAGTCTGAGAATATAATTTTAAACAAATAATAAATAATATACGTAATATGCTTTATGCCCTGAACAAAGTATTGAATATTAATTTGTATTCTTATCAATGTAATAACTTTTTTTTTTTTTTTTTTTTTTTTTTAGAGCACAAATTAAAGAAAGCATTGACTGTGATAAAAGAATTTCATTCGCATCTGGAGCCGATGAAATTTTTGCAACCCGAATTGTTCCACAAACAGGTGTGTATAAAAAAATGATAAAGTTTAGCTGTATCGATATCTCACAACAAATTTTTTTTCATACTTGTTGACGGTCTATTCGTAGTGTTCTAATGAAATCGTCGGAATGAAACTTATGTAATATTTTAATTTTCTTCATTTCAGATATCGTTTAGTTATTCAAGATACGAAACTGAAATGAATACTGTGAGAATTGATGGACTGGATGTAAGAATTGATCCAACGAGGTAAGGATTTGTAAAGCGTACACAGAATACCTATATGAGGCTAAGGAATTATTTTGTTTTTGTCGAGGGGAACGAATAAGTACTTCTTCTACCCGTTACAAAAATTTCGGCCTAACAAAAACTTCAAATACTTATTCAACTTCAGCTGAATGACCGAAGGAACATGATATAAATTTGTATCTATGTTTAAAACCTCTTTTTTTTCTTCTTTTTTTTCTATCTTCCCCAACATTTCAAGGCGAACAAATATTTATGATGATAGGTACCTGAATATTGTGTAAGAAAATTACTTGTCCTGGAACTCTTTGACAACTTCAGAAAAAGATGATCCTACGATAATAATAAATAATAATAATAATAATAAAAATGGAAAACATTTATAACTTAATAATCCTCCATTCATTCTTAATAACGTCGTATCAAAATTTGAAATTCTTATAATAAAATAAATTTTGAAAATTATAGAATGTGCATAGGTACGTAAATAAATACTCACCTACTAATAAAACTTCCGCGTGAAAAAAATCATTACGGTATTTTATTTCCGCGACCCTCCAGAAAATGAAACTCGAGAATATTCGAATGAAGTTTAATCGTTCTATTGCCGGAATTAGTTTATCGTCAGACTTTATTGAATGAATGAATAAATTGATACCACCTATAAGTATTTTAGTCGCTAAAAAATCGAGCAAAAGTGAAATGTTCAGAATCAAGCGCCGTTATTGAGGCGAATCGAGTCGTTAATTAAAACATTTAAAATTCGATATCGTTTTTCTCTGCCCAAGTCAAAATTGGACTTTGATTTAGTTCGTGAATCACGAAATCATTATGAATTTATGACTATCATCAATAAACCGATACGTGTGTATGAATTGAAAGAAGATACGTTTTCGTTTGATGTCTAAAAATTATTTTTCATTAATTTATTTAATTCGTGACTTTTGGAACAGAACTAAAATTCGATTAAGAGAACGTAAGATCTCTTTTTTCATTTTCCCGAATTCTGCATCGAAAAAATCATTTTTATAGTTTTTTCTGATCTCCTTGAAACGATGACACCATCAAAATCGTATCTAGTCCTTCAGGAATCGAAAGAGAGCGCGGATTATTGTCTGTAGGATAAAATGAACCGTATTTTAATGACGAGACCAGTGTTACAAATGAAATGATAAATTTTTATTTTTCTGAAATTTTGATCGCAGGACCTACTTAAAAAAAATAGAGAGAGAGAGAGAGAGAGAGAGAGAGAGAGAGAGAGAGAGAGAGAGAGAGAGAGAGAGAGAGAGAGAGAGAGAGAGAGAGAGAGAGAGAGAGAGAGAGAGAGAGAGAGAGAGAGAGAGAGAGAGAGAGAGAGAGAGAGAGAGAGAGAGAGAGAGAGAGAGAGAGAAAGAAAGAAAAATCGTTATTGAGAAAAATAAAACTTTTCGATACCAAACAGAAATGAACACTTTTCTAGAACCACTGAGCTATTGATAATATCAAATTATTCATAACTGTATCTCTGTATTATATTTATTTTTTTTGGAAAAATTAAAATGAATATCAAGTTGAACCACTCGCTATTTATTTTCATAATTTCATAATATTCCTAGGTACGAAAACAGAATTTCATCAGCTGTTGATTTTGTGATTGAAGACCAGATAGGTATCTTGTATTGAAAATATTTCCAAGTTGATTCATTTACCTCTTAACAGCGATATTGATTGTCACTCAATTATTAGGGTTAATTTGAGCTCACCAAAGTGTTATTATCTTCTTCCATTAAGTACGCCCGTTTGAAAAAGAAAAACAGAAGATTTAAGAAATAAAAATTAATCCAATGGTCTGTCGAAGCTTTCCGAAAATGAACGAACTTGAATAGGTAGCTCGTAAGAGAAAAAATAAGTAATTCACGTTAGTAATAAAGAATTAAAATTCAATATTTATTATTTATTTATTTATTATTTATTATTTATTTATTTATTATTTTTTTTTCTTATGTAGGACTTATTCTAAATCTGAATCGCTGACCCAAAAAACTGTGACGACATGTTAGTGATATCAACGTCATTACTATTTTCCTTTAATGAAATAATTACCTGCTAAAAAGCCATATTTCCGCATCTATTTTTTAATTTTTTTTTTTCAATTTTGATATTTTTGATTATTTTGTTGAAAATTCCAAAGATTTAATCTTCTTTCTCTCCTGTTCTCTAAAAAAAAAGTTCCGTGATCTACTGCAAAAAATTAAAAAAATGAAGCCTGTTTTTCAAATTAAATGAAACCTAATATACTCGTAGACCGACCTGCAGTTATTGTGTTCTAATGCTCTCATCTCGTCCTTCTTCATCATTCCATCGTGTGAAGTTATTTCAAATCTGAAAGTGAAGGTTCAGTCCATTTTATTCACAACAACTTTAGCTCGCGAGTTCTCTGAAAAATTTTTCCAACCTCAGAGGAGTACAAAGTTATCTACGAACTTCTCATATACAAAGCCTTACTAGGCGAAATGTATCGGACCGTCCGTTCAAAATACGCCCATAAATCAGATTAAAAGACGTCCTCGTGTTTAATTTGTGGGATTAATCACTTATGTCATGCCATCCTTCGCCTCTTTTATTTATGTTATTTATGATTGGAGCCCGAGAGGAGGGATGATACGGATTCTGACCCTAATTAGTAATCAGAAAACGTAATTCGCTTTTAAAATAATTCTGCGGTTCAACGCGATTTTTGATGCATACATGACGAAATATATAACCGCAACGTGAATGTTTCGTAAGATGCGCAAAATCTGAAGTGACGAATTATTTTCATTTCGAAGGGTTCGTTTGTAATCTCAATTGTTAATATTCAATTTCTATCCTTTGTAGTCGAGATTTTCACTCCATCGGGGAATATGGTAGCGCGACTTTTTATTTTTACCCGTCTTTTCAACTTTCGCTTTTTTCCTCATTTTTGCTCTCAATTAAAACCCAATAGGTAATCGTACGTTGTACGGCTGCCGCGCTCGCTTATTCAATATCTCATATAGAGCTGAAAGTACCTATACAAAAGTCTAACGGAATAACGGTATGGAAGAAAAGGTGCTAATGGAAAGTTCGCCTGGTAATTGACGGCCTCATAGCGGCGAAAAAGACTGAGACTAATTTGCTCCCAATAGCTTAGCAGTTTTTCTCGTCTTAAACGTTCTTAATATTCGCTATACGATAGAAAATAGAAGGTTAATTAATTTTCATCGTAATGAGTAAAATCTCTTTAGAAAGGAAATGTCGCCTTTTTTTTTCTCACCTTCCATTCGCGGTAAAACTCATTTTTCGTGGTTGATGGGTGGAAAAAGTAGAACGTTTACTCGACTGTCTGAAAGGTATTAAAAAAAAAAAAAAATTAATGAGTTGAATTAATTTTTTGTTTTCAGGTTTTATTCATTACATTGTTTCCTGTTTCCACAAAGCTCATTCTGCCCAAATAGATGACAAACGATAGACGAAGGAACGATTTTTGATCGATATTGTCTATGATAGTTCTTGCTCAATTTTGGTCCTCTCGTCCTCGTGTACCGCTGTAGAAGGAAAGCGGAAGCTCAAAGGATTTTCTACTGCATTTTTACCTTCTTATTTATCTCATTACTTATCATAAGGATCGAGTGCAACGAAAGTCTGAATTCGATTTTCTCTTGCAATATACAGTCATATTATCATTTAAGCATTATTCGAATGTACAGAAAACACGATTATTTTACCGATACCGGTAATTAAAACTCATTTCTCGAACATGTATACTTCGCGCATTTTTATCGGGGGATTTTTTTTTTTAAATTTATTATTATTATTTTTAAAAAAATTGATCAATAATGTTTCAACGAATGTGTTGGATTACATTCATTTTACCACTAATTTACAAGACGATGTATACGATTTTCATGGTTAAGTATATTAAGCTTTTAATATAAACGACTGTGATAATTCTATTCATAAGTTGCCTCTTCGTGTCTCAGCTCTCGTACGAGAGCTGAATCGAACTCCTTTGAGAAGCCTGTAGTTTACGAAGTCGTATGCGTAGGCTTGCAATAAAGGTATCTATCCTGATTAACGGGGTTCACATAATTTTGACATTTGGAAACGTTATTTTCTCATGATACCTCTCTGAATTCGTAATTACTTCGAGACATACATTATACGAGTCTGGGTTGGTGAGAAATAATTAGAAAGACATCATTTTATTCATCAAAAATGTTAATTTTTCGTTTTACATAATTATTGTTAGTGCTATACCTAATTTTTTCTTTTTCTTTTGTAATTATTTACGAGTAAAAGGTAGTCATATGTATTACTGTGTAATATAGGTACAAGTTTTGTTTCTCAATTTTCTTTATCAAATATACGAGCAGTTCTGTTGTTGAATGTAATATTTCGTATATACGTGCCTACTTCTGTCAGAGGATACTCGGATATAATATGAGTTTTGTACCCGTGGTATATCATCGGCTCTTGACAGCTTTTATTTCCTATAGGTGGCTTCGAACCAAAGATTGACTAGAATCAATTAAGTTTTCATGAGGTATTGCATCGATACTTATAGTTCAAAATTATACGGATAAAAAGAGATAAAATCACGTAGAGAAATAAGTAACGGAGTCTCGTCGATTGTTAGCCGTTCCGAACTCGATGAATTCGCCAGCGTACCAACTTTTTCTTTTTTCGAAATAATTGTCACGTTGTAGATACAGCTTACTAGTAATAAAATTTCTTCGTTGGAAGTTCGTACGCGAAGTTTCGCTTCGTTAGGGTTTCTCGATTTGCGAGTTTTATTTCTTCCAGCAGCGTTACCGCAGCGTCACGTCGAGTATCAACTTTTTAATTAGAACTTTCGACGTCTGCAAACCCATATGCAGCTACGTTTCAGTCGTGAAAGCTATATTTGTCGTCCACTGATTCTGTGAATATAGTTTTTGAGTAAAAATTTGAAAAATTTTTCAATGAACAAGTACTTACCCAGTAGCTGAATTGATAAACTGGCATCTACAGACTGAAAGTTGGTTTTTCATCATCTATTTCAGGAGATGTCACGATCTCTATTTTAATGAATGAAATAGCCTAGATCGGACTTTGAATTATTTTTTCAGTGGTTTTTTCCCCGAACGGGCGATCACACTGAAGAAGTTTAGGGGGGGGGGGGGGAAATCGAATATTTTCTCTCGTAAGAACTCATAATAATACCAAATGTTTTCAACTTCAACTAGGTAATGGAACAAAAATTTTCTCGAGTTGTTCTTCGGATCGTCCTGTGCAGATTTGTGATCTTCCTTTGCATTACTTGCGTTCTGTCGTTAGTTCGGCACTTTTTTCTTGATATCCAACTGTGCTTCCCGAATTCCTGGCACGGATCCACGAGGGAGAGAGAATTCACCCCCCCCCCCCAAAAAAAAAAAAAAAAAAAAAAAAAAAACAAAAACAACAACAACAACAAAACATTTGTAGTATCGAAGAAAATGTAAAAAAAAAAAGTCCTTTAGACTTTTTTCGGATTATTTCCCCTCCCAAAGTGATTGTTTGGAACCGTGCCTCGAATTCTGGTTCGGGTTTCTGGAGTGGTTTATGTTGAAGGTATTTTGGAGAGATATGAGTTAATAATAATTGAAAATGTGGTCGATGTTTAAAATTTCGTTAGGAATTGAAGTGTAGAAGGGAAGAAAGGGAATATCCAAAAGAAACGATCTGAACAACTGAATTTTTGCACCCCTTTGAAGAAATCGTTTCTTCAGCTCGTTTTTTTCAGACATTCCTCCTTCTTTCCCTGGACCCATCTGGCCCGGTGAATAGGTGACAGTGGGTGATTCGTGAGTATCCTATTCTCTGGCATGTTGAGACGGATGTTTTTTTCATTGAGGTTCTGCAAGGTGAGGATACGAGAGGATTTAAATAGCCAATAAAATTTACATTGGAAGTTGGTGGTTCCTCAATAAACTTCTTGGACTAAGACGGTGTCCATGCGTTTGATATTTATAAGAAAAATATCCGATATTGTGATTCGCGAGTCGTCATTCTGTCATGTTGTTCACAAAATTGCTACGTTCAATAATTTAACCCATCGACTGACTCACATCCCTTTGAGTCAGGTTTTCTACCAGGAAATGATACCGATAAAGCACCTGGCTAAAGTGAATCAGTTCAATTTGGACATTGATTTTATGGTTTGTAGGAGGCTCATATGAAAATGCCATAACTCCACGACCTTTCTCCCCCCGGGAATCACGCCACGATAGAAGGAAACTTTTTTTTTCCTATCCTGTCTGACTATGTGTGAGGCCGTTTGGTACGAATTCTTCTTAAATCCATTATTCTCACCACCTCTTTAAATACATTCGATTCAACATTTCTACTTTTCTCTATACTCCTCCCCACTTGACTGCTTCAAACAAGGTAGTTATGGGATCCATTTAGTTTACTCTGTCATTGCTGCTCTAGACCATACAAAGCAGAGCTAACCCCTCCAATTTTCTTTTCGTTTGTTGAGAAATACGCCGTACCTGGTCCATATAATTAGTGCGTACCCACCTGGAATGAGAAAATCTTGGGATATTGGTAATTCTGTCACTTCATTTACAGTATCGCACCATTGAGTACCTACCTAATTCATTAAAATCGTCATATCACTCTTCTCTGGCACAAAAATGCGTGTATCGAGTGTTGTTTCACAAAATATCGACCCGTTATTCTTTCAGCCAAACTATACAACAGTTAAGTAGAAAAAGATGATTTTGTAGCTAGAATAATCATGAATAAATACAGCGTACGGAAGATTTTGCCAGATAAGTAGTTGAAGTAACTTTTCTTTGTACCCGAAGGAAGTTTTCTTTGTCAGTTTATGTACTATCTTATGACTGCTATAGTGGTATTTCGTTAAACATTTTCAAAGAATAACGGAACCGCAAACTGCATGGCTTTTCAACTTTTTTTCCCTTGAAAGCTTTTCTTCTCTTACTCATCTTCCTCTTGAGTGTTCGTTACGTTTGCTTACTTAGAATAAAATGTTATATTTAGCATTCGATTCGATTCTTTTTTTTTTTTTTTTTTTTTTTTTTTTGCGTAAAAAGTTGCCTTTTTTTTATACTGTGGCCTCGTCGACGGTTTCAGCCTTTCGACTTAATCTGTTCGCACGGCGCGGCGTATATGTGTAGTATTCAAAAATTAATTTTCATAAATTGTATTCGTGTATATATAACTTTGGACTGAATAACTAAATGATATACGCTACGTCCTCGATACATATTATTCGTCGTAGCTGGCTCAAAAATTTTGCTTGGTGCAGATTTTGTTTCTCGATACGAAAATGATGAACGATATGGATACATTATTTCCCTGTACGTTGGATTCAAACCATTAATCTTTTGAGAAGTGCTTGTTACCACTACATACGTAGTATTGGTATAGGAAGCGATAATGTAAAGTGCCAGCCCACCCGCGGTGTCGTTTGCCTACACTATATGCCTGACCTTTGCGCACTTTTAGACATGTTTTTTTCTAATTTTATGGCGGCCTTATACTGGCAGTAGTTCCTATATAGATTATCATTCCAAATTTCTATTAGAGAAGAATATTTTCTTCGCCTAATTTTCTTGTTCTTAATAATATATTCAGGGTACAAACGAGGTTAAAGCTAGTTCATAATCTTAGTAAGAATTGTAAAAAGGAAATAATATCGAGTCGACTGGGAACTAATGACTCAAAAACCTACCTTTGTAAGAAATTATAATAGGTTCAAGTACACCTGACGAGAAACAGCTCAACCAGATGTTGGTCTCACGCCGACGTATGAATCACAAAACCAGGGTTGCGATGTTTTAAACAAACGATGTTTAAAACGTGTTTAAAACATGTTTAAAACAGCAAAAATCGAGAAATTTACATTGCCTCTTATGGGAATGTTTTAAACGTTTTAAACAAATTTTTTGTTTTAAACGTGTTTTTTTTAAAAAAAAAACGTTTTTTTTGCAACCCTGCACAAAACACCGCACATGTTTACCTTCTGGCGTTGAGACATTTGCGAACGGGAGAAACACTTAGACCATACAACAGATAGACCGAGCATCGGCCATATACGCATGTACAACGCGTTGAACGGAAGACATGATAAGAAAATAAGGGGGACTGGACCTCAATGAAGGCAACGCGGGTGAACGCGCGGAGCAGTGAAACACACCGTACACCCGCGCCGCCCATCAAATTTGTAAACAAGGTCCAGTCCCTCTTATTTTCTTATGTGTATTCTTATCATGTCCTCCGTTCAAAGATTCATTGCTATGCTCGGTCTATCTGTTGTATGGTCTAAGGAGAAACAATAGAAACTCCATCTTGTATACAATCAAGTCTCTAGCTGATGGCTGCACTCTGACTGTAGGTATATAATATGGACTATACTCTGTTCACGTTAAGAAAGGGCTCGAGATCGTAAAAAAGTAGTACCTTGAGAAAGGATAAAAGGTAGTAAATCTCTTATCACAATGTTTTAAGCAGAGTATTGCAGCCGAAAAATTCGGCTTCGGCTTACGGCTGAAGCTGACGACCTTCAAAAATTTGGATTCGGCTTACGGCTTATGGCTGATCAGAAAAATTCGGCTGGCTTTCGGCTGACTTATGGCTGGCTGACCACTGATTTTTTGGCGGGATTTCAGCTGATTTTCGGCTGATTTTTGGCTGGCTGATGATTTTGTTGTCGGTTTGTTGCAACCAGGGAATGAAAAACGTAACAAAAATATGAATCTGTGTTCTGTGGATTGAGTGACAAACTGACAAACGAGGCAGAAAGCCAAAAACATAGTAAGCCAGACTGCTTCTGAGGGAAGCGTGTAAGTTTGAGGTTTGAGCATCAAAATTTTCGAGATCAATTCATTGAATTCAATTCACATATGAAAAAATGAGTTTGGAATTGGAAGTGGCACAAGTTATTCTTTCTCCCGATCAATATGATTTTAATCTGGTTGTCGATTCTTCATGACGACCCATTTTGAAAATCGCCGGGGCCCGGGAATACACACAACACAAGCACGCAACAGACGAGAGGATGTGCGAAGTACTAATCGAAAGTCTCCTCGTGCCTTATCAATTCGTTTCGTTCGCCGTATGTCATACTCGGAGTAAGAGGCGAGTAAGAGTGATGCCGCAGGACTTTGAAATATTTTCGTACTTCTTGGACTTGGAAATATTTTCAACTGTTGGACTTGGAATTATTTTCCAATGGGGGGAGGGGGGAGTTTGAAGTATTTTCATAAATGGACTTGTAAAATTTTTCATGTGTTGGACTTGGAATTATTTTCCAATTGTTGGACTTTAAAATATTTTCATACTTCTTGTTTCTAAGTCCAAGAATAGAAAATGAAAAATTTCACACATATATGAAAATATTTCAAAGTCCCACAATTTGAAAATAATTTCAAGTTCGACGGTTGCAAATAATTCTAAGTCCCATAATTTGAAAATATTTCAAAATCCAACAATTGGAAAATGATTCCAAGTCCCACAGTTGAAAATATTTCAAAGTCCAACAATTGGAAAATAATTCCAAGTCCAACAGTTGAAAATATTTATAAGTCCAAGAATTCAAAATGAAAAATTTCAAGTCCTAGAAGTACGAAAATATTTGAAAGTCCCGCGGCATCACTCTTACTAACCTCTTACTCCAAGTATGGCATACGGCAAACGAAATGAATTGATAAGGCACGAGGAGACTTTCGATTAATACTTCGCACACCCTCTCGTCGCAACAGAGTGCAGACAATATGTCAAAAACACGATTAATATTTAATAGTACTAGTTATAACAGGCAGACTCTGATAACAGGGATCACCAGTTCAGATCGATACTGCTAGCCTGCTATACAGATTACAGCCTACAAGATCGAGAACTGCGTGTCACACGTCATGTCATTTCGCGCGTATGAGAAAAAAACCGAAAATCAGCCGAAAAAATTCGGCTGAATTTGGCTTTCGGCTTCCAAGAGTAAACATAAAGCTGGCTTTCGGCTTTCGGCTTAATGGCCGGGAATTTGGCTGAATTCGGCTTTTGGCTTTTGGCTTTCGGCTGGCTGCAATACTCTGGTTTTAAGGCTATGCTCTACCTTCAATGAAATGGTAACTTGGAATACCTCTCAGGAGACTAATCTTGCACAGAATGCGATGAAACTTTGGAGATTTATTGTTTAAGGTTACAGAAATACCGCTAATTGGTTCTGAGCGCGTAATATTCATAATTATTTTTTACAATTTCCAATATACACTACTTGTAAACTAATTAGCGGTATTTCTGTAACCTTGAACAATAAGATTCCGAAGTTTCATCGCATTCTATGCAATATTAGACTCCTGAGAGGTATTCCAAGTTACCATTTCATCGAAGGTAGAGCATACCCTTAAACATGGAAAAAATATAATAATACTAACGAAGAAACACAAACAGGAACAAAGTGTAATTGAAATTTGAAATCTTGCTTAAATCTTGTGAAAATGTAAGTACAAGGAATTAATTAATTATGAATTCAACATTCTTCAAGTGAGGTGATAAGAGATTTACTACCTTTTTTTTATCCTTTCTCAAGATACTACTTTTTTACAATCTCAAGCCCTTTCTTAACGTGAACAGAGAATGGTGGCGCGTCGTCAAAAAGCGGCATGACGTCATGAAGAAACCACCTATAGGAAATTAGGCGTACTACTTGGCCGCAACTTAATTCTTTCAAATGACTAGGTACCTGTACTGCCTTTTTCCCGCCGGTTATTGAGCATTCTTCTTTGTGTGATATTTGGAACGCATCACAGGTAACTGCGACCACAATGTAGTCAAGAGTAGCCTACCTCAGCTCCTTTATCTAATAGGCAAAAACTTGACACTGCTCTTAGAGAATATGGAGTGCTGTCAATTGCCTAATCATCCCGTTGAACATTTCGCAGCTAAAAAGACGAAAATTTAGCGGCGGCCACCACTATCTCGTAGTGGAGAGAAAGCTGCAACTCCACTATAAGTACATGTTAATTTTATACGTACCACTTGAAACGGACGACCTGTGCGTATTCTCCACCCCTACGCTGGGTTTTGCAACGAAGGGGTGAAGTAGTTTCAACGCCACTACTTTGCGTACACACGGGAAGGGGTGAGATAGCTGTTTAGCCACTGTTTTACCACTGTCTTCTTTTGTAGTTGTGAAGTAGCTCCTTACCAACTTTGTTACCACTGTGGGCCCATTATTATTATTATTACTAGCAAGTCCGGCGCGCCTCTTAGTTTTTTGTTTTTTCATTTTCATCTTATTCGAGAGTGCTATATAAACAGGAATAATTTTTAAAAATCTCGGTAAATTATCTAGATATTTCTACTTTGGATATTGAAAAAAAAAAAAGTAGAAATTCTCCAGACAACTTTTTTTTGGACCTGTATTCAAAATTTTTATGCAAACACAAGGTTCTCATGGCTACTTTTAATTCTGTTATTTAGGGTTTTGGGTAAGGTAGATACATGAAACAAAGGGAGTAACTCTGGGGTTTGAGATTATTTGGAATTTCTTAGTTAGATACACTATTTTCTTTGTATCTTTTCATCTCATAGTTCAATTCAATATGCTTAGTTTTCTTTTAAAGGTTTTCTTCTTTCTTAATTTCATTCAATTTTGCACTCTTTCATTCTTTACTTGTTCTTCCATACAACCTTTTTTTTTTTTCCTTTCTTTATCGTTTCCTGAGTCTTCCAAATTGTTCTCTACCTCAGTATCACACTCTTCCAGTTTTCCCTCTCTTCCTATTCTTCTTTTTCAGTCCTCTGCATCCATCTTCCTCCAATTATCCATATGGTGATAATTGATTCTACGTGTCATCCTCTAATCTACAAATTAATGGAAGAAAAACGTTTCGATTCTAAGATTAGTTCATTCATTTCCCTTTTTCTCTTTCACTTTTTTTCTACATAAGATTTTTTTTTTAAATCTTGTGTGTATTATATGTTGACAGTATAATTTGTTACTACAGTCGTTCCAATTTTCAGCGATGATTATTTCTTTGACCTCACTTTTTTACATGCAAATAATGTAACTCCTCCTATTTTCGAGTTGATTTAGTTGAGACTTTGAAAATCCCTTCCTTCATTTACCTTAATTAGGAAAAAATTTCTCAAGGCCCTCAATTTATTCCTTCGAGTCCACCCACCTCCAACTAACAGTTATTCTTGACATCGAGTCCTGATTTTTGTAATTCACTATTCTCTAGGGATTCTTCTGTTAAATCCTGATGATGTTAAGAGCATCTCCAGTTTTTTATGATGTCAACTACCTAACCTAAATCGAGGTTCAATAGGAAACCTATTCCATAGGGGGAGGGATTTTTGAAAATTTTGGTGTCTCGCCGTCATTTACCTAGAACAATGGTTGATATTTCTCCAAGTCCTTTTCCTGTCATATATATCTTGGAAGTTGAAATTCTTCCATGTTCCTCTCTTAAAAAATATAGCTTGGAAGTTGAAAGTTTTTCAAGTTATCCACTTGTCATAATTGCATAGGTCGATGTACAAAATGCGTTTTCAATTTCAACTCCTCTGATGGTTCAATTTTTTCCAAGTTCCTCTCCTGTCATATATAGCTCAATTCCCAATATTAAAAATCTTTTCAAATCTGACTCCTTTGATATTGAAAATTTTTCCTATCCCTTATCTATCATAATAGAGCTCAAATGTCTCAATTTTTCCGAGTCCCTCCTTCTATAGTTGGCTTAATTTTCAAAATTTTATCAAATCTAATTCCTCTTTTTGGAACCCCTCCAATTTTGAATTCAATTCTGACCTGTGTAATCATTTCCAACACAGTTTCCAACTCTCGCAACTATCTGTGTTAGTCAGTTCCATTTTCCAAATATTTCAGTTGCTTTTCTTCTTCTACTTCTTACAATGGAAGTGATTTTTGATTCAAAAAGTTGATATTGATAAGGGATCATCATATTTTGGTGACTACTATTTTCTATTTTGCCTATTAGCTCTCCTTCATTAGATGTGGACATTTTGACGTCATTAGAACTTTTTGCCAAATTAATTATCCTTCAATTTGCGAAGTGCTAAATTGTATCGGATAATTATTGGAACTCATAATGAGTGAGTGAGGTGTAAGTAGAGCACTGATATTGAAAAAGGGTTTTCCAATTGTACAAATCTACTTTATTAGTTGCTTTTACAAGAGTACTTTCGGGTGTTATCCCATCATCAGGTCGTAACTGATGATGGGATAACACCCGAAAGTACTCTTGTAAAAGCAACTAATAAAGTAGATTTGTACAATTGGAAAACCCTTTTTCTGTATCGGATAAAATGAGGTATGAAGTGCAAAGAGAAGGTCGTTACCGTTATAATATTAGGCTTGAGCTATTTTTTAGCTTAATTGTATCGGGTAAATTAGGATTTCGTCTGAAGCCTTCCTCTAGGGAACTGAGGTATGTTTTATGCGCTACTTTTATTCCATTCTTCAGGGTTTTCCAAAACTCTTTATACTTGTTGATATTATTTATGGTAATATTCTTTTTCAACTTTCGTTGTACCCTTTTCTTAGAATCGTACCCCCTACTTTTCCTGAATACATCCCTCTCAATTTCTCATATGATGTGTCTATAGTTGGAATTCTGTTTAGGTTTAAGCTCACACTTTTCTACGCTCATCTGTACAAAACGTATCTTTTATTTGATTCTCAGTTCACATCGATTGCCCTCAATATGATCAAACTGATTGCGCGCCTAAAAACTGCACCCTTTCACCCAAAATTAAGGACCCCACCTTGTAACTACGTACTTACGACAATAAAAACTTTCATTATTTCTTAATCCTAGCTTAATTCTTGTATCACTAACATAAAAAAACAACCCTGCAACAAACTTGGAATCATTAAAAGTTAACCTATCCTCAATCTCCAGCAAACAGAAATTCCCACCATAAAGAGGTTATTTTCGCTCGATATAGAATTGGTCACTCTCAACTTGAACATTCTCATCTCCTCCTGGGTTTCCATGCTCTACCTTCATGTAAATCTTATTATGCAGATAATCTGACGATCTATCATCTTTTTTCCTGTCCTAATCTCCAAAATCAACGTACTTCCCACAATATAATCTCAGTCTCATCCTCTGTCCCATGTAATCATTCCCAACACGGTTTCCAACTCCCGCAACTACCTATGGTACTCAATTACTCCAACTTATACATATCCATTTTCTTTCTCCTGCCTTAAAATTTGAGTACCACCATCTGACTCGATTGCTACCTCTTCTTCCAATCCTCTTCCCTATCCTCACGTTCTTTTCGTTTGTTTCTCACTCCACTCCAGTTATTCTTATTTTCAGAATACAACCATAATACCATTGTACAAATATTTTAATCGCTTTTCTTCTTTTACTTCTTACAATCTAATTGAAGTGATTTTTATTCAAAAAGTTGACACTGATAAGGGATTCTCATATTTTTATGACTACTATTTTCTATTTTACCTGTTGGCTCTCCTTCATTAGATACTTATTATTAGAGCTCGGATTGTATGGCATTTGCCTTTTCGTTTCCTGAAGGGGCAGACGGTGGGAAATCAAATATGAGTGCGTTTCATAGGTAGGGGACCCTAGGAAAAAATTTTTATTTTGCCATAAAATGCCAGAAATGCAATAAATGCCATAATTCAAGATAAATGCCATAAAATGCCAAAATCGGTCGTGCGATAGTAAAATTACTTAATTTGCCGATAATTCTCGAGAAAAAAATGCAAATATCCGTAATATGTACGTTAATACTTCGTTTTGAAACGAATGTCAGTAAATCGATTGGCTTGTGTGAGACGAAAGATAAACATGAGAGGGTTAACGCTGTGTGCTAAGTTTCTTAGTCATTCTCATTCAGTACTTCCAGTGTTCCGTTACGCGATAATCATGCCGAAAGTAAAAACCGCATTCAGTTCATCCTTACGTTGTAATGTTTAACTCAAGACACCTGTAGATAATTTAATACTTCATGCATTTATATAAATTATTTTTGCAATTTACTTTTTTTGACATTAAAAATTCGTATATTTTCCTTGTGTAGCCTATAAATGCCATATTTGCCAGATTTTCAATTTTCAGCGCCACAAACCTTCCTCTATAATGCCATAAAATCCGAGCTCTACTTATTATCATTATAATTATATGGACATTGTGACATCATTAAAACTTTTTGTCGAATTCATTTTTCTTGTCTCACGTCCAAGAAAGTTAGCTACCTTTCATCGAGACTTTGGACATCTAACCTGAGGTGAGGTTGTTGAAAGAGGCGAGGTAATCGATGTAAGGTTGAATCGTTGTTACCGTTCAAAATTTATTTGAGGATCAGTGTGTCAGGAACGTGTAAAATAAATCCAGTACCCTTTGGATACTCCGTTGATCACTTTTCTTCTTTTTATTCAAAATTTATTTGAGAATCAGTGTGTCAAGGTATTCTGGTAGTGTCAATAACTCCAGAACTATCAAGTAGAATAGAACTTTAACGATAAATAATTATAATCTTGTCACAGTATGATAATTGACGTCGGATGCGATAACAGGAAAATGGAGAACTTTTACATGCACGTTTGTGATAATGAATCGTTGCACTTAAATAACCAATAATTAATTTTCTATTTTCTATTTTGCCTGTTAACCTTCAGTCGCTGTGACGTCATTAGAATTTCACGAATATTTTTTCTTATAATTTGCTAGGCAATTCATATATATAGTAATAGAATACACGCGTTAGCTATTTTTTAGCTAAATTGTATCGGGCAAATCAGGAATGAGAGGCAAAGGGTCATTTAGCTTTTTAGTATATTAGATATTATCATTATTATTTTCTTTTTTAATCAAAATTAATATAAAATTACAATTACATTCACAAAACATACTGTGCAAAAAGAATGAAGGGAAAAAGTGCGAAAAAAAAAAAATTATTTGAGGCACTCCTCATCATGTCACCTCAGCCATGCCAATTACATTCACAAAACATACTGTGCAAAAAGAATGAAGGGAAAAAGTGCGAAAAAAAAAATTATTTGAGGCATTCCTCATCATGTCACCTCAGCCATGCGGGGCTCGAACGCGGTACTTTTCACTTATCTGTCGCGCCCTAACTAACTGACCTAACGGGGACCTATCAACCTTCAGGAAGAAATACTAGTATAGGTGCTGTTGTAATAATATAAGAATTAAAAATGAATTTTGAATTAAAATACGCTCATTACAAGGTGAATTGGTGATTCTGTTCAATACATTTTAGACTAAATAACAATTGTGTATCAATGAATTATATAAAATTATGTATGGTGGAAAATATTCCATTTTGCCCTCTATAATAAGATGTCTTTATGCCTTTTCTGGTGAAATATTGTTTCGGCGTGGACAATTTTCTCTTCGATGACGAAAGATGACGTTGATGAATCGCTGGAAATCCTGATGGAATTTGAGAATAATTATATTGGTCGTCCAGGGAGGCGGGGTCGTGCTTGAAAACACCCACGATTTCGTCAGGAAGGTGGAATGTACATTCACGAACCACGAAAGGCGATGCCCAAACCAATAACAGTGCTGAAGCTGGCCATCATCGCCTGCAACAGCACTTTGGGTACTCGCATCCTAATCTGTGGTGATTTGTAAGAAAGATCAGGTCAGCGCTAAAGGGTCGAAATGTAAACTACACACACTCGGAAATCGGTGCCACTTTGCCGCTAAAATGATCAAAATACATTTCAAAAGATCAACGGCTCCTCCGAATCGAAGCACGATCGAATATCTCAGAGCGATTGCATACAATTTATAATTACCATTATAAAAATTTTATGATTCAATTTTAGTAACTATTTTCGTTCTTTTAAATACTTTGGTAAATATCGATATTTTTATGCAAGAACACATTTCAAAATAATTGAACCGTCGAAATTATTGTGGCGCCGAAAGGATTCGTACCTAAACGTTGGCGTCCAAACGGCCGAGTCGAAACGTCCGCGCCGAAACAAACGGTCACACCTTTTCTCTTCCTCGGTCACATTTTCTGAGGCTTTGGAGGTATGGACAGGAAAAAAACTCACGGGTTCTTTCACGGAGTTAAGCCAAAAGTGTCTATTTTCTGAGATATATATGATAGGAGGGGAGCAGAGAGACTTGGTAAAATGTTGACCTTCAAGCTATAGGTATGAGGTTGCTTGTCGGTGGACAGCGGACGCCGGACTTTTCCGCGAAATAACTATCCCCGTCTGAAGGAATAAGTTCCCTGTTGAAAATGGGACCAAATCATTTCTCAACATGGCAGTATTGGCATGAATGTGGAGCAGAGAGCCCAAGGAGAAGAAAGGAGTGTGTTATAGATGGTTGGGCTTAATTCTTAGTGGCGCTACGTCTATTTCTTCATGGCGTTAGGAACAAATTGAAGAGGACTAGAGATCCGGGATTTTTCAAGTAAACAAAGTTTACTGTGGAGTTGAGAGGACCGAAGATTATGTCATGATGAGATGATTTGAGAATGATAGTGAGATTAGAAGTGAGCCAAAAAAGGGTAGAGATCAATGATTGAGCAGCAGAGCTGGGCTCACTTAGCTTCTAGATTGACTGTGTCGTGTTCCGGGAGTCCAGTAAGACACCAGGAATTCAGAGAAGAGCATTTGAAGATGGAGAAGAAGTTGAGGTTTTCAGGGGAGAAAGGAAAAGGTAGAGGTGACCGAGGCAGGAATAGATGGCAAATAGTCCAGAAAGATATATGGAGGCCGAGTTTCTTGTACAGAAGAGCGTGATTTCTCCATTGATATAGAGAAGGCGTAGCTAGTTTTGGAACTCGATTTGGATTCATCTGTAAAGTACAGGTTGTGAAGGAAAAATCATTGAGATTAGTTGCTTTTTTTAATGTATCTAATGCAGATTGTGTTCGGCAATTTCGGTTAGTCAGGCAGGTCGAGGCGAATATTACGCGTTGAGATGCCCAGGGAGAGGGGGATAAGTAGATAGGGAGAAAGGCGTCCAACTTGAGACGTAGTCTGGATGAGATTCTGAAGAAAAAAATAAGGGATTGGGAGCGAAGGGAGGAGAGAAAATAGAGAGTTGGGGGAACTGGGCCGTAGACGCAATCAAATTGGCGGTAAAAGATGATTAAGCGGAATTTTGGAGAATCGGAATACCAGCCTCGACGCACAGGCTGGTTGTAGGGCTGGTATACACTATACAGAGCACCGAATGCTAATCGTAAGTTAACAGATTGTATTGCGCCCGCCGTAATTTCAAGAGAAAATTATTAGCCCGCCTCTAGATTGGGGCCCGTCGTCCACTCGAGAAGGGATTAGAGAATTGTGTAGTTGAAAAGGGAGCTTGCGACTGCAAGCAATGCAAGTATGGGATAGATATTCAAGGATATTCAGTGAATTTAGACATTTAGGCATTCAGGTCTTAGAAGTTTGATGAGGGGAGTCCAGGAGAATTTGGTGTCGAAGGTTAAGGCCAAGAAATTTAGTGGAGGATTAGGAGCTAATCTGAAGTTCTGGAGGAGGAGTTGGAGGGGAGAGAAAATACGTGAATGACTTTTATGGAATATCTATAAGTGAAACGGTTTTCTGTTAGAAAAACGAAATCCACGATCCGAGTTCCAGAAGGAGACCTGAACGAGGGTGAGTTGGAGTAGACGTGTAGCTCGTTTACGGTTTGAGGAAGTGAGGGAGATATTGGAATAATCTGGAAAAAGTAGTCGGGGGAGGGACACAGTTTGTTGGATCTCTTATGAGAATTAGGAAGAGAGGAACACTCTAAACTTCTCACTAGGAGACGTCATTTGAAATGGAGTGGAAAGAAAACTAGTGGTTTTGAATTTAACTGATATGGATCCATCACGAAGAAAGGACTGGAGAAGGAAGGGTAAATTGCCACGGAGGCCTACCTCAAATAATTTAGAAGAAAATATAGTGTGGCCAAACGAGGGTACCCTTCCTAAAGATCATAGAATACAGTGTCAAGAGGGTAGATATTATGTAATCATCCTTCAATTTGGGGGTTAAAGTCGAAGATGGCTTGTAAAGTGCTGTATTGTCAGGGAGACCAGGTACCACTAGATTCGAGAAACCCCATTTTTGCTGGGGATTTTTTTAAAGAGTTTACGTAGAATGGAGGTTAGGGCGATACAATGGTAGTATAAGGGGAGGGAGGAACGTTTGTAGGTTTTTAAAATATGGAACACGATGGCTAGTTCCCAGGTTAAAGGGTGAGTCTCGGAGTGAGATAGCGTTGGAGAGGGAGAAAAGGAGAAAGAAGTTGGGGGGATGTTCTCAAGCATGTAGGTGTGAATGTTGTCCGATCCGGAAGCGGTTTTTTTGAAGTTGTCGTGGGTGGTGGAGTTAAGTTTGAGTGGGGTGATAGGAAAATTCTTGACACGTCTTGAGATTCTTTTTTTTTTTTTTTCTTACAAGCTTTTTAATCAGTTGGCGAAAAGGGCTCCATCTATTTGTAGATTGAAATCTGATGATACGGGGACAGTTTAATCTATTCGAAAACTGTATTGGTTAGGAGAGAGGACATGTTTGATCCGAGGAATTGAAATGGTGTTTCATTTCCAAGTTCGTCCAAGACACTAGTCAGAGCTGTGGGCATGTAGGGAACAGCAAGGGAGGGGTCTTTACTAGCCAGACACGACCTTTGGATCTATGAATATTTGAATTTCAAATATATGTATCAGTTGTAATCGGGAAAATTTTGCTGGTCTATCTATGAACATTCATATTACACAATATGCGAGGACCCATCTGTATAAATTGCGTCCGTGTGACAGACGCTCTTTTTGCGGAGACCTAATTTTTGTGTGTTTTAGATCATAAACTATCTCTCATATGAAATTTTTTCTAACAGGGGATCTGTTTTATAGGGGGGTCGGAAAAAACGACGTGCGCCGTCGATCCAAAAACTTCTAAAAATTCGATTGTCGAACTATAGGGGAGTAGATATAATATGTATGTTCTAGCGCACTTTGGCGCACTTGCTTATTTCTCTATCGCAGAACAAAATTTACTCATCTTTCAACCTCTCAAAAAATCCTAAAAATATTTCAATTTTTCATCGTGAATATTTAGTTGTTTTTATACCAAATATGAATCATTTCACCCTATTTTTCTTCCTTGCTAGTTCATAAATTTCATAGTTTTTGTATCAATTCTGTATCAATTTTCTATATTTTTACTATAAATAGATCCCTTTTGTGAGAGCTACATCCATCACTCCTAAAATCCTTCTAGCGCACTTACTCATTTCTCTAGCGCAGTGAAGCGCAGTGGCTAATTTCTCTTATTTTTCATTAAATTTAAAAAATCTCAAGAAGAAGCAGAGGGAGAAATTCTCTCATTTTGGGATCAATCTCTACCTTTTTTCATCTAATTCTGAAAAGAAGAGCAAAGACTAATTTCCTCATTTCGAGGTTCCCCGAAGAAGTCATCACAGTCCAACAAAGTTGAACCTTTGCCAGTTTTCAACTACTTCTGCGCCAGCTTCTAACTATGAATACGTTAATAACTGAAAGTCAGAGCAATGAACATTTATACTCTTATCAAAGTAGGATATAAAGCAAGGTTCTGGGAATTTGCCCCTTCTGCGCATGCGCGAGTCCGCCTTTTGACGCTGTTTGATCTCTCTCTCTCTCTCTCTCTCTCTCTCTCTCTCTCTCTCTCTCTCTCTCTCTCTCTCTCTCTCTCTCTCTCTCTCTCTCTCTCTCTCTCTCTCTCTCTCTCTCTCTCTCTCTCTCTCTGTCTATATGACGGTGATCTCTTTCTAAGAAGGGCTGACCGGCTATATGACGACGCGTTGATCTCTTTATTTTTAAGAAGGGTTGTCCGAGTCTATGAGTCTATGTTGAGTCTTTGTAGGTATAAGGAAAAATCGATATTTACGAGGGAGAATATTGTGAATGTTGTTTTTTTGTTAGGGCTTCCTGTTTAATTAAGAATATTGTTTTTTGTTGGGGGTGCTTGATTGACGCTACCAACGAACAAAAATGAATGAGTTGTCGGTTCAACGATGATCTCTCTCTTTCTAAGTTAGGCCCGTATATGGCCATCTCTTTCTAGGTATAAGGGAAAAATTGATATTTACTCGTCGTGGGTGAATATTACGTGTGTCGTTTTTACGTTTTTCGTCGGTGATGCTTGATTGACGCTACGAACGAACGAAAATGAATGAGTCGCCCGTTCGGCGACGATCTCTTTCTATTCGACGTCTTTTTTCTTTCTAAAGAGGGAGGGTGGCAGAGGAAGGGTTAAGAAGTTTATCGCGTTAGGTATAAGGAAAATCGATATTTACTCGACGGTGAATGTTTTAATTTTTGGAAAATAATGAGTTGCTCGTCGGTTTTGGGGGGATAATGCATTATGTAAAAGAGACAGTGCGCACGTAGGAAAGACCGCGTGTATGTTGCCTAAAAATAAGAGGGTAGTTTGTAATTTGATCAATCAAACAGCGCATAACCGCGAATACCAAAGGTAAAACTCGTCAACCACCTCGAGAAGGTTACTGTTCCCGTCACTCTTGGTTTTGCTGTCGAGAATAAACCTGCTTTCTCCAAAAAGTTAATTTGTCTTCGAGTTATTATTATTGAAATTGTTACCTACTTATTTAATTTTTTTGGTTTATTTTGTCGCGAGTGGTTTTTTTTTTTTCATCCGCAGCGCTGAGAACACGGTATTTCATTCGTGGGAAAATTGATTTTACTTCGAGTGATAATCAATGCAATTGTTGTACGTGTAATCTGATGTTGAAATTGATATTTCTCGTTTGTTGCTCGGTATTCATTGTAAGTATGCGTCATGTTCTCTCATTGTTTGTCTCGTTAAATTATCAAATTATCGTATACTCGATAACTTAAAATCAATTTTTTTTCGTACAGAATCGCCATTTGGTCTTTTAATGCCGTCTACATCGTATGTCATCGCAGAGCTGGCAGCAATCTATGCCTAGAATTACTGTTTGCTGATATACTCGATTATCTTTGTGTAAAATTCGTCGACATTCATCTGATATTTCGTTGGTTGTAAGTATACCGATCGTTTGTTCATCGCATCTTTTTCTCTCATCTCTCCCCTTCTCTCTCCGTGTTCGATAATTTATTCCATTTGTTTGTACATTACAGTTTACCTACAGGAGCCGTACTTTGAAATTAGATTTCCCTCGCCGTCGGATTTCTAAGGGAGGTTCGAGTTCTAACTCCCTGCAGTTGGGTCAGAGTCGTGGACCAATACATGTACGACCAAAAAAATGATCGGGTTCTCATGGGCGAAGAAGCTCACCGGGTACTCTTCTTCACGCCCTTTGAAGACGACGCCGTATCTTTTGGAGATATGGATAGATCCGATTATGACAGGATGCAACATTTATTAGAAATTGCACCAAGATCTGCGGACGTCCTTCTTCGCTCTCTGTATCTACGTCGTCGAAAGGAAGATGAAATTCGCTGTCGCAGGCAAGCTGAAGCCGAAGAAGCTCCTTCATATCGTTGAGTTTAATTTTTTTTTCCCGTCATCCATTCCCTCTCCTGTATGTTTAACTTCAAGGTTAATTTTTTTTTTTTTTTCAACGCCATTCTTATATCTCGCCATTCTGTCTCCTTTCTGTTTAACTCTGAGTTTAATTTTTTTCAACACCATTCTTATTATCTCCCCATTCACTTTGTGTTTAAGTTTAGGTTCTTTTTTTCGCAATTTTTTATTTGTACATTTGTTTCTTCTCGTTTTTGGGGATGAACTTACTTTTGCGTGTTTTTGTGTCATATTCTTTAAAATTTTCATTGCCATCGGTAACATAGATCTTGTCATTAAGAACACAGCATGTACATTGAACTGAAGTAATATATTATGTTTATCTTACGGTTTGCGAATTATTTTGTCAATAATTTCATTATGAAGTGTGCTGAGTACGTATATGACTATCGGAATACTTACAGAAGCTAAACATAATTTTTAATATTTGAATTGAGAAATATTGAGTGATGGACGATTGCGTAAACATACGTGCAAGTACGAGTATATGAATTTGTGAACTTGAAATACACAGCGCCAGTCATTGAGAAAGAATTGCAATGAATTTGAACTAGTCATCTTGAAAAAGTTTACTGCTGCCATGAAATTTGCTAAACAATAAGTCATTCAGCAGCGCTACAATTTGGTACTTTACGGTACATTTTTGGGAAAGTAGTTCATTGAACTCATTCACTGTAAGATGAATTTGCGATACCTTTGAATTACCTCAAAATAACCCATCCACGATCGAGTAATTTATGGGGAATTGCTGGGAATCTACATCATTGAACTGGGTAACTTTTGGTCAACAGCTCGCACCCTTAATTCGCCCAAAAACAGACTTTCATTACTTCTAAGTAGCCTTCCACTACAAGTCTACTCCAGGTATATTTTTGGGTATCATCGCGAGCAATAATTGGGTCACAGTATTACCCTTTCATCGCTTCTCAGTTACCCTTTACACGGAGTCTACTACAGGTATATTTTTGGGTATCATCGCGAGCAATAATCGGGTCACAGTATTACCCTTTCATCGCTTCTCAGTTACCCTTTACACGGAGTCTACTACAGGTATATTTTTGGGTATCATCGCGAGCAATAATTGGGTCACAGTATTACCCTTTCATCGCTTCTCAGTTACCCTTTACACGGAGTCTACTACAGGTATATTTTTGGGTATCATCGCGAGCAATAATCGGGTCACAGTATTACCCTTTCATCGCTTCTCAGTTACCCTTTACACGGAGTCTACTACAGGGATATTTTTGGGTATCATCGCGAGCAATAATAGGGTCAAAGTATTACCCTCTTATCGCTTCTGAGTGACCCTTTACATGGAGTCTACTACAGGGCAACTTGAGAGTTATCGCGGGCAATTATTGGGTCACAGATATTTCCCTTACATCGCCCTTCTGTAACTGCAGTTACAAATGGTCTACAAGAGGGGAATATTAGAGACGCGGATGCACTTTTTTCTGAAACCCATAAAATACCCCTAGTGACCCAACTGTAAGCCGTGCATTAATAGGTTTACTACAAGGTTACACAGGGTCACACGTGGAAACAGTCAAAGTGCATCCATTCCAGCAGGGTCACACCTCATCAGCTGGACGGTGCTACACGAGACGACCCTGAAATTGCACTGACAACCCTCTTGTAGATAGGGTTACACATTGATTTTGATTCACCGGGACAATTTCCAGATTATAAGACTTGGTATAAAGGGGAAAATGAAATAGTAGAATTTAGTGATCGAGTCCGTCTCAACCTTGATAATGTTCTCTAAAAAATCTGAATTTGAATGACACTAATGTGTATAGATGTGTGAGCCCTGGGAATGAATTCTCTACAAACCTAGTTGTCGTTAAAAATTATAGAGGAAAGCCTAGGAAAATTGACAAAACAAAATATCTGAGAAAAGAGGAAAAAAAGATCGATTCTAATCACTTCTAATCACGTACTCCTCGATATTCGTTATTCCGCGCTGCATAAGTAATTAATTAGAATGACTTAATCAGAAAAGGTTTCAATGAGGATGCTATCATCTAACTGAAATCTGAAGAAACTATCTGACTACCCAATTAGGCCTATCTCTACATGATAATCTTGGCTTACACTCATAGTCTATTAGCCTGACGTGGTTTCAACTTTTTTGCTGTGCTGTACGCTACCAAGTACAATAGTCTGTGCGACACAAGTTCATCTATGTTATAAGATTGAGTTAATTTGTCACAATGAATTTTCGAACAATTTTTAAATTAATCTTTGGTATCTGCCATTTTGGGTACTGCTGTGGTTTTCCTACTTTCAATTTTGATTCTGTAAGTACACAGTGAATAGTGCATACTTCTTCCAACGTGTAGAGAAGAATGCAGTTTTCAATGTTCTTGGTTTTCAGGAGAAACATTATCTTTGCAAACTCGTAGGAATTGACGAAAAAACATGTACTCACTCCGAGAAAGTTCTCCTCCATCACGCTCTGGAAACACGACGACGAGAAGAAAAGGCTTTACAGGATGTTAGAAAACTAGAGAACGAAAAGGGAAATCTCGAGACTCAAAAAGTAAGTCATAATTTTTCGTTTATGGCAAGTCATAGTTTTTCTCTCATTTCGTCAAACTGCACTTTGAAAGGGTAAGAGAAAAATTTTGGTGGGTAGAATCATTCCTCAAGATTTTTTTCGTTCAAATGAAAATTACGTATTTCGTCTCCAAAGAGAATGGTTAGGCGTTTCTGACGTGATAGCTGTGAGCCTATTTTTCTCGGAATTTTCGTCTTTTTCTATTGTTGAAACGTTCAGTACCTTAAAATGGAGTTAGTAAATTAATCAAATTGCAGTAGGTAAGTTAGTGATGAGTTGAAATTCGAGTTTTTTCCATATGAAAGAAAGTTATTTACGAGTACGTGTCTTTTTGTTGAATTTTTGGGTGTGGTTTGGCCTATTTTTTGTTCGTCGAATTTTTTTGTCTTTTCTGTTTGATGAATGTTAGTTTTTCGATGAGCAATTTGTTATGTGTTTGATTCCAGAATAAAACCGAACAGGACGCAGCCAAGCTTGAATTCCTTCTAATTTATCGTAATAAATTAGTCTATATTGAGAATAATTACTGTCCTTGGATGCCAACAAGTGACTGGGACTACATTTATAATATACAAAGAGCAAGAGGATTCCAGAACTTTCAACGCTCTGATCTTGCATGGAATAAACATTCTAAGACATGGCTATGGATACTCATTTTTGGTGATGCGAACAAATGTGCTCAGCTGGATACATTACGAGCTTATTTAAACTATGATCCACAGCGATATATTTGGTTTGCTAACCAGGCCCAGAAAATGTTTGAATTGTTGAGCGATGATAACCACCTAGAGGGGAGGGTGCTCGATGTAAATTATTTGAAAAAAGATCAGATTGAAACTTACATCACTTTTTTGAATCCTGACATGCGAGAGGCTGCTCGCATTTTTTTTAAAAGCGAAGGTTTATTGATTTCAACTAAAACTCCTCTTTCCTCTACTCTTTCTACAACTCGTTGACTTCCTCATTTAAGTACCATTAGAAGGTACATTTGTAATGTAGAAACATGATAATATAATACATTTTCAAATTGATAACTTATTTCTTAGAAGATAGCATTCGAGAGTTCTCCAAATAGGGATATGTAGCAGCGGATTGATTGGACTACAAGAAAAAAAAAGAACACCAATAATTAAAGAGAATTGAAAACTGAAGTACCACAGAGATATGTTTTCTTGCTCTTTATATTCCAATTGAATTGTGAATCTAGTAGAAATCACAACTTGTTGACCCGGTAAGAAGCAATTGGGAATATAATTAGATCGTAATTTGTTTGAAATTCAGTTATGTCACCTTCCTACTTACAGACAAAATTCCGAGTCGAGATTGGTGGTATATATACAAATCTGAAATTTTAATAAAATTGTTGGCGGGTACTCTTACGTAATTAACGGCTTTGTCTCGTAGCGTTGTTCTACGTGATCGCAATGTCTCTGTCGTAGAGTATGTGCGCACCCTGCCAACCGGTCTGCTTATTCCAGTATGCGATAAGTATGACGTGTAAAATCAGTATACTCGTGGTTCTTACTCTGGTATGCATTATATCAAGAATCAGCTGTTTTCGTAGGTAACTACCCGATTTTTTTATCCTTCGCCTCCTAATTCCAATCTCTCTTTTTTATATTGTTGTTTTCCGGCGTATCACTCACTCACTCAACTGTTAACCAAACTATTAATGATTTTTCTACTGTTCAACTATTAATGATTTTCCAACTGTTCAACTATTGATTATTTTCAAACTGTTCAACTACCTATTAAATATTTTCTTTTTACTGTTAAAAGTCAACTTTTTATTTTAATTATCGTTATGGTAGCAGAGCGTGGTTATGATGGAAAATACCGTATCACAATTGATGAGTATAGCCATTTGGTGTTCAACGGTCAGAATTACACACAATGGAAAACGCGAACTAGCAAGGAAATTCAACTTTCTCTTGGTTGTCCAAAAGCTCTCGAGCCGATCCCGGAAGATGAAACCCAAGAACAACAAGAAGTGCGTACACAACAAGAGAACAAAGCCGCCGGTGCAGTTTTCAACAGGTTAGGCAATGATGTTGTAAACCTTGTAGGTGATTGCAACACAGTACGTGAAATATTCGCTGTTTTTGACCTGCAATATGCGGCGGGCAATAGAGCTAATGCTTTAATTATTCAGACCCAGTTGGACAATATGTGACTTGATCCACGAGCAGACGTCTTAAAATTCTTCACAAAAATGGATTCACTTTTACATGATCTTACTGACTGCGGTATCCAAGTATCCGACAATGATAAATCTCTGCATTATCTCCAGTGTCTACCACACAGCATGAATCCGCTGAAACAATCCATTCGAGGTCTTCTTCATGTAACTGGTTATACAAGCAGCCATGTCAAAAGTACAATAATGCAGGAATGCAACGACAGTCAAGCTTACTACGCCAACCGCCCTATACGTAATAATTGGCCAAAAAATGATGAAAGAAACGGACAACGTAGAAACAACAGTTATGATCATGGACAAAAGAAGAATGGTTCAAATTTTAGTCAGCCATGTACAACAAATAACCAACCAAAACTTCCGAGTAATGGTGGTAACGGTGAGAATACGAGTCAACCCAGTATTTCCAATGCTCATAAAGCGATACGTAAAAAGCCAGGATATCAAGGAAAAAATGTTGACATTTCAAAAGTTACCTGTTATAAGTGCAATTCTAAAGGTCACTTTGCCAGTGACTGTAGCGGACCAAAATCTGCAAAATGCACCGAATTTACACCAAGTGACGTTGAAAAATTCGCTGCTGTAGCCTCTCATGGTAATTCATCTAAAATCCAATCGAAGACAACGACCCACGAAATCAAATTCATGGGAGATTCAGGCTGTAATTATCACATCATTAACGAACGTCCTGAGAAACTAACCAATGTAAGAGCACTCGTAGGACACGAAGCTGAAATGCGACTAGCCAAGCAGGAGCAAACGATGATCGCCAAACTACAAGGAAACCTACCCATTACTAGCTACGTAAATGGAAAACGAATACGAGGAACATTGAAGGATGTCCTGTACGTACCTACCCGAAGCCGACGGAAATTTTCTATCTACAACGCGCTTTATGAAAAACGGCTATGAATTTCTCGGTCGTAATGGAATTTGTAAAATTTACAATCCACAGAAAGAACAGATAATGGAAGGTAAACTGTTAGATAATCCTACTAAAATTTTATTAAAATTTGAACTTTCAGAACAACAGCAACCGATGGTAGCAACATCAATAAAAAAGTGATGAACTCGGCTCATTGTGGCACAAGCGATTTGGTCACATGAATTCACGCTATATCGAATTACTTCCGAAACTTCCTGTGGGAATTCCATCGAACCTGAAATCTCACAAAAATGTAACAAACTGTGATACGTGCGCCAATACAAAAATGAAGAAATCAAGCCACAAATCTGTTCGCAATTGTGCAACGCAAATTATCGAATTAATTCCCTGCGATTTGATGGGAAAATTATCCCCTGCAGCTGAAGACAATTCTGAATACGTGCTTGTGATCATTGATGATTGGTCACATTGGGTTGCGGTTTGGAATATCAAAAGGAAAAGTGAAGCCGCCGATTTATTAAAGAAGTATGTAAAATACGTTCATAATCGCTTTAATTATCGTGTTTCAGAAATTAGATGTGATAATGCAAAAGAACTGGTAAATAAAAATTTTTAGAAATTTTGCCAAGATGAGGGCATCAACTTGGATTTGGTCCCCCCATACACACCAGAATTGAACTCAGTTGTCGAGCGAATGAACGGTACTTTAGGTAACCAAACTCGTGCTTTACTGTACAATAGTTACACCCCAATTGAATGGTGGAATTTCTCTATTGAGACAGCCGCATACTTGATTAACCAATCACCTGTTGAAGAATGAAATCTCATTCATTGATAAGAACACTGATATGTTACCAGGCTATCGACTTAAGCCATAGATCATAAGTGTATACTAGATAGTGTCCTAAGTACAAATGTAAAGTTCTGGAATAGTGTAGAAAACATCTGTACAGTTTTAGTGATAAGAGAAAATGCTAGTCAGTTCTAGAAAAAGGTAGTTTTAGTATATAAGCAGGTCGACCGTTCAGTTAAAGTTAGTAGTATAGTACACTAGAAGAGGTAGTAGGCTCACTCCTTCGAAACTACCATATAACGCGGAGCACAAAACGAAAAGTTCGTTTTTTCGCCACTCGCAGGCGATTGCAACATATAGGTTTCCTACTTTTACATAGGCTCTTATGGAGAATTACCCTTTACGAGCTATTTTCTCAAGAAATATACGTTTTGATGAAAAATTTATGAGAAAACAAATTGAAGTACGGAAAATTTTCTTCAAGTTCACCATTGACATGTTTGTATTTTAACGCATACTTTTAGAGAAAATCGCTGATGAAGGGTTATTTCCCATAAGAGCCTATGTAAAAGTATAAAACCTATTTTTCCACAGCCCGCGCTTACCCCGCTCTAGAAAAACGCAGTACTAGCGCTAAAATACCGATGGGTGGACGGTTTTGAATTAATGGAAAAGTGTCTTGTTTTTTGAACGAGTGGGCTAACTATCTCTTCTAGTGTACTATAGTTAGTAGTAAAGTTGTATAGCAGTAGTACAGTAGTAGTGATTACAGTGTTAATGTGAAACGGTGCTTTCTGTAATATAGTGAAGTGTTCTTTTTTCTCTGTGCGCGTTTTTATTATTTGGATTAAACCACGCTTGCTGTGCGTTAACTCGCCAACAGGTTATGGGCCCAGAAGTTTAGGCCAAATTGACTGGATTGTTTGATCAAGATTGTGATTCTTTATCTGGATTTTTTTTTGTGTGGATCAACGTTAGTGTTATTCACAATGGCGTCAACGATGGATGAACTGAATATGAAGATTGTGAAGCTGGTAGATTCCAATAATTATTTAGCATGGAAATTCCAAGTAAATGTCCTACTGCAGTGCCAAGCAGATGCTGAGTTGTTGAAGAAGGAAAAACCTACCGAAGAGAATGAAGCTGACTTGAAGAAATGGATAAAAGCGGATATGATAGCTCAGAGAATCATAGTTACAAGCATCTCAGAGAAAGCGATGTTGACAATTATGTCATGTAAGTCATCAAAAGAAATGCTGGATTGTCTAGATGCCTTGTATGGGAGAAGAGCAGACCAAGCGTTACATACTCTGGAAAGACAGTTCTTCTCTGCCGCTTTCAATCCAGAAGATGGAGTTGTGGGACATATTACAAGATTAGAGAACTTAGCAAGAGAAATAACAGCACTTGGAGAACCGATTTCAGATCGGATGATCATCAACAAAGTTCTAAATACACTTCCGGAGGAATACCGCCACTTCCATTCAGCCTGGGATTCAGTTCAAGAGGAAGATAAAACACTGAATAATCTGATGAATAGATTATTAATGGAAGAAGAAAGAGTGAAACCGAAGGAAGTTGTTGAAGCACTAGCTGTGAAACATGAGAAGAAATTCAAGTACAGCAAGAAAAAGGAAATGAAGTGCTACGGATGCGGTAAGTTTGGACACATGCAGAAAGATTGCCGGAATGTGAAGAAAGAAGCTAAGACTTGTTACAAGTGTGGCAGAACTGGACATTTTATCAAGGACTGTCGAGATAAGGAAAAAGGTGAATCATCCAAGCCAAAAGTTCTGATTGCTCATACAATGCTGACAAAGGAGCAATTGAAGAATTCAAGAAAAACCAAGGATAATAACTGGTTTCTGGATTCAGGTTGTACCAAGTATATGACCTATGAGGAAGATATCTTTGAAAACTACGTAAAGTTCAAAAAAAAGCAAGAAGTTGGACTGGCCGATAGAAGTACTATTGATGCTCTTGGAATTGGAAATGTTCGATTCAGATCTCCTAAGAACAAACTGGAATATGTAATGAAGGATGTTCTCTATGTACCAGAATTGTCAATGAATCTATTTTCTCCGCGGCAAGCAACGAAGAAAGGATATAAAGTCACACTTGAAGAGACAAAGTGTGCTATACTGGAAGATGGAGAAGAGATTCTGACTGGAAAGATAGAAGACAATTTCTGGGTACTGAAACTGAACATAATATGGAAGAAGATGCATAAAGTATGTATTGCTCAACCTCTTGGAAAATGGCATAAAAGGCTGGGTCATCAGAATAGACGTCAAGTTGAACATATCCTGAAGAGTTTCAATATTGATTACAAGAAAGAAGATTATTTTTGTGAAGCCTGCACTATTGGAAAGCAGACTAGACAGCCATTTCCAACAACAGGTACAAGAAGCAAGCATCCTGGAGAAATAATACACTCAGATGTCTGTGAAATGGATGTACGTACGTTAGGTGGGAGTAAATATTTTGTATTATTTAAAGATGAATACTCCCATTTTCAAGTTGTATACACTCTGAAACACAAGAATGAAGTTAAGAAGAAACTGAAGGTGTTCCTCAAACTTGCAAAAAATCAGACTGGATTTAAAGTGAAAGTTTTTCGCACGGACAGAGGAACAGAAGATATTAATAAGGATGTACAACAAATCCTGGAAGAAGAAGGAATTCGTCATCAAACGACAGTGGGTGATGCCCCAGAACAGAATGGATCAGCTGAAAGAGACAATCGGACATTAGTTGAGGGTGTCAGAACTTTACTGGAAGCTAAGAAAATGAAAAAACATTTTTGGGGAGAAGCACTGAACTTCATAGTTTATGTGTTAAACAGAACGGGAACTTCAAGCGTTCCTGGGAAGACACCTTATGAGCTTTGGTATGGAAAGAAGCCAGAGATAAAACATCTCAAAATCTTTGGAGCAGATGTTTATACCCATATACCAAAGAGAAAGAGAAGAAAGCTGGATCCAAAATCAAGAAAAGGAATATTTATTGGCTATGATGAAAATGTCAAAGGATATCGCGTGTATTTCCCTGACAAAAGGAAAATGAGTCTTCATCGTGATGTTATTTTCAGAGAAGATCCTAGAACAGAAGAAAAGAAGATCTCTGAACCAGAAGAAACAACAATTACAATCAAGGATATCAAAGAAGAAGAAGAAGAAGAAGAATTGGAGACTGGAGGTGAGACTGAAGAAACATTGCCTATACAAGAGTTGGTGGGAGAGAATCATAGAAAATTAAGAGATAGAAGTAAACTAAGACCACCAAAGAGACTGGATGATTATACGGCTATGGCAATGATTAGTAAAACTGAAGAAGAAGAACCAATAACAATAGAAGAAGCAATTCAGAGTAAGGAATGGCAAAAAGCCATCAATGAGGAATTAGAGTCCTTACAAAAACATAATGTTTGGAAACTAGCAAATTTACCACCTGGAAAAACTCCTTTGAAATGTAAATGGGTTTTTAGAATCAAGAGAGACTCTGATGGAAATATTTTGCGACATAAAGCCAGATTAGTTACCTGTGGTTACAGTCAGAAATTTGGAATAGACTACAAGGAAACCTTTAGTCCAGTTGTTAAATTTGATTCTGTTCAAAGTATTCTATCAGTTGCAGCACTGAAGAAGATGAAACTTAGTCAGTTTGATGTTACAACAGCTTTTTTTATATGCTGACCTAGAAGAAGACATCTATATGGAGCAACCACCTGGCTATAGTGATGGCAGTGGAAGAGTCTGCAAATTGAAGAAGAGTTTATATGGATTGAAACAATCACCTAGACAATGGAATCAACGTTTTACCAATTTTCTGACTAAGCACAAGCTAAAAGCAACAGATGCTGACAACTGTGTGTTTGTCAACTCCGAGAAAAACCTGTATCTTGCAATTTATGTGGATGATGGGTTGATTGCTGCTGAAAAGGAAGAAGATATGAAAAATGTGATCCAAGAATTGCAGAAGGAATTTGAAATAACTGTTGGACCACCTACTTGTTACCTTGGAATGGAAATCCAAAGAAGAAATGATGGGTCTATCTTCATTTGTCAGAGTAGATATACCAAAGAAATATTGAAGAAATTCAACATGGATGAAGCAATACCTGTACGCACTCCAATTGAGACTGATTCAAAAAGCCTGAGTAGTATCACCAATCCTAAAGGAAAGGATATCAGCAAAGATATACCATTTAGAGAAGCTATTGGAAGCCTTAGATTTCTGGTTACAGGAACAAGACCAGATCTCTGTTTTGCAGTAAATCAGGTTAGTCAATATCAAGAAAAACCAAAATCACGTCATTGGGAAGCTGTTAAAAGGATTTTCAAGTACCTCAAGGGAACATTGGATTATGGAATTTTATACACCACTGGAGGAGGACAACTACAAGGATATAGTGACTCGGATTATGCCAACTGCCCAGATACAAGAAAATCAGTTACAGGTTATGTTTTCATAAATGCAAATGGAGCCATTAGTTGGGCATCAAGAAAGCAACCTATTGTGACACTAAGTGTGATGGAGGCAGAATATGTAGCTGCAAGTTCTGCAGCACAAGAAGCTGTGTGGCTGCAAAGGCTATTTATGGATTTAACTGGCAAGAAAATCACCATACCATTTTATATAGATAATGCCAGTGCAAGAAGATTTATTGAAAGTCCTGAAGCACATCAAAGGACAAAGCACATAGATGTCCGATATCATTTCATCCGTGAGAGACAACAAGATGGAACTATCAAGTCTGAAGCCATTGGAACTAAAGATCAACTGGCAGACCTTTTTACAAAAGGACTTCCTAGAGACAGGTATCAGAAACTTTGTTCAGATCTTGGAGTTCAGGTCTCTGTTAGATAACTATGAGATTTGGTGGGAGTGTTGAAGAATGAAATCTCATTCATTGATAAGAACACTGATATGTTACCAGGCTATCGACTTAAGCCATAGATCATAAGTGTATACTAGATAGTGTCCTAAGTACAAATGTAAAGTTCTGGAATAGTGTAGAAAACATCTGTACAGTTTTAGTGATAAGAGAAAATGCTAGTCAGTTCTAGAAAAAGGTAGTTTTAGTATATAAGCAGGTCGACCGTTCAGTTAAAGTTAGTAGTAAAGTTGTATAGCAGTAGTACAGTAGTAGTGATTACAGTGTTAATGTGAAACGGTGCTTTCTGTAATATAGTGAAGTGTTCTTTTTTCTCTGTGCGCGTTTTTATTATTTGGATTAAACCACGCTTGCTGTGCGTTAACTCGCCAACATCACCAACGGCTGCTCTGCAAGACGTTACCCCTTACAAAGGTTGGCATAATTGAAAACCAAACATTTCCTGGATTTGAATATTTGGATCCGTAGCTCGTGTACTGGTTCAACCAGAGGAAACAAAACTGAATAAAAAGAGCTGGAATGGAATACTTGTTGGGTTCACATTGGTGGGTAAAATCTACGATATCAGAACACGCGAGGTATATGCCCGTAATGAAAATGTCGTCAACAAAAATTAGGATAATGACAGTGGTCGGTCTCTGGAAATTTACAAAAATATTCGGTTCCGAAATTAATGGTGAAAATTTTCTAACCTTCAATATGGCAGTAATTTTTGCATACCAATTTCGTGACGAAACCTTCAGACCATACAACGATTTCTTTAACTGGAGAGCTTGGGTGGAAGAGTTCGCGTTCATTCCTTCAGGAATGGATATGATAATTTCTTTTTGTAAGTCGCTGTACAAGAATGCTGCAGTTACATCTAAATGGGTCATCGTCCAATCGTTTTCGATGGCTAAAATCATAATTAGGCGTACAGTATGCAATTTAGCGGTTGGTGAATAAATTTCATTTACCATATATTCGTTGCTATCTTTGTAGCCGCGAGCACATAATCGCGCTTTAAAACAAATTTTGTTACCCGGCTCAACTTTTCGTTTGAAGACCCACTTGGTATCCATAAGTTTCGCAGATGGTTTTGGTACAATTTTCCATACTTGGTGTTGCTCTAAAATATCAAATTCCTCTTGTATCGCCTTTTCCCATTGAACACTTTCAGGTGATGACATCGCCTCCTCAAATGTGATCGGGTTGTTTTGATCATTATTCACCTGAGTTACACACTTATCGCTAATGATAATATTTTCTATCCAATCTAAATCAATTCTTTGCTTAGGCTCTATTACAAGTCTTTTTGTACAATTCTGTACTAACGCCTGTGATAATTGGCGAATATCTTTTGATTCATCAACAAGTACATTAGAAGAAGTAGAGGAGATAATCCAAATAGTTCATTTTTTGGAATCGAAACTAGAAATTTGTAACCTGGGGCCACCGCAGAAATTTCTCGGCATAAATGTACATCAAGACTTCAAAGCAAAAACGTTGAACCTAGAGCAAAAAGACTATATCGAAGCTGCCGTCAGAAAGTTCCTGATCTGTAAAGTTGTTCATCGCACTCCAATGGAAAATAATCTTTGTCTCGCTAAACCAGAAATTTATGACGATCAAATTCAACTGCGCGAATTCCCTGACGTGACATTTGCTGTCAATTATCTGTGCAGATTTCAATCAACTCCAACGTTTGAAATATTGAAGTATGTGAAAAGAGTGTTAGCGTATCTCTACTACACAAGGGATTTCACTTTGCGTTACAAACCGAGTAAGGAAGGTGAAAAGTCGACTATCAATTTATTTACGGATGCATCTTTCGCTAGCGATATTGTAGATTGTAAATCAACGACGGGTATGATTGTGAAACTTGGGAATAACCTCATTACGTGGCGAACAATCAAACAGAAAGCCGTCACCAGACCAAATCCACTTCAGAAGCTGAGTACATAGCAATGTCACAGGGCGATACCAAAGTCAAAGTCATCAGTAATATTCTCGAAGAACTCCGAATAAATCATCGAATTCGAATGAACGTCGATAACTCTGGTGCAATCGCTATAGCCGAGAAACGCGATTCTCGTAATTGTCGGCATATTGACGTAGCTTACAGAGCGGTAGAAGAATCAGTAGCGACTGGTAAAATTCAACTGAACCATGTCAGTAGCAGTGAGATGGAGGCTGACTTATTGACCAAAAGCCTACCAAGAATTGTTCATGAAAAATTGACAAAGTCAGTGATGAATATATTTTTTTTTTGTTACCGATTTAATCAAATTGTAAATTCTAATGTATTCTACTGTAATTGTTGTAAATAATCATGTCATTTTTATGTCGTATCGTAATGTCGTAAATGTATATATATGTTTGTCGCGTCACTGTTTTCAAAAATCGCGTAGTTAAGGAGGCGTATCAAGAATCAGCTGTTTTCCTAGGTAACTACCCGATTTTTTTATCCTTCCCCTCCTAATTCCAATCTCTCTTTTTTATATTGTTGTTTTCCGGCGTATCACTCACTCACTCAACTGTTAACCAAACTATTAATGATTTTTCTACTGTTCAACTATTAATGATTTTCCAACTGTTCAACTATTGATTATTTTCAAACTGTTCAACTATTAAATACAGGGGTGCGCAAAAGTCATGTCGCACTATCCGTTTTTACGCATGCGCGTAAAAGTGGCTAATTACGGCTATTTGTGTGTTATTACCAGTGAACTCAATTCGTAGCATGAGACTAGCTGGAACGCGCGCTGAATGAAGAAAAGAGAGAGAAAGAAAATATTCTGATCAACAGGCTCCTTCGTTTCATGCACGCTTAACGAAAAAAGAGAGAGAAAAGAGATATTCTGTTATTTCGTTTCACGTTTTCTGTTCAGCGCGCATTCCAGCTAGTCTCATACTACGAATTGAGTTCACTGGTTATTGAAGAAAATTAACTACGAAGGTGCAAAATAAAACACATACATAGGCTTGGAATGATGTAATTAATTAATGCGTAAAAGATATGGAAAGACAAAGAAGCTGAAGAAGGATTGATTTAGAGAAATTAAAGAAGTTTAGTGGCCAAATATTATTCTTGATATATGGCCGGAACCCCTCTTTTCACTCGCTTTATCTTCAATGCACGGCATTGTTTTCACTCATACAAAAGCCCCATTTTTGTAGTCTTTGAGAAGTGTATTAGTGAGGCGCCTCCGCCATAATGCAAAGTCTTGATATTTTCAACACTTCCCCGCAAGATATGCATTATTATGCGAATGATAAGACCACCTGGTAAAATGATAGTACGTTTACAAAGTAGAGCTTTCCAGTTTTCAAGCCGAACAATTCCAAGTTTCACCAATTCCAGGCCATTGTGATAAACAACAAATAGTTTTTCTAAGTACATGATGTTAAAGAGCTCTTTTACCCACGCAAAAGAGTGGGTAAAGTTGCGTTTTAACAGCGTCTGATTTCCAGCATTATGTAAAGATAGCGCGACGAGCGCAGCAGCTCTTTATGGAGAATTATCATTGCCGTATTCTCTCAATCTTCCTTTAACATCATATTATTTAGAAAAATATCTTACAATACAAGAGGGTAAGTGACCATTGACATACTCGTGCGATTGCTCAACTCGTCTTCGACTTGTTTCGCAAACTACCGCACTCGATGTCAAAAGGTCACTTTACCCTCTTGTATAGTAATATACTATTTCTTTGCCGATAGCAGCACCGCGGTTTAAAATTATTCTTATACAGTAATTCGTTTTATTTTCGTTTTATTAATTTATCGAGTACCTAGGATTATTTGTCGATATTTGTACATAGGATTTAGAAGTTATTTATTTATTGAGTGTATAGTTTACTTGTAGTGTCGTGAGGAAATTCGTTAAAGAATTATTGAAGAATGATATTAATTTGCATGCATAATAAGCGTATATTTATAAAATAAAACCTTCACCAATTGGAAATTAAAAAAAACTTTCACCCAAGTTATAAAATTGCTGTAAATAAAATTAGTAAAACCTTCACCATTTAAAATTTAAATTTAAAATTACCTACCATTTTAGGATTTATTTTTCCTTTTTTTTTTTTTTTTTTTTATTTTTTTTTATTTTTATACTGCATCGGCTTTAATTGGATGACCCAGGAACTGGAACAAAATAAAGTAATAAAACATTATTAGTTCTCTTTCAAGCCTAATCGTTCACGAAACATTTTAAATTTAATATAGGGTAATGATTTTGTGAACATGTCGGCTGTATTTTCGTTTGACGGTATTTGTTGTAATTCAATAGTTTTGTTCAGCTCATCTCGAACAAAAACGAATCTCGTCAATAGTTGCCGTGTACCCTTATAATTTACTGGGTTCTTGGCTATTTCAATACAACCGGCATTGTCCTCTAATATAGTACTAGGTTTAACAACATTTAGGCCCAAAGTTTCAACATGTTGTCTTAACCAAATGATGTCGCGGGTAATTTTGCACAAAGCATAAAATTCCGCAATCATTGTACTTAGAGCGACAAATTTCTGTCTTCGGGAGCTCCAAATTACGGTGTTACCGAACATTTTTATGACTATTCCACTCGTAGAATGAGCCTGGGCATCATTGGACGCAAAGTTCGCATCAACGTACCCAAAAATAGGCTCAGTTCCTAATTCGAGAACACGCTTTCGAAGTCTTCTTCGTCCAAAAGTAGACTCTTTAATAAATACGGTTATCGGTATTTCAGTAGCGTATTTCGAGTAGGTAAGTTTAAAATCTAGAGTTCCCTTAATATATCTTAATACTCGCTTTAGTAAAGTCCACAGTTTTTTACTAGATCGTGACTGATATCGACTAAGTAATGAGACTGTGTAACATAAATCAGGTCGTGTACACAACATGGCATACATCAAAGAACCGATTACATTACGACAAGGATATTTAGATGGTTCATCTGGCTGCTGTACCAAATTGTCCATATTTAATTTATTTTCTAATGGAGTTGAAATTGGGTTGCAATTCTCCATTCTCGTTAATTTTAATAGATTTTCTAGGTACGATTTTTGAGACAAGTAAATATGATCGGCGTCCCGATCAATACAAATTCCAAGATAATACGTTAGAGGTTCAGCATCAGCCATGTGAAACATTGTTTTTAACTTGTCTTTTAATAGGTTTAATTTATATGTATCACGAGTTAAAAAGATAATGTCATCTACCCACACTAAAATGAAAAAATTATTTTCGATATTTTTCGAGTTTAGATGATAAACGCAATAATCAGTTTTCGATCTATTGAAACCTAATGAGATTAGAAAGTTATGTAATTTTGTGTTCCAATAGCGAGGCGATTGCTTTAAACCGTAAATACTTTGTAAAAGAAGACAAACTTTGTTTCCGCTAGTGTGGATCCCTTCAGGCACCTTCATATAAAGTTCTTCTTTAAGGTCACTGTGAAGAAAAGCGGATATGACATCAACTTGTTCACAAAGTAAGTCAAATTTTACGGCTATCGTCATCAATATTCGAAAACTGTTCATTTTGGCAACAGGGGCGTAAGTTTCATCGTAATCGACGCCGTACTTTTGGCTAAAACCTTGGGCCACAAGTCGCGCTGGATACTTTAAAACTTCCCCGGTTTTCCTGCGTTTAATACGAAAAACGTATTTTGATCCTATTATATTTTTATTTAACGGTGCATCGACGAGTCTCCAAGTTTTATTTAATTTTAATGCATTCAATTCATAGGGCTACGGCTTCATAGGCCTACCACTTATTAGGGTTCGGTTTATTTTTGATGTCCTGATAACTCGTAGGTACATCCTTATCTTCCCCTTCGATTAACATTATTACGTTCTGATCAGTTTGATAATCCGTGAGGATTTTATCAAAATCATCTATTTTATATTGTTCATCGATTTGAACAGAATCATCAAAAGACAATTGATTATTTAATGGAGTACTTTGTTTAGGTTGGATTTGAGTTTTCGTTGGTTTATTTTTCTTTCTTTCAGGCCATGAATATGTATGATCGCAATGTTCCCGTTTTGATTTTGACGAAATAGGCGCTTCGGGATACGGATGATCATCTACGTTAATTTTATCGTGAGTTTCATTTACAGTGTTATCTATAGTTAAATTTGTATTTTCTACCAAATTTGGTGAGATTTGATTAGTTGTCACTGAACTCACTTGAGGTGACAAATTTTGATTAGAGTAAATATTTATGGCCTGATGAACAGGTGGAAGTCCTCCATCTGTTTCATTCGTGATAGTAATCTTCAGACAAAATTGTTGTCTACCAGAGCTCTTTTTTACTGTTATAATATCAGTTACTTTTAATTTTTCATCATCAGGTAAATTTTTATAAAATAGTTTATCATTAAAGACTACATCACGAACAACTTCAATTGTTTTAGTTTTTAAGTTAAGTATTCTACAACCATTTGACTCGTATCCTATAAATACTCCTTTTTCTGATTGAGCGTTTAATTCATTCGAATTCAATGTTTTAGAAAATAAGATGCAACCAAAAGGGTGAAGATTGTCGTAGTCTGGTTTTTCACCAGTGAATGCTTCAAATGGAGATATATTATTAACGAGAGCACGCGTAGGACTTCTATTGATCAGGTAAACTGATATTTGAACTGCATAATTCCAGAAGGATGCAGGCAAACCACTTTGTATAAGGACAGCACGACAGCGATCCATTACAGTTCTGTTCATTCTCTCTGCGACCCCGTTCAGAGCACTAACACCTCTAATTGTTTTATGCAAAATAGTTCCTCTCTCCATTGTATAATCTTCAAACGAATTTGAGCCGTATTCGCCGCCATTGTCACAATATAGGGTAGTAATACCTTTAGAATTACATAATTTACTCATTTGATTCTCATAGCGTTTGTAATAAAATAGTACTTGAGATTTTTGTTGCAAAGGATATGTACATTAGGTAGTGAAGTGGGTCGATTCTTCAACAAATGTAACAAAATAATTATGATTTTCATTTGACGGGAGAGGTAAAACATCTACATCACTGTTCAAGTAAAATTTTTGATCTTTCTCTTAGTTTTTGTTTATTTAATTTTTTATGAGGTTGCTTAGCCATTAAACAAATTTTGCATATTTTATTTTCTATTGGAAGATTAGGAAAAAGTAATTTCATGTTTTGATACGAAAGATGACCCAAATTTTGATGTAATAATTCGATTTTCTTTTTCAGGTTTCCAACAGACATAATTGTGGGAGGAATATTATTCGAGCAACGAAGAACTTGAAAAACAAATTTATACAGTACATCGTTCACACAATCCCCTGAAGCAATAATTACTTCTTTTACGCCGGATAAGTAATAAAGATAAGCTTTGAAATGCTGCATTTTAAAATAAATTTGTGCATGTTGAAGTAAGCCTATTGCTAGATATTACATCGACCTTCTGGGCAAAAATAAACGTTTTGCAATAAAATTTTGAACCCAAAATTGGTTATAATATGAACTTCTCCAACTTTTGTAGCATAAATTATATCACCTTGTTTATACATGTTAATTACTAAAGGAGGATTGAGAGTTTGTGTGTTTACTAAAATTGATAGGTCATTTGTTGCAAAACGATTTGCACCAGAGTCTATGTAAAATTTTTCGTATGTCATACTCCTATTATTTTTGCTCGCGTAATTTTGATTTGAATTTAATGATTTAGAGGAACACAACATACCTATAAGTCCGAATTCATGAGCGTCTTCCGACGGAGGATTTACGTAGATCAAATTCGCATTCGCTGATTGATTTGACGCTTGCGATTGTGTTTGCGACAAGGGCTGGAAATTTTGATATCCAACTTGATTTCCTCTACGGTATTGGGACTGACTACAATTTGCAAGTAGAACCGGACATTTCCTCCAAAAGTGGTCAGCTGATTTACAATAAGTGCAGGCGCTAGTATTATTACGAAGACGTCCAGGACCACGGTAACGACCTCGAGGGTTGCTTGATCGCGAATATTGACCAAAACTTCTAGGTTGAGACACCTGTTGCTGTTGCGAATTTTTCGTAGAGAAATTACTCCATGAGAATTTACGTCCTCTACCTCGTTTGTTCTTCTTTTTTGTAGCTTGATTTGAGGACGATGCCGCGAGTAACACATTTGAATTGCCAAGTGCAGAAGATGGTGTTGTTGTCAAGCCTGAGGATGCTACTTGGCGCGAGAGCGTATACGTAATTAATTGGTTTTTCACAGTTTCCCATTTGAGATCTGTTTTCGCAGATATTGTTATTGCGGCTGTTACGGCTTCGAATGATTTAGGCAATGACATGAGAAGGATGGCACATATAAACTGATCATCTTCGATTGCCTTCACTTGCGCCATACGTAATTCTGCGATGCATCTTTCCAGTGCAGAACAATGTAGTTCAACCGTTTCGTCTTCTTTCATTCGTAGTGAAAATAATTTAAGCCAGAGGTGTATTTGGTTCACGGGCGATACATTTAAGTAAGATTCTTTCAATTGGTCCCACATTGTTTTAGCTGTCTTTAGTTCGCGAACAATATTCAGAGTGTATGGAGACAGATGCCGAACAATATAGTTTTGTGCGTAGGCGTCATGCCGATCCCATCTTTGTCTCGCGTCAACATTTTCCTCACCTTCTGGTCTAGGCATTTTGAGCACATCTGAGCATTGCTCTCCGTCCAATAGTAGTTCCATTCTGAACACCCAGTCTGGAAAGTATTCCCTCTTCGTATCCAAGGGTGGTAGAGTTGACTTAACCAAATCCGTAGGAAGGGCAGAAGATGTAGATGCCATTTTTACTAACGACGCAATACAACACAATGTTATACAATTTATACGCAATTTACGATACTGATATTACAATAAATATTTTAAATAATGTTTTTTATACAAATAATAAATCGAATCGTGCACTTTCTTTTTACACTTCTTTTTGTGTTTTAATATGCCAAACTGGGCCCATAACCTGAAGAAAATTAACTACAAAGGTGCGAAATAAAACACATACATAGGCTTGGAATGATGTAATTAATTAATGTGTAAAAGATATGGAAAGACAAAGAAGCTGAAGAAGGATTGATTTAGAGAAATTAAAGAAGTTTAGTGGCCAAATATTATTCTTGATATATGGCCGGAACCCCTCTTTTCACTCGCTTTATCTTCAATGCACGGCATTGTTTTCACTCATACGAAAGCCCCATTTTTGTAGTCTTTGAGAAGTGTATTAGTGAGGCGCCTCCGCCATAATGCAAAGTCTTGATATTTTCAACAGTTATTACGAACGTGAGAGACAGTAGGAATGAAACAGTAGTCGAGTGTAGGTGTTTAGTGCAGTGTTGACATGGGAGAGCGCTACAAATTCAGCATTCCCGAACGTGTACTTCTGTTAACGAGCTACTATCGGCCTTTGACTATATAGTACTTCGTATGGACTGACTTGACAAGGCATCTGCGGGTGGGTAGAATGAAGCCGATATGTGCGGAAGGGAAGCAGAGGGAATACACTTGCTCAGGAATAATTGTTGAGCAGGTTGCATTCACAACGTAACACAATTTGTCAAGGGGCTATGGGTTTGCCGTCAACGCTGGATGCAATCCTCTTTACTTTTATCCTACAAGTTACCTCCCTTGCCGCACGATACCTGCTTCACTGAACGCGTTCGTTGTATCAGTCCATACAAAGTACTATATAGTCAAAGCTATCGGCTCGATCAAGAGTATGCCGCTGTTGTAAATGAATTTGGCGAACAGTACCCGAATTCTCCCCTCCCTAGCCGACCTCTTCTTCAGAGACTTCATACAAGTTTCAAATAACAGGTAGCATTGCCGATGCACCACGAAGTGGGCGTCCACAAACGGCGCGGACAGAGGAGAACCTACAGCTGGTTGCGCAGTCGGTTGTTGAACAGCAGAACGGTACGTCTGTTCTCTTTCAGGAACTGTTTTCTAGACGTTCATTGCAACGAATAATGCGTGATTTACATTTACGCGTGTATCGGCCGAGACTTCTGCATGCATTACACAAAGGAGATTACACACGACGTGTTGAATTTTGCGAATGGTATCTTATCATGAGAGAGGCCGATCCGAATTTTGTTTCTTCTTATTGTATGGAGCGACGAATCCATGTTTAAACTAAATGGACGTGTTAATCGATGGAATTGTGTTTATTGGTCTGACGAGAACCCACATTTAATCATGCAGCATGAATTAAACCTCCCGGGAGTAATGGTATGGGCGGGTATTAATGAGAAAGGGATTCTCGGTCCTTACTTTTTCAATGGTCCCGTAACTGGACCAACCTACCTCGAACTGTTGGAAGAAGTGCAAATCACTCTAGAAATGGATCCCCGATTTGCCGGACACAACTTCATTTTTCAACAGGATGGTGGCCCCCCGCACTTCACCCATATCGTTCGAGATTTTTTGAATGAAAATTTTCAGGGATGGATTGGTCGCGGTGGCCCGGTTTTATGGCCCCCTCGCTCGCCAGATCTGACACCTCTTGATTTCAGTTTGTGGGGGATCATGAAAGAAAGAGTTTTTTCACACGAAATTGATTCACTCCCTACACTTCGTAACGTTATCATCGAAGAAATGGACGCTATTAATGAGGACAGACCACTTTTACAGCGCATGATCAATGCAAATGAGCGTTGGTACCTCGCCTGCATTCAAGCAGAAGGTCACCAATTTGAGCATTTACTTTAATTTCTTCATCTTTACCGTTACTTTCGAATTTTCATGAAATAAACGATTTGCATAGCAATAAATTGAATTTTTCTAATGCGTAGTATTTTCGAATTTTTAAATATGCAAAAATGCGACATGACTTTTGCGCACCCCTGTATTTTCTTTTTACTGTTAAAAGTCAACTTTTTATTTTAATTATCGTTACAGTAAGTGCGACGTGATGGTTCAGTATACCCGAACGTATGTCCGATTATTCGTATCTATAGTATGGGCCCAGCTATAGCTATGAGTAATCGGATGTACGAGGCGATGGCGGTTTAATACCCACCTACAAGGTTTTGTCGCGTTCGATTGAAAAAAAAATTCGTATGCATATGAACGATCGCATATGTGTGCAAATTTTCTGAGTGCTGTGTGCCAGGAAAAAAGATGGAAAAAGAAAAGGAAATACCTGGCACAGGGCACCGGTTTTGCTGATTTTTTTAAATCGATTCTTATTCTGATCGAAATGTAGTATAAAATAACAGATCAGTGATTTTTCTCTGGAAATACAAGTCAGAACCAATATGTAGGTAGTCTAGAAACTCACAATTTTAAAAAGTCCATTTTCTTATACCAGATTGGTGATTTTCTCTGAAAAAGTATGAGAAACGAGTAAAATGATGTCTGAATGTTTTTGGAATGGTCCTCTAATATTGATATACATTTTCTAGAAAAATATCTGAGTTGATAAGAGTATAAATGTTCATTGCTCTGACTTTCAGTTATTAACGTATTCATAGTTAGAAGCTGGCGCAGAAGTAGTTGAAAACTGGCAAAGGTTCAACTTTGTTGGACTGTGATGACTTCTTCGGGGAACCTCAAAATGAGGAAATTAGTCTTTGCTCTTCTTTTCAGAATTAGATGAAAAAAGGTAGAGATTGATCCCAAAATGAGAGAATTTCTCCCTCTGCTTTTTCTTGAGATTTTTTAAATTTATTGAAAAATAAGAGAAATTAGCCACTGCGCTTCACTGCGCTAGAGAAATGAGTAAGTGCGCTAGAAGGATTTTAGGAGTGATGGATGTAGCTCTCACAAAAGGGATCTATTTATAGTAAAAATATAGAAAATTGATACAGAATTGATACAAAAACTATGAAATTTATGAACTAGCAAGGAAGAAAAATAGGGTGAAATGATTCATATTTGGTATAAAAACAACTAAATATTCACGATGAAAAATTGAAATATTTTTAGGATTTTTTGAGAGGTTGAAAAATGAGTAAATTTTGTTCTGCGATAGAGAAATAAGCAAGTGCGCCAAAGTGCGCTAGAACATACATATTATATCTACTTAGGGGGGGGGGGGGGACTTTGAAAAATTTCGACTTTCGAGTTGTATACAATAGGAGGGAGATTTGAACAAATTTTAAAAACCTTCAAGATTTCAATTTAGAATCAGTTTCGATATCAACACCCTTTCCACCATAAAACAGGTTCCCTGCGCTCCTCATTCAACTTTATTAAGGAAACCGTTGTTTTTTTTAACCATGATTGTTTTCATCTCAGCAATAAGGGCGTCTGCTGGCATATTCCTAAGGATCTCTACTTTGTTACTGAATGTATCCAAACTGTGATTATGCATCTTATAAGTAGAAGAAGAGACGTTCTTCAATATTTAATCTTATAATTTTTTTGCTTGAACTCGTTGTTGCGGAGATATTTTGAGCTAAAATTTCAAACTGAATTTGGTTGTCCATTTTTTTTTTATGATTTTTCTGTGATAAATTTTTCTTTACTGACGCCCTTTGTACAGATCGTTCTTGTATGAGAAGAGGAGCTTTGGAAAATTCGACTTCCAGTTCCAAGTTGAATGAATGTATAAAACATGAAAAAAATTCTGACTACTGGGCCAAATAGATGTTTTTTCTGCCTTGAGGCTTGAAAAAATTGAAGATACAACCTTCCAAGAATCATTACTGTTTGAGACGACAAAATAATCAATTTAAATGAAAAAAATTGTACTCTTAAGAGCTCCTGCTTCATCTTCTTTGTACGCAAGATATTTGTCAATTATACGCAAGTTAGAAGCGCGTATAAGAGGATAGGGGCGCGCAAAATAGTGTTTGTACAACTGTACCACCACTACACTTGTATACGCAAGAAGATGGCAAAGTAGTGTGATTGTAGGGGTGCGAGAAAAAGTGATGTTACAATTTTTCTGCAGCTACAACACACATACATTTACACGAGTATTTGCATGTGTATTGGTGTAGTGGTGGCCGCGTATACGCATTCACAATTCTACCGCAATAGAAATGTTCAACGGGTATTTGTAAGAATGCACGCATTCTTCTTGTCTTCTACTACTTGCAGGTTTCTTTCTGCATGTAGACTAATTATTAGGTATTTTGATACTTAGTTATCTGGTTATCTTCCGAGAGCAGCTAGCTGACCTGCATTTCCTAATCCTACGGGACTCTCGACTTTTTGTTTCGATTCGCAGTGTTTACACTGCATCAACATGATTTGTTAAGATTTTACGATCTTACATATTTATAGTCAATATGTTGATGCCGTCATTTTTGCCAGAACACATAACTTGAAAGCCACATTTGATTAGAGAATATTGATAAGTGCGGATATTCACAAGAAATCACGTTTGCTTCAACCACGTGTTATTCCAGATTTCAATTTTTTCATTTTTCTCACATACGGATATACGCTAATAAGCTATACCTATATAGTTTTGATACTTCTTACCATTTCTACCGACTGCAGCACAACGCTAGCGCAGCTTTGTTCCAGTAGTGTTTTACTGTCGTGCTTTCAACCCACTCCAGATACCCTATATGAAACTCCAAAACAAATAATCATCTCATTCGATAAGTTCTAATATCTTCCAGCCTTCTTTCACATATTCAACACACTAATGTCTTACCTTTAGATGTAGGTACATCTAAGTCTAGTTATACCAAAATTAATCCCAACATGTGATTAAACTCAAATCCATCATAATCGAACTTTCAAACTTTTAGGCCTAGTGGTCTGTTCTGGTCCAGCACAATTCATCCAATAATTTCTTTATTGGGCGTTCGTGGTTTCAATTTCAAACAAGGTTGCTTAGCTAAGCCGAGGCCATTAGCCATTAGCCGAGCAATATTAGCTAGCTGTTAGCTAGCTAATGAAATCACGTTAGCCATTAGCTCAGCCGTTAGCCGTTCAAATTGGAATTGCCAACGGCTAATATTTTCTCTTCGCCACACCTCACCCCTCCGCATTGGTGTGACACCCTCTCTCGGCCCTCACTTTCAGCCATTAGGTTTTAGCTCTTAGCCGTTAGCCATTCTATTTTGGCCCAAAATTAGCTAACTGTTAGTTAGTTAATGAATCTGGGTTAGCCGTTAGGTGGTAGCCAAAGCCAATCAAATTGAAGGGTTAGTTTTTAGCTAAATTTTTTAGCCAATACGATTGGCTAAGCTGCCCTGGTTTCAAGTGTAATTCTACCAAAAGAAGTAGGAAGTAGCTTTCGGTAATATTAATCAAAATTTCGGAAGTCTTTTATGATTTATTCTACGGACTTTTCTTAGTTCTCTCAAGTTCCAGGTTATATATGTGAGTTATATAAAAATGAATTTACAACCTAAAATATTACTATAGCACCAAATTCTCGTCCTTACCAAAAAGAAATACACATGAAAAATAATATTGACAATGAATCAAAGTAAAATATGTTAAAATGAATTTTAAATTTCATGTTTCTGATTTAAACAGTATCGAAAATTTACGTAGAAATAGGTTGCGTTTTAGGCACGTACGCTGTCCATCCTACTTTGGGTTTTCTGACTGTAACGAAGGAATATGACCCCTCCGCTGCCTTACACACAAAACCTAGTACAATCATGCCCCTGCTTGAACCTTCACCTGAAAGTACCCTGTAAACTTTCGTGTCACCGGGGTCCTCGCCCGATAACACATTGCAGGAATGTTGGTAAGAAGTTTTCACTATATTCACTACTTGGTTTTTATTCAACCCATCGCATAATTGTTGACGTTGTTGCGGGCTATATCCACTTGTATCTTCTCCCTGTGCCTTTTCTACATCCTGTGGCCGCGCCTGAATTGTTCCTGCAAATTATACAATTTACAATCAATTTTTCATAATTTTGAGAAATGAGTGTCAAATAAGAGTAGGCTACCGTGACAGATTTGATCATTAATAGAAGGAAAGGATTATCAAATACCTAAAATAAAAACGCGCAAAATTTTTACTTTTTTCCAGAGCGGTTTTAACCTCGTATCTTCTGCGCACAAGGTAATTGCGAAAATAATTCATCAATACATCTTTTCTTATTTCATACTCCTCCCTTTCCTTCGTTTAGTATTTCTGTGAATACCCGCTCTCATGAATTTACCAGAGCGATAATAGATCTATTCAAATACCACTTACCTAGTAATTCCATTTCATAAACCGCGATTGCTTGGTCTCCTTTGCCTTGAACTTCAGTTATTAGTACCCACGACCCGATAAGAACAATAATGAATGAAGAGTTGAATTTATACATTTTGGTTAGGCCTCCTAACTACGGGGAAAAAATAATAATAATAAAATAAAATAAATGTATGAATGCAATTATGCGGTAAGTACCACATCTATGCTACTCTGTTTCTTTTTTGAAAAGAGAATCTGTTTAAGGGGGCCCGTCATTCAAAAAAAACGTTTGCCATCTGCTGTCCTACTGATGGCCAATTGCGAGTAGAGGCTCGGACGTACTTCAGAAAGTTGGAAAGACCCGATCATTTGAGTTTAAAAGCGTTACTACTAGCAAAGATGTTGAACGTGTGAGAGTAGCCTGTAGAGAGGGCTTACCGCACTTGTAATTGACAAATTAGCCTGAGAGCGGGAGAGCGGCAAATTGTCACTCTCCCCGCTCATTTTAGATTCCTTAGAATAGCATGTTCTAATACGTGACCCGTGTATGACGTCATCAGGGTAGTCCTAAATAAATCGAGATGAATCTTTACCAAGAGCGCGGAGGCAGTTGGAGATCACTTGGTCCAGCTTGGCTAATAGAGCTAAAATCAGACTGAGAGGTGCGCATTTGTATGCTCGTGCGAACGCGAAGTCAAAAATCGGCGGTAGGGCTTAGCAAAGACACGGAATACGTCAAAATGAGATATTTTAAGATCGAATAATTTTTAACAGCAAACTTGTTCTATGGCGGGTGAACATCTAGCCGTTCGGAAAAAAACCGATTTATCTTAATAAAGGAGTTGCGAGTTGGAAAAATTTTGAATATTGATTCATAGGCTAATAGGAGAGGGACTTGAAAAATTTCGAATATCGAGCGATTCATGATGACAAGAGGAGAAATTTAAGACAAATTTCAAATACTGACCTATACATGATGGAGGGGAACTAAAGGAGTTAAACTTAAAAATTTCAACCATCAAAGGAGTCAAAAAAAGAAAAATTCAAGCGATGTTCTATTACACTGTGTACCACGGTTAAACTAGTTTCATTGATCAAAGGAGTCGGTATTGGAAAAATTTCGAATATATTGACTTATGTACGAAAGAAGAAAGTTCGGAAAAATTTAGACTCTTGAGACACCAAATTTTATACCACCTCATAGAAAAGATTTCCTTCGTTCCTCGTTCAACTACGTGAAGGAAGCCGTCGTTTTCCAAAGAATCGAAACTTCTTGCTTCTTCTCCTTGCTAGTTGGACTTGTGAGCTCACTTCAAAATCAGAGATCGCGAGTTAAAGCTACGAGTATCACGTAAAAATATCAAACAGCAATATATATACGCGTTTTCTATTGTTTCTCGAATTATCTAATACGTAAAACCCATTTCAAGCCCCCTACCCAGTAGGTCTACTTTCGAAAATCATTAAGTTGATTGAAACTTTTGGAATGAAACTCGGATGGAACTGAGGGGGAAAAAGGATGAAGTGAACATTACCTATAGTCTTACCTTAATAAGGTACTTGGAATCTTTTTCAAACTTATTTCGCGGTGAAAAAGTCTCAGCGTACAATATTCCTTCACTCGACCACAGAAGTTGAGAACGAAGAAACGAATATTTAGATTGCTCAACCTCTTCTTGAAAAACAAGTTTCTCCGCATTAATGGATGGGTAATGACAATTTTGACATCAGAACGTCTTTTATAAAGTTTGAACAATTGTAGAACTTATTGCAATCACGTAGACAAGTTGTGGATGACGACCTAAATTCAACAGAAAAAATAAAATGTAGGCACTAGAAATGTGCGACAGATGTTATCGTTAGAGACTTTGGTGAATTTTTCGAAGAAAAACTGCGAAATAATTTTTCTGGTGGTAAACACTTGAATAACACGTTGAAAAAAGTTGTTCACTCCGTAGGTATTTCACATCAAAATTATACCAAATGTATTCTACGCAATACTTCTTGCACAATACTCACGCAGTTATCTGTGGAAAATTTTTCAATAGGCTTATTTTTTGTCGCAAACAAGACTAGGAGCACATAAGCTGGGCATGTGCACGATTGAAGACTGTGATATGATTTTAGATGTAAAAACTTTTGACACACGATGACCGTTTAGACTTTGCATCACTGTCTATTGCCTTTTCAATTCACCAAGAAGAAAAATATGATCTTCAAGAAATTTTACGCACGGTATACTTTTGAGAGAAAAAATAAACGAAAACTAATTATACTGAGCACATACTTAATGAATCATTTGTCATGAGTTTTTTCAAAGAGTTAGGTGGGTGTTTGATACAGGTCTAATAAGTATTATTTTAGAACTTGTAAAATCGTTGAAATGATTTTGCAAGTTCTGAAATAATTCTAGTCCTGTACCAAACACTCATTTAACACTCCGTCAAAGTTTCATTGGGACCGGGCAGCGCTAGCATCGCGCAAAATTTTTGAATTTTTTAAAATCTCTCAAAAATATTTTCATCTGAAAGGAAATTTTCCGCTCTTCAATTTTGTTCCTCACGAGTACACGCCTAAATTCATTATTTTTGGAGAAATTTAAGAAAAACTAAAAAATCACTTTTAGTTTCAAGTCATGATCACCTTTCGCTTATCAGTACTTTCTGAGTATTTTACATGGGCGACGCTAGCGATCCTACAATATGCCCGGTCCGAATTTGTTCAATCAATTTGATGAAACTCGGATGTCACAGAAAAAAAATAGCGAATACAGGATCTCTTTGGACCCGAACCTCACAGAAAAAAAAAATATGCCATTGGCGAGTGGGGAATCCGAAAGTTCTGTGCCCGATGGCGGAAGAGCCATCCAAAATTACAAGTTGTATGCAAATGAGGACATTTAAATTCCTACGTAAACTACTTAGGAATCTTGAGTACAAGACTGCTTTTTACAGTCCTCATACTCTAACCCAAAGGACCCCTACCCCCTCCAGAAAAAACGGGTATTTATAAGATCAATTGCGTTGATATTGCAATGCTGTGTATATTGGCCAGACGGGCAGGGGTCTTGCGGATCGTATCGGCGAGCATGAATCCGCTATTCGCAACAACAAACCTCAAAAGTCTGTCTTTTTACCCGGCATATTCTCACCACGGGCCATTCCCCCTCGAAAATGAGGGTCTCTCTCCTCCGCATCTCGCCAAAAGGCAGGATTCTAAACAGATTAGAGGAGATTGAGATTAGAAAGCACAAAAATAATACAACCAACGAATTACTTAACGACACGGAGCATGTTTTGTTTGGCAGCTTCGTGACCTACGTTTTCGGGTTAGTACCGAAATGATTCTTTTTCTCTTCTCAGTTTAGTTGCGATCTGATGACAGTGCGTTTCACTCCGAAACCGGTCGTCGCTTAGATAAATTTCTTCACGTGCCTGTATTCGTTTTTTCTTCTCTTCCGTTTTTCGCTATATCTGGCTCGTAATGTCCGTTTTCCCGGAGGAAAACTTCTTTCGTTCGCTACGTAATTCCATCAATTACAAATCGTTAAAATATTATAACGATACCATACATTGTTCGAGAGTCGATTGCACATCGCCCCTGTCATTAAATAGCTCAGAAATTAAAATTTTTCAAATCCTCCTCATTGGAAACAGAACTTTTTCCAAGTCCCCCCTCTCATATATAGCTCGGAAATCGAAATTTCACCAAGTCCCCTCCTATCATATATAATTTGCAAGTCGAAATTCTTTCAAGTCCACCTGTAACCTTGGGTTGATGACGTCATCAACCTCGGACTGTCCGCAGAGTCCCCCTCCTGTAATATAAAACTTGGAAGTACGAATTTTTTCAAGTCTCTTACAATGAACAGCTCGGAAGTCATAGCTCAGAAATCGAAATTTGTCCCGAGTCCCAGTCCTACCACATTATAACTTGTAAGTTAAAATTTGTCCAAGTCCCCTCCTATAATACATAGCTCGAAGGTCGAATTTTTTGAAGTCCAGTAACCCGATCGCGCTCTCAGACGCAAAAATTTCCTGAAAATGTCCCCTCCCCTAACAAAAAGGACAGCCGATTCCCTTCTAAAAATGGATATTTCTGGATCCGGCTTGTACCAAGAGAAAAAGTACGGCATCTTTGGGATCAGAATTTGGGACCTAGAAAATAGGGGATCCAATACGGATCTCTTTGCGACTCTGGGTTCCAGATTTCATCCCTGGTGATAATTGCTCTTGTGCTGCACTAATTTCACTAAAATTAGGCTAAAAAAAACAGAACTTCTCGTTTTTTTCAAAAACCTCTTTCTATTTGCGCAGGAATCAAAATACCCGGATTTTTCCTGTTATTTCCACTTAAAAATCAGAATCCACTAATTTCGGAGTGCAACGTTTTGATTTTTGCTATATTCCGACTTCGTATGAAGTATAGACCGTAACATGTACCATCTGCGAGTATTTGATAACGACTATTCATTTCATACAAGTACCTAGATCATGAACATGCGAGGTGACACCAATAAATTTAATTCTCTCATTCGTGGGCTGGAGTGCCAGTGGTCACATGGATTGTAATCCGAGTAATGCAACCATCAATTGACAGCCGAAAGTCGCATATAAAGCGATCTGTAATGGCGCTGTTGTCGATGTCGAGAAGGTGATCATGGCGTTTTTCACAGAGCATTGCAGCCGTATCATACAGCTTAGACTTTCAGCTTAAACTTAGAACCTTGAAAAATACAACTTTGGCTTTGGCTTTTGAAATACCTGAAAAATACAGCTGACTTTCGGCTTTTGGCTCTAGCTTTCGGCTGTTTTGATGAAACACTCCGGCTTTTGACTTAAACTTACGACCTTGAAAAATTTAGCTTCGGCTTTGGCTTTCAGCTTGGAAAAAACATGAATAATACAGCTGGCTTTCGGCTTTTGGCTGGCTGCAATGCTCTGGTTTTTCACCATAAGACAGCATGTTAATAAAATCGACTGTACCTTCTCAAAATATTATTTTTTCTGAAAAATGTATGGAACAAAAATTGCAGTCCTCTTGATTTCCTGTCGAGTGAAAATAATTTCAAATATCTCGGATGAATTTTTCAAGATCATCACCTTTTCACCAAGCTTCCGCAAATGACCGTCACAGAAAATGTAGAGAGCGCTTTCTTTGATTTTATTTGCGAATAGAGAAGCCGAAAGCCTGCTTTATTTAAACCTTTGTAAGCAAAAGGCTAAAATAAGTACGGTAATTTTTTTTTTTCTCTAGTTTTCCTGATTGCCGCGGAATAGGAAAAAACACCGCTTGTGTGTTGAAATTTCAAGTTCAACTGCTTCACTCTTTATGCCAGACTGGCTTTGCCAAAGATGAATTAACGAAGATAAGAAAGATCGGTTCCGGTTCGAGCCAGTTTTACCAACTTTTCTATCGAGCGATTAATTCAATCGAAGATTGTAAAATCTCCGATTTCCACAAGTCTGGTTTTACCAAACCTAAAAAATTCAGTTTAAACAGCGATTAATGGGTCTAATCGGAGATTAAATCAACCTAAAAAATTCAGTTAACAGCGATTAATGGGTCTAGGAGATTTTACAATCTTCGATTGAATTAATCGCTCGATAGAAAAGTTGGTAAAACTGGCCCTCAGTTGAGCTGATGAGCCGTTCAGCTCAGGAGCCCATATAGCAGTCATCCAATGGAAATGGACACAAACTGGAGAATGGGTATCTTCCGCAAGCACAACAGAGCCCCAATTCTCTTGATTGTTTCGTCTGGACCAACATTTCTTCGTATCACTAATCAGCCAAAAATAAGTTGAATTTTTCCAAAAGCTAAAAGCAAAATTCTTGAAAAGCGCGCTCCTTTTTATCGGCTTCTAGCTTTAGCTGGGGTTGGCCGGCTCCAGTTCCCGGCTGTTTGGATTCCGCTTCCCACCTCTCCTAATTTCTTTAAAGTCATGTGTCGTCTTTCTTGAGATTTCTTTCCCATCTATTATTCAGAAAAGAGAACACTGCAGATGGTCGAAAATGTGCAGTGTCGCTGTGATATCAATTTCATTCCTGCGCATATACATCTTTGTACCGTACCGATACGCGAACGATTTCACTGTACAAACATTAATTTTTTCTTCTGTACGACCAATTCTTCCGCTGTACCTTTTTTCTTTCGTTAATCAATTCCTACCGTTTCTGCATCAACATTTACTGCTTTCTTGGCCCAATAAATCATACTCTCTCGAAAAAATTATCTCAGTATCTTAAATAATTTGTGTTGCGCTCATACATTGTATTTTTGGAGGTTGTTTTGCAATTAAAACTAGGTCCCACTCTTTGGGACCGTCTCGCTCACGAGAGTTCGCAGGTTCCAGCCCCATGGGAAAGAAGCAGGTATTGGAGTTTTTTTTTGTAGTTCTATCGTCCTTTCCTCCCCTCACTTAGCATTTGCTGTGACACCAAATTCAAAAAAGGTGAAACGCCTGCAACTAGCCTATCAGGTCTGTAAGAAGTAATTAATTATTATACTCGGAACCTAAAATTTAAAAAAATTCTCAATTTTTTCGAACTTCGTTGACATTTTGAATTTTGGTAGGTGTCAATCTCAATGCATAAGATTTTTCCGAGTTGATAGCTTTCACTTCATCTTGTAAAAATATTCTTTGTATAATGTACTTAAAATCATTACAATTTTCTTTATTTAAGCAACTGCGTCTTTTTCATTTCGAATTTTTCAACTGTATTTGTTATATACCCATTATTTTTTCAGAACGATGTGCGATTTTGTTTTCCTATTCTAATACAGCATGTGTACGATTGCCTTCCTCCCCCGTTTGCAAGAAAAATATCAACATTGTCGAAGATCTAATATTCGACGAATAAAATATGAAAGAACGATAATTTTACATACTGCAAAATTCCGAAGGAATTTTCTTTGGTCGTATCGGCATTATTCGATAGGAATTGAATGTTTGGGATGAGAGACAATACTAACTCCTATTTCAATCGAAGTACACCTCTTTGTTATCCTCTTCTCATTATACTATACGGAGTCATTGTTTCTTGTTCGGCGCTGGTTTACCGGTAATATTTAACATTCCTGGTCAACTCGGAACCACTCGGGCAATTATGTAGGTCGAGACGGTACGGTACAGTAAAATGTCGAGAAAGTCCCAGAAGTATTCGAACTACCGAGCCATTTATGTATAGATTTGTGTTCAGCAGCCTTGCAGGAATTCTGGAAATAAATTATTCTCTCCGCTAATGTGTTACCATTTAAAGTAGGTATAGTATACTACGACGATAAAAGTAATGAAATATCGTAGAAGTTGAATTTTCATGACTGAGCAAATACAGAAAAATTGCATCAATTTTGAAGTGCTCTTCAATCAGCACGACGATAAAACACTATATTAGAATAAGGAGGAAAAAATAAATTCCGTACAGTAGTCGCTTTTTCAATATGAGAGAAATAAAGGAAAATCATTTGCGAATTGTGAGTACGTACAAGGGTACACATTTAAAAGGCGTAGGTACATTTCCAGCTTTTCTAGGTTACGCTCGCATCCACATCCGTACCGTACTGTTTGTGATATAAGTTATTCCCTATATATTTTGCTGTTCAAAAAGGAAGAATATGAAATAAGAGGCGTATTCGAATCTAATCTTCAGAAGTATTCGTGCAGAAATTCACAAGGATTCAAATACTGAAGAATGCGGGGTACAGTTTTTACTAATGGATATCGACTCGGGAGTTCGTCATAATTCGACAACATATACGGCTGATGTATAGAAAGTTCCTCTATATCCTTACTATATATTTATACAATCTCGATAAAATTCTGTCTGTGAAAATATTTCAACAAAAAATAATGTAAAAATTTGCGGTCAAGGGTTTCTGAAGTTCTTGTCGATTTTACACGAAGAAAATCCGAAGCTTTTATCGTTCGTTTAGTTCGAAAAAATCTAATTAAATTACGCGTCGATTGTTGAAAAAGAACCATAAGTGTTTTCTCAAGATATTCTTTCTTTGAAGTCGTATTTCAATTTTTGATGTTTTTTCCTCCTTCTGCTATTTATTTGATTGTAGAAAAATATCTGCGCTAAAAGTATTCGAAATAAAGTTTCCTGTTAGATGTAAGATAAGAAAGCACGCTCTAGGCCTGCTTTTTAATTTCCGGAAACTATTCGAAATGACGTACGCGTAATCTATCTTTTGAAAATTCTCATGTGGAAATACGATATGAACTCTTTTTGAACTTCAGCGACTCATTCATTTGACAGGCCTTTTATTATTACGAAAGTAGCCCACCAAAGCTTATTCGCATATGTACGAGTAGGTAACTTACATTATAGTGAAAATTGTATATGCGAGAATTGAAACTATAGACTGTACTATATTCTAGAGCTAGTCGTCGTACTCAGAACGACGAAACCACAAATATTTTCCTTTTGTAAGAGGCTTAAAATATCTTCTTCAATCCTTTTTCACTTTATGTTCGTTGTTTTTGTTTTCGCACGATTTTGGTAAAAACAATGTAGTAAGTATATGAATTGAAGAAGAATATTAAAAAACTAAAAAAACTATGAGGTATGCATGAAAAAAAAGGAAAAAAAAAAAAGGAAGTGCCTGTAGTAACGCCTACTGAGTAACGAGAATCAAAAATTTGAATATCAGAGCCTTCACATTCTATTATATTCTTATAGTCAACCAGGATGTCGAAAATGTCACAAGCGATCAGACGTGTCTGAATACTGAACAGGGGTTTAAGCTTATTTCATTATTTTGTTTGAAATAAGTAAAGCAAACTCTTCTTTTTCGTCACCCTCCTATATCGTTTAATATTTCAAGAGGATGAGTAGATTCATCTTATTCAACCGAGCTGGTCTTATCTTCATAATGATGATTATTCTTCGCGCTTCCTTTGGTGTAATGACGCTCGACAAGTATTCCTCCAGATAGCAGTTACTCCACCGTACAGTACAGATCAATGAACGTGATATCACGAAGAGAAAATCCTATTGCCATAATTTTCCTAGATACTGAAAAATATAAGCTAATAATTTACAAGAAATACCAAGAGTGACTTCGGTTATCAATGATTTTGGCGATGACAATCGATCATACTCACAGAATCGGTATCACGAACCCCCGCCTGATTTATCGAATTCGATCCGACGTCGAATATGTCAAGGACCGATGTTTATTAAATTGTCATGGAATTATATAGCCTAATTGTTTACTTTGCACTCGATCCTGCGGATCATTCATAACGAAACTGAAATCTGAAAAAATCAAACGTATAATATTTGAAGGTGTACTCGTGATTATCATTGTTCAAGTGAAAGTTGAGGTTTTTTTTCTCCGACAAATATTACGATGTAACGTCCTCACGACGAATTGCCATTGGTGGTCTTTCGACAAATGATCTTCGACGAATTGTCCGGAAGTCGTCTTCAACTGTGAACATTTCTATTCGGCAAATATGACGAATGAGGTGAGTACACTACCCATTTTCTTCTCATTACCCACAACTTATTCCAGCTCAGTACTTCTTTCTGAACCTTCTACCTTACAGCTCATACCGATAACTTGATTTTCAGACTCCCTTGAATACTGACAAATAAGTGAATCTTTAGCTCTGTACCTCAAGTACAATACCTACATATACTTTGCACTCCAAGATGAATTATTCTACATGCTTACATTATTTATTTGAGATGAGTTCATTTCAAACATATTTCTGTAACCTCCGAAAGAATTTCGATCTTTTTTAATTAGTCGCTGCACTGTCATTTTCAAGTTATTCTCGTCGGAGTTTCAATACGCCTCCAGTTTTTTCCCATTAGAAAGCTCACTTTCGGCATCAATTTTCTCGAATTATATGAGAGCTGAGCTACGACGTACTACAACATTCTAAAAGGGAGAAACTATAGAATGATATTAATGCTAGTCTTACCTAGGTACTTCATTATCTAACTAGAATTGAAAAATGGATTCAGTAATAGGTAGAGATGGTAACAAATAAATATGAGATCTGAGTCTGTCTGGATGTCCATCTCCCTTCACCTTGACAATTTTCAAAGTTTGGGAAAAAATGTCTTTGGATACATTTGCCTATTACCTATTTGATTAAAAGTAGTTAACGAAGAATTCATTAAAACCAACGTATTCATAGATAATCCTGACATTCTCTAAATTCAAGCCAGTCAACAAAATTTCAATTGAGTAACCGTACCTACATAAGTATTTATATTATCCTACTTTGAAAACTTCTCAGTATGATTGATAATTCAGAAAAATAGATCACCCACACCTCGCACGCATTTTCAGTTATCAGTGTTGTAATTATTGTAATCAATCCAACAACATTGATTGGTAGTCTGCAGTCTGTAGTGGTGGTGGCGGTGGTGGCCTGGTGGGTGGAAGCTTTTCTTGAATCATTACCCAATGATCCCCTTTTCAATGTTGTCGACTACAGCGTTCCTATAGCAGGTGTTTGCAAAATATTGCAAAAATATTTGGTTATAGTTCCAGAAGTCCGAATCTCAAAGTCAAAGTCATTAATTTTATTTTTGCATCAGACTATAAAATGGCCGACAGTTGTGGTTTTCGTTCTTGTCCTTGTTGTTTACGTTCCAAGTTCCATATGAGTATGACGTTATTTTCTCATTCAGTTTCTTTACTTGCCAAAACTCAAAATTTCCTGAATTTCGTTCGCATGGTTCTTATATATTCATTTTACTTCTCTGTGAGTAGATATATACCTACCTGGTAGTTACTCTTATTTATAGTTAGAAGTTCTATTGTTCTGTGGCAGGTGTTCGTATAGGTATAGTACCTCGCTCCGCGTCTTCCAGAATATTATGTACATTGTACATCAATGATCACAATATTATCCTAGTGATAGCGAAACGTTCAGTACTATTTGGTTACCAAAATAATTCATCATTTTAGGATTACTGTGCTTTTGGTTTCGTTACGAGTGAAATTCAGTTATTCCGGTGTCTTGTTCATGGATGTTGGAACGTGGCCTATGAACGTGGCGTCGAATAAATTTTACTGGCTCATATCGAAGGTATCAGAATATCTGACGGGTTTTATTACAGCTAGCTGTCATGATCGTGATGAGCAAGTCGTTTCCTTTTTCTTCGGTCAATAATGAGGCACTTACGTACGATGACCTTCGATGTCGACTGGAAGGTCGAGCGCAAACTCAATCGAGATAAGCGCAATTCAATCAGGTTAGCTCTCCTCGTGGATCGTAATCAGAAAGTAACAGTTTCTTGCTTGTAGTTGAGTAATTCTGTTCATCTTACTTTTGTCATGCCCGTCAGTTTTCGTTTCTTTTTTTACATTGTAGTGCATAATGTGATCGTGGTAACTTTTGCGTTTTCTTAAATTTTAGCTTTGATTCGAATTGAGCGTCGTTTACTGATTAGGTATGTTTTCTTATTTCAGATCTTGCGATGTTAACCAGAGAATGTTTCAAACGTGCCGAAATAATGTCATGGGTTTGACAGCTGATAGCCTACTCGTCCTATATGTTCCGTGTTCCTCTCCTGTGGCAAATTGTGATGTAGATGCAAGAGTCCACTGATACCATTCCTCCGACACCATTTGTGTATCAGAGATATTCCTGTTGATCCACGAAGTGGCGATTGTTTACGTGATGGTATGTCTGAAAGAACGAAGACGTTCTATGTTGAGCTTCATTTTCCTTAGCTCATTTGTAGTTTATGATGTGCAGCTATGACGGTAAGTGTTTTTCTTCATTTAATCTAACTCCTTCGGTGACGCATGAAAAATTCAATATTATTTCCTTTTCGGTACGTACATCTCGCTCTATCCTTCTCGCGTCCGATAATTCGTTTTTTTATGGATTTTTTCCTTCTCGTTTCATATCATCAACGCTCGTCGTATGATTGTTTAATTGTGACGAATTGTTGAAAATCGAAAAGAAATGGTGAAAAGAACCAGGATGGCTACCTTCCGAAGAGATAGCATCTGGCGTTGATGTACCCTGTGCGAATTCTGTTTTGTAGTACCTACGAGTTATCGATAAGTGCGATTGCGTTTTTTACCAGGGGGCAGTTCTCATACCAGTAGTCCTGTATGTTCCGCGATATATTTTTCATTTGTTGACAATATTGCTATTTAACTCATGTTGCTCTCTTAAATTTGAGTACGTTTACTAAAATGAAATATTTCGAGATATTCGGTCCTTTTCCGAGAAACTGAGGACCTGTAGTTAAATTTTCACTGACTTTTGCTGCTCTATCGGTAGAAGTACCCCATTTCTCTTTTTAATAGGTCGATAAAGGATGATCGTAATAGCAATTCAACAAAAATTCTCGGTTTTACGTAGCTGTTCTAATGGATTCGCTTCGTCTCAGGTTTAATATTTTGTCTCTTCTCGTATAATTTCCAACAAGAATGATTCTACATCCGTACTCACTTTCACACCTTCAAAAAGTAAATCATTTTTCCAATGTGATGAACTGATGAAACTACGTTACCGGTGTACGCGCTCGTGTAGAAATGGAGATCATTATTCATTATGTTGTGCACAATTCGAGTTATCTACTGTATCGTGCACAGCAGGAAGTACGATATACGTGCGTTGTAGGATATTTCAGTTCCATATTTTCCATCAAATCACCGGAAGACATGAACAGTAGGGTGAAGGGTGAGAAAGAGAGAGTACTCTCTTTTGTAACGTATTCCTAAATTACTGTTGATCCGCATTACGTCATCTCTGCCTGTTTGTAACGAAAACAGCGGACTCACTTCGAAGTGACAATTTTCTTTTTCTTTCAATTATGTCGTACCCTCGAATAGGAGAATAGGAAAGTAGACTAGGTGTGAATGAGATTTTGGATGTTCAACGTTCGCTTACAAATATGAGAAATGTATCTGTGCTTTGAAATTAACGTAATTGTAATGTTGAGTGGAAGAATCTAATCGTTGATACGCGACACGAAATTTAATGAAATTTTCTACAGCCTACGAAGAAATTGAACACGAAAGAGCATAAAAGGAAAAGCGAGACTGGTACTTAGTTCACGCCTCTTTATTAGTACAATATAGTACAGAGACGGTACACTGTCGAACATGAGAGTCGGAAGTAGTGATATGGTCCTCAAAAGTAGTCTGTATGTCGCGCCGACCCGGAAATTGATCCGATTATCAAACAGCCTATAGCTGGCTGTCGTAACGATAAGTAATTATTGTATCATAAATTCGCGATATCGTAATACAGCAGAGCGATCTGGGTTGAATTTATCGGCGCAGCGAGAATTTTTGATGGCTATTATTGAAAGTATTAAAAAAAAAGGAAGGGAGGACGAAAAAAATTTCCCTTGCAGTAAATACACGTACAAATTTATCGGTAAGGTAGCCAATGTAATCGTGCGCACTGCACGCGGCCCTTGAAATTCGTCTTTAAGGAAGCGGAATAAAATACGTACAGTAGAACAATAAAGAGAAATATAGATAAGGCAGTGCCCTGTAAAAGGGAGGAGGATAATTTCATTTTACGTGAAGACTCGAGCGAATACAGCGCCAAGTTATTGATCTCGCTTGTAGATGGAAGTTGGTGCCGTTCGTGCGAGCAGCCGCGGTCTTTTATGCGGGAAAACGTGCCAAATTTAAAATCACTGTCGTTTACAACACTGCCGCTCTTCGGAATTACCCGAATTAGAATGAACGAAGAGAAAATTCCTTCGACTGTAGTACCTCCTGTAGTAACGGTTGTCGAAATTCACGAATTGGTCTCGTTTTCGTTGATCGTCGAAAGTTTTCACGACGTTATCGTAAGTTTTGTTTTTTTATATCGCGATAAAGTTGGGTTCGCGTGTTCAAGTTTTCAACCACGTGGAAAAAGGCATTAAAAAAATCGGCGAACGAAAAACGGATGAGTGATTATTTCTTAACGAACGGAATGGGTAATGTACCTTTCAAATATAATTATTGTAGATTTCCTGGTATGTAAGGAATACTTCAAAAGAGCGAGGAATTTTAAATGAGTTTATATCGTAATAATTTTCGACGCGTGCGAACGTTTTCTTTTAATACCTCTAACGATGTCGTTCTCACTTCATGTGACGGAAAATAAGAAGACGTGTTCGAGGATCGCGTGCAAAAGTGCATAAATTTTTAATAAAGCGTTTACAGGTGTTCTGTGCAATGTAAGTGTTGTCGCGTGCTCTAATTCGATATTGAAGATATTGCTTGAGGAAAAAAAAAAAAAAGATATTATATTGATGACGTTGGGCGGAATGTGTTGAATTAACGAATGAATTTGTTATTTACGAATGTATCGAATCTGAAAATTATGTCATGGAAAAAGTCAAGCGATTATTTCAAGATTTTTCAGTGATTCAGGAGGAAACAAATCGAGAAGTAATTTCTTCCTAACAGACTAGAAAACGAACGCCTTACGTGTGACCTCTTTTCTCGACAAATCTCTGGGGTCATTTCGTAACGCGATCTATTTTTTGCAATACACTAAGATGTTCTATTCATGCGATACAAAACTCGTGGTCGAGGTGTATATTTGACGGGAGTTCATGATACTGTATCTTACTTGTTAAGTCTCCGAGATTTATCATCGAATTTGAAGTTGTTATACGTACGTAAATTAAGAATAAGGGAGTGTAATGAGTGCTAGTTTTCATACTTTCAAGGTTCTCTCAATCCGCGAAATGTGGTTATCGTGTTATCGTAATTCTTTACCGGTTGAACTTATAATTCCTTTACACCTCGCGGTACTTTAGCCGGCCTAATACGGGCGCGTTAGAAATTTATTCTGAGTATGTCATTCGATTTATTTGTCCTAAAACTTTTGTATCGTAATCGTACGGAAGCGATGTGATATCCGTCGAACATTTCTATGGAACTATTTTTACACGACACTTCTTGAGCGACTGAACTCGAAAATAGCGATATATTTTTTGTGGAAGGAAAGGGAGGGGAAGAAATAGCGAAACAGGAGTACAAAAAAAAAAGGAAGAAATTTCGCGCCATCTTATTACTTTTTTATGAAGCCTTTTATATTGGCCGTGCAGTACGTTGACCTGTCTTCTCCGCTGACCGTATTGTAATCGAATCAATTCCGCATTACGAACGATTGTTTCAGTGTATGAGAGCAGATGGGCAAAGAGAGAGAGATGAAGATTATATATAATACTGTGCATACTTCCAACGTGCAGGCAGTGTATGGTGCACTCATGTTGTGCCAGCATACACATTTCCCCATTATTACGATCATCTCATGTAGAGTATTATCGGTGAGAATATTTATGCGCTGATGGATTTGATGAAATTATCTCCACTTTATACGGCGTATTCGCGTTATGCAAAAATAGCGTCATCTTTGCGTCGCTTTTGTTCGCGTATACGAATAAATTAGCTTTTCATTTCGCGACACGTCAACTATGTTTCATTCTACGCGCGATGATTCCGTAATTGCGCGGGGGCTGAAGGTTTGAGGTCATACCGTGTTTGATTTAGCGCGTACAAAGTTATCGGTAGTGTCTGTCCCGAATTACAAATAGTGTAGTTTTTAGAGAGCTTTGTACAAATTTCTGCAAAGTGTAACCTACTTCATCCATGTGTTGACAAAGTTGACTTGTACTCGGAGTGAGGATTATTAGCTAACAGAAATTCATAACTATTAAACAACACGAAAAGAATAAGAGTGACTGCAAGAATTGCGATAACCCCTACTTTATCCCCCTTTTACCGAATGAAGTAACTGAAAATTTTGGATACCTACTTAAAATTTGAACTTACAAATACCAGAATTTTAAAGATGACGAGAAATATTGAAGTACTAAAAATTTTGAAGAATACGGTGGGGATCATCTATGGTTACAGCTCGGTTCTCCATCGTTCTATCGCTCGTACGACACTCACTCTGAAGCTGTAATTAAAAATTTCTTACTAATTTCAATTGTTCTACTTGAACACTAAATAGAATTAAAAGTATTTACGGCAGGACCAGTTGAGTAGGTCGGCACGATATAACGAGCAATCTTCGTGCCACCCCTTTTCATCTACCGCACATAACCCCCATCGCACTGCCAATCCGCGAGTTGAATATTATTATTATGTGTGCGTCCACAAGCGCTACTGTAATTGGTTTACATCTTTGTTCTGGGAATAGTTTACATCATATTGTTTAAGAACATCTTGACCATACCGCTAGTTTTTATCTGTAACTTCTTCTTTCCATTCATCTGATGGTTATATGTATTCACTAAGTTTACTTCTATTTGATAGTGGAGGTCGAAGGAACAGACATCTTGACATACTCTTGTCTCATTGCTCCAGAAGGACGCAGAAGCTGCTGTAAATCTTCAACAAAGTTACCAATAACATCTTCCATCCATAAATCTGTATCACTCTAGACTCCAAATGTCTTTAAAGAATCGATAATATCATGCAGGTTGTAGTTTTTGTGGGCGTACAGATACAAAGGTACGGAAAGAATCAATGGCCGCTCTACGGAAGTGGGCAGTTCCCTTTCCTCGGTCTTTTTCTCCTCCTCCATACTATCGACAGCCTCTAAGAATTCACTTTCATCCGAGTCGACAGTATCTGGATTACCATTCACTTCCCCTTCCGATATCCCTTGCGAATAAAGGTTCGACGCAGAGAATGAGATATGTTTGAGATGTGCTCACTTTTTGCAGTATGCTGGCTAAAAATTAGATGCGAGAGTCAGCAGACTCCTTTAGTATCCACTATCCATTTCCATTTCTCCACCCAACTCTGAAAGATTTTGTGATAGTTGTGGTTTAATCTCGATTGATTGAGGAACCACGGCATCGCGATGCATTGCTTCAAGGATATTTAGTGTCGCATTGACCTGCGCATCTGCAGTCTCCTTCATCTGGGGTTTTATGGTGACGAAGCCTAGCCGCCCATCACCGCGGTGAAACAGTAATAAATTGATTCTCGAAACTTCCGATGAGTTCTCGGAACTACAGCAAAGCCTCCATACTCAAGTTCTGTTGTGTGACTTCGTCGTTTCTTATCTTCTATAAACATGTATTAGTTATACGCAAACACTAAACTTCATCGTCCAACATCATGTCGTAAATCGTGTTCATGCTGATCTTCGGGGTTACGAATTTCTGTAATTTCTGTAATTAACGTCGAAATTTCGGTCAGAAGCGTTTCTAACATTTGGATGACATTGTCCGGCGAAGGACTGAAGAGACTTCTGGCTACATTTTAGCCATGTCCTCCACCGACAATGCCATCTTTTCCGAAAAGAATTAAAATTTGCCTTACTTAGTTTTCTTCTTATTTGTGAGATTTTTTTGAGACCATTTCTTCGTTCGTCTTCGTCTCGTGGTTCTTGAAGTTGTAGGTGACGAAGAAGAGAAAATAACCAAATTTCAGTCCTTCTTACATACTTAAAATTCCTATAAACGTTTCAATTTTTCCTTGGCTACCCTGTCGCCGGTATCAACTTTTCTCAAGTAATTATCTTGCACATCTACATTGTATCGTTATTGTCCTATAAACTTCATCTTGTTGTCCATATACGCCAATTAGGTGTACATCAAATTAACCAGTCTAGATGGTGTCTATTTGAGAGATTGTTCGTCCTGTTGTGGACGTCATCTCTGGAACGTTATAGAGTTATTATTATTATTATTATTATTGTTGATGTTCCCACAAGTGATGATTTGCAGTAATAACTGCTTCAACTTTGCGTGAACATGTAAGTCGTTTGGGTTTTGGACAGTTACAACCAGTTAGGAAGGTTGTGTTGACATCTTGAAGACGGAACTCGAGAAAAAATCTGTGATACTATGATTTTATTTCATAATACGAACCACGTCATTGGATAGGAAGTTTTCCACCCACGGGGTAGCCGGAGGCCCGCAAACGTTATCTCCATCGCGTGTACACCATCTGATGGATGATTTTTCAACGTAATATCATAATCTAAACGTGGCCGCCTCTTTTGTTTTTATTTTACACGTATTCCTTGTACACGTTCATTTTCACTCCTATTTAATTCGTACCTCCTCGCTATTGTTCTCTTTCGATGAGAAATGTTACTCTCTCACTCGCTCTCATTCTCTCTCTCTCATCCATCCATCCATTACTCGCTTTCGCCGCGCCGGCACATACTGTCTTGTTCTACATTCTCGTATTTACGGCGAACCGTGTCTACTACACTGTGAAACTCACGCTGCGAGAATGCGTCCCTCCGATTAAGTGTAACAACACCCCGTCACCGCTCCCTCCATCGTCATCGTCGTCCTCGTGGATAATTTCTATTCCCGCGACTATTTCATTCGTGCACGCGCGTACACTTTGTCTTTACCATCCATCCCGAGCACGTCATCTTCGCAACCTAATCAAATTCTTTCATAATTCCTTTAGTATAGTACGCAGTACATCGTTCTGGAACGTTCACGTTCGTGCGAAATGAAAACGTACAATCGTAAGATAATCCTACGACATGCGAGTAAGTTACGACCCTTCTTCGTAATAACGAAGTGCTTTCTTCCTTAGAACGATATCGGAGGCTGTTGATAGAAAAAAATAAAAAGGAATGGAACGGTACAAAATCAACACACGCGACCAGCGAAAGAATTCTTGATAAATTTTTCATCCTTTAATATCGTTGTACTTGCAATTACCGACGAAGCAAAAACGAGACTACATTTTTAACGTGAGAACGTAAATGGTCAGACCTCTTCTCTGTGTGTATGCTTTTTACTCGTATCTCACTTTCATCGATTGCTAACCCCAAAGGTGAGAGAGAAGGCGTATGTTTCTTTTCTTCTTTTTTTTTTTCCTGTTCTCTGTAATTCTTCCATGGTTCCATTTCGTATTTTCATGTTTGGTCACTCGATTCTGATTATTTTTCGTACAAACATTACTATGTCCCATTTTACATCGGGAAGGAGAAAAAAATATCCGACGCTTAGTTCATCGTAACCATGTTTGTTGTCCATTCGTACCGTTTCAAATTCCGCAAACGAACGCTTCGAGAATATAAGTCAATATACGCGTGAAACGGTACGCTTCATTTTCTTCCGCGCAGAGGCCGCATTTTTTGAAAAAAAAAAAAAAAAAAAAAGAGGGCTCATAATAGAGAGCGACGACGAAAATTGGTTGAGCGCGAGTTGCCTACTATCGTTTGTAAAATGAGGCTGTAAACACACGAACACATTTGAGGGTCTACCAATGTAATATGCACTCCCAAAAAAACAAATTGATAACTTCTTTATCGGAGATTGGTGGTAGACTTTCCTACAACAGAGTCGGTTCTTCAGTTTCTGAGGTTATATGAAAATTATGAAGTTCATATTTTCTACCATTGTTAATGGAATGACCCTCAAAAAGTTACTTGCGTATTTGTACATTGTTTTAAGCAACGTCCAATTATCGAATTTCACTTATTTGAATTGGGTGTTGGGCCTCTACATTACAGTATACAGCATCGACTGTATTATAATTATCACTAGAACAACAACCGATTTGTTAGTTGATTTTTTGGGGCGAACGAGCGAATATTTGTCTTGACGTTGTCTATTTGCTAAAAAATATACAGGAAAGTTTCGATTCCAGACTGGTGGACACAAGAAGTACTTTGAAGTTATTTTGGAGTGATACCTTTACTTTGTTATGTGTAGAGTTGATTGAATATTGAATGTACATATCGACACACCTTTATCTACTATAGCTTTCTGTACAAATTTTTCGGCTTTTTCACCAATGGTAGTAATTTTTCGAGATTCTAACTTTTCAAATTCAGCTCGTAGTTGTAGATTTGGACGAGGGTAGTAGCCTTAAAAAATGGGATGGAGAAAGAAAGAAAAAGAAGGATAGCAATAGGGTGGGGAAAATATTGGTCCTTGGCAAAAATCTTCAAAGGGAATTTTACGAGAAATTTTAAAAACAGTGTTTCTCATCCATGATAAGGAGAGGTTTCCATTCTTCTCTGACAAAATCCGTTGATGACCGTTTACGATGATTTTCTGAAATGATTTCTGATGTCTGGGTCTCTCATGTTTCGCAGGGTTCGGAATGAAGTTTCGCCGAATACTTTCTGCTTTTGTTTTGAACAACGCCGTCCTTATACGAAAGGTCTTCAGTGGCACACGTTTCATTTCGTCCTTAAAAATTTTGAGTTTCGAAAGAGAAAACGAGAAATTTTGAGATGTGGTGAAGGTACGTTCGATCGGTAGAAGACCCATTTATTTACGTACCCTATTATAGGGTACGCACATTACTCTGGAATGTCTTCTACATCCATCGAACGTTCTTTGGTGCCAAGTCGCCGGAAATCTTACTGGCAGAGAGCAACCCTCATGCCAGTAACCGTCGACGACTTGGCACCCTTCACCACAGTAGTCCGCATCATTGGTGGCTTCTACGCCGGATTTTGGGTATGTCGAAAGTGTAAATTTGCATTTGTTCATTTTTACTGAGGTTATTTGTATACTTTAATTTATAAATTGCGGTTCTCTTTTGTTCGCAATTAAAATGTTACAGAAAAGCAGTCTTCATTTCGATGTCGTTGATTTCCAAGGAAATGTAAATCAACTTTGTTGACCGTGACCTATTGCATGTAGCTTCACGTAGAAAAATGTAGCAGCTGTAAAAGTGGTATTTGACTTTTATACCATCTTACACAGTTTTCTTTAGCGAGATGGAGATGCTATAGATAGTATATTGAGTTTATGGTACCGCTATTTAATTCATGTGTTTGTGAATGAAATTTTCAAAGTCATACATTTGCCTTTAATTTGCTGATAAGGAGAGGTTTCCATTCTTCTCTGACAAAATCCGTTGATGACCGTTTACGATGATTTTCTGAAATAATTTCTGATGTCTGGGTCTCTCATGTTTCGCAGGGTTTGGAATGAAGTTTCGCCGAATACTTTCTGCTTTTGTTTTGAACAACGCCGTCCTTATACGAAAGGTCTTCAGTGGCACACGTTTAATTTTGTCCTTAAAAATTTTGAGTTTCGAAAGAGAAAACGAGAAATTTTGAGATGTGGTGAAGGTAAGACCCATTTATTTACGTACCCTGTTACAGGGTACGCAAATTACTCTCGAATGTCTTCTACATCGATCGATCGTTCTTTGGTGCCAAGTCGCCGGAAATCTTACTGGCAGAGGGCAACCCTCACGCCAGTAACCGTCGACGACTTGGCACCCTTCACCACAGTAGTCCGCATCATTGGTGGCTTGTACGCCGGATTTTGGGTATGTCGAAAGTGTAAATTTGCATTTGTCCATTTTTACTGAGGTTATTTGTATACTTTAATTTATAAATTGCGGTTCTCTTTTGTTCCCAATCAAAATGTTACAGAAAAGCAGTCTTCATTTCGATGTCGTTGATTTCCAAGGAAATGTAAATCAACTTTTTTGACCGTGACCTATTGCATGTAGCTTCACATAGAAAAATGTAGCAGCTGTAAAAAGGGGTATTTGATTTTTATACCATCTTACACATTTTTCTTTATCGAAATGGAGATGCTATAGATAGTATATTGATTTTATGGTAACGCTATTTAATTCATGTGTTTGTGAATGAAATTTTCAAAGTCATACACTTGCCTTTAATTCGCTGAAGTGACAAAGAAATTTTATGTTTTGAAATGTTTATACATGTTTTTTGAAGTAAGAATACAATATTTTTCAAGTGTACTTGTAAAGAGAAATATTACATATTACGTATGATGTACTAATTGTATATTAGTTCTAGGAATTCTGTTTACTTAATCCCACTTTCCCATCCCTTCGTATCGTGTGAAAGGTGGTTGTTGGATGTCAACATTTCTAAAACGTTGAACGTGTGTGTGGCTATGCACTCTTTGCGAGTATATTTCTCCACATTCTATTATATAATTCAATGTCTTCCTGCAAATTTTGATTGACTTGGCCCCTTCAATGAGCCGGATATGCAACGCTTCAAACATTATAAGACTCATAGAATGTCCTTCTAAGGTATTTTAAGTCCATCTCTCATAATATATAACACGGAGATCGGGAATTTTCCAAGTCGACCTTCTATTATATAATTCAATGGCTTCCTGCAAATTTTGATTGACTTAGCCCCTTCAATGAGCCGGATATGCAACGTTTCAAACATTATAAGACTCATAGAACGTCCTCCTAAGGTATTTCAAGTCCCTCTCTCATAATACATAGCTTGGAGGATGGGAATTTTCCAAATCCACATTCTATTATATAATACAATGGCTTCCTGCAAATTTTTATTGACGTAGCCCCTTCAATGAGCAGGTGATACCACAAGACTTATACGACGCCAAGATAGGTAAGGGGGCAAACGAGTAATATCTCACAAACACTTGACCTAGTAGAAGCCTAGACTCAAATACTTCAAGATGACTGATGAAATATAAAAGACATGAAACATGATCTTCATTTATTTGGCTACGCCAGAAAATTTTTTTCTGTCTCTGAAAAATTGCTTACTGCATTCTAACGCATTTCAATGGTTTTTCAACGAAGTAGAAGAATCGTATAGCCGAACGAAGCTGGTTTTTATTTTTAAGTTCACAGCAAACATACAAAATAACGGCTTCGTATAATTTATTTTTCAAGAAATTCAATCGTGGTAACACTGTAGGTAGGTAGAAATTAACCGGGACTGGCCAGTGACAACAGGAATGTATCAGACAGGTTGTAAAAAACCTACAACAAACGTGCTCGCTAGGCTACCAGGTGAAGTTTTTCAGATGCCGTTCGTTAATCTCGATTGTTTACTCGTATCAAATTAAAATGTGATTTCGATGTTAAAGGTGAATGTTTCTTTGGTTGACGATGTTGTAAGTAAATCTATTTTTTATTTTCGAAAAAATAATTATAGTTCGCGGAACTCGCTAAACCTGGATTGTATTGATTGATTATACTTCCGGATATACGTAGTTGTCCCAAGATAATTTTTGAAGAGAAGAAAAACAGATATCATTAGAGAATGATAATTAATGTAGCTTGGTATTGTCGATTCCGATTGACCATTCGTTTTAAAACTAGCTAAAATTTTGGTTACGTTTGAAATGTGACAAAAAAGGTATTCATTCTAGAAAAATGTTGACTCTGGTAGGTCCATTGTGTAGAATACCGGTTTATCGTGGATACGAATATATTTTGATTCTGAGAGTATTGTCGGCAAGAATTTCTGACTCATTAATTGCAACGTCTTTTTTTTTTAAATTATTTATTTACATGCACTATCATTACATGTTCTCTTGACATCTTATCATTATTAACGTGCTGGGCCATACCACGCAGTCGAGGTGATGGCCTTCAATCTATATATTATTAGGATTGGAGTGTTAGAAAATTATACACTTAAAAAGCTATAGTGTGGCAATGTCGGCAATTGGTTTCCTTCCTAGGCGGTGAGTGCGGAGGTTCAAGTAACATTAATGCCTCCACATTCGGGTGGTATTCGTTGTTGATAGCGGTCGGTTATCTTTGAAATTGTATCAGCGACAGTGTTGATGCGAAGCTCCTCATGCAGCTGGCGATTGGTAAGGAACCAAGGTGCCCCTGTTATTCTTTGTTGGACTAGATTTTGAAACCGCTGTAGAATTGCTATATTGCTGGTTGCTGCGGAGCCCCAGAGTGGGGCGCACCATATGTCTTTATAGGCTGAAGTAGCATTTGGTAGAGAAGCTGTCTGTTGTTTAGTACGTAACATCCAGTGTAGGGCCCTGAACCGGAGTCTTAGTTCCTCACGTTTTTTGCCAGTTCAATTAACTGTCTAGATGGATACCTAGATACTTGACAATCTCTTTTTTCTGCACCACCGTGCCACCAATAGCGCTGGGTTCATATGATGCTGATCAAAGGGTAAAACGTGTGCACTCACTATGGCACACAGCCAAAATTCGTAATGTAATTGCCAAATGTTTTCCCATTAGCCATTTATGGCTCGTTAAGGTTTTCTGATATTGTCGACCTAAATCCGTAATCATCATGGCACAGCTATGGTACGGTAACATTTGAGATAAAACGACTTCCATGACTATCAACGCCAAATCATCTCCGAAATATGACCATGAACACGGGGAATACGGAACAGGAACAGTAGGCTGTTTGACGTAGGTTTACAAACAAACACAAATTGTAAAATGTAAAAATAATTCTTTTCATTGACGAGAGTTACAACAGATCGAGATAGAGAAGTATGCGAATACAAAATAAGCAGAATTCCGATCTCCGAGTCCAGAAAGCGTAAAGCATGCGTTCTCACGAGGAAACAAATTTAAAATTTTTCCATATCATAAAACCAAACTACACTAGACGGATTTATAATTAAATTAACATTAATATCAAAATCACTATTTACTGAAAGTAGATGAACATGAAATGAAACTCATTTAATTGATCAATTGAGAATATAATTTCCAATTCGGCGACGATATAGCCGAGCGGCCAATAGTAGCTGAGGAAATCGTTTCCGTAGCGTCATTATTATCTTTGCGGATGCAGTTGTCACACTTTTCACATGTTGTTTCAATATCTTCTCCAAATTTCTGTCTCAGGACAAGGTAACGACACATCGATGTCGTACAGAAAGAATTCACGTCTTGTATATCACCAATTTTTTTCACTCTGATCGATTTGGCTACGAGAAGAGAAAATAACAACGATAGTAATACATTGCCATTCGAAAGGTACAAAATGAAGTTGCACAATTACCAATATGCGAATCATCTTTGATCTTCCTAGTTATAAACAGAGTGGAGGTATCAAATTATGTTGTCGCGTAGAAAATGAGTTCCTGATTGAAATATTCGAGAAATTTCAAGTGACAATTGCGGATCGTACAGTTGCATTGAACTGAGAGCCTCCATCAATAGTTATCAATTCTGGTTCCTTTCCGTTGGCTGGTTTCGTGGTAACGATCACTTCACCGTTGCGTTTAGTCGTAAATTGCAAATCCGGGTGTTTTTTCTTCAATCGTGATACTAAACAGAACAGTTTTGTGCGAATAAAATATTATACTCGTATGAGTGATCAAATAAATTCAGGCCAAGTTTACTCACATTCATTTTCGAATATAAGTTCACCCATGGATAGTTTTGGCGGAAAATCTCTTTGTCATATCCAAAAGTTTTCTTAGAAGTATCAAATCTATGTTCCCAACGGTTAGAAACATATTCATTTGTGATGCCCACAATATCAACTTTATTGAACATTAAAAATCGTAAACGTTTTAAACGTTGAGACTCAGCAGGATAGAATGAGCCCATCCAAGCATCTTTTATACTATCTGCAGTTTGGAATCCAATTAGAGGAGAATAATAGTATTCTGTTCCTTTTGTAATAAGAAGAGTCTAAAATTTTATTTACAACTTTTTTTCCACGTTCATTTATCAAATTATTTGCCAACATTACTTCACTGTAAATTACATCACCACCAGCTAAAGCATAGGACCTAGTATATTACTGTACGAGCAGCGAAAGTGAGAATTATCGCAACGAGTTTGATCATAGCACCACGAGCTTCTGGGTGTAGGAATGTTGGTAGTGTAGAGAAGATAGAGCATTGGCCCCAGTACACTCCCCTGTGGGACTCCAGCTCGGATGAGTTTGGTAGATGATATGGCCTCCTCATAGTAAACATGAAAGAGAATTTCTGTGTGCTGTTCTGAGAGATATGTACTGACTTTGTGGAGCTGGCCTCTTGTCAGCTTGACTCACATCCAGTACGATCGCAGAGTAGAACTTTCTCTCTTCAAGGGCTTGTCTAATGCAGGAACTGACTCGGTGTACTTAGGAGAGAGGAAAAAAGGTTTCTAAACAAGTAGTTTATGGTATGACTTTCTTAAACCTCATATAAAGTTTTCAACCTCTATGTTGGATCCAGTCCACTTGATATCGCGAATTAAAATCGCATTCCAAGATTGACTTCACGACAACATGTTTTTCAACTTTTCTCGCTATTGACTGGCATTGCAGACAATTGTCCATGTACATCATCTCTTCTCGGAAACCAATATGAGTGTATTTTAACGCCACCGCTTTCCCCGTTATATTTCGACCAGCGTGCCCCAGCTCTTTGTGAATTGTTTTAATTGCATCGTAATACTCTTCAATTGGAAGTACAATTTTTTTCTCGTTCTTTTTCAAGAGTGTATGCTCGTCGTCACATAGGTGCTGCAGAAGATGACAATTAGTAGAACGCGTTTCCTCACCTGATTTGAGGGCTGTTAGAATACTATCGTAAGTTGCTTATGTATTCATAGGCGTATTATGTTTTGTACTTCAACAGAGGTTTTGACATGTTTCATGTCTTAGCGCTACCCTCCCCCTAATTCCAAAATTTGCGTCCATCCGTACAACCATGACCTTGACACTTGGAAGAATTTCTGCTCCGAACCTCCCACCCTAATTCCGAAATTTGCGTCCGTCCGTCCGTCCACCTGGCCTCTCCTTGTGTACTACCATTGGGGCTTATACTAGGTTCAAGCTTCCTTTATACTAGCTCCATACTAGGTTTAGGCCTCTTTTTTACTACAGGCTTAGGAGGTGTGTATTAGTAGTTTATACTAATATTATACTAACACTAGTCCTGATCTGAAATGCTACTTCATGCAATATATTATACTAGGTACTGGACCTGAATTGAAATTTTTGCGTGGTTCCACCACTCTATACAATTTTTATACTAGCTGTATTTTGATTAATTTTAAATACAAGAATTTTTAGTATATCGAAAGAGAAAAAAATGACGGCTTCCTTAACGAAGTTAAACGAGGAACGCAGCGCAGGGAACCTGTTTTATGATTCGAATGAGATTTGGTATTGAAAATTCAAGGAAGCCTAGATTTGGAGAAAGGTAGTAAAAAGAAGACCTAGACCAACTATTAGTGTAATATAATATAGTTGGATAAATCAGGTTCCTTGTTAAAATTTCCACTCTTGAGCTATATATTATGATAGGAGGGGGGTTTGGAAAAATTTCGACTCTCGAGCTATATTTGTATCAGTTGATCTGTTAGCGGCCCAAATAATTTAAAAGTCTTTTTTCAATTTGATAATTTTTTATTTGTTTAATGTTTTACTTGAAATTTTACAGTTGATTTTTAATTTTAATTTGGTTAAATTGTTTGTAATGTTTGGAACAAAATTTGTTGTAAGTTTTCTATTTTGGCTTGTCGTTGTTCGTTCTGGAAGAGGATATATCTAATTAGAATTTTTTGACATGTTCCATGTCTTTTCTCTCGCCGGACGCCGATTTTGAAACTCGCGAGTACACCCCCCTCCCCCTCCCTTTCCCCCCCCCCCCGTCAAGAGAAATCTCTACCCCGTGGGTGATTCAGAAATTCGCGAGTACACCCCGCGTAATGATGATAAATAATTATATTAATTAATTAATTATTAAATAATTAAATAAATAAATAATTAAATAATTAATTACCGTGCGTCCGTGCAAGCGTGCGTCCGTGCACATCTCTACCCCGCGGGTGATTCAGAAATTCGCGAGTACACCCCGCGTAATAATAATAATTAATAATAAATGAATAAATAAATAAATAAATAATATTAAATAATTAGATAATTAAATAAATAAATAATTGAATAATTGATATAATTAATAATTAGAAAATCTCTACCCCGTGGGTGATTCAGAAATTCGCGAGTACACCCCGCGTAATAATAATAAATAATAAATTAATTAATAATTAAATAATTAAATAATTAATTACCTTGCGTCCGTGCAAGTGTGCGTCCTTGCACATCTCTACCTCGTGGGTGATTCAGAAATTCGCGAGTATACCCCGTGTAATAATAATAATTGATAATAAATAAATAAATGAATAAATAAATAATTGAATAATTGATATAATTAATAGGACCCCGATTTCGAAATTCGTTAATTTATTTATATTAGAGTGCCCTCCAACAACCACTTGGCTAATAACAAGAGGGCACTATTATGAGGAAAAAAATAATAATAGTTATAGATCAGTCATCTTGAAATATTTCAGTCGAGGCTTTTACTAGGTCAAGTGTTCGTGAGACGTTACCCGTTTATTACCTTACCTTTCTTGGCGTTGTATTTGTACTTATTCATAGTCTATATTAACTATTTTTCAAACTCATAGTCTACTTGTTTAGGCAATGAGAAAAGTTTACGAATTGTGCCTGTTAATATGAATTATGGATACTATTACTCGTTTGTTTTCTCTTGGTCTTTGATTTGGTTTAGGAAAAGATTAGGTGTAGTTATACATCAACCTTTATTAATCAAACACAGACGTTAGCGTAAAAAAGTATATAATCCAGGAAGTTATCGTTTGAGAAAGCAATGTAAGTGTCATGAAAAATTTTCGACAAGCTATTTCTGCTTTTGATAGTATTCAGCAATTTACTTATTAGCATTCACGACAATTACCTATGTAGAATAATAACTGAAACTTGTATCTCTTTTGTTCGGGTAGAAACCAGCATTTGTAATTGAAGCTTCCTTAAATATTTGCTGCTGATCTCTTCGTGTCATTTAAGCATCGTTCTTGTAGTCACTGCTAAAAGGTCTGCACCGGTACCATCACAATTTCGCATTCATGATAACGGAAGATTTGTATTCTTTTCTGGTGGAATCTGTTTATGGACGCCCCTTCTGGATCGGGGCAGAATGCTTTTTTTGGTCGATCAGGGCTGTGATTTCGTCGTTTTGTTTAGTAGAAGATAGAGTTGGTACCGTAATAATTTCTGATTTACGACGGCGACGGAGAAACCTTCGTGCAGGATTTTTCATTCGAGATTAACTTTGGGCTCTGGCTCATCACGACTTCTTCTTGATGGAAGCAGGTGGCTCTTTTGGTCGACCATGGGCGCGATTTCGTTGGTTTTGTTTTGTTGAAGATGTTAAAAGCTTATACCGCTTTTGTTAGATAGGAAAATGCGTCGCTTCTTATCGCTGTTATCGTTCACGCCTGAAGATCTGCAGCAGTACCGTCACAATTTCGCATCCATGATAAGGAGAGGTTTCTATTCTTCTCTGACAAACTCCGTTGATGACCGTTTACGATGATTTTCTGAAATAATTTCTGATATCTGGGTCTCTCATGTTTCGCAGGGTTCGGAATGAAGTTTCGCCGAATACTTTATGCTTTTGTTTTGAACAACGCCGTCCTTATACGAAAGGTCTTCAGTGGTACACGTATAATTTTGTGCTTAAAAATTTTGAGTTTTGAAAGAGAAAACGAGAAATTTTGAGATGTGGTGAAGGTACGTTCGATCGGTAGAAGACCCATTTATTTACATACCCTATTACAGGGTACGCAAATTACTCTGGAATGTCTTCTACATCGATCGAACGTTCTTTGGTGCCAAGTCGCCGGAAATCTTACTGGTAGAGGGCAACCCTCATGCCAGTGACCGTCAACGACTTGGCACCCTTCACCACAGTAGTCCGCATTGGTGGCTTCAACGCCGGATTTTGGGCAGGTCGAAATAGTGAATCTTGATTTTTCCATTGTTAATTTTCTTTTCTTGAACTTATAAATTGCACGTCGAGGGAGTTTTGTTCGCAATTAAAATTTTACGAAAAAGCATTCTTCATTTCGATGTCGTTGATTTCCAAGGAAATGTAGATCAACTTTGTTGACCTTGACCTATTGCAGCAACACGTACAAAAATGTAGCAGCTGTAAAAGGAATATTTGATTTTTATATCATCCTACACATTTTTCTTCATTGAGATGGAGACTCAAAGATAGTATAAAAATTGAGATTGTGGTAACACTATTTTATTCACGCTTGCACGGACGCACGCGGGATGTACTCGCAAATTTCTGAATCATCCGAGGGGTAGAGATGTGCACGGACTCACGCAAGATAGGTAAGGGAGTGAACGAGTAATATCTCACAAACACTTGACCTAGTAGAAGCCTAGACTAAAATATTTAATTATGGTTACAAAATGATACTAGCTACCGAATAAAATTGTCAAAGAGAGTCATGCCGATGACCGATTTAGGGAAGGTTGAGCATTCGTGTAGTAGTATCGTGTTAGTCTGTCCCCTTGCCCTCAAATTAATGAACAAGTGGGTAGACATGAAACATGATCTTCATTCATTTGGCTTTGCCAGAAAATTTTTTTTTTCAACTGCTTAAACGTTTTTTTTTATACCTTCAATAATAATTACAGCTTGATTAATAAACAAACTTTTTTACATTATGAGGACAGATGTAATTAAATATTGAAGTTACAATCGATATAATACACTTTTAGCTTTCAATTCTTCGACGTCTTTGATGACCTTTTCTCACAAATTCTGAATATATCATTCACATCGACAGTGTTTGTTTTGACTTCTGATGAGAGATGATTGAAAAGCCTCCCAAGGAAAATTAAATACATTTTTGTACTTTTTTTTAAATAGATTGATATTTGGAGCCAATTTTCTTTCCATCAATTGATTGTTTATTCATTTATTACGAGCCTTTTTGGTACCTTATTTAGATAAATAGATTGGAAGCTCGTTAAAGTATCTCTGTATTATTGTCAATATTTGTACGTTCTTTTGTACAACGTCTATAAAAAAATCACGAGATAAAATGGAAAAACGAGAAATACGTTTAACAAAAAAACAGAGAAGAACAAAAGACTGAACTGAAGACTCGAGAAATTAATAACAACGTATTTCACAAAGAGAACCATTGAGTAACTACGTATTTACAAGGAATGAAGCCAATAAATTTCAAATTTGAAAGAAAACGAACCCAACGTATCTTAGTATTTTCAAAATTCAAACGAGATTCTACCAGAGTAATAATTTACGAACAAACAACCTGAGTGTATGAGAAGTAAAATCGCATTGACTGATTGATGCTTCCATAAGCAACTAGAACCCTGCAAACAGGTCAACCTTGCATATTTCTCAAAATGTTGAAAACCAAACTCATCATCATCTGTTTTCATATCTCTCTTCGTTGCGAGGAAAGAAAAAGAAAAATAAAGGACCTAATTTTCCCACAATTAGACGATTAGTGTATTTCTTAATTTATCGAGCAGAATTTTTCTTTCTCCTCAGAATGGGGAGAATGTATGAAGTTGAACTTGTGTACCCTTACGCGTTAAGATAACTCGTATTTAAAAGGGAAGAATTTCGAATAAACTTTCAAAAAAATCGTAACCTAATTTATATATGGGGGAAAAATTATGTTTCCTTTGGTCAGAGGTACTGAAATATTAACCAAATAGAGAGCGAAATAAGATTCAAGAATCTTTGCAAACCATAGCCCAGAATAATGTAGACGTATGTTATTTGAGATAGGGCGTACGCGACTCGAGGGAAAGAATAAGGAAACAGAAACTAAAAAGATGGAAAAAAGAATCAATATTTGATTTAGAAAATACCTTTAGAGAGTGGTAAACGGATATGGTTTTTCATGTAGCAGTTCGGCGTGATTGAAATATTCTATCACCGCATTTTGTGCATGTATTTCATTTTTTGGGGTACGCAATGTCACTTCATTTACTATACGACAGACAAAACATATTTTATTCTAATATGTATATTGAAATTTCTTCACAGTAATATGAAAGTTATAATCGAAAGGGCACTGACGGGAAGAATAAGTTTTATTCCAATATTATTTTATCAAGATGTTGTGTTTCTATATTATTGTGATAGGTATATACAATCTTCCTCTGTCGTGTTATTTATATATATTTATTTATTTTTTTCTGGCAGTGTAAGTTGACAAACAGTGATCATTTGATATAGTTACGTTGGAAGTTCAAGAAAATGTACAATTCTGTGAGGATATACTTTTTTTGGTCGCTTAATACATAGCGCACAACTTTTTCAGCAATGCATGTATTTGGCTAGCCTTCACAAAACTTCAGTTCTTATCAATCGGTGTAGTTACACTCGAGCGTTATCATGACCTACCAAATCGAAGACATCTTGAAAGCCTGTACACGTATATATTCAAGAGAGAAAAAATTGTTTCAATTTTGAAAAACCTTACCACATCCACGAAAATGGTTTTACCCTCAAAAATTTCCACTTTTATTCCTTCGTACACTGCAGTGTCTGTCAAAATGCACGAAAATTACAACTCACTTTCTGCTCAGAAAGAGTTCCAATTCTTTGATTGGCGATTACGAAATTTAGCCGTTCAGTCAGGATTAGGTTGACAACTGTGTTTTCTCGGTCGACTGGATTCTGTATGGCCAGTGCATCTTTCACTTGTGCACGAACGATAGGCTCGACTTCTTCTCGGTTAAACTTCTTCAATCATCGTTGTTGTAGTCACTGCTAAAAGGTCTGCACCGGTACCATCACAATTTCGCATTCATGATAACGGAAGATTTGTATTCTTTTCTGGTGGAATCTGTTTATGGACGCCCCTTCTGGATCGGGGCAGAATGCTTTTTTTGGTCGATCAGGGCTGTGATTTCGTCGTTTTGTTTAGTAGAAGATAGAGTTGGTACCGTAATAATTTCTGATTTACGACGGCGACGGAGAAAGGTTGTTATTCCTTCGTGCAGGATTTTTCATTCGAGATTAACTTTGGGCTCTGGCTCATCACGACTTCTTCTTGATGGAAGCAGATGGCTCTTTTGGTCGACCATGGGTGCGATTTCGTCGGTTTTGTTTTGTTGAAGATGTTAAAAGCATACCGCTTTTCTTAGATAGGAAAATGCGTTGCTTCTTATCGCTGTTATCGTTCATGCCTGAAGATCTGCAGCAGTACCGTCACAATTTCGCATCCATGATAAGGAGAGGTTTCTATTCTTCTCTGACAAAATCCGTTGATGACCGTTTACGATGATTTTCTGAAATAATTTCTGATATCTGGGTCTCTCATGTTTCGCAGGGTTCGGAATGAAGTTTCGCCGAATACTTTCTGCTTTTGTTTTGAACAACGCTGTGCTTAGATAAAACGTCTTCAGTGGCACACGTTTAATTTTGTTCCTAAAAATTTTGAATTTCGAAAGAGAAAACGAGAAATTTTGAGATGTGGTGAAGGTACGTTCGATCGGTAGAAGATCCATTTATTTACGTACCCTATTACAGGGTACGCAAATTACTCTCGAATGTCTTCTACATCGATCGAACGTTCTTTGGTGCCAAGTCGCCGGAAATCTTACTGGCAGAGGGCAACCCTCATGCCAGTAACCGTCGACGACTTGGCACCCTTCACCACAGTAGTCCGCATGAATTGTGGCTTGTACGCCTGATTTTGGATGTGTCGAAATTGTGAATCTGCTTTTTTCCATTTTAACTATTTGTACTTAATTTGTAAATCGCGCTTCTCTTTTGTTCGCAATTAAAATGTTACAGAAAAGCAGTCTTTATTTCGATGTCGTTGATTTCCAAGGAAATGTAAATCAACTTTGTTAAACGTGACCTATTGCATGTAGCTTCACGTAGGAAAATGTAGCAGCTGTAAAAAGGGGTATTTGATTTTTATAACATCTTACACCAGTCGGTACATTACATTTTCTAGCACAGTGTGATCGACGTGTTGAGTCATTTTCTTCTAAAGGAGTTGGTGATGGTGGCTAAGATACAGCTGCAGTGGTCTCTTGTACCGGTATGGCCATCTGACGTATGGTTCGATTTTTCGAGTAAAATAGTCGGAACCAGTAAATTCTTGCGGGGGCGAGATGTTGAAGTATATCGTTTTCCGACATGATGTTAGCATAGGCAACCTGTTGGCAAGGTCCTGTCATCCTCGAATCAAGTCCAAGTGCACTAACAAGAGGACACTTTCTGATCGGAGGTCCAACAACTTCACTTCCTAATCCGGACCTTACACAAATACCTGATGTCTGAGGCAATCGAAACAAAATAAACTAGAGATAATGCGATTCAAAGTGGTTTTCAATCTACACATCACTGACAAATTATATCGTCATTGTGTTCTCTTGATACCTACTAATTAACGTCTCTTAAATAGTAAGCCATTTGGTTGAATAACATTTAGACGCAGTGTGTGCGTCCTCCTTACAATTGAAGTCTAGATGCTGGATAGACGACAGCTTGCAGACTCTAAGAAAATGGGATGAAATATTCATGTGTCACGTTTTTCTTTCGCCTTGAAGTTGGCTACAATGGACTGCAGCGTTGATTGATTCAACCGATAAATGGCTAATTACATAACACTCGCCGAGCACCGATAATATTTTTGTTCACTGTTTTAAGAATAATGATGTAGGTATATGTCTTGAATACGCATAAAGCTGCATGAAATGTTGTCCCAGGTGCATGATAATGTATATCGTTAAAATAATTCATACCCTAGTTCAGATTAATGAGCGTGTTCAGCTTTGTATCTGAGCAACCAGTAGCTTACGTATTATATTATTATGGTCACTCCCATTCCTGTTCTCGATTTTTTTTTTTTTTTTTTTCGTTTTGTTTTGCTCCCTTTATCCCTTAAAACAGTTTTTTCTGTTTTCTTATTACTCGTGTGCTATCTCGTGTCGGGTATACTTTTCGATCCCTTAGGTGTAATATATTGTTTGAAATTAATAATATCTCAAGAGTGTACGCCATTCTTTTTTTCCTCGTTTCAACGAGATCGTAATTTCAGAATTTTTTCACCGTTATTTTCAACCTATACGTGTTCATATATCGCTAAAGTTTACCAACGTATCCATCAAATCTAGTGAAATGAAAACTCTACAGGCCGCAAAGGCGTGTATATGATAAGTGGGATTATGTTAGTTTTGACTTTTTGAGCCTATCTATGCGTATGTACGCGGGTGAACGCAAAATTTTCGAACTACGAATATAAGAAAGTTTTCAATCGTTTAAACGTGAAAAGTGAACGAAGAATTTTCGAGAGCTCGTTATTTTTGGTTTATGGGCGAGAAAATGCACTGAATCGCATCGATGAAAGAGGGAAACGAACGGAGGGAAGGGCCGGAGTGCACGAACAAAATTATTCCGGCCTTTCGTAAATCCAGTCGGCGAGTTACACATGGCAAAAATGAATTTTAGCGAGAGAACCACCGACATCCGGCCAACCCACGAGTTAGTCTGCAGCTGACGACGGCTTGTACATTCTTTTTTGTATACTAATGGTACACGGTATAAGGGTATCAGTCTGCATGTTTTGCATATAGCATTCAACCTTGGCTAAATGATCGTTCATAACGTACAGTACAGCGTACAGTATCTATGCTCATATCCACATAAAGCCTCTCTACAAATGCTTTAATCTATTAAGTAAACCAGGCCGACTAATTATATTCGCTGGCGTTCTGGTAGAATAGAAAATTTTTGTTTATCGCGTGACCGACGCAAAATACGCATGTTGATAAACCGGAACTCGACCAGCTTACAGCTTTATTGAGGGAGATTATATTTGCGAACGCTGTACACATAATATTATAGTGAGGAATACTGCTAAACGACGAGTTGACGAGAACTTCGTAATTTTCACCCGAACTTGTGAAAACTGACTTTTTCCATCGTTTTTCATTTTGTGCAGCCTGAAGACGGAGAAGACGTCGCGTGTTAGCCACTTTTTGACGCTGAAACGAAAAGAAAATTTTAATTTGAACGACGTTCGACGACAAGCTTGAAAAGAAAGCTTTACTGTCGAGCGGTTGTGAAATTGATTGGTTGCGTTTACTTAATCCTTTTTGGAATGATAAGTTATTTTCAATTTGTATTAACGGCCAGAAGCTTTTTCGTGATTAGTAAGAAAATACGAAGAATAGTATATACAAAATGAAAGGGTCGCCAAGTTCATTTCATTCGTAAATAATTGCGATTCTTTTATTTCACGTTATCAAATTTTCTTCTCTCTTATTGTTATTTAATTATAGAAATTTGTTTCGAGGATCGGAATAGCGAATGTTTGCGAATTTACGTTGGCGTGTGTAAAGATTGAAGTTGACTACGTACACGTGTACCGTGTTTTTTTCTCATTTTTGAATCGGTGTACTCTTTTAACATAATATTCTTCTTTCGGTGCTTACATCATTCGAAGTTTCCTCATGTAAAAGCTCCTGTTTTTCCGCTTCGGGAATGTACGTTGAATTATTTGTATCGTCGTTTGTAATCTCCGATGCATTGCTTGGGCCTCGATCCAGGACCCGTATACAGCACAGGCCACCACATTTGAGCGATGAGTGATCGATAATAATTCTTCAAACCAGTACAAGCTATAAGTGATCATGCCCTCCTCTCGGGATCGGGCTGATCGGGATCTGGTTGTCTTCGACATTAATACAAATTTTTCAAATCACTTTATTGCCAAAAAACTGAAGAAGAAAAGATACTAAAATTCAATGACGATTCATCGAGGATGTCCGCATCGACCTATTGTTCGGATCCGCATATACTTGTTGCTCACCAAAAGCTCAATTAAACACATGAGTTAACAACTCGAATATTCCTTGTTTGTTGACGTGTTATCATTCTGATTAGCCGCTGTATTTTCAGTAGTCGCGATGTTGGCGGGAGTCACAAATTCAGTCCCTTTAGGACCTCAGTCTCCGATATCAGCCCCACAAATGTAGAGTATCCTGTCGACTCGCATCCGGTCTGTGGTGATTTCCGTTTCCAAGGACTCCTTGTACACAAGTACGACACAATTGTCTCTGAAGGACGAATTGTAGTATTGATACAGTAATCGTCTCTTACATTGGGAACTTGAAGAAATGTATTGATGTAACAATTCAATTTCACAAAATCTGTAAATATCTGTAAAATCGTCATGTTTTCGTTTCTAGTAGGACATCACGATGAGATTCCCGCTGTAGTATGAAATCTCTCCAACTCTAGTTCAACTTCCTTCAAATTCATCAGTTGCTTTATTCATTTATTTATTTGTTGCTATTCCAAAATTTGCTATTTTTCAATGATATTTAAATAAGAACCATAAGTGTTAATGACCGTATTCTGTTGTTTCATTTCAAAATGAAAATATTCACTTGCGCATACCTATCTTATATAGTTCCTTACTTAAACATCAAGTGGAACTTACTCGATTTCCCGCAGCAGAAAAAATACCATGCATTGATTCGGGGTGGTCCCCGGTCCCAGATACAGGACGGGCCAGTATAATATTCTGCGGGTGATATATCTTACGTTGATCACTGTACTCATGAGAGCTTACGTGGTGTATGCTTTGATCATTTTTTCTGGAAGAGGTATTGCAAGTTGCACTTATGAGGATCCGAGTCGTTGTACCTTGTATTACTGAAGCGACCTATCTCTTTGTGTTTTTTTCCAGGTGATCCCGCTTCTTGCTCCTTGTTATTTTTGAATCACAGAATCGGCACGCATAATGTGTTCGAGTCTTTCTTCCCCTCCTGCTGGTCCTTCTTTGTGGAGGGAGGGTACATTTTCCTTCAGTAAGAAGGAGCTTGAAAATAATTATCATTACCATGTTAAAAAGGTGGGGACAATTCGTTCCATTTGAGGCTGTGGATCGGGAACGATTACAGAGAGGGCGTAGTTAATTTTTACTTAGACTTGAAGTTATGTTTTTTACTGTACAGAAAGCGCAAGTGGAAGCGTGCTATTATTAAGAGATAAAGTGGACAACAATTTCGTACTCATTATTTATTATATTATAGTACAATATAATAATCGTACAAAACGTGTTAATAACAGCGTAATGCTTGAATGATCCCGTCGCGTGCGAAAACCACGCGCTCGTTGGCCCTGATTTCGAGCGGTTCATCGAAACGCTCGAATAGCGACTTAACTGTATCTGTAAGTGTGAATATGTATACTGTATAGTGTGAAGAAGAGGAACATAAATATAATTTTTCATTTAGAAGTGAACATACCCATGTCGGCGGTTTCCAGGAGGTCCAGGACGACGAACATGACTTTTGGAAATATTGTGCTTCCGGGCACGTTCGGAACCGACTTCGACTTATTGACCATTAGACCAACGCGTTTTATGTATTGGGATTGGATCATATCTTTTTCCAGTGCGTCTCTGTGCTCTTGCTAGTAAGGACGGGTGAAGACGACCTCGGTGTCGTTGAAATATTGCTGCAAAAAAAAATAATACTGTTTTTGTACAAAGAACATCGAGAATACGTATTCCATCTAGTAGACCGTTTTTCAGCGCTTCGACTTAGACTGCCGAAAAATAAATGTACGAATAAAAAGAACCGGCGACTGGTTACTTTTCTTCACCTAATGGACATAAAGAAAATAAAAGCTGTCCATCAGTCTCTAGTAAGAGAGTAAGTTTATCTACAAAAGCTAATCTCGCAGCGTCAAGGTACTGAGGCAATTCTTTTTACCAGACAATTCTGAGGCAACCCCACCAACGAGCTTTCGATGTGTTTCGAAAAGCGTCGAGGTGCAATTCAGATGATCTGCCATAAAGTGACAAAGGGAGCTTACTAAGGAATTTTCTAGGATTCCACAGCCTCAAATGGAACGAATTGTCCCCACCTTTTTAATTAATTATCTAAACGTATGAACATTACAAATTACACAAGTTTTTTCATACCCTCACGTAGGTCGGCATTCTGTACTCTGTGAGCACCATCTGGGTTCATTCGTCAGAGCCGTATTAAATGTCTGGCGTGTGATCTTTCCGCCTCGGGTGATGCTCACTGTCCCCTGTGTCGTCATTGTGGTCTTCTCGGTACAGTGCGGTGGTGGCAATTCCCTCTCTTCTTCTAACAACTTTTGCAACACCTAAAAAGCCAGCTCGTTACCAGCTTGGTCATTTTTGTTTTTTGATACGTTGTATGATACTTTTTGTAATAATTGTCAGCATCGTATCTCGCGAAGAAAAAGTCCATTTAAATGACCTCAAACAACTTAGGAGATACTTTTGGGTTCTCTGTCTATTGAACTAAAGTAATTCGAAGCTTGAAACGAGAAAAATTGAAGACTTGTGCATAGTTTGTCTGACAAAATATTTTCGCCTATACCAACTGTCTTATCACAGGCGGCCGTTGATGTAAGGGTACAGGAGAACTACCCCCATTGTACGAGTATGAAACGTGATAATAAAGATCTTTTCTTGGCATCCGAAACTGGCAGAGGAACTGTACTGATATTGCTTGTATCCATGTTGAATATTTTCATTCTTTCTTGGTTTTCTTAAGTATAGACGCATATGTATTCACCTCCAAATCGTTCATCTGAAGTTGTGGAGTTCGAATGACCCTACTGGTTCTTTCTCATCTTCTAACCTCAGCAGCATTCTTCATTCTTTGACTGGGTTCTCCGATTGCACATGTCAATAACTTGTCTCTTAGTTTGTAGTACACGGAGTAGCCTAAATGAAAGTCATTCATAGGCACTTTGACATCCCTAACGTGTGTCAATCTTTTCAGAATCGGTCCGGGATCTTCTGTGGAAAAGTGGTCGCCACCGGCCGCGTCCAAAATTATTGCCAGTAAGTGACACAAGTGATTGTTGTTGGGGTGAGAAAGCTGAGAAGAAAAAATTCCTTTGTGTAAAACCAACGCCTGTCGGCCTGTTGCGCTTTCATAGCAGGAGTATCAGTTTTCTCTGCTTGCTTCAGATGAGATGCCGTCATTTCACCATAGACCTCCCAAGATGGTGTTGTGGTAGCATACAAGGTCAATGGATATATATCTCCATGTCCGAGCAGTGCAACGTTTTTCGAACCTGGTATGTGAGAGTGATGGTCATCATTCCCGTGTATCGCATGGCTTGAAGTATTAGGAAGTTAAATAACCCCTTCATATTGTTGGTCTGCCCGCCCACCACGATTGTAAGTCGCAATGCATCCCAACCAAACTAGATTTTTGGAAGGCTCATCTAGCGACTTATTGTAGATGTGAGTTAACGCTTCAAGCCACACATCGCCGTCAAACGTCGGACACACAACTCTTGCCTTTGGATACAGCGGTAATAAATTGTCAGACAGATTCCTGAACTTCTTCATAGTATTAATAGGGAGACTGTTGGAACAACGCATCACAAGTACTCCCAGTGCTGGTTCTCAGAACATGCACTCCGCTTTCATCTTATCGGTTAAGCATGTAGTCTTCGCCACTAACGCATTCCCAGCTAGAGCTTCCTGATCTGGAGTTTAAGGAAGTGAAAGTTAAGCGTCTAGCCTCCAATTCAGCCTGCTGAATCAAATTTGCCTTGCCGTCTTCAGTGGACAGATGTGAGGCCAGATACATCGCATTGCTCTGTATCACTTCGATGTCGCCCTTTCTCAAGAGCTCATCCAAGAGGTCGCTCAGATGCAAGTTGAATATCTGCTTCATTCCTGGCGTTGAGTGTAAGGAGAGTTAAATCTTAAAAGGATGCAGGGCCGTATTCGGTAGGTGCGCGAACAGCTTCAGGAGCCTGCTTACTAACTTTAGCACCAATTCTATTGATGATCTTATCATCTGCTCGGGTGTCATGCTGAAAAGCAGGTATAAAGATTAACAACTCTTAAAAAATAATAATTTCCATTTCCATAATCAAAAACAGTTGACGAGTCTCTTTGTTTTCCCAAATAACCAATGTTAAGGAATGACCATTCACCGTATTATATACATGACGGTGAATTTGAAGGACCCACGATACGTCGGGAATGTAGACATGGCTTTTACAGAACTCCCAATTCCTCTATATTTCTGCCTGAAGAATGTATTTTTCCTATGTATCAATTGTTGCACAGAGGGTTTAGAATTTGTCATGATTTTCAACAAATCACCAACAATCGAGTCAATCAAACGTCCTTTGAACACAAAGAACCTTCTTATAATTAAATAATGCAAAAAAGTCTCATCTATCGACCAAGCTGCGATCACGCCAATATCAACTGACTTCATACGGTTGTAAAAATTCGCCAATTTCAAACTAGTGCCTCAAGATTAACTTGGCACTTTTTTACTGCAAACTCATGGTATTCGAAATATCACTCGATATCCTTTTACAACGACATAGTAAATTGACGTAGATTTGTAATTTATAAGCGACACGCGAACAATTTTCCGCACATTATGGTAAAGAACTCTTGTAACCTATACACGAATTTCGCCATGGAGTGAGAAACAAGAATGTGTAGATACACCCGTATACTTATCCTCATTCTCCAGCAAGGTACCCTCAGCGATACTTCCTCCCTTGTATTTGACAATACAATCACGAATTCATATCTTTATATAAAACTTCGTTTTCTCTCCTACTCTTGTTTTTTTAGTTTATAGCTTCGCTCTTCCCTGTACCCTTGTATACATACAATTCTGACAGTGCTCAGTTCGAGATGTCTGTAGATAGAATGACACGACACGTACTACCGATTCCTCCTCGTCTGTTTCCTTGTTTGTACCTTTCTTTTTTCTTCTTTTTTTTTTTTTTCACGCTTTCTCACGAAGCTCCATTCATGTGTACTTCGATCGTTCTCTTCTCATTCTTTTGCGTATTTTGAACGTGTGCAACCCAACGACAAAGTAAGATAATCTCGTACGAAGATGCTTCGTTCTAATAATGTGCGGAAACTGCGACAATTACGATAATAAACTAGCGAGAGTAAGTTTATTTATTTCAAATTACGGTTGTAGCATTAGCTATTGCGCCCTCGACAAATCCCGCAAAAGATAGGTTTCTATTTTCTCACCCGCATTTCAGAAAGACTTACGAAAAGACGACAAAAAGGCGAAAGCGAACGGTATTTCACGCGTACACACTTCATTTCCCATTTACATACTACAAGCTAAGTAACCGTAAGTCGAAATCAACAGAAGGGAAGTTGAAACGACAAATTAAATTTGAGAAAAAGTTTCTAACGAAGTTGCCGTGAAGAAAAAAACTTTTAATTCACTTTCTTCGCTTGTATATTGTAAATGATCGCGTTTCTTAATTCATAAACTACATATTTTGCCGCAAAAAATACTTCTAGGGTTTTTTTTTCTGCATCCAAGGTTCTCGAGATCCTTATTGTAAGAATCAAAGATTTAGTCTGGTAGACAATTTTTTTATTTTTCATGTCAACTGCATTTCTTGAGACATTACGCCAACAGACGTTTTTAGGGGTAAAATTACCCGCTAAATCCGAATTTCGATGTTGGCAAGCCGAATTTTGCCCCCTAGGGGTGTAAATTCAAGATGGCGCCTGGTAAAACCAATAAATCTACGCTAATTTTCCTACAAATGAAGTGTCGTTGCGCCAACAGATGTTTTTAGGGGTAAAATTGCTCGCTGTATCCAAATTTTTATGTTAGCAAGCCAAATTTTGCCTCCTAGGGGTGTAAATTCAAGATGGCGTCTGGTAAAACCAATAAATCTATACTAATTCTCCTACAAATAGAGTGCCGTTACGCCAGCAGACGTTTTTAGGGGTAAAATTTCTCGCTGAATTTGAATTTTGGTGTTAGCAAGCCGAATTTTTCCCCCTAGAGGCGTAAGGGGCGAAATTCAAGATGGCGTCTGGTAAAAGCAATAAATTTATTCTAATTCTCCCACAAACAAATAGCCGTGTATCATTATAAAGGTTCTCAAGAATTCATAAAGTGAACAGATTATCAATATTTACCGAAATATGATGTAGTTACGGGAAAAGACTGAAAAAAAAACAAAATGGCGGCCAAATTCTAGTCTCAAAATTGATAAAATTTGACAATCGCGCGACATAGGGTTGTGTGATATCGTTGTCACGGTTTTCGGGGTCGAGAAGTTCAAAAATTGATATCCGGAGAAGATTTGGGTAATTGGGAGGCATTATTTTGAGACTGAGGGGAGGGAGACTTCTCGGGGAATACTATTTCCTAATTCTTCGCCAATACTGTGCCCGTTGAAAATAATGATATACTCCATCACTGATTTTTCTAGTTTTGACATTGCTTTCTTTGCTGGTTGGATAATCCTTATTCCATAAGCGGTAAACCTTTCAAACGCTCTGTTAATTCTGAAAATATTTTAGTAATCAATAAATTGGTACCTATTTAATGAAATGAGCAAACTTGTAATTGGAGAAGTCGAACACAAAAAAGTGAGTTACAGCGTACTACAGACTACTCTTCCTCCATGTAATCGTCTTCTATTTCCAGACGATTCTGGCAGTCATCCTTGCACTTACATAGAGGAGTGCAAACTTCGGCCAAACAGCCACCTGATAGTGTGCCCTCAATATATGGAGTCGAGCTGCATCCGATGTTGGTGGTAAAAACTCTGGAGCTGAAGCCTTTCCAAAGAGAGTGTGACGAGCACCATCACAGAATGACTCATTTGTCTTGTAGAGTGCACACAGAAATTTTTCAGCCCCCTCCAAACAGCCTTCCACAGAGGGTTCTACGCCAAACTCATCCAACAACCCAACCTGAAGCCTATATGTAGAAAGGGCTCCTCGTTTACCATGACCTGAAAGGATACATTATGAATGTAAAATTGTTGTACCGAACATTTTTCTGAACACTGAAAAATTTCAGATTAAAATTTTATCAATTTTGAGACTAGAATTTGGCCGCCATTTTGTTTTTTTCAGTCTTTTCCCGTAACTACATCATATTTCGGTAAATATTGATAATCTGTTCACTTTATGAATTCTTGAGAATCTTTATAATGATACACGGCTATTTGTTTGTGGGAGAATTAGTATAAATTTATTGCTTTTACCAGACGCCATCTTGAATTTCGCCCCTTACGCCTCTAGGGGGAAAAATTCGGCTTGCTAACACCAAAATTCAAATTCAGCGAGAAATTTTACCCCTAAAAACGTCTGCTGGCGTAACGGCACTCTATTTGTAGGAGAATTAGTATAGATTTATTGGTTTTACCAGGCGCCATCTTGAATTTACACCCCTAGGGGGCAAAATTCGGCTTGCCAACATCGAAATTCGGATTCAGCGGGTAATTTTACCCCTAAAAACGTCTGTTGGCGTAATGTCTCAAGAAATGCAGTTGACATGAAAAAAACGTAACATTTTTCTTCTTTGTCCACCAGACTAATTGCTTAGTATACCATCCGAGTCTCGAAAGCACCTCCTTTGCGAAGCTGCTGTTTGTTCGCCGTACGATAGTAAAGACGACCTCCTCCGCCTTCTGGTGGTAGGCCGTGGACAAGGTACGAGACGGTTGGATGCTTCTCAGCTTTTGACATGTTTCATGTCTTTTCTCTCGCCGGACCCCGATTTTGAAACTCGCGAGTACCCCTCCCCCCTCCCCCCTGTCAAGAGAGACCGTGCGTCCGTGCAAATCTCTACCTCGTGGGTGATTCAGAAATGAAGTCTCTGCGAATACTTTATGTTGCTTTATCCTCTTCTTTGAACATCGCTGCTGCCGTTTTTACCGATAGGTCTTCAGTGGTACAGTCATACCTTATTTCTCGCGTAGAATTTGGTGATCAGCGTGTAAAGATCGCTGTTGTCGTTTCTGCCTGAAGGATTCATCTTAAATACAAGAATTTTGAGTTTATCGAAAGAGAAAACAAGAAATTTTGAGATGGATGAGACACCTTGGATCGTTGTAAGCGACATATTTATTTGCGTACCCTATTACAGGGTAAGCAAATAACGGCGTTATGTTGCCTACATCGATCGAAGGTTTTTTGGTGCCAAGTCGTTGGAAATCTTATTGGCAGAGGGCATTCCTCATGCCAATAACCGCCATCGGCTTGGCATCCTTCACCACACCAGTCCGATTTGGTTGCGTTAACGCCAGATTTTGGAAACGTGGAAAGTGTAAATTTTGACTTGTCCATTTGAAGCTTTATATAATTGCGTTAGTTAGGTACTATTTTGTTCGCAATTAAAATTAAATTTTGGGGCCGTCGAAATTGTAAATATTATGCTCTTGTTTGTCGTTGCCATTGTTAAAATTCTTGTAAATTGCAAATAAAGTTTTTATCGCAATGTTAATTTCAAAAAAATGCAGTCTTCATTTCGACGTTGATTTCCAAGGAAATGTAAATTAATCGAAGTATTAACGACAAATTCAAGTTTATGTTTAAATTTTGAAACACAAATTATTGGCTGCCAAATTAATGATATTCTCAAATAGGCTATCTATATCAGTATTTCGCAAAAACGTAATCTAAACAATACTTATGCGTAAAATTTATAGTTTGGTCAATAGAAACAATGTATTATATTCCATGTACATGATTCTTCCTCAAGTAATGCATCGACCGCGAGTGAGCCCGTGGGGCGAACTCGCGTCGCTCCGCTCGTTTGCCCCACGAAAGGTGACAGTCCAAAATATTTTATATCAGACTTGTGCTAAACCGCAAGAGAGGGGGCAAGGTGACAGTCCAAAATATTTTATATCAGACTTGTGCTAAACCGCAAGAGAGGGGGCGAACGAAAGAGGGCGAAAGGTGATTCCTCAAAATATTTCTCATAGAAGACTTAAATTTTCTCATACCATTGTAATACAACACCCACAATAGGTGATACCTCAAAATATTTTTCATATAAGACTTATACGACGCCAAGATAGGTAAGGGGGCAAACGAGTAATATCTCACGAACACTTGACCTAGTAGAAGCCTAGACTCAAATACTTCAAGATGACTGATGAAATATAAAAGACATGAAACATGATCTTCATTTATTTGGCTATGCTAGAAAATTTTCAGGTCTTCTTGAGGATTCACTGGTACTCCGCTGATGATCATATTGTAACTTTTTGAGTATTGCTCAGTTGCCTCAGCTTCTTTCTCCAGGTGATCACATCGCAATTTCAGTGCATGATTTTCTCTTTCCAGTGACTCAATCTTCTCACCTAACTCCGCAGTTTCCTAGCGAATTCATCTTAAAAAGCCTCTTGAATTTTACCTTGAATTTCATCCACCAAATCTTTTTTTAGCTTTTCATGCTGGGTTTCCATCAATGCTTTAATTTATTCTAAAGTAATATTTGCCATTTCTTCCGATACGGATGGACGTTTAGAGCTATTTGAACCAATTTCTGGTGGTGATGTTAAGCTTCTTTTTCTTTTGGAAGATTGCCGCAGTGGGGTACTTTTCTTGGCTGAATCGATTTCCACGTTTCTTTCTACACAAAATTGGCACTCCCAAAATTCTTTTGCTTGTTTATTCTTTGTGGCCCATGTCCTGATGGCTGGACCTGACGTTAAACACTTGAAATGGAAAGTTCTGTGACTCAGGCGACAAAGTGGAAACGATCTCTGCTGCTCTAGTTCTGCTTCACATACGCCACAATTACCCAGGTTTTCTTTATTATTAGACGCCGTAGCTTTATTCGAAGGTGCACCATCATTCATCTCTTCATTTTTCACTATTTGTACCAGTTTTTTGACATGTTTCATGTCTTTGCGCTCACGTCACCCTACCGCTACCCCACTCGAAAAATTTTCGAGTACCAACCCCTCCCTCCAGATAATGGACTTGAAAAATTTTTCGAGAATCAAGGAGGTTATTCAGAAATCTGCGAGTACCACCCCTCTATATTATCTGTAAGGAACTATATAAGATAGGTATCAGCCCGAAATATACCAAAGTAGGCTTATACCAGACGAAGATGGGGGCGAACGATCGGAGCATGCTACCTTACAGAAGACATGAAACATGATCTTCATTAATTTGGCTACGCCAGAAAATCTTTTTTTTATATTGTAATAATTTGACATACCCTGGACGACATGTCTGTTTCCGGAATTGACGGCATTACTTACTCAGAAGGAAACCCGTGCTGCGAAAGAGAAAAGCCAAAAATCAAACTAGAAGAAATGCGAGTCTGTGGTCAATAAAAAGGAGTGTGGCCAGATCATTTACCAATATAAATACCCGGCGCATAAAGGCCACCTCCTTGCCATGAACGCAAACAAAAATGTCCCAAGGGCCGTACAAAGAGGAGCACATGCTTGTGATAGGCAATGCCTATTCTTGAAGGAGAAAAGAAACCGGCGTGTAGGACAACATAACTACACTGCGTGCTCGTCTTTGCAGGATATCGGAAGCAAACATACCTCAAGATTCAAAAATTGAAGAAACTCAACGTGACATTACTGACATTTCACGTCCAAAACTCAAAGAATCCGAAATCTTGTCTCTGTTGCAAGAAACCCGCAAATCATTTCCTCATCGTGATTGTTCAGCACGTCAATCCTTATCGGCAGAGGCGTCCACGTCTTCGTCTGCAAACGCGTCCGTGTAGATTAACTTGTTCCATTTTTACAAGTAATACGAGCCTCTTTTGATATTCATACGACTTCATATTGCTTTTCTTTTCGTAGGTGGTGTATTTGGCACAAATAATTCATTAATTTCTTGAGTCACACTTTCATACCTAAATGAATACGAACATTTTTCTAGAGGGGCTTGAGTCTACGGTACAGCGCTACTTCCAATGGTTGGCTGAGGCTGAGGAATTTGGAGGAGGTCATCTCCCGGGACAGATGTATTGTTAGCTTCTACTTACAAATTTATATGAATATCGTTAATATTTTGCTGTGTTATAAAACCAAACTCAAGATTTGATCTCAAGATGTATCGGTCCCACCATGCCACTCTCGTCTGAAGCACATTGCCACTTTTTTTGCCGATGGTTATATTATTGTTTGTAATAATTGATGAATTGCTCATTAAAAACTCTCGTCTTCAAGAGTTGCTGACATCTGCAATTATTTATAAAAAATTTTGTATTCATATTTATAATTGTGCTACATGTACCATGATTGTCGAAGCGCCGTTGCACGTCAGTACTAGAAGAAATTCATCTTAAGCTTCCATTTCTTCGAAGCTCCTATCATGATCAGGAAATTTTTTGGAAATATGTGACAGAAATCATTTTCCCAACACTTATATATGAAGAACAGAATAAAATGAAGAGCAAACCAAGCGGTTTTTTCCTCCACGAAAATAGGCCAAAAAATCTAGGTAGGTGTACTTGACAGTATTACGCCTGTCACGCTGTATACTTTCCTCCTTTGTGTATTAAAGATCGTGATAAAGCGCGTCACACGTGTACAGAACCACAAATTTTTATTGTTCCTAATTTACGATATCATTTTGCTATCTACATAAAAACACCGCGCTCGTTGTTGAGGACATCTTGTACGAAGCAATAAAAACCAATATGATGATGCAGAAATGAAATGCTGCGAGTCCGTTATGATTTTATGACATCACAAGTAGGCAAAAATTTATTTGCAATAGCTCTCCCCCCGTTCCCACTCTCTGTCGGCGATCCACGTTTACAAGCTCTCATTTTTGATCAATTTGCGTTAGTTTATAGTCCTGTATAGTAATAACGAGAACAAATGACGCTTGTGGTATCCGAAAAATTTACTATCAAAGTATGGTAGTTGTATGTAGTATTTTAATGGGTTAATTTTATCAGGTTGTTAGATCACCCCAGTATTCCCTGCAACGACTCTTCAGTTTCTTTGAAGGGTTTTTTGTATGTTTTTCGGCCAACTGCTTGTTAGAAACCTGGCTCCTAATTTATTTTTGGTAGCAAAAAGCGGAAGACGTATCGACCAGTGTCATATCGTATTTTTAACAGCATCCTTTACAGTATGGGCATTTCGTTTTTTATTGCTGAATTTTTCCTGATGAATATGATGTAATCCCTCCCAAACTGTATGAACCCGCGTCAAAAATTGTTTCTACAGTATTACATTTTTGTACGAGGAAAGTATGAGACTCTTTCTTCAATACCATCTTTCTTGGTTCTTCTTATTAAAGTATTGTATGAACTAATCCTACTAATTCATCACGATCTGTTGATCTTCAAAATATATTGTCACCTTCATCACCATCAACAATTTCTTTACTCTGCTTCTTTCTCATCATCCTCATCACTACTTTCATTCTTTGAATCTTATAGCGTAGTGTTGACGTAAGCCATGCCCGAATCTGAGAGACGCTGTTGGGAAACAGCCTTCTTCTCCAGAGTTTGTACTGCGCGGAAAATATTATTATCCACATAAAAAACTCGATAATATTACTTATTCACAATAAAAAAACGATCCGTTGTTCCGGAACCCATTTTCCCGAATGCCAAGTCCCCCTAAAGCCACTAACCCAAATGTCCAACTTCCCGAATGTCAGTTTCCCAAAACTTATTCTGACCTGAATAAAATGCTTCAATGACATTTGGCCAATGGGTAGGTTGTAACCAATGTTACGCAAGTAGTCAAGTTCTGTGTCGCTTGCCTTATAATTGTTGTATTTGAGGAGAAATTTGCAGTTCCAACCACTTTTCTTCGGGCCCGTTTTTACCTTTCGCCCAAGTGACAGCTTAGCGAGGCTGATTTCCGTGCTTATCGGCTCCTTTTGTTTCTCTTTGAGAAAATGTGTACACATCTGGGTAGAATTTACTGTGGAGCAGGCGGAACCAGTTGTGCCAGCTTTCGCTGGCGTTGTTTGTTTTATTAACTTCGGTAAGCGTGTGCTCATAAAGAAGCCGCTGTTCATTTAATTTGATTAGGAGGCTTAACTTGTTCTTCCATACAACCTTTTGACATGTTCCATGTCTTTTCTCTCGCCGGACCCCGATTTTGAAACTCGCAAGTACACCCCCTCCCCCTCCCCCCGTCAAGAGGAGTCTCTACCCCGTGGGTGATTCAGAAATTCGCGAGTACACCCCGCGTAGTAATAATAATTAATAATAAATAAATAAATAAATAAGTAATTAAATAATTAAATAAATAAATAATTAAATAATTAAGTAAATAAATAATTAAATAATTAATATTATAATTAATAATTAGAAAATCTCTACCCCGTGGGTGATTCAGAAATTCGCGAGTACACCCCGCGTAATAAGACTTCTTCTTGATGGAAGCAGATGGCTCTTTTGGTCGACCATGGGCGCGATTTCGTCGGTTTTGTTTTGTTGAAGATGTTGAAAGCTTATACCGCTTTTGTTAGATAGGAAAATGCGTTGCTTCTTATCGCTGTTATCGTTCATGCCTGAAGATCTGCAGCAGTACCGTCACAATTTCGCATCCATGATAAGGAGAGGTTTCTATTCTTCTCTGACAAAATCCGTTGATCACCGTTTACGATGATTTTCTGAAATAATTTCTGATGTCTGGGTCTCTCATGTTTCGCAGGGTTCGGAATGAAGTTTCGCCGAATACTTTCTGCTTTTGTTTTGAACAACGCCATCCTTATACGAAAGGTCTTCAGTGGTACACGTATAATTTTGTGCTTAAGAATTTTGAGTTTCGAAAGAGAAAACGAGAAATTTTGAGATGTGGTGAAGGTACGTTCGATCGGTAGAAGACCCATTTATTTACGTACCCTATTACAGGGTACGCAAATTACTCTGGAATGTCGTCTACATCGATCGAACGTTCTTTGGTGCCAAGTCGTTGGAAATCTTACTGGTAGAGGGCAACCCTCATGCCAGTAACCGTCAACGGCTTGGCACCCTTCACCACAGTAGTCCGCATTGGTGGCTTCAACGCCGGATTTTGGGCAGGTCGAAATGGTGAATTTAGATTTTTCCATTGTTAATTTTCTATTCTTGAACTTATAAATTGCACGCCGAGGGAGTTTTGTTCGCAATTAAACTTTTACAGAAAAGCAGTCTTCATTTCGATGTCGTTGATTTCCAAGGAAATGTAGATCAACTTTGTTGACCGTGACCTATTGCATGCAGCTTCACGTAGAAAAATGTACGTAGCAGCTGTAAAAGGGGTATTTGATTTTTATACCGCATCTTACACATTTTTCTTTAGCGAGATGGAGATGCTATAGATAGTATATTGAGTTTATGGTAACGCTATTTAATTCATGTGTTTGTGAATGAAATTTTCAAAGTCATACATTTGCCTTTAATTCGCTGAAGTGACGAAGAAATTTTATGTTTTGAGATATTTATACAGGTTTTTTGAAGTAAGAATACAATATTTTTCAAGTGTACTTGTAAAGAGAAATATGACATATTACGTACGATGTTTATTTTTTAGGTGAAGACGATGCCTATAAATATGCTCAGATGTTCTATTGAGGGTCTTGATCCTTGGAGGCTGAATCCCCCTGTATTTCCGCTAGTCTTTGAAGAAGTCGTACACGGAGAAAGAACTATAGTAAATTTTACCAGGAATATAGTTAATGTGGGTTCATGAGGAAAGTGAGTGTATATCAAAATTTGGAAAAGAATTTTCGAGGTTAGTTTGTAAATGCTAACGTGTCAGATGGAGACACTTGTTGGTACCACCTTATAATAAACTATGTAATCAGCTGTGACCCCGAAATCCTATGCAATAAACTACTATACTAATTTTATATTAGGTCTAGGAATTCTGTTTACTTTATCCCACTTTCCCATTCAACTGGCCGCAATATTTCGTAGACTCAATATACAGTAACAAGAGCAACAAGGAGGTAGATCTAAGCTTCTTTCATAGTACGGTTGAGCTCGCCCACGACGGCGATTCGCGATTTCAATAGGACTGAAACAGCAGATGATTTTGAAAACATTGTAATGTTAGTTTGAATGATATATAGCAAAATAAAATATGAACACAAATACAATAAATAAAAGCTTTTTTCAATCGGGATGTCGGCTAGATTGTCGTCTTCCAACGGTTAACTACAAGTAGTAAGCTTTATACTAGTTCTATGATACTAGGACGCTTCGACTCCCGAGCCATACATGAGAGTAGAGGGACTTCGAAAAATTTCGACCACGCGCTATGTATGATAGGAGGTTGACATAGAAAAGTATTTTAAAGTGTTTCACAGTATTTGAACGCGCACACAGAATATAGATACTCGTATTTTTGTGAATCAATTAAATACCGGTAAATTTTATTTGTAAAAGTAGTGCTTTTATAGAAAAAGAAAAATGGGCTGTTAATCTACAATTCTTTAGATCTACAACAGAACACCGGTCCAGTAGAAATGCTTGCTTCTCTCACGTGCAACCGTGTATAGTGCCTGCACTTAGCACACTTTGCCCTGATAAAAGTCCACCTCCGTGACGATCATTACTAGAAACGCATAAATGGATCTCGCGCAGCTCGGAAGTTTTTTTTCTCTTTCTTTCTTTATCGTTTCCTGAGTCTTCCGAATTGTTCTCTTTGTCAGTATCACACTCTTCCATGTTTCCCTCTCTTCCTATTCTTCAAAACTATTAATAAATATCTAATAAAATATGATATTCCTCATAGAAGAAATTCGAATATTATAGAAATTATTCGGAATAAAAATGGACGATTCTTTTTTTTTTGAAAAACCAGAAACCAAAGTTTCATCACTCGATACAAATTCAAAATTGACGCTCGCTACAGCCCTCCAAAATAATTTTGAAGTTTGTCATACGCTGCCAAAAAAACCATTTTGTGGACTAAAACCGAATTTTTGACGGGAAACTTCTATTTCTTGTATGTTTGTATATTTTAAATTGTGCATAGCTGATTCTAGTGCTTCTTTTTTTTTCAAAATTTTCAAAATTATCTCGAGTTTCTTCTACTGAACTAATTAGAGTATTGTAATACTGAATTACTTGAATAATATGTAGATCGATCGCTTGTAGGGATGTGCTAACTCGGTTAAACTTCTGAAGTATAAACGTCCAAAAACGCCGTTTCATATTTTTCCATTTGTTTTCTAAGACCAGTTGCTTTATTTTTGACATCCGATTTTAACATTTTATTTTTCTCAACATTATAAGTATGTACAAAATTGATTTTTTTTTTTGGAAGAATACGCTTCCAGAGGAGTTTGCACTCAACCCTGTTCTATCAGAGCGTTGGAGGCAGCTTGCTGTGCATCGAGGAGATGCTGCAGCAATGTCGGGCAATTCTGTTGGACAGCAAACATTTTGAGGTCACTGAGAAGATCAAGAACCTGCGAAAAATTACGTATAGTTGACGATAGGTACTTCCTCATCCTCTCCATCACTATCGTTTTCATCGCTGTCATCGACTGATTGAGGAAGTGACACACCTACTTCAGTACTTAGAGTGTTATCAAAATCAGGTAGAGCGTCAAGGTCAATGAGGTCGGTAGAAATGTGACAAATATCAAGGGAAGATTTAATCTCATTGAGTACACTCTGTGTAGAAGATGTAGCTGCTTCTGATGTATTGTTTTCCCGACTTAAAAACCCACCCCTGAATGGTTTTTGACATGACCTGTTTACAAGCTAAAGTAAGCCAATTTATTGCATCAAGATACATATTTCTCCGTCTTATGCAGGATTCTGTGACTTAAAATGTTTTCCCTCTTCTGGCTAGACCGTTTCCGTTTTACTGAGAGTGATTTTAATAGACAATTTGTTGTAAGAATGAACTTTTTCCGTTATACGGGTTCTGTCTTAGACAGGTTTCACTGTAGTTTGATTAGAAAGCTCGTTGCTTACCTTTCATTAGAATAAGTAGTGCTCCTAAGCATTTTGAATGAGCAAATCGTCTCCAAGAATCTGTTGTAGCAGCGTCTACTGAGTATGACAAATTTTCACCACAATACCAATGTGACGTTGCCCGTACACTACATCAGCACTGATTGCTGGGGCTGAGAAGCAAAGGGTGCTCACAAAACTACAGCAGACAATGGTGGTTGGGAACCAAAACTTGTCTATGTCACCCAGCCAAGCCAAATGTTTGTTGGTAGTACTCGCGACCCGATCAAGAATACGGGGTTCTGCATGTTGTCCGCCATACCGTTCATCTCTTGCTGACTACAAAACGGTATTGCGATCTAAATTTGTTACTTAATGAAATTGAAAACTTCTTTAATGCTCAAATATTTATGTAAATTCATAAAGAGGTTCTGAAAATATCAGTTTTACAGGCTAGGTCAGATTTCACTTATAAATTGACGTATCTTTTCTGTTTATATCTTCGTTCTTGACGTGGATGAGATTTTCCCTCAAATCTGTTTGTAAAGAAACGAGACGAAACGCGCAGGAAGTTTTTAGCATATTATTATAGTAGGTAGTGAGAAAACTCGCTATTTCGGGAACCCGCAAAAAAACTTATTACACTCGACGGAATACCCGAATTTTTATTAGAGCGACTATCTTCTATACATATTATAATGCTAACGCCTGTATACGATACAAACTATCTACCTTGTTCTTAAAATAAGGAAGAATATTCGTTATTCTGTTCGTATAATGGCCGCTTGGGGTTTACTGTCAAGAGTACGACAAAGTTTCCAAAAAGTTGGTTCAGAAACTCGGTCATATTTCGTATTGTTATTTTCCATAGTATACGAGCGTTGTACGTGCAGGAGAAGTAATTAATAATTGTTGAACTTGTGTCAGTTTCTTACGTCATCGACAATATACATATTATCTAATCGCGTGAATTGGAAATCACGGCAAAGGGAGATTCTAGTGATCAACATACAATAATTGAAAGTCGATTTACAGAAACGTAAACAAGCAGATCTCGTTCCATCGTTAATTTTCTTGCACTCACTCTACAAAGGATAGTTTGAAGCTTTTTAGTAAGGAAGCTATACCGTTGCATTTTACAAATTCACATAGGCTAGGCAAAATGAATTATTGACGAGGGAAATTTCATCATTTGCCTGTCATCCTAATTTCGGAAAATAGGAAGTTCGGCGCAGTTAAGCTCGCTTGAATTAAGTTCGAAAATTTTTATTTCGCGAAAATCAATTATCTCGTTAAGCCCGCGAAAATCGTTTAACCGCATTGCCAACAAACTGTAGCTCATTCTTACTTCAGCTCGGATCGTGTACGGTATAGGTCTGACGTAATACGGGTAACAGAAGCCTACACACATAAGAACGCGCCAGTATTGTCGCAGATAACTCGGCAACAAACCCTTTGTAACTATACAAGCTCCCTCTAATTAGTGACTGAACTCGAAGTTTACGCTAGCGCATATAACAAACGTGTCGTCATTCACTCACGCTATTACCGTAATGAGTGGAAGTCCGAACTTTTAATTGGAAATTAAACTCACACTCCACTATCCTTGTGGTAATAGTTTGCGGATCAAAGCTTGTTTGCTTACTTCTTCATCTTATATACTCGATGGTCTCGTTCGTCAACCTCATCAACAATGCCCCAATCAGGTTGAGATCTATAAACATATGAAATAATGAGGTGGGATGGAGAAATTTTCAATTTTTTCGTACCTAGAGCTTCAGATGCTGACGGTTTTTTTTTTTTGGTGTGATTAGGATTCTACGCTGGTTATGAGACAAGCTTTGTGACAACAGAGGCATCTATTTTTCTCGTTGGTGTATCGTAAACAAAAATATCTACATTATAATTTGGTTGAATCATTGTCACTCAACTAACGTACTGTAGAGTAAGACCATAAAGACGTGACAGTTGATGAAAACTGTAGTTATTGTTGTTCAAATACAGTTGGAAACCCAAACTCATTGACCAATTATAGCTTGTACGTAGAGACCCGAAGCTACGAAATATAATTGTTGTTGCATAATCTTACGTTTGGAGTACAATAAATTTCTCTCTCTCTTTGGGTCTGTTGTTTCTCTTTCTTATTCCAGAGACTTAATTTTCCATAACGAGGTCCGCTTTCAATTGAGTCACCTTTCATTCGTTGTGGACCTCGTTATAAAACCCGCGAGAAACACGAACAATATTCTTGAGGCCGAAAGTTCATAGCCTTTTACTGTATAATGTACGTTCCCTATTTATTACAGGGCTCTACTATAGCGATGCGATAAAGTGAATAATTCTCATTCTCCGAGTCGTCTTCGACCGTCTTTTCTCGTAATCTGATTATGATAATTATTTAGCAGGCGTTGATGTAATGATTGTTTGAGCAGAAAATGATACGATTGGGGTCGTTGATTGCATACAACAACCGTGAATAAATGGTGAATCTGAAATCAAAAATGACTTCTCTACATTGGTAATATTTCATCGAAAGCTCAACTCCCTTCACATCTATATAGGTAACTGTTATAGCATTCTGTTCTGAAAATGTACAGCGCGCTGCGTGGTTAGGCGGAAAAAAAATCGTTATGGAATGATTAATTTGTGACAGGCGTAAAAAAAAAAAAATGTAGGCTTACACACATCGCGAATAATCTCGTCGAATGAAAAATGGCAAAAGGGGAAGCTTTGCTTTTTTTTCGCGCATCAACATAACAAAAATATATCTACTTATTCTAATTTTTCTCGGGTATCGTTTTTTGAGCCGCGGAATAGAGTACCGAAAATGAAGTATTCTTACATTATCAAACGGTTCGATTTTTTCGGGATAAGTGGTAGTGAAAGCTGCTATATTTCAGCTGAAGTAGAATACTTGATGTATCTGAGTGTTTACAAAGACGTCGTATGTGGAAGCTTTGAAAAAGTTATAAGGTTATCAAAGTCCACGCTTGCACATTCAGTTCCCCTCGTATTGGTGACAAGACTCGTTTCACCGCGAGCTTATTTCTAACTTCGACCCTTCATTATACATTTCTGTACAGTTCGCAGTATTCAGAAATGAGCTCAAGACCTATGGACATGAACAATGTTCTATTAATAAAAATCTTTGGTCTGACAAAAAGAAAAAAGAAGAAAAAAAAATACGGTTGAGGGAGATGATCTATCACCACCTAATACGGATTGTTTATAGAGAAAGGAACATGCCAATTGGGAGCTTGAACCAGGTATAGATGAGGGTTTTGACTTCTTCTTCACAAATGGTCTGGGATCGGTTCTGAATTTCTTGGATAATCCGCCATTCTCAATTCTTGACGACCATATTGTACTTGTTATGATCAAACGCCAGAATCCTCTCCTTCACATATTCAAATGTAATTTTCTACCCTTCCTCTTCCGCCATCTGATCGGAGGTGCAACAAGCCTTCCGGTACATTACCAAGTAGTTGCCACTTCCTGCTCTGACCGCTTTGTATCCAGATTATGGAGCCAGTGGACACACAAGGGACGACCTGCGGCGAGGGGGCTTGTATCAATTTTTGAGATAAGGATTCATCGATGTTTGAGATAAGGATCCTTTCCCCGTACTGGTTTTTTAAATGATAATTGTTTAAGAAAAACGACGGGTCCCTCATTTCCTTCTCTATAGCAACAAGATCTTTTGAAAGTCCATCAAATTCTGAATATTTCTTCGACGTTAAGGCCAAAGTCGATTTCGAAGACCTTGGAGAGCCTAATCAAGAAAAATGAGTTCTTTGAACGCGATACCTACGATTTCCCTCATTTGATTCTATGCCCGTTCGGATTCCTTTTAACAGACGTGGAATCATTAGTGTGGAGATTAGTTCACTTTTTGACATGTTCCATGTCTTTTCTCTCGCCGGACCCCGATTTTGAAACTCGCGAGTACACCCCGCGTAATGATAATAAATAATTATATTAATTAATTAATAATTAAATAATTAAATAATTAAATAATTAAATAATTGAATAATTAAATAATTAAATGATTAAATAATTAATTACCATGCGTCCGTGCACATCTCTACCCCGCGGGTGATTCAGAAATTCGCGAGTACACCCCGCGTAATAATAATAATTAATAATAAATAAATACATAAATAAATAATTAAATAATTGAATAATTGAATAAATAAATAAATGAGTAATTAAATAATTAATATAATTAATAATTAGAAAATCTCTACCCCGCGGGTGACTCAGAAATTCGCGAGTACACCCCGCGTAATAATAATAATTAATTAATTAATACTTGAATAATTAAATAATTAAATAATTGAATAATTAAATGAATAAATAATTGAATAATTAATATAATTAATAGGACCCCGATTTTGAAATTCGTTTATTTATTTATATTAGAGTGCCCTCCAACAGCCAGTTGTCTAATAACAGGAGGGCACTATTATGAGGAAAAAAATAATAATAGTTATAGATCAGTCATCTTGAAATATTTCAGTCGAGGCTTTTACTAGGTCAAGTGTTCGTGAAACGTTACCCGTTTATTACCTTACCTTTCTTGGCGATGTATTTGTACTTATTCATAGTCTACATTAACCCTTTTTCAAACTCATAGTCTACTTGTTTAGGCAATGAGAAAAGTTTACGAATTGTGCCTGTTTATATCAATTATGGATACTATTACTCGTTTGTTTTCTCTTGGTCCTTGATTTGGTTGAGGAAAAGATTAGGTGTAGTTATACATCAACCTTTATTAATCAAACACGGACGTTAGCGTAAAAAAGTGTATAATCCAAGAAATTATCGTTTGAGAAAGCAATGTAAGTGTCATGAAAAATTTTCGACAAGCTATTTCTGCTTTTGATAGTATTCAGCAATTTACTTATTAGCATTTACGACAATTACCTATGTAGAATAATAACTGAAACTTGTATCTCTTTTGTTCGGGTAGAAACAAGCGTTTGTAATTGAAGCTTCTTCGTTTCATTTAAACATCGTTCTTGTAGTCACTGCTAAAAGGTCTGCACCGCTACCATCACAATTTCGCATTCATGATAACGGAAGATTTGTATTCTTTTCTGGTGGAATCTGTTTATGGACACGCCTTCTGGATCGAGGTAGAATGCTTTTTTTGGTCCATCACGGCTGTGATTTTGTCGTTTTGTTTAGTAGAAGATAGAGTTGGTATCGTAATAATTTCTGATTTACGACGTCGGCGGAGAACGGTTGTTATTCCTTCGTGCAGGATTTTTCATTCGAGATTAACTTTGGGCTTTGGCTCATCACGACTTCTTCTTGATGGAAGCAGATGGCTCTTTTGGTCGACTATGGGCGCGATTTCGTCGGTTTTGTTTTGTTGGAGATGTTAAAAACTTCTACCGCTTTTGTTACATAGGAAAATGCGTTGCTTCTTATCGCTGTTATCGTTCATGCCTGAAGATCTGCAGCAGTACCGTCACAATTTCGCATCCATGATAAGGAGAGGTTTCTATTCTTCTCTGACAAATCCGTTGATGACCGTTTACGACGATTTGCTGAAATAATTTCTGATGTCTGGGTTTCTCATGTTTCGCAGGGTTCGGAATGAAGTTTCGCCGCATACTTTCTGCTTTTGTTTTGAACAACGCTGTCTTATATAAAAGGTCTTCAGTGGCACACGTATAATTTTGTCCTTAAAAATTATGAGTTTCGAAAGAGAAAACGAGAAATTTTGAGATGTGGTGAAGGTACGTTCGATCGGTAGAAGATCCATTTATTTACGTACCCTATTACAGGGTACGCAAATTAATCTGGAATGTCGTCTACATCGATCGAACGTTCTTTGGTGCCAAGTCGTTGGAAATCTTACTGGTAGAGGGCAACCCTCATGCCAGTAACCGTCAACGACTTGGCACCCTTCACCACAGTAGTCCGCATCATTGGTGGCTTCTACGCCGGATTTTGGGTATGTCGAAAGTGTGAATTTGCATTTGTCCATTGTTACGTAGGTAATTTGTACGCAAATTACTCTGGAATGTCTTCTACATCGATCGAACGTTTTTTGTTGCCAAGTCGCCGGAAATCTTACTGGTAGAGGGCAACCCTCATGCCAGTAACCGTCAACGACTTGGCACCCTTCACCACAGTAGTCCGCATCATTGGTGGCTTCTACGCCGGATTTTGGGTATGTCGAAAGTGTGAATTTGCATTTGTCCATTGTTACGTAGGTAATTTGTACGCAAATTACTCTGGAATGTCTTCTACATCGATCGAACGTTTTTTGTTGCCAAGTCGCCGGAAATCTTACTGGTAGAGGGCAACCCTCATGCCAGTAACCGTCAACGACTTGGCACCCTTCACCACAGTAGTCCGCATCATTGGTGGCTTCTACGCCGGATTTTGGGTATGTCGAAAGTGTGAAATTGCATTTGTCCATTGTTACGTAGGTAATTTGTACGCAAATTACTCTGGAATGTCGTCTACATCGATCGAACGTTCTTTGGTGCCAAGTCGTTGGAAATCTTACTGGTAGAGGGCAACCCTCATGCCAGTAACCGTCAACGACTTGGCACCCTTCACCACAGTAGTCCGCATCATTGGTGGCTTCTACGCCGGATTTTGGGTATGTCGAAAGTGTGAATTTGCATTTGTCCATTGTTACGTAGGTAATTTGTACGCAAATTACTCTGGAATGTCTTCTACATCGATCGAACGTTTTTTGTTGCCAAGTCGCCGGAAATCTTACTGGTAGAGGGCAACCCTCATGCCAGTAACCGTCAACGACTTGGCACCCTTCACCACAGTAGTCCGCATCATTGGTGGCTTCTACGCCGGATTTTGGGTATGTCGAAAGTGTGAAATTGCATTTGTCCATTGTTACGTAGGTAATTTGTACGCAAATTACTCTGGAACGTCTTCTACATCGATCGAACGTTTTTTGTTGCCAAGTCGCCGGAAATCTTACTGGCAGAGGGCAACCCTCATACCAGTAACCGTCAACGACTTGGCACCCTTCACCACAGTAGTCCGCATCATTGGTGGCTTCTACGCCGGATTTTGGGTATGTCGAAAGTGTGAATTTGCATTTGTCCATTGTTACGTAGGTAATTTGTACGCAAATTACTCTGGAATGTCTTCTACATCGATCGAACGTTTTTTGTTGCCAAGTCGCCGGAAATCTTACTGGTAGAGGGCAACCCTCATGCCAGTAACCGTCAACGACTTGGCACCCTTCACCACAGTAGTCCGCATCATTGGTGGTTCTACGCCGGATTTTGGGTATGTCGAAAGTGTGAATTTGCATTTGTCCATTGTTACGTAGGTAATTTGTACGCAAATTACTCTGGAATGTCTTCTACATCGATCGAACGTTTTTTGTTGCCAAGTCGCCGGAAATCTTACTGGTAGAGGGCAACCCTCATGCCAGTAACCGTCAACGACTTGGCACCCTTCACCACAGTAGTCCGCATCATTGGTGGCTTCTACGCCGGATTTTGGGTATGTCGAAAGTGTGAATTTGCATTTGTCCATTGTTACGTAGGTAATTTGTACGCAAATTACTCTGGAATGTCTTCTACATCGATCGAACGTTTTTTGTTGCCAAGTCGCCGGAAATCTTACTGGTAGAGGGCAACCGTCATGCCACTAACCGTCAACGACTTGGCACCCTTCACCACAGTAGTCCGCATCATTGGTGGCTTCTACGCCGGATTTTGGGTATGTCGAAAGTGTGAATTTGCATTTGTCCATTGTTACGTAGGTAATTTGTACGCAAATTACTCTGGAATGTGTTCTACATCGATCGAACGTTTTTTGTTGCCCAGTCGCCGGAAATCTTACTGGTAGAGGGCAACCCTCATGCCAGTAACCGTCAACGACTTGGCACCCTTCACCACAGTAGTCCGCATCATTGGTGGCTTCTACGCCGGATTTTGGGTATGTCGAAAGTGTGAATTTGCATTTGTCCATTGTTACGTAGGTAATTTCTTATACTTGAATTTATAAATTGCGCGTCTATTTTGTTCGCAATTAAAATGTTACAGAAAAGCAGTCTTCATTTCGATGTCGTTGATTTCCAAGGAAATGTAAATCAACTTTGTTGACCGTGACCTATTGCATGCAGCTTCACGTAGAAAAATGTACCAGCTGTAAAAGGGGTATTTGATTTTTATAGAAATTGTGATGGAACCGGTGCAGACCTTTTTGCAGTGACTACAAGAACGATGTTTTAATGAAACGAAGAAGCTTCAATTACAAACGCCTGTTTCTACCCGAACAAAAGAGATAACAGTTTCAGTTATTATTCTACATAGGTAATTGTCATGAATGCTAATAGATAAATTGCTGAATACTATGAAAAGCAGAAATAGCTTGTCGAATAACGTCCGTGTTTGATTAATAAAGGTTAATGTATAACTACACCTAATCTTTTCCTAAACCAAATCAAGGACCAAGAGAAAACAAACGAGTAATAGTATCCATAATACCCAACACCGAATCAAAGGGCGATTCAGTGAATTTCAACTTGTTCATTGTTACCTATTCATTTTCGTTCCATTTTCACGCAATGTCCGAGTTTTGTCTCCGGAGTACGTCTCTTAATTTCTTCAACATGCTCAATAACGCGGGTCGTCGTTCTGAATTTGTTGTTGGTAAGGTGATGGAGCATGACGATACAACCGACGTACCTCTCGTTGTACCTCGGTCTCGAAATTGTATCTTTGTAGGAACCCGCTTGAGTCATCATAAGTTACAAGAATTTTGAAATCGAAAGAAAAAAAGGAAATTTTGCAAAATATTTCTCATAAAAGGCCAAGATAAATTAAGGGGGTAAACGAATAATATCTCACGAACACCTGACCTCGTAGAAGCCAAGACTGAAATATTTCAAGATGAATAATAAAATACAAAAGACATGGAACATGATCTTCATCTATTTGGCTATGCCAAAAAATTTTTTATTGCTTACATATACAATGTATGCGTTATCGGTGTACTCAAATGTGGCGGAAGCATCATCTGCCACATTCAGGACCGTGTGGCAATTAATGACCACCATGGCGTCGAATTTCGTGCTGCCGAGGAGCTTGCGCCGTCACAAAGGTATGCGGACATTTCAATGGGCAATTTTTCGGATTTATGACCTGTCCGTCATCTGGTTTGTAACCTGAAAATGGGAATCGTAATTGTTGACGGCTATGTTCTTCTATTATGACCTTTGATTTGTAAATGATAAGTGTAATCTTACGTTCATGTTGCAGAGTGTGCGAATACCTATGAATTTCGGACTTATCCTCCTTAGGTTTATAACATTGCTTCGTGCAATGGTATTTATTTTTTAAATCGTACTTCTTCGAAATATCTTTCTTCTTCCAATGACTCTTCATATGCTCCATTTTGTCTCTCCTGTGAACCCTTTGATTGCAAAAGTCACAGATGTATTCGTTACTGTCTTTTTCTCCTTTTTTTATCGTGCAATTTTCCTAAAAAAGAGGGAAGCATGAATATAAATATTTCCTCATTTACACTACACAACAAACAAATCTATGCGGTGACCATCTTCTGGAATTGGCTGGTTATAACAGCGTTTGTAAAATCTTATAATATCGTTCATGAAAATTCTTTCAAAGTGATTACCAACGTCTCTCGGAAGCGTTTTATTTCGGCATCTAACTCTGCCGTCCTTTTCCGGTGGGTCATTTGCTGGAGTATTCTATCAAATTGTTGTACCAGATCTGATGTTTTCTTTTTAGCGGTACGTTGTGATTTTAAACTGTAGTTTTTAAGGTGGCTCTGGTTTCGATAGTCAGGGGCGGAATGGACGATATATCTACAACAGACAATAATGGTGACAAGTTAATTTTTTGAAACTTTTTTGTGTACTGATTTGAAAATGTATATGCTTTATACGACTGAAGCTCATCCAACTATAGACTCGCTTGTCGCTTCCAACAATATTGTAACAAAAAAAAGATTTATTAAAAAGGCTTTTCCCGCACATTAGAAATCGAAAAAGGATCGAAAAAAGATGAGCAACGTTTCGGACAACCTATTTGTTCTTCTTCAGTAAACAGCCTTTTTAATAAATCTTTTGACATGTTTCATGTCTTTGCTCTACGTCTGTGACCTTGAGACTTGGAAAAATGTTTTATCTTTGAGGTATGATTCTGAGCACGTCCGCACCCGCGTAATATATCTTATACTAGGGAACTATACTTTGTATACTAAACTATACAAGGCTAAGAAGAGCCTATGAAAAGAATGGACTCCTCGAAGGTACGATCCATAATATAATTACGAGGTTGCAAGATATCTTCGATACCTTGCACGAAAAAACTCACCTTGACTCAAGTGGAATGTTGAACCATGTGTCACCGCATTGGATTCATCGTCCACTGTGTCGCTCATGGGAGTGGTAATATTTGGCGGTGTTTCACTCTGCGTACTCGACGGTATTGCACTCACATTTGGCGGTGTTTCACTGACATTTTGCGTCCTTTTTTCTTTTTTTTTCCGTTCCAAAATTTCGACGTCGCGAATTTTTTCCAGCCATGGTGTGTAAATATAAAGAAGTGAAGCAAAATACGTCAATTGAAAATACTTACTTTGAGCTTGCAAGGTACATGAGGCGCAAATAAATTCTTTCTAGTAAATGTGCTACGACTAAATTTTCTCCGTTTTGAATACGGTCGAACAAGCCTGTTTGAAAAAGCTGTATAGTTGTTTGACTTCGGTGCCTTCTTTTTCTTCCCGACGTTGTCTTTTAGACGATTTCAGGGTAGTGGATTGGATGAAGTGAAACTATCACTCGTGGTTAATGAGACGGAACTAAAGGAACGTAAGTTTGTATTCAAGCATCTTGTATGTCGATAGGAAGAAAGAATGAAATGAGGAAAATATCTACTCTGTACGAATGCACGCTGTATAGAATTTCGAAAGAATATTCGTCGTGCGGATAGAAGAGAGAAGTAAAAGAGATGAGATACAAGAGAATATACGATCACCTTGCGGCTATTGCCTTTGATTTCTGTTCCTTTCGATGTAAATGTAGTCTATCGTATTAAATTTTCAGTTAATTTATTCATCTTTTTCTTCATTTTTATCGTCAAATACGAGTTATTCGTTCTGAGAGACCCACTCCCATTGAAGAAAATGAAACTTATTCTTTGGTTCATCATAATATAGATTTTGTAACCGCAGTGGGAAAGAACATGAAATATTAGACTAGATGACATTTAGATTAGAATTGAGGCCTCATTTTTTCTTTGTTTCATGGCACATTATTCGATATTTGTTCTTTTGCGTCGTATCCGTAGTAGGTGAATATAGGCTCAATACAGCTCTTGTGAATCTTTGTCGGCAATCTATGTCTTCAGTTTATATCCCAAGGAAGTGCGGGGATACAGAGGCAGCGAGCTGTTTTATACCATCTTCGACGTTTGAGGCATTCGGCGTGTGGACTTTTCTAGAACAACTCTGTCTGCCCCGTAAGGACAATGTTTCAAAGTCAATGAATTTCGATAATTATAGTGTAATATGTTTTCCCGAGTTTTGCAATTCGTACATAAAGATTTGAAAAAATTTAGAAGATCGATTGTAGTTTCGCGAACTTCGTTGTTGTCGTTATTCAATTTTGCTTTTTTAATAAGGTCACTTCGGCTAACTGGGACCCCTATTCACAATTTAAACAAATCTGATGGGAATAAAGGCTTGTATCTGGACACGGTGCATCGGCATATGAAAAGTGAATATGTACATGGGTAGAGGCATAGTAGAGGACTAATTTAGCAAATTTTCACGCTCGTCAGACTTTTTGGAATACTATTTTTTAACTTTTTTTTTTTCGGAGGTCGATGGGCCCAGAACTGGGACAGAAGGCTGTAGTTCCATAATATGAATAAATTCTGAGTAACTGGGCCACTTCATTGAATCGAGAGCTTCATTTTCCGTGTTTCGTTTTTCATCTTGAACTAGATACAGGGTCGAATAAGGCGAGTTGTAATGGACAAAAATACTAAAGTCAGGTTCAAAATTCTATTTCTGTGGACCAAATTAAGTAAATTTATAAGAAAAATTAACATATTTTGGCATGAAAGACCTTTCTAAAAATAGAGGAAGTTAACCAGAGTAAGTGAGAGTATAATTTAATGGTTTTGACTCGACTGAAATGACTTGCGCTTATTTACTTGAGTTAATCATAAAAACGAACATATTTTAGTGTCAAAACACTATTTTTGGCAAAAATGAAATAATTAAGTAATTGAGGATGGAGTAATGCTAGAGGTGCTTGTTGATGGCATTGCTCCACTGATACGACCATTGAAGAGGAAGTTGAATCATCTTGAGAGCACTTTTTCAGTAGATTTTTCAGTTTCATTCTGAATCTGTGCACAGTATTGAGAATAAGCGTCCACAGAATTGCATTTTTTTATCAACCTTTCTCTATTTGGCTTTCTTAGCTCGTGGTCATGAATTCCACTCCTTTCAAAACCAGAGATGAAAGTGCTCTTTTGTTTTCCTTACCATACCCTGGTGAGGATTTCTGCGAAATCTTTTTTCGAAATTCTTTTCGGAGGGTGCAATCTTTGCCATTTCACAAGCTCCTTAAAAGCAGGGATGAACAGTAGGAGATTGTTTTCACGCTGGATACTTGCGTGGCTGATTTTAGACGTCACCTGAGACTGGAGAGACGCAGCTTGAACTCTATTTGGGACGTCAAGAAGTGGGTCACACATGAGGGGAACTGGGACGTGGGTGATCCAGTTACCCAAAGTGGGAGACCCGTTTATCCCATGAACAATTTCAATTTTTGCACAAAGTAACTTGGTCCCCCCCCCCTCTTACTTTTCCCCAAAGTATGTTTTCGCACCATGAAACATACCAGGCATTAGATGTAGCCTCCTTATTACTAAAATGTATCAGCTAAACAAATTGCAGTGTAATTCGATGCTGTTAGGTCGCCCAAAGTTAGTGTGGTAAAAAGTTGTAAACAGCAAATTTTGGATTTTTGAAAAAATACTCACTGATACGCTGTGGATCGGGAACGATTATAGAGAGGGCGCAGTTAATTTTTAGGTATTCTTGAAGTTATGTTTTTACTATACAGAGAGCGCAAGTGGAAGCATGCTAACTATTAAAAATGGAGTGGACAACGATTTCGAACACATTATTTATTTTATTGAAGTACAATTTAATAAATCGTACAAATTCTGTAGAAAACGTGCTTATACGTCGTAACTCTTGACGTCGACTGCGGGGTTACTTTTCTTCACCTAATGGACATGAAGGAAACAAAAGCTGTCCATCAGTCTCTAGTAAGAGAGTAAGTTCATCTACAAAAGCTAATCTCGCAGCGTCAAGGTACTGAGGCAATTCTTTCTACCAGACAATTCGTAGGCAACCCCACCAACGAGCTTTCGATGTGTTTCGGTAAATTTATTTCTATTCCTTGCTAAAATAAAACGTCGAAGTGCAATTCAGATGATTCGCCATAAGGTGACGGAGGAAGCCTAAGAAGGAATTTTCTAGGTTACGTAAAGAAAAGGGTTTCGTGGATAAACTTACTTTATTCGTATCCATTTCTTCTAAAGTTTCGGTCTGCCAATTTGACGACATGATATTGATCGAAGGAAGAACAAGAACGAAGATCGACGGAAAATTATTTGGGATAATGTATGCAAAAAAAATCCGGAAGCGAAAAATGCGGATATAGAAAATAAGGAATGTCGGAGAAAAACGAGGATATTGGAATTTTCTTATTATAATAAAGTCTTTTTTCTAAATTAGTGGCCAATTAAGTGTTTTTTAAAGTTGCGCGCAGGAATTGGCGCCAACAGCTGCTAACAGTCGAACTTGAAGAGTCGACGCTTGCAGCTGGAGAACGTTGTGATTTTGTCCGGTAGGCTACGCATTAGTTTTGTTGATTTAGCGAAGCTAAGGTCGAAGATTTTCGACACTTGTAGGATGAGCTGGAAAATCTATTGGCTTTTGCTGTGGTAGCTTCAAGGTATCAGTGTTACCTAGCCAACAATAAATTTCCCAATCTTGCAATTCCGGTAACAACAAAGACCCCATGCACCCAGTTTGCCGAAGTGACCTAATAGTTTCCTAATTGCATTAAGCTTTTATCCAGTGAGGGTAATCCTATTACAGGGCAGGCAAATGACGGAGTTATGTCGCCTACATCGATCGAAGGTTCTTTGGTGCCAAGTCGTTGGAAATCTTACTGGTAGAGGGCTACCCTCATGCCAGTAACCGCCAACGGCGTGGCGCCCTTCACCACAGTAGTCCGCATTGGTGGCTTCAACGCCGGATTTTGAGCAGGTCAAAATAGTGAATCTTGATTTTTCCATTTTTAATTTTTTTTTGATAAACTCGTAAATTGCGCGTCGAAGAAGGTTTTGTTCGCAATTAAAATTTTACAGAAAAGCAGTCTTCATTTCGATGTCGTTGATTTCCAAGGAAATGTAGATCAACTTTGTTGACCTTGACCTATTGCAGCGACACGTACAAAAATGTAGCAGCTGTAAAAGGAATATTTGATTTTTATACCATCCTACACATTTTTCTTCATTGAGATGGAGACTCCATAGATAGTATAAAAATTGAGATTGTGGTAACACTATTTTATTCACGCTTGCACGGAGGATGTACTCGCAAATTTCTGAATCACCCGAGGGGTAGAGACGTGCACGGACGCACGCAAGATAGGTAAGGGGGTAAACGAGTAATATCTCACGAACACTTGACCTAGTAGAAGCCTAGACTAAAATATTTAATTATGGTTACAAAATAATACTAGCTACCGAATAAAATTCTCAAAAAGAGTCATGTTTTAAAATCGATGAACGATTTAGGGAAGGTTGAGCATTCGTGTAGTAGTAACGTGTTAGTCTGTCCCCTCGCCCTCAAATTAATGAACAAGTGGGTAGACATGAAGCATGATCTTCATTCATTTGGCTCTGCCAGAAAATTTTCAATTAGTGTTTCATCTACCACAGAACAAATTTTTTGTGGTACAAAGGTTACTGGTTGTCCTTCAACACAATTTCTTTACAATTTGACTTCGCATAGAATAGGATTTGTTATGAAACCATTTTTTATTTACATACATGCAGTCGCACTCTTCCATAAATTTTTTTGAGTTGTTTCCATTTTCAGTGTAGGCTAGAATATCATTGTTTTTGATCTTTGTCGGTGAAAAGTATTCCCGCGATTGGACTTATGACTTCGAGTTGCAGGTATGAATTTTTCCTCTTCCGATGAACAAGTATCCGACTTTCCTCTGTGGTTGTCAATGCTAGTTTCTGAATCGCCCACGGGGTAACGAGGGTGAAGATAGGGGAAACTCGCAGATTTCTGAATCACCCTCGTTATTCTAGCATACTGTACAAAATTGTATAGATCTAGTATAAGCCTAGCATAATACTATACTAGAAAGACCTGCTAAGAGTGTGCAAGGTTTACCCGGGTGGGGCAAAAGAATTTTACCAGTTAAATGGGAGTTTGAACTAAATTCTTTCCAGCTCAAAAACGCGAAAAGTTAAATGCACACATTAAATCTACGAAATTTGTATCTCAATTTTATCTTCAATTTGCGCTCCTACTCAATTTTCTACGACATTTCTGAGCTGAGTTATGAACCAAAATGTGCCAAAAATTGATCAATATTTGACAAAATTCTCAAAAATTGAAAATTGTTCAAACACATATTTTATTCGATTTGAAAGTGAAAATTTAACGCTGATTCCGCAAAAAAATTCCTAAATAACCCTATGAAGCTTGGAAGTGGGGAATTTTTCAATTTCTTATTTTGGAAATCTTGGCAAATTGGTCAATTTTCGTCACATATTGGTCCATAACTCGGCTCAGAAAAGTCGGAGAAACTTCGGATATGGCTCAAATTGAATATAAAATTGAGATACAAAATTCGTATATTTAAACTATACGTCTAACATTTTGCGGCGCAAACTCCCATTTAACTGGTAACATCTTTCTGCGCCACCCGGTACTAGTTGAGATGTAGACTAGTAGAGGCCTAGACTTGTTTAGGCCTAGTATAAAGAAGCTATAATAGGATCACCTGCTAAAGAGTATGCGAGGCTTATATTAGCTAAGCTGTAGCTTGGTAGAGGGCTAGAATTGTTTAGGGAATCATGGAGAGAGAAAAGTAACTCACTGTCTAATTGGTTCCTGATGCGGTCTTTCAATCCCGAAATACGTATAACTACGAAGAAGGTGAAATCAAGAGTCGAAATTTCCTCTCGAGTTTTTTTAGACAAAATTTTAGCATTTACTTTTTTTTTTTACATTAGAGAGTGTAATGTTATCCGGCTGAATGATCCTCACGATTATCTATTGAAGTTGTGCAGGTCTGATACAAAGCAGATGAGTTTTTAATGGGATTCTATTATCTAAGACTGAACTGCTGACAGTACACACTTGAATACACGTATGATTCTTTGTATTTAAACCCAGATTAGGCTTATGAACGACACAGAAAATACATTCCAGCAGGTCTGTTGTACTTAACGTTTTCGCCTTGCTCGGCCGCATTCGTGCGAAGAGATAAGAACGCTCACGTATCTTCGCTTTTAGAGCATGAATGGAGCGCCTTTACTATATATATATCGACGCAAAATTTGTGTACCATGAAGGGCATTGTATAATGTAGTAATGAATAGGTTATTCTCGTTATAATTTGGAATGGATGAGTCAGTAACACGCTGAATGAAGATATTTACTCCTAAAAAGCCTAGTTTTGTGTATAAATTACGAAGGAAAATGAACAATAATATCGAAATAAATATGGTAGAAAGGTCGTAAGTTCTTGTGTTTTTTGCTTTAGTTTTATATATAAGGATTATATGATAGAACTGCTCGCCATCAAAATAAGTTGGGTTAGTAGTTCAGGAGAGAAATATCGGCCTGTAGTGCGTCGATAAAATGGTTATTATTATGTGGTCGAGAGATGTTTTTGGAAAAATGTAAGTGCCGTTCCGCTTTGTGGGTTTTTTCCTTTTCTTTTTTGTATCGTGCCGTTCAAGTGTATGGCTTTTAGATAACTTTTTTTCCGCAATATTGCCAGAAACAGACACGAGTTCTGAGTGAATTGGAGAATACTTATTATTACGTCATGGAAGCGAAATATAATAATTCAAGCTTGTTTAATGCAAAGTTCCATGTGAAACTTTTTTTTTTTTTTTCGTGTTTTTCCTTTTTCATTCCAGTTGATATCAATATGTTTCTGATGTATTATAATGTTTTGGAAACACGATGGATGGACGTGTATAAAATTCTTGTTCTGACGTGTGAATGTGACTTTGAGAAGACGAGGGACATACGACGATTTTTTCATGTCGCTCGTTTCGAACATGGTTCTGATATTGTTAACTGCTTTTCATTTCTTGCGTGTAAAGGAATTAGCAAAAACTTGAACGAAAAATTTCTAGTGAACAATAATGAGCCTCCTGTTCGTATTTGATATTATACTTTCAATACAAGGCAAAAAACTACAAGGCTGCTGTACACAAATTGGATATTCGGTATTGATTTGTTGAAAATTCGACAGTCAACGGAGAGAAAAAAAAAAAACATGTGAATGTTTGCCCGATTGTTTAGTAAATTGAATTGAATTTGATTATACCAATACCTGTTTACGTGTCTGAACTTGGAGTGTTCGAGTCTTCTGGCCCGATACGAGAGGTGCTCGTTTCTACAAAAATGGTCAAGACTTTCTTTATGATGTAGATATTTCGATCCTATTGTCACTTTGTACGCCAAAGTTTGTTACTCTCGTTATGATTTGATGGTCTGACAGAGTAGTTCCCGCTACTCGTTAAATCGTTCTACAGCATCCCAATAGGTATATCAGCAGAAACCAAACCAAAGAATTTTTTTATTCCCAACTTCCTTAACACTTGTTTTATGGATCTGGTAATTAGGTACAAAGTAGCCTAAGAAATTAAAGCATCAGCGCCATTATTAGTTCAATTTACAGGGTAAGATACGCTTTTACATCGTCTTTTGTCACTAAGATCGTTGTGTAGAACATCGCGGCTCGAATTAATGTATATATTATTTCTTTACTTGTTTTTCTTATCGTCCAAAAGATGCGTTCCACATTTAATAGCTTTTAAATGCTTTTTGGAAACACTTAGCGAACATTTTGTTACCGTTTTCTTATGAGCGAACGTTTTTGACCATGGAGAGCTTTTTCGCGTACTATACATAAAACAGGCTTCAAAGAAAGCGTGAGCAATCGAACAGCTCACAAGGGAGCGAGAGGAAGAGGAAGGAAAGAAAAGTACGAGGAAATATGCACAAACCACTTGGACAACTGCCAGATGTCGAACAATATGTATATACGTATATATTATTTCTATTTGCTGAGAGCAAGTATAAACGAATGCTTGAATGAAAGTATCAGACAAAGATAGGAGTGTTTTCCGCGTTTTCCGTCTTTCTCATTCCTATTTTTTTTCCCCCTTTTTGTTCTATTCGTATTCCAGCTTCCATTTATATTTGTTCGATTTTAACTTGTTCATAGAGTTCATATGAGCTCCACCTACGAGTATATTCGTATATTCCTAGCGTAATTTTCCGGCTCTCTCATTTGAACACGGTAGTTTATGTCTAAAAAAAATCTCATCCTTTGTAATATATCTCCTCATTAGTTTCTCATTGTTACAAAAAAAGCTCTACAGAAAACGGAAAACTACTATTCTTCTTCCTCTCCGTCCGTCCTTTGGTTTGACCGCCATTTAGATTTATTGCTATATGTCTACTTATCGATTCCGATAAAATAATATTTGACTTGGTTTGTTCTTAATCTTCGTGCGTTCCTTACTTCTTTATCGTTTTTTTTTCAAACTTTCTGGGCCGATCAAGAACTTAAAACGATTAAATCTTTCCGAATCTGATATTTGCCCGCTCCTTCCAGACAATCCTTCTAAAGGCGACATCAATCATTATCTTTTCAAATGTCCAGAAATATCCAACATCAGACAAATACTATACTGAGAAGCCATCAATCTACAATTCGCTACCCCGCTCAGAGCTACCGACCTCCTATCATCAGAAAACCTTTCAATTTTCTCACACATTTTCAAATTTATCTCTGACCTACCTCCTTCCATCAACATTTAAATTCAATTCATTTTGACATGTTCCATGTCTTTTCTCTCGCCGGACCCCGATTTTGAAACTCGCGAGTACATCCCGCGTAATAATAATATATAATTAATAAATAAATAAATAAATAAATAAATAATTAATATAATTAATAATTAGAAAATCTCTACCCCGTGGGTGATTCAGAAATTCGCGAGTACACCCCGCGTAATAATAATAAATAATTAATAAATAAATAAATAAATAAATAAATAATTAAATAATTAATTAAATAATTAAATAATTGAATAAATGAATAATTAAATAATTAAATAGTTAAATAATTAATATTAATATAATTAACAATTAGAAAATCTCTACCCCGTGGGTGATACAGAAATTCGCGAGTACACCCCGCGTAATAATAATAAATAATTAATTAATTAAATAATTGATAATTAAATAATTGAATAAATAAATAATTAAATAAATAAATAAATAAATAATTGAATAATTAATATAATTAATAATTAGAAAATCTTTACCCCTTGGGTGATTCAGAAATTCGCGAGTACACCCCGCGTAATAATAATAAATAAATAAATAATAAAATAATAAAATAATTGAATAATTAAATAAATAAATAATTAAATAATTAATATAATTAATAATTAGAAAATCTCTACCCCGTGGGTGATTCAGAAATTCGCGAGTACACCCCGCGTAATAATAATAATCTTTATTGAAACGAAACAGATGAAATACTTTCACAAAATTATAAATCACCACCCCATGCTCATATAATTACATTTTGAGCGAGAGGGGTGGGATTATTATTATTATTAGAAAAAAAGGAAAAAAAAATATAATAAATAAAATAAAATAAAACACAAATACTTCTGGATGTTACAAAAAAAAAAGAAAAAAAAAATAAAATGAAATGAAAAATAAAAAATACAACAACAACAAACAATAGGCTGTCACTGGCCTGGCCACCCAGGCCAACAGTGTGGGACCGCGGCGTACTTGCCGAAGCTTCCCGCTGCACGTCCCACCAGGGCACACCATGGTGACCAGAACCAAAAAAGAGAGAAAAAAGAAGGAAAAAGAAAAATATATTAATATATAAACAAAATAAAACAAAACGAAAACAATAACATAATACTGGCATTATAACTTTCAGACCTTCACCGCCTCCAAGGTACACAGTGCGAGACCGCGGCGTACTTGTTGGAGCTTTCCGCTGCAGGTCCCACCCGGTCACACTCTGAAGGGGGGAGGGGGAGGTCAGAAAGAAAGAGAAAGAAATATTTTAAAAAAAAAAAAAAAAAAGTATATAAAATAAAATAAAAAATAAAAATATAAAAAATAAAAAAAATAAATAAATGAATAAAAAATAGAAAATAAATTTATAAATACTTATTATTATTACAAATTTATTATTTATAGCCGCATGACGCCCTCACCCCGTTTTGTACTTGAGTTTCCTACTTCTATTTATTGTTTTTTGTTTGTGGAGGAGCCAAAAGATAAGTTTTCAATTTTTTCTTAAAATGTGGATGCCCAGAGTATAAACGAAGGTCTATTGGTAATTTTGAGTAATGAATTAACGCCTGATAAGTTGCCTGAATCCGTGCCTTATTATTTTTCCAGGCCGGTGTTTTAAAGCGGCTGGATCGTAATTTTTGGGAACCTGTATGTCTTTCTGCTGGGACTATGACCCCCCGGTGTATGAGTGAAAGAAGGCCCCGAGTGTGGAGAGCCTGAAAGGATAAGACTTTTAGTTTATCAAAAATTGGGGCTGTATGGTCTCTGAACCCTGCCCCTGAAACTGCCCTAATAGCTGCCTTCTGGAGGATCTGAATAGGTTGATTAATGTAATTGGCAGCTGCACCCCAGCACTCTATTCCATAAGCAAGTGAGGGCTCATAAAGTGCTCGATATACTTTAAGCCTAACTCTCGGGGGGACAGTTTTTCTCAAATAGTATAAAAGATAATCAAATCTTAAAAATCTGTACGTCAATCATAATAAATAATACAGACTGAACGTATATCGATATTTATCTCTATTTGGCACGAAAGATCTCCATCTTACACTTGGTTGTATTTAATTCTCTTGATAGTTTGTCCTTGTCTGACGATATGAATGTTAGTATGACCTTTATTTTTCTCAACATCAGTGTAGTGTTTTCGGTATGCATTATAGCTGTCAAACGTTTTCAAACAGACACCACATCTGATAAAATCTTTTTCTCTTACAATTGATTTCATCTTTTGATCAAAGCCCGTGATTGTATACATTTGAGTGGGTGCAGACGTCGTTAAAGTCGGGACGCTATCCCAAGTGCAATGCTCCGACTTCCTTTCAAGGCTTACAATGAAGTGTAATCCATTATGGTACCTCAGTACGGTATTTGAATCGCAAATTCTTCTCTTTATGATAATTTCGTCTTCTAGAGGTGCATTTGTCACGTTTTTTTTAATACAGCTGTACCAATGACAACGAAAAGCGTTTAAAGTATCACACTTTGCAAGATCTCTGGCACAAAATATGGTGTCAAATCCATCACGAAAGAAATTTTCAATACTTTTGGCGTGAGTATTAATTATGAAACAATATTTAGGCTCATCGTTTGTTTGCATTTTCAACGGCACCTCATTCCAATCGTTGTATGTAATTTCCTCTTGCGGTCTTGACATCACTGCGCCACCTTGTTGTTGAATTCTTGGCCCACGATCTTCACTAGGACCCGGCAAGTTTTGGCTTTGAATATTCCTTGCTGTTTGACTTCGTGTGCGACCTAACATATGAAGTGGCTGCGTAGCTCTTTGACCATGTTGTTGAGGACGAGGACGAGGAGGAGGAGGAGGAACTGGCCGCGAAACGCCCCGCCTTCTCCGTCCTGAACTCTCTTCAGCAATGTCGAGATTTGTACTTCTAGCGGCTGCCTCCATCGAGATCAATATGGATAAAAAATCTCTCTTGTGTGCAGCGTTTTCAAAGGCCTGTGGAAATATTTCATTCCAGGGTCGTACATCTTCCATTTTCCAAATTTTCTCGTGTTCCTCCTCCTTGTCGCATATCAACGATAAAACAGCATTTTCAGCATTACCGGAAGCTTGAAAAACACTTACATTTACATAAAGTAAACGTACCGGCCAGTATGAAGGAGTTGTCTGTCTTTCAACAAATGCAGTATCGTTGTTACGAAATGGATTCATGTTACCTCTTTTTTTCCGTTTTTCCTTCCTGGTAAGGCCCAGTAGCCATCCTCTTTCCAACCTTTTTTTTTTTTTGACATGTTCCATGTCTTTTCTCTCGCCGGACCCCGATTTTGAAACTCGCGAGTTCACCCCCCCCCCCCCCCCCGTCAAGAGAAATCTCTACCCCGTGGGTGATTCAGAAATTCGCGAGTACACCCCGCGTAATGATAATAAATAATTATATTAATTATTTAATTATTTAATTATGGCACATTCAAGTCCAGTCCCTCACTGTTCGCACAGCTGTCCGGCGAAGAAATGCAGTCGACGGCGAAGACGTACCAGTGCCGCTTGTCTACGCTTTCCTCAGCGGTAAAACTGAAGTGCAGTACGAGGCTGTCCTACGTGCAGTTCGCGATGCAGTACAGGCGTACAGTATCAATGTTTGTTCACCACAAGCTGTCCTCATGGACTTTGAAAAGGCGATTATAAATGCGACAAAAGAAATATTCCCTCAGGCCTCAATTCGCTGTTGCTTTTTCCATTTGGGGCAGGCTGTTTATCGTCAAGTTCAGTTGGAGGGCTTGCAGCAAGCCTACACTGATGAAAACGATCGCTCCTTGAAAATAAGTACGCGCATGTTATTGGCTCTCGCATAACTCTCGTGCCAATAGCCACCATCGGCTTGGCACCCTTCACCACACCATTATGATCGAACGTTACCGTTAGCGGAATTTAATTTTGGGGCCGTCGAAATTGTAAAAATACTCTTGTTTCTCGTTGCCATTGTTGGAATTTCAATTGCAAATACAACCCTCCTGCCAGTAACCGCCAACGGCTTGGCACCCTTCACCACAGTAGTCCGCATCATTGGTGGCTTCTACGCCGGATTTTGGGTATGTCGAAAGTGTAAATTTAGATTTTTCCATTGTTAATTTTCTATTCTTGAACTTATAAATTGCACGTCGAGGGAGTTTTGTTCGCAATTAAAATTTTACAGAAAAGCAGTCTTCATTTCGATGTCGTTGATTTCCAAGGAAATGTAAATCAACTTTGTTGACCGTGACTTATTGCATGCAGCTTCACGTAGAATAATGTAGCAGCTGTAAAAGGGGTCGCCTTCCTTTGCATTGGGATTCTCTCTCAGGAAAGCGTCCATCATTGGTCTTATTATCGAAAAGACCATACCTATCTCCTCATTCGTCTTGTCCTTCTTTTTGGCCAAGTGTCTCACCTCTGCCACTATGGCATCTGCTCTCGATTGCTCATCATCCTCTGGCACGTTCTCATCATCGGAGTCTTTCTTCCTTCTGATCCTCTCCCTGTTCCTGGCTTCTTCCTCCTTCCTCTTCTTTTCTTCCTCCTGATTCGAGGTGCTCGGTTATTGTTCCTCTCTTTCAGGAGATTCCACTCTCTGTCTCTTACTCCCCTTTGTGTTCTGGGGTTCATTACTCTTCCTCCTCTCTGACCTGCGGGGCGGATCACTGTAGGTGCTGACCACCATGCTCTCACCAAGATCTATTTCCTCTTCGTAGTCTTCTCCCCTCCTTCGGCGATTGTCCTCCTCCACCAATCCAACGGCATGAGCAGCAGCCACTTTCATGACGCTGTCACAGCCTGCTCTTCTCTGCGAGAGTGCCCCTCCTTCTGAAACATTCAGCCTCACCAAACAGTCCGACATGATGCCCTCCTGATCAGCCCCGAATATGGACGCACCCGTAATTCCCATATTCCTCACTGCACCATCCACCGTTCCCGACTGAAACTCCGGCAATAGGCTGTTGTATCTGTCAGGATCAGTTACATACAGTAGGATTGAAAATTTAGGGTACGCAGCCCTCATAGCAGGTAATCTAGCTATCCTGCCAGTGAGGGAAAGATAGTCTAGGAGATAACATGTCAACCAATAAATAGCTAACATGTTAGCATCTGCGTCGTGGTGGTCTCTCAAATATTTCCCGATAAACTGGAAGCCAGATCCCGCCGAACAGAGCATTGGTGTAGCATACTGCTCCGGCACCGACGCCCATGATGCCCTGCGTGTGAGAGCCGACTGGATCCCGTAACTCTCTATCCAATTTATTATGTGCAAGCATGCAAAGAACTTTGCCCTTGTCAAGAGCTCGTTCTGGTTTGCATTAGGATGCTCCCTCACCCACCTCTCAGTGAACTCCTGTCTTCACCGCCGGCGATGCCTTGTTCAGGTATGCAATCTTGTAAGATCGCGCTCCTCTCTGACGGGCTTCTTTAATCCTTTCGGAAATTCTAACCCCCTGAACAAGCATCTTGGAACATTCAGCCTTTGTAGGCACTTTTCCCAGTCGGTAAAGATTATCAAGGAACACCTTGATGTCTACTGAGGGCCCTGTCTCTACTATTTCGCGAATATCGAAATCGGCATCGTTCATGGTCGCTGCTTGACCCAAGTTATACCCATGTTGCATGGGCATCGCGTGGGATCCGCGGCGAACCTCTCCATCTCTGCCTCCTGTTCCGGCACCTGCTCCTTGCGCACCTTGGGCACTCATGTTTCTATTGTTTCAAAACTTGAAGAAATGAAACAATAAGTAACAGACAGTGACACTCAAGCGGAATTCGCACAACTTTGAAAAACACGTAAGTTTTGCGGAATTGGTTAGACAGTTCAAAAACACTTAAAAAGTTTGTGTGCTAACGTGTCAGATGGAGACACTTGTAGACTGGTACCACCTTATAATAAACTATGTAATCAGCTGTGACCCCGAAATCCTATGCAATAAACTACTATACTAATTTTATATTAGGTCTATGAATTCTGTTTACTTTATCCCACTTTCCCATTGAACTGGCCGCAATATTTCATAGACTCAATATACAGTAATAAGAGCAACAAGGAGGTAGGTCTAAGCTTCTTTCATAGTACGGTTGAGCTCGCCCACGACGGCGATTCGCGATTTCAATAGGACTGAAACAGCAGATGATTTTGAAAACATTGTAATGTTAGTTTGAATGATATATAGCAAAATGAAATATGAACACAAATACAATAAATAAAAGCTAATCGTTGAAATTGAATTCAATCGGGATGTCGGCTAGATTGTCGTCTTCCAACGGTTAACTACAAATAGTAAGCTTTATACTAGTTCTATGATACTAGGACGCTTCGACTCCCGAGCCATACATGAGAGTAGAGGGACTTCGAAAAATTTCGACCACGCGCTATGTATGATAGGAGGTTGACATAGAAACGTATTTTAAAGTGTTTCACAGCATTTGAACGCGCACACAGAATATAGATACTCGTATTTTTGTGAATCAATTAAATATCGGTAAATTTTATTTGTAAAAGTAGTGCTTTTATAGAAAAAGAAAAATGGGCTGTTAATCTACAATTCTATAGATCTACAACAGAACACCGGTCCAGTAGAAATGCTTGCTTCTCTCACGTGCAACCGTGTATAGTGCCTGCACTTTGCACACTTTGCCCTGATAAAAGTCCACCTCCGTGACGATCATTACTAGAAACGCATAAATGGATCTCGCGCAGCTCGAACGTTTCTCAACGACGGTCACGTCATTGAAAACCGATCGGTCGTTTACTATCAGGTCCTTACAACCCTCGCAAACATAGTCACAATGAAAGTATTTGGAGAACACTTCGTAGTAAAGACGTGTAACTTTAGAGCGCGGATATATTCTCAGTGTCTTTTGATACGGATATAGGTAATTCCGGCGGTACGGCATCGTGGTACTAATTTGCGTTATAATGAAATATAGACGTGATGCGCTAGATAGTCTTCTAGGCCTTGCATAGCCACACGCATGCCCAACGTTTTAGATATGCAGAAAATTTTTTTTCACCCACTTGGACTGCACTGTTTTTTTCATTGACACTTTGTATACATCCTTTGACTTAGCTGCAGCAATTTGTCCGCGCTCCATCCAATAGATGGCTCACATTCGACCTTAGTGACTACCTTATCTGGAAGATATCTGAACGAATAAAGATCTACGCTAAGTCTATTACTCGGGCCCTAAGGAAGGTAGGAGGTGGAAATGCAGCACCAATTGTTTCAAAATATCTTCACAGACATGAAACGTGCTTTGTAGCGAAAGATCTTTTGGATTTCTTCTCATTCTTTTTAACCAAATTTGCCTTCTTCTAGCATCCGAAGGTGATGAAAAAAATTTCTTTTCAGGGTGATTAGTTGGAAGTATTGACGCACTTTCGTGTGGCACAATAGTAATATATCTTGTCTCCACTCATGTTCACTATGTATTATTTGTACGTATGATGTTGAATCATTAAATAGAAACTAAGTATGCTTAAAAATTATTTCAAATTATATTGTAAGGTTCTCTGCTGCTCGGATCTTTGGAAGATTCGAGAATGCGAACTTCTTATACGAATTTTAATTTTTATTGTCTTATAATTTTAAATCTTTATTTGAATATTTCACTCATCATGCGTGAGATCAAATGTCGGGTCCAAATCATGTGACCACTCTACTACTTCAGTACCTGCAGTGTGACTTGTCTGAATATAAAGGTAAAGCCAGAAGTTTTGTGAAAAAAAACGAACAAAAATTTGTTCAAATAATGAACAAAAATTCTCCCGGAAGAGGCGGCGTATAATCTTTACGTCTAGCTTCCCCGCAGCCCTGGTGGGAGAACAGTGTACGGCCAAACTTCGTACAAAGGCTCGTTTACTCCATTTTTTTTTTAACTAGAACGGAATTCTCTGTTTGATGCTATGAAACATTTGGTAGTATATTATAATACCTAACTAATCCCCAATCAGAATCATATTTGTGACATCTAAAATTAAGTAGGGACAATCCCCTAAAATAACTACATATTATGAAAGTCATTTGTTGAGAGAACAGTTGAAAATTTTGTGTACTGTACTTTTCAGTTAACACAACTTATTATTTCGTTCTGTTGAATAACTTTTTTGTAATGGTGTTTTTAGTTCAAACACCTTTTCATTTTAAACTGTCATAATAGCGAGCGTACCTAGATCCATAGGGGTCGTCCAAGAAGACGGCGCGGTGTCGAATAAGCTCTTTTCGGGGTGGAAGGCTTCAACAAACAGGAAACGTCGAGGAACACTTGAATAAATGAGACTTTATAACCTCCTTTCAATGACGAAGCAGCTTTCAACTATTTAAGAATATCATCTTAGCCCAGAACGAACGAAGAATTAGTCGAGAGAAATTTGGTTTTTACTACAAACGTGATTTTTCTTTAGAAATTCGTAAATTACATTTTCATTTAATTTTGAAAAACCCTACTTTCCTCTGGAGAGAGGTAATGTGTCGACTACTTGACTTTGAGTTCCAAAACTTAGTAAATTATGCACTAAACGCGTGTTGCTTCGAATTCGCGACTGACGTCATCACTACACGGTGTACATCAAGGTACCGTTTTTTATGCAGCGCAACTTCAACGCGCTCTAATTCCGCTAGTATGATTTTTTTTCATTTCACAATATTTCCACTTGATATGAAACAATTCTAAATGTTTATCCGGGACCCTATTCTCGTCGCTGTATAGGAGTAGAGGTTTTAGATTGCCGCTTTCTCTTATATACTCTTCATCAGGCACCATTACATCATAATTTTCGAGGGAAAATTGTATTTTCAATCGTTAGTTCGTGCTCTGAGCAGTCGAAGTTCAACAAGGAAAGGACAGAGATCGTCGAAAATATACAGACTTGTTCTGAACCACAGGTCTAAAAGACTACCAACTCTTGCGCCTCATACGTTCTGGATTACATCAACCAGTCAATTCAGGGTATGAGTAACCTTCATCTAGAATTGGATAAAATGTGCGATGAGTACTTCCATGAGGACTACGCAGAGATTTTAACGCTGATTGATAAAAACGACGGCTTCCTTAACGAAGTTGAACGAGGAACCTGTTTTATGAGTCATAAGAGTTTTGATATTGAGAACTCAAGGAACTGTACATCTATATAAAGCGAGTTTGAAGACGGCTTGACCCACCTATAAGTTTGGCATAATACAGACTGGTCCAAAAGTCTTTGCACACGGTCCATAAGTCATTGCACACCATAAAATCGGCCATTACATTCAGGAACTCACAATTTTAATTTCAATACAAAATCAGTACAGGTGTTCAAACTGTCGACCTTCGTTATTGATACAGTCGTCAAGACGTTTAATACCGCGATGTCGAAAAGCGAGTCGTCCTCAATGTCCGCGAACGCGTCATAAATGTAACCCTCCATCTCTGCTCGACGCTTTGTGTTTGTATGTCGTGTGGTAGTTGGTATTCGTTTTTTATTGTTTCTATGATTCTTCTATTTTCTTCTCTGTAGTTAATTTTTTGTATTTTTGTTATCGTTAGTTTCTGGCGAGTCTTTCCCTGGAAACATTGTTTTTTGTTATGCATGTTGGTTAGCTTGTTGTCCCTCTCCTGGCTCGAGAGTAGAATTTTTCCAAGTCCCCTCCTGTCATGTATAGCTCAGGAGTCGAAGTTTCACGGCAGATTTTTCGAAAAGCCTCCCATAAAACAGGTTCCCTGTTAAGATGCCTTGGATGCTATGGATATCAGCAGCCTAGAGGCGGCATGGTATCTGTTGAATCTCCACATGTCTGAATGTAGTCGACAAATTGAATATATTGTGACAGTTTGGTCCAACCAAAGAGAAAGTGTGCGCAAATCAACTTCAGTTCTTGTTTTTGACTCTTTGAGTCACCTTCTTGTTCTGTTAGAAAGTTTTTCACGCTCAGCGCAGCATTGGCTAAAAGGATCTCAGCTTGCAAGTATTGTCTATCTTTTGTTCCCTGTCCTCAGCTAACGCGAGGACACGTCTCAGAAATTTTATATCATATTCGTTGGACGACAACCATGATTCAATAGTTGTCGTCGATTGAGTATAAGAAATAGTTAAGGTACGATTCGACTCCCTTCCTCATAGCCTTTTTTGCATGAGTTTGACAACTTCTCAGCATCCTCGCTGATTGATGGTGCAGCTGCCAAAGACAACCCTCCTGTTACTGTGGTATCTACTGTGTATCCTTATCAAGTAATGGGAAACAAGACTACCTTTATGTTGAGCAACACTACTGCCACCAAGCCTCCAGCATTATGTATCATCTCCATACTCTTTATTGCTCCTACTACACAATTGTGCATTCTTCGCAGCCTTTGCCTTTTTCAAACCCAAATTGGGTATTGCAAAGAACTTTGTCCGGTTGACCAAAACACGCTCAAATACCTTACCAAGTATAGCAAGGAGAATGGATGTTATGACCCTGGGGCAAACCAGGCAATCATTTTATAGAGAAGCTTTAATTCATCCGAACTTCAGAAAAAAAAGTCTTACGCCAAATACACGAAGGCCTCATTTTTGACTCGAAAGTATCCAAATTTTTGAGGACGCACACATTTAATGATAAGAAATAAGTTTTGTTGGTGTAATTAAAATGGAAATTCTGGCTGCATCGTTGTATGTGGCGCGTATTTAATACTGTTCGAGTAACATTATAACATTCGACGCAAAAATGCGAGTTGGAAAGTCGATGTCGGAACTAAATTTTCGGCACGTCAGCTTGGTTCGAGACAATAACCCCTCTCTAACTCACCTTGTGCGAGTAAATACCTTCTGTATTTTGAAAAGAGATTCTGTAGGTTTGTGTTATCAGCGAGTATGCGAAGAATGCTAGCGATTATAATTTTTAGCTAAAAATGAACCACCCGCAAAAAGAGGGAGAAATATGGGACGATTTTGCGAGAGAAATTTTACATATTGCAAAAGTTACTGTATAAGACGACGCGCGGGAGGAGAGAATCATGTATTTCGGAAAGTGGGTCGAAATGCAGTGGAGAAGCCGGTGCTCGGAATGGTGGTAAAGTTAATATCGCTCTACTATGTGCTGCGTGCGATGGCATTGTGAAAAATTATCCTAAGTGTACGAAAAAGAGAGTGGACGAACGGAGTTGTTTGAAAAATGACTCGATTGTCGACTGCAAAATTCTGGTTTTCACTTTTCTCTTGTTCCGTTCTTGTTTGTGTAAAATCTCTTGTTCCGTTCTTGTATGTGTAAAATCTCTAAGAAATATGAATCTTGGTATTTCGAGGTCCTGACCAAAGTCGTATATCTATGCGAAAAAGATGTTTGCAATTTTATATTTCAAAGATCAAGATACGGCTCCAAAAATTACGGTCAGAGGACTAGCTCCGCGAACGAATCAATAATTCGTTTGTAGGTAAATGAATTAGTCGAAGAATTTTTTCTTAGAAAGAATAACTTCATGAGTCATTCTCCTAAAATTTTCAGCAATGTCCCTGCTATTAAAATTTTGCGTTAAAATGACAAATAGAGACCATGTTTGAATAGGAGTCCTATTTTTGCTATTTTATTTCCAAGTTTTTCGGAACTACTCGTAGTAAGCTAAGGTTATTGAATTCCTTTTTTTTAGTGGCTTTTCTTAATACTGATAGAAATTAGAAACCTAGAATGAAAGGAAAATAGTCTCTTTTTTTAACCGTTAGAAGTTTGATTTTGAATGGCCAACAGCTAGCTACTGCTAATATTTTTTCTATTGGCTAGCTAATGACCAGCTAAAATTGTGCCATCAGCTAACGGCTAAAAGCTAACGGCTAACTAACCATCGACGTCAATCATCCGATCCGGAATTGGCTCGGAGGTGAGTTACTTATTATCAAGCGGCAGGCTTCAGTGTAGGCTTGCTCTTTTAAAGATTCAGTGACACATGAATACAAGTCCGAATGATGTTTTCCTACAGTGATCCTGAATCTGAATTGTGCCATCCCTCGCTTACATTGTTTGTCTTGTGCTCCTGCTATCATGGTACATAATATTCTGATAATGGGGACTTCACCATAAGTATGTTCTGGGTAAAGAGTAATCGAGAAATCTAGAAAATTCGATCTGTAAATATACATCTTTGACAAGTGTAATAATGTGTAGCAGTACTTACCACATCACTTCCATACATTGTAATACAAAGTGTTAAGATTCACTGACATACTTCTGAAGAGGAAGTGGTGCTGCAGAAGGTCTTCGACAATGTTGGCTTCTCTGTTTGCCTCTTCTTCCTTTTCCTAGCATCGTCATCTTCGTTGCGGCTCCAGGCTTTACGGTCTTCTCGTGTCTTCCGTGTGACCTCATTTTGTGCATGGACAGACAGGAAGTAGCTGTGAAGGTTTGAGTGCCGATTTCGTATGTGAACTCTGAAACATTCTCATGCATATTAAGGCTCCAGATCTTTTCACTTCAATCTGGAGCAAGAAAAAAAAACGCGATCCGCGCGGATCAATCGGATCATATCAACCATGAATGAAAAATTGATCCGGATCAATCCCGGACCAAAAAGTGCGGGAAAAAAATGATCCGAATATGGATCACGGATCGCCAATTTTTGATCCGCCATCCGATCCGTGTCCAGCCCTGGCTGAAAGTATGATTTTCTTACTCTCGCTGTGCCACCAACTATTAAGTGAACGACTTTGTACTCTTTAAATCCTTCACATCGATGATCGTTTCTCTTTCTCTACCATATTCGCCGTTAATTATGAGTCCTCGAGAATTAAAGGTGACGAGAATGGTCTGTGGTTGGCTGTAATTGAATTGTATTACGTTATTAACCTCATAATCCACTACAGATCGCTGGGAACTAATGGTAGCTTTCTGTTCTGCTTGACCACTATCTAAAAATAATTATTGTTGAACATATTCGATTATGTAAGTATTATAATGTGTGGGGCAGAAAGGTGTTACCAGTTGGATGGGAGTTTGCACTTAATCTGTCATAGCGCGAAAACGCAAAACGTCAGACGTATAGTTTAAAGGTACGAATTTTGTATCTTAATTTTATCTTTAATTTGAGCTGGACCCTAAGTTTCTACGACTCTTCTGAGCTGAGTTATGGACCAAAATGTGCCGAAAATTCACCAAATCGTCAGGGTTCCCAAAATAGGGCTTGAAAATTAATTAATTTACAGTATTGAACTGAATTTCGAAAATTTTAATAATTAAATTATTGTTCCTAAGTGAATTTGGATAGGAAAAACGAAAAAAATAGTAACAAAATCCTAAGAAGCACCAAAAGGGGTTAATGGGCCCAAAAGGGTCAAAATTTCCCCAAGGTGGAAAATCGTTCAAACTTTTGAATTGTAAATAGATTTTCAAGTGGAATTTTGCACTGTTTGAGTCCGAAAAAAATGTTAAAAAAATTCTTCGAAGCATCGAAACGGGTTACTGGGCCCAAAAAGGGTCAACATTTCGCCAAATTGGAAAATTGTTCAAACTTCCAAATTTTAATTCGATTTTCTAGTGGAATTTTGCGCTGAGTTCGAAAAAAATGCTCACCAGAGTTCTTCGATGTACCAAAAAGGGGTTAATGGGCCCAAAAAGGGCCAAAATCTTCCCAAATTGGAAAATCGTTCAAACTTTCAAATTTTAATTGGATTTTCAAGTGGAATTTCGCGCTGAGTCCAAAAAAAATGCTGAAATAATACTTCGGAGCACCAAAATGGGTTGATGGGCTCGAAGAGAATCAAAATTCCTCCAAGATGAATTATTGCGTTATCTTCAAATGTTATGTTTAATTCTGGAGTATATTTTTGCGTCGAGTCCAAAAAAAATACTGAAATGGCCCTAGATCTCCAAAATGAAAAATCAAAAATTCTCATTCTGCAGTAAAATTGTTGATTCAGGGGATGGAAGGAGCCGTAGTACATATACTGTATAATTATACAATCTAACCGTCATGAAAAACCTGGTCATTTCATGAAATAAAATCAGATGCTGAAAATTTTTTACGGTATCTGACCAATTTTTTAGTCATTTCATGAAACATGAATTTAACATTAGTCAGATGATGTAGGTAACGAGAGCATTATGTGAAGTGACCAATTCTAGTCATTTCATGAAGTGTTAGTTGAATAGAAATTTTAATGTTATGAAATGAAGTATATTATACTTATTTTATGAGTGTACTATAGAAACTCACCTTTCCCGTCGTTGATCATCATCTACATCAGTGGAACTGGAACTTAGAGTTAGATCGAGTGCTGTGGTCTGATATGTTCTAAAAACAACAATTAAAATACGTGTAAGCACGGCTCGGATATTCTTCCCAAAGATTTAAATGAAAATAATAAACGAAGTTAGGCCCTACTATTTTTTTTCACCAACATTTGATCTCAGTCGAAAGTATGAAACGAACTAGTATATTACGCAACGGGTGAAACAAAAGCGGTACCGGTACCTAAATGACTTTCGAGTCCAAATTTTGCTGAACGAGGCGAAGCCGAGAAGTCATTTACCGCTTGTTTTCACAAGTTGCGTACGATATTTTACTGTATAAAGAGCCTTAAATTTTAAAGTTGGATCTTCTTCTACCCATGTTACAGTATTTCTTCAATTGTTTTGAAGAAGGTATCAATTTTTGTCATTTTATCGTAAATAATAAGTCATCTAATCTCATAATGGAGTAGTAAGCCTCGTTAGAAATACTGTCATTATCATACCTTCATGAAAATAGAAAGACTGGGGTAAAAATTAATAAACGATCAAATTATTAAGGTCTATTTCGGAAGTGATCCTAACAATAATATTTAAAAAATACTCACGGATTTCTCGCAAACATTTTCACTCGTAACTTAAGTAAAACTAATCACACAAAATAAAATTTAATAAATTTCAAAGACAAATAATGAAAAAAAAATTGATAATAAAAACGAAGAACGAAAAAAAAAAATAGAAAAACGATGAAAATAAATTTAAAATAAAACTGCAATTGACGACTGCCTTCGAACGACCGAAGGAGAATCGAAAAATCACTTGATTTTCGATTTCTGTATCCTTCGTCTTGCGAGTCCGTTCATTATTTCTACTTTCAGCGGTGGTGGAAAGAATATAACCAATCCGGTTTCATCCCTTAAAGTAGTTACCCCATATTCACTTCTAAACGTGTATTAACGGTTCGGTAGGGTGGAGTCTTCTCACAGAGACTTATCGTGACGAGATGTAATTGTCACTGGTAAGAAAAAACAGCACATCAAAATAGCGCGTATTAACGATTAAAAAGGTTGAAATAACTAGGAAAAGAGAGATACAGCAGCAAAAAAATTACTAGGTCTAGAAAAGAAGAAAATACAATATGAATAATGAACATTTTAAAAATTAGTTCAATGAGCAGAAATTTGACAAGATGAACTATTGAAAAAAAAAAAAATTCAAAGACACGGAAAAATTATGCTATTGATTGAGCATATGTGATACGATTCAACAAATCCAGGCCTGTTGCGACATGGCAAGAGCACCCCGTGTGAATCCGGCTTACGGGAGAAGCTAGTTTTATACAAAGTATGAGTTACTTTTCATCACGTGGATTATTTTTCTGTACAACACAAACAATGAAAATGCTAACGTGTGGTTCATAAATCGTTTTGTAAGGTGTTATTTTTTCGTGCCTATTTTACATAAGGTGCTCTTACCATGCCGCAACAAGCGCAGGTTTGTCCGATCCCATCACATATGAGTGGATTAAAAGGGCTCGTTTATCTTTGATGGTCTACTCCGCTTTCTGTAGAAGATATATATTCCGTGAGTATGCAAGAAAGTGAGTTTAAACTAATTGTGAATAATATTATTGGATCAAGAAGGCTTGCTTAGTTCCCTAGCTATTTTGGCCAAGAAGAACGCGATTCAATTCCTCCTGCACTATTAAAAACTTCAATTAAATTTGCCAGTTATGCAGTGATTATACCGAGATATTTTGGGGAAGGTAGGATATTTTTTTCCGTAAAAACAATAAAAATTAACGGTTTCAAAAATTTGGGAGCGATTCTTCAAACCTTCCGTAACTACCTACACCCTTGAAATCTGTACATCGAGGACATATTTACATGTTACCTATATGTTTTTGGAAAGTAAAGGCTTGTAAACATTAAACAGTCGCATCATGTCTTGGAAAATATAGAAATGATTTAGACATAGTAGGTACAGTATTTCCCTTCTTTGTTGAAGAAAGTTCCAAACCCAACGAATAGATACCTACGTCATGAGAAATGAAGATAGATTAATTGAAACGTTGATGATTGTAATGATATCAGGTAAAAGTCGTGATATCATTGCTGATTTAACAAGAATTATTGTTAATAATTCATCGTTGATTTCTACTTTACTTAAGTTTTTCTGCTATTATAAAAACATCCTATTTTAGACGTGCTAAATATTTACACCCAATTGTCAACGTGTAGTTTAATTGAATACGTACCTAGGTGGGTATACATTACAGATAAAAATTCGATCATCTACATTACATCTCCGAATTTTGTTGGTATCTTTCTCGAAAATTTGTTACTCCAAAATACAAAATTGAAACCTTTATGATTGAGAAGAACAAGGCTTTTTCACAACTGAAAAAATGCCATATGTATGAGGGTATTCAATTTCTACATGGAAATCAAACTGCTTTTCATTACTGCACAGATTGACCAAAAGTCGTCCGATATTTATATTTTTGATAATACTTACTCGCTAAAAAAATTTGTATAAGCTAAAACTTCTTTCAAGAAAGCGAAACAACCCTGCAACAAACTTGGAATCATTAAATGTGAACTCATCCCCAGTCCTCATTGAACAGAAATTCCCACCATGCATCAACGCATTAAAAACTTGTAAGCTTATATTTTAGTCCTTGAGATATTACTCTGAGACAAAAGAAGCAAAATACGATATTTCTATGTTAATATAGCTTGAAAGGGAAGAGAACGTCAAGAACAAATACACCTTATACCAAACCCAGACGATATTGCCGAATTTCCAACGTGGTGGCCAAATCGTAACATCATAAATCCGTAACTCAGCGCATGCAATCATTTCACATGGCCGTTTTACCGACTTTTCTAACTAGAAAAGTGAGGTATTACACCCGTAGCAAGGTGAACAGGGGGGTGGGCAATGAACTTTCTCGACGTTTTAGGGGTCCTAGATCACAACTAGCATAAAAAAAATTTCAGGTTTCCTTATTATATATATTATATAAGATTTTTTTGTCCGCGGAACTCCTCCGAAACTACCCAATGGATTTTTTTGTAACTTGGCCATATTGTAGTAGTATATCTGAAGATGTGCACCTGCAATTTTTTTGAGAATCGGATGAGTAGTTCTCGAGAAATTTTCAATTTGTTGAGAAATTTTGCAGTATTTCGAGTATTTTTTTGTCCGCGGAACTCCTCCGAAACTACCCGATGGATTTTGTTGAAACTGGGCCATATTGTAGTATTATATTTGAAGATGTGCACCTGCAATTCTTTTGAGGATCGGATGAGTAGTTCTCGAGAAATTTTTACTTTTGTTGAAAAATTTCTCACTATTACGAGTAGCTGCTTATTACGAATACACATAGCTGCGAGTAGCTGCTTACGTTACGATGAGCGGATTTTCCTATCCTTTTACCACTTTTATTTTTATCAGTACGTGTATTATTGTGATGAAGAACCTCTTATTATCATTCAACAGGTTCATTCTTGGTTCATTTTTTTGACCAAGGGTTCATTGAATTTTATTTTCGATGATATTTCATTCAAATTTAGTACACTTGTATCTCACTTCCCACAGACCCCAGAGCCTCGAATTTTGTTTTGTCAAATTTTATTAAGAGGGAACCTGTTTTATCGGAGGTATTTTTTAGGCTAGTCATTATAGGCCTAGTGTAGTATATTAGGCTCAGTATCAGGCTACGTATTATAGGCCTAGTATGGAAGTCTTCTTGTTGGTTTACCCAAGTAAGAAAGGCGTAGCCATACCCAAAATCTTTCTGCGTTTTGATAGTTTCATGTGATTTCCTCCCCCCCCCCAATTCCGTTGAGTGCTTGCAGAGTGAGAGATCGACTAGCGTCGGGTGACAGATCCGAAAGAGGAACTTGCGGAAATTCTCCTCATTTGGGGATTGGAGGTAGACGACAAATTCATCTTCCGTTGAAGGTTTGCAGTGAGAGATCGACAAGGGCTCTGAGTATGATCAAAGCGGGAAAAAGTGCGAAAACTCATGTTGTTTTCGGCAAAGCACGCAAAGTTGGTCTTCTGTTGCGTGCTTGCAATGACAGATCAACTGACACCTTACCAACGAGCGAAGCGGGTCAAACTGCGAAAACTCCTTGATTCAGGCAATGTGAGGGTACCGCGAATTTGGCCTTGCTCGTGATGAGCGATCAGCTACAGCTCACCGCGAGCTCATGAGGAAAGACCAGCTTCACAGTATCGTTCCTTCCTTCGTGGGAATCCACGAGAATTTTCTCGCATCCGACTGCCTCCGTCAAACCCGGGGCATTGATTGTTCTCTTACCGCGAGCTTTAATGAAGAGACGAGCTTCACCGTATCATTCCTTTCCTCGCGCGAACCTACGAGAATTTTCTCGTATCCGCCTGTCTCTATCAAACACAGGGCCTCCATCGTTCTCTTACGGCGAGCTCATGACGAAAGACGAGCTTCACAGTATCGTTCCTTCCTCGCGCGAAAGTACGAGAATTTTCTCGGATCCGGTGCCTTATCGAACGTAGGGCCTTGATCGTTCTCTCACGGCAAGCTTAATGAACAACGGCTCGGCATATCCTTCCCAGCACTGCACTGGCTGTGGAAACGAGAATTTTCTCGAATTCACCTGCCTAGATAAAACGGGGCTGTTACAGTTCTCGCCTGGCGAGGTCACACTGGAACGCGATCTTCGCAGTATGTAGATCAAACACAGGGATCCAACTGGTCTCTCACCGCGAGCTCATGGCAGACAACAATCTTCGTAGTACCCTCCCCTACTTCGCGGGTCTTCACAGGAAATTTTTCGGATTTATCCGCCCTTATTGAACAGGGGGTCCTACCCGATCTCTCACCGCAAGCTCATAACAGAAGACAATCTTAAGGACATCATTCCCTTCAGCGGGTGAAGCCCCGAGCAATGCCGGGCATTCGTCTGCTTCAATCAAATACTGAACTGTAGCTGATATCTCATCACGAGCAAGACCGAATTCGCGGTATCATACCTCCCATTGGCTGAACCTAGGAGTTTTTGCACTGCTTCAAACATACGTGGGACTTTCATCGCGGGCACGCAACAGAAGACCAACTTTGCGGTATCATACCTTCCTGTGCCTGAAACAACGAGAGTTCTCGCACTTTTTCCCACCCACGACCAATCTTTTGTTCTCGCGAAGCTCGATTTCTATGAGAACCGAATGAAATTGAAAAGACTAAGCAATTTTCCAAGTTGGTAAAATTGTCATCGTTTTTGGGCGCTTGCACACATTTTGGTGCTTCGAAAAATTATGGGCGAATTTGATTTCCTTTTACTCACTGTTTATTGGTCATAAGTCAAAAGTGTCAGCAAATAGTTTCCCTCTATGTTGTTTCTTGAGCCCAGGAAAGGCGTGAAAGTCCGAGGGAGCAAGATCAGCCGAGTAGGGTGGATGTGGTCGAATCAGGTTTTATGGGGCCTTGCGTTGTCATGCCACAAAATTGGACGTTTGCTCAATAAACCTAGTCTTCTCTTCCGAATAGCCCCACTGAGCGTCACCAAAATGTCGAAATATCTATCAACATTCACGGCACGGTAATAGCCAAGGTGCAACTTCACCGAGCTGTACGCCAATATGGTGACTTTGTACGTCGCTTCTTTTGACGACCGTATCCGAATTCGTTATTAGTACTGCAGTCTTGGTTGCAGCCTGGAGTTTTGTGAAGTACTTCATTATAGTGTTTAGGCATGTCTGCTAATGATCATTATGTGAAATTTGTGCTATTGCTTTTTCCTAACTTGCAAAGTAGTGGTTGGTGTTCATCTGCATTAGTCGGATTTTCTGAAATAATTTCTGATGTCTGGGTCTCTCATGTTTCGCAGGGTTCGGAATGAAGTTTCGCCGAATACTTTCTGCTTTTGTTTTGAACAACGCCGTCCTTATACGAAAGGTCTTCAGTGGTACACGTATAATTTTTTGCTTAAGAATTTTGAGTTTCGAAAGAGAAAACGAGAAATTTTGAGATGTGGTGAAGGTACGTTCGATCGGTAGAAGACCCATTTATTTACGTACCCTATTACAGGGTACGCAAATTACTCTGGAATGTCGTCTACATCGATCGAACGTTCTTTGGTACCAAGTCGTTGGAAATCTTACTGGTAGAGGGCAACCCTCATGCCAGTAACCGCCAACGGCTCGGCACCCTTCACCACAGTAGTCCGCATTGGTGGCTTCAACGCCGGATTTTGAGCAGGTCGAAATAGTGAATCTTGATTTTTCCATTTTTAATTTTCTTTTGATAAACTGTAAATTGCGCGTCGAGGAAGGTTTTGTTCGCAATTAAAATTTTACAGAAAAGCAGTCTTCATTTCGATGTCGTTGATTTCCAAGGAAATGTAAATCAACTTTGTTGACCGTGACCTATTGCATGCAGCTTCACGTAGAAAAATGTAGCAGCTGTAAAAGGGGTATTTGATTTTTATACCGCATCTTAAACATTTTTCTTTAGCGAGATGGAGATGCTATAGATAGTATACTGAGTTTATGGTAACGCTATTTAATTCATGAGTTTGTGAATGAAATTTTCAAAGTCATACATTTGCCTTTAATTGCATTAGTCGGATTTTCTTGCGTTTTTATATTTTTATAAAAGAATTCCTCAGACGAGACACAAGTTCAGCCCATTCTGGTATGACATTATTAGCGTCAACCTGCCACACATCCAATAGTATTTGGTACTGATCCTCGTTGTCGAATTCAAATTCGTCGTCTTACGGACTTCATTTTTCCACATCGATTTTGGAGTTCATTTCTTGTACTCAAACAGATCTAGGAAGGTTTTGAATACTCCTTTCAGTCTTTCTTGACAGCGTCGTATGAGGTGTGATGAAATGAGACGCACTCGAAGCATGTTACATGTGTTCAAACGAACCATAGTCACGATTTCAGTTTCACAGCTTCAGAAACTGGAAGCAGCTCATTTTGTTCCCTCTCGACGACTCCAAATAATTAGAGAGTATCAACATGGACTATTATATAGTAGTTTCAACTTTTCTGGTGTCTTGTCGAATGATTTATACGGGCAAGAATAAGAATGACTATAGTAGAATTGAAGCGTTTTACTGTTCTGCGAACATTCAACTTTGTAGACGTTCTCTTTTATAGTTGGCCCTGCTGTGAAGTTTTTGGTAACTAATGGCGTTTCGCACTCGACGATAAGAATTTAATTTCAAGTGATACTCGTCCCTGCAGCGTTGTCAGCTGTCACTAGGTTTTTTCCCCCTTTTTTTTTTTTTTTTTTTTTTGTACAATTTTAGTATGAATTATCTTTTTAGATATAAATTGAAAAGGTGCGTTATTTCCTCTGTCGCAATTGGAAAATGAAATAAGAAGAAAGGTACGTAAAAGACAAAAGAGAGAAAAAGGCTCGAAATTTGATAGTAAGGATGACACGGTTGATTAAAAATGAAAATGTTAGTGAACAAAGCGTAAAATGAGGCTCGTTACTATTTCGCGAACGTACAATATACCCTTTCAAGCGATGATGTGTCGGGGAGGCAAAAGCTCTTATAAGACGCGAAATGAGCAACGAACTCTTCATCCTGTTTCGCGAATAAATCGAACAGCGTCTTATACTCGCGAAAGAATATAAGTTAGATTAGGGTGGTCACAAACCAATTGAAAGTTCTTCTCTTTTTCGACAAACTGCTCACGTCGGAAATACACGAGCTATATTTTACGTATATAGGTACAAGTTGTACTGAATTCTGCGACATCGCGTTACTTCCCAACTTGTTCAAAAGTGAGCGACAAAATTCAGGCTTTATCGGATTTAGGTGCAACTTAGATTGTTAAAACTTTGTCTATCTTTTGAAATTGGGAAATTTTCATGAGCATCGAGTCTATTGCTGTAAGAAACACAAAATATACAGCAAATATCGCCAACATTTCCGGTTTTTTCCTTTCTTTTTTATTTGATTTGTACTTAACCTTATAAATTCACATTTTGAATTAAATTGCGATGTAAATTTTTATTAATGTTAATAATCACTTAATTACGTATAAGACGGTGGAAAAATTTTTCCCTCACAATCTGGCGAATGAAAATGCGTCGATGCGTCGATAAAGAATCTCGAGAAGGCTTTTTCTTCGCCAAGCAACAATAGAAGAGAACCCGACGACGACGTTTTTAATAGAACTTCCCTCGAATAATAAAGAAATATGAAAATAGCTGGCAGGTGGCAAAAATAAATATTATATAACGCGCCGTGCCCTAAAAAATTAACTCCGACAAAATTAAACGAGTTTTTACAGCATGGTATTTGAACTCGATTGGCAGATATAGGAACTGGAAGGATGAAATAAGGTATTTTGTACATCGGTACCCGGTAATGAACGTTTTCGTGGCAGAGTTGAATTAAATTATTAAGGAAGGAAAAAATACAAGCTTGAGAAGCCGCACAACGATAAAATTTCGTAAGCCTTTTTTTTTTTTACTCTTCTCTCCTCTTCCTTTCTCCTTATTTTAATTTAATATTTTGCGTTCGACTCCATTTTGAGTGACATGAATCTATCTTGGTAGATATAAATTAGATACTTGGAAAATTCGTTCGTTATTCGAGCCAATTAACTTTTTTCTCCCGCTGAATCACCTTTTCTGTATAAGATGGGACAAATTTGTCTCTTGTACATTCCCAACTAAGATAACTCTTACGTCTCTCTTTCATCAACCTACTCGTATCTACTCTATCAGGTGGGAACTTGAAAAAAATTGAAATTCGAGCTCTCTATTTTCGAGCACTTGGACAGGTCAGCTGGAATAGTCACGGCGGTACTTTCCGTGCTATTATATAATTATTTTTACAATCCATGTCCCATTTTGGCGTACAAGATTACAGTGCTTGTGACGTTTTCTTTTAATTTTATTCTCTTTTAAAAGGAGCTTTTGCCTCTCTTATCTTCCTGTGTCTGTGTTCTGACCTCCCTTCCCCCTCTCTGATTTGCGTCCGTACAGCTGTACATCTTGTGGGTTGTCATCAGAATTACTTATCGGAATCCATTTTCATAAGAATTTGATGTTATTTAGTTCTCTTGTAAGTGGACAAAGTTTCATCTGCATTGATGACCGCAATTAGATGTTGTACTATAGACTGTTCATTTCCTCTGAAGTATATTCTGGATTACGGTCGCTTTGTAAGCTTTAGGTTCTCTCCCCCATATTCTTCTTCGGCGTGTAGTTGATATTACTTGACCCATCTTCAAATATTCATTGATAATTTATAAGGTGTTTGTGGTGATATCCCTGTTTTCTTGGATAATTCACAAACGACATTTGTGCGCGACAAAGTTTCAATGCATGAATGCTGAGACTAGAGAGTTTTGTACAAGTTGGCCAGTTGTCAAAAAGTCCTCAATTCAACTTATATGAGTTGGTCATTCCGCGGGGAGTGAATTAGCTATGCCTTCTACACCGATGAAAACTTCTCTGATGTCAAGTCAAAGGGAATTTCTTGACAAGAAGGCAGGTCTTGGCCAATAGGCCCCTTTGGCTTGGCATCCTTTGCCACGCCAGCCCAAACTGACTTCTTTTACAATGGATTTAGAAGCAGTCAAAAGTGTGAATCTTTGTTTCTCCATTACAATAGTTACCACTTGAATTTATAGTTGTTTTGAGGATTAAATTTGGAAAGCAACTGAAGATTCATCTATTAAATCTTACAATGAAATTTTCAGCTGAATTCACTTACATTAACAAGTTAACATGAATAGTCTCAAATTCAACAAATAAAACATCACTTGTGAAGAGGTCATTGAGTGAAATTCACAAATTCTTTATCAACCCCGACCTTTTTCCTTCAGCCTAAATGCGTAGCAATTTTTAAATGTTGAACTGATACAATAAATTATGCCTCCTACACCAATTGTAACTTCTCTAAAGCCAGGTCAAAGGGAATCCTTGATAAGAGGGTAGCTCTTGTGCCAATAGCCCCCTTTGGCTTGGCATCCTTTGCCATATCAGCCTGAATGGATTTCTTTTACAATGGATTTAGAAGTGGTTGAAAGTGTGAATCTTTGTTTTTCCATTACAATAGTTACCACTTGAATTTATAGTTGTTCTGAGGATTAAATTTTAAAAGCAACTGAAGATTTATATATTAGATCTTACAATGAAACCTTCAGCCTAAATGCGTAGCAATTTTTAAATGTTGAACTGATTGATCTTCCTAACTTGCAAATACCAAGGTAATGACAATAAATTATGCCTCCTACACCAATCAAAACTTCTCTGATGCCAGGTCAAAGGGAATCTCTTGACAAGAGAGTAAGTCTTGTGCCAATAGCCCCCTTTGGCTTGGCAGCCTTCGCCACACCAGCCCAAACTGATTTCTTTCAGTCAGAAGTGTGAATCTTTGTTTCTCCATTACAATAGTTACCACTTGAATTTATAGTTGTTTTGAGGATTAAATTTGGAAAGCAACTTGAGATTCATAAAACCTTCAGCCTAAATGCGTAGCAATTCTTAAATGTTGAACTGATTGATATTCTTGACTTGAAAATACCAAGGTAATGACAATAAATTATGCCTCCTACACCAATCAAAACTCCTCTAATGCCAGGTCAAATCACAGTATTTTAAAGGAGGTCACGGAAGTCACAGGAAATCACGGATTTTTGTTTTGAAAAATACCTCCTTGTCCACAATTTTCCAAATATAATCTGATGATTGTTGCCACAAGTGATGAGGAGACCATTGTTCAGATAGGGCGGTGTATACAGTCACTGGCGCCCTTGAATATTTCAACTACCAGTCTGCAAAAATTGTGTATTGAAACGCTCTGTTCGATTATTTGGCGTACCTCTCTAGCTAGTTTGTGATTTGATGTTAGAAAATAAAAGAACTTGACATATCTATAGTTTGGGTTGGCTAATGTACATTGCCACACAGGATATGATAATGATTGATTGATCATCTCTTCCTTGGACGGAAAAACCATTACTTGTTCCATTGATTCTTCCAAATCTTCAACCCATACCGGACAATAACTACTGACCAGAGCTTCTTGTTCCCAGCGGTTAAAGTTTGCAGTTGTGCTTTCAGTAGCAAATTCTCGGCTGTAAGACAAATAATTTCTGTATCTTTTTCCTTATATAATGCGACAGGCACAACATCCGACATCTTGAAATGAACCCTGAAATCATTCAATTATTAACACTTTTATCGCCGTCGTTAACGCCCGCTAACTGAATAGGTCACCTTTGAGCAATTGCTCGGATTGGGAGCGTGAGTATCTAATAGGCCACTGGGAGTATAACATATTTTGCCTCTGGATATTTGACGCTGTAACAATTTAGCCAGGGTATGGCTGAAATATAACTCCAAACTCCTGGTGCAAGAAGTGTAGCCCCCCTTAGAGACTAGACTGAATTGTTTGAAGTAGTCCCTCTCTTAGAGGCTAGACTGAATTGTTTGTCACTGTTGCAAAGCTGCTTCCTTATTGGAACAACAAACTATTTGACTCGCTACACTTGCCTTATCAAGAATACACATAAATGGACCTGGAAAAGCATTCACATCTAACACTAAGATTTCTTTTTCATATATAATGTAGTTCTCACACAATATGAACAAATGTTTAACAATCAGTTCAAATATCATTATTACAAAAGCTGGAAACCAAAATTCAAGTCAATAAATATTTGGGTTGTCACAATCACATATTTCATCAAGCATTACCAATATCACTCACTAACAAATGAAAAAAAAAAAAAAAACAACGATACGAAGGATTGCATGAACCATTGATACTTCCTCGCTGAGCTATCTCCATGCTGGGTAATTGATTACTGAAGGATTTGTATCGCATTGTGGTCACCTCAGCATAATGCCCTCGATGTCCTGGTGCATTTCTTGTAGATGTGTTTTCAATATTCTTTCCCGCTTAACAGCAACAGTTGTATTGTTTTTGTTGCAAACCTCAGTTTAGAGATACTTTCATCTAATCAACCAGATGTCTATGAGTAAGTGCACAAACTGCAGCTACTTCATATAATATTTTGGTCTTGTTGTATATACTCGACACTGGAAATATTTAATCTAACAGCGACCTACATGAATGACGTACCGTGTGATGCGCTACACCAGCATTCATTTTGAATTATTGCCAATTATTGGACTCATTATCAAGGTGGTGCTTGTGTGTCAATAATGTGAGGACTTTCCCATGTTGTTGACTCCCCGCATCCATCGCATTTATAGAGTCGTACCCCAGGTTAGTATGACTCAATTGATGGTGCTCGTGAATCGGGGATGTGGGCATAATGCCATGTGACCGGTTCCCCGCATCCATTGCTGCTAACAATGAGTGCCACATGGCAGAGCAATCACAAATGCTCCAAATAGTAGTAGTCGCAGTTACAGTTTGTAACTAATGCATTGCAAATCTGCATTCATTCCTTCTTTTACGGATACTGGAAGGTGTCGAGTATTATTTACAGCACCGCAGAACTAATCAAACGATTATGAATCCGCCCGTGTCTCTCCTAAGGAGTATAAACCCTATTGTGAGGAAGTCTTAGGTCGAGGGATACGGGTGAGATAGTCGTGAAAGAAGCATTAGAAGTAGATGTGGTATTGTGAACACTGATATAATTGAGGTAATCACTCCTTTGCAAACATAATGAATGTCCAAATCCTTCAAGATAATAAGCCCTAAAACACGAGATAGCTGCGAGGACTTGAAAAAAAAAATTGAATAACGGAATAACATTCCCGGATCACAGTTTAACCAGTGCTACATTGTGTGAATATCGAAATCGCGTCTATTGATCCGGGCCGTACAAAAATGACACGTCTTTTGATTACTGTTAACGTTTACACTCATTCCTGTTCCGGGTACGTCAACATCAACGGCTACTGCTGCTGCGTCCGCGGGTTGCCCCTGAATAAGGAGGAACATTAATGTAAATATTTCATTCTTCAAATTACAGAACAAACAAATATTCACAAATTCATGGAGGACATGGTGATCACTATGCCGTGACCCAAAATTGGCTGTGGTTATAAAACAATCAACGGCATTGTGAACAGATTTGTAGAATATTGTATAATATTGTTTATGCATTCTCCATTACCCATTTCATTTTGAACTCCTTAATCATGAGAAGGAGATCGGTATCTTTTCTTCTATTGCCGGTGGAGTCTACTCTAGACAGAATTGACTCTCGACGAAAGATGTACCAACAGAGGGCGCAGCACACTTCTTTTTGCGAGCAACGGGCTGCACCTCGTCCCAAATCGCGTTCCTTTTTTACTTTTTCCAAAATATTGTTTAGGTCCTTATCTTCATAACTGGCACCTTGAGAAAATGTTAGTATTTATGAGACGAAAAAAAAAAAAAAAGGCCAAATAAATGAAGATCATGTTTCATGTCCACGTTAGTCTTTGCCGTTTATTATTCAAGTGTAGTATACTGTATGTCAAGCTAACTAGCTTTTGGATCCTTAGTCTGGTATTCGAATAAATACAATATGGCGAATAAGGGGCATGCCTTATGAGGCAAAACTGATTTTTTTCAAAAAATGCGTTGGTGGCATGACTTAGCGCATTGTCCTGATGCAGGATGAAGTTCTTCTCCTTCCACAAATTAGACCTTTTCTTTCAAATTTGTTCGCGCAACGTTTTCACGGTGCTGATATAGTATGCAGCATTAATGTTCTGTTTAATTGAGACCCATTCAGCCACCACAACGCCTCGTTTATCAAAAAAGAGGAGAGGCATCGCCTTTTCTTTTGACTTTACTATCCTGCCTTCTTATGACGCAGCTCATCTGCTCTCTTCCTTGTTGTTTAGTTGAAGAATCATATTTGAAGACCCAACTTTCGTCTCCTGTAATTATTCGACTCAAAAAAGTTTCACCCGCCTCCGAGAGCCATTTCAGCGTGCTGCGCCTTCTGTTCTGGTGTAGATAACCAACCCTCCTGGGCTTTCTGGTACTGTTCGCTGAAGTATGCCATAACGTCCGATTATATTCTTCGCGGCACACCCACCCGCATTACTAGTTTGATGCTCGGAGTAGAGCCGAAAGTCATAGTAAAGTTTTCCGCAGAATTCACATGTATACCACGTGGCATCGTCCTTATGGAACGTAAACATATGAGTCCTTTGATTCATTCCACGTTGTAGGTAAATGGATGGATTTTTACATTTTCCTACATAAGATCGGCAGTATTTAGATTGGTTGATAACGTTTCGTTGATTATGGAGACACCTACTGACGTCAAAATATTGGCCAGCAGCCCACCCTCTTTATGTATTGTGATTGGATCATGTCCGCGGGCTCCACTGGCCGACGGAAGGCCACACCTGCGTCACTGAGAATTTGGTTTTTATTTGTAAGTGAAGGGAGATCGCGATCGACTGAACACCTCGAAGAAATCTTTTTGACGATAAAACTCATGGATTAATTCATCCATTGTCCATGAATAACTCGTGAGATAATTAAATTTTTACTTACGTTTTGACATGTTTTATGTCGTTTGTCTCTCCGTAACCCTATTTGAAAATTTGCGAGTACCCCCCCCCCCCCATCGAGACGGAACGTGCGCATGCATAGCTCTACCCCGTGGGTGATTCAGAAATTTGCGAGTACTGGGGTATTCCTTGGACATGAATTGAGACCATTCCTTAGAAATACCACACGCAGTTGCCCCTGAATCTACTAGGGAGTCCTCGTTTGGCCCAACACTAACTTTCAACAGAGACCCGAAATAGTGCACCCTCGATCTCCGAATCAATGTCCAAAGGTTTTTTGGGAGTTGCGGAGTTATCAGACCGTGAGAGGACCTTCACCTGATTAGTGTTGACCACCGGTTTCTCGACTGAATCAATAATTCCAGACCTATCAATGTTTATCACCTGTTGGGTCTTGGGGTTTGTGAGATTTCTTGAAGGGTCGATGCAATCTGAAATTGTGGTCTTCTTAAACCGAGTGACTGACGAAGTGGCCATGGTAAATACGTTGCCCATTACAACATTCTGGTAGATCGTTTATCCCGTATAACAATTTCACTATGTTCATCTAATTTTTTGAAAAATATATCATCGGAATAACAAATTCTCCGAACTTTTCGAGTTCCCCACTGTAGCTAGAGCTAATATCCTCATACGATGCCCATTTGTATAATTTATCGAGGGTCGGGTGAGGAGAAGGGACTACAAGAACGACGTGCTTAACCCCGTTATTTTCGATGTGGCGGAGAATTTTAAAAAGTGTCTCCTGTAGAGCACCGTTTGACCGTTAAACCGTACCGTAAGCATGAGATACGGGTGAAAGTGAGTCGACGAAACCACACTATTAAGCAACTAATCAATGGTGATAAGTTTGTACGTCGAATTTTCCTTGCTCGATGGCCCGATCAGGCTTTATTACATTTAAAAGTGTTAAAATATCATAGAATAAAGTATCTTATATTAATTGATAAGTTTCAAATAACCTAAAAGGAGGCAACGGAGAACTGTTCAGGGGAATCGGTTTGTCCGGTACTACACCCCCTTCCTCATGATGAGAGGAGGTGTTACCTAGTTTTCCAAATTCAACGGGCGACCACTAGGAGCGTTTTGTCCTGAGCCGAAAACCGAAGGCTACCCCTCAAATTTGAATTTTGGGTTTGGCGCGAACTATTATTCGCGGTCGGGTTATTCTGAAGATCGCCGCGATCGGTATTGTAAGTTCGAGAACCATCATCGCTACTCGTAATATTATTATTCACGCGATTCGACCAGGGGCGAGCACGCCCCGTACCTCGATTTACATTTGGATTCCGAGAATTTTCTGCCGGTGCACCTTGAGTATCGTCGGAGTCGGACGCGTCAAAAGTAGCAATTTCCGTTCGACGTTTATTTAAAAAAGCTTGATGGTTGTCGAAGTCACTTTTTCGAACGATTCGAGCGACCTTTCGTTAGAAGGAGGTGAAGTCGTCGTAGGGAGGTTTCTATTCTTCTCTGACAAAATCCGTTGATGACCGTTTACGATGATTTTCTGAAATAATTTCTGATGTCTGGGTCTCTCATGTTTCGCAGGGTTCGGAATGAAGTTTCGCCGAATACTTTCTGCTTTTGTTTTGAACAACGCCGTCCTTATACGAAAGGTCTTCAGTGGTACACGTATAATTTTGTGCTTAAGAATTTTGAGTTTCGAAAGAGAAAACGAGAAATTTTGAGATGTGGTGAAGGTACGTTCGATCGGTAGAAAACCCATTTATTTACGTACCCTATTACAGGTTACGCAAATTACTCTGGAATGTCGTCTACATCCTTACTGGTAGAGGGCAACTCTCATGCCAGTAACCGCCAACGGCTTGGCACCCTTCACCACAGTAGTCCGCATTGGTGGCTTCAACGCCGGATTTTGAGCAGGTCGAAATAGTGAATCTTGATTTTTCCATTTTTAATTTTCTTTTGATAAACTGTAAATTGCGCGTCGAGGAAGGTTTTGTTCGCAATTAAAATTTTACAGAAAAGCAGTCTTCATTTCGATGTCGTTGATTTCCAAGGAAATGTAAATCAACTTTGTTGACCGTGACCTATTGCATGCAGCTTCACGTAGAAAAATGTAGCAGCTGTAAAAGGGGTATTTGATTTTTATACCGCATCTTAAACATTTTTCTTTAGCGAGATGGAGATGCTATAGATAGTATACTGAGTTTATGGTAACGCTATTTAATTCATGAGTTTGTGAATGAAATTTTCAAAGTCATACATTTGCCTTTAATTCGCTGAAGTGACGAAGAAATTTCATGTTTTGAGATATTTATACAGATTTTTTGAAGTAAGAATACAATATTTTTCAAGTGTTCTTGTAAAGAGAAATATCGTACGATGTTTATTTTTTAGTTGAAGACGATGCCTATAAATATACTCAGATGTTCTATTGAGAGTCTTGATCCTTTGGAGGCTGAATCCCCCTGTATTTCCGCTAGTCTTTGAAGAAGTCGTACACGGAGAAAGAACTATAGTAAATTTTACCAGGAATATAGTTAATGTGGGTTCATGAGGAAAGTGAGTGTATATCAAAATTTGGAAAAGAATTTTCGAGGTTAGTTTGTAAATGCTAACGTGTCAGATGGAGACACTTGTAGATTGGTACCACCTTATAATAAACTATGTAATCAGCTGTGACCCCGAAATCCTATGCAATAAACTACTATACTAATTTTATATTAGGTCTAGGAATTCTGTTTACTTTATCCCACTTTCCCATTGAACTGGCCGCAATATTTCATAGACTCAATATACAGTAATAAGAGCAACAAGGAGGTAGGTCTAAGCTTCTTTCATAGTACGGTTGAGCTCGCCCACGACGGCGATTCGCGATTTCAATAGGACTGAAACAGCAGATGATTTTGAAAACATTGTAATGTTAGTTTGAATGATATATAGCAAAATAAAATATGAACACAAATACAATAAATAAAACCTAATCGTTGAAATTGAATTCAATCGGGATGTCGGCTACATTGTCGTCTTCCAACGGTTAACTACAAATAGTAAGCTTTATACTAGTTCTATGATACTAGGACGCTTCGACTCCCGAGCCATACATGAGAGTAGAGGGACTTCGAAAAATTTCGACCACGCGCTATGTATGATAGGAGGTTGACATAGAAACGTATTTTAAAGTGTTTCACAGCATTTGAACGCGCACACAGAATATAGATACTCGTAGTTTTGTGAATCAATTAAATACCGGTAAATTTTATTTGTAAAAGTAGTGCTTTTATAGAAAAAAAAAAATGGGCTGTTAATCTACAATTCTATAGATCTACAACAGAACACCGGTCCAGTAGAAATACTTGCTTCTCTCACGTGCAATTAAATTCGATTGGAATATCCGGCATATTTTCTTCTTCTAATAATGGTCTATAGAAAAATCGAATCATCTCAATATCTGGCATGACTGTAGTTTTCGTGATTTTGCAACTGATAATCTTCAGTAATGAAATCGAAGTTATTGTTTTTGCCGGGAGTAGTTCATTCCAACTTTCTTTTTTTATACCTCCATCATGTTGAATTGAATGCAAAGGAATGGTAATCGAACTTTTGGATTGTCGAGAATTCGGATTCCTAATTGCAAAGGTCTCAGAACGACCGTCAGGCAGCAATCTCGAAAATATAAAGATTTTCAAACGGCATGTTATGCTTCCGAATAAAATTGGCTATCGGTGAACCATCCGTCTCTGCGAGGCTTCTTATTGCATTGTGTAAATCCCTCTTCCTATCATATATGGCTGGATAGTCGAAATTTTTCCAAGTCCCCTAGACTTGAACAGATCCGCGAGTTGAAAATATTTCTCATGAAGGCGACACCTCATATTTCTCATAGAAAACTTGAATTGTCTCATACCATTCCAATACAACAGCAAGACAGGGGGCGAAAGTTGATACCTCAAAATATAAAAACCCACAATTACCTCAAAATATTTCTCATACAAGGCCAAGATAGGTAAAGGGGTAAACGAATAATATCTCACGCTGACCTCGTAAAAGCCTAGACTAAAATATTTCAAGATGACTAATAAAATATAAAAGACATGGAACATGATCTTCATCTATTTGGCTATGCCAAAAAATTTTTTTTTCTTTTTCTCATTTATTTTGTTACTTACTTTGTAATTCTCCGTTTGTGCGTCGAAAGTTACGTTCATTGGTTTGAATAATGACTTATTTAATCTTTTTTTTAGGTTCTTGTCAAATAGCCCCCCATAAAACAGGTTCCCTGTTAATATGACGTTTTACGTACGATTTTTATGTTGTAGGCGAAGAGGAAAAGCAGCGTAGACCAAGTATGAAGCTAGAATACAGGAGGTTTGGGCCTACATCCCAGTATAAACTGTCCAGTAGTATAGCTAGCTAGTATACTAGGCTATTATAATGTATATCGGGGCTAGTATACAAGCTGTTAGTATACTAGTACAAGGGCAGTATACAATTTCAAATAGTAAAGCTTACCAAGTTTATTAGCCCCTTTTTCGTCTAGTATAAGTCTATTCCGAATAAGCTAGTACACTGTATATTAGGTCTGTGGGTATGCTCGTTCGCCTCCTTCTTTGTCCAGTTTAAGTCTAGTTTAGAGCTAGTATATAAAGCTAGTCTAATATGAAGCAAGCCCAGTATACAATGTCAAATAGTATAGCTCAACTAGTATATTAGGCTAGTATAATGTACATTAGGACTAGTATAATGAAGCCTAGTCTAGTATACTAAGCTAGTACTAAGCTAGTATTGCACGCACGCACGCGCACGCAAATTTCGAAATTCAGGCCAGAGCAAAGACATGAAACATGTCAAAAATGGTATGAATACAGAATATTCATTACAACGTTGGAACTTCATTTTGGTAATTGCTGTCATCGTCTTTCGACAAAGAGGAAACAGCTGCGCTAATTTCCACGTTCAATCTTACCAAAAAATTCATTCCTGCAGAAGAGAGATAAAAAATTAAGTCCAAAATATTTTCCATCGTAGCCAGGAATTAGATAGCACGCTACACCACATCGCTTCATTGCGAACGTACACGGCAGTTTACCTCTAGTTTAGGAAATGGTACAGGTCGAAACAGAACGGGGATTATCGTGTGTATTATTAGACCATAAGTTGCTCGTTATTCACCTCCGGAAACCGCAACGTTGGAAACGCACATTCTATACGGTTCTCTGCCCCACAACACACTTTTCTTTTACGAGCTTTTCAAGTATTGTGGGTAGAAATGCTTGCTATCGAACACGGAAAATGATAACGATTGTACAGAGGAAACATCTCGAATGAGAGCGATTTCATTCTTTATTCTCAACTTTTCTCTTTTCTCTGTGTTTCCTTTTTAGTGCGAGGTGAGTTTAAAATAGTAAGGTGATAATGAGGATGCGCTGTTATTTTAAATACAAAAATTATAGGAAGTTTTTTGCTTTTCTATCATTGTGGTTGTTAAATCACACACCAATGACAAACTATACAGAATAGATATTATCGCTGTTTGAGATACTCGGCGAGGTGAAGTGTACTAGCCAATGAAAGTAGTAACAGATCGCTGTTTATGGACAATTGTTATAATTACCATGTGTAAAAATTTTTTGGCATAGCCAAATAGATGAAGATCATGTTCCATGTCTTTTCTATTTTATTATTCATCTTGAAATATTTCAGTTTTGGCTTCTACGAGGTCAGGTGTTTGTGAGATATTATTCGTTTACTCCTTTACCTATGTTGGCCTTTTATGAGAAATTTTTGGTAGGTACAACGAGAGGTGCGTCGGTTGTATCGTCATACTCCATCACCTTACCAACAACAAATTTAGAACGACGACCCGCGTTATTGAGCATGTTGAAGAAATTAAGAGACGTACTTCGGAGACAAAACTCGGACATTGCTGGAGACAAAACTCGGACATTGCGTGAAAGTGGAACGAAAATGAATACATAACACGGTACATTATAGAGGTATTGACACAACGAAAAATTTCTGTCGCACGAATTGTGTTAATTCATACGGAATTCCGCTACGCTCGCAGCGATCGTTTTAATACCTTCCACACCCCACCTGTGTCGGAACCTTACCCGAGGTACCCTAATATTGACGAAATTTTCGAGGGTTGTAAAAGGTGAAGAAATTCACCTAAGAAAATAATTTTTTTTTTTAAATACGTAGAGCATGGTGAGTTGTTTATTCGTACCAGGTTTCAGATTTTTAGGTTAATACCTGATTCCTCCACGAATTTTTAAAAATTGATGAATTTACATTACCTAGTATTCATGTAGTTTTCATGCTTAGTAATACCTTGCAACGCTCCTAGCGTAGATTATATCAACTGACACAACTCAGGCGACAGTAACAAACACGGCTAATATACGTTCGTGTCAATACCTCTATAATGTACCGTGATACATAACAATGAACAAGTTGAAATTCACTGAATCGCCTTTTGATTCGGTGTTGGGTATTATGGATACTATTGCTCGTTTGTTTTTTCTTGGTCCTTGATTTGGTTTAGGAAAAGATTAGGTGTAGTTATACATCAACCTTTATTAATCAAACACGGACGTTATTCGACAAGCTATTTCTGCTTTGGATAGTATTCAGCAATCTATTAGCATTCATGACAATTACCTACAAAGTAGAGTACTAACTGAAAATGTTATCTCTTTTGTTCGGTTAGAAACAGGCGTTTGTAATTGAAGCTTCCTCGTTTCATTTAAACATCGTTCTTGTAGTCACTCCTAAAAGGTCTGCACCGGTTCCATCACAATTTCGCATTCATGATAACGGAAGATTTGTATTCTTTTCTAGTGGAATTTGTTTATGGACGCGCCTTCTGGATCGGGGCAGAATGCTTTTTTTGGTCCATCACGGCTGTGATTTTGTCGTTTTATTATTAGAAGATAGAGTTGGTATCGTAATAATTTCTGATTTACGACGTCGGCGGAGAAAGGTTGTTATTCCATCGTGCAGGATTTTTCATTCGAGATTAACTTTGGGCTCTGGCTCATCATGACTTCTTCTTGATGGAAGCAGAAGTCTCTTTTGGTCGAGTATGGCCGCGATTTCGTCGGTTTTGTTTTCTCGAAGATGTTAAAAGGTTCTACCGTTTTTGTTACATGGGAAAATGCGTTGCTTCTTATCGTTGTTATCGTTCATGCCTGAAGATCTGCAGCAGTATCGTCACAATTTCGCATCCTTGATAAGGAGAGGTTTCTATTCTTCTCTGACAAATTCGTTGATGACCGTTTTCGACGATTTTCTGAAATAATTTGTGATGTCTTGTTTCGCAGGGTTCGGAATGGAGTTTCGCCGGATACTTTCTGCTTTTGTTTTGAACAACGCCGTCCTTAGATAAAACGTCTTCAGTGGCACACGTTTAATTTTGTCCTTAAAAATTTTGAGTTTCGAAAGAGAAAACGAGAAATTTTGAAATGTGGTGAAGGTACGTTCGATCGGTAGAAGATCCATTTATTTACGTACCCTATTTCAGGGTACGCAGATTACTCTGGAATGTCTTCTACATCCACCGTGGAATGCCACAAATGTCAACGTTATTGAGCAGTTTATTAGTTGCCTTTAACATGGAAAATTATGCTTCATTTGTGCTCATTGTGCTTTGAGGTCCCACAAATATTTCCACTACGTTATTGGCGTTGACAGTTCTTAATCGTAGAAAGTGATTCGGCGTTGAGGGTTGAAGTGTTTCTTCCGAAACGTACATAAGCGGTCTCGAGTTAACGATGTTTTCAAGTTGACATTCGTTTGTATAACTGAAGACTGATTGAGAAATTGAGAAATCAAAAAGCGTTAGGCTAAATTGATTAAAAGTTTTTAAAAATAACCTGTGATAACCATTGGTTTTTCAGGTATTATTTTACTTTCAGACATGCAAATCGTGTCCCTTAAAACGTGATAGTTAATGCGTACATCCGCTATGGTTGCAATGATCTTGAGATGGTTCAGCGTATCGTCGATGTAAGAGGTTATTTCCGTAATCTGCCTCAAGGTATGCAAATCACGGAATTATGCCTCCTACACCGATCAAAACTTTTCTGATGCCATGTTGAAGGAAATCTTCTCACCAAAGGATACGACTCGTGCTAATAGCGCCCTTTGGCTTGGCATCCTTCGCCATACTGGCCCAAACTCCGCACATAGCTTCTCAACGTCATCGATTAATACTCGAGGTGTCACTTTCCACTGCACTGTATTCATCTCAGTTCACTTATTTCTTTGTCTTATGCAACGAGCTGAATTTGCAATTCACCAATCGTTGGCAGTGGTAAGTTGGCCAAGCACTTCGTCGTACAAATCTTTTGCGACAGTCGACATATCCGGTCAAAAATTTGAGAAATAGAATAATTTCAGAGGAAATTAATGTAAAAAAACTCGAATCAATGTGAGCGATGCTGTACCTTTGACCATCAACAACCAGACCAACCAACGACACCGATTCCCAGACGGCTCTCCTATGGGAGGACCTCTTGTCCTCCTCATGGAACAGCACCAATAAAGTGTTATTTGGCGACCGTTTGTCGACGATATTATGTGCATTTGGGACGGATCTGATGACGATCTTCAATAATTTCATAACGAGCTGAACACCTACCACCCTTCCATTGAACTAACCATCGAAATCGGAGGCACATCTATAAATTATTTAGACGTGAAAAAATTTTTTTTTAATAGGACAAAATGTAATCCCACAGTTTGATATATTTCGGAAGCCTAAGTTTTCAGGAGTATCCATACACAAATCCTCCTACCATACATCAGGGTGTCTACCAGGTCAACTAAGTCAATTGAAGTCAACTTTTTTGAAACTTGGTCAACTAAGTCAAGTAAAGTCAACTTTTCTATCCGTAGGTCAACTAAAAAGTCCAAAAATGCATAATTTTGTGTAAAGAATATATATCAAGGTATACCGGGTAGGGCAGAAAGATGTTACCAGTTAAATGGAAATTTGTGCTAAATCTGTCGTAGCGCGAAAACGCAAAATGTTAGACATATAGTTAAAGTGTACGAATTTTGTATCTCAATTTTATCTTTAATTTGAGCCATATCCAAAGTTTCTCCGACTTTCCAGAGTCGAGTTATGGACCAAAATGTGACAAAAATTGACCAGTTTGCCAAGGTTTCCAAAATAAGAAACTGAAAAATCCCCCACTTCCAAGCTTCTTAGAGTTATTTAGGTATTTCTTTCGGAATCAGTGTTGAATTTCACTTTCAAATCAGATAAAATGTGAAAGTTTGAACAATTTTTAATTTTTGAGAATTTTGGCAAATTGATTAATTTTTGGCACATTTTGGTCCATAACTCGGCTCAGAAATGTCGTAAAAAGTTGAGTAGGGGCGCAAATTGAAGACAAAATTGAGATACAAATTTTGTATATTCAATGTGTCCATCTAACTTTTCGCATTTTTGAGCTGGAGTGAATTTAGTTCAAACTCCCATTTAACTGGTAACGTCTTTTTCCCGGTAATCAACAAACTTCTGACTTTTAAAATAAAACTTTTCTCAATTAAATATTAATTCTTGCAAACGAATAAAAAAATATCGAAATTACAATATTAGTTTGGGGAGGGGGGAGTTTGATATTTTTTAAGGTCAAATAAAATATCAAAAAAAGGTCAACTAATGTCAACCATTTCCAATTTTCAATTCTGGTAGACACCCTGTACATGGCTCCATAAACTCGCCTTTACGATTTCGTCTGTCCATAGACCTGTATCTATCCCCCTCTCGAAAACCTCATTCAACAATGAAATAATCCAAATTCAAAAAATCGCCGAAATTGAATGATTAAACATCAACTTTCACCAACTAGTCAAGAGGAAGATGGTAGAAAAACTCCTCACTGAACGTTCTCCGATCCAGCTGCAAGAAGTCTATTGTTTTCTCGTATACGCCACAGTTCGATAAAGTAGTCATAAAATTCGGTAACGGCTCTGCCAACCTGGTCTTTACTTAGTTAATTTTCTCTATTCACATACATCACTACCATCCAAATATTGTATACCATTTTTCGCAATTGAATTAATTTTATCAATTAGCGAGGGTTGTGCTTTATAACAAGCTATCGATTGACTTTGTAACATAATTCGCTACGATTTCCTTTTACTGTCCTCAGAAGTTAGATTAATGTGTACATCGAAGAACGAGAACTATTGTATACTTTACTTTATTGTCCTGGAGCCAAGTTACAAAAAAAAAAAAAAAAAAAAAACGATTTTTCCTCTTTCTAATGAATACAAGTATTGTTTCGGTTCATGTTACAGGATGCAGTTTGAAAGCAGCTGAGAAATATTTACTGAGTGTGTTGTTTTACGCTTTGACGGTACGTGTTTCCACTTCTACCACCAATACCACAAATAACTCTTCCGAGGGAAATACGTGTAAGCAATCCGAATACCATTGTCAGAATGGCCGTTGTGTACCAGTCAATCGTTTCTGTAATTCGGTCAACGATTGCGGAGATAATTCGGACGAGCCTAAATTTTGCACTCGTAAGTATATATTAGACATATTTGAAGGGTAAAAAAAGAAAAAGTATGTCGCATTTTCTTTCTTGCATATATTTGTACGGTAACCGGAAAAAGATTCCTTATTTTTAAGAATTTTACGCCCACTTTATATTCCTGCTTCACTGAAGACATGCGAAGTCGACTTTTATTAGGTCTCCCCATATTTCAATATTACAGAGCCCCACGATGATCGTTCTTTCATCGAAGTCAGCTTTCACGTCAAACGTCTTCGATTTTATCTGAACTTCAATATCATGATAAACCTATTAAACATTACCAAACTTCTAAAATATTATATCTGCTGTTGTTGCGAGTTCCTTCCTGAAATGATTTTCGCCGGTGTTGTGGTTTTTTTGAGTGATGCGGCATCATTTTGTAAAATACAAACACCGCCGATTTCCAACATTGAAAGTTATATGAGCTGTGAGGATTTATGTAAAATTACCATCGTCACTGCTACACGAAAGCGAATGAAAAGCTAATTCAATATCCCCATCCATTTTAAACCTTCTCTTGCGCTACTTTGTATTGCACTTCTGCTGTAGAAGAATGGTCACGTACAGTTTATGTGATCTAGATCATCATAAACATTATCAATCATCTTCAATCATACCTTTTCTAATAATTTGGAAGTTAAACGATGACAAAAAATAGATAAAACACGATTGGTTATTTCTTATTTGTAACTTCTCAGAAAATGTATGGAGTCAATTCTGGATGAATGTGGTGAAAAAATCTAGAAAATCGAAAATCTAGTTAATAATTAGTTCCACCTGTAATATCTGTGATGGCGTGGCGGCTCCCCCGGATTATCCGCCACTTTTCGTTTTAGTGACTGTTTAAGGTGTACAGCGCCCACCTCCTCCTGATTCTCTGTGCTAATTCAACTTTGTAGCCAATGGAATAGAGTCAGTCGAATGATGCAATTCTTAATAAGCCAATCCATAAAATATGGCAAGTTCTGGTGTCAGTAGAAATGGAAAGGTTTCCCTACGCGAGGTCCCCGCTACTGACTTAACAAATAACCCGAGGTAGAGTGAGTTTTCGCATCATTTGTATAGATCTTCAATAATCTCTTAGTAATCATTCCAAGGTGCATATGTACTTACTGTCAGTTAGTTGACTCGTTTATAATTTCTCTTCAATATACAGAATCTCTCTTACAATGAAGAATGGTCATTTGTAAAGTTGGCAAAACTAGCACCGGCGAATCCAATTATAGTTTGCGATTGTGGAGTTGGTAAGTTTTCGTCCTCTGGTTGTATTTTTTGCAAAAGTAAGGAGAGGAGCGATGGCGTTATCATATGTGAAGACTAGTTTTGGATCTAAGGTTCCTTTGAGATGTGTAATGTAAAACTCTTTCAATTAGTTTCTATAATTTTTCGCTTGTTTTTGTCTGAAATCTTATTGAATATTATTGCCAACAATTCATTTCGGAGCAACTGCGCGATGGTTGCGTTAGGTTATCTGCAGCTTTCGTCTTCATCCGTGTCCATCACAATTTCCGCCTTGCATGCCGCTTGATTTGGCGCGTAGGGGTGATGGGACGTGACTGACCCTTTTGTAATGACTACAGTTCCTGTGCATTTTCCCGAATGAATCTTTTCCCAAATAACATTTTCCTGAGTACGTTTTCCCGACTGTTCAATAACCCAAATCTTTTCCATAATTTCATGTCCCCAAATGGTTTGTTCCCAGCAGTTATAAAATAAGCAATATTTATTTACTACTTTTCATTATGATATAACTACATTGTGTCCCAAAGTTCTGAGGTAGTCGAGCACAGTTGCAGCCATCTTATCAGCGTCATATTCTTGGACAATGTCCTGGATACGGTCTTGCAATGTGCTCCATTGTCTCTTCGATGCGGCCTTCGTTCCCTTTCCGAGCGCTAGTTCAGTTAGACAGGTCTCCGTGTATGATTGCTCCTTCTGGAATTTTATAATATCACGGTGATGATTTGCTACTACTATCCCAAATCGGTTGTGCCAACCTTCAGAGCAATTGTTGATACGATGTAGTGGTTCTTGGCTGCATTGTATAAATTCCATATTGTTCAGGCGGGTACCCCGACGGTACAAATGCTCACTGCGACCTTCCTCTCCTTGCTGGTGGTTTTCCCCTGATATACGTATTTTCAAAGTATTCCATAACTGGTCGCATTTCATCGGGATAGGTTGCGTAAAGTTTATCTTTCTTTTTGACATGTTCCATGTCTTTTCTCTCGCCAGACCCCGATTTTGAAACTCGCGAGTACACCCCCCCCCCCCCCCCCCCCCCGTCAAGAGAGATCTCTACCCAGTGGGTGATTCAGAAATTTGCGAGTACACCCCGCGTAATAATAATAATCAATAATAAATAAATAAATAAATAAATAAATAAATAATTAAATAATTAAATAAATAAATAATTAAATAAATAAATAATTAAATAAATAAATAAATAAATAATTAAATAATTAAATAAATAAATAAATAAATAAATAAAAATTACGGCTTCCTTAACGAAGTTAAACGAGGAACGCAGGGAACCTGTTTTATGATTCGAATGAGATTTGGTATTGAAAATTCAAGGAAGCCTAGATCATATATAGCTCGACAGTCGAAATTTTTCCAAGTCCCCCTTCTATCATATATAGCTCGAGAGTCGAAATTTTTCTAAGTCCCTCTCCTATCATATATGGCTCGAGAGTCGAAATTTTTCTAAGTCCCCCTTCTATCATATATAGCTCGAGAGTCGAAATTTTTCTAAGTCCCTCTCCTACCATATATAGCTCGAGAGTCGAAATTTTTCTAAGTCCCCCTTCTATCATATATGGCTCGAGAGTCGAAATTTTTCCAAGTCCCTCTCCTATCATATATGGCTCGAGGGTCGAAATTTTTCTAAGTTTTTCGCTGGACGGCGGACGGCGGACGGCGGACGCCAGATTTCTCAAATAGCCCCCCATAAAACAGGTTCCCTGTTAATATAATAAATAAATAAATAAATAAAAAACTCGCAGCCCACACAGTTAGCTGCTCGGAATTGCCTTCATTAACTCTGTTAATTGAGGCAAACAGGGAACCTGTTTTATGGGAGTAATCATGTGAGTGTCATTTTTTGCTTTTTGTCGTCTCAAGTACAGTGAACTTTGTTCCTCACCACCTTGAGATCTCTTCTCATTAGGTCAAGTTCTAGGCGCGTTTTGACATGTTCCATGTCTTTTCTCTCGCCAGACCCCGATTTTGAAACTCGCTTCGCGTCTGTTGGTCGAAGAAATCATACAATAAATGATAGTTTTGTGTGAGTTGGGCGAAATTATCTTTTTACGAATTAGCCGTTTAATCAACTCGGCGTAATGAGGTACAAACAAAATGCTCGCTTTGATGGGGCACATTTTGACCCCGTTTTTTGTTGTATTCGCGTCTGTTGGTAGAAGAAATCATACACAGCAGAAATGAAGAAGCCAGACTCGGAGACAGCTGTTATAAGAAAGGAAAGAGATTTTTCCGTACATATACTTGAGTGTTCTAGCATTTTTCGCTTTCATTTTAATTCACAAACCTTGCAACAGAATCAACATCCAAGTTTCAGAATTTAATTTTGAAGATGAAGGAGCAAAGAAAGAAAAAAAAAAAAAAAAAAACGAATCAGGCATTTGTCAGCCATTCCAATCATTTACAGAATGAAAAAGACGACGATTGAAGGCTAACAATGGGATGATGAATACCAAAAGTACCCTAATAACGTCTGAATTATGATCATTTTTCATTTTTCATCATCTGTACTTTCCTCTTCTACGGAACAGCAGTTTATGGGGCTGTACTCTTCATCTTTGTCCACATCCTCGATTTTCAACGTATGGATGTATTCCTCTAATGGTATTTGAGGTTGCCCTCTATAAAGTCTTCGACGTATTATTTCCTCCTTTGCGGCGCAACAAATCCCTTTGATATAGGCTCCGGTATTCTGTACGTGAACAAGGTTGACAAAGTGGTCAACATGTTGGGCCAAAGGTTGCAAAATGTTGGCGAGTAGCGATATTCTACGATATTCATACGGTGTGCCTAGGAGACGGACTCGTACTGCGGTGTTGCTGGAGTTACGACTCACCAATTCGACTGGAAAATACGACCTTCCGGACACGGCAAATCTGAAGGCGTTAAGATCATTCTCTTCCTCTTGCTCCATAAATGTGATGAATTAAAAAACGCTAACGGGCTATATCGATTAATCAAATAATTTTTCAAATCTCTACACCGTATTGATGCTCCGCAAGTTTTTCATACGCATCCTGTGCTCACGATAGGGACAATATTTCATTACAACAGTTCTTCCTGCGCTCGATTAATTATTTTCTAAGCAAATAATTAATAAATAATAAGGTCAAGTTGTCTTTGCCAGTGCGCGTTCCGAATATAGTAAGACATTACTGAATTTCTTATTATTCTGTTGTAAATTTATTCATAAATTTTCCATTCATTCGAATTGTCTTATTTTATCTTTCTACTTTGTCATCTTACAGCTTCTGGATTCTTTTACCGACTTTTCTAGTGAAAAGGGGGTATTGTTCCTGATCCAAGTGCGGCGGAAAGGGGGAAAATTTAAATTTACGGCGTTTTGTATGTCCTAGATTACTTTTAGACTGAAGAAAAATTTCAGGTTTCCTTATTTGTCCGCCGAACTCCTCCGAAACTACTGGGTGGATTTCTTTGAAACTGAACCAAGTTGTAGGCATATATCTGAAGTTTTGAATGTGGATTTTTTTTTGCGAGTCAGATGAGTAGTTTTTAAGTAATCCTCAATTTTATGTCAGAATTGCTGTCGCTGTTTCCCGATAACCTCTCGATCACTTGTCTTCATATGAATACATGGTGTAGAAGTGAGTATAAAAGTATCAAACTGAAGTTTTGGTGTCGAGAGTAATTTCAAGATGGACATACAGATGAGCGCCAGAACTATATTTTATGATGAGGAGATTTGTAGTTGGATATAAGATACTAAGTGAAGTGACAGAGAAAAGTCGGTATTGGTTACGCCGCTGCGTAAGCTTTTTTCGAGATACGCCCTTCTTGAAAAGAAGGACGAACTAACGTTCAACTTACCCCGCTCCGAATTTTTCTAAATTAAAATCGAAAAATCTCTAATTCTATCAATCCGATTATCAAAAAAATAACCCTATTCCATACAGCAAATATAAAACTTCAATTATTCTCAATTTCATATAAATCGACCCAATACCAACCGAGAATACAAGACTTATACGACGCCAAGATAGGTAAGGGGGTAAACGAATAATATCTCACGAACACTTGACCTAGTAGAAACCTAAACTAAAATATTTCAAGATGACTGATAAAATATAAAAGACATGGAACATGATCTTCATTTATTTGGCTATGCCAGAAAATTTATTCCAGTGACTCTTCATATGCTCCTCTTTGTACTTCCTGTGAACCCTTTGATTGCAGAAGTCACAGACGAATTCGTTACCGTCTTTTCCCCCTTTTTTTATCGTGCAATTTTCCTAAAAAAGAGGGAAGCATGAATATAAGCAATTTCAACATCCTTGACTTGCACAACCGCAATTGACAACAGTGTGTGGGTATCATCTGGATCATTGTAAGCAACTTGAAAACCTGCTTCCCGTATACGCGGCGGTATAGCCTCTGACCGAGATGAATAAAGGAAACGTGTGACAGGAACTTCTGGATACACTTCTCTGCATGCGTTGATGATGCTCAGTTTGAAGTCTGTCGTAATTTGTTGAGGATTACACTGCGGAACATCAAACTGAGCAACTTTATCACGTACTGCCGCTGCGCAAAGAACTTTTCTATTCATATCACTCGATTTCGGTGGCAAGAGAGCGTAAACAAATGGAAGAGCACGTATTTGGTCGGCCTGCTCTTGACCACAGCCGAAGTACTGTGAATATTTAAACGAAAATGTTTGGGGCTGTTTTGAACGTTCCATCGAGGAACCACGTGCTGCTGTGGCAAAGAAGTTCAACGTTTCTGCGAGTTCCAAAAATCCAAACACTATTACTCTCTTTCCGTTGGCATATTCTTCGCGGCTATCCTCATCTTTATCACTTTCATCAGTTTCTAGATCTACTCCACTGTCGTACAGAATGAAGTTCTCTTCCAGGAGAGTCTTTTGGAACGTATCTGGGAGTTCCTGGAAGGCCAACAATTCACTATACCTCTTCCCCCTCGTTTCCGGGGTAACGTTTGTCGTTTTGTGACAGAGTTGGGGTGGAACAACCTATTTTTTGTTATAGTTGTACTCTGACCTTTCCAATTCTGTTGGTAACCAATTTATGATACCAAAAGAGTACGTTACAACAGGAGTTGTGTAGACATTTATCGCTTTTACTATATTTCTGCTGTTGAAGCCTGGATGTGCTCATGATCTGCTTCATTTTTGCTATAAACTTTTTTATCAACTCATCTTTCATAAGCTGGTGTTCCGTGCTTTTATTTTGCTCAGTTCTCAGGTACCTGTAAGTTTTTGTTGGTTCCATATCCTTTATGCTCTCCACCATATCTGCTTCATTCTCTGAGTTATTCTCAGGAATTCCACTCTCATTCACATTAGGTATACGACGAGTTACGCGAGACGTATTTACTTGGACAAAACAAATTAATGAGTAGAAAATCTGTTCACGGATACAAAAAGCTCAACGATGAATACATCACGAAACATTAAAATTAAAATCTATTTTAACATCATCCACAACTACTTCTAGAAGCTTCTAGAATATTCTCACAATTTCGAGATCAATGCAGCAGAAGTCCGCTTAAGTGTTATACCATTCAGCTTGATAAATGACATCGCAGATATGTTCCTAGATGGCAACAAAGAATTCCAATCATCTTCCTCTAATGTACCATTTTCACCAATTTTATTTAATGGAACGGTTATCTTATTTATATGTATAGCGTCTTTGTTTATTGAAATTCTCATAGCGAATAGACCTGCTCTACCGTCGTTCATTTTGAATAAGAATCTGTTTTTCGATATTGTCGATAGGTACTCCATCAAATCGTATGTCAATTTTCCTTATAAAACCACATAACGGAGCATTCTTCATTTGTACTCCCATATTTTGAATACTGTCATACAAATCCGTGATCGAACGACGAAGAATGAGGGCACTCTCTTTGTGCCACTATTTGTCAACACGAGGGCATAGAAGTACAACCTTATTCGCCATAGTAAGGTTTTTTTGTATCAACGCGATATTTAATTTCCTACTCGCAGCTCCGTACTCGGAATTTACTATCAATCCACGGCAATTAAATGCGGCGAAAATGACTCAAGGTTTCTGGTAATTATATTGAATGAAATTTTGATTCTCATAGACCTTCACTATAGAGAGGATGTATTACGACATGGAGAAGTCAGAAATGAAAATTTCATAGCTGACACTATAGTACATTTTGTAATGAGTGGCGAAAACGAACGACCGATAGGTCTTCAGTGGTACAGTCATACCTTATTTCTCGCGTAGAATTTGGTGATCAGCGTGTAAAAATCGCTGTTTCGTTTCTGCCTGAAGGATTTATCTTAAATACAAGAATTTTGAGTATATCGAAAGAGAAAACAAGAAATTTTGAGATGGATGAGACACCTTGGATCGTTGTAAGCGACATATTTATTTGCGTACCCTATTACAGGGTAAGCAAATAACGGCGTTATGTCGCCTACATCGATCGAAGGTTTTTTGGTGCCAAGTCGTTGGAAATCTTATTGGCAGAGGGCATCCCTCATGCCAATAACCGCCATTGGCTTGGCACTCTTCACCACACCAGTCCGATTTGGTTGCGTTAACGCCAGATTTTGGAAACGTGGAAAGTGTAAATTTTGACTTGTCCATTTGAAGAGTAAGTAGCTTTATATAATTGCGTTGGTTAGGTACTGTTTTGTTCGCAATTAAAATTTTTCGTGAAAGCAGTTTTCATTTCGATATCGTTGATTTCCAAGGAAATGTAAATCAACTTTGTTGACCGTGACCTATGGTAGCCTCACGTACAAAAATGTTGCAGCCGAAAGATTATTTGATTTTCAAAGACGGCGCGCCCTCGGCGCGCCTTGCAAGATGCTATTTGCACTTGACGTCAAAATATTTTTCTATTGCTAAATCTCTTGGATCATATCGTAAATAATCTTCTAATAAATCATCTAAATTATTTTCCCACAATTTGCTGGGGTTTGTTGGGTTACAATGAAGACAAATTGTAGCGAATAATTGTCGTAATTGATGAGGCATTTGATAAATGGCTGCTTCCCTTAAAGTATCTTCCCAAACTGAATCATTATTCAATAAATGCATAGCTTCTGCAGCTTCTCGAAAAGTATTGTAAATAATCCCATCAACAGTACGAATATTTTCGAAACTTGTACAGCCTCTTCTATGTAACAGTAATAATCGTAAATAGAAACGCTCTCCATCAGAAGCTGATACATTAAACATACATCCTATCATTGGTTTAGATCTCTTCACTTTTATTGCTGTCCATGTGCAATTTTTTTTATTAAATACAAAATATTTTGGTATTTCATGATATAAGTATTCCCTAGCCTCTACTATGTTTTGATTCAAAAGAAACCAAACTGTCAGGGTTGTTTTTTTCATTTCTTGTTCTGCTAATGCTGTTTCTTCATAACCAGGTTTAAAACGCACAGGTTGCATGTTTTCCAAATGAATAGCTAATCTAGAAATAGAATGACTCCGATTATGCATTTTGTACGAATATATTCTGTGAAAAGCTTCACATGGTCCTACATATCGTGCATTTAGATAAGCATTTACTTCATTCAAATTTAAGATTGATTTGTTGTTCAAATTTATTAAATAAAGCCCGAATTTTATTATAATATTTTCTTAATTTGTTTGTAATGTATTCTACGTGTTTATTAAAGTTTAGGTTTTGGTCGATGATTATTCCTAGATATTTCATTTCTGTATGGAATATTATTTTCTCCTGCCCCAACTTTATTTTTCCTTCCATTCTTTTTCGAAATTCGTATTTTTTATGTCTCCGAGATAGGAAAAGCATCTGTGTTTTATTCGGATTGAGTGTTAGGCCTAAGTATTCCAGTTTAAGTTTTATCATTTCTATCTTATCATTTATTAATTGAGAGTCAGTCATTTTATTTATTCCCGCTATTATCAGCAGGTCATCGGCATAGCTCAAGAGTTTGAATTTTTTTGTTTCCTTTACTGCTTCATGTACTTCAGTCATTGCAATATTAAACAATGTTGGCGATAAGGCTGAGCCTTGTGGTACTCCCGAGGATAAAGCATGTTCTAACTTTAGGTTATCTTTGTCAAAGAAACATATTTTTCTGTTTTCAAAGTAGCTCTGAATAATTTGTATTAATTGACTATTAATCTCCTTTTTCTCCATTGTTTCTAGTAATCTTGACCATTTGACCCAGTTGAAAGCCCCTGTAATATCAAAACTGACTAAAATTACATGTTTAAATATTTTTCTAAATTGGTCCAGCGTTTTAGTTAATTCAATCAAGGCTGTTTCTGTGGATCGCCCTTCTCTAAATCCATATTGTTGTTCATGAAAAATGCTAAGTTTTTCAATTTCTTGATTAAGATAATATTTTATTATTTTCTCATAAACTTTTCCAAGGGTGGGCAGTAAGGTTAGTGGTCTATATGAGTTTATTTCAGCAGGATTCTTATTAGGTTTATTCAAGAGTTTTATTTTACCTTGTTTCCACGTTTCTGGGAAATAGTTTATGCTTAAAAGTTTCTGAAAAATTGTTTTGAAGATTTCTGGTGACTGTTTGTTAATTATTTTGAGCATTTTATTGGAGATATCATCATGGCCATTAGCCTTCCTATTGTTTAGTTTTTTTATTATATTTTTTATTAGGAGCTCGTCAATTTCTATGTTATTTCCTTGTTCATTCTCATATTCTTTGAGGGGATCATTTATGTTTGGGAAAATATTTAGAAAAATTTCTTTGTACTTTTCTTTTTCTTCAGTGATAATTTTATTACCAAGCTTGATGGGAGGGAATTCAAATTTCTTATATTTCTCCATTATAATTTTGTACGGTTTCCCCCAAACTGAGCTCTCGGTTATAAGATTCTTCCATATCTTATTTTTATTCTCTATTATTTCCTGCGTATACTGTGATTTCAAAATTTTCATTAATTCTATTAGACTCTCTAGGTACATGTTTTTTTTTTTGGCTCTTTTATATTGTAACTTATGCCGTTTAGTTTCTCATAAATAACTGATCTGGTATTGAAATCTCCTATCAAAATAATTTTTTAATTTTTCAGGTCTAGTATTATGTATTCCTGTAAGTCTCTAATTCTCTTTTCTATAATTTCATTTAATTCATTAGGCGACCAATATATTGCAATGATTACTACTTCCTCTATTTTTATAATTATGGTAGATTGGTTCTTTTGAATTTCAAACAAGTTGATGCAATTTTTGTAACAAATTGCTATATCACCCATTGTGATTGCTGAGTAAATATCAGTTCTTAGGCCAAGAAGTTTTTCATTTTTGTAGTTGGGTTCTGCAAGAATTATTAACTCATTTTTACAGTCTTTTAAAATTTCCAACTGTTGGGCCTTTTTTCTATCCATATTTAAATATTTAACCTTAATTTTATTTTTATCATCTTCTATTGTCTTATTGATTTTATTTAGGTTATTATTCGTAGTAGTTTTAGCTGGGTTGAATAAATTAGATCTAGTATTAGAAGTCATACCTTCTTACCATATTTTTAATGAGTATTGAGTATGTTGGACAAGCTTGGTGGTAAATCTTAGGGTCTGTTCTGTTCACTGCCGCATTGATTGGATCTGGAATCCTGGGATGTAGTCGTTTAATGTCGTCATGATGTTTGATCGCGCAGGTTGGACACTTTCTTGATTCGGTGGCTTTTTTCCCCACTTGGATTGTTGATTCTGTAGCACAACAACGGTCTTCTGAATGGCCGTACATTCTGCAACGTTTACTTAGGCCTAAATATTTATTATAAGGTACAATATCTCGATTGTCGATAAAATATGAACGACCAGATCTCATTTTTTTTTCCATTGTCCTGCCATTATTTCTTCTTCGGTAATTCGGATAACCATTTTCTTGGAACACAGTTTCTTCTCTAAATTTTTTTGGATAATCTTTTGTACAAACGCCATTATCCATGCATGAAGCTGTGGGATTCATTGCCCCACAGGGTCCATGGACCATCGATCGTTTAATTATTTCAAATAATTTAGGTTCTTTTAATTTGTCTGGTATTTCTGCTGAAACTATTCTATCAATATCATCAGCATTTCTTATCTAATCTCTTTTGTTTAAAATGAGTAATATATGTGCGTGTGATAGACCTCTTTTTTGCCATTCGTCGACATGAATGTAAGCAGTTACTTTCCCTAATACACTCTTTTTTATTAAATCATCCATTAAAGAAGATAATTTTTGAGAAAATACACGGACTTACTAAATCAGGCCTGTCGCATGGTTCTTCAAATGATTTCAAATTGTTCATTATCTCTGGCCATTTAGGATTGCAGGTGAAAGTTAAAAATAAATCTGGTTTACCAAACTTCGATATTAAGCACATTGCATCTTGATAATGCTGATAGCCATATTTCTAGGACTTCCCTCAAATGTAGAGGGTAATATCACAGTTTTACCAACATGATAATTTTCTGCTTCAGCTCTACTCCTGATATAATCATACAATCCTTTATAATATTCAACCCGTAAATTTTTTTGATTCTGTCGAATCCAATTTAATCTGTCCGCCTCCATTTTACAGTAAGCATCCGTTATAAATTGTTGGGTCAATTTTCCACAGTGTAAAAATGTAGATGAATTGCTTCTAACACTTAGTAATAAAGCATAATAATGCAACAAAGTGATTGCATGACCCTTGATACTTGTCATTTTACGAAACCAACCACCTTGTCCATGGGGATATAATATCGGATAAGTCATAGGATCGGTATGTTTGCTGTTTATTGGTAATTGAATGGTGTCACCGTTTCTATTATGTACTTTTATATCTCTGTTACTTGGTGGACACCCATCACCAGCATCACTAAACACAGCGGCAACTTCATTAGAAGTAGGCAAATTAGATCTACCTCTATGAATTTGTCCTTCATTATTCTTTTGTTGTCCCTCAAGTAACGAAATAGTGTAATTTCTCAACTGTTCTCCCGTATGATTACAACGATCTTTTTCGTCTTTTTCAATTTCATGTAACATTCTATAAATTTTGGAATACTCATTTACATTTCTCAGAACTCGATCTAGTTCAACAAACAAATTAGGGTCACAAGAACGATTATTAGTAACTCTAAATTGATTAGCCAAATTCGAATCTATGAAATAAAGTTGTGCATATGTTTTGTCTTTTTCATCAGCGCTGTTTAAATTTGATGTCAAATGATAGATAATTCCCTGAACCCAAAAACTATAAGGCCCTGGACCAGGAACGCTGCCAGCTTCTAGAGAAGCTCCAAAAGAGGCAAATGCTAATCCTGAATTAAACTGCCTTATATTATCTCGAAAATTTTTACTTTGAAATCCATCTTTATTGAATAATAAATTTTCTATGAGCTGGACTGAAGGGATTATTTCACGAGAAACAGCTCTTGATTTTAAAATATTGATATCTCCAAGGTCTTCTAACTCAACCCCATTCCTACAATTGAAGCATAATGCATACAAATCTAAATTTTCAAATTGAAAATAAATAATGCCACATCTCTCGCATAAAACAAATCTGAATAAATATTTTCCATGCATACAATATTTATTGAAAGATTTAGACGATGTTCCTTCATTTTTAAAATACAAAGCTCCACAATGAATACACGTGTAATTCATTTCTCCTAAATGATGTTTCATAATATTTCTTTCCACATAATGTTGCCGACCACAATGAATATCTACCGGTTCGTCAGCATGCTCTAAATTAACCTCCCTATCAGGTTCATCAGCATGCTGCAAATTCACCTCCATATCAGTTTTTCTCCTTGATAATAATATCGATGATAATATGAACAGAAATTGGAGAATGATATCTTTCTATATATATAACACGAAACCCATTCTGCTGATCGTTTCATAAATTCATACTGATTTTCAATTGAATTTGAATGGATGATGATATGAACAGAAATTGGAGAATTGTATCTTTCTACACATATAACAAAGCTCTCATTCTGCTGATCGTTTCAGGCTGGATAAAATTCGAATCTATTGCCTTCTGTGAAAATTGAATTTTCAACAGAAAAAAATCTCTGGCGACTAAAAATGGTACCCAATAGGCCTATCCTAACTGAAATTTAACGCAGATTACGAATTTCATATCGGTTCATCTGAAAAACTCAATAACCGATCACAATTCTCAAAATTAGAAATTATTGCCCTCTGTGAAAACTGAATATTCAACAAAAAATAATCTCTGGCGACTCAAAATGGTACTAAATAGGCCTATCGCAACCGAAATTTAACGCAGATTACGAATTTCATGTCGGTTCAGCTGAAAAACTCGATAACCGCGATCACAAAATCCGCAATTTCGAAGTTATTGCCCTCTGTGAAAACTAAATTTTCGACAGAAAAGAACGACGGCTTCCTTACAGGCACGGATTTATCGACTTCTTGAGAATATTAATATGGAGTAAAAATTTTTTCTCGATCCTGCTTATCAGGCGGCATTTAGCAAATGATGGAGGGGAGGGGGTGATTCCTAAAAAATATTATTGACTGTAAAAATTTTCCCGGTTCTGCTTAAATATTACACACAGTTGAAGAAAAAATTAGTAGGTTGCAAGGTAACATCATTACCAATCTCGCAAAATATCGGCATTGAAGTCGACATTCATTCGTGACAAATAATACATTTTCATACACAATTCACTGTTTATTATTATCATCACAGAAATAATATCATATTTAATTACATCAAATACTTTAGACGGTATTATTAGGTTTGTAAAATAAGAAAACGTGAATGTTTGTTGACAAAAATTCATAAGTCTAGGTCTAAACGAATAAATTACAGAACTATTTTTCGGTTAGCAGATTTAGCAAACCGTTCAATAATATTTTCTGGTGTAATGTCCATATCATAATGAACATGCAAGAGAGCTAGACCAACTAACCGATTCTGTAACATAGTGGTACGGCACCAAGTTTCTAGTCGTCGAAGCGATGAAAAAGGTATCATCTTCAATGCGCCAGAATTTTCTCCAGTCATGACAGAACATCCATCTGTGCCTAGACCTACACAATTTTCTAATACCAGTTTCATTCCTTTCATCTCTTCAAGAACCAGTTTCCCAATTGCAGCTCCAGTAAGTGACAATTCTTCAGAATGAGATTGAATCTCTTCCAAGTTGCCTTCACTTTCATTTTCATACGCTGAACAGCTGTCCGCATTGTCTTGTTTTTTCAAATTGTACTCCCTTTCCTTTCTTAACTCACCAAACGCATCGACAAACGTTACAAAGTCTTCTTGAATATGGTGCTTACCTTTGCAACATTTGTCGACATAATGAAGAATGAGAGTTAATTGAGATCTACCTGACAAGTCTGTAGATTCGTCAAACATGATAGAATAAAATTTCGCCTGAGAAACTTTGCTTAAAATTCGATCAAGTATTTCTACACGACAGCAATTAATAAGTTCATTTTGAATAGTCTTGCTTATATACGATCGTCTCTGTGAAGCATTTTTCAAATGATCCTCAAGGATTTTGTCACTTGCATCAATCCGGAATCGAAGCAACTCTCTAAAATTACCCTCATTTTTTCTGTCATCATCAGATTTTTGGAGGAGAAGAGATCCATCATCTCTGTGACCACGTAACGCTATATTTTGTTTTCCGAGGAATATTATGGTTTTTATAATGGGAATTAGCTTTCTTCGATTTTCTCCTGCTTCTTCAAGATGACTCCTATTGACCTGATTTATAATATCCAACTGTGGCTCATGATAATTTTGCAAAAATTCTTTTCCCGTCTGCATAGCGTCCTTATGATACTTGTTCGCCTCGTGATTTCTAAGATCTTCAGCCAAGTTTTTGAAGTGGGTCAATGGTAATTGCACCAGAGCTCCCAGGGGGACATTTTTTTGGTAGCCATCCTCAAGCCTAGTCACAAACCATGGACAATATTTACAAAACAGTCCTTTCTTAGCGTCTGACAACACTAACCATCCTTTGTAAGAATTTAGATGTTTTCTCTCAACGTAGTTCTTAGTTTTCTTCCCCAATAATGTTCGAGTGGAAAAAGGAAATTGGTGGTGTCCATGGGTTTTCTAACAAAGCTTTTTTTGTGTAGTCATCAATAGATTGACCTATGTAATTGCCAATATCATAAGAACATTCAGATGATTTCTTTAAAATACTGTCGCGCTTGCTCTGAGTCATTGTAAACTCAGGTTCAATTTTCAATGTAATTTTGTTCTCAATATTTACAACAGGGTTGCCACAAAGGGATGGCAATCCACCATCACCAGAAGCAGTCTCAGGTATCAAAGAATAAAATTCACAATCCCCAGATTCAGAAGCAGACGTTAAAGAACAAGGTTCACAATCACCAGAATGAGAAGCAGATGTTGAAGTACAAGGTTGTTCAAAATCACCAGAATGAGAGCAAGAGGCAGGTGTCGAAGAGCTAGGTTCACAATCACCAGAAGCAGGATAATCACTAGTATTCAATGAATCTTCTGAATTTAATGGGGAAGAGTGTTTCCTTTTTGCTGGTACTTGAAAAAAAGATGATAGCAATGTCTGACGATTACGACGAGACTAAAAAACAAAGGAAGAAAATGAAGAGAGTTCAAGATCAGTATTTGAACAGAAATAATTATATATTATATGGAGTTGATTTTACACCTGACCACCCTACTGTTATTAACTTCATACAAACATACTAGGCCTAGCTGTTAATTTAAATTTAATTACTGCCACTAGCTTCAATAAAATGAAAGTAGTAGGTTTGAGTTACTCACCATTATAATCAAGTTAGTTTTGAAGAATATACAGATTGAAACTCCCACATAAAATCAAAATGACAGGAGGACGGGTGCCGGGTGGATTTAAAAATTAGTTAGCTAAGCAGTTCAATCCCAAAATTACAGATTTATTGCATTTATAATACACCTGGCTGCGGACGTAAACTCAACACGAGAACCGACGAGAACTAAAGAACTGAATACATTGAGTTATGAAACAGTAATCATAATGTAAGGATTTATAGTGTGAAACATTGGAATTGCATTGATTTGATGTCGCGTCACGTGTGTCGGACCAAGGAAAGTCGTCGCCGCTGTACTTCGGTGGCGTCAAATTCCAAGAAATACAGTCAGTAAGAGAGTGATGCAAGTACACGATCGGCGTCAAAGCTGCCGACGTATCTAATATACTAAAAAGCTAAATGACCCTTTGCCTCTCATTCCTGATTTGCCCGATACAATTTAGCTAAAAAATAGCTAACGCGTGTATTCTATTACTATATATATGAATTGCCTAGCAAATTATAAGAAAAAATATTCGTGAAATTCTAATGACGTCACAGCGACTGAAGGTTAACAGGCAAAATAGAAAATAGAAAATTAATAATTATTGGTTATTTAAGTGCAACGATTCATTATCACAAACGTGCTCATCACAAACGTGCGTGTAAAAGTTCTCCATTTTATAATACTAAAAACTGTGCCCTTTTCCTCACCGCGATTCATACTAATTTACCCGATACAATTTAGCTAAAAAATAGCTAAAACCGAATATTATACGTGCATTCTATTACTGTATATAGATATAAGAATAAAATGAATTACCTAGCAAATTTGAAGGAAGAAAAAAAAAAAAAACAATTCAATTCTACATCGAGCATCAAATTTATCTATCTGCGTAAAATGAATTGCCTAGCAAAATAAAACGTAACAACGATTCAACCTTACATCGATTACCTCGCCTCTCTAAACAACCTCACCTCAGGTTAGATGTCCAAAGTCTCGATAAAAGGTGGCTAACTTTCTTGGACGTGAGATAAGAAAAATGAATTCGACAAAAAGTTTTAATGATGTCACAATGTCCATATAATTATAATGATAATATAAGTATCTAATGAAGGAGAGCCAACAGGTAAAATAGAAAATAGTAGTCATAAAAATATGAGAATCCCTTATCAGTGTCAACTTTTTGAATAAAAATCACTTCAATTGTAAGAAGTAGAAGAAGAAAAGCGATTAAAATATTTGTAAAATGGTATTCTGAAAATAAGAATAACTGGAGTGGAGTGAGAAACAAACGAAAAGAACGTGAGGATAGGGAAGATGATTGGAAGAAGAGGTAGCAATTGAGTCAGATGGTGGTACTCAAATTTTAAGGCAGGAGAAAGAAAATGGATATGTATAAGTTGGAGTAATTAAGTACCATAGGTAGTTGCGGGAGTTGGAAACCGTGTTGGGAATGATTACATGGGACAGAGGATGAGACTGAGATTATATTGTGGGAAGTACGTTGATTTTGGAGAGTAGGACAGGAAAAAAGATGATAGATTGTCAGATTATCTGCATAATAAGATTTACATGAAGGTAGAGCATGGAAACCCAGGAGGAGATGAGAATGTTCAAGTTGAGAGTGACCGATTCTATATCGAGCGAAAATAACCTCTTTATGGTGGGAATTTCTGTTCGCTGAAGACTGAGGATAGGTTAACTTTTAATGATTCCAAGTTTGTTGCAGGGTTGTTTTTTTATGTGAGTGATACAAGAATTAAGCTAGGATTAAGAAATAATGAAAGTTTTTATGGTCGTAAGTACGTAGTTACAAGGTGGGGTCCTTAATTTTGGGTGAAAGGGTGCAGTTTTTAGGCGCGCAATCAGTTTGATCATATTGAGGGCAACCGATGTGAACTGAGAATCAAATAAAAGATACGTTTTGTACAGATGAGCGTAGAAAAGTGTGAGCTTAAACCTAATCAGAATTCCAACTATAGACACATTGTGTGAGAAATTGAGAGGGATGTATTCAGGAAAAGTAGGGGGTACGATTCTAAGAAAAAGGCACAACGAAAGTTGAAAAAGAATATTACCATAAATAATATCAACAAGTATGAAGAGTTTCGGAAAACCCTGAAGAATGGAATAAAGTAGCGCATAAAACATACCTCAGTTCCCTAGAAGAAGGCTTCAGACGAAATCCATCACATACCTAATTTACCCGATACAATTAAGCTAAAAAATAGCTAAAGCCTAATATTATAACGGTAACGACCTTCTCTTTGCACTTTGTACCTCATTTTATCCGATACAATTTAGCACTTCGCAAATTGAAGGATAATTAATTTGGCAAAAAGTTCTAATGACGTCCAAATGTCCAGATAATGATGGAAAGTATCTAATGAAGGAGAGCTAATAGGCAAAATAGAAAATAGTAGTCACCAAAATATGATGATCCCTTATCAATATCAACTTTTTGAATCAAAAATCACTTCCATTGTAAGAAGTAGAAGAAGAAAAGCAACTGAAATATTTGGAAAATGGAACTGACTAACACAGGTAGTTGCGAGAGCTGGAAACTGTGTTGGAAATGATTACACAGGTCAGAGGATAATTGAGAAAATACTTTGTAGGAAGTATGTTAATTTTGAAGAGTAGGACAGGAAAAAAGGTGATAGATTCTCAGATTATCTGTATAATAAGATAGTAAGGATTGTAATGAAGCTTCCAATCAGATTTCTAGGATTCAACCAAAAGAAGTTCAATTGAAGGCTGTAATAGAAAACAATCACATGTTTAATAAAGTTGAATAAGGAATTCCCACATCCTCTTCTATGGGACGGATTGGTTTGGATATTGAGAATTGAATTCAAAATTGGAGGGGTTCTAAAAAGAGGAATTAGATTTGATAAAATTTTGAAAATTAAGCTAACTATAGCAAAAGGGACTCGGAAAAATTGAGACATTTGAGCTCTATTATGATAGATAAGGGATAGGAAAAATTTTCAATATCAAAGGAGTCAGATTTGAAAAGATTTTTAATATTGGGAATTGAGCTATATATAACAGGAGAGGAACTTGTAAAAAATTGAACCATCAGAGGAGTTGAAATTGAAAACGCATTTTGTACATCGACCTTTGCAATTATGACAAGTGGACAACTTTGAAAACTGTCGATTTCCAAGCTACAAATATATTTTTTAAGAGAGGAACATGGAAGAATTTCAACTTCCAAGATATATATGACAGGAAAAGGACTTGGAAAAATATCAACCATTGTTCTAGGTAAATGATGGCGAGACACCAAAATTTTCAAAAATCCCTCCCCCTATGGAATAGGTTTCCTATTGAACCTCAATTTAGGTTAGGTAGTTGACATCATAAAAAACTGGAAATGCTCTTAACATCATCAGGATTTAACAGAAGAATCCCTAGAGAATAGTGAATTACAAAAATCAGGACTCGATGTCAAGAATAACTGTTAGTTGGAGGTGGGTGGACTTAAAGGAATAAATTGAAGGCCTTGAGAAATTTTTTTCTAATTAAGGTAAATGAAGGAAGGGATTTTCAAAGTCTCAACTAAATCAACTCGAAAATAGGAGGAGTTACATTATGGAAGAGTGTGATACTGAGGCAGAGAACAATTTGGAAGACTCAGGAAACGATAAAGAAAGAGAGAAAAAAAAAAAGGTTGTATGGAAGAACAAGTAAAGAATGAAAGAGTGCAAAATTGAATGAAATTAAGAAAGAAGAAAAGCTTGAAAAGAAAACTGAGCAGATTGAATTGAACTATGGGCCAAAAAAAAGTTGTCTGGAGAATTTCTACTTTTTTTTTTTTTCAATATCCAAAGTAGAAATATCTAGATAATTTACCGAGATTTTTAAAAATTATTCCTGTTTATATAGCGCTCTCGAATAAGATAAAAATGAAAAAACAAAAAACTAAGAGGCGCGCCGTAGGCGCGCCGGACTTACAGACTACAGGACATAGTGAAGCTACTGGAGCAGAGCTGCCGCCGCTATCAGCAGTTCTCTTTCGGCTGCGGTGTCCGTCTGCAAATGAACACTTGTCTGGAGTTCTTGTGTTTTTTTTTAATCTTTCGCTTCCTTTCTTTTTTTCTTCCTTTCTTCCTAATTTTTTTTTTTTTTCGTTTTGGGGGGATATATCCCCCTTATCCCCCCCCGTAAATCCGCGCCTGCCTTAACGAAGTTAAACGAGGAACGCAGGGAACCTGTTTTATGAATCAAATGGGATTTGGTATTGAAAATTCAAGGAAGCCTAGACCTAGATAAAGCTAGTACAAAGAAGGCCTAGACCTACTATAAGCCTAGTACATATAATATAGTTTGAAAGTCTAAATTTTTCTGAGTTCCCTTCTATCATGTATAGCTCGAGAGTCTAAATTTTTCTCGAATCTCCAGCTATATATGATAGCTCGAGAGTCGAAATTTTTTTTAAGTCCCCCACCTATCATAATACTTATCGAACGTGTACATCACTTTGCTAAGACATCGCTTCTCCTTGATCATAATTACGTCTTCTTCATGACAACAGTGTACGTAGAAAGAAAACATCGTAGATAGAAAATTAGAATATAGTTCTAAACACGATCGTGAGGTTATTTACTCAGGTCTGAAATCAATAAAGCATTCAGAAAACACACTTTCTTGACGATTCAATAAGTACAACTCTTTCTCCTGTGAGAGGTTCTACGACATTTTTCCGACTACGAATTTCCGACACGACATTTTTCCGACACACAAATTTTCCGACCCGACATTTCTCCGACACGACAATAATCCGACAAAGTTGAAAGGAAATTCTATTTGTTATGAAATATTCACATTGTGTGATAAATTGTGTAAGTATTGTAACGTCGGAACATTGCCATATTCCGCGGCAATGTTCTCTAGGCGAATTTGCAGGTCACGCCACTTCTTTTGTGGGGCACCTCTGACCCTTTTACCGAGAGCAAGTTCCTGTACAACTATTTCCGTATAACCTTGTTCCTTCTGGAACTCCGAAAGGGCGGCATATACATCAGGATGATGTTTCCCCACGACTTCACGGAAGCGATTATGCCACGCTTCACTGACGTTGTTTGTGCGGTGTGACTTTTCGAGGGCAGTATCGTACTGGTTCCACAGGGGTGGAGCATATCTCGGCCGTGCTCCTCTGCCGCCTCTTCCGGATGCGGCAACATAGTTTTTCTTGAAAAAATCGAACACCGGATACAGTTCCGCCGGGCAATTCGCACGAAGTGTTTGAAAGGCACGAGGAACATCCTCAACTGGCACAAATGCCAGAGAGAGAAGCATATGCGTGTAATCTCTTATGCTGCGATCATCTGCATCGTTGTACTGCACTTGCAATCCGACTTCCTGCACTTTGCGATACACAATTTGACCTAAGTGGAAAAAACACCCTGAAACTGGAACACCAGGGAATACTTGCTGGCGTGCGTTGATAATTGCGCGTTCAAAGTCCGTCATTATTTTTGCAGGAACGCAAACATTTATGCGATACTGACGTACGGCGTTGTCCACTGCTGTGAGCGCTTCAACATACAGTTCTTGCTGTTTTCCTGACAGCAAACAGTAAACAAGTGGTACGGCAACAGTCTCTTCTGATCCTGTACGTCGCCGCAATCCCATCACTGTAAATATTTGTGTGAAAATGGATGGACAAGTTTTGAACGTACCGTCCATGAACCACATGGAGCTTTCGCATAACAGCTCGATATTCTTGCGAGTAGCGTACACAATCACACGTCGTCTTTGTAGTGTTCTTCCCTCCTCATCTACCTCCTCCTCCTCTTCTTCTTCTTCTTCTGCTGAAGACGATTGATCGGAGTCCCTGGAGTCGTACAGCAAGAACTGTTCTCCTACTAGCGTTTTCTGATACGTATCAGGTATGTCATGCAAGCCATTCAATGAAGTCGGGGCGGCGGGCATATTTTTCCGACGTGTTCGCTGGATGGTTCGTACTAGAGCTGATTGCTCCGGTAACTGGCTCAGGACTCCAGCGGAGGTCCCCTGCATTTCATCGCGGAGCATCTGCGCAGGTCGTTGTTCTGGATGGTCCCCGGCCTTCCTTTTCAGCCTCGCAACCATCTTCTCTGCTGTGCTCTCTTCTCGGTTAGGTGGATGAGAGTGTGCCGACTCCTGCGGGCCTCTGGTTACTTCAAGTTGGCCATCACTGCTGCGTATAATCGTGACAGCTCTTGCCGAACATTCTTTCATTCTTGTCCGGCGACACTCCCAGTACGTTCTCCCATTTCGTTCGCGCGTCTTCAGGTAGATAAACCCATCAAGATGGAGTTTATTCGCAATTATTTCGGCTGGCATTTTGTCGCATTACACAATGACAAAATTAGTATCAGGTACGAGGGGGTCCTCTTTGTTTTCCATATTGCTATGCAAACTTCATCTGTCGGAGATTTGTCGTGTCGGCACAATTGCTTGTCGGAAAATTTTAGGTTGGAAAATTATCGTGTCGGAGAAATGTCATGTCGGAAAATTTGTGTGTCGGAAATTCGTAGTCGGAAAAATGTCGCACTTCCGCTTCTCAGAAGTTTTTAACAATTTTATTCAAATTTAGCGCAAAATTTTATCTCAGAATCGAGAAAAACTCTGAAGGTTGGACGATTTTATCATGTTGGGAATACTTTGACCCATTTTGGGCCTATTAACCCATTTTGGTGCTTCGTAGGGTCATTTTGAGCATTTGATACTAGGTAGTTTTTAAAAATAGGTGTGAACTACGTTTATATCAATCAACTTTCTATCAACATAGGATATCTCATTTACCTACTTCACTGAGTGAGTAAACTTTTGAAAGAGAAAAAAATTATAATGCAAAATGAAGAATACCTACTATTCAATTATAGGTTCATTTGATTTTATACTTGAAATTCTGTGAACTACAAGAGAAGTACACGCAACGTACCTGGCGGTGCGAGGTACGCCTCCATTCGGCTAGAGAATCATATTCCTCGTCGTCGTCGTCATCACTGTCAATAAGGGCGACCCTCCGCTCATGATTTTTTCAGACTCGGCGCTAAATTTTATTTTGGAACCAAGAAAAACTTCGAAGATTAAGCAATTTTTCATTTTGGGAAAATTTTGACCCTTTTTAGGCCCATTGACCCATTTCGGTGCTTCTCAGAAATGTTTAACCGTTTTTTTGGGGCTCAGAACTAAATTTCACCAGAGGTTCGAAAGAAATTAAGGGATAACGCGATTCTTCACGTCACAAACTAGATTCCTTGATAACACTACACAACAAAAAAAAAAAATTAAAAACCACATGAACGAAATAATACGATTCTAGAAGTATTTTCGACGCTGATCACGATGCCGTTGTCCGTTTTTCAAGTTTTGGCTCGGTTTTCGAGAAATGATCAAATCAAATTACCGCGATTCATTGCGACGCGCGGCGTATGTTACCCAGCTATCGAATTTCGCGAGAACGGGAACATACAGTGCGCGCCGCGACGAATCGCGGGAATTGGATTTGATCATTTCTCGAAAACTGGGCCAAATTTTGAAAAACGGGCAACGGCATCGTGATCAGCGTCGAAAATACTTCTAGAATCATATTATTTCGTTCATGTGGTTTTCAATTTTTTTTTTTGTTGTGTAGTGTAATTAACAACTTTGGGAACCCATGTGTCAAATTTTCGGCACATTTTGGTCCATAATTCGGCTCAGAAAAGTCGTAGAGACTTCATATTTGGCACAAATTAAAGATAAAATTGAGATACAAATTTTTTATATTTGAATTATACGTCTAACGCGTTTTTGCGCTATAACAAATTTAGTCCAAATCCCCATTCAACTGTTGACGTCATTTTGGACCACCCTGTACAACTATGAAATTCTTGATAAAGCTCGCTTTAATTGTTGTCACTTTATATACTGTAACCAAATGATGCTAAAACTCCGTTATCTGGTCCTAAATGGGCCAAATAATTGCGACTTTGATTGCAATAACCTGCTTAGGGTGAAATTTAATATTTGGATTTCTATACCACCAGGAAAATTACTGAATTCTGCAGATATAAGATTCACATGAACGTAGTCGAATTGTTTTCTTAATTTCACAAATCGTAAAAAAGACCGATGTCAGTTTTTTAACTTAACTTTGGTCCTGATATGGAGGTGATCCGCCGTCTCTGTTCGACGATATGACGAGAGAAAATGATAGACAATTGAAGAAATTAAAATGGGACACTCGCATGATCAAAAACAAAGAGCAGTATTGAAAAAGTTGTTTGTTTAGTTTCATTATATTTTGTCTTCTTACATATATTTTTCGCTCTCTTGTAGATGGTTTTATTTTCTTTTTCATTCTAGCTTGCAATAGAACCTATTACGGGGAGATGGGTATAACATACGAGATGGAAATTCATCGACCAAAAATGAATCAACTGCCTTTTGCCTGTGCGCTTACATTTAACGCCGGAGGAGGCATCTTTGGTGATGTAGTGCAGGTAAGTTTTACGAAGATGGTAATAAATTTTACATGAAAGGCTAATTATTTTGGTTACATAGCTCCTTTCATTGATGATTAATTCACGAAAATATGACGAGAAAGGAATGTAGCTCTGTTTCAATATGACCCTCGAATTCGAGTGTTCGATCGGGGTCAATTTGAAGTGAAAGCAATGTCTAGTGTGTGGAATAAAGAGACTATAGACCATTGATGGACTCGAGTGCGAGAAATAAATCTGATTAGTTCGTGGATATAAGGTCTGAAACCAACTTCTGTAATTTGACGGCGGTTCAAAGGAAAAGGCCATTACATCTTCGGTAAGATTATCTGAAGACTTATCTTGTAGAGAAAAGGTACTGTGTGTGCGTCGTTGAAATGAAGCGATAATAGGAAGAGAGAATTACTGCTACTGATTTGAGCTATAAGCCAACTATCAATGCTAAAAGCGGAGAATTGAATTGTCGTTGTATGTTGAATGAACTGGAAAATACGAGTATAGGGCGAGTGATGAAACACTAGCTGAAAAAGAAATGATTCGACGTACTGTATTTTGATAATGGAAAAGATAATTCTAAGTTTGTCCTGACTGTTTCTTATTTTCGTGGAAAAATCATAATCCAAAGAATTAATGTTACGTCGGCATTTGGTGTAGATTCAGAAAGCATCACGATACAATGCAAAACTTTCATTTTTCTTACATAATTCTCGCTTAAATCCGAAAGAGAGCCGCCTCTATGGTAAGCGCGTATTTGAAGAATATAATTTTGAAAGAGAGCGGCGCAGACGAAAAGATGAGACGTTGATTAAAACTTTGAAAAGAAGACTTGAATTTTTTTTTTTTTTTTCTTTTCCAAGACAGAATAGCAAATGTAGGTCATGTGTTTTCGTTTTGCGAAAAATATCAAAATCCTCGCGTTAAAAGTTTATGAAGACTTCTGTTCTCTCTTCAATTGGTCAAATGTTCTAGCAAAATGATTTTTTTTTTTGACATGTTCCATGTCTTTTCTCTCGCCAGACCCCGATTTTGAAACTCGCGAGTACACCCCCCCCTCCCCCCCCCCGGGCAAGAGAAATCTCTACCCAGTGGGTGATTCAGAAATTCGCGAGTACACCCCGCGTAATAATAATAATCAATAATAAATAAATAAATAAATAAATAAATAAATAATTAAATAAATAAATAATTAAATAAATAAATAATTAAATAATCAAATAATTAAATAATTAAATAAATAAATAAATAAATAATTAAATAAATTAATAATTAAATAAATAAATATAATTAAATAATTAAATAAATAAATAATTAAATAAATAAATAAATAAATAAATAAATAAATAAATAAATAAATAAATAATTAAATAATTAAATAATTAAATAAATAAATAAATAAATAATTAAATAAATAAATAAATAAATAATTAAATAATCAAATAATTAAATAAATAAATAAATAAATAATTAAATAAATAAATAGTCGACCCTCTCCTATCATATATGGCTCGAGAGTCGAAATTCTTCTAAGTCCCCCTTCTATCATATATGGCTTGAGAGTCGAATAAATAATTAAATAAATAAATAATTAAATAAATAAATAATTAAATAAATGAATAATTAAATAATTAAATAAATAAATAATTAAATAAATAAATAAATAAATAATTAAATAATTAAATAATTATTTAATTAAATAATTAAATAAATAAATAGTCGAAATTTTTCTAAGTCCTCCTTCTATCATATATGGCTCGAGAGTCGAAATTTTTCTAAGTCCCTCTCCTATCATATATGGCTCGAGAGTCGAAATTTTTCTAAGTCCTCCTTCTATCGTATATGGCTCGAGAGTCGAAATTCTTCCAAGTCCCTCTCCTATCATATATGGCTCGAGAGTCGAAATTTTTCTAAGTCCCCCTTGTATCATATATGGCTCGAGAGTCGAAATTCTTCTAAGTCCCTCTCCTATCATATATGGCTCATGTTCCATGTCTTTTCTCTCGCCAGACCCCGATTTTGAAACTCGCGAGTACACCCCGCGTAATAATAATAATCAATAATAAATAAATAAATAAATAAATAAATAATTAAATAATTGAATTATTATTTAATTAAATAATTAAATAATTAAATAAATAAATAATTAAATAAATAAATAATTAAATAAATAAATAAATAATTAAATAAATACGCGCGAGTTCGCGCTACCTCATATTTCTCAAAAAAGACTTGAATTTTCTCATACCATTCCAATACAACAGCGAGATCACTCATTCGCCCCACCGAAAGTTGATACCTCAAAATATAGAACACCCATAATTTCCTCAAAATATTTCTCATACAAGACTTATACGACGCCAAGATAGGTAAAGGGGTAAACGAATAATATCTCACGAACAAGAAGAAGAAGAAGAAGAAGAAGAAGAAGGGCGTCTGTACAGTTCTCTATAGAAGAAGGGAAGAAGGGAAAAAGGGAGATTCTCTATAGAAGAAGGGAAAAAGGAAGAAGGAGAAATTTCGAAATCCTGATTCCTGATTTCGAAATTTGCGTGCGTGCGTTTGTCCGTCCTGCAGCTTAGTATGGAGCAAGAAGAAGAAGAAGGGCGTCTATAGAAGAAGGGAAGAAGGGAAAAAGGAAGAAGGAGAAATTTCGAAATATCTACAATGTCACCAAGTTTCATGACGTTTGGGTCTTTCCTTATGGCATTTCTGTGAATCTGAACTTTCAAATGCGTTTTTCTCAAAAACTACTTTTTGTGTTAAGGCTCTTTTTCTACCCGACCATTCAATTTCTAACTCAACATTAAACATTGTGAAGATCTTGAATGTAATGTACTTGAACACTTATCTAGCGCGGCCGTACGCATAGGGCTTAGCAGCCAGATCGCTAAGAATGTATAAGTTAAGCTCATCGAGGAAAATTTTGGTCATAATAGTACATATTTACGCGAGACATTTGAACGAACCCCTCAAAATGTCACCCATACGTTTTCCAATGTTTGTTTACAAAATAATACGCCAACTTGCTGCATGATGACGCCATCCGGAAAGGAAATCTCTTTCTTCTTTTTCCATTGAGTCGGCCATCCAGTTCCTTTCGCCAAATCGAGGTAATGATTCTCAATGTATTCGCATCGATTCCATATCGGCTCGTCCATAATCCGCCGCGGATCAAACAGATATTCCAGGAGCTCTCGACCGTTCATCCCAATCACATCCCTGCTTAAATTCATGAGATGTTCTTTCCAACGGTCATGCCCTGGATCGGGTGACAGTTCAAACAAATCTTCATAGTATATCCTTAAATCTAGTTCCACGCAGGCGGCCCACAGCTCAACTGATGGCTCGAATACGCGAATCACTGTACTTGTCGAGAGCGAGGGAAAGATTTCTTTCCATGTTGGCAGAAATAATGCCCTCGTTCGCTCACGATTTACGAGATGGTAATTCGCACACAATTTTGCTTTTAGCCCGCTATGAAGGGGGCATTGATGCACAGCCCCTTCCTCCGCATATAGACGACGGTATTGCGGATGGTTAACGATTTCGGAGCACGTACATTTCGGCCGATGTTTACTCCACACTTTCAAGCAAGCCCACGATTTCATACCTACTGTTTCGGTATAGATAAGTATAAGTCTCAAAGATAAGAAAGTAAGCAGCATAAGACTATATTTCAAGTCAGTACAATCATTCGTGTTACGCAGGTATTACAACGAAATATAAATTCCAAGGAAATAGTAAATTAAGATGAGATGAGAACAAAGTGAGAAAGAATGAATGAAAGACAAAGATAAGAGTATTCTCAGAAATCGCCGAATTGCCGATTTTTTTTTTTTTTCACCGCACAGTAGGATTTTTTAGATAACGGTACAGTATATATCACTTATGCCTAGAAACATTCAGAAAAATGACTTTTTTGGCATATCGCAATGGATGCATAAATAAGATTTATGCTGTAGTACATTTAGGTAATCAGTACATTTAGGTTTTCACGCGTTCACCGTGTTACAAGCGGGTTTTTGTCGGCTGGCCACCAAACAAGGGCAAGTTTGAAAAAATCGTTTTTTTATCTCAAAAATCTTAATTGAGGGTTCGAATCCTACCAGCTCCACTTTTTTTTTTTTTTTTTTTTTTCAATTTTATTATGCACCTTTTACCGACTTTTCTAACTAGAAAAGTGAGGTATTACACCCGTAGCAAGGTCAACAGGGGGAGTGGGTAATGAACTTTCTCGACGTTTTAGGGGTCCTAGATCACAACTAGCATAAAAAAAAATTTCAGGTTTCCTTATATATATATATATATATATATATATATATATATATATATTTATATATATATATATATTTATATATTTATATATATATAAGATTTTTTTGTCCGCGGAACTCCTCCGAAACTACCCGATGGATTTTTTTGTAACTTGGCCATATTGTAGTAGTATATCTGAAGATGTGCACCTGCAATTTTTTTGAAAATCGGATGAGTAGTTCTCGAGAAATTTTCAATTTGTTGAGAAATTTTGCAGTATTTCGAGTACCTTTTTGTCCGCGGAACTCCTCCGAAACTACCCGATGGATTTTTTTGTAACTCGGCCATATTGTAGTATTATATTTGAAGATGTGCACCTGCATTTTTTTTGAGGATCGGATGAGTAGTTCTCGAGAAATTTTTACTTTTGTTGAAAATTTTTCACTATTACGAGTAGCTTCTTACGAATAGCTGCGAGTAGCTGCTTACGTTAGGAGAAGCGGATTTTCCCATACGTTTACCACTTTCGTTATCAGTACGTATATTGTGAAGAACCTTTCATCATTCGACAGGTTCATTCTTCGTTCGTTCTTTACCAAGGGTTCATTGGATTTTATTTCTGATGAAACCTTTTCGTTCAAATTTAGTACACTTGTATCTCGCTTCCCACAGCCCCTAGAGCGTTGAATTTTGTTTTGTCAAATTTTATTTGTTTTGTTAAATTTATTTTTGAACGGATAGTGGCAATGGCGAGTTGTTCATTTTTCTAGCTATTTTTCATTATTATTAGTCATACTCGATAGTTTTTTTTTTTTTTTTTTTTTTTATTATTATTTTACGAGCATTATAAACTGCACGAGGGTTATTTGCTCGGCGTTACAATCTTATTTTAGAACATTACTTGAATTAGGTTAAATTAGGTACGTATTGGTGGAATTGAGTGGCGATCGAACGGAATTTGTTGGTGAATTATAATTATGAAGTTGTAGAATTGAGTGGTGCGTAAATAAGTTAGGGTTGAGTCGATGGTTTCGGAGTTGTTGTTTAGTGCTGCATTGATATTGGAAGATATATTTAGGGAGGTTCGAGTGGATTGCAGGACGGGGCATGAGAAAATAAAATGATCAACTGATAAATTTTCTTGGAGACAGTGAGAGCATGATGGAGGAGCGAGATTAGTGACAAGATAAGTATGAGTAAGACGAGTGTGGCCTATTCGCAGCCGAGCTAAAATGACCTCCTCTTGCCTTGAATTTCGTTGGGATGAGGACCAAAATGTGGGTTCACGTTTTATTTTTCTTAATTTGTTATTCGACTGATTTTAGTGAAAACCTTGAGTTTGAATGATTAAGTACAATTTTTTAATCTTCATCAAGTGTGCTGATGCGAGACTATACCTGGGTGATTTCACTCTTAATTAATAATTGATTTATTTGTCATTTTTTCATGTATGGGTACATAATTAATAGTGGTTCATAGTTGATTTGAGGTGTCAAAAGAGATGGAAAGATTATTTTCAATTTGGACTGGCTTTTTTGAGTGAGATTTGAGATTAGACTAACGAGTAAACCGGGCTTGGGTGCTATATATTTTTACCGAATTTTCTAGCTAGAAAAGTGAGGTATTTTGTTAATACGTTTGGAATGGTTGAAGCGTGAGGGAAGGAATGAGGGGTTGACTATTGGGTGATTGGTTGCTTCTTTCGTTTCGACATCGATTTTTTTAGTTTTTCGGGATCTCGTTGTAGCTGGATTCCCAGATGAAGAATTTTGGGGTGGAGTGTGCATAGAAAATGGTGATATGATAGCGTGAAGGCAATTTATGAGTGCACGAGAGGAATAGCAGCTCGAGATAGCTTTAAGAGATGCCAGAAATCGGAAGTGATAAAGAATTGAACCACTCATCCTAATATACAGTATACTAGACTAATAATATGCTAAGAATAAGGTATGGGAAAAAATGATTGTAGAGCTCTTTTTCATTAGAAACAACTGTTATAGCCTCGTAGCAGTTTGGACAGGGGGAGGGGGAGTGGTTTTTCTGGAGACGTTTTGTAGGTTTTAGATGACTCTTAGCCTAAATTATAACAAAATTCAGGTTTCCTTATTGGATTATAGGTATCTTTACTCTGTTATCTGTTGATGTGACATCGTAGTGATAGAATTTATAAACTGAGTTTTATTGTTTATTCTACAAATGTTTGACATGATTGACAGGTCATTGGTATTTAATTTAAAGAGAGGGAGTGACTCTCTCAATGTTTCTTGCATTGTGGGAAGAAAAGTCGTGTACTACTCACGCGACTGCGTGAGTGTTTTTTCATCTATTTTCACCCCTCTTCCTTCCCAATCTAGCTCCTTGAAAATTTCCTCCAAAACTGCATTAAATAAACACGAGGATAGCTGGTCCCCTTGCTTGACACCTCTATTAATGGGGAAAAGTAAACCCTTTCTATCTATTTTAACATAAGCTTTCGCATCTTTATAAATATCTTGTATGGTTGCGATCATATTCCTTTCAATACCCTGAATTTCCAGTGATTCCCATATCCGCCTATAGATTATTGAGTCGAAAGCCTTGCGAAAATCTACGAAGATACAATGCATTTCGATTTTGTATTCTTTAGCCTTCTCTATGATCTGATTCATTGTAAGAATGTGGTCCATAGTGGAAAAGCCACTACGGAAGCCAGCCTGCTCTAGACTCTGGTTTTCGTCTAGCTGTTTATACGTCCTCTCCTTGAGTACTTTCATTGCTATTTTCCCCACATTTGAAGTAAGACTTATGGGTCTGTAATTGTTTATATTATTCTTTTCCCCTTTTTTCTGCAGTAGGCGGATTTCGGCAACTCTCCATTGTTCCGGAGTTTTCCCTTTTGATAAAATTTTGTTGAGTAAGTAGAGGAAGGGTAAAGCTAGGCTATTCTGAAACCTTTTGAGAAATGAATTGTCTATACCATCAGGACCCGATAACTTACCTATTTTGAGTGATTTTATTGCCTTCATTACCTCACTTAGAATGAAAGGGGGTGATAAGATCGCAAAGCATGGTTCATTGTATGGAGAAAGAGCTCTGGAAGGTGGCTCCATTCCTGCTCGAACTTCGTTTGTTGTATCAACATGGGGTATATTGTCATTGTATAATTCCTTAAAGAACTCGGATATTGTCTCGATAATTTTTTCCCTCCTTGTTTCTTATCTCTGTCAGTAATTTTGAACCTTTAGCTGTCTCTCTTTTCATTCTTCGTGTAGACCACGTTTCCTCTATTATTTCCTCGACTAATCTAGCCTCAAATTCTCTGCAGTCTTTTTTGATTTCCATTCTCACCAGCTTTTGAATCACTGCCGGTTCTATTTTTTGATTAGGGGTTGGGTTTTCTAATACTTTCAGCTCTTCCCTTTTTGCAATCAGGTTCTTCGTTTTCACGCTAATCTTGTCGTCCGTTGTTTCTTTTACCTTGCTTTTTCCGAACTTGAGTTCTGTTTCCCTAATCGTGCTCTCAAATATATCATATAATTTCTGTACCTCCATTTCTTGCGCCTTTTCTACAATAACGTTGAGTTTTCCCTCTAGGAATTTTTCCACTTCGTCGTTGACATATATTGGTATTACCATCTTCCTAATTACTGTTTCCGTTTTATCTTTCCTACATTTTGTTCTTTTGGGGATTTGGAGGTGACACCTTCCAGCTCTGTGGTCCGAGGAGAACTCTATTTTTGATATAATTTCCACATTTTTTACAATAGTAAGGTCATTCACTAATAGATGGTCAATTTCGTTTTTTGTCTTGCCGTTCGGGGACAATCAGGTCCATTTGCGTGATTCCCTCGTTTTGTAGAAAGTACCCGCTATTTTTAAGTTGTTTCTCTGTGCGAATTCAATCATTCTTACTCCGTTCTTGTTTCTCTTACCTAATCCGAATCGACCTACGTTTGCCGTTTCGTCACCTTTCCCGACAATCGCGTTCCAGTCCCCCATTACTATTGTGAAATTCTCCTTTTCGTTATCGAAGGTCTCCTGTAGACTTCTGTAGAATTCGACTGCATCATTCTCTTCTGCATCTAACGTTGGTGCATAGATTTGTATTATCAGTAGTGAGACATTTTTTTCAATTCCAATTTTGAGTAAGCAAATTCTTTCATTCACCGCCTGTTTAACCTCTTTCACTCTTTTCCAAAGGTTTTCTTTGATGTAAAATCCCACGCCTTTGTAACCTTTAGTTTCACCATTGTAGTATAGGTAGTTACCATTTTTCCTGCGTATTAGTTCTCTCCCCTCCTTCCTCACCTCCGACAGTCCTACTATATCCCATCTTACTTTATTTAACGCTTCCCCGAGTTCGACTATCTTTAGCTAATCCCCTCACATTGAAATACATAATTTCGATATCTAACCCGTTTCTTTTCTTACCTTTATTCTTATTAACATCAGTGGCGACGTCATTTCCTCCTATTCGGGGGTTTTCAGCCTTCCCTCCCCAAGGTGGCTGAGTTCGGCTTGGGGAGGCGGAGTCCGACGTTATAAACTATCTATTACTACTAAATCTAAATCTATCACGATAATTTCCTCTTCCTCTATTATTCGTTGTCATTGGATGGAAGTTGTTGCTCACCGCACGTACTTTGCTCGCATTTTCAACCTACTCAAAGCTGTTTGGGCTATTTTCGTTTCTGTTCCTTTTGGACCGGTATGAAACCCTCCATTACCTTAGTCAAAATATGAGAAAAAATCCATGAATAAGAAGACGTAATCCGTGTTTAAGAAGACGTCAGAACCCGTGTTTAAACGTTTAAAGAGACGTTGGAACCCTGCTGTGCAGAAAAAAAAATTGAAAGAATAATTTGGCTACGATAATACACATACAGACAGAAACACAGATCCACTTACCTTAATCCATTTTTAAGAAGACGTTATAAAGAAAAATCCATGAGTAAAAAGACGTAATCCGTGTTTAAGAAGCTAGACGTTAGAATCCGTTTAAGAAGACGTTGGAACCCTGTACAGAAGGAAAAAAAAATGAAAGAATAATTTAGCTACGATAATACACACACGTATAGACAGAAACATAGATTCACTTACCTAAATCAAAATATACAGAAAAATCTGAATAGAGCACTTACAATTCGACCAAAAATCTGAATAGAGCGCTTACGATTCGACCATAATAGAGCTGATTTCTTAGGCACAATGATAAGGTCAAAAAGAAATAATAATTCACAATGTAACGGTACAAAATTTCCAATGTACTTACTCGTAGCTGGACAGTAATAAATAAAACATCAAAAATAATCCCGGCGATGATTGATAAGAAGGCGTCATTTTTTAGAACGAAAAAGGAAGACGATTTTTAAAACGAAAGAGGAAGACGATTTTTAAAACGAAAAAGGAAGACGAAAAATTTAGCTATTAAATTAGCCAATTTTCCAGCTATCGTCAAAAAGTACAACCTGAGGGTCGCAGGGTCCTTATGACCCGTACGAGCGTCTCCGCCTGCATGCGTGGGGTGACCGCCGCCACATCCTCAATCGCCGCCACATCCTCAATCGCCCCGTGGCGAGGGACCGTCAGGTCCATGTCGGCGGTGGTGGTGGTGGTGGTGGTCGTCGTTGTGAAATACCGATATCAACAAAATGATATAAGCGTCCATTTTCGAACGAAGAATTTAGCCATTAATTTAGCTACTTTTCAGATCGCGGGCATCGGACTCGAAGAGCGGCGAAGAGAAAACGTAATTTTTAAATAGCAATTTCCTATTTTCGCGACTTGGGTAAAATCGGGTATGAGTCGCGAGGGAGCGCGTAAACGGATGGTTTTTATTAGGATAGATCACTCACAAATAAATTGTCAATGAAGGAGTTCCCATAGTATCCCCGGTTTATTATACATATAAAAAAATGGGGGCGAAACATTATTTGCATCGACAAATGTTTCCTTAAGAGTTTCCACCAACTCTTCTTCGTTTTTTTAAATAAAGGCATTAATTTGTTTCTTCACTTCTTCGTCAGATAGACCTTGTTACTTTCATTGAGTAACCGCCTCTGTTTGCCACGAGTACAACATTTCGGATTGTAACAATATCACCTCTTTTAACTTCAAAAGGATTGGTGTACGTAATCACATCGATTGTACCTATTTAATAATTTTCATTTTTATATCTTCTGTTTTATATCATGAGTATAGCTACTTAATCATTCAATTTATCAAACCTGTTTCGTCGCATAGTTGAATTTCTTGTGCTGTGTCTTTTCTCGGACTTGTGGTAAATTTGTCCTATCTTTATGAACATTGGCTACAGGATTGTTTGGAATAATCATTTTGATATTATTTGTAGAAGACATTCCTTAAAATTTTTCATAGGCAGATTTAAACGATTGCAAGTAAAAATTTATGTTATGCATCATACTTTTTATCAAATCCAAATTTATAACTCTTGGATCGGTATTTTCTCTCCGCAAAGAGGCTTGCTCTTCTTCATTGTCTATGAAATACAATTGCTTCTGCTCTTGGAGGAGGTAGATAACTTCCTCTATAATGATACAACTGTCCAAAAATTTTGAAAGTTGTAAATATGTTTGGAACTTGTTTTTCATTTTCTTCTTGACTTCAATTTCCACACCTTGCAGGCGAAAGTTGGGTGGCTTGAACTTCCGACGGATTGTGAATAAAATGGCCTCCGTCTTACTTGCTGCAAGTTCAAGTCCAGCCGACTCGATCCAACGCGTCACGTCCTCTAGGGCCCTGTTTAACCTCCTCTCCACCGCTACTGTTGTTTCGGCGGTGCATACCACCAGGGTGTCATCCGCATAGGAGATAAGCTTAACCCCCCGTGGCAGCTTCACCTTAAAGATTCCGTTAAATGCGACACACCACAAAAGCGGCCCAAGGACCGACCCCTGCGGCACCCCACAAGTAACAGGGCGCTTTACTGTACCAGCAGACGTCTCTGCTTGGATTTCACGGCAGCTAAGATAGCTGCTGATCATCCTGAGCAGGTATGCAGGCACTCCTGCGTCCACAAGAGCTTCCAATAATATCCTCTATGGAATGGAATTGAACGCATTGCTTATATCGAGGCTGACGGCTGCGCAAAACTGACGCAATGCGATTGCTGAACCGGCTATCCTCTTCAGTCGGATCCCAGCATCTGATGTGCAGCGTCCAGTTTGGAAACCGTACTGGCTCTCAGAGATTATATCTCTTTCCTTCGGATAGCTCTCCAAATGATTGGCTATCACTCTTTCCAGAAGCTTCCCAACATTGTCTAGCAGAGAAAGTGGACGGTAAGAGGATGGTAGTCCATCGCACAGGGAACAGTCCCCCAACAATTGCCGCATTGAATGTATCAACAAGCAGCGCTGGGTCTAATGAATTGTGACGTTCTACCAGTCACTGAATATCTCTTGACGCCAATAATAAAGAACAATTACGAAAACCGAGCTTTATTACTGGTACCGCAAGTACAACACTTCTAAACACCGTTAAACTGTAACACAATCGCGTTAAAGAACGAGAACACGTTAACTATCGCTTTTAAGATTACAACTGAATCGCTTTATCGGGTTGCTGCCGGCTATTTATAGTCTCACCCTTATTTCCGGAATTCTCGAGATTTCTTCTAGAACAGTTGTGACGTTCTACCAGTCACCAAATATCTCTTGACACCGATAATAAAGAACAATTACGAAAACCGAGCTTTATTACTGGTACCGCAAGTACAACACTTCTAAACACCGTTAAACTGTAACACAATCGCGTTAAAGAACGAGAACACGTTAACTATCGCTTTTAAGATTACAACTGAATCGCTTTATCGGGTTGCTGCCGGCTATTTATAGTCTCACCCTTATTTCCGGAATTCTCGAGATTTCTTCTAGAACAGTTGTGACGTTCTACCAGTCACCAAATATCTCTTGACACCGATAATAAAGAACAATTACGAAAACCGAGCTTTATTACTGGTACCGCAAGTACAACACTTCTAAAACACCGTTAAACTGTAACACAATCGCGTTAAAGAACGAGAACACGTTAACTATCGCTTTTAAGATTACAACTGAATCGCTCTATCGGGTTGCTGCCGGCTATTTATAGTCTCACCCTTAATTCCGGAATTCTCAAGATTTCGGTTTCAAACCCATATCTGTTGTTGTCAATTCAAAGTGATAATCTAACATGTGGGGTAAAGGTGTTTTCTCTATTAGTTGAGTCAAAGCGGAATCTTTGGATGTGGGCATCGGAGACAGGGACTTTGGTATTTGGTCCATCTTTATTCTTTCATTGTTTTATTAAGTCTCTTCAGGCATTAATAGATCGTCAACAGCAAGGACTGGTGCTCGAATTATTGCTCGATTAGCCCTTTCTCTGGCTCTTTCCATGGCCCTCTCTTTGATCCGTGTACTAGCAGGTCCGATTGCTCTTGTCAAGAAGCAATCTCTAAGATCTTGATAAGCAGCGTATGCCAAATCAAACTCATGCATAGGAACGACTGCTTTTCTCACTTCAGTCAATCCTTTGAGAATCGGACCTGGATCATTGGTAGAGTAATGATCTCCTGTTTGAGCATCAAGGATCATTGCTAGAATATGACACAAGGTGCTATTATTCGGTTATGATAATTCTGGGAACACTGTGCTCCTAAATTCCCGAGAATAGAACCACTTTCTATCTGCCTGCATTCTGCGCTGGTCTGCAGTGTCATCAGGTTCCGCAAATGATTGGCTATCACTCTTTCCAGAAGCTTCCCAACATTGTCTAGCAGACAAAGTGGATGGTAAGAGGATGGTAGTCCATCGCACAGGGAACAGTCCCCCAACAATTGCCGCATTGAATGTATCAACAAGCAGCGCTGGGTCTAATGAATGTATGGCGCTCCAGACTAGATTTGGAATCTCATCCGGGCCTGGAGCCTTCCAATTCTTACCCCGCAGTCTATTGACTGCTGCATCCTTGGTGCCTAGGAGGGATATACCATCCTCTTCTACTATTGGTAGCGTTACCATTGGTGGTGGCTGCTGTGGGAACAAGCCATCAATGATTTGACCCACAACATCTGGCTCCATTCGGCTCAATCCTGAGAGGCCTTTTAGCTTCTCCAGCACTAGCTTATTTATAAGGCTTTCCAAATGGGTCGTCATCCGCCATCTCACATAGCTCTCGCCATACAGCACTTTTGCTGTCCTTGACGGCCTTCTTCAGCCTTTTACGAGCCAGCTGGTATTCAGGTGCAACCGCCCACGCTCCTCCGCGGGCACTACTACGCTGGTATATCCGGCGCTGACGGTTGCACTCTTTTCTTAACTCGGCAATCTTGTTGGTCCACCAGTAAACGGCTCTCCTCTTCTTTGGTGGACCTTGCCTAGGCATGGCTACATCGCAAGCTCTGGTGACAGTCTTCATCGTCCTCTCTGCTGCCACCTCCGCATTGCCTTCTTCATTAGGGGCCTTTCTGTCGTCTTCTTCCGCTAGGTTGAGTCCTCCGAGTGGGATGTGAGACAGCGCCAAGGCATCCGTGGCTACCTAGTATGTGGCCGGTGTCGCGTCCGTCGACCCAGGCTGCACACAGGGCACTTAGGTTGCTGTTGGCAATCACGGATCACGTGTCCTTCTTGCCCGCACCTATAGAGCCCAGGTCCAATACTCTTGTTGGGACATTTGGCAGCCATATGTCCCCTGAGACGGCACTTGAAACATCTTGGCTGCGTGTTCTTCCTCTCCAATGAGACCACACGACACACGCTCCAGCCAATCTTAATCTTCCCTTCTTTGAGGACCTCCATTGCCCTCTGTATCCCAAGCTGGACCTGAGCCGTTTGACAGCCACGGCTTGCAGGCCTGCACTGGACCTTGGCCTCCGGGCCAATATTAAGTGCCAGCCGGATCTCTTCCCCTGTTACGGACTCCTCAATGTCCAGGATCAAGAGACCCGTCTGGTGCTGGGGTTGTCAGACCTCTGTCCCATCTCCCAGCACTTTCTTCAGCTCAGTGGCAAAGTCCGCAATGCTCTGGCTATTGGGATCTCCGCCTTTCAGCTCGATTATCATCTCGCCTCTGCCCGTGTACCTTGTCCTTGCTGGCGTGAGTCCAAACTCCACAGGGGACAAGTGCGCACGGGCTTTCTTGAGGAGGTCGCTGTAGTTGACCTCTTCTGATGCCCTCTTCAGTATAACTGCCCCACCTCGGGGGCGTCGCTTCTGGAGCAGCTGTAGGGGCTTACTGTCAGTCGCAATCGGTGGCTGAGGGTTCTTCCTCCGGGAACGCCGGGAAGCCACCTGGCTCCAGGAAGGTGGATCCGCACCAGACATAGCTTCTTGCGGAGGCTGTATCTGTTGTTGCAGTTGCTGCTGCTGTCACAGTCGCAGAAGCGGTTGAGGTACTTGCTGCAGTTGTGGTTGCTTCTGTGGCTTGGGCCGCACTTCCTGCCGCTTTGGAGAGGTCCATTGGGGCAGCTGTTGCTGCTGTAGCGGTTGTGGCAGCCGTTGTTGCGGTTGCGGTTGCAGCTGCTGTTTCTGCAGTTGCGGTCGATGCTGCAGTTGCTGTGGTAACTTCTGCTGCTTCCTCTGCAGCTCATGTTGCTTCGGCTGCACTTGCCGCGGTGCTGGCTTATTGACTTGAAGCTTCTGAACCTCTTTCTTCAGTAGTTCAATCTGACGTCGCTGCTCTGCACACTGTTGTGCTAGGAGCTGCTCAGATTGAGGCCTCTTCAGTAGTGCCTCCTGCTCTTGCAGCTGCAGTTTTCTGATCTGCTCCTGCTGCTTTTCCAGCTGGAGCTTTTGCTGCTTCATCCTCATTTGCTGTATGGAGTAATCCTCTTCCAGCTTACAGATCTTGAGGTCCCGCTTGTTGATCTCTGCTTTAAACATAGCAATTGACTTATTCAGGTCAGCATTAACCTTCCTAAGCTTTCCTCCAGGTAGGTTAGGCGGAGGGAGTATAAGGGGCGTTGAGAACTCCTCTACTCCCGGTGAAGGTGAGGATTCACCATCTATCTTCAACCTCTTGCTCGCTCTCTTCTGCAGTCGGACCTCGAAGTCCTCTGGAGAGGAATGATAACCTCGTTCAACGTCAACTTCCTTCTGTGTCGCTGTGGAGGAAGGAGGCGACCTCATCACCATTGGGGATTGGCGGAATACTTCCTCTTTTGTAGGTGAAATAGAAATAAAGTTAAATGTGACTTCCGGTGAATATTGAAATCTATAATCAAACCTGTAAGGCTTGGAATCAAGTGAAGAGAGAGATCCAGGGTAACACAATGAATCACCTCCGATCTCCAGAGTGAAATCCATCGAGGTGTGAAACCTTTTCATTTGGGAAAGGAAGTTTTGGAGATCCACGTCAAATCCACTCCATATACCAATGACGTCATCTACGTACCTTGCATAGTAGAGGAGGTGGTTAGAATCCTCAGGCAAGAGTTCGTCTTCCAAGTGGGACATGGATATTTCGGCCACGAGGGTGGATAAAGGCCCGCCCATTGGAAGTCCATCCGGAAACCGGTAGGTTTTGTTGCGAAAGAGGCAGATATTGTCCTTCAAACAATGTGTAATCAAAGTCTGGAACTCAGTGATGGTATCCTCAGCTATACTCTTTCCTCAGAGGAGGGAGACCATTAAATCGATAGACGTGCCTTCGTATCCTTCGTTCTCTCCTCAAAAAGATGGCTCGTACCTTCGAGGATACCGTCACCTTAATTGTATGGATTTATGGTGTAATTCAAAAATTCATCGTGGTTCCAGTAATGTACACAATAAGGTTTTAGATCAATAAGTGTGGTTTAATAGCACGTCGTCATGTACTCAACTTCCATGTGGGTGTGGCTCTTTTCGAGGTATTTTTGTATGATTGTAATCTTCTTCTCCATTACAAAATTGAGCTGCACGTTCGAGAGAATCGAGTTTCTGTTTTAATAAGGGCAACTAGGGAAATCTTTCGGGGTAGAGGAACTTGGAGAGAAGTATTTGGCGGTACAATAACTTGGGCCACTGGGCATTCTGCTGTAATCCTACATCGGACTGATATGATGGGATGACCCTATTAAACAAATACATCAGTAAATTCTGCTGATTCAAATAGCTCTTCGAAAGAGCCTCGTAAATCTAATTCTATTTCCGCGGCCCGAACACATATGGAAAAGCTATATATTATATTGCTCTCACTTCATCTGGCGAGAGGCTTGGGGAAATTTTGTGGAACGTAAGATCAAAAGTCGTTCTCTTGTTTTTTCTTGATTGATTAGGTGATAATTCTTGCACGATTTGGTTTTGAGTCCTGCATGAATGGAGTGAAAATATTTACTCAGCAATTTGTGTATGGCCGCAGTATGAGCATTTTCACTCCGGACGCAGTTCAACGGTTTTTCATCTAGGCCGCAGTTTGTATTTCCCCAAGAGAGCAGCGTTTCGGAGTCCCCTCCTAAAATGAAGTTTACGATAGCTCGGGTGATTTATAATATTTACGCTAACGTATTTGGAGCAACTTTTTACGTTGGGAGCAACTAGATTGGTTCCCGTTTCATCCATGTCGCTGATCAAATGTCTGTCATTCGGATCCACTACAATGTTAGCCACGGGGCTTGGAAATATGATTACAGAACCAACATCCTCTTGATCATTCAGATTAACAACATTAGGACAATAGCACAGAATTTACAGACATAATTATCAAAATCTTGAAGGTATACAGATCTCCATTCAAATTTTCAGCATCCTCGAATTATCTTACGACTGGTCCACGTTTTCAATTTTACTTACAAGGGGTCTTTTCGATTTCCGCGAATAACAATCACTGCGTATCACTTCGTTGATAACAAAAACACTATGTTCTTTTTATTCAATACTCATTTTCTGATCTGTAGGACTTCCCATTTCGCCTTTCAATTTCTCCAAACGATTTGCCATTTGATCAATATCACCGTAATCTGAGCTTGGGGAATAATCCCTGAGTGTATCTTCGTGAGCGTTCTCTCTCTTTTTTTTTTTGACATGTTCCATGTCTTTTCTCTCGCCAGACCCCGATTTTGAAACTCGCGAGTACACCCCGCGTAATAATAATAATCAATAATAAATAAATAAATAAATAAATAAATAAATAAATAATTAAATAAATAAATAATTAAATAAATAAATAATTAAATAATTAAATAAATAAATAAATAAATAATTAAATAATTAAATAATTAAATAAATAAATAATTAAATAAATAAATAATTAAATAAATAAATATAATTGAATAATTAAATAAATAAATAATTAAATAATTATTTAATTAAATAATTAAATAATTAAATAAATAAATAATTGAATAATTAAATAATTAAATAATTAAATAATTAAATAAATAAATAAATAATTAAATAATCAAATAATTAAATAAATAAATAAATAAATAATTAAATAAATAAATAGTCGACCCTCTCCTATCATATATGGCTCGAGAGTCGAAATTCTTCTAAGTCCCCCTTCTATCATATATGGCTTGAGAGTCGAATAAATAATTAAATAATTAAATAAATAAATAATTAAATAAATGAATAATTAAATAATTAAATAAATAAATAATTAAATAAATAAATAAATAAATAAATAAATAAATAAATAAATAAATAAATAAATAAATAATTAAATAATTAAATAATTATTTAATTAAATAATTAAATAAATAAATAGTCGAAATTTTTCTAAGTCCCCCTTCTATCATATATGGCTCGAGAGTCGAAATTTTTCTAAGTCCCTCTCCTATCATATATGGCTCGAGAGTCGAAATTTTTCTAAGTCCTCCTTCTATCATATATGGCTCGAGAGTCGAAATTCTTCCAAGTCCCTCTCCTATCATATATGGCTCGAGAGTCGAAATTCTTCTAAGTCCCTCTCCTATCATATATGGCTCATGTTCCATGTCTTTTCTCTCGCCAGACCCCGATTTTGAAACTCGGGAGTACACCCCGCGTAATAATAATAATCTATAATAAATAAATAAATAAATAAATAAATAAATAATTAAATAATTAAATAAATAAATAATTAAATAAATAAATAAATAATTAAATAAATAAATATAATTGAATAATTAAATAAATAAATAAATAAATAAATAAATAAATAATTAAATAATTATTTAATTAAATAATTAAATAATTAAATAAATAAATAATTGAATAATTAAATAAATAAATAATTAAATAATTAAATAATTAAATAAATAAATAAATAAATAATTAAATAATCAAATAATTAAATAAATAAATAAATAAATAATTAAATAAATAAATAGTCGACCCTCTCCTATCATATATGGCTTGAGAGTCGAATAAATAATTAAATAATTAAATAAATGAATAATTAAATAAATAAATAATTAAATAAATGAATAATTAAATAATTAAATAAATAAATAATTAAATAAATAAATAAATAAATAAATAAATAAATAAATAAATAATTAAATAATTAAATAATTATTTAATTAAATAATTAAATAAATAAATAGTCGAAATTTTTCTAAGTCCCCCTTCTATCATATATGGCTCGAGAGTCGAAATTTTTTCAAGTCCCTCTCCTATCATATATGGCTCGAGAGTCGAAATTCTTCCAAGTCCCCCTTGTATCATATATGGCTCGAGAGTCGAAATTCTTCTAAGTCCCTCTCCTATCATATATGGCTCATGTTCCATGTCTTTTCTCTCGCCAGACCCCGATTTTGAAACTCGCGAGTACACCCCGCGTAATAATAATAATCAATAATAAATAAATAAATAAATAATTAAATAATTAAATAAATAAATAATTAAATAAATAAATAATTAAATAAATAAATAAATAATTAGATAAATACGCGCGAGTTCGCGCTACCTCATATTTCTCAAAAAAGACTTGAATTTTCTCATACCATTCCAATACAACAGCGAGATCACTCATTCGCTCCACCGAAAGTTGATACCTCAAAATATAGAACACCCATAATTTCCTCAAAATATTTCTCATACAAGACTTATACGACGCCAAGATAGGTAAAGGGGTAAACGAATAATATCTCACGAACAAGAAGAAGAAGAAGAAGAAGAAGGGCGTCTGTACAGTTCTCTATAGAAGAAGGGAAGAAGGGAGAAAGGGAGATTCTCTATAGAAGAAGGGAAAAAGGAAGAAGGAGAAATTTCAAAATCCTGATTCCTGATTTCGAAATTTGCGTGCGTGCGTTTGTCCGTCCTGCAGCTTAGTATGGAGCAAGAAGAAGAAGAAGGGCGTCTGTACAGTTCTCTATAGAAGAAGGGAAGAAGGGAAAAAGGAAGAAGGAGAAATTTCGAAATATCTACAATGTCACCAAGTTTCATGACGTTTGGGTCTTTCCTTATGGCATTTCTGTGAATCTGAACTTTCAAATGCGTTTTTCTCAAAAACTACTTTTTGTGTAAAGGCTCTTCTTCTACCCGACCATTCAATTTCTAACTCAACATTAAACATTGTGAAGATCTTGAATATAATGTACTTGAACACTTATCTAGCGCGGCCGTACGCATAGGGCTTAGCAGCCAGATCGCTAAGAATGTATAAGTTAAGCTCATAGAGGAAAATTTTGGTCATAATAGTACATATTTACGCGAGACATTTGAACGAACCCCTCAAAATGTCACCCATACGTTTTCCAATGTTTGTTTACAAAATAATACGCCAACTTGCTGCATGATGACGCCATCCGGAAAGGAAATCTCTTTCTTCTTTTTCCATTGAGTCGGCCATCCAGTTCCTTTCGCCAAATCGAGGTAATGATTCTCAATGTATTCGCATCGATTCCATATCGGCTCGTCCATAATCCGCCGCGGATCAAACAGATATTCCAGGAGCTCTCGACCGTTCATCCCAATCACATCCCTGCTTAAATTCATGAGATGTTCTTTCCAACGGTCATGCCCTGGATCGGGTGACAGTTCAAACAAATCTTCATAGTATATCCTTAAATCTAGTTCCACGCAGGCGGCTCACAGCTCAACTGATGGCTCGAATACGCGAATCACTGTACTTGTCGAGAGCGAGGGAAAGATTTCTTTCCATGTTGGCAGAAATAATGCCCTCGTTCGCTCACGATTTACGAGATGGTAATTCGCACACAATTTTGCTTTTAGCCCGCTATGAAGGGGGCATTGATGCACAGCCCCTTCCTCCGCATATAGACGACGGTATTGCGGATGGTTAACGATTTCGGAGCACGTACATTTCGGCCGATGTTTACTCCACACTTTCAAGCAAGCCCACGATTTCATACCTACTGTTTCGGTATAGATAAGTATAAGTCTCAAAGATAAGAAAGTAAGCAGCATAAGACTATATTTCAAGTCAGTACAATCATTCGTGTTACGCAGGTATTACAACGAAATATAAATTCCAAGGAAATAGTAAATTAAGATGAGATGAGAACAAAGTGAGAAAGAATGAATGAAAGACAAAGATAAGAGTATTCTCAGAAATCGCCGAATTGCCGAAGTCGTCCCTTTTAGACCCGTATGATTGGTTTTCCAATCCTCGTAGTTTTGTTTTGTTTTGTTGCACACTCACGATCTTTTTCGTGTGTGTACAGAGTCAAGCTATCTCAATCTTACACCTCGCCAAGTCCTTCGACCTTTCTCGTTAATAAACTCCTCGGCGCTCTCGCGAGTTTTTTCAATTGTCTTGCGCGTCGAATGACCAAGGCACGTTTGTATTTCATAAAAACGCAAATTAATACTACGATGCCGTACCGCCGGGATTATTTATATCCATATCAGAAGACGCTAAGAATATACCCACGCTTTGCAGTAACACATCTTCACAACAACGTGTCGTACAAGTACTTCCATTGTGATTATGTTTGCGAGGATTGTAAGGATCGCATAGTAAACAACCGATCGGTTTTCAACGAGGGTTCAAGCTTTAAGGCCTAATGTATGAATCAAAATTATTCGTATACATGTACTCCGCACAGAAATTAATAATTATAGTGGTACCACAATTTGAATTTTATTATTGACTAAGGACACTCTTAGCAAAAGGGCCAAAGAATATAAAAATCTTAATACAGCAGGTGAGCCCAACGTGACTCGGCTCTATTAGTGTCAATAGAGTAAATACGGCGGACAGTACAGAAGCGTGGTTGACTGAAAAAATTCCTGCTGCAAATATAATTAATTTAGCCTCAAAGTATTGAACAAGTTTCAGATGTGTGAATGTTCCTCATTTTTAAATTTCCAAGGAATTTGAATAATAAACATTAACTCTACTCATTTTCAAATTTTTTTAAACGTCACCTTATTAGAAATTCAAGATAAGCATTTTACTCAACGAATAAAAATTTATTGTTCTCCTAAAATTGGCCATGAATCCACCAGGAGATAGAACTTTTAAAATTATTTCACTTGAAAATGTAGAAAACTTGGAATTTGCAGGTACAAGTAATTCGAATCGTGCGAAAAAACGGTGTGGTGGAACGATAGACACTGCAACAAGTTTAAAAAAAAAGAAAAGTATGTCTTCTGCACGTCGAAAAAACAGAAATCGGCACATTTGTCGATCACGCCAAATGAATAGAAACAAAAGAGCATGTTCTTCTCGACAGAAAAAGAAGGGACTCAGAAAGAAAAAACTCGTTACTACAACACGTCGAAGAAAAGACAATAGACAGCAAATTAAGAGGAGAAAAGTAAATAAACAAGAACGAGTGATTAATGATATTCAACGTCAAAAGAGATTAGAATATAATCGACGCTATCGATTACAAAAAAAAATCAATCAACAACCATTGGCGATTGATTCAGTTCAAGAATCTCAACGAAATGACTGTATTTTGCGATCCATTGATCTTCGAGAATATCATGGAAATTTAACAGGAGAAGCACCGACGGTTGTAAGCGCATTAAAAAGAACATCTGCGAATAAGGAATTTATTAAACGATTTTTGAACAATCCTTTTGGATTTGAATGTTCAATTTGCGATCGACTATGGTATCAGAACGATTTGAAGTCTATTGATTCAATACACATCACTAAAGAAATGAGGGAGACGTTAAACGAAACATTTCCTAATGAAGTTATAAGCACGTTCAAGGTATGTGCGACTTGTAAATCGTCATTACAAAAATGCTTGATTCCAAGATATTCACGAACGAATGGTTTCTGTTATCCATCATACCCGAAAGATCTGCCACCGCTCGACCTTTTGACGGAACGTTTAATCTCAGTTCGATTTCCATTTATGCAAATAAGACGTCTTCGCACAGGTTCAAAAGGAATAATTGGTCAAATTATAAATATTCCTATCGATCTACCTACTGAAGTTATGAAATTACCTCGTTCGTTGGATGACGATTACGTGATCAACGTGAATATCAAGCGCCACATGATTCATAAGTCGACTTATTTGAAAGGCTTTGTAACGAAAAGCAATGTCAAACGTTGGCTTGAATATCTCCTTGAAAAGCCGCTATATAAGATGTACAATATAAAAATAGACGAAAATTTTTTCAGTAATACCCTACAGGCAGAGAACATCCAATCCGTTCAGGACGATGCTATAATTCCAGAAATTCTTGAAACGAATTACCGCGCACACGAGATACTCCTAGCACAACAACAAACAATGCTCTTTACAGAAGAAAACGAAATTCATTGGGCACCTAGTATGGGCAGAAATCCTCTAAGCTTGCTGTACGATGAGCATGCTGAAGAATTGTCGTTTCCAGGAATATATCTTGGCGAACCAAGAAACTTCCAAATAGACAATGTAACACCGTACATGATTGCTACCAGTGAAATACGTCGACGTGATCGTAGAGGAGCAACACCGGAACACATTTTATTCATGGCTATGCGAGTAATGCGATTTCGGGTAAGAGATAGCATATATGCAACATTTAAAATAACAGCAAACACAGAAAAACTAACTCGAAAAGATATAGAAAACCAGACATTTTTAGAGAATTCTCTAGAAAGGCAATTCTCTTTTCTGAAATCTATTCCTAACTCGGTTCAATATTGGTTATCAAGGAAACGAGATGTTTTTGCTATGATGCGTCAAATAGGTAAACCTACCATCTTCTTTACATTGAGTGCATCTGAATATTCATGGCCATATCTATTGCGTACGTTATATAGGTTAAAAAACAATAAGGAGTGGGAAGGAAAAGATGAAAACTTGCTCCAAGAAATGAATTCCATGGAACGTACTTCGCTAGTCAATAACGATCCTGTTACCTGTTGCCTGTACTTCAAAAAATTAGTAGATACTATAATGAATATATTAGGATCAACCCGGTTCAGCCCATTTAATAATTATTACGTCACCGATTATTTTAAACGATTTGAAGCCCAACAACGAGGAAGTATGCATGTACATGGCAAAGGATGGTTAAAAAATGATCCAAAAGAAGAAATATCGGAAACTATGCCTAACACCGTGAAACTTATTGATTCTCTTATTAGTACAGATTCTGATTTACTAATAAATCCCAGAAACCAATATCACCATCATACATTTACATGTTATAAAAAACAAAGAGATGAAACAAATTCCAGATATGTCGTTTTGGAGCACCTTTTTGGCCAATGGATGAGACCAGAATATTGATACCTATGCCAAAAACAGATACGCGTCTACAGGATAGTAAAAGAAAATTTCGAGAAATGCATCGTTCCTTAGAAAATGTAAATTTTGAGAATATTGACGAATTTCTATTAGCAAATGGTATAGATAAAAACGGTTATCTGAATGTTCTTCGTGCCGGCATAACAAGACCGACGGTGTTCTTAAAAAGGTTAATACGAGATAAGTGGATCAATGCATTCAACGAGTGGATAGCCAACACTTTGAACTCTAACATGGATATTCAGTTCATCCTAGACGAATATTCTTGCGCTACCTACGTACTCGATTACGTGAATAAATCAAATCGAGGAATAAGCGATTTACACAAAAATAAGCTAAGAGAAGAGTATCCCGAAAAAGATTATAGCCAAATAATATCTTTAATCGGAAAAAAAACTTTAGATACGGTCGAAATAAGTTCTCAAGAAGCATCGTGGTACCTCTTAAACTTGCATATGTCAGAAAGTAGCCGACAGATAAAATCTATTGCTACTGTTTGGCCTCAAGAAAGAGAACGCGTACGAAAATCTAAAGAACAATTGGAAACAGAAGGAATACATGGAGATTCTCACAACATTTGGAAGGAAAATGTTTTCGATAAGTACGTGAAACGACCACCACATATGGAAAATCTATCACTAGCTGAATTTGTTGCATACTATTCTTTCAAAATTTGTAAGCACAAAATTATACGTATACCACTGAAGACCTTTCCTATAAGTACGTCGTTCTTTAAAACGCAACCAGCAAGCATTCGGCGAATCCTCAGTCCGAACCCTGCGAAACATGAGAGATCACACATCAGAAATTATTTCCGAAAATCATCGTAAACGTTCATCAACGGATTTTCTCAGAGAAGAAGAGAAACCTCTCCTTATCACGGATGCGAAATTGTGACGGTACAGCTAAAGATCTTCGGGCATGGACGATAACAGCGATAAGAAGCAACGCATTTTCCTACCTAACAAAAACAGTGTAAGATTTGACGTCTTCAACAAACGAAAACTAACGAAATCGCGCCCATGGTCGACCAAAAGAGGCCTCCACTTCCATCAAGAAGAAGTCGTGATGAGCCAGAGACAAAGTTAATATTCAAAGAACAATTTAAGACGTCCATGTTCGACGAAGTCGTGAACACTGACGAAAAATTCTGCACGAAGGAATAACAACCTTTCTCCGTCGCCGTCGTAAATCGGAAATTATTACGATACCAACTCTATCTTCTACCAAACAAAACGACAAAATCACTCCCGTGGTCGACCAAAAAGGACTTCTGCCCCGAACCAGAATACGCGTCCATAAACAGATTCCATCAGAAAAGACTACAAATCTTCCACTTTCATGAGTCCGAAATTTTGGTGGTACCGGTGCAGACCTTTTAGGAGTAACTACAACAACGATGTTTAAATGAAACGAAGATATCAGCAACAAATACTTACAGAAGGTTCAATTACGAACGCTTGTTTCTACCGGAACAAAAGATATACAAGTTTCAGTTATTATTCTACATAGGTAATCATCGTGAATGGTAATAAGTAAATTACTAAATACTATAAAAAGCAGTAATAGCTCATCCGAAATATTGCTTCCTCAAACGATAACTTCTTGACTTATATGCTTTTTAACACTAGCGTCCGTGTTTGATTAATAAAGGTTGATATATAACTACCTCAAAATATTTCTCATAAAGGCGCTACCTCATAATTCTCATATATAGAAAACTTCAATTTTCTCATACCATTCCAATACAACAGTAAGACAGGGAGCGAACGAGCGAAGCGACAACGATAACTTCTTGACTTATATGCTTTTTAACACTAGCGTCCGTGTTTGATTAATAAAGGTTGATATATAACTACCTCAAAATATTTCTCATAAAGGCGCTACCTCATAATTCTCATATATAGAAAACTTCAATTTTCTCATACCATTCCAATACAACAGTAAGACAGGGAGCGAACGAGCGGAGCGACTACGCGCTACCTCATATTTCTCATAAAAGACATGAATTTTCTCGTATGATTCCAATACAACAGGGAGATCGCTCGTTCGCCCCACGAAAGTTGATACCTCAAAATATAGAACAGCCACAATTACCTCAAAATATCTCTCATACAAGACATGTAGGACGCCAAGAAAGGTAAAGGGGTGAACGAATAACATCTCACGAACACTTGACCTAGTAGAAGCCTAGTCTGAAATATTTCATGACGACTGATAAAATATAAAAGACATGGAACATGATTTTCATTTATTTGGCTACGCCAGAAAATTTTTCTTCTATCGTATAGATTTCAAAAATTCTCCAAGTTTTCATCGTTTTTGCCCCTATTTGCACTTCTAAGGCTACCACTGTGTTGAGAGCTGGTATTGTCTTCACTGCTAGGGTCACTGCCGCTTGTTTCGGAACGCATTTCAAATAATTCCTCGACTTCTAGGATTCCCCGAAAAACAAAGAGCCCGAAGAGCCTTTTGCGCGATTAAATTTTTCCAGAATTAAAAAAAAAAAAAATTCCAATTGTAATACTTTATTTTCAAACTCTCTTTCGACGTACATTGATCACGATATACGGACGTTGGACAACAAGCGGTCGAGATATGCGGCTTGTTTGGGGGTCCCTCAATCATTTACCGATAGCGAGCTCCGTTACAGGAATTTCTGTGTAGCCTTGCTCCGCCTTTATTTCTTTGACGATAGAGTGCAGGTCTGGGTGATCTTTCCGTATCAGCGTTCGAAATCGATTGTGCCACCCTTCGGAGCAATTGTTCGTGCGGTGTCCCTTTTGGACGGCAGGGGGCGTGTTGGTTCCAGATGCAGGGTGAGTACCGAGGCTGCAAACGTCGTCGTCCGACAATGTAAAATACGTTGAAATCGTAGTTAAGATCGAGGAGCGCTGGTGGACATTCACGTCAGAGATGGCGAAAAGCTCTTGGGACGTCATCGGGGGGCACGAAAGCTAGAGTTAAAAGCAAATGCGTGTACTTTTTCACTGTTCGATCATCAGGTTCATTATAGGCCTGTTGAAGGTTAGCCGCCTGCACGCGCCGGTAGGCTATCTGGGTAGGTTGAAAGAAGCAGCAGGAACGAGCTAGAGCTGGAAAAACTTTTTCGCATGCTTTGATGATGCCAACCTCGAAATCCATCATTGTCTTCGTTGGCGCGCACTGGAGCCCGAAATTGTTAATCGCATCAAGCACTGGCACTGCCTGAAGGAAAATGAATTGTTTTCGGGCACTTTTTCGGTTCTTTTGTTACTCGGGGAGAAGACATTCGGGATTTTGGTCATTTGGGAAAACATATTCGAGCAAATGACCGGAAACGATTCATTTTAAATCTTACTATTTGTATGTAAGAAACACGTGCTCATCTCGCACTCTTATTTTCTCGTCTACGTCTACCTTCCTCTTTGACCCGTGTCTGTGTTGGAGTCAAAAACATCAGATATTATCAAAAATGAGTTTTCTAAGATAAGCTGATAATAATTACATTGAGCAACGGAGATAAAATTAGTGCTATATTGTACATGAAAATTCTCAGCGCAAATATTATGATTTCACTCTCAAACGAGCTCGTGTTTTAATAATTTTCCAACATGTTGACGATATATAATTTTCTTCGTGTCTTAGTAATTCCTGTCAGCAGTAAGTATACTCTAAATTGTTGAAAGTTATGAACGACCTGTAAGCTGTGATATCAAAATTCATTTTCTATAGTTGATTGTACGGTTTCCAATCCAGCCATCAATGATGTAAGAACAATATGACCAGTTTTATAATCATTTTAAGGAATAAAACTGAAGAAAAGATTAACACTATGAATGCTTTAATGTAAATCAATTTTTAAAGTATGTGGGAAACAATTCCGTCAGATATCTGTTGAAAACGCTGCGTATTAGCGAGAAATGGCACGAATTGAATCCGGAGGAACAAATTTTCGCCTTGGAGCAAGCAGCAGAAAGATACGTAAGTGAAATGATCGGGGCAAATTTTCTGGGGTCAAATTTAAATGATAAATTTGTGGCTGTTTGTTGAACAACAATGAATAGATGTTTCACTCTAGGCAAGTTAGCTGTGACCGCAGTTGTTCATTTTGCCTTCCTGTTTCCTGGTGGTAGTAATTTTTTCCCTCCCCTCTATTGAAAGACAGAAAAAAAAGAACCAGACTAGGTTGATGTTCAACTTGAATTTGCATATCACGTGCAGACCTACTTTAAACAAGTAATATTTACCGGTTCCTATCGAGAGTTTTCAAATCACATTTTGACCAATGTTGTGCTGGCCCAGCTGGGCAGCCGGACGTGCTTGATCAGGAAAGGCCCGCGAAGGTTCTCAATGGGGGCCCAAGAAACTTCTCAAAAGTGTGACCATGAGAGTTTTGGGGGGCCTGACAAGCTAGTTACCTACCCGGCCCCGGCCTAAAAAAATGTGAGCCAGCACGACACGACACTAAACTTGACTACTGTGAAGTCTATGGATTTAAGATTTTCATCTGTTGGTTCATCAATTAATTTGCGAAGACAGAAAATGAAACTGTGTAATTCTTGTTTTCTCTAGGTTCGAAAAGGTGTAGAACTGGAAAAACTAAAACCTTACCTAGCCATAAGAAAATGGATCGAAGTGAAAGAAGATTTGCTGGCTCCGGAATATTATATTCCGAACGCTGATCGTAGAAGCATACCTGAAATCATTGATTATCACTTGTCAAAGTGGACGCTAATCTTGAAGACAAAACAAAACAAACACGATGTTACAAAGATAATCGAGTTGTTAAAAGAAGCCGAAATTCCGAAGCATATCTTCTGTTGTACAATCGGTGGTTTCTTTTTGCATGCACCTAGCGGCATTCAAATTCCTGACCTCGTTGACTACACACCAGAAGAGATGAATGAGTTCTTAAAAGAAGAATTTGCCACTGACGAGAAATTTACAATTGATTCTATCACCAAAGTCATCATGAAAGTTTGAAATTCATCGTTCTATTCCGTCAGTATAATAATTTATAAACTCTCTCTTTTTCTTCAATTCAGCGATTCCAAAATATTTTCATCTACATCAAAACTATAGACTATACACAGCTTATACAAAGATCTAAGAATGTCCCTTTTGGTGGAAGTTGAGGGGGAGAGAAGATTTGCGATGAACTAATCAAATTTGCTCTGAAACTCTTCTCTCTATGGAAAGGTTGAATAAGAGAAAAGCTTCATCTTTTACTCTATTGACATGTTTCATGTCTCTTGTCTCACCGTACCCCTATTTAAAAATTCGCGAGTAGACCCCCTCCCTCCCCCGTCAAGATGAATCGTGCGGGTGCAAATAACTTCAAACTAGGTCTAAGCTTCCAGTGCAGTATACTCCTTTTACTGTGCTCAAAGTAGGCTGATACCTCCTTATGGCTACCTTAATATAATTCTCCCTCACATTCCATGTCTCAACTTTAGAAATCCGTTATTCTTCTTTTAATTTACGATTTCAAATTAAAGCTGCAGGATATAGAAATAAGGTAAAATTATAAAAATACAGTCTTTGTCATGTTGAATGACCTTTACACCGACCTAATTTCCTGCTGGGCTTGGTTACCTCAATTTTCCCCCAGGTTACTCGGTGTTTTCAGCCAGTCTCCCCTCACCCAATTTTGTTCTCTGAAGTTACCCGCTTTTTTTTTTTTTTTTTTTTTTTTTTGTTACAAAATTGGGCAAGATGCCTTCGTTCTCGACATTTGAAACATTTTGGCTATCTGCGTCTTTTCTTTGTTTCTCCTGGGATTGGGGAGCTAGTTTCTGGAGAAGAATCTTCAAATCGATGGCTTCCTGCACACTTTGCGTAAGTGACATTTTTTCGAAAATGAGTTAAGAGCAGAAATAGGTCCTAAAGAGAATGTAATTTATCGGATTGCGTCGAAAAAATTTTCAATTTTTCAATCCTGCCCCCGTGGGAGAGCTAGTGCGCATTTGTTATAAGTACAGTTTCAATAACTTTCAATAAGTTTCTCGTGCACAGTGGTGCTAAGCGCACTTACGACTATCGGCACGGGAATCTATATGGCCACCGAAAAAATTATTCATACCTGGCGCGTGTAAAGAAGGTGCTCTGCAGAATACCTACTGCGAGGGTGTTTCTTTTTTCAACCTTTTCTCTTGTTTTTTTTCCCCCTTTTATACCTCGTAGGACTACGCTATTTTATCATCTGAACACTGAAATCCTGTAATGTTGTACTGGTAGTGCAAATCTGCTAGTACAAATCTTCCGGACCGATGATGGACAATTTTTTCTTTAACTTATGAAGGTAACAGTAGCCAGCCTAGTTTCATCGCTAGACTCGAATCGATTGAAAGGTCCATGACCTTGTACACATAAAAAATAATAGAAACGAGAGTCGGTAATTTTTGTATCGCCGCCGATGTAAAACTCATCCTGCTATCATTTAAGACATTTAGAAGGAGTGATTTCAAGTTGGAATAATCACAAACTTTAAACAATCAAATAGGGACTTATAATTTCGAACCTAAACCCACCTTCTCCTAAGGATGACTCATCTACTTCTTGGTATGTAGTATGAGATGAAGCTTTATCTTCTCAGCTTCCAAAAAATCAATGAAGCTGACGTCATTTCTTTCCATCTTAGAAAGTTGACAGTAGGGAATATTTCTAACGTATCAGGTAATTGTATTATTTTCACTCGTTTTAAAATTACAAGCGTAATAGAAGACTTGGCCCTATCTAACAAGTTTTGTAGAAAAAGAGTATTACAGTTCCATCTTTGGATGTACTATGATCATTATAAAAAGTGTGGTCTGTTGTGATTAGACTCTCTTTCTCATCCTCGTTCATCGGTCGCCGTCGCACTCCTTTCTCTCTTTCCGCTCCTCCTAGGATATCACAATCACTTAGATATCATACTACTTCATTTGAAATAGGTACACACCATCTTCGAGGTAAAACTTATCCGTTTAGCGTGTCTTCTGTGTCTTCTTTCGAGATGCGTATTTTTGGAACGTAAGAGCAAAACTATGAAGATTGTCCCTTCTTTTTTTTCTGTTTTTTTTTTCTTTTTTATTCTTTCTAAAGAGGCCAGACAGTTTATTAGAATGATTTCCACGCATTGTTACAATCGACAGTAGGCTAGGGTTCTATTCATACCCCAAAGAGATAGATAACAAAAAATTGGAGAAAAAAAAAAGGTAAAGGAGACAAAAGAGCAAGGGTTGAATATAGTTTCAACTGTATGCGCACTGGTATTAAGTGCATTCGTTTCAAATATTTTCACAAGCCAAAGGTACTAAGTGCATTAGTTTCAAATAAATTCCGCAAGCCAAAGGTGATAAGTGCCTACACGATCCAAGAAATGATGGATTTATGACCTAGTAAATTGTGAAAAAAATTCGCTTTACGTCTCACGGGTTCCTGAATGTTGACGCTTTAAATTATAATCCTAAAATTGAAAATTGGAGCTACGTGAGGGCCACAGGAAGCGTGAAACTTATGTGAAACTAACAAAAAACTTTAAAACGCTCTCCTGTAAAATCAGGTTTTTGTTATTTACGCAAAGTGTGCATGAGACCATCGAAATGGTGACGCATCTAGAGTCAAAACTGGCGGTTCATTTCCCTAAATTTCTTCAATCTGACGCAGCGGGACGGTATTATGCCTCCTACACCAATCAAAACATCTCTCATGCCAGGTTGAAGGGAATCTTTTGACAAGAGGACAAGTTTCGTGCCAAAAGCCCCCTTTGGCTTGGCATCCTTTGCCACACCAGCCAAACTGATTTCTTGCACATTCGATTCTGGAGCGTTTGTAAGTTTAACCTTTCCTTTCTCCATAATTCGTTACTGCGTTTGGAAAAGTTGCAGTTAATAAATTTTCAAAGCAACTGAAGATTTATATATATATATATATATATATATATTTCATCTTGCAATGAAACTTCCAGCCTAAATGCGTAGGAACTTTTAAATGTTTAACTGATTGGTTTTATTTAAAATTCTTATTCTCATTATCTTGATGTTTTCATCATCCTCTCTCTTCCCACTACTATAAATTTCTTTATAAACTCCCAAATTTTCAACTACTTTCCAAACAATAAACAGTAAGAAGAAAGATGGATACCAGAAAATATTGCTGCGGCAGATACACTTATCTCCTTATACTTTCTTCGAATGGCCCACCAGGTTTGGAGTAAGAAACTGTTCGAACTATAATTGCAAATATTTGAATCACCCAAAAGAATAGATCCATACCATTCAAGAAGATGTTTCCCAGTTTTGTTTAGCTAAATTCCCGCAACCGTAAAAGACATGAAACATGATCTTTATTTTTTTGGCTTTGCCAGAAAATCTCTCACCTTTTCTTGATTCCCGCCCTTACAATTAGTTGTCTTTAAATTTGTTCCTGCTTTTGTTTATATCGGTCTCAAACAGTGCAGTGTTGCCAAATGACCAGTATTTTATCCGAACAGTCGGTATTTCTGTTGGAATACAAAACGTTATTATTTTTAATCCTGTCCATGCTGTACGGAACGTCTAGCCTCTTATAAGTCCATCATAGACACAAAGAAATTCAACATATTTCACAAAAGTAGATGAATTTGCTGTGATGAAAAAACTCAGAGGGAAGAGAAAAATTTTGCACTGAACGGCAGCCTACTTGAGTTCGACACTGATCAAGAATTCAACCGGTTTTATCGGGCATCTTGATTTTGTTTTGTTAAATAGATAGCGTTCCTATGGACAAATTCAAATTTCTAATTCTAACGCAAGGACCTTGCTTTTCTCTTCAAATACTTAGTAGGTTGAGATACAAATTTCACAAATTCTCAGTACTTTTCCTGTCAATGTCATTCAATTGTTTTGAAGCATCCTCCTGTCAATTCTTGTGCATATATCAGAAAACTGATAAGAAGAATACATAGGAATAAAAATTATTTGATTTAGAAAATGTAATTCTGCTCTCCTTGCGTTGTTGGTAGTGTACTGGACTAGTATAGATACTCGCGAAATTAAGCTCAATTTCCTTCAAATAATGCTCTAGATCTATGTTTCAACTGACTGAGATACTCATTGGAGACAGATCACATGGCCTGGCTGGCCACTCCACTACCCCTTGCCTGCCGATCCATTCTCCAAATTTGGCTTCAAGAAATTCACAAACCTCGACAGCGACGCAGAACTTATGCCGCACCCAAATGAATTGATTATCTCCCAAGATCAGTTTCTCCAGTAGAGTATATGTCGTAACCGTGAATTGATAATATGAAATAATTCTGAACTTATCATGCTAACTTCATCAATGAAAATGACTTCTATGTCTTTAAAATATAGTTCTAAAGAGTTGAATGCATTCACGATTTTAGAACCATAATATAGATTTGTATAAGGCAATTTAAAATACTGAATGAGCATGCAGTTGTTCCATTGAATAGAGGAACAGCTTCGGCTGTTGAAGAACAAACTACAAATATGTGTGATATTTTGTTTGATGCAATTGAAAATTTGTCTGTTGTTTCCATAAGATTGATTAATGTGAAAGTTTTACCTGAACCAGCAGGTGCAGTGAAAAAGATTTGCAGGGGTTTTGAATCAGGGTCACACAATTGATATATATCAACTCCAAGGTTAATTCTTTTTGTTCTTTATTTGTTGAACAAATTTGTTTACAATATTCATCATGTGGTCATATATTTTCAACTCTAGGTGCTTTTCTTCAAGTGTATTTCTCTTTAGCGTTCAATGTATAATAAGATGCAAATTTGATTCAAATTTTCTAGTCTTTTTCATACTTATTTATGATATAACCCATCAGATATCAATAGAATTGTTTGTTTCGCGATTTCCGCGGAATTAATTTATCCATGGCTGCATCGGCTGCCTCTTCGATATGCGGGGGTAGAACATCCGATTCTTCGATATCAGCTGGAGCTAATTCATCATCATGAGATTGAGACGATTCAATGTTATCCAATTCTTCCATAACGGCTTTGACCAGCTGTTTCTATTGTTATTTCGTATTCAGTACAAACGAGGAACGATCAATAAATTCAAACTCGTAACCGTAAATAGAGCGCCAACTTGTAATCAAAAATCGTATGCTGGAAATGTAAGACCAGCGAATAGCGGTAAACGGTTACACTGAAGCAGATGTACCCGTAAATAGACTTCTGTGCTGTCATTACGCGCAGTGGTAAAGAGAACAAAATGGCGTTTAGACGCAACGTAAAAGAAGATCAGTTTGCAGCATATAAGCGCTGACTTAGCGCCCGGAATTGACGCATATAAATTGCACGTTTACGGACAGATATTATGTAAATTACACTTACACTTGATTGTGATACCTATTCCTAGTCTGAGCAAATACCAAGCTGCCTCTTGACTACTCATTTCAACACAATTTGAAAATTTGGTACTTCATTTTTGCATTAAATCAGTGTAAGAACATTCTGGGAAGGCATAAGGAAAAAAAAATAGGCTGTAAAAAAAATACTTACACATTAATATTTTGATATTGAATCCAGATACACTCACGGTTGCACCAACCTTAATTAACTAAAAAAATTTGGAATTCCACTTGATAACATTCAATAATTACTACCATCAAATAAAATAAACTTATAATACAAAGAAATTTCTTCACTACTCGAAATAAAATCTTCCCTTGTACAGGAATTTTTGAAAACAACTCGCAAAAATCATCCAAATTTTTCCAACATTTAATTATCCGTTATCTCAACAGGAACGTTCACAATTTGACCTATTACTCCTTTTCCAGATTATTTGCATGAATGATAATCTAGGAGATATTAGTCTTTTTGTCACACGGTTCACTTTAGGTAAGAAAAGAAGGATATTCAGGATATACAAATCCATTTGATCTTGATAATGTTGGAATTTTTCCTCTGAACAGATGAATAACATGTACTACACAATTGAAATTGTGAAACATTTTCATCTTGAAAAGTTTTTCTCAATAATGATGAAAAAGATTCTAGTACTGGTTTAACATCATTCTTGAACCATATCCTATCACATATATTACAAACATATTCTAAATTATTTTTCAAAAATTTTGCTTCAAATTCAAAATCAGCCAATACATTTTCTAATTCCTCACAATTTCCATTCACTTCTTAAAGATTAATTATTGTTTTTCCTGACCGATTTCTTTTACAACTTTCATTTTTGGCAACCAAATATGAAAAATCAGTTCTCATTTGACGCATTTGTTTACAATTTTTTTCTTTTTCTTGAGAATCAAATCTTTTGGCCACTCAATTTTCTTTCCGTTTCTCATTTTCAGACGACCTAACCAAAGCATCAGTTCTCATTTTGCTTTTCCATTTGCAATATTTTTCTTTTTCTTGAGAATCAAATCTTTTGGCGACTCAATTTTCTTTCCGTTTCTCATTTTCAGCTGACCTACCAAAGCATCAGTTTTCATTTCGCGCTTCCGTTTGCAATCTTTTTCTTTTTCTAGCAATTCGGATCTTTTTTTTTTCCGTAAAATATTTTCATTTCATTTGAAAGTTTCTTGATATTAATTAAATATAATTCTTTCAAAAATCCATTATTGACACTTCTTTTTTCAAATTTCTTTAATATTCATTCTTGAAATTGTTTATCATTTATTTTTACCAAAGGCCAATAATGACCAGGAGTATTATGATACAAAATATCAGTGAAAAATCAGAAACATTCAACTTATAAATACGTATTTGGCAACCATAATAACGTACTGCCGCTAGTATTGCATAATTATCAGCCCAAGTATTTGATTGTCCAATAGAGTACAAATAAGATGAAAAATCACCAATATTATTATCATGCTCGTATAAACTATAGAACTATGAGAATTTTCTTGATGCGTATAATTGTTTATATTATTTCAAACCTCATAATGATGATTAATGTCGCCATCAAAAATATGAAAAGATGAAGAATGATGAAAACAACTACCATCAGGTGGAACAGGAAGGGCTGAATAGCAATTAGTCCCCCCATCATTAACTTGGTAGAGCTTATCATAATTAATATTCTCGTTATCACAACAAAATTTACTTTCAAATTGCAATGTTTGGTGTCCCCTGGATCCGATGACACCAGTCCCAATATCGGATGGGGATTAGGAGATGTAAAATCTCCCAGCACACCCAGGGTAGTTTTACCGTTAAAGTTAGACATTGCATTATTTGTTCAAGCAAATTTTATTTATAGATAGATCAGCTATCAAATTATCAAAAATTTTAGAGATACTTCTAATTTGAAAATTTACTTTCAACACCCCAAGACGTCAAGGAAATCATATTATACACAGCCTTTTTAATTTAATTATGGCTTTCGGAACAATTTTACAATTTCATCCCACCAAATTGATTCATAACGTTTTCAATATTCACACTCAGGCGCGGGATTTCGGCTTGTTAGGTATACAATGCATTAGGTAACATCGGGCGAAAGAACTTCAATAAGATGAACAAGCGAGATTCACCTCTGACGGCTCTGTACGTAGACTACTTATATTTTGAGATTTACTCAAGAACCACATGTTCAATCGATACAAAAATTACAGACCAATATGATTAAATACACTATGACGTAATGCAATGACATGAAGATCGCTTGTGTGTCGCATGTGCAGCACCGCCCGTCATCCATAATGGAGTAGGTGCGGGTTGCGTATGCATTTAATATTGTTTCCTCCAACACCGGAATCGAACTTCAGTGAAGGAGGAAGAATGACATGAAGATGATAAAATTGATATTCTTCGAGAAACAACGCTAGGAAATTCGAAGAAAATTGAGGATTACTCGACTACTGATCTATTTTCAAAAAAAAAAAAAAAATGCACATGCGCGCCCAACTTCAGATAATCCACTACAACTTGACCAAACTTTACGAGAATACAACCGGTAGTTTTTGAGGAGTTGTGTGGACAAAAAAAAATCTTATGAATATATAAGGAAACCTGAATTTTTTCCATTTGTCTCAAGATAATCTAGGACCTCTAAAACGTCGAGAAAATTCTTTGTCGTCACAACTGTGTCGGTAGCCATACCTGACTTTTAGTTCAAAAAGTCGGTATAACAACCGAAATCTATTCCTCTTCAACAGCCTCGTGTGCCAATTACTAGTTATGATAACTATTCGAAAATTTTGAAACTACCGCCGATTACCATTTCTCTTACGCACTACAATATACTCACCATTCTATGAGTCTACTTATTCGTATAAAGGAGATTTTATATGCCAGTGGTTTTAGTCGAACAAGAACTGTCGAAATAAATCATTAACACACGGACGAGCGGAAAAGTGTAGAAGAAAGGAATCAGCTGAACGGTTTCCAGATGTACGACTCCGTCATAACCCCCGCCCCCTAGTATAGAGTATTACATTTAGTTCTGTGTCAGTCCGCGTGATGGGTCATGTTTGTACGCCGCGAATTCATTGTACGTACGATAAATTGCCGACGAAAACTTTTCAGCCACGAATGGCTGTGGTAGACAAAGGGCGTTCTACTGAATGCTTCGAACACAAATTATTTACGTGTGTGTGTGTGTGTGTGTGTGTGTAGTTCCTAAAGCCCGTGGTCGTAAATTCGTGTACTTGCACGTATGTAGGAGGAAAGTAATTTTGTACGCCGCTTTTCTCGTTCGTTTTCATTTATTGATGAGTCCGAATAGGCAGAAAATATTGACGGTTCGCTTCCTGTTCGTCATCTCTCTTCTTCATGAGAAAATGAAAATTTTTAATGTCGATGTTTCTATATTAAAATATAATAGCTGTAAAACGTGTCTCGTATTTTGTTGTGCTTATACTTACAAATATTTTTAAAATGATTATTTCATCGTATGACGTATAGTTCTAATTGTGCTGCGATTGTTTTTTGCTCTTTCAAGATCACATTTAGTCGATTTACATTGGGTCACTTTCACTCGTTCACGAGCGCGTCCGGTTGCCAGGATGGCGAAATGCAGATCTCCGAGGCGGAACGGCCGCCTACCGGTGGCGGCTGGTGCGGCAGCGCCATAAAGCCGACTCATTACTTCAGCGAATCGTCTTCCATTAAAGTTACCATAAAATTGCATAAGCTACCAGACGACAACGACGACTATAACTACGATATTAAAATAACGTACAGAGTATGGCCACGAGCGGAATCCAGCATTCGATACGGCGGCCGTTTACATGGTTAGTCCTTTTTTACATCGAGTAAAGCTCGGGTTTGTTCACCTATTTGATTACTGGATGGTTTTTTCACCAGCAGGGGACATACCCCAATCTTATGATTACGCTAGACTGGGTAAAAGAAGTGGAATTCAAAAAATTTTTGGAGTCACGTGAGGATGGATAGGTTTTCATATCTTATTGGAGGGGAATTAAAAAGCTCCGAAGAAAGAGCAGAAGGAGTAGACAATTGATCAAAATAGCCTATAGTCTTCTCTTCTCGCGCTTGAGAGAGGTACTCATGTGCTGTTGATCACATTTTCATGTTCAGTGGGGCCCGGTGGTGTTAATAAATTTATGATGCTTATACAATAGCCAATAAAATTGCCAATACTAATGGTATTTTATCATCATTTTGTTTTACTTCATCGGGTTTACTTCCATCATGAAGGAAGTCCTGGATGCTGAAAATTATTCCAAGTCTTTCCCCTCTTCCTGTATATTTAGCCTTTCAGGCTGCTCTCTTGAGTTACACATAATACAGGGTGGACCAGAAAGGTGTTACCAGTTAAATGGGAGTTTGCGCTAAATCTGTCGTAGCGCGAAAACGCAAAACGTTAGACGTATAGTTTAAATGTACAAATTTTGTATCTCAATTGTATCTTAAATTTGCGCCAAATATGAAGTCTCTACGACTTTTCTGAGCCGAGTTATGGACTAAAATGTGCCGAAAATTCATCAATTTGCCAGGGTTCCCAAAATAGGGCTTGAAAATTAATTAATTTACAGTATTGAGCTGAATTTCGAAAATTTCAATAATCAAATTATTGTTTCTTAAGTGAATTTGGACGAGGAAAACGAGAAAATTAGTAACAAAATCCTAAGAAGCACCGAAATGGGTTAATAGGCCCAAAAAGGGTCAAAATTCCCCCAAGTCGGAAAATTGTTCAAACTTTTGAATCGTAATTCGATTTTTAAATGAAATTTCGCGCTGAGTCTGAAAAAAATGCTTTAAAAGTTCTTCGAAGCACCAAAAAGGGGTTAATGGGCCCGAAAAGGGCCAAAATTTCCCCAAATTGGAAAATCGTTCAAACTTCTAAATTTTAATTCAATTTTGAAGTGGAATTTCGCGCGGAGTCTGAAAAAAATGCTTTAAAAGTTCTTCGAAGCACCAAAAAGGAGTTAATGGGCCCGTAAAGTGTCAAAATTCTCCAAATTGGAAAATCGTTCAAACTTTCAAATTTTAATTCAATTTTCAAGTAGAATTTCGCGCTGAGTCTGAAAAAAATGCTTTAAAAGTTCTTCGAAGCACCAAAAAGGGGTTAATGGGCCCGAGAAGGGCTAAAATTTCCCCAAATTGGAAAATTGTTCAAACTTGCAAATTTTAGTTTGATTTTCAAGTGGTCTTTCGCGCTGAGTCTGAAAAAAAAATGCTTTAAAAGTTCTTCGAAGCACCAAAAAGGGGTTAATGGGCCCGAAAAGGGCCAAAATTTCCCCAAATTGGAAAATTGTTCAAACTTGCAAATTTTAGTTTGATTTTCAAGTGGTCTTTCGCGCTGAGTCTGAAAAAAATGCTTTAAAAGTTCTTCGAAGCACCAAAAAGGGGTTAATGGGCCCGAAAAGGGCCAAAATTTCTCAAAGTTGGAAAATCGTTCAAGCCTCCAAATTTTAATTCAATTTTCAAGTGGAATTTCGCGCTGAGTCTGAAAAAAATGCTTTTAAAAGTTCTTCGAAGCACCAAGAAGGGGTTAATGGGCCCGAAAAGGGCCAAAATTTCCCCAAAATGGAAAATCGTTCAAACTTCCAAATTTTAATTCAATTTTGGAGTGGAATTTCGCGCTGAGTCTGTACAAAATGCTTTAAAGTTCTTCGAAGCACCAAAAAGGAGTTAATGGGCCCAAAAAGGGCCAAAATTCTCCAAATTGGAAAATTGTTCAAATTTTTTAATTCTAATTCAATTTTCAAGCAGAATTTCACACTGAGTCTGCAAAAAATGCTTTAAAAGTTCTTCGAAGTACCAAAAAGGGGTTAATGGGCCCGAAAAGGGCCAAAATTCTCCAAATTGGAAAATATTGTTCAAATTTTTCAATTTTAATTCAATTTTCAAGTGGAATTTCGCGCTGAGTCCGAAAAAAATGTTTAAAAAATACTTCGGAGCACCAAAATGGGTTGATGGGCTCAAAGAGAATCAAAATTCCTGCAAGATGAAAAATTTGCGTAATCTTCAATAGTTGTTTTCAATTCCGAAGTAAAATTTAGCGCCGAGCCCGAGAAAAATACTGAAATGGCCCTAGATGATCTCCAAAATGAAAAATTGGAAATTTTTTTTATTCTGCAGTAAAATTGTTGATTCAGGGGATGGAAGGAATGTCGACAAGTTCGTCTGCCGTTGAGTGCTCGCGGAGTGAGAGATCGACTAGCAACGGGTGACAGATCCGAATGAGGAAATCGCGGAAATTCTCCTCATTTTGGGATTGGAGGGAGACGACACATTGATCTTCCGTTGAAGGTTCGCAGTGAGAGATCGACTAGGGCTCTGCGTATGATCGAAGCGGGAAAAAGCGCGTTGTTTCAGTCGAAGAATGCAAAGTTGGCCTTCTATTGCGTTACGTCCCACCTATGAACGAAGCGAGGTAAAGTGCAAAAACTCCTTGATTCAGGCAATGGGAGGATACCACAAATTCGGTCTTGCTCGTGATGAGCGATCAGCTTCAAGCTCAGTCTTTGATTGAGGCAGACGAACGCCCGGAATTTCTCGGGGTTTCACACGGAGGAGGGAATGATACCGTCAAGCTCGACTTTCGTTATGAGCTTGTGGTAAGAGAACGATCAAGACCCCGTGTACGACAGAGGCAGGCGAATGACCCCTGGCTTCAACATAGTTCGAATGAGGCACCGTGTATGATCAAGGCGGGTGCTTCCGCAAAAACTCCTGTTGTTTCGGGCGAAAGAGAGAATGATACCTCGCATTCATTGCAGAGGCACTATGGCCAATTAATCACTGCGAGTTCACAATGTAAGACGAGCATCTTAGGTACCATGCTCTCCATCGCCTGATGAAACAATGTGAGTTTTCACACGCACTGTTACTGGCTTTGATCATACGGAGCGCCTCTGTCGATCACCGGGAGCAATCTTTGTTCTCGCGAAGCTCGATTTCTTTGAGAACAAAATAAAATTTGAAAGACTAAGCGATTTTCCAAATTGGTAAAATTATGATCGTTTTTGGGCACTTCCACACATTTCGACGCTTCGCACTCAACAGTTTTTTTTTTTTAACTCTGCACACAATTTTACCCTAGGATCAAGAAAAACTTTGAAGGTTGGGCGATTTTATCATTTTGATGAAATTTTGACCCTTTTTGGGCTCATAAACCTATTTTGGTGCTTTGCAGAATTTTTTAGATTCAGCGCTAAATTTTATCTCGGAATCGAGAAAATCTTTGAAGGTTGGGCGATTTTATCATTTTGGGGCTATTTTGACCCTTTTTGGGCCCATAAACCCATTTTGTTGCTTCGTAGAATTTTTTAAGAATTCTATTCAGATTCAGCGTTAAATTTTATCTCAGATTGGAGAAAAACTTTGAAGGTTGGGCAATTTTATCATTTTGGGGATTTTTTACCCTTTTTGGGCCCCATAAACCCATTTTGGTGCTTCTTAGAATTTTTTAAGAATTTTATTCAGATTCAGCGTTAAATTTTATCTCAAATTGGAGAAAAACTTTGAAGGTTGGGCAATTTTATCATTTTGGGGATATTTTGACACTTTTTGGGCCCATAAACCCACTTTGGTGCTTCGTAGAATTTTTTAGGAATTTTATTCAGATTCAGCGTTAAATTTTATCTCAGATTGGAGAAAAACTTTGAAGATTGGGCAATTTTATCATTTTCGGGATATTTTGACCCTTTTTGGGCCCATAAACCCATTTTGGTGCTTCGTAGAATTTTTTAAGAATTTTATTCAGATTCAGCGTTAAATTTTATCTCAGATTGGAGAAAAACTTTGAAGGTTGGACAATTTCATCATTTTGGGGGAATTTTGACCCTTTTTGGGCCCATTAACCCATTTTGGTGCTTCGCAGAATTTTTTAACAATCTTATTCGGATTCAGCGCTAAATTTTACTGCAGGATCAGGGAACACTTTGAAGATTACGCGATTCTTTCAATCATGGAAAATTGTTTTTCGATAATTCACAACTTTGGGAACCCCTGCCGTAAAATTTTGGCAAATTTTGGTCCATAACTCGGCTGAGAAAAGTCGTAGAAACTTCGGATAAGGCTCAAATTAGAGATTAAATGGAGATACAAAATTCGTACATTCAAACCATACGTCTAAGGTTTTGCGTTTTCGCGCTACGACAGATTTAGCGCAAACTCCCATTGAACTGGTAACATCTTTCTGGTCTACCCTGTATTTATTTGTGATGTGTTCGGAGTTTTTGCATCCTTTTCCTTAAAGAGGACGGCAGAAGTCGTTTAACCATTTTGCATGTTTGAAAAAGGAGAAAAAACGAAAAATCGGACCAAAGAAAATACTGTTTCATCAACACAAAAAAACAAAAGCGAAAGTAAAAAATTGTGAAATTACATTTTGTGCTTAAATTGATGCGTCCGTCCTCGTCAATGCACAGTCGGCATCGAGTCGCAACGGACTGGTAGGTCCGGCGAAGCATATTCCTTTGAAGGCGAATGAAATCGAATTCTTCTTCGAAGATTTGACGCAACTCAGGCAAACTCTGTGCCTTCCAAGCGTACGCACGGTCTTTCAAGAATCCCCGCAAAAAAATCACACGGTGTGATGTCACAAGACCGCGCAGGCCATTCGATGTACCCTCGTCTTCTAATCCACTCGTCATAAAAATCAACCAAAAATTCTCGGACAGTCAGGGCATAATGCGGTGGCGCCCCGTCTTTCTCGAACTGTGTTTCATTATCCATCTCAAGGCGTAGTAGGTCTTGTAGTAATTCGAGGTAATTTTGGCCCGTTACAAACCCGTCAAAAATGTACGGCCCAACCAATCCGCCCACATGAATCCTAGCCCATACAGTTACACTCCTGGCAAGTTTAATTCTTGTTCACTTGTTATATTTGGGTTCTCCATAGCCCAATAAGCACAGTTGTGACGGTTTACGATGGCATTTAATTTAAACGTCGCTTCGTTAGTTCATAAAACGATTATGGTAAGACTGTGAGTCCGCATCAACACAACCACGCAACCATTCACAAAATTCTAAACGTCTGTCGAAATGGTCTTCATGCAAAGCCATTATTGGACGAAGCGATCTGTCCGCAATTTCCAGTTCTCTCGATAGTCGACGAAAAGATTGATTCGCGTTCTCTACAAAAGATGGTGCCACCAATTTCATATTTTCGGGAGTTGACGCAGTGACAGGGCGGTCGGATGCGATCGTGGCGTGTCTGCGACGGATCCCGTGCGCATAAACTTGTTGTAATTGTGCCACACAGTCACATCAAGATTGCAGAAGATAACGCGGGGATCACGAGAAACGAATCACGGCCCCGAAGGTGCTCAATAATATTGTCCCTTCTGTACCGCCCAACAAGTGTTGACAGATTTTCGTCAACGCGAATGTATTTTTTACGTTTTGTAGGAAGAGTTCTCCCTTCTCTCTTTCGGTATAATTGTTAATCCCGGGTCTTCTGACACTTGATGAATCTCTTTTTCCTACATTGTTATCGATTACTATCAGCTATGCATACTCTGACCCTTTGCTAAAAATAATATCTTGCTAATCGTTACTGCTTCTTTTTTCAGATAGTCGAACTAAAAACTGGAACAATGGCCTAGACTCGGGTGTGTATTCTCCGTCTGCGCCTCATTTTTCTCTCGGCGAACTCATAACCGGTACGTATTGTTCACGTATCTTCAGCGACTGTGATGAGAAGGAGTGTCGCCTGCAATCGCCCAACTTCCCCGGGTTGTATCCGCGTAATCTGACTTGTTACTACGCGGTGCGTCAACATCCTGTGCCTAGCAATAAACACGCACTCATCGGAATTCGCCAGCGTAACGGTAAACTTATTTCGATCCAATCGATTCGCTATACCGAAGAAAAATTCGAAACCAAACTCAAGGTAAGTTGCGTGGGAAAGGATTTAATCATGAGCTATATCTAGAAATAATTTTACAAAGTTAGATTCGAATTTGTTCAGTTCTGGAACGAATGTGACGAAGTGCAGGATTACGTTACCATTTACGACGGATACACGACTCGAGATCCGATCTTGTTGAAATTCTGCGGCGGAGGTACCCCTCTACCAGAAGTGATTTCAAGCGGACCTGAAATTCTGGTGGAGTTCTCGACGTCGCAATTCGGTACCATGTTGAATCCGACGCACTCGTTACCCTTACATGGTTTTCAGCTGGAAGTTCAGGTACGTTTTGTCTCTTCTAAATCGATAAGGGGATAGTTGTCAGTGGCTGCTGAGAATGTGTTGGAAGCTGGCTCAGTCTTTATCAGAAAGTAAGGAGTCTAATGATCTTGATGCAAGCCGATTTTCAATTCTGGTGTTCGGAGTTTTTCAAATATAGAAGTAAGACTTGGAGTAGACTATGCTCCCACAGCTTCCTTTTTATTTTCCTGGCTATTTGAAGATGATACGTGTGGAGGCGCTGCAATATGTGTGGGAATCTATGGTGAAAAGCTACCTCAGAAGTACAACCACGGTTGCGCAGATACACGACACGAGCTTCAAACCCACTTTGCTTACTTATACACAATTATCTGACTGTTCTTTCCTGTTGCAGGTCTACTTTGTGAACCGCGATTCAACTCTGTATACGCCGAATAAGAGATGCGAATTTTGGATCCAAAAATCTGGAAACGGAGTGATAGATAGTCCGCGTCATACTCTACCTCCAAATACTACGTGTTTATATCACCTTCAAGGTAAAACAGTTCAAATAAACTTCTCCATTCCTTCAAGATCTCGGTAATGATGTTTTATCCTCGTTTTCACCCTCTTAGGTTTGGAGCCCGTTTCTACTCCTCCGATTAAATACGACGATTTCTCACGATGGAAAACCCAAAGTCGATTTAGGATATGGCTTTCGGTGTTGAAGTTTCATGGTTTTGGTCTAGAAGATAAACCGTCGATTCCGGGTATTAAAGAGGAGACGGACTGCCGCACGCAGTTGCAAATATGGGATACGAATATTCGGTACTCTATTTTTCTACTATCTTCTTGGGCTGTACAATCGCATCATTTTTTGTATGACTAATAAAAATTTTGTTGTTAACAGTCGAGCCGATCTCATGAATAAATCTCGTAGTAATGAACATTTACTAGCTAGATATTGCAAGAATTTGGTCCCTCGTAGCTGCGAGCACTCGCTTATCGGCAATTCCACCACCCGTCCGTGTTCACTGTCCGAGAGTTTTTTGTCGACTGAAAATGCCCTCACGTTAGAAATGAGGGGATACGAATCGACCGCACTCCGGTACTGACTTGCAAGTGGAGGTCGCTTGTTTATACGTTAGATCTACGAAGTCATACTATAGTATTTGAATTGTTTACACAGGTTGATTTCGTTTCGAGCTTTGTACGAATTCGTCGATCTATACCAAGACGGAGAGCCGACCGGTAATGGACCGTGCGATAGAAAATTTCACAGTCGATCTCAAGTCACGTCTAGCGCCATGTACACTTTTTCGTCGCCAAAAAATGTGTTCTTGTACGGTAGAGGTGGATCTACAAAATTAAGGTAGCGGATGATAATTCGTCACATTCTCTGATTTTCTTGACGTGGATATGTCGATGGCCTCGTTAGTGGAGGCGATAAGCGTCAAAAATAAGGCCAAACGTGCACTTTTTGATAAAAGCATGAAATTTGGTATACTTCTTTATCTCACTGTCAATAATCAAATTCGATCGGAAAACACGCTCGCAGACCCCAGGATCCCTTCAGGAGGGCACTTTCCCAAAAAAATTTCAATTTTTTCGAAATATTGAACAAAATAATACAGATACGATAAAAATACATCGGTTCAAAATTATTCTACGTGAAATTTCCCATAAAATTGAATACCACATATCTCATGTTGACTAATAAAATGCTCCCAGCGAGGGGTTTCTAAATTTGACTTTTTTGATTTTCAACACATTTTGTCCAAATTATCAGAATTTTGTGGCTTTTATTGAATTATTCCGCGACAAAATCCTCTGACAGGTTGTATGCAAAATATTATTGAAGCAAAATTTCACCCTGATTTGCGATGAAGGGGGGGAGGTGCTAAATTTGTTATGCCGATCATTGCGCGTTTAACCCTTAAAGTACTGAATTTTGAAATTTTGTAATTTCGGCGACCATTTGCGCACAAACTCTACGACCTCTTTCATTGACGCGTCTTCAATTTGCTCGCGTAAGCAATTCTTGATGATTCTTTCTTGTTTTCTCTCATCCCATGACTCCGCGATGAATTCGGCTTTCGCATCATCGTATCGGCTTCTCGCCTTTAATTTCCTTGTTAGTTCAGCATATAAAGACTTTGTTGCCGTTCTTAAACTTAGCAGGTACAAGAATATAATATGATTAATCTGTCTGTATTGTCTGGCACTCCAACCATCACGAAATTCTCGAATTCGTTAAGAAAGTCTATTGGAGATCTGGTTTCTCCTTCATATTCTTCTGCCAAGGGTTTAATACGATTTACGAACTTGGGCTCTTTCCCCGTTATAGAGCTTCGTTGGGATATAAATTTGGTCAATTTATTTTCGCCCGTATCGTCTAAAATTGATTTGGTGATCAAGTTCTTCATTTCTTTTTTCACAGAGCGACCAGAACATCCTCTCATCAGAATCACTAGAACTATGGCCACTATGGCTACTCATCTCTCTCTCTCCTGACGAGTCTCAATTCTCCTACGTCGTGTATTATAGCTATATTAGATTCGCTTTGCCGACGGTCATCATAGCTCTCACGTGGCGAATACATGATGGCTCTCAATCGCCTCAGTTCTTCTTCCGCCCTCTCGGCTCTCTCTATAGCTTTCTTTTCAGATTCTGCATATCTTTCTGTGGTTTGCTCCATCCTCGTGAGCCTGTGTGACATCTTTCGAAATTGTAACGACTCCATTTCAGTATCACGATCTTTCTGTTGAGGTACCGTTGCTGGAACTCTCATTTCCCGATGATTACTCGGAACTGAGGTATTAGGTGGAGGTCGATCATAAGTTGCTTTACTTCCTATTTGTTGGTCCATCAGGTCTCGATCTCCAAAATCATTTCTCACGGCCGTTGAGTTGGTTTTGATTGCCGTCATTTGCATTAAAACAAGCTGAGTATCTTCTCGGGTCCGGCCTATTTTCAAACTTATTCATTTGATCAACCATAGACTCGTTTATCTCCTCGATCGTTGATAATCTCTCCGGTTTGTTTTCCATATTTACCTGATAGTTAATTGAATTATTATAAAACTCGTGACTAGCACCTAATTAACCTCTCGCCTTGTATATTTTTTTCTTTTCTTCTTCACTCGATCTCTCTAATTCACTCAGATCATCATTTATATAACTTGAATTTGAGATATAACTAGATGGAAGAGAACTAAAATTCAATGTTTCGCAGCCAGGGATAGGGATTTTGTACGGCAATATCGCTATGTTATTAAATGTCCCTGACCGTCGTCTCTTTTCGAGGCTTATATCGCGCATGTAACGATTCGTCTATGATCCTCTGTTCTCCTTCTATAATAAGTTCTCGTACTCAACTGTTCTCCTTGCAAATGTTTATTTAGACGTTTCCGATGATAAGGTGTCTCCTCCAGTACAGACGGGGCACTAGATATCGAATGATCCTCTAAACTCATATTCCTCAGGAAGCTACTATCATTAGTTTGTACCGGTATCGAATTTTGGAGCGAGAACGACGACTCGAACTCTTTATTATGATAATAACTAGGTTTATTTTTCCTAAGGAGAGATTCGCTGAAAAAATTTTCTTCGTTTTCGCTGCCCGAGGAGTTATCAGAGTAATCAACCTATCTCCCGCTAGCCAAAACTCTCCTCTCTCTCTTGCCTCCATTTTTTTTCTTTTACGAATTAAAAATTATGTTATTCGCCTTACGAATATCTATTATCTCAGTCGATGACCGCCCCTCGGTTTACTCCGATTAGAATCGATTGGACTGAATGAGAAAACAATAAAAAGATAACGAGAAAATAAAAGTAGTAAAATTTGAAAAAAAAAAAAAAATAAAAAAAAAAAAATAAAAGCCAGAAAGACAAGGATAAATAATAAAAAAGAAATTGAATAACGAATTCTGTACGAATTAAACAAAAATAAATTGAAGACAAAAAAGTCGTCAGATATCTGTTGCAATTATTACGATTAGAAAGAATGTGGATTGTCGATGTTGTTGACAAATGCAATGAAAAAAATTTTAATCTCTATGACGATAACAACGGCTGTGTTAGCAACTTGCGCCCTTACTTCTATTGTGAGTTATACGAATACATCTGTGAGCACCCAGGTCAGATCAAAGGTACTGAAAGTTTGCATAGTCTAGAAACAACTAAAGAAACACCGAATACTATATCAATTTTTTTCATGGTTTCTCTCTTAGTTTAATTGAAACATATTGATTCCATCAATTTTCTTATGGTTTCTTCCTTGGTCTAACTCAACTGTTGATTCTATCGATCTATTTATGATTTCTCCCTGAGTCTAATTTAAATGTTGATTCCATCAATTTTTTATGGTTTCTTCCTTAGTCTAATTCAAATTTTGAATCTATCAATTTTTCATGGTTTCTTCCTTAGTTTAAGATATTGATTCCATCAATTTTTTCATGGTTTCTTCCTTCGTCTAACTCAACTGTTGATTCTATCAATCTATTTATGGTTTCTCCCTCAGTCTAATTTAAATGTTGATTCCATCAATTTTTTATGATTTCTTCCTTAGTCTAATTCAAATTTTGAATGTATCAATTTTTCATGGTTTCTTCCTTAGTCCAACTCAACTGTTGATTCTATCAATCTATTTATGGTTTCTCTCTGAGTCTAATTCAAATTTTGAATGTATCAATTTTTTATGGTTTCTTCCTTAGTATAATTCAAATTTTGAATCTATCAATTTTTCATAATTTCTTCCTTAGTTTAATTCAAAGATATTGATTCCATCAATTTTTTCATGGTTTCTCCCTGAGTCTAATTTAAATGTTGATTCCATCAATTTGTTATGGTTTCTTCCTTAGTCTAATTCAAATTTTGAATGTATCAATTTTTCATAGTTTCTTCCTTAGACTAATTCAAAGATATTGATTCCATCAATTTTTTTATGGTTTCTTCCTTAATCTAACTCAGCTGTTGATTCTATCAATCTATTTATGGTTTCTCTCTGAGTCTAATTTAAATGTTGATTCCATCAATTTGTTATGGTTTCTTCCTTAGTCTAATTCAAATTTTGAATGTATCAATTTTTTATAGTTTCTTCCTTAGACTAATTCAAAGATATTGATTCCATCAATTTTTTTATGGTTTCTTCCTTAATCTAACTCAGCTGTTGATTCTATCAATATATTTATGGTTTCTCCCTGAGTCTAATTTAAATGTTGATTCCATCAATTTCTTATGGTTTCTTCCTTAGTATAATTCAAATTTTGAATTTATCAATTTTTCATGGTTTCTTCCTTAGTCTAAGATATTGATTCCATCAATTTTTTCATGGTTTCTTCCTTGGTCGAACTGAACTGTTGATTCTATCAATCTATTTATGGTTTCTCTCTGAGTCTAATTTAAATGTTGATTCCATCAATTTGTTACCTATGGTTTCTTCCTTAGTCTAATTCAAATTTTGAATGTATCAATTTTTCATAGTTTCTTCCTTAGACTAATTCAAAGATATTGATTCCATCAATTTTTTTATGGTTTCTTCCTTAATCTAACTCAGCTGTTGATTCTATCAATATATTTATGGTTTCTCCCTGAGTCTAATTTAAATGTTGATTCCATCAATTTTTTATGGTTTCTTCCTTAGTCTAATTCAAATTTTGAATCTATCAATTTTTCATGGTTTCCTTAGGTAGTCTAAGATATTGATTCCATCAATTTTTTCATGGATTCTTCCTAGGTCTAACTCAACTGTTGATTCTATCAATCTATTTATGGTTTCTCCCTGAGTCTAATTTAAATGTTGATTCCATCAATTTTTTATGGTTTCTTCCTTAGTCTAAATCAAATTTTGAATCTATCAATTTTTCATAATTTGTGACCTCTCGCGGCTAAAGGGTCACTAGCATCAATTTTTCAGTTTTCATGTTTTCACAGATTATCACTCTCTCATCGATTACCTTTCATCTGACGTTTACCGAACTTGAATCGGTGCATTATTCGTCCCATGATAATGATTTTAATTAGACAAGTCGGGTAGAAAATTTGCATAAAATCGCGAAATTTGGCAATCTTTCAAACAATTCGTACGTGACGAATTTCGCATTTATTCATGAAAGCTGCCGGATTTCTCATGATTTGATGCTGCTCTTTTCGATCGTTCATGCAAAAAAATGATCCAACAAACTTTTTTTTTGGTCATTTCACGTACATGTAAAAAGGCGGGAACTTCACTTTCACGAGAATAACGATCATTAGAAATCCTTTTGCGGATGCTTGATGACGATAATTAAACGTATTCTTATGAAACATTTTTTCAAGATCTCTCTCCTGCGGTTCAATGAGAGCTGAAATCGGAACAGTATCTCAGCTAGATTGAATCGTAGTTGTAGCTAGAAGCATTCGAAGAAAATCGAGCTTCAATAATGCGAGAATAGACTGTTACTATTACGAACAACAAAAGAGAAAATTAATTAGTTTTCTGAAACCCTTTTGCGGACTGCACTTGATATCAATCCAACGTATTCTTATGAAGTATTATTCACGATCTCTCTCCTAGTTTAATCAGAACTGAAATCAGAACACCATCTCAGCTAGATTATAACGTATAATTGTTGAGCATCATATGAAAGAAATTGCGCATCAGTTTGACGAGAACGAGATTTGACAGTTAATATTACGAACAAAGAAACAGAATTAGTTTCCTAACATCAATAATATCGATTCCCAAGCATTTCTAACCCTTCTGACAATTTTCTCGCTGGAAAGCCCGCAGCGAAGGTGCACTTATCTTCGCCGCGTCAAGTCTTCGCTTTGGCACTCTTTTTAAAGCTCTGCTGCGGTGCGAAGTATCAAATTGGATGCGTTTCGCAGCGTTGAATATTAATTACACTAAAGCTGCTTATAGCAGCGTGTTCCCGTAATGCTTTTCGCTGCGTTTTGTAATAATTACTCTACAGCTGCTTGTCGCGGCGAAGACATTATAGCTGTCTATCGCTGCGCTCTATTGTAAAATTATAGTATAGCAGATTTTAGCGGCGAAATCTGTATGGCTGCGCTTCGCTGCGTCTTATTAAAATTATTGTCTGCTGCTTTTCGCAGCGAAATCAGTACAGCTGCGCTTTGCTGCGTTCTTTTTTAATGCAAAACGCGGTCAAAATTTTCTTCAATTTCTTCCTCAATTTTTGTTCAAATGAATTGTAGTCTATACAGTCTATCCAAAATATCTAAGATTGCATTAGTAAAAGAAACAGATTTGAATTCTATCTATGAAACCATTAGAATTTTGAACATCAACTAGACTAAACTACAAATACATTTAAAAAAGAAAAATTGATGGAGAAAATTGACAAAAATTCTGATTGTCTAGAATAGCCTCAAAGCAGCGCAATCATTATTAATTCTCAAGATATGTAGTCTATTAATTAATTGATTTGTTGAAGATTCAATCAAATTGGTAGATGAATGAATTAGTTTAAATACAAAATATATGTATATATTTTTTTAAATATAGATGCAAAAAAAAAAAAAAACGAAAGAGAAAATGAAAATGAAAAAAAAAAATTCAATGGTCAGTTTGATTAGAAGTTTTCAAAAGTTATTTGCTTCGTGAATTCGCGTTGAGGTGGAAAATCTTCTGGAAGAAAAAGAAAAGGAGAAAAAAACGGGCATTAGTCTATTAAAAAAGTAAAATAATTGATGTGGGTACATGATTGTCATCATATTAGTAACAACATTCAATCATACATACATGTAAAAAGTGCAGTCCTGATTCTCCTCTTTGTTTTTCTCTTCGTTCTCCTCCTGACCTTCTGTGTTTGAAGAAACGGAATTAGGGTTAGTATTTGTAGATAATGAGCTGGCTACAGGCGGCACATCAAGTACTTTTCCTGAATCAGAATTCAAACAGTTTCATCATTAATAAAAGAGATGGTGATATGATGCAAGCTATATCTGCCCACCCCAAATTCTTTCTTGCAGGGGTTGTCATAATGATGAGTGAAAAGTCGTGCTTTAAATTAAAATAGAAGACATAGATGGAAAAAAGCTCATAAAATTCAGCCCCCCTCATGGTCAGTTTTGCTGGCAGCCGCTTTGAATGTACGGGTTAATCATTTTTAAATCCTGTAGAATGGAGCAGAAATTTCTACCATGTATTGCTAATTCTTATTCCTTCTTTTCTCTAAAATTATTCTTTCTACAGTCGGTGTATCATCAGGGCTCACCTCTTAAAAGCCGATTCGAATCTGTTCGACTTTTTATTAGGCGTACAGCCTTTGAGTCGAAAACGTCCTCATTAAATGCCTCCAATTTGCTTCTAAGAAATTCTATGATCAAAATAAAGTGATTAATATTTATGTGTCAACTTAATATTTTAATGCTGAATGCTTTTTAAATGTGAACAATACTTTTTATTATGCGACAGAGTTTTGTGTCCCTGAACGCTTTTTTGGCTGACGATCCACAGTACGAATAGTGTAAGGGTTAGTGTCCATGGAAAAAAAATGATGTTCTTTGGTGACCATGATGACAGCTTTCAGTTATTTTTTGTTTGCTGACATCTAATTTTGAGAATAATAGTGGTGAAAGAATGAAGTCAAAAACAAAAGAAATATACTGTTGTTTCCTTTTTTCCCTTCACATGTGTCATATAAAAACAGAGCATGTTTTCTAGAATGATAGATTCACTGAAAAAGACAAGTAGCAATTACAACATATATTGTACAATCTATAGAACTTACTTCTTTTCAAATATGCCGGTGAAAACCAACGAGTATATTATGTTGGTGTCGGTTGCATCGGATCCTCTGGTTATGAAGTTACAATATGTCATCTGTGGGTCACAGAAAATATGACTCACTACATAAATTTGATATTGTAGTGAATATTCTTCAATTTCTGTCCAAACTTACAAATTCTTGGACGTATTCATTTTCATTTCCGATCTCGACATCCCCAATCGCGTCTTCAACTTGATTCAAGTCCGCTACATTTTTCAAGGGAAGTTTCAATTTACTTCTAAAATTGTCTTCAAGAGGACTTGATCGACTTTGTTTTTTTGGGATACGAATGTGTTAGCTTCTTGCGCTGGAAAACTTCTCGTCTGGAAGAAATGAATTTTCATGGAGTCAATATGTAAGATAGATCCTTACACAGTATTTTACACAAATAAAATAAAGAAATTGGTGAATTTTACACATTCTGAGCTATTCAAGGAATATTCCAACAAAGTTTTTCTAGGCCTATCTGTAATTATAACATATTAAAAGAAGTCCCACAAGTCATTTCTCTAGACACTACTATAAGCTAAAAGTTTCTACTGACCAACCTAAGAAAAAAACTGAAAAAAATACGTGACAAGTTGAAATTACTGTATCTTCTGCTTTCTCCAATTTCTTCACTTTAGTCTTTGCCAAATAATTGAAACCAAATAGGTAACAGGTCAAAAAGTAAGCACGTTTTATACAAAAGCCAGGGTTATAAGGAGTTTAAGTAAATAAGCGTAAACGATAGAAGCAGCAAGGTTACTAGTAAACTTACCGTCTTGTTTTGAGAGAACTGCTCGTTTTGTGCAACTCAGTAATGATAGTAATTAATCCAATGTATGATAATAATTTAATGTTCGTGCCCAGTAACTTTTACAAGTTTAGTGTTACGGAAGATGAAACCGGCACGAGTTCAGTCTCTTCAGTCCAGGAGAGCGAAATACGTTATCGGTCAACTTTATATCTTCATTCAGCTACTTAACAGTATTTGATTACATTTGATCAAGATCACCAAAGTAAATAAGCGTTAACGATAGAAGCAGCAAGGTTACCAGTAAACTTACCGTCTTGTTTCGAGAGAACTGCTCGTTTCGTCCAACATCAGTAATGATAGTGATAATCCAGTGTTCGTGCCCAGTAACTTTTACAAGTTTAATGAAGATAAAATCGGAAGCTGATCGGAAGTTGAAATCGGAAGCTGAGCGGAAGATGAAATCGGCACGAGTTCTCAGGAGAGCAAAATACATTTTTTTTTTTGCTTCCGAGTTTTGAGTTTTGACGTTCTAAAGTCAAGATACGCAGCGCACAAGTCACAACCGTGAACATACCAAACTATCAATCACGCCAATAGGTTCGCTGTTGTAGCACTTCTTAGAGGGATAGGGCTTTCAATCTTCTTCTTCTAATATATAAAGCAGAAAGTTTGTCCGTCTGTCGTCCTGTCCGTTTATAACTCGAGAACTACTGGGCCGATCGCTTTCAAACTTTCAGGATATATTGTCCTCATCCCAGAGCAGCACATAGACTCATAAAAATAAAAATTTGACGGGGAGGTGCTGAGTAATTTCAAAAAAGGGCGAAAACAATGACTTTTTTCAATATAAAAAAACGTGGTGGTGTAGCTTGCCATGTACGTTAGACCTACGCGCGTTGAGTGGCGCAGTTTCGAGAATTGAATTATTGTGATAACTCGAGTATAACTCATTTTTATGAAAAATTGAAGAGAACAAAAATTGTAGCCCCTGTAATTTCCTTTCGAATGAGCTCGGTTCCAGATTTTTAGGAGGAAATTTTGTGACTACAGTATTCGCTGTACTTCCATACTAAGCAAGTTATTTTATTCACAGTTTTAAAAACACCTACATAAAGGATTTTACATCCGGTATCTCATACAAGAACCAATGTCTAGACACGGTGCGCACTGCGTATGGGCTAGCGGAAATTACCCTTTTTTTTACCTGTTGTCCGTGTGTTTTCTTAGGGACTGGCAAAATGTCAATGGATTTGTCTGTATTCTGCTGCGATGAATACAGGCTTCACGCGTTAAGTCAGCTCTCAAGTGAATTAGTGTGTAAAAAATTTAATTTGGTGATTTTATTTTTGTGCGACTCGGAACTTTGATATATTTTTATAAGTACAGTCGCAGTTTTTGGTGTCTATTTTCTTATTTTTGAACTGAATAGTTGTGAATTTTGCAAAACTCTTTCCACTGTTTCTTTTTTAAAAATTCATCTGAATTCCAAGATACCTACAAAACACACATACCTACAAGATACAGATACCTATAAAACACAGATATCTACTCAACACACAGCTGGCGGTCAGGCGCGCCGGAGGCGCGTCGCCAACCGCTAGTGTTGTATAATTGTAAAATATTCATCAAATCTTGCTGGATAAAATGAACAAGATTTCAGAGTAATTTTATCCGAATAATAGTTTTGTTTGAGTTCTTGAAACATTGATGGAATTAAAGAAAAGTCAAGTATTATCAACATTTTGTTTCATTTTCAAAATTTCAATCTCCTAGTATTAGTAGGGCTCTAGTATTAGTTTTATAAAAATCAACATTTTTTCCACCATGACTTATGCGATGATGAAAAATGATGACATTTTCAAATTTAATATCAGAAGTTGTTGAGGGAACTTGACGTCCGCCATTCACCTGTAGGAATGAATGAAGGCTCGTCTTGCTGTTACCTCGTGTTTGTAATATCTTATTCGTGCTTGCGTGTTGACGTGTTATTGGCGGAGGCATGTTCTGGTAAGAGAGCGTGAGCTCACGTCAACAGAAGTTGTATTTTAAGTCAACAAATTTGGCAATTATAAGAGCTTGACTAAAAATATTCAGAAAAATTACTTCTCACCAGTCAGTCATTGTTTGTCCTCCAACAAAATTATGAAATATTAGTATTAACAGGGAACCTGTTTTATTGGGGGAGGGGGGGTCTTAGATGACGGGCGCCGTTCAAAAAAGAACTTAGAAGAATTTCCACTCTCAAGCTATATGTGATAGAAGGGGGACTTAGAAGAAACGGGAAATAGGGGGTAGTTGTTATTAGTATATAACCTACACAACATTGAAAGCTTTGTATGTGCTTTGTATCTGGGCACGACCCTTGTTAGTCTTACAAAACTATATAGCCTAAGTCTAAGTGTACACAAATTTTATATGTGGGGGACTTGGATTTCATGGCACAAGATGAAGGAAAAAAACTCAGAAAAGTTGAGTATTATTTTTCTTAAATAGATGTTGACCCTCAAATTATTTCAAATCTTATAGGATGCCTCAGTTTTTCTTCCAACACTGAAGTTATACCCGAAAGGGTCGATTCCAGGTTGGAAGAAACAAAATCAAATGCATACGCAACCCGTACCCACTCCACTATGGAGGTAGGGGCGGCGTTCTGCACATGCGACACAAGCGATAGGATGCCTCAGTTTACATTGAAATTATTATTATTATTGCCGCGTTCAACCATAGCAAACTTATTTTTAGCATAGCAGCGCGGCTGTCATAAGTCTTCCTTCGCAGCGAACACACATTTTGGCTGTGCAGCACATCGCCGCGATTGTCTCAAAAGTTTTGATCGCCGCGTTTGGCCACAGCAAACTTGTTTTAGCGTAGCAGCGCGGCTGTCATATACCCTCCTTCGCAACGAACCAACATCTTCGCTTTGCAGCACAACGCCGCGATTGTCTGAAAAGTTTCAATCGCCGCGTTAGACCACAGCGAACTTGTTCTTAGCTTAGCAGCGTGGCCATCATACACCTTGCTTCGCAGCTCAACGCTGCTGTTGCCCTCGCCCGCCGCTAACACTTATTTTGTACCGCAGCAGAACGCTGCGGTAGACTTTATTGGCAGCTAAGAAATTCAAACGCTGCGTTATCACGCTGCAGAACGCCGCGAAAATTGACGAAAATTGTCAGAAGGGAAACGATAAACTTGATGCCGTTATCAGTTTCTGATGTATGCACGAGAATTGGCAATACAACAATATTGTACAGACAAGAAGTATCCAAAAGTTAGTATCATTCTCAACCTAATATCTGAAGAGGAGAACGGAATAGTGTTTCGCAAGTTGAATTTTGTTGAAATCAAAAAAATTTGGACTCATTGATTAGAACGCTATTGTTCAGTGGCGTGGATAGAACCTTGAAGTTGTTGTTAGGTTTGTTTCATTTTGTAAGTGCTCTGAGAAACTCATGTTCACCTAAATAATGATGATAATGGATTCGAGAGACTGAGGAACAAATTTATAGGTTGACTGCAGATTCAAAAATATAATAACAAGAGAAAAATGAACACATACAAACACAATGACGTAAAAAAATTGAGATATCGAATGAAAGGAACTTACATACGAATAAAAGGAACTTACATACGAATAAAGGGAACTTAACTTATAAAACATCATCGAAAAAAACAAACTTACATACGTCGTATAGAATTATGAAAAAAGAAAGGCAATAATAAGTATAGCAAACACAGTACAACAATAAAAATTTAGGTTTCTCGTTGTCTTCCACGTTTTTTTGGGACTGTTTCTCCTTCAGTTGTAGGTTGTTTCGGTGGTCTTCCACGTTTCTTCGGGGCTACTTCTCCTTCAGTCCTTACTTCTGCCGATACTTTATCAGCTTTTTTTGGTTTCCTCTTCGGCTGCTGCGGAATTTTTTCTTTTTTATAACTCACAGCCTCACCTTTTGTCTTTCGTGGTCGAGGGACAACCGGTTTGGGAGCAATTTTATCTTGATTTTCTTCTTTTTCGCATAGTTGGCGATACCATTGCCGTGCAGCACTGAGCGGTTCGGGAATTAACTCCTCAAAAATCAAAGCGTCATCACCTGTCAGGCTTTCTGTTTGCAATGATACTCTTTTATTCTCACCCTCGCCTTCCGTCGATAAACGACTGACCTTCATTACCTCACTATCCTGAAAGACAAATTATTGATAGCCGGTGAGGCCCGGGAATGTCCTGAAGTATCGATCTAAATATTCGGACCAATTAATCCACGCCACATTTCGTTGGTCGTTCAAAAAAGTCGGTACGGCAATATTCAGTTTGCCAGGTGAATCTTCAATAAGCGATATGAGTTCATCTAGACAGTCTACTACGCCTCGCGAAAATGTAAATTTCCAGATCCCGAAGCTACGATCGGGGCTGAATTTCGTGTGTCCTGGAATCATGAAATTCAGCTCAATACGAGTATTTAGGGAAGTATTGACCCTCCATTGCAGGTACTGAAGCATCGTGTTATTCTTATTCTGGCCGACGCAGTTGTCGGCGAATAAGATTAATATATCAACGTTGTGAGTCTTCAAGTAGTGGTGTAGCATACTAACAACAACGTTCGCTCCCTTTCCAACTGCATCACCTTCGTCGATAAGATAGTTCATTTGTTCTCGAGTGCGCTCGTCGTGTATGCCGAACGCACCACATTTTCTCGGCGATTTAAAATATGCCGAGCCGACTTGCCGCGCGTTAGAGGGATAGCTCACTTGTTCCGCAAAATCAAACGATAGAACTTTAAAATCTCTCTCGATTTCATCTTGAGGAATAATTATTTTCGTCTGTAAAAAAAAAGAAAGTCATTTACATTGAGCCGCATATTTTTCATTCATCAAAATATTTCACAAATTTTACCTTTTTTTCCGCCTTCCCTCGCCATTCATTATAATATTCGCGCTGTTTTCGAGCTTGCGTCAGATGTTCATCACTTTCCTTCAAAATCTGCTTCCTTACATCTTCACTTCTATTTACGCTGCGAATGAATGATAGAGTATTGTTACGACAGGTGTCACATAGATCGTAAGCTGGCTTGGTCGTAGTTATGTACGGTAGATGGGTTTTCCAAACAGAGGAAAAAGTTGTGTACCCAACTTCTCGTTTTTGAACTTTCCCAATCTCAGGTACGTCGTCTTTTTTTGATGAGGTTGATGGTTCAGGATCTGTAGATGGTTCAGGAACTGTAGATGACTGCGATTTCAATCGTTCGTTGTTCTGCTGCACTGACTCATTATATAATCGATGCAGTTTTGCTTTTGTCACCGACGCGGTTAACTTGACTACCTTACAATTTTTGAAGTTAGCCATGCGACCAGGCAAGGGAATGGCGTACTTTTCTGCATACGACGAGATGAAAGCGATGATATCTTCACGATCTGACATCTGTATAGCGTATTTTGATGTTGATTTCTTGCCCAACTTTGCGTGATAACGTACCTTAAGAGCGTTTTCTTGGAAAAATGAGTAGAGATTGCGATATCTTTTCGAACCGATATCATTAACGAAAGAAAAAAATTTCTTGCACACTTGAAGGTCACGATAATAGAAACCCACTTTGTCTCGGTGCGCGTCAGGATCAGTCGCTTCAGAAACCTGAGTATAACCACGGACGGAGCGCTTGCCATACTCATGGACCAGTTCTGGAAGCCGTTTATGAGTTTGGAAGTGATACAGAACGATTAAATCTTGCTCCACTTTCGTTAGTTCTTGAAAACATCGCCTGTATAAGAAAAGAATTGCGTTCTGTTAACTTTTCGATGCCAAAAATTGAGGCTCACAGGCTAATAGATGAGAATCTTACCGAGAATTCAGAATAAAGTCTTCAGGAACCACCTTATTACATCTCAAATGGCAGCATTGGGCTGCATTTTCACCCAAAAATGCCGCAATGATATCCGCCTCTCGTTTATCGTGCCATTCAACATCTTTCTGTATCCAAAATGAAGATTCATGAGCAAAACTCAGAAATAATATTACTGCTATCATTAATATTTTCATAACAGAGAAACGACAAAATGTTTTACCACTGCTTTATCACAAACTTTTTCTATGTCAACGGGAACTTCACCCGTTTCCGTATCTTTCATGGAACTTTCGCCAGTTTCTTTATCCTTTGAGGAACTTTCACCAGTTTCCTTTTCCTTCGCGAGACTACCTTCTTGACTTTCCTATCAACAGTAAGTAGAACAATATTTCTTCATCACGATCCTTTGGTACGGAAACACTGAGTTGATGAAGAACGACGAAGAATCTTACCATGTAATCCTCAAACATCATTTGTCTTCAAACTCAGGATCATCATAATAATCTTCGAGCAGAAAGGCTTCGCTTTCGGGTGGTAGAAGTAAATCCTCCTCGTCTTCCAAGGTCTGAACAGGAAACAATGTTATAGTTCGGATAAGTTCCAATCAATAAATACAGCGATAGAGATGAAAGGTTACAAATAAAAAATTTTCTTCCTTAGTCTAATTCAAAGATATTGATTCCATCAATTTTTTTGTGGTTTCTTCCTTGCTCTAACTCAACTGTTGATTCTATCAGTCGATTTATGGTTTCTCCTTGAGTCTAATTTGAATGTTGATTGCATCAATTTTTTATGGTTTTTTCCTTAGTCTAATTCAAATTTTGAATGTATCAATTTTTCATAGTTTCTTCCTTAGACTTCCTAATTCAAAGATATTGATTCCATCAATTTTTTTATGGTTTCTTCCTTGGTCTAACTCAACTGTTGATTCTATCAGTCTATTTATAGTTTCTCCTTGAGTCTAATTTAAATGTTGATTCCATCAATTTTTTATGGTTTTTTCTTTAGTCTAATTCAAATTTTGAATGTATCAATTTTTCATAGTTTCTTCCTTAGTCTAAGATATTGATTCCATCAATTTTTTCATGGTTTCTTCCTTGGTCTCACTCAACTGTTGATTCTATCAATCTATTTATGGTTTCTCCCTGAGTCTAATTTAAATATTGATTCCATCAATTGTTTATGGTTTCTACCTTAGTATAATTCAAATTTTGAATCTATCAATTTTTCATGGTTTCTTCCTAGGTCTAATTCAAAGATATCGATTCCATCAATTTTTTTATGGTTTCTTCCTTGGTCAAACTCAGCTGTTGATTCTATCATATTTATGGTTTCTCCCTGAGTCTAAGTAATTTAAATGTTGATTCCATCAATTTTTTTATGGTTTCTCCCTTAGTCTAATTCAAATTTTGAATGTATCAATTTTTCATAGTTTCTTCCTTGGTCAAACTCAGCTGTTGATTCTATCATATTTATGGTTTCTCCCTGAGTCTAAGTAATTTAAATGTTGATTCCATCAATTTTTTTATGGTTTCTCCCTTAGTCTAATTCAAATTTTGAATGTATCAATTTTTCATAGTTTCTTCCTTAGACTAATTCAAAGATATTGATTGTATCAATTTTTTATGGTTTCTTCCTTGGTCTAACTCAGCTGTTGATTCTATCAACCTATTTATGGTTTCTCCCTGAGTCTAAGTATTTTAAATGTTGATTCCATCAATTTTTTATAGTTTCTTCCTTAGTCTAATTCAAATTTTGAATGTATCAATTTTTCATAGTTTCTTCCTTAGACTAATTCAAAGATATTGATTCCATCAATTTTTTTAATGGTTTCTTCCTTGGTCTAACTCAGCTGTTGATTCTATCAACCTATTTATGGTTTCTCCCTGAGTCTAATTTAAATGTTGATTCCATCAATTTTCTATGGTTTCTTCCTTAGTCTAATTCAAATTTTGAATGTATCAATTTTTCATAGTTTCTTCCTTGGTCTAACTCAGCTGTTGATTCTATCCACCTATTTATGGTTTCTCCCTGAGTCTAATTTAAATGTTGATTCCATCAATTTTTTATGGTTTCTTCCTTAGTCTAATACAAATTTTGAATCTATCAATTTTTCATAGTTTCTTCCTTAGTCTAAGATATTGATTCCATCAATTTTTTCATGGTTTCTTCCTTGGTCTAACTCAGCTGTTGATTCTATCAATCTATTTATGGTTTCTCCCTGGGTCCAATTTAAATGTTGATTCCATCAATTTTCTATGGTTTCTTCCTTAGTCTAATTCAAATTTTGAATGTATCAATTTTTCATAGTTTCTTCCTTGGTCTAACTCAGCTGTTGATTCTATCCACCTATTTATGGTTTCTCCCTGAGTCTAATTTAAATGTTGATTCCATCAATTTTTTATGGTTTCTTCCTTAGTCTAATACAAATTTTGAATCTATCAATTTTTCATAGTTTCTTCCTTAGTCTAAGATATTGATTCCATCAATTTTTTCATGGTTTCTTCCTTGGTCTAACTCAGCTGTTGATTCTATCAATCTATTTATGGTTTCTCCCTGGATCTAATTTAAATGTTGATTCCATCAATTTTTTATGGTTTCTTCCTTAGTCTAATTCAAATTTTGAATGTATCAATTTTTCATAGTTTCTTCCTTAGACTAATTCAAAGATATTGATTCCATCAATTGTTTTATGGTTTCTTCCTTGGTCTAACTCAGCTTGTTTCTATCAATCTATTTATGGTTTCTCCCTGAGTCTAATTTAAATGTTGATTCCAACATTTTTTTATGGTTTATTCCTTAGTCCAATTCAACTTTTGAATCTATCAATTTTTCATAGTTTCTTCCTTAGACTAATTCAAAGATATTGATTCCATCAATTGTTTTATGGTTTCTTCCTTGGTCTAACTCAGCTGTTGTTTCTATCAATCTATTTATGGTTTCTCCCTGAGTCTAATTTAAATGTTGATTCCAACATTTTTTTATGGTTTATTCCTTAGTCCAATTCAACTTTTGAATCTATCAATTTTTCATAGTTTCTTCCTTAGACTAATTCAAAGATATTGATTCCATCAATTTTTTCATGGTTTCTTCCTTGGTCTAACTCAGCTGTTGATTCTATCAATCTATTTATGGTTTTTCCCTGAGTCTAATTTAAAATGTTGACTCCATCAATTTTTTATGGTTTCTTCCTTAGTCTAATTCAAATTTTGAATGTATCAATTTTTCATAGTTTCAGTTGTTTTCAAATTTCATTGTATGTAGTTTTACGGTGCACACATGTATTAAAATTGTGATTTCATACGTGGTAACTGCTAAGTGCATTAGTTTCATTATTTCCCTCGTGCCAGATGTGATAAGTGCGTATTGAATCAGAAGAACTAACAATTGACAGCCTAAATAAAATTGTAGGGCAATAAATTCCTCTCCAGATATATTCTCAGATGTTTACCAATTGTATTTCTATCGCTAATCTCTTATTTCATGAATATTGGAAGGCTACAGTAGGCTTGAAACTACAGTATAACGAAAACCTTTGAAACACTCTCCTGTAAAATCAGGTTTTGGTCGCACATGATTATCAAATTGTCTTGAGGTTGAGGATCATTCTGAAATTTGTGTCACGAAATTGCGTGACAAGAATGATGTCACGAGCTGATAACGTGATTGGTGACCTTGACCTACTTCAGGGATTTCACCCCTTACTAGATTATTACAAAAATCCGTGTATATCATGCTGAGAAAGTGGGCGGTAGAAAGGTGTCATACTTTTGCAAAATCGATTTATCGATGTAGGAGTTGATAAGTCCATATCAATATCGATCTAGGAATCGATATTATAGTAATTCAAAAGCTCTTTACGTTCGTACTGAATCCTGATCAAGCTTATATCGAGACGTTATGAATTATTTGAAGAAAAGACAGACATATCCACGATATTTACTGTTTTTCCCGAAGCGATTTTTTGTATAATCTGGATTGTGCTTATTTCTTTTGTTAGCTGCTCTTACCACTTCGAGGGTCAAATGGGCGAGAAGATCAAAGTCACCATTAATCGATTGCAATTTGCCAACCGCAGCGATTGTTATACTCGTCGCAATCCGGACTCAAGATTTCTTCAGTGCGTGGGAAACGCTAGCGCTACTCTCATTTTCTACGAACAACCCTTCCGAAATGTTTATTCGCTGGCCAAAGACTGCCTCTGTTCCAGTGTGGGAGATTTTTTGCCGTTCACCTACACGTCTACTTCTCACACGCTTCATCTGGAATTTGCGGTCAGCGGCATGAGTTTCACGGAGGATTATCGACATCATTACGTCGAGGGATCTTACGAATTCGTCAGATCGCCAATTTGTACCGATAAGAGGATAGTGAGCGGCTCGAGCGGGGAAATTGTATTACGATCTCCCAGTCGGACACCGGAGGAGGTATGCTTGAAAAAACTCGCTTTGTGCCAGATTTCAACTAATTTGTACTGGACTCTTTCTGCAATAACAGTCTGAATAATTCATCCCAGTTGAGGAAAAGCGCTTATCGCGTGTGATTTGAATGAGATGGAGTATACTCTGATTTCAGAGTTCTACCCAAATTTTTATATTTTAGCAGATATGATACGTTTTATTTCGATTGTCAGAATTACAAGAAATTCAGAAATTATAAATTTTCAAAAATGAGCCGCTATCCGACAGATGCCCTTTGATCATAAAGATCTTCAATTTTTGTAAACTTGGTGAATGTAAATAAATTCATGAACAGAATTTACAGATGCACTTCAAAGATATTTACTAAAATGAGAGTGGAATAAGAGAGAGCAATGATTTTAATTATGTATTAGTTTTTGATGACGGCTTCTCTATTCTTCCCACTTAGGTTTCACTTAAGAATGCAAACTTTTTTATTAGCGAGTATAATACACTCAAACTGTGTAATCAATTCCTTTCAGATTAATTGTGATAGCCAAGCGTGGCTTATCACGCCTCAATTTGATCACTTTCTGTATGTGAAAATGCCGGGAGTTATCGTTACGGGAGCGCAGCATACTGTGCCCAATGTATCAGCACCGGTCGCCTGTTCTACTGCCAATAGAGTGATAGTCTATTCGGGGAAATTCGAATACGCTCTTGTATGCCCACTTCCGATCCCCCCGCAAAGGCATCACTTTGTCGAGGTGAGTAGTCTTCAAATCATTGTTGAAATACTATCGTTTGAACCATTGAAACTTACCTACATTATTAATATGAATAGGTTTTTTCGGACGGCTGGATTATGGGTACCAATGCTGGCCCCCGTGTACGCGAGTGGATGAAACGTAGTGGTAGAAATCACACGAAAACAGTAGTAGTAGAATTTTTGCCAATGGAAGCGGGCACTTATCATTTATCTTGGCTGGAAATCTCAAAAAGGTATGAAAATTTTTGCAAACTGTGCAGATTCAAAAATATTATACTGGTAATAATAAACGTGATTTTTAATAGGCGTTGGATTTTATTACCTCCTTCGGAGAGTCTAATGTACACGCAAGAAGAATGCGTTCATCGATGCCCGGAGTTGAATGGCTGTATCAATGCAACATTGTGGTGCGACGGTATCGAGCACTGTCCATCCGGTTTCGACGAATCAATTTTGCATTGTTTCTTCTTGCTGCAGATGCCGGCTCTCTACGTAATCATCATTCTATCTAGTTTTACTTTAATTTCATGTAGCACCTTGCTCGTCTGCTACCGCTTCTATAAGCATCAAATGGCTGTGCATTCGTTGCCTGCCGACGCCGAATCAATTTTCGGTCCTCGTGAAGTGATTTGCTGACATATAGCCGACAGTACCGCGAGGTACATCGAAGTAGATCGGGTTACTACCGTTTGACAAGTCTCTACCTCGAATCAAATAATTGAGAAATTCTGCCAATATGTTATAGGTGACGAGTTCCTCTCTCTTTCTCTCTCGATCGATCGATTGAAGAAATATTCTAGTCCTTCTCTTCCTTGTCGTCTATCACACTCGTGTATGCTCAGTAAGAGCCCTTTCAAATTCTTCTAGACTATAAAAAATGCCTTCGCCGATTTTTTTCCCTAGGGCCATTTCTCTCCGGCCTTCTTTCTCATTACCTAGGTATTTTTCGTTATCTCTGATGAGTTCTTCTTTATTTCTTCTGATTCGACCTCTTCATGATGTGGCAAGAAGTTATTTAAATCTCTCATCTGAGATCAGGAGTCTTATTACAGATAGTGCGTGTTTACAACTCTCACACGTCTTATGATTAGCAAATGCGGAACATATCAACTGGATTTTGACAACATGATGGTACAAGAGCTATCCTCTGTGGACGGATAACTACTTCTAGCAATGTTTAGATAAATGTTACTTTGTTTCCTATATTTTTATTTTGTTTGTTTGTTGTTTTGATTCTTTTTTTTTTTTTACCGTTCCTTTCATTCTGTGATAACTTATACGATAATCAAGCTGCAGCGGAGTAGAATGCGTTGAAAGTAGTGTGATAGTGCTCGCATGACAAACGTTAATAAAGCGTTACAATAGAAAAATGAGCAGATTAGGTATCTAAAAATTGTGATCAAATTTCGCGGGCTTTCACAGTTCGCGTTTTTGAAGACCTGATTTCATTTCACATGCGTAATGCATTTACCTATTTTTATTTGCTCGTTTTGAGTCAAATATAATACAAATAAGATCAGTATGATTGTTTATAAGGAATAAAAATAGAGAGTTGGGAGTAGGTAGTTGAAGATCAGCAATTTTCAAAATGGCCATTGTTGTTTTTTTTTTTCTCTATCAATTCTATACAATTCATGATTTTCAAAGCCGCTGTGCAATAATTCTCCGCAATTGATTCTTAAAGGAATGACAAATTTTTGTGTAACTATAATTAGATCAGGATTATCAAGAAGATCGATTTCAATTCATTTTTGACTGAAAAACAGTTTTAATTCAGGCCTTTTTTAACACAAATATTTCTTCTTGATAAAAGAATACAAAACTGATAACTGCAAGTTTGCAAGTTGTCAGTCTTATTCAGACTGAGCAAAAGAATTTGGTGACATACCAACATTATTCTATTCACTTTCCTGAAAATGGTACAACAAAATTGCTGTAGTTGTCAATATTGTTTCTTTTTGAAAATAAGTACAACTTCAGATTTAAAAACGCTTTCATGTAACCAACCAATAGAAAATTGAAAATAGGGTGCAGTCAAACAAATCCAATTTTGAGTCGGGAAAATTTTTGGTGGGCTATTTGCAAGATTTGTAGAAGAGATTGAAAGCTGTCGAACAAACAAAAATTAGTAACTCTCTACGACATAATTTGCTCTTGTACAATGATGTAAAGATAGACAACATCCTTCTCTGCAAAATTTGATTTAGCTCGAGGAAAATATATTAACCAGTCTCACTCTATGCAATATTCAACTTTTGAAGGCCTGCTCAACACGTCAAAGACGTTTTAAAGTAAGCTAATTGGAAAGCTTGTTGAAAAAAATACTATCTACCATAGAATCGCTAATGGAGAAAAAATTTTGTTTCATTGTTTTCTCAACACTGCAAAAATTAATCCACCAACTTGGGGTTTGATTTGTCTAACAGCGACTCGAATTTTAAATGCTGATCTTCAATTACAAGAAAGAACTGTTAGTGTTTTCTATAATAAGGACAAATATTTATCTCGATACATATAATTAGTTCCAAAATTATTGTCTTTTTGTTACATTTGATTTTTTACTTGATGTTGACTTTTTATAAGCAAGATTTATAACTTTATTGTAAGACTATTTTTAATTATTTTATTTGTAATCGCGGATACGCTTCATTACAACATTTTAATAGGCCTATTCCTCGTTATTGTTAAATCCCTCTTTGTTCAATCCTATACTAATAAATATTGTTCTTATACAATTTGAATATGTGTGCTTAAGTGAGTGATTCAATATGGCAATCGAGTCTGAACATAATACCGGCATAATATTGTGAAAATTAATTTATTAACAAGAAACGCAGGGAACCTGTTTTATGAGTCATATGAGATTTGGTATTGAGAATTCAAGGAAGCCTAGATCAGAAGCTAGTAAGCCTAGTATAATATAGTTTGAGTCTAAATTTTTCTCGAATCTTGAGCTATATATGATAGGAGGGGGACATGGAAAAATTCCTATCATACATGGCTCGAGAGTCGAAATTTTTCTGTTTTTTGTTGGATGGCGCACGGCAAATTTCTCAAAAAGCCCCCCATAGAACAAGTTCCTTGTTAATTATATAGCTTTCAACAGCCTGCAACAATAGAGTCTACTACTGAATGATATTATAAGTAAGTATGGGTTGCGTGAGTGAATCAAAAAGGGTAAAAATTGAATCTGAATATGATACCTGCAGAGAATTGTTAGTTCGTACCCTTTTAATCCTATATTTTATTGTGTGTTTGTGTGAGTGTGTCAGCAACCTGTCTGTGTAAAATATGCTATTTTCCAATTCAATAGTTGAATCAACTCATTGGTCATTACTACGTTTTATCCTCAGAATAAGGTATCATGTCCATTTTCACCTTTTAAAAAGCATATTTTACACATACAGGCTGCTGACACACTCACACAAGTACACAACAAAATATAACTTTCAACAGCCTGCAACAATAGAGTCTACTACTGAATGATATTATAAGTAAGTATGGGTTGCGTGAGTGAATCAAAAAAGGTAAAAATTGAATCTAAACTTGATACCTGCAGAGAATTGTTAGTTCATACCCTTTTAATCCCATATTTTATTGTGTGCTTGTGTGAGTGTGTCAGCAGCCTGTATGTGTAAAATATGCTTTTTAAAAGGTGAAAATGGACATGATACCTTATTCTGAGGATAAAACGTAGTAATGACCAATGAGTTGATTCAACTATTGAATTGGAAAATAGCATATTTTACACAGACAGGTTGCTGACACACTCACACAAACACACAATAAAATATAGGATTAAAAGGGTACGAACTAACAATTCTCTGCAGGTATCATGTTCAGATTCAATTTTTACCTTTTTTGATTCACTCACGCAACCCATACTTACTTATAATATCATTCAGTAGTAGACTCTATTGTTGCAGGCTGTTGAAAGTTATTGTTGTATACTATGTGAGTGTGTCAGCAGCCTGTATGTGTAAAATATTTTTTTTTTAAGGTGAAAATGGACATATTACCTTTTCAATTATGGAGATAAAACGGTATCCATTTTCACCTTTAAACAGCATATTTTACCCATACCACTATAAGCCTAGTATAATATAGTTTGAGAGTCTAAATTTTTCTCGAATCTCCAGCTATATAATATGATAGCTCGAGAGTTGAAATTTTTCCAAGTTTTTTACTGGACAGCGCACGGCAAGTTTCTCAAAAAGCCCCCCATAAAACAGGTTCCCTGTTAAAATTCAACTGGAAACGATCAGGAGAATTCAGGATTTGTTTTACTTGTGGAAGATACCTACCCTCTAGTTTGTGTTTATCTCGGCTTTTGGCTTCTGGAAAAACTCAGTTTGAAACCATTATAGGATTGGGTCTTTGTCGTACTTCTGGAGGGTACTTATTCTACAACTTGTGTTTATCTCAGCTTATGGCTTGAGAAAATTCAGCTTGAAACAATCAGGAGAATTGGGGCTTTGTCATATATGTAGACGATACTCATTTTACAGTTTGTGTTCATCTCGGCTTATAGGGAGTATTAGCATTATGTTAGACCTATACTTACTCAATTTACTAGATCTGAAGTAAATGAAGAAAAGATCCGTCTAAATCCCTATTCTGCGTCCATCCTCTTCTCATGTACTAGTTTTATGCTAGGCTTTAACAAAGAAAAACAAAAACAAAAAAAAAGATCTCGAGCTATTTATGACAGGAGAGAGACTTGGTAAAATTTGTCCCCTATCATATATAGCTCGAGAGTCAAAAGTTTTCCAAGTCCCTCTTCTATCATATATATAGCTTCAGATTCGAAATTTTTTCTAAGTCCCTCTCCTACCATATATGGCGCGAGAGTCGAATTTTTTCCAAGTCCCTCTCCTATCATATATGGCTCGAGGGTCGAAATTTTTTCCAAGTCCCCCTCCTATCATATATTCTCGAGAGTCGAAATTTTTCCAAGTTTTTCGCTGGACGGCGCACGGCGCACGAAAGATTTCTCAAATAGCCCCCCATAAAACAGGTTCCCTGTTAAAATTTCGACTCTTGTGTATGATAGGAGGGGGACTTGAAAAAATTTAGACTCTCGAGCTATATATGACAGGAGGGGGACTTAGAAAACATTCGACTCTCGAGCTATCATATATAGCTAGAAATTCGAGAAAAATTTAGACTCTCAAACTATATTATACTAGGCTTATAGTGGTATGGGGAAAATATACTGTTTAAAGGTGAAAATGGATACCGTTTTATCTCCAGAAATGAATGGGTATTATGTCCATTTTCACCTTTTGAAAAGCATATTTTACACATACAGGATGCTGACACACTCACACAAGTACACAAAAAAATATAACTTTCAACAGCCTGCAACAATAGAGTCTACTACTGAATGATATTATAAGTAAGTATGGGTTGCGTGACTGAATCAAAAAAGGTAAAAATTGAATCTACCTGCAGAGAATTGTTACTTCATACCCTTTTAATCCCATATTTTATTGTGTGTTTGTGTGAGTGTGTCAACAACCTGTATGTGTAAAATATGGTATTTTCCAATTCAACAGTTGAATCAGATCATTGGTCATTACTACATTTTATCAGAATTTAAAAGGTATCATATCCATTTTCACCTTTTAAAAAGCATATTTTACACATACAGGCTGCTGACACACTCACACAAGCACACAATAAAATATGGGATTAAAAGGGTATGAAGTAACAATTCTCTGCAGGTATCATGGGTTAGATTCAATTTTTACCTTTTTTGATTCAGTCACGCAACCCATACTACTTATAATATCATTCAGTAGTAGACTCTATTGTTGCAGGCTGTTGAAAGCTATATTAACAAGGAACTTGTTCTATGGGGGGCTTTTTGAGAAATTTGCCGTGCGCCATCCAACAAAAAACAGAAAAATTTCGACTCTCGAGCCATGTATGATAGGAATTTTTCCAAGTCCCCCTTCTATCATATAGCTCGAGAATCAAAATTTTTCCAAGTCCCCCTCCTATCATATATAGCTCGAGATTTTCTCAAACTATATTATACTAGGCTTATAGTAGGTGTAGGCCTTCTTTATACTAGCTTTATCTAGATCTGGGCTTCCTTGAATTCTCAATACCAAATTCCATATGACTCATAAAACAGGTTCCCTGCGTTCCTCGCTTAACTTCGTTAAGGAAGCCGTCGTTTTTTAATAAATGAGAGGATCATGATTAATAATGACGATCAATTATTTGATAAAGTCAAACTTTTTTCAAGTGTAGCAAGATAGCCGACAACTTCAAATTCGTTCAAAGACCCCTAATTTGAGTGGAGTCCCCTCTCGGATACCTATTTACTCGTACCTATACATAAATTTTCAAGTTCCTAAATAGTCGCATTAGATCAAACTAAACCTTCTTAACGTCAACTTGGAACAAAAATGTTCCATAATTCGGTGCGGAAATAAAACACATATCAGGTGGGGTAGTTGCTTTATTCAGAATTGAACTCAATACAATTCCTTAAACATAGATGATGGATAGAATAATATTGTGTTATATGCTAAGGTCATTGACTTTACGCTGCCAATCTGAGTAAGCTTGAACCATCTGACCGCCATGTGTGTACGAGTGTGTGGATTGATAGGTGTGCAAAGGTACACCGCATTACTGACCGTACATTTGACTCGACAATGCAAGTGAAACGCGAAATATTTAAGATGTTCATAAATAAGTCAAAATCCTCTCGAAAATTTTTCGAGTTATGAAATAAGTAGGTCGAAGCTCCTACTCATCGCCGGGAGGCTAAGATTTCCATTGAAAAATTTTACAAAAATCCAAAGTAAATCAAAGCACCTCTTCCTGTTTGAACTACAATTTTTGAATTGCTGGAAGAAATAAGCAGAGATTTATCGGACAAAACCAAATAATAATTATTAGGCTAGATTTTGACTACAAAATCTCTTATTGCAAGAACTCAAACAAGGGATCGTTGAAATTTTAGTCAAATTACTTAGGAGAAGATGAGAATGTCGAAGATAAGAAAATCTGAAATAGGCCTACTACTTCTTACAAAGTTTACAAGTAATCTCGATTTGTACTAGAAGTAGGTAATAATTAAAATTCCAACTCTGTCTCGTATCAAAATCTCCTTTCAAAATTACAACTATTTCAGCACTTTTTTTCATATCAATAGGTAGCAGATAATCAATTCACTCATCTGACCCTGAATTAGTCGAGTCACGTAAGTTTTAATTTCTCACAATAGTACGAATAAAAACTCGAGGACCAGCCTAAAAACTCTAAAATGACCTACCAAATAGAATCACAAAATTACACTAGGTATGAAGAAACATTTTGTTGCCAACTGAAGTCTCTATTTTGTACCTAAGTTCATTAGTTCATTTAAATTTAAAAATCCTAAAAAATTCTAAAAATTCTCACAAGTTTCCTCATTTTCACGGGGAAAATGGATAATTTTTCTCATTAATTTGAGTATTAAGATTTTCGATTTTTTTGTATCAGATTCTAATAAATCCATTCCGGCACACTTGAGTTTACTCTCTAGCGCGGGTTACTTTTTAACATTTCTTAAAAATTAAAAATTCTACCTATGTATATTCTGACGCCCGTATCTCCCCTCTGTTACGTGGACTACTTTTCAAAATTCACTTGTCACTTTTGTAAATCATAAAATTTCTATAAATTTTCACCTAAAATATTTAATCATTTTTTATATGGAACATAAATCATTTCAACCTCATTTTTCTTGTCTGTTGGTTGAGAAATTGTTATACATTTTTTATCGAAATTATATCAATTTCAATGAAAATTCAGAGGGTTCAAAAACTTCCATACTATGAGAATTCAGAGAGATAGAAAAGTTGTGTTGATTTCCTGTATTGTGAAATAGATGCTAATCATGACACGTTATAACAATTTTTTTATAAACCATCAAAAAGATCATTGATGGTGGATTGCAAGCAGTAAGTACTTCAGATTCTTGCTCCATCTGAATTACATGAGATAATCTTGCTATCCAGACATTGTCTCGAGCAATGTCCACTTTCATTCCTTTGTTGATGGCTGCGGTGTCATTCCTTTAGTTGAGATAATTTTCCAGGGCCTGTAAATTACAAAATTAAGCATACCGGTAGTGTGAGTACCTACTATACTGAAAGGTCACCAATAAAATCAAATTTATCCAATATTAGCTCGCTTTCTCATTCAAGTACTAAACCAATTTTTGCGGTTGACCTTTATCCATGATTTCAAACTTATTTGTTAAAGTAGGTACGCAAGTGTAATGGAACATGTTTAACCACCTATAATTTGCATTCCTATATTTTTCAAGTTGTCACTATCAGGGTGTCTACCAAAGTTGAAATTCTAAAAATCGGCACATTTTTGGTACATTTCCGGTATATTTCCGGTGTGTTCAAAACTGTAGTGTATGGCAACACTGTATTCTGAATTCTAATAATTTGATAATTGATGTACTGATATGATGATGAACGTTAATAAAATGGTTCTTGAGTTTCTGAAATATTTACATTGGCGACGAGGATTTAAAGTTTGTTTTTTTAATATTATTCTTTTTTTCGTTGTGATCATGTACTTTCATCATTTAGACACTGCAAGTTCTACTTATGTAATCTATTTTGGTGAAATGCGAGTATTGATTCGGTGACTGTAAAATGTCAATGGGCCATAAGAATCCGCTTCCGCGTTTCGTTGTAAAAAGTACCAACTCTCCTGAAGATTGGGAGAAATGGAAGCGGGAACTCAACTTGTACTTCGTATCAGAGGATATTGAGGATGAAAAGATCAAGCAGGCTAAACTTCTGTTCTACGGCGGTCGAGATGTTCAGGATATCTACTACTCCTTGCCAAATACCGGTACTCTTCCTGAGGATGTCAATGTGTTTGATCATACTATTGAAATATTAGACGCTCATTTGGCTCCAAAATGTAACCCGGTGTATGAACGGTATCTCTTTTGTAAATTGAAGCAGAACGAGGTTGAGTCTATTGATCAATTTATTACGCGCCTCCGTAAGCAGATTAATCGTTGCGAATTTTGGGCTGATCAGATTGATGAGTTTATTCGAGATCAAGTAGTTGATGGCTGTAAGTCTGATGAACTTCGGAAACGTCTTCTTGAGGAAAGTGAACTGAAATTAAAAGATGTGGAATCGATTGGTCGTACATTGGAAGCAGGAGCTACCCAACTAAACGTGATGAAACCAAGCGCAGTGGTGTCTACAGCTATCCAGAAAGTAAATAAAGCGAAGCAACCATCTAAGAAGTTTGTCAAGTCAAATGTCGGGAATGCTACAACAATACCAATACCTCGAAAGATAAGACAACATCAAGGCCGGAATCAAGTGGTTCATCAAAGAAGTCTATTTGTAAGTGTTATCGGTGTGTTAGTGAAAACCATCTAGCTAACAGTACTGAATGTCCAGGCCGAGAACAGATATGTTCCAAGTGTGATAAGAAAGGACATTTTACCAGGGTTTGTAATTATAATCCTGTAACTCAGAAAGAGGCGGCAGTAAAAGCAGTCCGCTCAAATTCTACTGAGTCGTTGTTCTGTGTATGCCAACACACAAATGATATTAATTGTATGCATGCTACGGATGAAAACATTTCAATTTCAATTGGTGGTGTAGATAAAGAGTGCTTTATTGATAGCGGCGCTCCAGGTTCGTTTATCTCCAAGAAAGATTGGGATGTGCTCCTTTCTTCAGATATTGAAATACTGGAGTATAAGGAAGGTTCAGATACTAAGTATTACGATGCTTCTCACACCATGAAATATACGGTGTTGGGAAAAGCAAAAGTTCAGTTTTCCTGTAATAATCGTACAATAATAACATCCTTAATAATTGTTAAAGAAAATTTGTTAACATTATTAGGACGAGAAGATGCGAAACGTTTAGGTGTTCTTAAAGTTGGATTAGATGCCTGCACATCAAATACATCAGTAATCAATGCGGTCCAAGGAACAAAACAACTTAGTCATTTAAAAGATTTTGAGCTGACAGTTCCAGTGGATGACTCTATAACACCAATGATTCAACCGTTAAGAAGAGTACCCTATGCATTGAAATCAAAAGTAGATGAGAAACTACAGAGTCTACTTGATTCAGATGTTATTGAACCTATTCGAGGAGCTTCACGTTGGGTTTCACCTTTAGTTCTTATACCTGAAGGTGTTGATAATATGCGTGTATGCATAGATTTTCGATTGGTGAATACAGCGGTATTAAGTGAAAAACACCCAATTCCCACGATTGATGATGTCATTCCCATGTTATTGGATGCTACAATTTTTAGTAAAATTGACCTAAAAATGGCTTATCATCAGATTTTATTGAGCATAAAATCCAGAGAAATTACAACGTTTTGTACACACCGAGGCCTATATAGATATAAGAGGCTTCCATTTGGTCTATCTTGTGCACCAGAGATGTATCAGAAAATAATGGAAAATCTGATTCGCGGATATAGGAGTGTCTTCAACTACATTGATGATATCTTGGTGTGGGGCAAGAATAGGCAAGAGCATGACGAAAATTTAAAGCAGTTGCTGGAACGTTTTAAGGAGTTAGGACTCACTATTAATGAAGAAAAGTGTGTCTTCCGGCAACCAGAAGTAACATTTATTGGTCATCAAATTTCTGCCAATAAAATTCGACCCAAATATGATAGAGTTGCAGCAGTTAAAGAATTTCGTGCTCCACAATCAGCCACAGAATTGAGAAGTTTCTTAGGTATGATTAATTATGTGGGCAAATTCATTCCAAATGTATCGACGGAAGTTGATGTATTGCAGAAAGCTGCTAGAAGTAGTCCGTTTCGGTGGTCATCAACTGAAGAGAAAGCATTTCAGAAGACAAAGGAGCTGATTACAGAAGAGTCTACTCTGAATTTCTTTGATCCTGACTTACGCACCATTGTCATGGCAGATGCGTCTCCTGTTGGATTGGGTGCAGTATTGCTTCAAGAAAAGAATAGTACTATTCGAGTAATCTGTTACATCAGTCGGAGCCTTTCAACAGTGGAGCGACGCTACTCACAGACAGAAAAAGAAGCTCTGGCATTAGTTTTTGCCTGTGAGCGTTTGAAACTTTATCTATTGGGTAGAGAGTTTGAGCTCATTACTGATCATAAACCGCTTGAAACAATTTTTGGACCTCGCTCAAAACCATGTGCAAGATTGGAGCGATGGCTCTTGCGACTTCAAGGTTTTTGTTATAAAGTGATTTACCAAAAGGGGAAAAATAATATTGCAGACCCCCTGTCACGTCTTCTAAAAATTGATCCGAATTTAAAAACTATGAATGAAGTTGATGAAAAGAACCTTGTAATGTTTGTTCGGGAGCTGACACCTAAAGCTGTCACAATTCCTGAAATCCGACAGTCTCTAGAACAAGATCCAGAATTGAAAGGAATAATGAATAGTCTTCAGCAAGAAACGCCTCTTCCTAAACCATACATATATTTCAAAGATGAGTTGGGGCTTGTTGATAACCTCTTGCTCAGAGGATCACGTCTGATAATACCAAAAGCTTTACATATGAGGGTATTACAGAATGCTCATGAGGGTCACCCTGGAATTATAAAGATGAAGGGAAGACTACGCACTAAAGTAAGGTGGCCATCAATAGACCAAGAAGCTGAAAAGATGGTGAAGACTTGCGAGTTCTGTCAGAAAGTTGGTAAAACCATTACTCAAGAAGAAATGTCACGGCGTCAACTTCCAGATGCTCCCTGGCAGGATTTAGCCATTGATTATAAATATGTACCGGCTACTGATGAAAATGTAGTTGTTCTTGTTGATTATTATAGTTGTTATGTGGAAACATGCGATTTGGCAAGTATAACAACAAGTAACACAATTGAATTCTTGGAAGAAGTATTTTCACGTCATGGATACCCTTATTCTATAACTTCAGATCAAGGGCCACAATTTACCAGCCAAGAATTTGCAGACTATTGATACATGAACGGTATTATCCATTTTACAAGTGAACCATATTGGCCACAAGCCAATGGAGCTGTTGAACGAGTAAATCGGTGTATCTCCAAGATTCTCAAAATTGCTGAACTGCAAGAATCCAATTGGAAAGTGGATTTGCGAAAGTATTTACTCATGTACCGAGCTACCCCTCACTCAGTCACTGGAGTGAGTCCGGCAGAATTACTATTTGGTCGTAAAATAAGGGATAAACTCCCATCGCTGAAAGATAAAGAAATCCGGCAAGAAATTCGTGACCGAGATGCCGAAGCAAAAGCCAAAGGTATCAGACCAGGTATTCCCTTTAAGGAAATAAATATTGGAGATGAAGTGCTAATTAAAAAGCCAGGAACTTTGGTGAAAAATAAATTTGAAAAAGAAACAGGTATTGTGACTGGAGTGAGTGGGCCCGGAGTAACAGTGCAAACTCCAAGTAAAACAATCCAACGTCATAAAAACCACTTGGAAAAATTTGAGCGACCACAACCTGAAATAGAGTCAACTGTTCCTGAACCAGAGAAAATAATGGAGGACACTTCACCTTCAACAGTACTTCCAACTGAAACAATTCCCCTGGAGTTACGTCGGTCTCAACGTACGACCACAGTACCTACAAAGTTTAAAGATTTTATTATGAAATAATTTTTTTGTTTTTTTTTCTTTTATTTTGTCTAAAAAAAAAAAAAAAAAAACTTGAATAGAGGTGTAGTGTATGGCAACACTGTATTCTGAATTCTAATAATTTGATAATTGATGTACTGATATGATGATGAACGTTAATAAAATGGTTCTTGAGTTTCTGAAATATTTACAAAAACCTCAAAATTAATTAGTCCCCCTTCAGAAAAAAAATCTATTGTCCAAGTTTTCTATGTGATCACATTACCCAGCTTGAGAAAATCATAAAACACAATAGAAAAATATTAGATCAATGTAATAGTAATTCAAAAATGCCTCCAAATGAAAACAGATTAGAAAGTAACATAGGTAGTGCAAAAATTGACTTAAAATTAAAACAGATGATTCGAAACAATAGATACCTATAAAAAGGAAACATTCAAAATTCATTTGGACAACTTTTTCTTGACCACATTAATATTCTCTTCAAGCATATTAAGATGTTCTGCATTAGAGTCGATCAATTTTTGTTTTTTGATTTCCAACACTTTCAAGTTTTGCTCTAGAATTCTTCTTTCATCAGCTTCAACTTTTTCTTCATATTTCTTCAACTGTAAAGCTTCTTTACGTTTTCCTGAAGCGTTTTTGCAGTACTGAATCATAGAACTTGAAATATTCAACTTTGTTATATCAAAATTTATTTGTCGCATGTGATCAAAAATATGACGTTGAGCTACCAGAGAATGCTCTTCTAAATTTTCAACAAGAAAATCTTTATTCACAGAAAAAGACCGCTCAACAGCAGCGTTACCGTGGAAAAAAATATAAATGATTTTCAAAAAGTCTGTAAAATCTTGGGATAGAGCATGCAAGTCGTTTAAACGCAAAAAAAAAACTGGATAAATCTTCGCTACAGTTAAAAGTTTTTAAAAATTCCAGAACGCTTTTCTCTTTGCAAATGGTCAAGTATTCCCTTCTAATAAATTCAGCAGCACTGAACTCCAAAAGATTGTTTTCAACAAAATTAGTTAGTACCAATTCAATTCGGCTTTTTCTAAGTTCAGAGTTTAACATAACTTTTGGAACAATACAGGATGAGCCTTTAATAATGGGATTATCAAGGGGTAACTTAGATATAAGTTTACAATAAACTGCTTTTAAATATTTCATACAATCCTGTTTGAAACTGTAAACTTCGGATACTTTGAATTTTTTCAGAGCATCTTTGGCACCGAAGCCAATATCTACATCATCAACACTTTTCAGATGCGCATCAAGGTCAGTCCTGAAAACGATTTTTTTCAAAAATCGGTTACCTATGTTTTGAATTAATGCCCGCATGTCATCATAGAGAAAAGGAAATAAGACACCATCCGATTGATATTTTGTCAGAAAATATTGCAATTCTTCACAAACTGATATCATGAAACGTATTTTAGCGCGCAACAATTTGTCTTTCAACACTGATTTTACAGCATAAAACAATTTTGTTTTTGGTGGATTGTCTTCTACACCCTTAATGTACAATTTCAAAGACTCAATAACCTCTTCACTTCGTTTCAACGCGGGTTTGTTTTCAAGCCAGCGGACTGTACAGAATCTCAACGGAAATGCAGAACTTTTGGAAAAAAATTTATAATCTGCGCGCCGACTAGGAAAATTTTTAAACAAATAATACGAATTTTTCAAATATTCATTAATTTGCCAACTCACTTCCTTATGGCCTTCTTTGTAAGCGTTGTTCACAATATGTAATGAACAGGTTCCAACGTCACACGTTGAAGTTTCAGTTAAGAAATCACGAATGATACGAAATAGTTTCAAATTAACGTTAGGCCCATCTAAAGCGAGTTGTTGCATGTTATAGAGGCTGAGATTCAATTTTTGCAACCCAGCGACAATGGTCTTTTCCATTTCTTCTGCATTACATTTAAGTGGAAATAGTGAACACAAATATCTGGTTTGGACTTTTCTGTCTTCTTCATCCCAAAAACAAATAATTAAGTCCATTTGCGATTTTACACTCACCCTATTTAAGCTTTCGTCCGCTGAAATTGTGTAATTTTTTGCCTTCCTCGCTCGATCAACAACTTCAATTTGGAAAAATGGACCCAAACCGTAGGTCACGTAATAAGCAGCCTTATCTTTACCTAAATTGAAATTTTTGGCAACGTCACTGCCGGGGAACATCACAGGAAATAAGTTACTTCCGGATTCTGCACTTCTTAGAGACATGTGAGATGTAACTCTGTTAATTGCCCACATTATCTCCGCTTTTATAACATTGGAATTCTTCAACCAACTTGATACTGCTACTGTTGAGGAAGGAAGGACAGGCGTCGAATTTGGAATCGCAGCAGACGTAGATGTCTCTATTCCAGTACTTTTTTTTTCAAACGACAGAGTACTTTGTTCCTTCTTCTTCAGAGGATTTTCCAATCCTTGATGACCTTTTCCTTTTGCGTGACTGCGGACATCAGAAATTCCCGAATGTTGTACGCTGAATTCACTTTTACATAATTTGCAGAAAGCCTTCGATCTGTTATTAATCACTGGCGCAATCCACAGAACAAATTCAGAATCATCAAGCCACGTGTCTTTAAATGAACACGAACCACGAACACGTCGACTTCCCATTTTACGCAAATACTTGTAGAAGTTAGAATCCACAAAAGACGCACAGCCAGGTTGAACATCAGAATCAAACTGAAACGGACACTAGACTTGACAGCTGCATTTCAAATACTGTATGAAGTCCATCAAAAATCAACGCACTCATACACCACTGTACACTACTGCCGCGTAGACGACAAGTCGGTGCATGCATAGTCAAATGTAGAGTTGAGAAGTCATCTGTAGAAAGGGCGACAGTCCCATAAGAATTACATTGACCGGGTGCCTTTTTGACAAATAACTCCTCAGTATGTTGTACATTGATAACAGTGAACTCAATTCCTAGTAGAGACTGACTAGCTTTGTTGCGCGCGCATGAAAGAACGGATGTTGAGCGCGCATGAAACAAGGGAATACCTATCTTCTTTCTCTCTCATTTCTTCATTCCGCTGGTCTCATACTACAATACCTACACAAAAATATACGCGTTGTGAGTCTTGGGTGTTGGCGAAACTGCAGTACATTGCTATTCAACAACATGAAAAGCGTTGCGTTAATAATTTCTGTGAGAAAAAAATGGATGTATTGAAGATGAACAGACTTACATTAACTTAGACTTAGACATTCTCGCCAGGCTGCCTCTCATCTCTTGAATATTTCTGAAGCCCTACTCTGCCGTACAAAGTAGAATTGACGTATATCCGTATCAACGATCAGCAAAAAATGTTATTTTTTCCATACGTGAAATGTGAAGGATATATTTTTCGCAGATCGTCGATATGGATGTAGGTCAATACTACACACTATTTGCAAACGTCGGGAGGGAATCCTACAGTACAAACACATTCTATATAACACAGCGTCTTATAGGAGAAAATTTGTTTCCTATTTCTCGAGAACGATGCGTTTAATAAAGGTAAAATTATTCAACTTGTAGTTTCCTATCAAATGGACCCAAGTTTGATTTTTTACCTCCCAAAAATATGAAATTACACGCAACTGATAGTAAATTACAAGACAAATAAAAATTATTATCTTCCAAGTTTTTTTAGACTTGTCCTATCGGAACACGCCATGAAAAATCGGTACATTTTCGGCATTTTGGGAGGACTGGTAGACATCCTGACCATGAACATCAATCTGATTTTAATTTTTTAGATTTGGAAACCTTTTCACAGAATCATGAAGAACTACACTATACGACTGTATTCTGAAATTTAGGCAAATTTTGAAGTAATAGTTATAGGAATTCATAACATTCTCCCTGGTACCAAAACTAGACTGTGTAATTCTTACATCATATTATACAGGGTGGGGCAGAAAGATGTTACCAGTTGAATGGGAGTTTGCGCTAAATCTGTCGTAGCGCGAAAACGTTAGACTTACACTTTAGATGTACAAATTTGCTATCTCAATTTTATCTTTAATTCGAGCCACATCCGAAGTTTCTACGACTTTTCTGAGCCGAGTTATGGACCACAATGTGCCGTAATTTCACAGCAGGGGTTCACAAAGTTGTGAATTATCAAAAGATAATTTTCCTATTGAAAAAATCGCGTAATCTCCAAAGTGTTCCTCGATCCTAGAGTAAAATTTAGCGCTGAATCCGAATAAGATTGTTAAAAAATTCTGCAAAGCACCAAAATGGGTTTATGGGCCCAAAAAGGGTCAAAATTTCCCAAAAACGATAAAATCGCCTAATCTTCGAAATTTCTTTCGTTTTTGAGACAAAATTTAGCGCTGAATCTGAATAAAATTGTTAAGAAATCTTGCGAAGCACCAAAACGGGTTGGTTGGGCCCAAAGAGGGTCGAAATTTCCCCAAAATGATGAAATCACCTAATCTTTGAAGTTTTTCTCGATTCTGAGATAAAATTCGGTGAATCTGAATAAAATTGTTGAAAGATTCTGCGAAGCACCAAAATGGGTTTTTGGGCCCAAAAAGGGTCAACATTTCACCAAAACGATAAAATTGCCTAATCTTCGAAGTTTCTTTCGTTTCCGAGACAAAATTTAGCGCTGAATCTGAATAAAATTGTTAAGAAATCTTGCGAAGCACCAAAATGGGTTAATGGGACCATGAAGGGTCAACATTTCTTCAAAACGAAAAGAATTGCCCAATCTTCAAAGTTTTTCTTGATTCTAGAGTAAAATTGTGTGTTCAGTTGTAAAAACAAAACTGTTGAATAATTTTTCGAAGCACCAAAATGTGTGCAAGTGTCCAAAAACGATTACAATTTCACCAACTGGGAAAATTGCTCAGTCTTTTCAATTTCATTTGGTTCTCATAGAAATCGAGCTCCGCGATTTTTTTTTGGACTCGGCGCAAAAATTTACCCCATAATTGAAAACAACATTCGAAGATTAAGCAATTATTCATCTTGGATGAATTTTGATTCTCTTCGAGCCCATCAACCCATTTTGGTGCTCCGAAGTATTATTTCAGCATTTTTTTCGGACTCAGCGTGAAATTCCATTTGAAAATCGAATTAAAGTTTGAACGATTTTCCAATTTGGGAAAATTTTGGGCCTTTTTGGGCTCATTAACCTCTTTTTAGTTCTTCGAAGAACTCTGTGAGCATTTCTTTCGAACTCAGCACGAAATTCCACTTGAAGATCGAATCAAAATTTGAAAATTTGAACAATTTTCCAATTTGCGAAAATTTTGCCCCTTTTTGGGCCCATTAACCCCTTTTTCGTGCTTCGAATAACGCTGTGAGTATTTTTTTTCGGACTCAGCGTGAAATTACACTTAAGAATCGATTTACAATTCAAAAGTTTGAACAATTTTCCACCTTGGGGAAATATTGACCCTTTTCGGGCCCATTAACCCATTTTGGTGCCTCTTAGGGTTTTGTTACTATTTTTTTCGTTTTCCCCGTCCAAATTCACTTATAAAACAATAATTTAATTATTAAAATTTGCGAAATTCAATTCTATACTGTAAATTAATTAATTTTCAAGCCCTATTTTGGGAACCCTGACGATTTGGTGAATTGTCGGCACTTTTTGGTCCATAACTCAGCTCAGAAGAGTCGTAGAAACTTCAGGTCCGGCTCAAAATAAAGATAAAATTAAGATACAAAATTCGTACATTCAAACTATACGTCTAACGTTTTGCGTTTTCGCGCTACGACAGATTTAGCGCAAACTCCCATTTAACTGGTAACATCTTTCTGCCCGACCCTGTATACTGTGTACCGTACTACCTCCTTTATAAATCTTTTAAGCGAACAATATTTGTATAATATGGTGACATTTTCTGACCATTTTTACACCGGGTGCATAATCTGTCACTTCCTTTGACAATTCTTATCTTCTTTCTAATAGAAATTTATGCGCTGTCAATCGCGCAATGACGTACTATTCACCTCCACTCAAAACTTGCATCCATTAGGTTAAGTAACAATAATTCTATTATTCATTTATTAACTTACGTTGTTTTACGGGTTTTAAAAGTTATTGCTGCTTTAGAAGTAGGGCTGCAAGTACCAACAGCGTTTACAAGGATTGTAAGGTATTCATCCAAGTCATTCCCAAAAAAGGGTATCCTTTCAAATTCACAATCATCTGGTATAGCTAATTTTCTGGTAGCGTGGACGACAATCCTAGATCCTTGATCATGAGCCTTACTTAAGGATAATGTGAAAATTTGCGTAAAATCGTCTAAGGTTGTTGTTTCCTTAAAATTGATTTTTTCCTCGCATTTCTCGCGGTAACGCTTTTCAATCCAATAATTAATACGCTTTATCTTACCCTCGATATCGGTTTGCGTTTTCAAAATCCAATGTAGTCTATGATCTCGGTTCGCAATTGTTCTCTGCTTTCGGTCTTCATGATACTGATAGTTGCCCAAATATTTACGTTCTACAATCTCTTTTTCTTTTTCGCGATCTTCAATTAGATGTCTGAAGTTTCTTCTCTGTTCATAATAATTGTTGATTTCCTCATCTTTCAAGTTCAGATGAGCTGATGCATTCAATTTATTGTCGATATTATTTATTCTACCCACGAGATCCCGTATATGATTATTTATTTTTCTATGCTCGGATTTTACGAAACTTTCATTTTTCTTGAATTCTTTATTATAACGCTCCACGAAACAATCCTCTATATCGTCGATCATCGTGCGTGGTTGAACTAGCAGTTCAACCTGTCGTGCCTTTTCCTATAACATATATAGGTATACTTATTTTGATTACACTCCATCAGGATCATTCTGAGAAAAATAAAAAAAAAGAACCTGATTTTTCCTTTCTATTGGTACTAAAATTAACTGCGACTAAATAAATATTGCAGGTGGTTAAATCTAATATCAAGCGCTCAAGTGTACTTGCACTCGACGTAATTAAAGTAATCGCGTCCTAAACTGAATTGACAATATTTAATACATGTTTGTATTCATTTTCATCAATTTTATCTGATTTTTCACTGAGGTACTTACTTCAAGTCCAAGCTCTTCCGTACTAACGTCTTACTTAAAACTATAAGCTAGGATGGTAAAATAAAATGCGAGTTTTAAAGAAACTTATGGGAATACTCAAAAATTAAGAAATATTCACAAGAAACGCAACAAAGAGGTAAAATATTCGTTTAAACTGACCGATTTAGAATATTTACACCCCCATTCACCATTCAGCTGTAAATCCAGCGTGAGTTCAGCTCTAAATTTCTCTCTTTTTAACCAATCTCTCCTCTTTGCATCTTAGCGTGAATGTCTATCTTTGTAGTCTACTCTAACGAGCCCCATGATAACTGAAGTCATTGAAAGGGTTTATTTGCATGGAGTATTATCAGACACTGAACTTCAATTCCCAATCCTTTCACCTTTACTGAATATTCATTTCCGAAGTACTGTAACTGTATAACTCAAATTTGGCTGATATCTCTTGTTTCCTCTCTAGGTACACATTCTCTCCCGTAGAAACCTCTTTCAATTGAATGTAAGCTAGGGACTAGTGCAATGATTAAAAACGGAAGAATCCTAAACACGAATTCTGTTGTGCTGACAAAAATTAGACAAAAAGGTATTTACCAAGTCGGTTTCTTTCTTCACTCCCCAACCGTACCAATCTCCGTTTACTTTTGCCGCGGCCCCTTGTTGTTCTGGTGGCAAAGAAGCTATCCAGGCTTGCTGCTCTTTTTTGAACTCCTCTACCTACAGGGAATTAAAGTGAACGTAAAATATACTTATACGTGTTACTGATCGATATGGTGAAAAGCCATCTTTCATAATGAAATGAATACACTCATCACAGGAAATGAACATATTTTACTCACATTCTTGTCATTCAGGTTGTTGTCGTTAATAGGCTGGCATAACACCACGACCGAAGAGACATAAACTGAGAAAAAGGAGGTCTATTGTTAGTACAGTGTACGATACTTAAATGACGAGATTAATCAATATTGTCTTGAGATTTGTGTCAATACTTACACCACAATGACAAATACAAGAAAATCATTTTATCGTCTAGGATTGTCCACATCAGAAATGAAGAGGTTATACCTATTAGGAAATGTGAAACTTTCCTCTACACGAGTTTTTTCGCATTGTGGTCATTAAAATCAACAACTCGATAACGATTGAAAGATAAGAGAAAAAAGAACAGAGTTAATTAAATCACTAACTGCTGTAGATATCAATAGTAATATTTATGTGATTACAGATTCGACTGCATTTTACACGGCAAATTTCTAATTACTCACGTACCAGTACCCAAGATCGTACATATTCTAATAGATCTTGACCAGTACCACCCAGTACTTCTTGCAATGAGTACCGCTCATCCAGGGGTGGGCACGGATCGTGAAAATTTGATCCGGTTTGCGGATCGCGAATCATCGGTCTTTTGACGGATCGGATCGCGGATCAATCATCGTTCATTGAAAACGATCCGGATCACGGATCACGGATCAGTAACATCTCTTTACGATCCGACAGATCAATCAACTGCGGATCAGAACATTCGATCCGTGATCCGGGAATCAGTGATCCGTGATCCGCGAATCATTACTCAAATAGAAGGTAAATTTTTTTTCTCTTTCTCCATGGAAAATGTGGTTGTTTTGCAACGTGAAAAATCAGGGCTTGCGACCGAAATTTTTTTAACGGTTAACGGTTATCGGTCAAATGACCTCCCAAATTTTTTCGGTCATCGGTTATCTGTCAAAATGTGGGAAAATATAATGGTTATAACGGTTAACTGTTATAACCGATATAACCGCTATAACCGTTTAAAAAAATATATTTTTAGGTTATAACGGTTGAAATGCGTGAACACAACACATATGCATCAAAAAATCACATAATTTAGAAAATAATTCAATATTATTACTACCTCAGTACCTCTAAATACTAGATAGTGGACAAACTCGACAATCTTGTGACTCGTCACTCTCCAGTCTCCAAATTCACAGATTGCAAATATTTTTTTCTTTGTTTTCTACTTTTCTTATTTCTAGTTTTCTTCTTGTTAATGTCTCATTACTCATTAGTCTGTAGGCTACTTCAAAAGTTGAAAGTTCAAACTTCAGAGTTTGAACACTTTGAAAGTTTGAACAGTTCCCTTCTAGACCTAGTTTTAGTCAGGCCCTGGTTTTAGTTTGCAAACTTTTCAACAATATGATGTATGAAATGATGATGATTGATTAGGGAATAGCTGAATGAGTTAGCAAATTCATTCTCTTCAAAATAAAATTAGAATTTATCACAGAAGATGGAAATTAAAAAAAAACCTTAGTTTCAAGTAATTCCAGATTTTGTATATTTTTGAATTCAGAAAACAAAAATTTAATAGAAAAAACATTAAACATTATGACTAGAGCCCGGATTCCCTGGTTTTTGTCGCATAATTTCCTTAAAGGGCAAATTTCTGAAAATCATATAGAAGTTCATTTCATGGTATTCTGAGCCCAGGAAAAAAGTTTTATTTCTCCGAAAAACTCCAAAAATGGGGATAAAATCCGAAATCTTCCGAAAACCTATAATTTGTAGAAAAAGTTATTTTTTATACAAAATTTTGTGATTTGAGACACAAAAATTTAAATAATTATGAATCGAAAAAATTTCTTTACTGCTTATATAGTTGTAACTTCACAATGGACTGTGTTATTGTGACGTCACAACTATCGATATCATGGATGAAAAGATCGATTTTGTCCATTTAGCATTTTGCTCCCATAAAAAATACATGTGGAGCAGAGATCACTACGCTACCAATTGAATATAAAAAATGATACGGTCAAGAGATTTTTTTTACAAGTAGCAAGAAGTTGATAAATTTGAAATATCAACTTTTCTGTAAATTTTAACATCTCATATTAAATTAATACCATGGTCATCTTTGCTCCGCATGTATTTCTTATGGGAGCAAAATGCCGAATGGACAAATTTTCAGCAGAATAGGTACTTCTGCCAGAAATAGCTCACTCACACTTATGCATCTTGCCCTCACACTCATGTTGCGTTATTACAAATAACACAGTCCATATCTTGTGCTCTAATTGAAGCGTGAACCAACCAGAAAATAAAATAAGACAAAATCTAATATGCTAGTGCAGCATAACGTGAAATTTTTATAATTCTTTATGTTCAGATCAACTACCTATTTAGATTTTTTTTCTCTTTTTCGATGTAAAAATTTTGATACATATTTACCTACTGTAAAAAATTTTTTCCCAATTTTTTAATACCTACTTATTTTAATAAATCCGAGTAATGCCGAAAATTCTCATTCTAGTTCCGAATTTTGCTGTTTTTAACTCGGAAAAATCCGGGCTCTAATTATGACGTACCTATAATTATATTATTTAAAACTGATTTAAAATCAACTCCAAAATCTTTTGACTGTTCGATTTCGACTTCTACTGAAGCGATTCTCTGACTGGTTTTTCTTTTCATGAAAAGGTATTCACCTCGACATTTGCAGTGTTAAATATCAAGTTTCTATCTTCAATAGTCTTTGAGAAATCTCGAAACGCAATTCCCTCCCTACATATTTCTTATGGGACATATTTTCATAGAAAAACACAGGTCTTTTGACAGTTCGATCTCGACTTCTACTGCACCGATTCTCTTACTGTTTTTTTTTTTTTTTTAATGAAAAGTATCCACCTCGACATTTTCATTGTTCAATATCAAGTTTTCATATTTAATAGTCTTTGAGGAATCTCAAAACGCGATTTCCTCCCTGTACATTTCTTAGGTCCAAACTCCGAAGAATCAACTGGAAAAATTTTTTTCTTTTTTTTTTACCAATTTTTTTCTGTCGTTTCAAATTTATTTTGGTTAAATAACAGTTATAACAGAAAAAATAACGGTTAACGGTCAATCGGTTAAGATCGCTTGTGAATTATAACGGTTAACGGTCAATCGGTCAAAATTGGTATTTTCATTTCGGTTATAACGGTTAACCGAGAAATAACTGTTATTATGCAAGCCCTGTGAAAAATTATAAGGCTCTAGAGCTTTTCACTTCAATCTGGAGCAAGAAAAAAAACGCGATCCGCGGATCAATGCAAATGATTCGGATCAAATCAACCATAAATGAAAAAATGATCCGGATCAATCGTGGATCATAAAGCGCGGGAAAAAAATGATCGCCAATTTTTGATCCCTGATCCGCGATCCGATCCGATCCGTGCCCAGCCCTGCGCTCACCAGACCGATCCGTGAGTCATGTGTCCTATAGTGATTGTCACGATACATTACCTTAGACCATACAACAGATAGACCGAGCATCGGCCATATACGCGTGTACAACGCGTTGAACGGAAGACATGATAAGAAAATAAGGGGGACTGGACCTCAATGAAGGCAACGCGGGTGAACGCGCGGAGCAGTGAAACACACCGTACACCCGCGCCGCCCATCAAATTTGTAAACAAGGTCCAGTCCCTCTTATTTTCTTATGTGTATTCTTATCATGTCCTCCGTTCAAAGATTCATTGCTATGCTCGGTCTATCTGTTGTATGGTCTAAGTACATTACACGCCCGTTTGCTCGCTGTAGTTATTATTGTCCCATGTTCGTGCTAACTCCGCAACATATCCCTAGAGCGCGTTGCCAGTTAGAGATGGCAACTGGCAATGTGTACGTTCCCACATGGAAAATGGACTGAATTGTCGTGACGTCAGTCATTGTAAACTCCCTACCAACAACGCGCAAACTAGCGCGAACACTTTTCAAAAACCCTTAGATACGGTCGATTGTATCGTTCTTGGTTCTGTCACATTATCAATTCTCATAAGAAATACACTGGAACGTTTCGATCATACGTTTACATTGAAAAACCAGAAATAAATAAGCAATCACGTGTTTATATTCAGAAGTAGGAAGTTCTGAAGTATTTGAAAATGTACCTGCGGTTCTTTATTTATTTCTGGTTTTCAAATTTGATCGTAAAATCGAAATGTTCCTATGTACTTCTTATAGAGCATTTTTTTGTTTACAAACCACAGCGGTAAAACAGGGTAAAAATAACAGCGTGCAGCGTGGTTGTAGGGTAAGCTATGTGGAGTTTGTGACGTCACGACAATTCAGTCTATTCGTTCCCATACCGAGAATTCGAATATTTTCGCGTTCCTGTCTCAATATTTTCCCAGAAAACGTTTAAGGGACCGAAGAGAATACAATACAATGATTATCCTTCCATACTTTGTTAAATTTTATATTTCCTTTGTCTCTCAAATTTGTTTGAAAATGTTTTTCGGCAAGAAAAAGTTGTGGGTACCTTGTAAATTGATACAAATACAATTATATGATATTAAAATACGAATACAATATTAAATTATGTATACCAAATTTTAGTATTAATGGATTCATTTTCTCAATGGAATAACAAAAAATACATTAATAATCTGGAATGTAAATTCATTAATTCAATAACAACAATTATTAACACTGGGATTAAGAATTATGAATTATATTCGCGTCATTTTATCTACCAAGAAGTTACTTTCGCTTCTTTTTTTCTTCTTTCGCGAATTCTTTTTGCTAGTACAATTCTGCTCTCTTTCATGTTATCTCATCCTCATCAAAATATAATAATGAACTTGAAGGGATAGGACGATGATTTCACTCTTGTAAATATCACATGGAAAAGTAAGAGAAACACGTTCGAAAACATCGTTCATAGTTTTTTTGTAGCAGTCACTGAAATTTACATTATTCAGAAAAATTTTTTCCATTTTTCAAAAAATAATATAATAAATATAAATTACAATTTAAAAGAAAGCCTTTCGTTTTACAATTGATAAGTTCAGCAGTATGTAACTCGGATGCTTCCAATTTCGTCAGAGATGAATGCCGACAGACTTCGCACTTTGATCTCCTCATTAATTTTCGACACAAATAGCCGCATGCAGAATAAATTATGATATCTTCCAATTCTGGACTAAGATTTTCATTGGCAATGAAGTTTTCCTCTTCCCATTCGTCATGTTCGACAAGAGAGTCCAACTGAGCTCTCAACTCTTCAGACGCGACTTCTGAGGTTCTTTTTATCTTGCGTATTTACGAATAATACTTACTTCCGTTTTCGTCATATCCAAGCCAATATTAAATTATTTGTGACCCCGTCTACAGAAACCCGGCTTAGCGTTGAATATCGATCAGGAGGAAAGGATCTTTTACCGAGGAAGGAAGATTCCTTTTCTCCTGATCGTAATTGAACACTAAGCCGGGTTTCTGTAGACGGGGTCACATTTAGTGGTAGGCATTCAGTGAGGAAATTACCCTTACTCGACAATGTAAGTGCATGATGTGTAGAAATCTACTATACCAAAGTGACAGACTTACAAGTGGTACTGGTAGAAATTTCAACAGGTTCCGGTTCCATTTCAATAACTGATTCACCTTTTTTACTAGTCATTTTTCTTTCCTTCGGTGGTTTTCTAATTCGAGTCTGACTACAACGCGGAATATACGTCCAATGAACATTTGGAAAGATTGATGGGACAGCATTTTCTAGTTTATTAATTATTATTGAATATATCAAGGAACTAAAATACGTAAGCTGACTATCACTATGGTATCAGTATATTGGTAATATTGTTTAAGTTAGTATATGAGTATAAACGCGGAATGAGAGATTATAAAGCGCTCTAATGTCATTTTTGAACAGTAAAACTTGGTAGATATAATATTATAGAGGTTGTATTAGAACACAATAAATGCTTTTACGGAAAAAGAGCCTGAGCCTCAGGAGGCCCTTCTTCCACGCAGCGCTTCAATTCTTCAATTACATTTTGCTTTCTATTTTAATACTCTTTTATAATCATTCCAACTTTTTGTTTTTAAATTTACTAAATCCTTGAATGCTATACAACGTACTTCAAAATAGGGTTGTTTTTTGTTTTTTGTTTTTAAATGCAACTGAAGTAAAACTTATACTTACCGTATTCAAAATAGGCGGGTTTGGTTAAAGTAAGCGATATTTTCGTGCCCTTAAATGTGAACAAAAGAATGTACAGGAGTTCAGCTTGTTTCGAAATAAGAAAGTTTTTGAAGAGAAGCAATCTAGTATCCACAAAACAAAACACTTAAATCTGTTCATGGGGGCACTTCCTCTTCTCTTTTGCCAGTAAATGGAACACAATCTTTTTTTTTGTGGTTAATTCCCGCGTCGGTTCAAGTAATTTTTTTTCGTAAAATTTCTCAAAGAAAGAAATTGTTTTTTTATTCCAAAATTGGTACTCATCTTGCTGGCAGCTATCGTCAATATGTAGCGGCGACGCAACAGACGCTAGTTTTTTCATTAAAAATCCTTTGTTCGAAACATTTTTTGGTTTCTCACCCGTAAAACGCTGAATTTTAGACCTACAGTGCAGTACAGAGTTTTTACCTGCGTTGGATTTGTCTTGTTGAGACCTTCCTTTTGATATTATCATTTACAGAGATCCGCCATCATACTGGTCGGTAGATGGTTTCTCTTATTAAGTATACACCACAGTTAGTAGTGTTATTAATTAATTACGTAGTAGCCAGTAATATCTGTAGGTATGTATTATGTTAGGAGGCATGTTATAGAGATAAGATAAGCATTGTACAAAGCACTTGCTCATCTTCAACATATCACATGCCTATGCTTGGAACCTTTCACGATGTTTTGTTTTGGCCATAAAATGCTGCAGTTTAGTCCTAAGGTCGAGGCAGGGTTGGATTTGTCTCGTCAAGACCTCTCGTTTGATACATTATTACTTGCTTATGTTCAGGTCATTTCGTGGTTTTTTGGCCGTAAAATGCTAAATTGTATTTTTACATTTAATAATGGGTGCGCGTTGGATTTGTCTGGTGGAGATATATCATTTGGTGAACGACCAGAACGATCAGTTTGACCGCCACGACCCTAACGACATGAATGACTGTATTGACCGGCACGACCGGATCAACAGGATCGGATTGACCGGATAGGGTGGAAAAATCCCAAATTACCACATGCCATTGTGTCATCATTAGAGCCCGGATTTTTCGGAGTTAAAAATAGCAAAATTCGGAACTAAAATGAGAATTTTCGGTATTATTCGGATTTATTGAAATAATTATTAAAAAATTGGGAAAAAAATTCTTACAGTAGGTAAATATCAAAATTTTTACGTCGAAAAAGAGAAAAAAAAATCTAAATAGTTGATCTGAACATGAAGAATTATAAAAATTTCACGTTATGCTGCACTACCAAGTGTTTTTCTATATTTTCTTATTTAAATGATTGTCGCCTATCGGATAATAAAGCTTTGTATTCGGAAAAGCTTCTTTTTCTCCAAATTATAGGTTTTCGGAAGATTTCGGATTTTATCTCCATTTTCGGACTTCATTCCATTTTTGGAGTTTTTCGAAGAAATAAAACTTTTTTCCTGGGCTCAGAATACCATGAAACGAACTCCTATTTGATTTTCAGACATTCACCCTTTAAGGAAATGATTCGACAAAAACCAGGGAATCCGGGCTCTAGTCATCATAATATCATAATATAATTCGAGATGCACCACGTTGGAATTAAATATCATTGTTCTTCAAGTCTTTATCATTTTATTTAATTGTATTTATACATATACACATACTCGTTATAAATTTTTTTGACGCTTTTTAAAAATCTTTAATTCAACAGAAGAATTTTGTATTTACATAAAGAGAGAGAAAGAAAACCAAAGAAGAGAGAAAAAAAACAAAGAGGGAAAAACGTAATTGTAATTTATAACATTTGAATAATTTACTATAGTTAAAGGAAAAAAAAAAAGTGTAAATTAATTTCTCTTCACTTCCGCATGAAGTATACCTGTATTCAGCTTACAAGATGAAAAAAAAAAATAAATAAAAAAGATAAACTGCTGACTCCTTAATATTTACTATTGCTTACTGTACTGAAAATTATCAATATTTTGTAAAATTTAATGAAAAGAAAAGAAGGAAAAAGGTGATTTTATCACCTTACAAAAACTTTTTCCTTTTTACTTTAAACTAGGTAGGTACCCGTTTTGCGTGACATCCCGAAATATACAAATTATGATAATTTTTCCAAAGGAGAGATCTCTATATACCAACGAATTGTTCAGAGAATATTGCAGCGAATTAAGTTATTCAAAAAATGCTTTCCTCTGTCCGTTGAGAAAAATATTGAGAGAATCTTAGAGGGTAGAAAAAGCGCGAGAATAATAATCTATTGGATAGTAATAATAAGTAATAATAACATTAAAAATTATGAAATATTATTTTTCCAACTGAATGAATTCCAATTTTATAAAAGTATTTCGTATACTGACGTACTTGATGAATTTTTAAAACATTTTTCTTTTATTCAAACTATTATTATTAACAACTATATTATAGCGATCACAAAGAAAGTTTGCTGTATCGATTAAAAATTTCAATTTTTCCCCCCATTTTTCAACCAAAAAGTATCATGAGTTAAATTATTCTTTCCTTTTTATTCCCTTAAATATATTATTTATATAATGGTAACTCGAAAATTAAAACAACAAAAAAAAAGAAAAAAAAACACAAAAATAAAACAGAGTAATCAAAATAAAAATATGAAGAACATAAATTCATTGTCATCACCAATATTGATTTGATACAAATATTTACAGCTATATATTTTTTCCATTTTTCAATAGATTGTTCTCGTGTGAAAGGTAAATTTAAATGACAAGAGATGTACCAATTGTAAGCGTTTGAGATTGACTCATTAAAGAGAAAAAAAAACAGGATTAAAAAAAAAAGAAAAATTCATCTATAAACTTAAGAGGAGGTAACACAGACAAAAATTTTAAGGAATATAATTTTTTTACTGCAATAAAGGCTACACTCCAATGAAGAAGGGAGAAATATGAAATAGAGAACGAAAGAATTTGGGATTCGATCACTTTTGTTTTAGAACGGCAGAAACATTCAGTAATGGTTGACATGATATCCAAAATAATATTCAAGGTATCCACAAATGGAGACAGTACCAAAGATGATGAACTATAACAAATACCTCAAGAAGCCTTCTTCATGTACTGCGCACTTTAGATAGACCACGAATGGAGTTTTAAAATAAACAGAACGAAAAAAAGAAAGAAAAAATGCAAAAAAAGTAACTTATGTAAGTTAAAAGAAACGGAAGTGTAAAAAAGTAAAATAAAAAAAATCTTAAAAGCAAAAGAAAAAATGTGTTAGGAAGAAACAAAAGACAAGAGAACAAAGAACACATCAAAAATATTTTGGTACCTTATTTGTCTATGCATAATAAGAACAAGTGAATTCAGATTCCAGAAAAAAAAGGAAATATTATAAGATGAACGAAAACTACTTGACTTTGAATTTCTCGCAAACTTGTCCTTAATAGACACGATATTATTTTCAAACCGATTCAGTGGCTTTTTAGACAATATTCGAATAGATATGGGAATTATAAATATGACAAGAATTCAAATACGGAGTAGAACATAAAGAAGTGCCATCGCACTACTTTTCCTTATTCAAAACAATCTTAAGTCAGTATAAAATAAAGAATGGGAAAGGGAGGGGAGTTATTAAGAAATAATGAAAGGGGAAAAAAAAGAACAAAACAAAACAAAAGAAGGAATTTGAAACGGCAATAAATTTCTTAACAAATAATTGTAAACTTAGATAATAATCAACATTTAAAAAATAATAATGAAAGAAAAAAATATATCGTATTTATAATAATTCTACGTACGCGTAATCGATAATAATAAAAAAAAAAGTTATAATTATCGTCTAACTGATGTATGCTGTGGGTGCCTTTTCTATATCTTGAATGCTCGTCGGCTCGTTCTATCTTAAGCATTTTAACATTTACAAAGAAGAAAAGATAAATAAACGTTTTACACATAATAAACAAATACAAAATTACAAATCATATACGTATCAATATTGTTAGTATATATTATGTGCTTTCTTCAAAATTCTCTCTTCTTAGAAAAGGCAGTGGCGCAGCACCTTGGAAAGACTGAAAATTTTTATAAATTCTTCCTTGTAAGATGACTATACTTCGATAATAATATTCTTCCCGGGGTGGATAAGAACCTAAATTTGTTTGCGCTGAGCTGTTTTAAAAAATGAACTACTCGTACATTTTTAAATGGACGTTTTGAAACTGTTTCTCTCTAGTACCATGTATCACACGTGATAATATTTATCCGAATGGGAATGAAGATACGAGTAGAATTGAGAAAGTGTGGGGTTTCATGTAAACCTTCCACACATTTTGCAAGTTTTGGCTAATGAACAAGCATGGATATATACCTAAGCCATTCTTTGACGAGTAAACATCTGGTGGTCCACGTCTATCTTGGCAAGTTACTCACAATGGCGCGGGCAGGATTTAGAGATACCTACTCGTAGTTCAGAGGGGTAATGCATCATACTGGTAGCCCCTGTCCAAGGCATTGCTTCCCATAAAAAGACACAATGAGAACTGAGCTGAAAATTTTGAATTTTCTTGAGCGCAAGAGGAGGATTGGTTTCGTGAGAAACGAAAATTGAGCCTCTTTTACGCAAGAAGTGTCCAAGCGACTTCGAAACAATCTAGAGAAATGGTGTTCTCTCCCGAGTGCAAAAGGTTTTTCCGTCGCTTGATCATAAGGAAAAGTGTTTTGAATTGAGGAAATTATAGGGTCGCTAACACTGGAGGATATGATGAGGAAACGGAGGAATTTATAATTTGTTCTGGAAAAAGCAACTCTAGCGGTGCCGGTCCAAATTGCGAGAATAATGTTCGTATGATGTTTCAGAAACAAATCTTAGATGCAATCTCGATATCAATATTTCTGATTTCTGACTTTTTTCTTCTTTAGTATTTTTCAATTTTTGAGTTTTCAAAGGGGAAAAAAAATTCATATTCTTACGCTTGAAATTAGGTGATATCAATTTTATTTGAAATTTTGATTTTTCCGTGTTCAAATTAACCAGTTTTTGGCTAAGAAACTTTCAACCTGTGTTTAAATGCGAGAAGAAAATCCAAACTTTTTATTAAAATATGTTTTTCTCAATGTATCCCCTTTTGCTGGACTGAGGCTCGCTCTTTTTTTTTTTTTTTTTTTTTTTCTCAGTTCTTCTGCAATATAAAAACTTCAATGATGGGAACGCAAATTTTACAGCGTTAAACTCGCAGAAATTCGCAGACATTATCTAATGCCTATAATGACAGTAATATCCCTAATATGTCTTTAAAATGAAAATTTAACAGTTGTGTTTATACTTTATAGATGATAATATTATTTCTTTCACTTTGAGATCAGTAGGTATTCTTTGAAAAATAAAAAGTGAACGATAGTACAAGTAATAACCACCGCGTTTAGCCGTAGAATTAATTATTAATATTAGAATTTTTCACAGAATGAAACAGTTTTGATAAAAAAGAATATTTGAAACACATTGTCCCGATTACTGACTGTAATCTGACGCGCACACACAAACAATATCATGTTGTTCCTATTACATCGGGTACTTGTTTATGTTGGGGAAAAATCAGCAATTTTTTGCATTATTATCCTTTCAACAAACTGATTTTGATTGTTTGACTTCACTAGTCCTACTGATTTTGTCATTATTGTACTAGACAATTTCGTTTGTTCCTCCTGGAAACGTTTTTTTCTTTCCTCAACCAATACAAATAGGCATCTTGGAAAGACAAGTAAGTAATTGAATGAAAGTTCCAAATCAAAAAAATTTCCATTCAAACACACATATAGGTATAAATTGTAAATATGATAAAAATTTCAAAAAATAATCGAATTCAGTATATCAGTTTTGGATTAGAACAAAAAAATTTTCAAAAATAGATTAGACTTTACAAGACCAAAAAAAAAAAAAAAAAATGATAATAAGAATAATAATAATGATAATAATAAAACTCAACAGGAAAATAAGGTAATATTGTGATTGTTTTGCGTTCATTAGGTGTTAATTGTGATCAGGGCACAACAAGTCATCATTTATCATGTAGCTTGGCAAAGAAGGAAAAGAAAGAATATAAACAAGATAGTTGGAGCAGGGAACAGGATACAACATTTAGGTACGTACATTCAACATAAACATAAGTATTATACTGGTAGTATTCATATATACTGTATAAAAACATTCAGACACTTTTACAATAATTATTATAGGAGACAATATTCGAAAACGACTAGGTTCTCCAAGAAGAAGTATACAACTGGCAGACGGTAATAAACGCGACATTTGACCAGAACCGGGGAGTGATAGAGATTAAATTTTTTCTCTTTTCAAGAGTGTGGTTTTAGGCGTAACGCATAATAGATTTCTCATTAAAATAAATAAAAAGGAAAAAAAAAAAATGGTTCATATATCTGCGCATTCTTATTTTATAAATAGACACTAGATGAAAATATAAAATATGTCAACAGCTAAAAATAAGATAGAAAAGGGAACATTTATCCTAAAAACGCATTGCTAAAATTAGAAAGAGGGGAAAAAAACAAACAAACAAACAAACAAAACAAAACAAACGAGAACAAGATTATAGAAATAACAATTTATTACTTATAGAATAAGGTTTAAAAATCGCGTCCTTTTTTTTTTTCTTTACAACAGGAAACAATTCACTATTTTGTAGCCCATTGCTCTGTCTTGTATTTGAGTCACGCGTTTTAATTTCATATTCCTTAATATTTAACTAATTAAAAAGGTGCCTTAAGTATTAATATATAAAGAAAAAAAGAACAAGTAGACTATCAATCATATATAGGGTACATTGAATTTAAAAAAGGAGGAAAAACAAAGAAACAAAACGAAAAAAAGACGAGGAAAAGAATACAGAATAGGAGTTCGCGAAAAAAAAAAAGGAATAAAACAGAATATCAATATATTGCTTTTAGAAAGATTGCTTCATGTTATGTTATTGTGTTTCTTTTCATCCTCTTAATTTCTAATAATTGTAGCAAAAAACACGTTCAGTACACTTGCCAGCATAGAGTTTCACACTGCACCTGCAACAAAAATTATGCAATAAAAAATTATTCGTGAAACGTTTTCCTTATATGTAATCATTAATTCTACTAGGAGTACGCCAACAATATACTTTTGATGCATTATTTTTACACCGTTCTTGTTCTTATACGGCGAAAAGAAAACAGAAATAATACGTAATTCTCGATTTAAGGCAAGGTTCTTATATATAAGCCAAGACGACAAACTTTACAAGCCTCGTCAAAAACCAACAACAAAACAAAAACTAAAGCTTCCAAATATTTCGGCAGTAAATTTCTAAGCTCTACAGCAAACAAAAGTAAGAACTTTCACTACCGTTGGAGATACTTATTCCGATGCGTTTCAAGAAGACGGGATTTAAATGCGAAACCAAAAATGTATATTATTTGTAATACAAATAATTGTTCAGAAAGAAATTTATCATCAGCATGTAAACTACATATTTTGTCCATAGCAAATCTAAGGATGATGAGAGGTTGTGAACTGATTTCTGACATCAGTTTACGTCGGTATTCATTTTAATAAACGGGGCGTTTTATCAGAGCTCCAAATTTTTGTTGAAGAAGATCTTTTTGTAATCTAGAATTCTTTCTTTTTAGAACTGAGTTCTTTCTCATGAGAACCGTGAAGTTCCAAATTGACTACTGGGAAGCAAAAAGTTCAATCTTACCCACTTTTTCTCTTATCAATATTGGGACACACTGGTAGGCCTACTATAAACTTTTCAACAAAAGAATTCCTCTTTTTTGTTTAGTAAAAATAGTACAGGATCTCCACAACGTCTTTATGATACAACAACATCACACTTTCCCAATTTTTCCCGAGCATAAATTCCACAATACAAATTTCCTTCTCTCCCGAATCAACCCTATTAATTCCCATTGAAAGTCTCTTCTGATCTATACTTTTAAGTCTTTCTCTTCTCAAATAAAACTTTCTTCAAGTTCTCTTTCCTCTTGTAAAAATAGTTGAACAGTCAGAAATTATTCACAGTTTCCACCCCCACCCTTGAATGTAAAAAGCTCTACAATCAATACTTTCTTGCTTCACCTCCCCTTGCTTCATACTTGTACTTGAAATATTATTCATCTATTGAAAATGTGATTGATGGTTACCATAGGATAAGTGGGCTACAGTTTTCTTATTCTTGATAATTATGGTAGGTATCAATTTATCATTAGCATTAAGTCCAGGAATTTTTAAAGTATAAGAACAATATCTCTGAACAATGAATATTATAACAAAAATATAAAGCCAAAGAAAAGAAAAAGAAAAAAATCATCATACTATATTCATTCAAATTCAAGCAAAAATCAAAGAAAGAAAGGAAAAATCGACTCTACAAAAATATTTTAAAATATCATTTCTACCATTTGCATAGAAAAATTCAACAATACAGTCACTGATATTTCAAATACATAATTCTAATGCCCCGGAGATTTGATAACTGAATAAAGATGTTTCATCAGTCAAAACTCTGTTAGTTGTCTTCTTGTATGCTTGGGGATCTAATGGATTCTGCTTGGAATCAAATTCAGACTAGCAAGATTCAGTATGAGAGGTATTTTCATGAAAAGTAGAATACATTGATCAACAGATATAGCAGAACTTCACTGGTCCTCTATTTGGACCAAGCAGCGCTAGAATGGAATTGAGAGACTAATTTTATACACTAACATATCAATTTTACACAGAAGAAATCCCTTTTTTCCTCATAAAACAATGTTAGCGATCCTATGATTCACCTGGTCTGAATGCATGTCAAGCACACTAACTTGACATCTACAGCTGATGTTTGCTTCACATCACCTTTCAATACTTTCAATGACGTCATTCTACATTGAAAACGCAGAACTTGAACGCAAGTGCAGCTACTAGAGACTCACAAGTAAATCTATTACGTACATACAAGATGGCGGTCAACTATACCTATCTATCGCATATTTGGACCTATCAGCGTTAGCATTGCCACTGTTTAAACATCTAGCTTGCGTCTAATCTTAGTCTGACATTTAGTAGTTGTGATGCGATCTGCAAAACCATAGGATAAGTTGCGCTGGCGGGAACCCCCTGTGTAAAACCTACCTTCACAATATGCAACTACACATGCAATAAACACAAATATCTTCGTGTTGTTTGCCTAATATTTGCGCCACAATGTTACTCAAAAGAAATCATTTTGGTTAACTGCATGTTGATATTGCTATATTCCGAGGCGAGTTTTACATGGGGTGGTCCCGCCAGTGCAACTTATCCTATGGTTTTGCAGATCGCATCACAGTTACTCAGGAAACCAAGGAACAATGGTATACAGACAGCAGACTGATTCCCTAGTGACGTCAGTGAATCAAATACGCGCAAATGAGTCGCGAACTAAGCAGGTTAGATGCTGCAGCTGTCTCCCTTCAAAGATGTAAACAAACTTTTTGCGTGTTAATTCTCCTAAGAATCAGGAAGCGTTTGCAAAAACGTCAATATTTCAAAAATAAACAATATGTTAATGATTGATGATCTTAATATTATACAAAGTGTAAGTTTGTATCTCATGAAACAAGACCGTTTATTTTTGTGGGAAATAACACTCAAAAAGTTTGTTTACTTCTTGAGGGGAGACAGCTGCAGCAGGCAGGTCTCTTTTCAGTACAAATTAAACAGAATCACTGTTGTTCATTTGCAAGTATGTCGTCACGGGGAATTGGTCTATTGAAGGGAAAAATAAAATTGTTGTATTTTGATAGAAAAAAATTTTACCCTCTTATTTGCTTTGTTTCTGCAATAGTCGGGTTAATTTTCGACTTTTGAGATTATATTATCATATAAGGCTTTTCCAGCATTCCATATTGCATACTTATTTGCCCAATTCTTGTCAATATGGTGAGCTTTCTAACATTATTCTTTGGATATTGCTAGATTGCATACTCTTTTTTATTCCGGTATTAATCTGCCATAAGATGAAGGTTAAAAAGCCCCTGTATTGATGAGAATCAGGCAAATAAGTATGCAATGTGGAATGCTGGAAAAGATTTATACAGTTGCGCTATCCATACATTCTACTCTGGTTCCAGAATTGATGGGCGTCACATCCTCACCAAAAGCTCATATTTTCAATACAATGCTAGCACTGCACTGCTCTATTCAAATTACAAAATATAATGGATCTGACTGCTAGCGCTCCTTGAGTATGAAATAGGGGATCTGCCAAGATTACCAACAACGCAAATGATTTGTTCAACAGTACTGCTACTTTTGCCCAAATCAAAAACAAGAATCAAACTATGGCGGTAAATGAGAGAAAGATTGAAAATTTTGAACAACTCTTGAGTGGAGCAAATCCAGGGTTCTGCCGTGGAAAATTTTGTTTGTGGGTGCAAGAGCCCAAATCCACTTCTTTCAAGGTTTATTTTAAATTTTCTTATTTCTTTCCCATGTATCACCACCAATTTCACCCGCTCTGTAGTGAGTGTAGCACAACGCTAGCGCTGTCCAGTCCTTAGCGGCTTAGCTATTTTAATAATTTAAAAAAGGAATACTCAGGAAATCAAAGTTATCTTGAATACTTATAATCTAGAGGATTCTTTAGATTTGTGAGAGACTCCTGGTTTCTCAAAAGAATGCTCATTTTCAAGTAGTAAGTATTTGTAAAATGTTGATCATCAATGGACAAACCAGGCAGAATGAACAGGTTGACGCACATTATGGTTGCTTTGGAGGAAGGCTGTCACTATGTTGCACTCAAAAATGAAAGGATAGAGAAGTGAAAAGAATATCCAACAATTCTCAAGCAGATGAGGAAGGGGTTTTCAAGGAAATGAAGAAAATATAATTGAAATTGTAAAAGATCTTTTATTTTCTAAAATTGTCACTGCAGTAGAAGAGCACTTATAGTCAGTTGGACATTGAAAATCAGATAAGGAGAGAAGTGCAGTACTGTCACACTGCGCTATTGCAATTTTCTACATTGTGACCTCATATAATGTAGGCCGCGGCCATAGCCTGTTTGTTATACATGTTATAAGGAATGGGAGCATGAACAGGCTAGATCAGTAGTTTGGTTCTGTAAGTACCAGTACATACTAGAGACTCCTAAAAATACAAGATCGCCAACTCGCCATCTATGCTATGTTAAATTTTGGTAGGTACTCTGAAATTGTTACAATAATTTATTCCACCAGATGTTGCAGAGTCGCTTTCAATGTATTCTTATAGGAAGAAAAAATGTTACCAATTTACTCATATATACACACGTATCTAAAAGGAAATTTTACACTGAGTAAATCAACATCTCTTCATTTTTTCAGAAATAGAATACTTTTGGAGAAAAATGAGTTTTAGTGTAACTCTCTATGAGAGCCTATATTGAAGTGCTGAAGATTGACTGCAGCAATTTTTGGATATGCGGCAGAACCAACAAACTATTGAAGTTAGCAATCTTGTGTTTTCAGAGGTATGAAGTAGTATTGATCTTTAATTACTTGCCTATCTGAAAGCTCTGCCTCTAGGTATCAATCACATTAATAAGGACTAAAAACTGGTAATTTGAAACAACCAATAAGCGAGTCTTTTAGGATTTATTTCTAGTAGATCAAATATTATTGGCGGTAACAACTGGTAGTACCGATGGTTTTCAAACCTTATACTGAAAGACTATTGTTTTTTTTTTCTAGTTGTTATCTATAATACCGTATTTCCTCCCCTCCAGTAGTAAAATTATGTGGGCAGTTGAGGTTGTGGTAAAAACAAGCGATAGTACCCGTTGTCATTCAGAATGACCCATTACTACTAGAAATTTATGTTGCAAAATAGGCAGCTATTACACACCAAAGTGTCAATATTATTGTAATATTTGCACCAGTCACCCGCTAAAAGCGCTGCACTTGACAAAATTGGAATGGTTTTTCTATTTAAAGGGTGATTTATGAATAAATAGATGTGGATTGATTAAGAAAAACTTTTGTCCACTACCTGCAATGCCTATTGACAGGGTTGCAAAAAAAACACGTTCAAGACAAAAATTTGTTTAAAATGTTTAAAACATTCTCATAAGAGCCAATGAAAATTTCTCAAATTTGCCTGTTTCAAACATGTTTTAAATATTGTTTGCGTAAAACATCGCAACCCTGCCTATAGACTGATTCCCCATGACAACATACTTGCGAACAAACAACAGTGATTTTGTTCAATTTTTACTAAAAACAGACCTGCCTGCTGCAGCTGTCTCCCTTCAAAAAGTAGACAAACTTTTTGCATGTCATTTCCCATAAGGATCATATAACATTCACTAAAATGCAAATATTTCAAAAATAGACAATTTGTTCAAAACAAGTGGTCTTGTTTCATAAAATACAAACCTTTCACTTTGTATAATATCATGATCACCCATCATTAACATATTGTTTATTTTTGAAATATTGACGTTTTTGCAAACGCTTCCTGATTCTTATGAGAATTAACACGCAAAAAGTTTGTTTACACAGCTGCAGCCTCTAATCTGCTCAGTTTGCGACTCATTTGTGGGTATTTGTATTTGATTCATTGACGTCACCAGGGAATCAGTCTATTGATTCCCATTTTTGTCGCACGTGATTCTAGAGCTGACCGGCCTGAATTTGACCATACGATTTTTCACAGTTTGGCACTTAACTACCAGTCAACTACTGTTTGAAAAAGTATTCTTTATCACATATTATCAATACTGAACTCAACAGACAGGATACAGAAGTATTCTGATAAGATGGACAAAGCCGTTTTTACAATGAATCAACTGCTATCTATTGCTACAAGGGTCGAAGTATATCCAAAGGGTTCATCTTTCCTAGTTGAAATTTCTCCATTGAAGTACGGATTGTATCTGACTGAGACAATTTATGAGTCTCTGTTGGTAGTTCATAAAATACATACACGAAACAGAATGATGGAAATTGTTACTCGCATAAGTTGGTCGAAAAAGCCGTAATCTACTTGGCATAATTGTTCGTCCAACGTGCGAGAGAGATTTTTAAAAAATTTACGCTACTGGTAAGTACTTTAGTTTTTTACTAACTCGTTGAAGCAATATCGGCTGTATACGTATATGTACGTTTTCTCGGTGTAAAAAAAAAAAAAATTAATTAAATCTAGTGAAGCACTGAATTATTAAAGGCACGCATTACGTGAATGTTACGGCGTACATACTAGAAATAATATAGCCTACGGTAAAAAGTGTACATTGTCATGAAGACGCGTATAAAACCAACACCGCTTGAAGCCCGAAAAAAAAGTGCCAGGAATGCCAACGAGCGATGACTGTGATCCAAACATAGCACTTGGAATGAATACACTTTGCCATCGAATACGACTCGCAGAAAAAGGGAAAATAGTTTGTCATAAAATGAAAATAATGAAACCATAAAAGTTGGAAACTAATATGTCGTGGATGATATCAGGATACCTATTAATTCACATAAACGAGTACAGACAAGAACTTGATTTTTCGAGACAGTTTTCAATTTTGGCTGGTATTTAATATACAGGTTATAGGTTGTAACGGTAGAAGAAGATACGAGGGGATATCTAGTTTCTTTCTCTCTCCAGTCTTATATTACTAACAAAGTTTTTTAAATATTTATTTTGAAGGTATTTTCAACGCTGACAACAATGCTGCTCTCTTTTTGACAGGAAGAGTGTTTGTGAGGCCAAAATTTTGGACACTGATGACGTCATAGGGTAGGAGTGGTCTAGAGACGTGGAGAAAAATTGATCCTTAGCTAATATCAGCGGTTAGGACATATTGACTCAGTTAGCCTAGACTGTATCTGCGAGTAGCAAGGCTACCAAACTTGAGGTGATATTCTTCACACTAGCACTACTGAAGCTAGGGTAGCATAGTTTCACACGCGTAAACCGGACCGTCATATTGGACCTAATGCACGTCGCTCCACATAATGGCCGTTCAAACCTTCCGCTCGACACTCTTAGGTTCACTATGGCGGTCTAGTTTACCTGTGCAAAACTATACTGTCTTACTAAGGCCAGAATTTTTTCAACTTCTTCAGGTTTTGTACACATTTTTTGTTCAATTTCGCGATCTTTTGGTGTTACCCATACAGATTTCTAACTCGCCTATTCTTGTAAAGTTAAGAAACCCGGCCAACATCTAAACGTCAGTTGATTGCTTCTCTTTGGGTTGGCAAGTTGTGTTACCAGAATATCGGTTCTTTGTTTTTGAAATCTTGATCTTGCCCGGGTGTGAACTGCGGTTATTAAAAGTCTGTGGTGTGACCAGATTTGCTCGTTTTCGATGGTGGGGCAGGGGGACCACCAATATACAATAGATGCAATAAATAGCCATCTTGTATGAGTTCAAGCTTCCATCGAATTCCGTATTCTTATAATCATGCAATACAGCCATACCTATTAGAAGAAATGAAAATTGAAACCTTCATATTTCCGTAAAAATTTAATTCAGGTTATGAGTTCTCATAGCATTTTCTCAATGTATATAAAAAACCGCCATTTTGTGTAGATTCAAGTCTCCAGCTGATGGCTGCACTTGCATTCAAATTCTCAATTTTTTAGGTTCGCAATATCTCCGATAATAAAATACCGCGTGTGTCCTGCGAAACGCGGACCCAGACTACCGTCAGACATTGCAAACAATCAGTGAAAACTGTCCCGAAAATAATGTACTTGTATCTCTGGTGCGGTGTGACAATACGTAAAACTAATAAATATGGTGTAGGCTTTGTAAGCAATCGTTTCAATTCCTCTGGTTTGTGCTTTCGCTTTAATTTGTTTCTAGGTAGAATATTTATATATTCCTCTTCTCAGGATGTATACACGTACCTGCGACAAAAATTTAGCTAGTATTTCTCTCAGGTTTCATATCTAGAATAAACAGACGCACTTGTAGATGAGTATCAGGTGTATCGAGTAGGTATCTATCGTGCAGTCTTAGACGTAGGTACATTTACAATTTTTTGCTTAAGCTTTTTAAGAATGTTTTGTTTTTCTATTACATGCAAACGTTCAATGGTAGCCATTGGTAAATGCCGTTGGAATTAATGGGCCCTATAACAAAATAGCCGGTATGCATATATTAAGAAACAGAACAACATAACAAATTACACGTGTTCACAAAAATGGAAAATTTCACATTAAATTGGCCTATACAAATCATAGAATTTGTCGGAATGCGATTCGTCGTCAGATCGTTAGAAAAATATTATCGCTACACACATCAACTGTAGACAGTTTTCTTTTACGAGATATTGATATAGAATTTCACTCTTTCTCAATCGCATCACCTAGATAGCGTAAGATTTCAGATCAGCGCTTTCTAGAATACTTGCAAGTTTTTAGAAGGTGAAAAATTTTCTTAATGGTTCGAGCTTATTGGAATTCTCACTCACATTAGAAGATTTTAACGCGGATTTATGCGGAGTTTTCACACTTGCAAATCGAAACTTTTGTTTCTGTGAACACGAGTGCCAAGACTTCACACATAGATATTCCTAAAGTTATACTTCCATAATCTAGATGGGATCGTGCGCTTTGCACGTGAGTGTCGTAGACACATTATAAAGTAGTTTTTCGCTTTATGATTTTAATTTTTCACATCAGATCGTAACCAGTTTTCGGGTTCTCGTCTGCTTTTTTGAATATCTTCACATTATCAGCATAGGAGCCGACAATCGTCTGCGCAGACCCCACCACGTATATACAGTAAGAAAAGCTATCGGACTAATATAGAGCCCTAGAGTAAACCTAACGCTCACATTGCCCCGGATACCTACGGTCATATTAAAAGATTTTCAAAATCTCTCAGTCTTCTCTCTCTCGGATCGCCACGATTGTCTTCAAAGAATTCTCTAACTTCCTTAAGCAAGTCAAATTTTCCGCGTCTCTGAGAACCACAAAGGACGGAGAGAGAAGTCGACATTTCATCGAATCCCTATTCTTATATATCCTCAAAAGTCAGAATTCCATCAGAGAAGCTGTTCTAAGGTTTTTCTTTTAAAAACATTCGGCATTTCATCGCGTTCGCTGTCCCGCGGAGATTGACTTACCCTGGTCTATTAAGGTACCAGTGAAGAATTTCCCTCACTTCCGTCTTTTTTGGTAACGGAAGTGGGTCTCGACTTAGAAAGATTCCGACCATAGAGCTGTATACGGAAAGGTGGAGAACTTGAAGGCATTTCGACTTTTAAGCTTTAGGAAAACGCTTGGATAAGTTTTTACGTTCGCTCAAAATAAGGAGTACAAGACACTTAAAAAAATATTGAATATCGAGCTATAAATGTAGATGAGAGAAGGAAGTGTTGTGGGAAAATTTCAACTTTTAAGTTAGGAAGAGGACTTGCGGAAACATTTTAAATGAAGACTCAGAAAAGTCTCACATTAGGGAAATCCAATTCTCAATATTGAAACCAAACTTGTCCCATAGAGTTCCTTAAGTTCCTTGTATAACTTCCTTAAGAAAGCCTCTGTTTTTCTATGTTTCTAAACTAGCTTAGAACCTTCTCTCCCTCAATTTTTCCAAATTCTCTAATAAGCTTCCCTCTAAACAAATTTTCCAGAAGAACGACGAATATTTCTACCGAAAAACTCTCTGTAGACAAGTTTTCTGCATGAATAAGATTTGTTGACTATTCAATTCAAAAGTTGTATCCCAAGAATTTTTTTAATTACCAACAACTATAGATTTCTAATAAACTAGACAAAGCTACCTTTTTCTCAGATACCAAAATTTTCTCAATAAAAAATCAAAAACATTGATTTTGTAAACAACTATAGGTTCCAAATAAACTGAGTTGATAAACCATGGATACCAATGATCATTTTGGAGAATGTTTATAAGTCAGTAAATCCTCACCTCTTTTGGAAGTATAAATTACCAGGAGGACAGTGGGCCCCAACTTTTTACCAAACAACCTTCCTCCAGAACGGGTGTTGAATATGTGCACCACCCTCAAAAAGACATTTCATATATGCACCACCCAAAAAGAGATGGTGCATATGTACACGACGGTCTACTTCATATGAGGCCGTCATGTAGAAGATAGGCAATAGCGCAATGGATTGTTTTGGAGTTCAATGGCGCGACGAGGGTGTACAAGGTTGTCCTTTAACACATTTTTAATTTTCTTTCAATCATAACTCGTCTCGCACTGCACAGATGCTACTTGGATTAGACTCAAAAAATATAAAATTCAACTCTTCAAATTATCTTCACTCCATTTCCTTTGAAAACCTTATCTTATCTGATTCTCTTGTTTAGTCCCATGAGCATCCATGTGAATCTGTATCCACTGATATTTTGAAGTGCAACGTTGTGATATCGCTACATTCAAATTCTGGCCTTATATGATGTAGGCTGTAATGCCACCCCAAGAGAGCCATGGAATATATGCACCACCCTCAAAAAGACATTTCATATGTGCACTACCCAAAAAGAGATAGTGCATATGTACACGACTGTCTACTTCATATAAGGCCGTCATGTAGAAGATAGGCAATAGCGCAATGGATTGTTTTGGAGTTCAATGGCGTGGCGAGGGTGTACAAGGTTGTCCTTTAACACATTTTTAATTTTCTTTCAATCATAACTCGTCTCAAACTGCACAGATGCTACTTGGATTAGACTCAAAAAATTGAAAATTATACTCTTCAAATTATCTTCACTCCATTCCCTTTGAAAACCTTATCTTATCTGATTCTCTTGTTTAGTCCCGTGAGCATCCATGTCAATCTGTATCCACTGATATTTTGAAGTGCAACGTTGTGAAATCACTACATTCAAATTCTGGCCTTTTATGATGTAGGCTGTAACGCCACCCCAGGTGAGACCTGGAATATATGCACCACCCTCAAAAAGAAATTTCATATGTGCACCACCCAAAAAGACATGGTGCATATGTACACGACGGTCTACTTCATATAAGGCCGTCATGTAGAAGATAGGCAATAGCGCAATTGATTGTTTTGGAGTTCAATGGCGCGGTGAGATTGTTCAAGATTGTCCTTTATCACATTTTTAATTTTCAGTCAATCATAACTCGTCTCGCACTGCACAGATGCTACTTGAATTAGACTCAGAAAATAGGAAATTGTATACTCTTCACTCCATTTCCTTTGAAAACTTCATCTTATCTGATTCTCTTGTTTAGTCCCATGAGCATCCATGTGAATCTGTATCCACTGATATTTTGAAGTGCAACGTTGTGATATCGCTACATTCAAATTCTGGCCTTATATGATGTAGGCTGTAATGCCACCTCAAGAGAGCTGTGGAATATATGCACCACCCTTAAAAAGATATTTCATATGTGCACCACCCAAAAAGAGATGGTGCATATGTACACGACAGTCTACTTCATATAAGGCCGGCATGTAGAAGATAGGCAATAGCGCAATGGATTATTTTAAAGTTCAATGGTGCGGTGAGGTTGTACAAGGTTGTCCTTTATCACATTTTTAATATTCAGTCAATCATAACTCGTCTTGCACTGCACAGATGCTACTTGAATTAGACTCAAAAAATGGAAAATTATATACTCTTCAGATTATCTTCACTCCATTTCCTTTGAAAACCTCATCTTATCTGATTCTCTTGTTTAGTCCCATGAGCATCCATGTGAATCTGTATCCACTGATATTTCGAAGTGCAACGTTATGACATCGCTCTGGCCTTATAATATGATGTAGGCTGTAACGCCACCCCAAGAGAGACGTGGAATATATGCACCACCCTTAAAAGGACATCTCATATAGGCACCACCCTAAAAAAGACGTTGAATATTTGCCATGCAAATAATGTTTGACAAATGCGCGAAATCACAATCCAAAAGAAGATCTGTTTTAAAACGAGAAATGGTGAAACGAGGATTGTTGTGAAAATTGGTGAATATTTTCATAGTTTTTGCAAACGTACTTCCAACAAAGAATTTGATGGTGACACTCATTTTTCTGTGAAGATACCTGTTTCTTAATTATTGTTTCGTCAAAGAACAATGGCGTCCTAAGCAAAGTTGAGCTGTTAAACAAGGAATACAGGGAACCTGTTCTATATGGCCGATCAACTTTGTTTTGGTATTAAGAATTGAATTTAAAAGGCGAATCTCCACGAGTCCAAGGTTTTCTGAGTCCCCAGTTAAAGTTTTTCAAAGTACAACGGGTCCATTCTTCCGGACAACAGGATGTTAAAATTCTCAAAGAACACACTATAATTTAAAAAACGTGCTTTTGATGGGTTTTTAGTATGTATTGTAGTAGGTAGTGTTTAAATGCAAAAGTTAATCACGCACACATTCTCATATTATAGCCTTATTTTTCTGGTTGTTGCTGCTGCACGTTTGTCAAACATTATTTTGTACACCAGATGAGTCCATCACCCCAAGAGAGATGTTACTTACATGCACCACCCTCCTTGTTCCAAACAGAGAACAATACATGACCCGCATCAGAAGTAGACCAGCTGATTTAACAAAATGAATCTCTTCTTACTTGGAGTATTATAACTCAATCAGTACTTTTCTAAATTGATTGGTTACACAATTAAAAATTGAAACCGACCGTACAGGAAATAGTAAACCATCCTAAAAAGGTCACAAACTTTTGCACGTTGACTTTCTCCTCTACTCATTCATGCAGATAGGGCTTAAATCTCTGTTACAAAAAACGACCTTGTTTGCTGATCTGGCTGTTTAGTCTACAGCAAAACCACTCACAATGAACTTGTTTTCATACAAAAGAAAACCAGTCTCCATACAAAGGAAGATAGTTAGAAGTGATGAGGTTTCATGGCAATGAAAGCGACAGCTTTTTGAGCCTCAAATTCCTATGATATAACTACATTAGAAACAATTGAATGAGATCAAGTTGAAATTTTAAATGTGGATACGAGTGTCAATTTTTGATCTTTATAATTGAAAAAGATATTCGAACGATAATCCCCTATGACAGTTGATGAAACATTTAAAGATTGGGCCTTTTGGCAACCTTTTTCTTAAGAATTCTTGGATTCCATATTCAGAGAGGAGGTGCTTATCATTCTAACTTCTACTCGAATAGCACTGGTTGAGAGTTCTTCAGTACAACTTAAGATAATTGCAAATAGTGTATAAATGAGTTTGCCTCCCCCCCACAAGAATCATTCAACTTAAAAACACTCTTGAATCAATTATGATGTGTTGTACGCAATAGCACTCATCACCTTTTTTAATTTCACCTCGCTTTCTGTCCTATTGATAAAACATTACAAGTATACTCAGAATTGATTTTCTAATTCTCAATTCCATACCTTCTATCGACGTTCACTCGCAAAAAAATATTTCGGATAGCACGGATCATTTCTACTTCCTTCTTTTCGTACACCATTTCAATTATTCTAACACAATCTTCAAACCTGCGCACGATTGAACAACGCTGTACACTAGCAAAAATACAAATTCGATTTGAATTGGGAAGAAAAAAACGACCGAACGCGCCGAATACGAAAATTTCGATTCCGAAGAGAAGACATTAATCGAATAAATAGGATGGAGTAGAGAGAGAAAAAAAAAAAAAGAAAAAAAAGCCTTTCTACTCTACCATGGGCTCGGGCTGCTGTCCAAAATGAAAATCCGTAAGTCTGTAACAACATACACGATAACAACGCGAAGATAACTTTTCCAGCCTTATTGTTGCCAATAATACGTCCGTTTTTTGATACACTTCGAATATTTTAGACTTCCCTCGTCGCGAACTTCTGCGCAACGATACGTTTTTTGAACGAATTTTCAATTAATCCGTAATTGAATTTGAACGACGAACGAAAATATTTCGGGAATTTTGGCACCGAAAGGACAGAAATTGGATACAATATACCGACTAATAAAGTTGTAACGTGAGCCAGATTGAGGCGAGGATTCGCGGGTCACCAAAATGAAATTTTGAGAGATGAACAAAACAGCCGACTCGTTGAATGGGGGCGGCACTAATCGTTGTGTTGAAACTATCAAATCTGAAAAATATAGAATGTGAGATCAAATTCAGTAGCACCGAGGGACTATAGCGGTCAAAAGGTTGACGTCAACAGGATCCTAGAGGCAGCAACTATCTCTTCAATATTGCGGCCGTTACGGATCAATGAATTCAGTATGTGAGGAATTTCAGTCGTGGTACCATAGAACTCTTCCCCTATATCACATCACATACTAATTCGCCTGATTCTTGTCGTAATGGTTCTCCCTTCACATTGGTCTTACGGCAGGGGATTAGATGCTATCATTGCCTATTCAATTCTCCTGCCATAAAATCAATATAAAACAAGAACCATCATGATAAGAATCCTGCAATGTAGCCCTATATCATATTTTGGCTTCAAAATCCATCGAACCACAGTCGTTTATCTCACGTAGGCCTCTCTCTTTGATCAAGACTACACAGTCTGTCTGTGAGTAGCAAAGTCACCGAACAGACGGAGTGCTACAAGTTTATCAAACGCTCAGAGGAAGAGGAGGTTGATTCTGATATGATTACATTCCCAGAGCCCAGAGTAGTAGATTTTAGGTCGATCAAAAATTGGGAGAGGTTGGGTCGAAATTGACCTAAAATCAACAACACAGTCGACAAAGCTGGGCCCCAGGACACATTCACGCACGCAAGAGTCTCGTTAGACCCATAAAACCACGTGCTAAATTCATGATCATTGTTGTTTCTATGATTGTCTATTAAGAATGATCCGCGGATAAGACATTTTTGATGATTTTTACGACTTGAATTATATGAACAAATAATATAATGAGCCCGGGTATTGATACCAGCACGGAGCAAACAAGCTCAAAACAATATGCTGGTACATCAGGCGCGGATCACACATGCTTGCAAGCGTTTCTACTGAACACGGCTTTAAAAGGAAACACAATTTCAATAGATAATGAAAGAATGCAATAAACAAATTACTACTAGCGATATTTTTTCTAAAATACTTCAATCGGCATGCACTTCTAATCTACGATATCCAGTTACGTTTCGTCATTTCTCGTTATTCTCTTTGTCGCTCCTCAAAGCACTCTCACGTTTTTCCGTTAGGCCTATTTTAATCAACTTTTCTTATATATTGACAATATAGTCAACACATACTGGATTGTAGCTGATTGGCGCTCGCGACACTCCTATCGGAGGGAATCCGGACGGCTGCGGCGACGCTGCTTGGACGTAGTTGGCTACGTTGTCCGCGCTAGTCGAATTATAAATATCGGTTAGCGGACCCGGCGACGAATTTGTGGCCGGATAGCTCGCCCGGTTCGTAGCCTGATGAGGGGACGTCGGCGGAGCGAAACCTTGTGCTGCTACAGCTTGATAATTGCTCATAACTGCGAAGTATTATATTTTCATAAATTAGGTACATAACGTAAAAACATCTGCACACAAATTTTCAAAAGACCAACATCTAAAGATAGACATTTTTAATTACCGAACGTTTACGAGAGCGCACTGCTATCGTTCAGGCTTTTGAGATAGTCAATCTAAGGACTTGGGGTATTCTCATTGCAAGTGCGTGAATAGTGAAAGGGCTCTCGTTCATATCACTTTCACTAACGCATTCAGAACTTACATAAACTTGTCATAAGAATACTCCTAGGTTCCTGGTCATTCAGCGGATACAAAATATGTAGGATAACAGTGTAAAACTTGTCAAGCTCATGAGGGTACACATGTGAAACGGATCGCAATTTATGAGGCCAGCATCAGGCGTCAGTAAAAATTTATGATTTCATACATGTTGAATTTTTTTCATCTCAAGTCACAGTGCCTCAACTTGAAACAGGTTTGGTCGGACTAACTTCTGCTGCAAAGGGATGTGGCAGGAACCAGAATACGGATGGTCAGTGTTCCTCTTAGAGGTGCATCCATCAAACTTGATACATTTCCTTTGTGACGTCTAACAACATATGGATGTTTTTTAGAACTTTTTGAGTAGTGCGTCAGTGTAGAATGAGAGCTCTAAGTCTAGTCTTCTCCCGGGCACTGTAACGGAACAACGCGAATTTGAAAGGGTTCGACTATGTCGCATTGGCGTCGTTCCCTTAGAGTAACCGGGAGAACATTCAACGTGAAACTCTCATTCTGACCGTAGCGCACCGCTCTTAGTTTGTTGTTTCGTTGTTTTTTGACGTCACAAAAAAATTTTGTCTCGGGGGCCCATTGACCATTCTAATCTTGCTACATCCTTTGTTCTAAAAATGACTTCGATAATAGCATAATCATTCTTGACGGCTTTTCAATTTTCAGGTTATCCGAAGACGCTCTGACAAAGATTTTCCAAAAATGAAAAGAATCTTGTTCCAGACCCAGGTGGAAGTAAGCTGGCCAAAATTCTTATTCACGAGCTATAACGCGGAAGTAGGAGGAGTGTTGCTTTCAAAGGATGCGGGGCATACATCAGGAGAAGCGAGAATGAAAGTTGGATCTTTTATGACAGACCCATAGCCAAAAGTGGGAGTGAGGGGGATACCATGAGCCCCTCAAACAAAAAATAAAAGTCTAGTATAAAAACATTTGTTACTACGCTGAACAAAGAAAAGAACAGCCCCACCTACGAATTCACTCTGGCTACGGGTCTGCCTCAGGAAAGCATATATATTAATGATTGTCAATCCATGACGTCATCAGGTTAGTTCCTGTGTAAAGGGTATGAAGTCCGATAAGGGGTATATCGTCCCCTTCCGCACTAGCTTAGTATGCCTGGAATAACAAGTTAAGCTCAGACTGAATAGTGAGATTTTAAGGCCGCTTGAACGCAAATTCAAGGATTTAGGGATGCCGGAGGGCTCCAACACTTTTCTACGAGTAAGAATAGAAACTGAAAACTCCTTTCTTTCGTTGTAGGGGGTTGACTTCAAGAACTGCATTGATTGAAATAAGTAGAAAACCTGTTTTGTAGCCGAGTCCTCAAATACCTACCTTCGACTATCCACAATCTTTTCAAATTTTCAAGGTCACTGTACTTTCTTGGGAACCACGATTTTTGGGAGAGATAGCTCCCTAAAAAACAGCCTCTCCTTCGTCTTCAAATCTTTGGATACTTACGATCACGTTTGAAGAATTTTTGGAGTCCCAAGGTTACATTCTCTGCTTCTTACAGGACCACAATTTTTCGGAAAGATGGCCGACATGATTCCAACAAGGCCCTCCATAAAACAGGTGTTTCATGTCAGGGTGGGTGAATCAATGACCTTACAGGACAACTAGCGAAGACATGGAACATGGTAAAATAGCCAGAGGGTGCGAGCATGGTATACCATCCTCGTCATTGCCAAACTAGCCAAAGGCAGATGAAGCGAGACGTATACCCCCCTGCTAGTGTCTTTCCTAAATTCCTTACGGAAGCATAATATACTAAATACATGGCCAGCGTAAAACGTCACCAAAGTAGTCCCCTATGTTGGCAGAAATCAATCTTGATCAAAAGGATGCAATGCGAGGTGGGTATCATTCAAGTCACTCTCTTGACTACAGCTTCATCTAGAAATTTCCCAGCATATGATACGTGACATCAACAAGATAGTTCCTACATAGATCAAGGTCAGTCCTGTCAGGGGCCACGCCACTCTCCTCTTTTGTATCAGCCAAGAATGCTTAGCTTAGACTAACCAGGCTTAGGCTAGACGATGTCTGGACGTAAATTCAGACGTAAGATTTAGTAAAGACAAAATCAGTCAAAAGTGAACTGGCTAATAGGGCTTGGGATTTGAAATTCTTTCACGTTCCCATCAAAAATTTTCCACGATGTAAACTTGGAACTAACATTTTCTTCCCCCAAAGTCATACTTTCCCTAATTGTCCCAGTCAAGACAGCGAATAATTTCTGACGATGAATTTCCATCTCCTCTCCTCTCACTTTCATCAAAAACGTACGCGTGTTTTTAACCTTAGGAGCCTTACAACTACACTTGAAGTTATGGGCTCAGAGTGGGCAAACAGAAACAAGAAGGATGAGTATGAATTAGATGGTGCTATAGAAATAGGTGGATCGGAGGTAGTTCTTTGTCCTAATGATTTTCTCAATATACGTTCGGAGTTGATCACTCCTCAAAAGCATATTCCGTGACTCTTTCAAAAATAGTCTAGATATAATTTGAAATCAATTATTACAACGTTGTTCTACAGTCCATACACTGGTATTGATTTATTTCTCTCGGTTTTCTGAGTCGTATTATTTTAAACTTTTACGAAGCACAGTTTCGTAAAACTTCTCAATTCAAGTACTTCTAGCTTGCTCTCGTACTTGAAAGCGTCCGTTACCTTTTCAGCATAATCTTTTTAATTTCTATACAAATACTTGATTTTTTCCATAACATTTATGATGAGTTCTCCCCAATACCATTATAAGACTTTGTTCCACGGATGTTACATATACATTATTATAAAGTACTCAAGAAGCGCATCCACACCATAATAAAATTTAAGAATATTATAAACGCTGAAAATCCAGAAAGCGGCGAAAAGATAATAAATACGCCCAAGTATGAATGATCCTCAGAAGTATAGACGATGGTAAACTACACAACTTGGGAACTATATTCAAATGTCTCACGTAATTAGGTCATATTATAGTGTAAGCAATGTTCGTCGCAGATTCATCCAATTACTAAAGGATATCAGTCACAGCAGTTAAAAGAAAGGCAATAAAACAAAACAAAATGTAAAACTAAAGAAAAACAAAACTAAAAACAGAAGTACAAGAGAATAAAAATGTCGTGAGTCGAAAGATAGAAAGTAATTGAAGATAGACCATCAAAGAATTTAGCCAATAAAAAAACCAAAAAGATGTAGAAGATTCATAAGAGAGAAAGAAAAAGAAAGAAAGAAAAAAAAAAAAACTAAATAATTAAGAATACCTGAAATGGCCTGGGTTAACATCGGATTGTTACTATTTGGTGTCATCTGACCGTTCGTTAAGTCAACTGAAAAATAATATACATGAAAGAAAAGAAACAAATAACACGAAAAACAATTGCAAAAAGAGAAAAAATTATAAAAAAAATGTATAATGAATAAAAAAAAAAACTATTAAAGGAGGGAATTCTAAACACTACAGGTTATAAATGAGTTGATGTCGTATGACGTAATAATACTAAAACTAGAAAATGTAGGGAAAGCGGAAGGATGGTGGCGAACTGATATAAGAATCAATGTACTTGATTACTATCGTACTTCGCTCGCTTCCTAGCGAACAAAAAGAAAGTTTTCTCAACACGAGGTATACAAAGTCAGTCAAAGGGATGAAATCTGGTAAAAACAAATGGCAAAACATGCATGAGCATACATTCACAATTGATGCGTCAAAGACATATATTTACTGTTCAAGGAGTAGGGAAAAGCATGACGTAAAGAAGATGAGCCATCTAAAAGATCTAGCTGAGAGTAGAACAGTTTACCATTGACCTACAAAAGAATCAGTCGTACATACTTCAATTCACAAATAAAATTGAAAAAGGCGCTCTCTATGTTTTCCGTGACGGTCATTTGCGGAAGCTTGTTGAAAAGGTGATGATCTTGAAAAATTCATCCAAGACATTTGAAAGTATATTCATTCGGCAGGAAATTAAGAGGGCTACAATTTTTGTTCTATATATTTTTCACAAAAAATGATATTTAAGAAGGTACAGTCGATTTCATTAATTTGCTGAGCCCTGGTAAAAAACGCCATGATCACCTTCTTAACATCAACAACAGCGCTCCTACATGCAAATACAAAGATGAACCTAAGAACTTGGCAACGTCGCAAGCGTTAGAGTGCCGTTCAGGACGTAGTGAACGTGGCAACTATTTGTGGTGCGAGAAATAAGATTTAATTATATTCACTAACTTGCAGTTTGTATCGGATTTTGCACTCACTCACCCAACTGACGTCACGTTAGGTGTCACTTGTTTGTTTACTTTTTTATTTGGGTGGAAGTTTTAGCATTTTACCTTACAGAGCCCGTTACGTTTATTCAACATAATTTAAAAAACATGCCATTAAGTAAAGAATAATATTTTTTCCCCTAGTAATTTTGCACACGCATAGAGACCAAATCCAAATTTTTCCGTAGATTTCATACATCGAGGATATGGCTACTGATAGAAAACTCTGACCAAGTTGAAATGTAAACAAAACATGACGTCACGATCAATTGTGTGTATGTATTTGACTTTTTTCCGCCCGCGTGGTCGGAAAAAATCATCACAGGGAAGAGATGTCTCCTGTATGAAAACTTTCTTTTCCAAATCATTTCTCAATGAATTGAAGGCTGCTAGCAGTAAGCAATTGTGACTTGACTTTATTACTCGAGAGATACTTGTGGCATGCCGCATACAATTCGATTGACTGTCTTTGCGTAACATCAATGGGAAGTTTAAATAAAATTAGAAAAAGAAGTCATAAGCGTTCATAAAATTTTATGTGCGCTGGATGATATTTAGGCGGGTTCACGGGAACGATTAGAGGAGACTCCTATGTGTAGAATTCCCAGAAGTCAGGAAAAAATTTCGGAAATCAAATAAAATCAGCTCAAGAATACTAGAAAAGTAAGAGGTAAACGAGGTCGCCTCAATGCTAGACTAGTTTTCACCAGAGGAGACAAGTTAGCTTCTGTATCACGGTTTAAAATTTTCTACAAATATTGTTCTATTCATTTTTCTACTAGCGTTAATAGTATCTGAGACAATCGGAATCAAATATGCCTTCTATATGTATTGTACCGCACCTGGTTTGGCACCTATTGCTCTAAAATCCAGTTTTAGTACAAAAATACGGCATAGAATATTTTTCTTTCATTTTTGTTATTATCGATAGTACCCGAAAATTCAATCTATCTGATGTCAAAGGGTCGATAATTTATGCAAGGATCTAGAAAAGTGAAAATTTTCATTTTTACCGAAAACCTCCTCCGGATGAAGACAATGATTTCTCGGAGACGAATATAATTTGAGAAGACATGCTCAATCCGTCCACTACTTTTTGAAACCATGTGTACCTACAGATAGTCATTATGTATATGTTACAGTTAAAACTCGAAATCATTAAATTCTAGAATCCACTATTCAGAGCTAGAGTTTCCCCAAAAGATTTCAGTCACAACTAGTTTTAACTGATGAATTCTACAATTTACTGATGGTTTCTATGTTTCAGTCAATTCTAGTTTCAACTGAAATTAATTATAATTCTTTGACTTCAATGGTGATTCCCTCGGAAGGTACCAACTTGACACGGTAGGGGGGGCGGCATGCAGTGTGTCGCCTGTTCTCTGGCGATGGTATGCTCTGGTCTGTGGCCTTGCTGGGCTCTATCGGGGTGACATGCGAATGTGTGGCACAGATTGCATGAGTATGGAGAGGAATATGAAGAGATCCGGCTCTGGTGCCATAGATTAGGCTGACCACCTAGGCTGTGTATCACCTGGATGGAGGGGCTTGGATTGATAGACCAGGCTGTCCACGTGAGCTGCCACCTAAACCTTATCTCGCGAGTAGTTGGAGTCCGGGTGCTCTGACTGGGCTGATACCCCTGGGATGCGCTGTTGAATCCACAAACTAGGATGGCGTCTTGTCCCTTGCGGGTGCACATTTGGTTTGCCTCTCGTGGGCGTTTGTATGGTGCTTGACTCAGCTGTGTTATGTAGGGTGCTCTTGCGGATGCTGGGGTACTGGACTTGGGTGCTGAATCTGAAGATAGTGGAGTGTTCTGTTTGCAGCTGGTCGGCATTTGGTGAGGTCTGAGCGCTGTAACAAAGAGTAATAGGAAAAGGAAATTTCTAGGGCAATTAAACCGTAGGGAAGGAAAACCTCTGTCTCCTGGCAGGTTAGGGTATGGGCTCAGAGGATACGGGAAAGATGACGCCGACAGAAAATCGTCAACTGGTGTAGGCAGTCACACTTGCATCAGGATCATATTCATGTTTGGGGTTACTTACTACCTGGTGGCCCTCACGTCCTGTTTGTTTGCTTGTATGTATGGGGTCAAGTATTGCCATCTGGGCCCACACCACTGGTGGTCTTTCCGCCAGTGACTGGGTAGGAGAAAGAAAACTCTGATGATGAAAACCCGGTCATAGCTGTGAGGTGCGCGCCTTTCCCTGTGAGGACAAAGCAGTTCGCGGGTAAAGTATGGTTCTGAAAGCAGCTTCCTGGATGACGCCTCACACTGCAATTCTATGTTACAGATGAAAGGACGTCAATATTGGTACCATGTCGGATGCGGCAAGCCGACTTCTCCCGCTGTTGCACTCAGGCGGCTAGGGGTCGGATGCTACCCCCGAATCAGACAATGAGGCAGACACAAGATGGTGTACACCAGTTCATAGTCATGAGGAAGGAAATGTAGCCGATATCTTGCGAATTGGATTTACCCTCTTACTTTACACTAGTAAAAACTAGTTTTGCTTGACAGTTATCATTCTCCATTTTACACGGGTTATTTCTAGTTTTCACTCGTAAAAACTAGTTTTAACCGAAATTATTTCAGTTAGAACTAGTTCTAAAGCTGAGGTCCCCTCTTTATTTTTAGCATTCGCTAGTTAAAACTAATTGTGACTGAAATCATTTATAGGGAAACTATAGTTTTGACTAGTGAATTCTAGAAATTACTGATTTCGGGTTTAACTGTAACATATACGAACTCCATGATTATCTCAGTGACTATCAACGGTAGGGAAAAAACGAATGAATATGTGAAGGAAAATTGCCGAGATAACTGAGGAATGCACTTATTCCATTGTGATGAGCGACGTTTAGCTATGTCGAGGGGTTTCGAAGAGATTTATTTGGACACAGTACTGATAGACATGGGCGCTTTATTTTTAGCGAACACCATCATTTAATTTGATTTTTCTGAACTACACTGCACCCTAAATTCAGATCTTAGGTAAATGCGAAAAGTGAAACATACGTGCTGAAGAAATGGACTAGAGAAGAATAACAAAACGCTAACAAGCTTTGAGGAAAAAGCTACACATAATAAAATATGTATGAGTAATACATGGATATACCTATATTCGCACCAGATATATGATAAACAAAGTATGATAGCAAACATTCATAGGAGAGGAGGAATCCTCGGAAGGTAAGATCAATAGCGAATGAGCAAAACAAGGGAAAAAACGACAATGGAAAAGAAAAGAAGACGAAAGAAAATGGGAAGATGCTCTAAACTGGAGGTTTTTTCTTTTCTTTTTCTTTGATTTGTCTGTCTTGTCTATCATAATTTGTACAAACATACGGCCATCCACAAATTCACTAAAATGAATGCACAAAATGATTTTGAAAGAAGAAAAAAAAAAAAAAAAGGATTTGGGATGTCGTCTTTAATAAGATTTTCTCCAATTTATCGTACGATTTTTACTTTCTCTGCCTATTTCTTTCCAAATCTACAAAATCGACAGTCGATACTGTCCCATCACGGAGGTTCTTCTAAAATCAACTTCTGTCTTCTTTTGCAACCTTAAACATTAACAAAAACGAGAGTATTCTCTTTCATTTTCATATGTTATGAAAATCCAAGCAGCTCGTAAGTCATTACCGTTTTCACACTCGTTCATTTATTCGAAGGTAAAGATTTTCTCGCTATGCTATCAACATACGGTATCAACTTTGACAATGGACGATTGATAATCCCGACGAATCTCGGGACTATTAAATAATTAATTAACCAAAAATACGAACACGTAGAATCATTAATTTTAAATACGAGAATTTTAATTTGATAGCTTTTATACTCGTTCTGGATATGTACGCAAATACGTATCACTGGCAAAAAAGTCAAATAATATGATCTTGATTTTTTTTTCAAACTCCATTTTCCCACTCATATAGGCATTGTTTTTGATGACTTCGATTTTTGCTCTGCGTGTTGCAACTTATTTTTTTAATTGAATATACAGTGAAATGAAAATACAAAATACGAGAGCCGCAGGTCTTTGAGGTGGAACACTATTCAAATATGGTGGAAGATGCGGCTAACAAATGACGCTTATAAAGTAGGAGCGAGAAAAGGTGAGGATGAGTTCTGACAATAGAAGGGGGTTCTAGATGGGACAGAGATGAAACATAATCCCAATTTCTTAATTGTATAGAAAATTTTTTCCCAAGTCTTTGAATTAGGTCACAACAAACAAGATGAAATTCCCCGACTGTAACACACTTTGATCCCTAGAGGAGATCGAACGAGGTTTATGTGACTGTTTGACAAAAATGTTGGTTAAGCAATCATTTTTGTCAAACAGTCAACAGTCACTCTCCTACGGATCAAAAAGTGTTATAGTGACCCCTGTACTATCAACAGGTTCCCTGAAAAATACTTTTCAAGCTTACAGTGCAATTGCCGGAGTGTTCTAACCATTATTTTTGCCACACCACTGATACCAAATTACCCAATTCTTCCTAAAATTTCGTCTGTCAATTATGTTGAATGGATAGTGGGAGTTCAATCTATCCTCGGACGTCATCAAACTGTGACGTCACAGGCCCCACTCCCAAAACCATGTATGACAAGAAGAGGGCTTGGAAAAAAATTTTCTGGCGTAGCCAAATAAATGAAGATCATGTTTCATGTCTTTATATTTCATCACGCAATTTTAAGCCGCACAAATGCTTGTAAGAAAAGCAATATTGAAAACGAAAAATTTTAAAATTGTCCATGTTTAAATTAATTTATCACCTTTCGTGGGGTATTTTGAGGTATCACCTTTCGTGGGGCGAACGAGCGGTTGTGGAATGGTATGAGAAAATTCAAGTCTTCTATGAGAAATATAAGGTATCGCCTGTATGAGAATGAATTTGAACGGGGAAAACGAGAAATAAGAAACTCTTAAAAAGCACCAAAATGGGTTCATAAGCCCAAACAGGGTAATATCATTTGCATGGACGCACGCACCTGGGACGCGCGCAAATTTCGAGAACTTTTCCAAGTCCCAAGGTCATTTGCATGGATGCACGCGGGGTGTACTCGCAAATTTCTGAATCACCCACGAGGTAGAGATTTGTACGGACGCACGGTCTCTCTTGACGGGGGAGGGGGGGGGGTGTACTCGCGAGTTTCAAAATCGGGGTCTGGCGAGAGAAAAGACATGAAACATGTCAAAATGTATTGTGACGTCATACGGCTGAACTATGACGTTATCAAATTGTGACGTCACAGGCTCGGACTTTAGAGCTGAAGAAGGGAACTCACAAGGCTGACTTCATCAAACTGTGACGTCACAGCATTAAATGATTGTTACGTGCCTCAGTACCTTCTTCATTCAAACCTTGCCCCCGAAGCCATATAATTATGACAAGAAGAGGGCTTGGAAAAAAATGTAGATTGTGACGTCATAAAGCTGACCTATCACGTCATCAAATTGTGACGTCACAGGCTTGGACTTTGGAGCTGAGGGGAACTTAAGAAAAACTGATCCATGACATCACATTGTGACACGTCACAAGGCTGACCTATGACGTCATCAAACTGTGACGTCACAGGCCCCGTCCCCGAAACTATATATGACAGGAAGGGGATTTGGAGAAAAATGTAGCTTGTGACGTCATAAGGCTGACCTATGACGTCATCAAATTATGACGTCACATGCTTGAACTTTGGGGCTGTATATAATAGAAGGAAACTTGAGAAAACTGATCTATGACATCTTCACATTGTGACGCGTCACAAGGCTGACCTATGACGTCATCAAACTGTGAGGTCACAGGCAAGGGTGGTAGGCGATTCAATTTTAGGGCTTAAGCTTAAAGCTTAAACTTAAAATAGAATAAGCTTAAGGCTTATTTAAGATTTAGGAGTTTTAGCTTAAAACTTGATTAGATTGAGCTGAATCACTTAAAACTTGAGCTTAGAGCTCAAAGTTGAGTGTTTTTGTTGGGAAAAACATGTTTTTTCAAAAAACAAACATGTTTTTGTCGGAAAAAATATGTTTTTGTCAGAAAAAATATGTTTTCGCCTTTTTCATGTTTCAAGCTTTTGTTTTGCTTATTAAGTCGCTTAATTAAGCGAATGAAAATCGTTTCGCTTTTCAAGTCGCTTAATTAAGCGAATGAAAAATCGTTTCGCTTTAGCTTATTGACGGCTTAAAACTTAAATAAAACTGCTTACCACCCTTGGTCACAGGCTCCGTCTCCGAAGCTATATATGACAGGAAGAGGATTTGGAAAAAATTGTAGATTGTGACGTCATAAGGTTGACCTATGACGTAATCCAAACTGTGATGTGATACCCCCCCCCCCAAAGCTATGTATGATATGAGCGAAACTTGGAAAATTTTTGAGCTTCGAGTTTTGCCGACTGGATGGACGGAGGACGTTCTTTCCGACTCCCTACCCCCCCCCCCCCTCCGATATAACAGGTTCCCTGTTAAAATATATTGAAAAAATCTCCGGAGCCTTAGAAGGGACCCGATAATGCTCAACGCCCAGAAGTGGAGATGAAAGAAGGCATTTTTCAAAGAATTTCGATGCATTCTTAAGAAAAATTTTAGAAAGGTTCTTCTGTTTCTCGAACGGGGGTCGAAAGAGAACCTAACCAATGAATTTTTTTCAAAAATGTCATCTTTTATGTTCTATTGTGGAGGTCTTCTAGGCTTCCTCCGAACATCCGAAGAATTTTTCCAGCATCTCTCCCGAATTCTACATTGAACACTTTCTAGGAATCTGCCAGAACTTTTTGAAAAAAGTACAAGTTTTTTTTCTCGATTTTGGGAGTTTGAGTGCCCGGAGTCTCGAGAGGGTCGGAGAAATTTTTTCAATATTGTTCCTAAACTTTACAGTAAATTTTATAAAAAGAATTGCGACAATGCATCGAAATATTGTGTTTCAATTTTATCCGGGTTATCAACCTCTAAACTTCCAAATTTTTTTTGAATTTTTTTCGGTGGATTCAGCATTCAGAGTTGTGGATAAATTTATTCATTAAAAGTATGGACCAAAAAAAATATTTCAGGCACTTGTATAGGTATCACAGCTTCTTTCAGTAGTACAACCCTTCTATGGGATACCGATCGAGGCTCCATGACGTAAATTGTTTGTTCGAAAGTTTTGATCGTTTGTACCAAAGTTCATACTTCTAACACAAAATACAAGGTTGATTTACCCTGAGCTACAACTAGACTAATTGAAATAGGTCAATAAAGGGTTTTCGGAAAAGGTTACATCCTAAAAGTTTGGTAGACTGAAAATTCAAAATTGCCAACTGCAGAGTCACTATACCTCTTCAACTGACAAGTCAGGAAGAAGGCCTTCAGTTACCTTCGCTGATTGGTCGATGGGTGGATATTTTGTTCAAAATAGGTTTTAACATAGGAAAATGTCCCGCTTCACTAAAATAATCATGAAGTTTCTAAAGAATACCGATTATCTACATAATTATATGACAGGCAGAAACAGATTCTTCGACGGGGATGGAGGTAACGGTAGCTGAACACGAGAAGAGCCAAAAAGAAGAGAAAGTTTAGGCAGGATTTGAGAGGTTTTTTAGCTACCCTTATTCCAAATGAAGGGAAATAAAAAAAGTGCAGAGTATACGACACAAATAAATTCAATTACATTCAGACAAATTAAATAACCACCATTACACCATGGTTTCCTAAGAACAAATCTCTCTCAGCCAAGCTTATTCCTCGCATCCTCGGCTCCTTCGAATATTAAAAAAACGACTAGTCGCCTGATTGTACGATTTAGACAGGATTTAATGGTGCGATAAATTTGATGAAAAATGTTCTCCTAAATTACTTATGATTACGTAGAGGTGAAAGCGATAAGATAAGGGAAAGCGGTGCAAGCTAAATGAGTGATACAGTATTCCGTCGCCTTAATAATATGATCATGTTTTTACGATACTGCTACACATTAGGTCAAGATTTTCTCCTCAAAAGATTGCGAACGAGTACTCCGACATTACAAGGAGGAAATGTACGGAGATCGTATTTCGTTTAATAATACCGTCCATATATTTTCTATAAGTCTAAAAGCGCTATTCTGTCCGTAACTTTACTTGAAATGTTCAATTCAAATAATGAGTAACTCGTACTTCTAAGAAGTGGTCAAAGTCTCGCTGACTTTTTACTCTACGTCCCTAAGGCAGACTATTTTCCGCGACAAAATGAGCAACGATTATTATAAAATACATAAATTCATACAGAGCTAAGAATGATAAAGGAAAAGTCGGATATTATATTCTCGTTGAATGCGGACCGATCGTCCTTCACTGCCATTCTTAAAAGAGTACTACACTACACACGTACTCAGATTTTCTTTTCATGAACGGCCATCAGGTAACCTGATAAGACGACCATGATGACAAATTACAAAATATATATTTTCTTAGTCTTATCTTCGCGCATGCCAGACCTACACTCGCTAAAAAGGTTTCATACAAATCGAGAGAAAATTGCAATTTCAGCGTCACTTAACTTACCCTCTAAACTAAGTAGATACGTTCCTTATCGACGCTACAGTACGACCATTCACGCATTCTTTTCTAATATGTATATATACGTATAGCACTGCGCAGACTACTTTAATTCTGTCCAACTTTCTTTCTCCCGCGAGTAACCCGAGTCTGCAATATTTTTTCTATATACGTTGGCCTCTCGATAGTATTGTTGAGAAGAAGAAACTTCGCAACGAAGTAGCGGAGAGGGATGTAATTTCTAATTACTGTCTCATCTCTTTACTTCACAGCCTGGTGTGCTAATCGAATTACGCTCGAACTGCGAAAGAGAAAAGAGAATACGCAATACGGAGGAAACTCCCGCCGACTCTTCTTTTAGATTAAACGCCGTAAAAGGTAACAAACGAACGTTTCAACTTTTACTGTACGATCGAATTACTTCATTTATTTTCCCGATTCTGCTTGTGAAAAATAAAAGAAGAAAATTGCCTTACCAGCCAGAAAATACCGTATCGTATCCGTGATTGTCTTCATTGTTGGACGAAGAGCGGAAGACGCGAAAAATTAATACCCCTTATTTACTCGATAGGATAGGATTTGTTATCTCGTATCTCACCTGGAGTTCCGCTAACTACGGTATCATTGGTTTTATAAAAATTGTCGGACGGAGAACAGAAAATAAATTGAGTGAAAGGCTAGAAGTGATGCGAAAGAAAGCTGAAAACTAGTCGTTCCTATGGAAATTTTTGCTGCTTTTGACGACATTCAGGATATAAACTCTTTCCGGACCGTTATTTCCATACTGTAGAGCACACTCCAATCCTATCGTGAGACTCCGTTCCAGACAGGAGGTCCAGCGATTCCACCAAGGATGACGCTGCATCCCAAGTTACACTATGTTAAAGGGCTGAATATAAGGGGGAAATATATAAGTGCACGCCTCATAAAATTATATTGACCGCCAGTTCCCCTCCCGCCATAGAAAAAAACTGACACGACGTTGAAACTTTGACAAACGCCATAAATGCACGCCAGGACTGGCACACGACCCGCATTTCAAAAGAAGATGATTTTGCTGCATTTATTGTGAGGAACTCCAGCCAGGATGGGCTTGACAGTAGAGACTGCCTCCCCATAATAAACCTCAAACTCCTTGTGAGTGAAGTATGACTGTTGATGGAGGTGTTTTCCCTGTTGTTCCACCCCGGAGGAGTCAGTCGAGTCAGTTGGTTAATGCATTGGATTTCGAGCATTGTCGTAAGATCTTCACTGGTTGGTCAAATACGAGGTTCGTCGTCAAAATAATATGATTTGGCAGAAGTATGATGCCAAGGGGATGCGCGGTAGTTATATGGATCAGAGCAATAGCCGCAGGCGTTTCATTATTGACTTGTATTCAAGAGTTCGCCGTTTCGACAATATTCGCACTTCTGATCCTTCCCGTGATTTGCCAATTCCACTCTTCCTTTTCGCAGGCCCTTTTTGGCAATCAAGGTTCTTGATGGAGTCTAATCTTCAGGCCCATTTGGAGCTTCCTTTCGATCTTCAGGAAACTTTTCACGCTGCACATATCAAGTGGTAGGCGGATGTTAATTTCGACTCTTCTCGGCGTTCGTTATTATGAAGGCAGGTACCATGTAGTCTTGAACTCAGATTTATTCAAGAAGCGGTTGGGCTTAGCCGTTGTAAATTATTTGAAAACTTATATTTGTTAATTGCATTAATATGTATCAATATTGTAATGTCTTTATGAAATATTATGGTGATGGTAAAAAAAAAAAAAAAAAAAACTCCACTCGGAATGCTGCCTTGAGGCTTGTGCTGACTTGTCAATAACCAAAGCATTCCATTATCTTCTTTCCTGTTTCTTCTTCCTGTATCAGATTTACTTACTTGATATATTATAGTTGAATGAATTGAATGTGGATCGCATACTGTTCTGCATGTTCTCAAGTGTGCACTACTTACATGGTGGTATTTTTGTCCTCTTCAATGGATTTTTAGTGTTTTGATTTTGTGTGCACAACTTGTATCAAGATGTGTGCACTACTTACATTGTGTATTTGTCCGTTTCATAGGATTTCCAGTGTTTTGGATCTCGAGTGCACAACTTATACGAGATGTGTGCACTACTTACTTCGTTCTTATCCGTGTAATACATTTCTTAGGCGTGTCAATTTTGTTTCCCTGGCATATTATCGATAGGCGGGCAATTTCATTTTTTGAGGCGTGCGATTAAATGTATGCCATATAAAGCTCGTTTTCACTCGATCAATGGCTAATAAACTAAAACAAATTTCTATTTAGACCATTGGTATGGAACACCCGCTTACATTAGGGAACCTTCGCTGTCTTCAACTTCACGATCATTCAAACCTTGGCAATAAACCCCTTTCAAACAATCACCTCATAAATGAAAAAAGAAGAGGGAAGCGGATATTCATTAGAAATTCCATGGGACGATCGACTGATTCAGAAGAGTTGAATTTCGCCTCCCACTCTCCTTAGCTACGTCGGTGATGCTTTCTCTTGCCTCAAAGATCGGAGTAACGATGTAGAAATATACTGCCTCACCGATGTTCAACTACCAGTAGCACTATCTTTTTATAAGCGAGTGTTACAGCGTGAGTATTTAATGCGAGTGTAATAGTGATAAACAGACATCGACGATGCTAAAAGTCGAAGAAGGCAGCCAATAATGTGGGCTGGCGCTGATTGATATGGGCGATAGTATCATCCTCTTCATTCATACTAGTCATTGGTGTAGACAGAAATTCGGGCACCGGTCTCTGAAGGAGACTTCAGCTGTTTGTATGTGGCCTGATACCAAACAGAGAGATCATTAAGAGAATACTCGAAGGAGTAAAACAAAAGAAAATTGCAGAAGGACCGCACGAAATTGAAAAGACTGAGCGCTTTCGCCTAAACATCCACTCTCGAAGTATAGAAAGCAACTGAACCCAACACCAACGAGAGCAAGAGACATCGAAAGAATTGGCACAGGTATGTTGACGACGTTTTGTGTGCGTGGACCGGTCCTACAGAACTCCTTGGTGCTTTTCTTGCTTATCTAAACAGCCTATATCCTTTCATAAAATTTACACTGGAAGTTGGTGGCTCCGCTATAAACTTCTTGGACTCTATTTCTGTCATGAGGTGTACCCACGAATTTGGTATTTATAGAAAAGATACCTCGACCGATATTACTATCACGGGTCGTCATTTGCATCTGTTGCCAACGAAGTTGCTACTTTTAACAGCCTACTCATATCCCCTTGAGTCAGCCAGCTTTCCATAAAGAATAAATGACAATAAAGCACCTGGCCAGAGTAAATCAGGTAAAGGTGGACACTGACCTTATGTTTCGTAGGAGGCTGACTAGGAAATGCCTCGACTATACGACCTTCCTCCCCCGGGATTTGCACCACGATGGTATAGGAAACGGTGGATTATCCTCCCGTTTGAGCCGTATCCTCAGCCCCTTCGGTTTTTGGCCCTTCTTCTATATTCACGCTGCTGTTCAGAGTCTTTTCGTCAAATTAAAGGACCCTATAGGAGTTAATAGGGTGGCCTGTGGAGGTTGCCCCAGCGTCTACAGAGGGATGACCAGCCGTCAACTCCGGAGGAAATATAAAGTGGGAGAGTCAGACTTTGCTGATCACTTAATTGAACGTGATCACAACTTCAAAGAGCGATCCAAAGTCCTCCTCCATAGGGAAAATTCGTATTTTAAACGTCTGGCTGGCCCTTGAGGAAATATAAATCCTCCGACATCGGAATGTGACGTTACCGTTTTGAACAGGTACATTCCTGAAGAAGGATTGGCTGAACTAGCCTACAGGAATGATTCACATTATGACTCCGTTTGATGTCTCTTGCTCTCGTTGGTGTTGGGTTCAGCTGATTTCTATACATTGAGGATGGCCGTTTAGCCGAAAGCGCTCAATGTTCTCAATTTCGTGCGGTCCTCTTGCGTTGTTTTACTACCTCGAGTACTCTCTCAATTATGGATGACCGTAATTTTTTACAAAAACGCATCGATTCTAGAGAGATCATTCTTCATAGTAGAAAGAATTATTGAGAAATTAAAGCAGGTACTTTGGATGACCACGACAATGGAGGATATTGATCGCAACTATGGCTTTACTATGTTGTGGACAGAAGGTTTTGGCTACAACCAAGAAAAATCTGACCGAGACCCTGGAATTCCTACATCGCAGATGAAAAATTTCAACCAAGACCATAGTATTCCTATGTTGTGGTTAAAAAGTTTGATCAAGACTACGAAATTCTTAGTTTTGAATAGAAAGTTTTGGTCACACCCCACGGAAAATTTTGACCATAACCAAAAAATTTCTATTGTTGTGGATAAAATATCTTGATTTAGACTATGGAATTCCTAAATCGGGACAAAAAATTTTGACAACCATGAGAAATTTGACCACAGCGACGTTGTGGAGCGAAAATTCCAACCACGACCACGAAGTTTCCATGTTGTGAATGGAAAAGTTTGACCAAGAGTATGGCATTTTCCTATATTAAGGATGGAAAATGTGATCAAGACCATAAAATTCCTAGTTTTGCGCAGGAAATTTTGGCCACCACATGGACAATTTTTATCATAACCGAGAAATTTTTATTCTTGGGGATGAAATATCTTGACTAAGATCATGAAATTCCTAGAAATGGACAAAGAATTTCGACGATAACTATAGAAAATTTTGACCACAGCCATGGAATCTCTATGTTGTGGATGGAAAATATTGACCAAGATCATGGAATTCCTAGTTAAGGATGAACACAACCACGGAATTTTTATAATACGAATGGAAAATTCTGATCAAGAATACGAAATTCGAAGTTCTGAATAATTTTGGTCACAATCATGGAAAATTTTTACCATAACAGTAGAATTTCTATGTTTTGGATAAAATGTTTTGACCAAGACTATGGAATTCAATAGAGTTAATTCTGTTCTTTAAACTATGGCACATAATAATCATGAGACACATGCACAATTTAAATAAATTTCATGAATATATGAATTTATTCAATTTGTATATGTGTCTCGTGACTATGCAATTCCTAAATTTTGACGACAACTATGGAAAATTTTTACCGCAGCTATATGGAATCACTGTACCTATTGTGGATGAAAAATATTGACTAAGACAATGGAATTCCTAGTTCTGTTAGTTAGACCACACACATTTATACGGTACGTGTAGGCAGCAAATTTGCACTGGACGACAAAAGACCGCAGATAAGACCGGTACCAAAATTTGTGAAGGGAGAGAGTCTACAAAACGGGTCCGGGTTGAAAAATTTTCTTGGCGTGACATTATCAATTTTTTTGCCTGATAGAACATCGCAACGAGAGTACATTAGGGGAAATTTCTCCCTGTAATTCCTCCCCCAAACTACGCCACCAATTTATCTAATATTTTAATGTTCCTTCGTAAAAAGAATACCAACAACTAGCTTCTCTCTGGAAATACTGATGAACCGTTCGCGATGGTCATCTACGCAATGGAACAGGGTGACCACTTTTCCAACACGGTCAAACCTGTTTTATTGGCGAGGTTTTTTTCGGGAACTTTCTGGCGAATTGTCGTTCGTAGAGGGGAAAAGTGGTGGGGAGGGTCTTGAAAAAATCTGTAGCCCACCAAGGGCGAGGAAATTCTGACCTCGTTCAGAGACTCGCAAAAGATCGAATTTCAAGCTGTATGAATGAACAGAGAATTGTGGTTCCTAAAAAGGTGAAAGCTCTGACCCAGTTTAGAATTTTGATCGGGTGTGGTAGAATGGCGTTACCACTTTCTCGGAAGAGGTAATGAAAGATAAAAAAGTAATAGAATCTCCACTCGAGGTGTATATCAATGAATTGTAAATTGTGATTCCAATAGGATTGGACGGTGGGGGGATGGGGGTCTAAATCCAATAAAGTAATTGAGGATTTGAAAAACGATCCAAGAAAGAGGACCTTTAGAAACCTGGAAAAATATTGAACTCAAGCTAGATATGAACAGCCAATTATGTTTCCGAAAAAAGGGTTCTGACTTCTCCAGGGACTTTGAAAAGTTTTTGAAGGTGACTATGGCTACGCGAGGGAGGGGCGAACTGAATTAGTTTGAGGACTTGAAAATTTTCAACGAGCTCACTACTGTCTTACAATCGCAAACTTTTTCCTACAGGCATACATTCCATCTTCACTACTACCCAGACCCCCTTACGTAATCTTCGACCCAATCCCTTCGATGTCCTGAATATCAGTCCACTCTTTCTCTCAACATCTCCATGACTCGTTCTATTCTCCAAGATAATTCGAGATCTCACTCGCCTCCTTAGGTCTTCAACCACATCCTCAATCTCAGCGTGTATCAGATATTGTAGAATCGTCTCTCAATCCTGCTCTTCGTTTCACCGACAATTCCAAATATCGCGACAAGACCGGACTCGCATGCTTAATAGCAAATAATACTAAAGTATCTCTTGACTACCGCAGCACCGCACCAATCTACACTACTGAGCTCAAGGCCATGTTCAATTGTCTAGACCCTTCTTCTACTGTCTTTTCCTGATCATCTCTGATTCTTTCACTTCACTCGACGCTATCTCGCGTTGCACATCCTCCCATCCATTTAGAAATCAAATTCACGCTCTCCTCGATACTCTCTCCGCTAATTCCCCTCTAATGTTCTTCTTTCAGGTTCCTGGCCACAACGGTACCCCAAGGAATGAAAAATTCAATAACGCAGCCCGAAAGAAACCAGTTGCCTATCGTTTCAACCCCCCTTCCCTGCATATGAGCACGGATTTATGTAAGTTCATCTACGAACACATCACCTAAAGCTGGCACGTTCTTCAGTCAAACCACACTCAAGCAAACTCGCACAAACGAAAAGTACTCCAATCCTCTGAGAATCGGTCATAAAGGACGCACGCACATTCTTATGTCTCTCTCATACTTCGGTTGCAAAATTAATTTCCTGCCCCCAGTTAACCTCACTTCGCAATTCCTTGCACTTGACTAAATTGAGAAATGCGATCCAGCATAACAACGGCATCTCCAGCCAGCAGAAGCGAACGGGACCCGGATTGCCCTGAATGTGGCCCTAGCATAGGGTCGAGAATTGGAATGATCAGTCACGAGAGAATGTATAGAAGATAATAGTGATGGATCCCTCGGACCGAGGCCTGACGACAACTACGAGGACGAATTTCCCTTCTCCATAGACTGAATCTCCTTCCCTACTGAGCTCACAGCCCTGATGATAGGTAGCTAGTAACTCGATAGTTAAAAAGAAAGAAGACCATAGGTATCCGGAGGGAGGAGAAAGGAGCTCATGAGCGTCTTGAAAACACTTCGACTTCGAAGTAGTATGGGTTTAAAATCCAATCAGTATTTAAAGAGAACAGAGACTCAGAAAACAGGTTTTTCGCTCGCCTCAATCAATCTAGTTTATGAAAGTCGATTTATAAATAATAAATTTCGTCGACTTCTTTCTGACCAGGCCAGTATTCATGACGACTAATTTTGATACCATAGAAAGACAAAAGCTTTATTTGCAATGAGAATTTTGTTCCATCAAGAAAATCTCCGGCTTTCAAATACTTCCTGGAAGTGGCCACCCTGTAGAGTTACACATTCCACAGTAATTACATTGTTTTACAAAAATGAATTGAAATTTCAAGTCAGAATCTTTTCAGTTAATACTCACACTAAAGAGATAATTCAATAAATCTGAATGCACCAGTTCTCAAACCCAAATTTAGAAAAAGCTGCCACCTTGAATGACAGTACAGGAGGGAAAGGACAGAAAATAGCTCACGCTATCTCACCTAAATTACCAAATCCGGACTTATAGTGTGTCATAGAAAACAATAAATTCACGGATAAAAAATATTTTCCTGAGGTCTAACAAAAAAATTAGCCAATCGTGGATGTAATATTTTGAATCAACTTTTATTATCAGCGATAATCATTTAATTTATCAAAAACCGGTTCTTAAACACCACTCTCACACTTCATTACCCTAACCTTTTCACTACACTCATCACAGTACAATAATCTTGTAAGAATATTTGAACACTTCAGCTAGTACAGGTGTCTTGCTTACCTGTGACATAGGTTTTAACACGATCATCTGAATACATATCTGAACGCATTAGGATAGGCTGTGGCGGCGGGGGTGCTTTACGCTGCGATCGGTAATTGACGGCGTTATTCACCGGTTGCGATTCTCCGCGATGTAAAGGGGAGTCATTACGTATGGCCGGAGCGGGTGCGTTCTGTTGATAATCGTAATACGTTGCTGTGCCTCGATCCACTTGGTTGGGAGTCGTGGTGACAGGTGGTGGCGGAGCAGGAGCACCAGGTGCGGCGCCCGGGTTCGGGTAATATCCGTAGCCAGGGTATCCTGCGAGGAATTCGAGACATGAAAATATTAGAATTAAAAGTTGATACAATAATTAAACGAATCCGTTCCTTAAGGTTACGGCTATCCATCATAAACGAAAAAACGAATACTCTACAGGGAGAGTAAACAAATGATTTGTTTACTCTCCCTGTAGAGTATTCGTTTTTTCGTTTATGTTCGTTTTTGATACAATAATGTGGTTGAGTATATTGGCATGCTTATTAATTTCGTTGGAGAGACTTTTTAATGATGGCTGAAGTGAACGCCACGAGATACCATGCAATATAAAATAATAAGAATATAGGAGATTCAACGACTATCTAAGAAATAGATCTGCTGGCTAGCGATTCTTACGGTGATAGCGGTTGGCTAAATGCGTTAACACAACATAAAGAGGAGATAAGGTTTGAATTTGAGAAAGCAGGGTCGAGCTAGCATCGGGTCTATTGTTTATTTTTATTGAATCATCATTGGTGGAAAGCAATATTATTCTTCAATGGGAAAATTTATTACATGAAAAGCATTTAGTTTTCTCATAAGATGCAATTTAAAATTTAACATGCGCGAGGAAGAAAAGAGACAAGTCCCAAAATTATCATCTAAATTTTATGTGATAATTTTACTTTAAAAAAAAACCGACCTTTATTAATCTAGTGCTCCAGAATCTCTATAAAGTGACCCAGTTAATGTGGGTATGTACAAAAATAATTGAGGGACAAAAAATTTCTTTTTAAATTGATAACAAGAGGAATTAGCAAATTAAAGCTACAAATTATAGGATTATAAAGTTATAAAGCGAGATAAAAAAAAAAAAGAGAAGAAAGAGAGATATCGCTTTGATAGGAATGAATCTCTCAGGAGAAAAAGCTTACAAGAAATATAATATTATTCTAAAATGTCTACAATGAAATTAGGCTTTTTCTCATGCTCCATTTATCGTTACGATAATTAATGGCTGTGTTTATAGAAATGAAAACAACTTGGGCGTGCATCACTGATAAACTAAGAATAACTATATTTTATAGCGTATTTTGAAAATAAAAAATATCATAATACTCAATTTTTTTTCTTCATTAAAGGTAGGTACAAGTATAATGTAGTCCGACAAGGTGGCAACTTTTGTAGAATTTGCTGAGCGTTAAGATGAATCCATTGTTGATTTCTCGATACCACTTTCAATATTTATCACCGCAAAACAAATCTATTTTCAAGAAATGTTGCCGATCCACCATTGATGTTTGTTGCAACAACATCTTAAAATGTATGTACATACAACTAATTTCTTTTTTTTTGGGTGTGGCTTTTTGAAGAGTAGAACAATCGATCACACTTTCAATTAAATTGACTGAATGATGACAATACAGTGAAGATTAGATAAGCCGGAGGAAACTTAGAGTAAAGGGGGTTAATCCACAATTGAAGGCACATCCAAAAGAAAAATGATCACCAGAAGTTGTTCAACACGGATCTCTGTGACACTAGGTAGTCACCTGTACTGATGGCACCAATGATGAAGGAAATTTGTTTATTTTTCAGCGTGGGGAATCAATATTTTAAAGATTGGCCAAAGGTGAACAAATAATAATCAACTTTCCGTTAATTTGTAATTGAAATATTTAATTTTTGTAAAATTAAGTATGCACCGATGACATAATTACTGACTAGAAGATAGAAATTTGAAAGAAACGAGAGTAAAATAAAACAAAAGAGTAACAACAATGATTGTATACGTTAGACGTATTGTTTTAGTGTCCTTAATAACATTAATTTTTCTTCCATCTTCGGAGAAACAGACTTTAGAATAAAATTTGTAATAATAAAAATAATACATAATCATGTATAAATGGTAAATATGAACCACCGTTCCAACAAATCGTTGTCATCACGTAAAAAGGCAATACCTCAATAAATAATTGATTTGAAGAAATTATAATAACGTAATTGTGATCAAATATACGGCGTATGAAATTGAGGAAATAAGAGTCAACTTACAAAATACGTATTATTTAGTTACATAACCAATTCAGATCGAGCAAATGAGGTTTTATAATTGAACATGAAAAGTCAAGTATAGATAATATAATATGTACCATGACAGCTCCTACTAATTCAATGGTAATCATCAATACTAGCTATACATCATCAATATTAATATTGGTTTTATAAATGACAAAAATCAAAATATCAAATAAACAGAGCAAAGTGACAACAATCTATAATTGATTACAATAATTGAGAATTCTCTTTCACACTCTGCTTCCAAGGCGCATTCAATGACTACCCCAGCTTAAGAAATGAAACAGGTGTTCTTATACCAGATCATCCTTTCCTAATTTTCAACACTCAGAATATTTTTCCAACTTTCTCTCAAGAGAAAAAGGATATGTGTACTTTTTTTTTTTTACTTTTGTGATTACATCAATAACAAAATACCATGCACTTGTGAACACTACTTTAGTAGGTGGGTATTATGATGGGAAAAAAGGAAATTATAGAAAACCGATCGATATTGAAAAATTTTTGTTCACAGTGCTTCTTGAATATGAGCTGTACTGGATAAATTTTTTTTTTTTAATTAGATGTAATTTTCATAACAAGAGAGATTTCAGAAAATGAAGAAAATAATGATTACCTAGTATAACCTATGTAATTGCACTATTATAACACAATGTATATATTTCTCATTATTGTTGCCACAAATTTTTAAATACATGGACAAAAATATAAATCCCAATTCTTAAATTTTGTATTCTATACGATTGTTTTCCAGAATTAAATTTCCATCAAAAGCCAATCTCTCACCAATTTTGTAATACGAGTATATCTGCTTTAAAAAATTATACTGTTCACTACCAACCCTAAATGGGAAAAAGTAATAGGCCTACCTTAATTTCACTTACAAGTGAATACAGTAATACCTATACAATGACAGAATGAGCTATTGATAATATATAATGATGATAGAAGTATTTAATGAATTGGTAAAATCTACACTTTTGTATAATAGTACTGTAGTCAATTCTCTAGTATTTTAAAATCATACAAGTTGTTCTTATGATATAAATTAGAAGAATAAACTACGACTTTAATATAAGGCAGTATAACTACTCTATACACCTAAAATAAAATTGTAATTCTGAATAAATGAGAGAAAATAATATACATAGGTAATGTTTTGTTATCATAACTGCAATCTTTATCATCATTACAAGAAGATGCATCATAATATGAACAGAGACTAAAACATAGGTGACGTTGACAGAAAAAAAAAAAAAAAAAAACTTTCAAACATACAAATATATCTTTGGAACCCCCTAATCCAATAATCATCAAAAAATGACAGAAAATTTTTTTTTGTTCACATGAATAGAAACGCATTCCTCTGGTGTTCTGTTGAACAATACAAGGATGTATTTTGTTCTCCAAAGTTAGTTTGCGCGCATGCGCGCATTTATGAACATTGTTGTCAGACTATTGAGATGGTTGGACAAATGACTAGTGCATTAGTATTAGTGTAATTATTTCAAAAATAGTGTACACGACAGATGAATGGAGGAAAGCAATGAACTCACGCTGCTTGACGGCTGCTGCCGCGGCTTGGGGCGCTAAAGCGCTTGTACAGATATTCCTTTCCTCTGTCCCCTGTAGCGTAATAATAAACTATGTATTGGGATTTAAACCTACACTAGAGAGCGCTACTGAAAGGGTGAATCAGAGAATTTATGTATGTTCATAAATCTTTTTTTTATTTATTTTAACGAGCTTTAGAACAACTAATAGGTTATTAGCTCGATGTATACAGTAATTTTTCAATCAACCGTTATTTTTTCAATATATCATTTATTGCTACAATTTGTTTTTGTATTTGATGTTGATGATACAGACTACAAAATTTATGCTTGTATTTGCTTTAAAAAACAATATCCTATTAATTATGGTGCGTGAAATTTCTTCATTTAAAAAGTATTGAACAAAAGATGGAATATTGTCAGGGCTACCAACTTCCTAACTCCAAGTTTAAATCCCAATTTCGGAATTACCAACGCCATTATTATTTCTAAATCATCAAATTTGTTTTGTAAGTAACATTTAAAACAAGAATTTAAACCTAAAAAGCGGCAGTAATTTGGGTTAATATGTTTGTTTAATACAGATAACTTTGTTCTGTTCTTAATAAAGACCACTAGTCTGTTCAAAGCGTTGTAAGAAATGAAAATTTTTTGGGCGGGAAAAGCCTTTAATTCCTTTTGTTTGTGTTTATCTTTCCTTGCACATATAAACGACTCTGTAATTTTATAAATCAAGTCGGCTTGGCTCTAACTCGGTAGTAAACTATGGTGAAAATGGTCTTGTTTGCAAAATGTTTCAAATGTATGTTGAAATGTTTTCCTTTGTGAGAAAAGTTGAAATTCAAAAAATTGAGCCAATCCGCTCACCCTTATGGACTGTTGAGTAATTTTTAGGCCTAAAATTCAAATGTCTGTATTTTTGGCAATGATCTGTTTTTACTTATAAAAATGACTTTGAAGTATCTTCCTGGAGTCACAGAGGTAAAAACTACATTGCTAGGAGCTGTTCACTTGAAGTGAAAAAATTGGCTCCCAAGCAAGAATTACAATACTTGTACTTCAAAAATTGGTATTTAGGAGCCGGGCAATACGCATACTTGGTGATCCTTTGTGCTAGGAGACTTTTTAAATTACTTCTCCTTGAACTCTGCAAATGATTTTATTTATATGAATCGATCTTATTTACAATAAAAAATTGGAAATAAGCAACCAACTCCTCTCTCTCTTTTTTTCAGTATGAAAAAATGTATATTTTTCAGTTTCTCTCCTATCTGGGCCTTCTTTGTGTTTGAATAATTTTTTCATCATATTGTTTCAAACTCCACAAATGATCTTTTGCAAGAATTATATTATTTTGAAACTGAATTTCAGAAATCAGAAGTTCACCCCTTTCTCTATGCTGAAGATATAAATTATTCTCCTTCAAGAATTTCATTATATTTCTTTTTGAAATTCTACAAATGGTTTTTCTAGTTTTAATCAATTTATTAACAAGAAACAAACACTAGATAAAAGCAGAAAGTGGAGCAACTATTCCAATAGGTACACATCGTGTGCAACCGCGCGTAACAACCCTGGGTAAAGACAAAGATGCAGTAGTCCATTCGCGCAGTGCATACCTCAGTGCAGGGATGGCAAATGATAAATTTTTTGGTTTTGTTTTGGTTTTTTGAGAAATTTTCAATTTTTTGTTCTAGTTACATTTTGTTTATTCGACTGATATTTCGTTTGTTTTTGTTTTGATAACCAGATTAAATTTTGTTTGAAAAAAAAAACATATTTTCCTACTGAAAACATATTTTTCCTTCTAAAAACACATTTCTCCTACTAAAAACACTTTTTTCCTACTAAAAACACTTTCTTCCTTCTAAAAACAAGTTTTTCCTACTAAAAACATGTTTTTCCTAATAAAAACATATTTTTCCTACTAAAAACATATAAACTAATTTTTCCGGATAAAAACATGTAAAAATGTTTTTCCGGATAAAAACATGTTTTTTTCATATAAAAACATGTTTTTTTCATATAAAAAAATGTTTTTTTATATAAAAAAATGTTTTTTCAGGAACATTGTCTGTTGTTCTCACGTTTCACTTTGTAGAAGATTTTTTGTTTTTTGTTTTGTTTTGTTAACTCTGAATTCAATTTTTTTTTTATCATGTTTTGATACGTTTCCCCAAAATACCATTCGTTTTGTTAAATAACGTTACATTTTTGTTACGTTTGCCATACCTTTGTGAGACTTGTGTGTTTTTGCGAGAGTTGTCACATACCTCCGCGAGTCTACAAGCAGCGCAGCATTGTGTTTGTTAGCGACCAAAAACGCGGGACTAGCCGGTGATGACCACTGAACACCAAATGCAGAAACAAGAATTGTAACGCTACACCGCGCTGTTGGGAAGTGTCATGATGCGCGCATTGTTCAGCATTTCCAATGGCGCAGCCCGCAAGACTAAGTATGTGTATTGCTTGGCTCATGAATACCAATTTTTGAAGTATTGTCACCCTTTGCTGGAAGCTAATTTTCTCACTTTACGCAAGTTTACAGCTTCTAGTAACACAGTTTTTGTCTCTATGTCTCGAGAAGAACAAATAGATACTTTAAATATTCTATTCAACGTACAGAAAGTGAATGTTGGGAGTGCGTGTCACTCAATTGATTTCCCGCGGTCCATTACGGTAGCAGTGTTAGCTTACCCCGCTACGGAAGAGGAAGAAAAAAATAACAGGAATTCACCAAATGTCAATATTTTTTGGGATAGGTTGCACCTTACCGCGGATTCTAAAATTAAAATATGTTGTACTTGAAGGTACTAAGGAGCTCGAGAGCAGGTAAAATGGACATCCATTTTGTTTGTAACTCACGGACAGCTTCATTACGGGATAAAAGCGCAGGCCTGTCTGACACCCATCTTGTTCTCCAATGTTAACCAATGGGGTGCTGAATTCATTTTACAAACAAAATGGATGTCCATTTTACCTGCTCTCGAGCTTCTTAGAAAGTATATAATGGGAAAATTTCCATGAGTGCCTCTCTTTAATTGGTTTTTAAATAAAGTTTGAAGTTTTGTAATCGTTAGAATAATTGAGGGAAAACATAAATAAATTGGATGCATGTCTACTTCCTCTGAAGTGTCTGCCAGTTCCACCAAATGGGTGAGCAAATGGCTTCAATTTTTTGAATTTCAAGTTTTCTCGTAAGGGACAACACTTCAACATACATTTGGAACATTTTGGAACCAAGATCAAAGATCAACATTTTATCCGGCTGGAGTTTTTTTTTTTTTTTACAATTTCTGTAACTGGATTGATTTTCCTTCTACAAGTCTCTGTACCACATTTTGAACGTTGCATTATTAATGCGCTCTTCCTTACTCCCAATAATATAAATAGGCCATTATACGGACATATTATTAGTAAATGTTTGAATGAATCTAAAGAGATGGATGGAAAATTATTCAACATTCTTCAGTATCAATTGAAGCGCTGCGTGGAAAAGGGGCCTCCGTTCCATAAGAAATACATTGGACGAAGGCCCCTTTTCCACGCAGCGCTTCAATTTGGTGATGAAAATTTATGAAGAAATACAGTCGGGAATATGTTCATAATGATAGACTCACGCTTATTGGTTGAACAAGGGATTAATCTGTCACACAATTAATACTAATACATTTTAATATGATGCATCAATGAAGACGACTACCCTTTAAAATTTAATAAAAAATATAATGTTATTGGAATAAATTATCTCGGGTAACTCTATTTATGATTCAACATCATCTGTCTTTCAAAGAGAGTCATTGAGATGAATACGGTACGTACAATTACAAGAATTTTCTAAGGTGGTCGCTTGTGAGAAAATTATAATATACAAATATTGTCAATCTGCACAAACAAGCAGCATTTTCACAACTGAATTCAACTTTGTTAACCATAACCTGCATTGATGGGGTGACATACTATCAAATCGACAAAAGTTGATAGTTTTCTGATTAAGATTAGTAGTTTCTAATATTTTGCTGAGAATTCGCACAACTAAATTTCAATAGCTCAAGGGTTTCAACTGATGATGAAAATTCAAATATTGTGCAAGAATTAGGTGGAGCTTTGCAGGGGCAGAATTAGCCTATATTACCACTGCACTGTCTGTAGTAAGACCTTATGAAAAAGTGATGGTATTACTCTACCCTGTAATTAATCAAGTCCAACATTCCGAGGCAATATTTTAGATGCACTAGTTACATTAATTTTCAGATAAATAAATTTTTATTTTTTTATTAACCATTACCTATAATTTGTAAAGTAATTTCTACATTATGCTCACATGGAGTGACTGGAATTTTACAGCCGGAAAGAGAGGCGATTAAAACAAAGAAATTTCAGCAAAATCTGCAATATATTTCATTTTTCTATGAATAAAGCATACTGAAAGTGACGTTATATAGTACTTTAATTATTGAATCGTATCAATGAAAATTATATTCAATTGAACTCAATTTCGAATAAGAAGGTAGATAGAACATAATAGAATTAAAAAGTTCAGGGTAGGGTATCAAAGTGATTCGAGGACCAAAAAAAGAGAATATTGGACAACGTACACATGATTAAATATGTTTAAGAAATTTACTGATGATTACACCACACAACTATGAAAACAAGTACTGGCAAATATAGACAGGAACAGGTTGGACGAGCTGAAGCTACACATCCACAAACACCCAACAAACACCAAAAGGATAAAAGCATTGTAAGTATAGCGTGTGTTGAAAAAGAGGAAACAATGAAGAGAAGATTATTTTAATTCATATCTGAATTGTGTTGCTTTAACAAACATAACAGAAAATAACTAAAGCGAAATTTCCTTAACCCATTGCTGCAAAACCTTCAAGACCACAAAAGCTGGAAAGATCCTGCCACAGAATCTAAAGACGTTAGTTGTAGGAAGTTTAAGAATGCATTTAATAATATCAGAGAGATGAAACTGAAAATCTTTGGAAATCAAATATGACACAAGTTAGTTTTTGTAATAAATGAAGTATATTTGAAAATAAGTTCTCAGGTTGATGAAAGGGTATAAAGTCAAGGCGATGTCTCGGTGGACTTCAGAATAGCTGGATTAGTTTCTACACTCATAGGTAATAGGTTCAATATTTTTTTGTCAAATATTCACATGTCAAAAGAGTGGTTAAAATAAGTTACATGTACCTTGTTGCTCGCACTCTTCTGATGAATAGATCGGACGTAGCTTGTATCTTCTGAGCAGGGGAGTATTTATGTATCATTTATAGACTCACGAAGATGAGCTCGTATACGTTTTTCTTATCTCAAAAAGTTTGAACTTTTAAAATTAACAATTAAAAAGTAAAATATCACGAGACGAAGTGAAAAGGGTTTAGTGGCAGTATATTATAGCTTCTGTAAGATTAAGTTTCCAATCATCGTCAGCTAACTAAAATTGAGCCGATTAACTGGAATATTGACATAATATAGACTAAGTAGACAAAGAGAGAAAGGATTGAAAAAAAAAAAAAAGTGAAAGAATATTAATAGCTTAAAATATTACAATAATACATACAATGATACCGATAGCGATTATATGAATTATAGGTACTGATAATAATTAAAACAAAAGAAATAACAATGAAAGATCGTAACAAAGATTTCATACCCTCAGACTATATCACTTTCAAACAGTTAATTTTTGTTGATCGATCAATTTGATTTTTATAATTTTTTTTAGAACTTGAAAAATTATTTGTAAGGGATTGTTTTTCCTTTCCTTTTTTTTTTTTTTTTTTTTCTTTCTTTTCAAAGCTACGTTTTCGTTTTTTCATCAGTCGTGTTCTCTTTTTCTTCTTTTTCAATAAGCAGCGAGAAAAGCGTAAAATCGATTTCGGTTAGTTAGATATTAAGTGTTCACAATTGCATGGCATGCACGTGACATCAGAAAATGACCAGGATTATTTCGATGCATGAATGGATTTGGAAGCAAAGGAGGTAAATTATTACCTGCTGGATGATATGGCAGTCCGAAGCTAGGGTAGCCTGAGTATGCTCCACGATTGGTCGCATAGGCTGCGTAGGCTGCGGCTGGGAAACCTGAAACAGAGAAGGGGGAGGACCAAATTAGATAATCTGTAGAAATAATATAACGACCAGTTTTTGGTGTCTTTCAAATATCATCCTCGTAATTAGTTGTTGTCCGAAATTGAATTTTTCTACGATTTCTAAGGCTTTTTCCGAAAATTCAGTCATTTTCCGTCGTCGTTGCCAAACACAATATTGAGGAAACGGATTGAATAGCAATCATTTTTAACGACGGAAAAAGAAGAGCCGGGATGAGAATGCTGTATTAGAAACGAGGACGCGCATAAAAGCACACAACGACCCGTATTCAAAGAACTTATAGCATATACGTATTCCCAAGAAAACGCGGAAAACGAAGAAGAGTAGACAAAAGTTTGAGAGTTATATGCACTTCGCTCCTTCACCCGTTCGGAGAGCTTTTACATTAAACAAGTATATGGTTTTGTCTGCAAGCATATCGAACACAGTAGTTTACGATTGTACTAGTGTATACCGACGTAAGCGTCAAGAAACAGTACTAAGCTGTATAATAGTAGGTTGTGCGAAGAAGGGACTCTAAAGAGTTCGCCCGAGAAAATCACGGCATATTCGCATAGCGCCGCGCCATTCGCACCGGTACAAACTGAACGAGGCATTTCCGATTTCGAGCTCTAATTTATGTTTGTTTCATAGCTCCGTGCTTTCTCTTTCCCTTATACTCGTCGAACAACTATTCTTACTATGCTCCTAGTTTCGAAAAACTTTTTCCAACAGTTAGGGGGTATATATATGTATGCGAAACAAAAACTGGAAGTTTGTCTTGAAATGAACGACTTGATTTTCCTTTGCAGACATTTAGTTCGTGTTAGCACTTAAGAGATATATTTTATTATCGTTCAAAAAATACTGTACGAAATAATACCGAGAAAGAGTAAGACGGATAGACGGAGGCAAGTGGGTAGAAGGGAGCGGTGCGTAAGAAAATATGTGAGGACAATGTTGGAAAAGACGTAAAGAGAAAAAACTTTCATGCCGAATACAGGAATGTTGTCGTTCGCACTTTCAGTCTGTCTCTTTTCTTTCGACTCATTCGAGTGAAAACTTTAACAATAATGTTTACAGACTACACAAAACGACCAAAATAACCCTCTTATTATCCGCATGCCACAGGGCATAATAGCGAAAACGACACCGCACCGCAGAGCAATTTAAATATACGAGAACATTCCACGATTGGATTATAAACGTTTAATAGACAGCAATTACAACGCGAAAAAAGTGCTTTCACACATCCGTTATTGCGGAGCGGAGATTTTTCCGTCTTAAGGGACGGACGAGAAAACGAAACGAAGAGAAAGAACAACGACGTGGTTCTTTATAAAGAGCGCCTACGACCAGCAAGATGTCACCGTAGCCCATGCGTTTTCTGATAAGCCTCAGATAAATAAGACTATTTAGCTGGGGATGAGGTCAGTAAAGAAGCAATGATGTGACGGACTCTAATTAAGTAATCCATTTGCCACAAAGGATCATTTTCCAATGTGAAAAGTAAATTTACTAGGAATGTATTTGATCTAACCTTAGAATACTTATTTATCGACATGAAATACTCGTATTTGATTTTCAAAATAAGACTTAGCTAGGCTGCATTCGAATGTGCTTTTCCTTTGTCGTTCGCTCTCTTTCAACCATCGGACTGTGGAGTGTTTTCAACCTTCTTCCATTCTCCCCCTCTTTGGTTCAATTCACGAGGGCAAGTCCTACATTCTATACTTCGTAAGTGATGGTCTTCTTCACGGTCCGATCATTGGGTAAAAACTACAACCGTCGGCCGTCATATCAGCGAATTGGGTAGGAGCTCTGACCTACTTCTGGAACTCGGCAAAATTCCGACCATCGAACAATATATATCAGAGAATGAGAAGAATTTTGAAACAAAAAAAACGACGGCTTCCTTAACGAAGTTAAACGAGGAACGCAGGGAACCTGTTTTATGAGTCATATGGGATTTGATATTGAGAATCCAAGGAAGCCTAGACCTAGATAAAGCTAGTACAAGGAAGGCCTAGACCTACTACAAACCTAGTATAATATAGTTAGAGAGTCTAAATTTTTCTCGAATCTCGAGCTATATATGATAGGAGGAGGACTTGAAAAAATTTTGACTCTCGAGCTATAAGAGGACTGTCAAAAAAGTTCCCGGACGGTTATTTGTACGCGCCAATTGGCAACACCGGCAAGGAAGCCTAATTGAATCTAGTTTAGTTGTACTATCGACTATCGAAATTCAAAATTTCACGTTGATTCATGGCAGAGGTTTGTCATAAATTAATTTTTTGGAGGAATGTCCTTGAGGATCCGTGACGATTCCGTCTTGGTGTCTTCTGCAGGCCCCAAATGCTCCCATCCAATGGCATTTCATAGTCGGTTGATTAGGAAGAAGTCACTACAAGTCAAATCAGGCGAATACACGGGGTTGTCAAGAACTGGTGTTCGATTTTGGGCAAAAAAACCTTTGATACCAAAGGCCGTACCATAGTCGTACACGCTAAAAAACCTTCATGGTTGTCTTCATGTTAAACTCATGCATCAAAAATCACAAATACATAGTCGAACGCTTTCGTGACGGCCGCTGATACTACTAGCAACATCTCTCGACAATTTCCTGCGAGTTTCCGCTTCATACTGTTGACGACAGATAGCGCGCACGCATAAACCGGTTTACCGGCACATGCAACAGCTGTTACCGACTTTTGCGCCACCCTGAAACGACTGAATACGTTGTACAACGCTGCACACTTCTCGGTGGGCTCTTCAAACACAGCACATAACATATTTTTTAATTTGGCATTTCCTTTTCCTAGTTTTACAAGGAATTTGATGACAATTTATTGCTCAACCTCTTTTTTACGCGAAGAAATTCGCCTGAAATCGTCACGAATCCTCAAGGACATTCCTCCAAAAGATTAATTCATGACAAACTATGCCATGAATCAACGTGAAATTTTGAATATTGATGGTCGATAGTACAACAAAACAGGATTCAATTAGGTTTCCTTGCCAGTGTTGCCAATTGGCGCATACAAATAACCGTCCGGGAAATTTTGACAGGCCTCGTACATGATAGGAGGGGGACTTAGAAAAATTTCGACTCTCGAACTATGTAATATTATGATGGGGGAGGGGGATTTAGAAAAATTCCTATCATATATGGCTCGAGAGTCGACATCTTGAGCTATTGGGACAGAAAGATGTTACCGGTTAAATGGGAGTTTGCGCTAAATTTAATCTGTCGTAGCGCAAAAACGCAACACGTTGAATGTTTAGTTTAAATGTACGAATTTCGTATCTCAATTTTATCTTTAATTTGAGCCATATCCGAAGTCTCTCCGACTTTTCTGAGTCAAGTTAGGGACCAAAATGTGCCAAAAATTGACTAATTTGCCAAGATTTCCAAAATTAGAAATTAAAAAATCACCCACTTCCAAGCTTCATAGGGTTATTTAGGTATTTTTTATTTCGGAATCAGCGTTAAATTTCACTTTCAAATCGGATTAAATATGGAAGTTTGAACAATTTTTAATTTTGGAGAATTTTGGCAATTTTTGGCACATTTTGGTCCATAACTCGGCTCAGAAATATCGTAGAAAGTTGAGTAGGGGCGCAGATTGAAGATAAAATTGAGATACAAATTTCGTAGATTTAATGTGTGCATCTAACCTTTCGCGTTTTCGAGCTGGAGCGAATTTAGTTCAAACTCCCATTTAACTGGTAACATATTTCTGCCCCACCCGATATGTGATAGGAGGAGGACATCGTGACGTCATCAATTTCGGACCGCTCGCACCCGCTATATATGATAGGAGGGGGACATCGTGACGTCATCAACCTCCTGAAGTCATGAACTTTGTGAAGTCATCAATCTCGGACCACTCGCGCCCGCTATATATGATAGGGAATAATTTTGACTCTCGAGCTATACATGATAGAAAGGGGATATCGTGACGCCATCAACCTCTGACCACGAACGCAAAAATTTCTTGAAAGTTCCTCGCTAAAAAAGGTAGCCAGGCTAGCGTTGATCAAGAAGAAGGGTGAATCACTTGACCCGCCATTATTTCATCGAGCACCTTATCTGCTAGATAATGTGGACAAACTTTTAGAACACAATAATTGATTCAAGAGTTATGAAGGAAAGATACATACTCTCAAGGAGTCAGGGTACGGTTCTTAAACTGAATGTCGCCAAGCTGAAACAGCAATACCTATGCATCAGTTCGGCGCAGCCACCAAAGTAGGTACGAGGAATGGGTTTAATTCGATACCATGAGGGAGGGTATTGAAAGCCCTAATAGACGCTGAAGTGCCCGCCTACTTGCTCAGGATATCGCACCAGCTATCTCAACCACTGAGAAATCCAAGCAGAGGCATCTGATGGTACAGTGAAGCGCCTTGCTTGTGGTGTGTTGCATTTAACAGGATCTTCGAGGTGAAGCTGCCACCAGACGTTAGATTGACACCCTGGAACAACAGTGGTGGTGGAGAGCAGGGTGAATTAGGCCCTAGAGGCAGTGACGAGGTGGATCGAATCGACCAGAGTAGGAAAAACGACCCGTCAAAGGTTTGGTCCACCTACCTCTCACCTTCCAGGTGTGGAAATCACAATCAAAAAGGTGTTGGAGCATCTAGGCATCTAGTTGACTCAAATGTGAGTTTCAGGAACCATTTACTAATAAATGCGGGGGTGGTGACCTACCCAATCCGTCTGATGACAAACCTAAGAGTGCCTAAGGAAGCAAGAGGAGCACCGCATTGTCGATCCTCCTGTATGGTGCTCCGGTATGAGCCGACTCCATGAAGATGGCCTAAAGGGAAGAGATCTAAAGAGGAGTTAAGCGACCCGTGCACGAGAAATTTAGGAAAGCTGAGCAGACAACATGTTTGCTTTGCGATCAAGGGTGAAATGATAGACCACAGCACGCCTTCTTTGAGTGCGATGTGTGGAGGCACTTGGTAGGTCTCTCTAAGAGATTGGGATCGATGAAGAACTTGCTCCGGATAGCATGATAGCAATCATGGTGACTTCTGGAATGGAATCAAGTGTTTGCATTTGGAGCTACGATTATGAAGAAGGAGATGGAATGCAGAACCACGCTATAGCTTGCTTAACACTTGTATCATCCACATACAGAAGACACTCTTAAAGAAGAAGATGAAGATGAAGCCTATGACATAAAGAAAGAAGACAAGACATCAACAGCGACGTAGTTCTATAAGTTATGTCTAGTGTGCGCGCTTAAGTACGCGTATCTGGAGGCACTGCAGCTTGGCAGCTGCAAAGATGAGGGGATTTCATCGAGTAGATTCTAACAATACTGAAATACGTTATTTGGTAGGAAATTTAACGAAGAACAACTTTTGTTCGATACATTTTTTCATAAAATTTCAAATTTGTGACTTATATGGAAAACTGATTTTGGTCCTCTTTTGAACGGCCTTTTAAGGCTTTGCCGGAGCACTAAATGACCTAGGCTGAACCTTGAATACGTTATTTGGTAGGAAATTTAACGAGGAAGAACTTTTGTTTGAAACATTTTTTAATAAAATTTCAATTTTGTGAGATCTAATATGGAAAAACTGATTTTGGGACTCTTTTGAACGCCCTTCGCAAAGGCACTAATTGGCATACGTTGAAAGTCGAATACGTAATTTAGTAGGGAATTTAAAGAGAAACAACTTTTGTTTGAAACATTTTTTAATAAAAATTCTATTCAGGCGATAAACGCGAAAAACTAATTTTTTGGGGGTTCGAACCCCCTTAAAAAAAGAAGCTCTAGTTGGAGAACATAGCCTATATGGAAAATTATGTAATTTTGGTCCTCCTCTGAACGGCCTTTTAAGGCTTTGCCGGGGCACTAATTGACCAAGGCTGAACCTTGTATACGTTATTTGATAGGAAATTTAACGAGGAACAACTTTTGTTTGAAACATTTTTTAATAAAATTTCAATTTTGTGAGATATATGGAAAAACTGATTTTGGGATTCTTTTTAACGCCTTTGCAAAGACACTAATTGGCATAGGCTGAAAATTGTATACGTTATTCGGTAGGAAATTTAACGAAGAACAGCTTTTGTTTGAAATATTTTCTAATAAAATTTCAATTTTACGCGATATACAGGCGATAAACCAATTTTTGGGGCCTTCGAACCCCCATAAAAAAAGAATCTCCGAGGGGAAAACGCAAGATTTTCAGTATGTTGTTCGGGACCACATCCTAAACCATTTTCAGCAAAGAAACGTTTGCTCCAGCAATTTTTTTTTTTTCTTATCTGCCTACACTACAGGAGCTAACAGTTTGGGTTTTGAAAAAATTTTCAATTTTGAGTCATAGGTATAAATGGCAGGACTAGAAAATATGTTGCCTTTCTAGCTAAACTTGAAAAAATAAAATATAAAAGAAGAATTTTTGGTAGAAAAAAAAACACACGCAAAAAATTTGGTTCCTCCGGGGATCCAATCCCACAACTTTTCGCTTTCCAAGTCACTGCCCTTCTAGTTGACCTACAAGAGGACTCGAACTTTTCACGATACGTATTTCACATTGTTATGTAAAACATAGAATGAACTGGTACTTACTTGTCCAAAAAAGAATAAATTTTTGTATCTATTTTATCATTTTTGTAATCAAGAAAACAGGGGAGGGGGGATATAATTCGTATCTCATTAACAAGGCCTATCTTTTTTATTGAAAAATTCCAAAAAAGTCGGTCTAGCTTTTAGGAAGTCTATTTTGGGGCTCGGTTTTTTAACCTAACAAAAACTTCGATCCAATCTTATTTATTTATTTATCTATTTATTTATTTATTTATTTATTTATTTATTTATTTATTTATTTATTTATTTATTTATTTATTTATTTATTTATTTATTTATTTATTTATTTATTTATTTATTTATTTATTTAACGAGCTTTAAAACTGCAAGGTTATTAGCTCGCCGGTAATACATGGTATGAAAAAAGAGAGGTAAGAAGATAATAATTAATGTGGAGAGGAATTAATGTAAACGGTCAAGTTGTTTAGCTGTTGTTGTAAAAGTTTGTTGATTGTAAGTATTGTAGGGTACCAGAAATGATTTCATGGTCGTTTTTGAGTGCCTGAGTGAGGGAGGAGGGTGTGTTAGTGGAAGAACGAAGAAGTAAGAGTTGGGGGCAGGAGAAAAAGTGGTCGACAGTTAAATTGTCTTCTTGACAGTAGGGGCAAGATGGAGGGGTTAGGATGTGTTGGTTAGTTATGTGGCAGTGAGTAATTTTTGTGTGACCAATTCTTAGCCGGGAAAGAATCACGTCTTCTCGTCTTCTGTCTCTAATGGAGGAAGACCAAGGGACAGGCGTTTTCTTAATACGAAGGAGTTTATTGTTGGATTGAAGTTGCGAAAGTGAGTTCCAAGATTGGGTGACGAGTGAACGGCAGTAATTTTTATAGTCCAGAGATGGTACAGGGTAATTATCAGTCATTTTTTCGAAGAGGTGGCTTGTTTAGGGGCTTGATCAACAGTATCATGTTGAGCAAGGCCAATGTGTCCGGGAATCCATATGAAGGTTATTTGGGTGTTGATTAAGTTTAGAGTATGAAAAGTGAGGTGAATGCGATGAACGATTGGATTGGAGTTGTATGCATCTATAAGGAAATGAAGAGAAGAGAGAGAGAGTCAGCGAGGAGAAGGAATTGGCCGTTTGGGGGAAGCTGGGAGAGATGGGAGAGACAGGTAAGTATGCCCATAAGTTCCGCTGTAAATATGGAAGCTATGTTGCGGATACGTTCTGAAAATATTTCTCCATCAATGGAGTATGCGTACGCTGCTTTATTAGATGTTTTAGACCCATCAGAGAGGCATAGTGTGTAGTGAGGGTATTCTTGGAGTAATTTTGTGACGAGTTGGATACAAGCAGTCTTGTCATATTTGGGAATTTCTGTGGGATCGAGACGTATTTTGGGTTGAGGGAGAGTCCAGGGGGGTAGGTTGTATGAATGGGTTCTAGGGGATTTGCTGTGAACGGTTTATTAAGCGAGTGATTAAATTGTAGGCGTATATCTTTTGTGGAGAGTTGAATGTTGTTAGCGTGAAAGATTCGGCTGAAAATTGGAAGCTGCGGAAATTGGGAGACAGAAGATGAAAAGTTTGAGGTTAAGGTGAGTCTACGAAAGTGGAGGGGAGGTTCTGCGGCTTCTGCGCATAGGCTAAGTTTAGGACTAGTACGGTAAGCTCCCAGGGCAATCCTGAGGAAGGATGTTTGGATGGGGTCAAATAAGGTGAGAACAGTTTTGTTGGCTAGGTTATAAATTGGGGAACCATAGTCTAATTTTGAGCGGATGAGGCTTTTTTAAAGTTTGAGGAGCAATTTTTGGTTGCATCCTTTCGAGGGGTGAGATAAGAATTTTAAAATGTTTAGAGCGCGTATGCATTTGGCTTTGAGGATTTTAATGTATGGGACCCAAGTGAGTTTTTGATCGAAGTGTAGGCCGAGAAGTTTGCCGTAGTTTCGTGATGGAATTTCAAAATTTTGTAAAATGAGGGGAGGGATAGATGGAATAGGGTTTCTTTTCTTGAAAATAACTGCATATGTTTTTGAAGCAGAGAATCTGAATCCGTTTTTTGTTGTCCATGCAGTAATTGAATTGAGAGTTTCCTGGAGGAGTCTGGGAATAGGAAAAATCGTTCATCACTATCGCCATTTAAAGAACTCTCAAGTTTACAATTTTCATCTATGAGTACCCTTTCAAATTCAATACGTTTAATTTTAACTTCTGAACTTCCAGTTTTCCCTTGATAAACCACTGAAGAGAATATTGTCGTTTATTCACCATGGCGGCTGAGGTATGTGCTGCTACACTTTGCATAAAACAAATTTTTTCCGCTTGAAAATCAACATTATTCGATGTTTCAGAGATCGCAATCAGAAAATTTTAGCCAATGGATACGCGATTGTGCGATTCGCCAACAGTCACTGTATTTACGTTTTGGAGATCGAAAGTGGGACAGTTTACCCAAATCCGAGCTTGAGATTATTCGCATGAAAATATCGCGGTATGTACTCAACACAGATTATGAGAATTTAAAACAAAAAGAAAAATTGGTAATCGATAAAACAGCGAACAAATTGTTCGAGCTGACCGGAAGTGACGAGCATTTACTACTCGGATGTGCGTACGTGGATATCATGCTAAAAAAGAAAGATTCCTCGTCGATCATACCAGTCTTGAGAACTAAAAAACATAATACTGAAGAAATATTTTTCTACGAAGTGCACTCGAATCGAGTTTATCGGTCGTGGAGAGACTATGAAAAATGTAACAAGTTACCGAAATGTTATATGTGTTACCCCCGGGAAGGTTTTTATCAAAACTACAGTCTAGACCAACGTGTTCAGCTGAAGTGGCAACTTTCTCCCTCGTTTCACAACATTATTCCGATTGTTGATGTCATTTCAGTGATAGGGGGCGGTATATGCACAGGAATTTTAGCTGTTTCTGTCTTATTTCCGCCAGTCTTCGCTGCCGAAGTGGCCGTGCTAGCCACAGGTGGCGGTATGGTCATATCTGGCGCATATAACGCTTCTCGAGGAATATACGATCTGGTCGACAAAAACATTCATGGTCAGAGTGTGGCATTAAATAATCCCCAGGCGCTAAGAGATTGGTTGAATATCGTTTTGTCATTTGGAGGTGTCGTTAGCGCTGGTGGAGCGACCATCGTTCGAGGCGCCACTTTAGGAGGAACAGTTCTAAGCAACACAGGTTTGAAATTTTTATCCACTATATTAAGATGCGCGAGCATCGCTGTGAATAGCACTGGTATAATTCTCGTAGTTATAAATCTGGTGATAAAGTTCATGAAGGATGGCCTTTCCATCTCGGACCTGAAAGATTTGGTCTCGCTGGTTTTATTCATCGCAAATATCGTAATCTCAACGACGGAAGCTGAGCACATCCTTGAAGTTCTGGTTGCTCAACCCCATAGAATGCGTGATCCTCTGAATATGGTCAAAAATACGCCAAGCTCGTCAGTGAAAAGTATTCTTCGGAATATACCGTGGTCCGACCTGCTACACCACGTCACGGGAGAACATATCACGCATATTCTGCACAATATGGGACTCGAGCGTACAGCGGATACGATTACATACATCCGAAATCATATCCGCGAAAACAATGGAGGTGGAAATGATACATTATTCCATATGCTTTTTGCACTTCAAAAATGGTCCCCCTTTCTCGAACAGTTTATATTTGAGGTGAGAACAGCAATCAACAAAATAAGAAAATGGTTCGGGTCAGGTTTACGCGAAGATAGGATCAGAGGAATATATATTTCTGGTAATTCAGCTATAGAAATCAAGGACGAGATCGAGCGGGTCATGGACGATATCAATCTGAAAGGTGTTCAGAATCGTGAGGAAGCAGCCAGAATGATTTTTCAATTTATAAATGGGCTAGCGAACGAAACGATCTACCCCGAAGACACTACGGGATATATGGTTATTTGCGAATCCGTGTGTGACCGAATATTGGCTTTATACAACGCGGAATACATTGTTCAGGAGTGTGAAACGCCCAAGTATCGAACGGACGAGGAGAGGAGAAAAATTTTTGACGACATAATCGCTAAATTGGAGCAGCCGAAAGAGAGAGATATTACTGTGACCAGTTTCCAGAACAAATTGAAATATTTGTCAACAACTGGTCGAACTTTCATCTTTAACAAACCAGTCTTTCAAGCAGAAGAGACTTCGTTGTACTATTTTGAAACGTCATCAAAATTTTCGACCCTCTCGCAGTTCGTATGCGACGCATCGTGCGAACTCTTGGCGATTGATGACTTGTTCAGCGAAACTCGTGAATTCTATCTCCATCCACGCGAGACCATTTTCCTGATCCGGGATGGTAATAAGAGTCTAATTTTTTTCTTTTACACAAAGGGAAAAAAGGACGAAACGGTCGGTTTTGTATTGCTAGACGAGAAAAAAGACGAGTATCGATAGAATTTACATTGTCTCCAAAATATTCTAATTGTGTTATTATAATTTTACTCATACCGGGATCTCGTTTTTCATCGGTAAGTAGCTGTACGACTTTTGGGGGCGATTGTACATCAATAATTTTTATTCCATTACTCGTATTCAATTTGTGTTTCAAAACATAGATACCATTTTATTAAAAAAATTATACTTCGGTTGAAGAATTATTTTCTGGAGTGGCGTCGTACTTCAAAGATTCCAATTTCGTCGTGGTTTCCAACTCAAATCTGAAATGATGTATTCGGGGAAAAAACTCGCCCTCTTCACTCCCTTTTGAATCAGCACCTGTACTCTAATTTCAACGGAAAATAAAAACAGGAAAAAAATTAAAAAAAAAAACTCACGAACCTGATATTTGGACATCCGATAGGAATACCTAGAGAAATCTCCTGTTCAATAAACGCGAAAGACGAATACTCCGACGTGGAGTAAAGCATGCAAACCGCAGAAAAATAAAAGACGACGAGCGCTTTCGGTTAATAAAGCATCTTCAAGCCTAAAATGAAAGCAACTGACGAACAAATGAGAAGAACGAGGTATTAAGATCGTCCAAACGAGAAATCACGGTTTGAGTCATAAACCAGTTCGATCAGGCCATCTTCCGGAATGTACGAGTTGAGTACAGTGATACCGTCAGTGTTGAGATGACGCATTATCTCTATATTCTCGAGGGCGATGCGCTTACGGTAGGAATTCTCCTTATGGAGGAGCTTTTCGGATCCCTCGCGGAAGCTGTGGCCACTGTTTATTAAGTGATCGGCGAAAGCTGACTCCCCTAAGTGTCCCTTCTTCCAAGACTTCAGGTGCTCAGCTACTCCAACTTTCATTTGGCGGCTGGTCTCACCAATATAAAAGCCTCCACAATCCTCACATTCCAACTTATAAACACCACTCCTTTCATCGACAGGTATGGGGTCCTTCAGTCTCACAAACAACCTCTTGATTGTGGTAGGGTTGTAAAACGCGGGTCTGAAGCCAAACGGGCGAAGGGCCCGACCCAATTGCAGGGAGAACTTCCCCAGGAAAGGGAGACTGATCCAACGCCAACGGCGATCACGGATCGTGTCTCGGGGGAGGGAGGTGGTGGAATCCAGGAGGCTCCTCGTAACTTTCCTCCGAACCATCACGTCAACGTCGACATTGACCACATTCACTCTGGCCAGGTGTTTTATTGTGAATAACTCTTTCTTGAAGGCAGACTGACTCAAAGGAATACGAGTCAGTCTGTGAACTAGGCTGTGAAAGGCAGCCATCTTGTGAGCAACAGGACCGAACGAACCACCGTGGACTAAAACATCGGTCGAAGTATCTTTCCTGTAAATTCCAAACTTATGGATACCTTCTATTATAGAGATCGATAAATCCAAAAAGTTAATCGAAAACACCCCTATTTCCAGAGTAAATTTGATGGAAGGGTACCAGGAATTGAGATACCTCAGAAACTCACCAAGGAGACCTGAGTGACCAGTCCAGGCACATAGAACGTCATCAACGTACCTGTGCCAATAGTGAATACGATTAAGTAACACCTGGTTCGAGGAAAAGAGGTCAAGTGCAAACTTAGACATGAAAATTTCGGAGATGAGAGAGCCTAGTGGTGATCCAATGGGGATCCCTACTTCATCAGGGAACTAGAAAAATTTTCCTTCAAATTTACAGTAGTTGGGGGATCAGCAAGTATTCAGAAGATCGGAAAATTCATGAAGCTCATTATGAGGAATGTTGGCTTTGACAAGTAGCTCACCCATACGCTGGATAGTAGCAGCCTTAGGAATATTCGGGAACAAACCAACAACATCAAACGAGCAGATGGTCGTTCCCGGGGGAGACTTACATCCTTGAGGACGTCAGTTAAAGAGGCCGAATTCAAGACCGAATGAGGGGATTCAAAATCAATTCGACGGTCAAGGAATTTGGCAAGGAGGTAGGTAGGAGAGGAGACGAAAGAAACAACGGCTCGCATCGGGGTATTGTTCTTATGAACTTTAGGCAGCCCGTAGAGGAGGGGGGGGTGTGGGGTTAGGAACAAGGAGTGCTTTTTTCAAAGCAGGAGTTTTGATAACAGCCTCACTCCTGTTGATGACACTCCTAACTTCTTTGACGTGCTTCGGGAAGGTGAAATCCTCACTCTCTTTAGCACCACACTGCTGTAGAACTTCGTGAACCTTAGAAGAATAGGCCGATCTCTCCATCACTACAACAGCGTTGCCCTTGTCAGCCTTAGTGACGATCAGGTCTCCCTCTTTCATCTTCCTCCTTGAACCCTGAATCACTCCTCCCAATTTATTACTAATGCGAGGGAGGGTGTTATTACGGACTAATTCGGCACAGACTTTCTGGGTATTAAAACCAGGACCAATCTTAACCCCAAGATCCGCAACAACATTCGCCAAGGTTTCATCATTCTTGAGGGGAGGCAGACTGAATTTGAAACCTTTCTCGAGGAGGGGTGTTTCGTCACTATTGAACACTACCTGACGATTATTTATGAGGGGGGGGATGGAATTTATGAACGTCAACACCGTCACTCACCTCTTCCTCAACCACATCATCATTAACCGTCATTAGGGAGGACAGCTTCTTATTTTTCTTCTCCTTCAAATTCAACTCAAACTTCCGGCACTTTTCATTGACGTCCCGCATAAAGTAATCAAACTCAAGGGGGGAGGAGCATGCCGGAGAGTCTCGAATGGACCATAAGGTTTAATCTAGTCGTAATATTGATCTCTATAATAGACGGTATCCATAAGTTTGGAATTTACAGGAAAGATACTACGACCGATGTTTTAGTCCACGGTGGTTCGTTCGGTCCTGTTGCTCACAAGATGGCTGCCTTTCATAGCCTAGTTCACAGACTGACTCGTATTCCTTTGAGTCAGTCTGCCTTCAAGAAAGAGTTATTCACAATAAAACACCTGGCCAGAGTGAATGGGGTCAATGTCGACGTTGACGTGATGGTCCGGAGGAAAGTTACGAGGAGCCTCCTGGATTCCACCACCTCCCTCCCCCGAGACACGATCCGTGATCGCCGTTTGCGTTGGATCAGTCTCCCTTTCCTGGGGAAGTTCTCCCTGCCATTGGGTTGGGCCCTTCGCCCGTTTGGCTTCAGACCCGCGTTTTACAAGAGGTTGTTTGCGAGACTGAAGGACCCCATACCTGTCGATGAAAGGAGTGGTGTTTATAAGTTGGAATGTGAGGATTGTGGAGGCTTTTATATTGGTGAGACCAGCCGCCAAATGAAAGTTAGAGTGGCTGAGCACCTGAAGTCTTGGAAGAAGGGACACTCAGGGGAGTCAGCTTTCGCCGATCACTTAATAAACAGTGGCCACAGCTTCCGCGAGGGATCCGAAAAGCTCCTCCATGAGGAGAATTCCTACCGCAAGCGCATCGCCCTCGAGAATATAGAGATAATGCGTCATCTCAACACTGACGGTATCACTGTACTCAACTCGTACATTCCGGAAGATGGCCTGATCGAACTGGTTTATGACTCACACCTTGATTTCTCGTTTGGACGATCTTAATACCTCGTTCTTCTCATTTGTTCGTCAGTTGCTTTCATTTTAGGCTTGAAGATGGTCTACTTATTAACCGAAAGCGCTCGTCGTCTTTTATTTTTCTGCGGTTTGCATGCTTTACTCCACGTCGGAGTATTCGTCTTTCGCGTTTATTATGGATAGCCGTAACTTGAAGGAACGGATTCGTTTAAGTCTCCTGTTCACTCACCACCACTTTCTTTTGTTTTGGAATTTGATTTATATTTAGGTACTGACAAGAAGTTTAATACCGAAGAAATCTGTTCTATTTTTTTCGTTATACATAACCATAGAAACGAATTCATCCCGCGTAAGTGAGGTAAAATTACAATTAATGATACGACTACCGTCAACGGTTTTGTCGAATAAACGCGCACCATTTACCTCCAACGCTTAGCGAATAATTCAGCGCTCGTATTCTCACTCACCAAAATGGTTATTCTTCTAATTCAAGTGGGAAGATACGGGCTCGAATGCCGCAAAACGAGCACATTATTCGCCGAGTGCAAATGGCGTCATCTTTCGAGTAATCAATTAATCATAATCTCTTTCGTCGACCTTGAAAATGGCAAAACTAAGAAAATTCGTTAACGATATAGTTCGACCGAAGAGAGAGAGAGAGAGAGAGAGAAAGCCATTCGATTTTTGAAACAATACTGGATGAGCTTCCATTCGTTATTACGACTTAGCTGATTTACTAGAGGGTAGAGCGCCCGAGAGTAGTATTTAAAAGACGGAAAGGTCGAATATATTAAAAGCTACTTAAACGCGAGCCAAACGTTAATGCGGCGAAATTAATTCGTTTTCCACCCGAAAATCTGCAATACGCGGAAGAAGGAAGAAACTATATTTTCGGTATGAAATTACAAACAAAAGGGGGCTCTCGCGCGACGCGGCCCAAGAATAATACTTTTTGTCACAATTTTGGTAACGTGGGCGCGCGAAATTCTCGCCGAGAGGTTTTATATTTCGCGATGTCATTAACGATTTTCCAATCTTCTAGTATTACGCGATGTGCCCTTTCTCTTTTCGATATTATATACGTGCTCCTCTAAATTAGGAAAAAACTTTTCCGAAATAGCCGGACTAAACTGGAGCGATTAACGCTTTCGTTTGTACCCTGTGGAAATTAGAAAAAATTCAAAGGTCGATATACTCACCGTCTGGTATAGTTCCTAGGGGCCACATAAAATCTGAAATGAAGGAAAAAAGAAAAAAAAAAAATGCGTTAGAATATTTTTAATAATTTTGAGAAAGAAAAAAAAAAAAAAATCGATGAACTGGAACTACGACACTACGTCATGAAAAAAAGAAAAATAACGTAAAAGCTGTAGCGTATTTATATCGAATTTTTCACTCCCTAAATTCGAGAAAACCTCGAGATTCTGGAGAAGACGCGATGATAATTTCGTAAAATTTTGAAATGATTGTTGGAATAATTCGGGTAGGATGTTCCCAAATGTCATTTTCTCAAAATTTCCACTATCAACTACGGATCTAGATGTAGTAAAGCTACGGGGTGTGGAAGGATAGAAAAAAATAACCCATTCTGTTGGAGTATTTTGAAGACGCATAAGGACGACGCGACATCATCCACTTTTTGAAGTTAATTCAGACATTATTTTCTAATTAACACGAACACCATCCATCTAATACTGGTCATTCAACCAGACTATAGCCATCTAAATCTATAGAACTGACTTCACAATAGTTGCTACATCTCTGACTATGAAAATGCCCTTTTTCTTATCAAGTTCGGCAAACCAATTTTGGAATACCCAACATAAGAAAAAAAAAAGGACATGCTAACTCTAGAACTAATTTTATGAAATATCAAAAGCTATAAAGATTATTAGCAGCGCTCTCTTATGAACAGTATTAATTGAAAAAAAAATGACGGAACGAAAAAAAAAAAAAAAACGAAGACATACAACAGTATAAAAAACTGGATACTAAAACTAAGTATTTTATCTTCGCTACTGCTGCAATTGAAGAAAAAAAAATTGTATGACACAGGGCTATCGCTAATTACTCCTGCATCATTTTCTAATACTAAATCAGATAAATTCCTTTATGTCAGTTGAAGTATTTTTAAATCGAAATAATGCTGAACTATTAAAAAAAGAAACGAAAAGGAAGTTAACTATTTCTTAATTTTATTAGTTAAGCTTTCAATTGTACTCATTAAAAAAATAAAAAACTAGAAGAATTAAATTCCGTATTATTGTTTTACTAAATATTTTTTTAAACAAAGACTCGTCGCTTACGAGGATGGACAAAACTACAGTTCTCTAATTCTCTCACACCTAGATTACGAGTCCCATGAATTTTCCCCAAAATCAGTGTGTATACGTTACAATCTGCTAGCCTACAATTAGCCAAGAATATTAAGTTTAAATCGTAATTAATTCTTGAAATAGAGACAGTCAGTTGTAAGTCGAACGTATTTTTAAATGGTATAATTCAATCAGTCACTTGTCAATTCACTCCATTGTACCCAAATCGTACTAATTCAAGTCAGTCAGTCGTCAGTTCATCCTTTCGATATCCACGACGTCTCATATCCGCCTTGATCTGGCTGTTTACCAAAATCCAAAACACATGAAAGCCATCATTTTCTCCCACTACCTATGCTTTACTCTTGTGATTAGCCCTTGGTGTTCTGGCCATCAGCTCTAGCTTCAAGCTATGCGCTGAGGCTGACATCTCCCCTTGACAATGCCGTTTATTATCGCTTACTGCTAACTTCCTTGCATCTAGAGCCCACTTTCTTCAACTCTTTCTTTCCTTCCTCAGTTGCCAAGACCACCGAATCATCTCCTAGTCAAGTCCCTTCTTCCTACCTATTCACTCCCCCTCCCACTCCCTCGACATTCACGACACCTCATACTCGTCTTTACCTGGCTGATTTACCAAAATCCAGAACTCATGAAAGCCATAATTCTTTTCCACGACCTATGGATCCAAATCGGGTTCCAAAACTGGATGATATCTCGCGCTTCCGTATGAAAAACATGATGAACTACGTATCTGTCATCTATTCCAGCCTTAATCACCTCTCTCTTCTCCCCTCTCCCAGTAAATTCCTCCTCCTTTCTTCTTCTCTTTCCTCCCTCCAGGCCAGAAGAGACTCATACTCCCTCAGCCCATCGTTTAGGATAATTTCATCCTCCTACACACTTTCACATCTTACCCATTTCCAATTGCCTTCCTCTGGATTCCTGATCACATTGGTCTCTCGGAACTCGATGCAGTGAACCTATCTGCCAAGCACGCCCTACTTTTCTCCTCAATCACTGACCTTACCCCTTCTCCGGCCTATGACTTAAAATCTTATTATCGTTCTCTAATCATCGCATCGTGACACAAGTTTCGGTCCTCTCAACCCTACAACAAACTTCTTTCCAATAAAAAATCCTCGGTCTTCTAGTCCTCGTGAAGGAAATAGTCTCAATTCGACTCTTCTTCCTTTTTGAACTCTCCACTCACACCAATACTGCCATGCTGACGAATTACCTCTAAAAATCATTTTCTGCACCCTCTCAAATCTCTTCAACCCTCTCCAACAACTTGAAATTCATTTCCAACTCTTTAGACGTCCTCCCGTTCGCATCCTCCTATTCCCATGCTTTTTCCGTAGCTGATAACCCCCCGTGTAGTTGAACAGCTCTGTGTCGTTTTCAGATTTTGACAAGATCATCCAAAATTCATAGATCGTTACCTTAAATCGTAAATAACCCTCATTTTGCCCGTCAATCACGGTAAATGAAACCAATTAATTATTTCTTGCAATTTTCGACCCTCGATTAATCAATCAAATCCCACGAGTTAATAATATTATTAATTATTGTCTATCAAATTTTGAAAATGAATAATATCCAGATATATCACATTTCAGCTTTGGCAGTGAAATGAATCGTAGGCCTACAACCTTCTGTAAATTTTTAAACAAGTCCATTCTCGTTAGTACGACACAAAGAGCCGAATACAGATTACGACAGAAAAAAGATTCTACATCTAATTTACTCGAAGTACGTTAATGTAACTAAGATCATATTTAAACATAAATACTGTATTCGAAAAAGAAAGTAAAAGAAAAAAAAAAACGATCTATCGATATTAAATTTAGTATTTCTAGTCAAACAAATACAATATCGTCGGGTTCTTGGCAGAACTCACCAAGTCACATTATAGTAATTTTACAGGAGAGCAAAAAAACTGTTGGTGAATTCTGGCTGCCAAACACGACCAAGATGCTATTCACCAAGTCCTCATAAGGTTAACATGGGTGTAGTGAGTTTTACCAGCCGAGATTTTGATGTTTTGGACTTGGTGAAAAAGAATATCGACAATAACTTTAAAAAATAATGCGAAATGGATTTGATGAGTTTTACCAGCCGATAGAGCTCGCTCTGGCCGATCTATCCATATATAACTCAAAAACGATGAAATTGGACTTGGTGAGTTCTGCCAAGAACCCGACGATATTAAGATGTTTAATATTTTTCTTACTATTGAACCGTTTAAATTTTACTTGTAAGATACTTTAATCAAAATTCAATAAGGAATATTTAGTCGACTATATATTCTGTTACATGATTCACACCGACATAAATAGATTGTACTGACGCTATATCGATAATTAATTTTTGTTAATTTCTAAAAATTTTCTATATTAGTAATTTATCTATATCTAAATTCGACGGAAACGACGGAACATCTACGACTATAACTGTGACTAAAATTAGTATCTAATACCACTATTCGGATCGTAGTAAAAATCGAAAAACTAGAGACTAATTCGCTAAGAAAAATAAAAAAGAAGTAAAAGCTCATTGTTTGAAAAATTGCGAAACCCTACGAAATAAAACACTTACAGTTTTTCTAGTTTTTCTCATTTTTCTTTTCAATTATCATAACATACACTTATCGGTATTTTTTGGTGTTTTGTTTTTTGTTTTGTTGGTACGATCGCCAACCTCACTGTATATCCCGAACAGGGGCGAAGGAGACTTGCCGTATTGGTACTCTCTTGTAGGATGGTAGAAGTAGCAGTCGAATCTATGCTCAATTTGTATCATATATACGAAAAACAATGAACACGTAAAGTAATTCAGCTAAATTTATTAACAACACTAGCAGAAGTAAGATCACCAACAAAAAGACATAGATCGTTTCTCAACCGATCGTTATATTCTTTTTATTTTTTTGTTTTTTAATTTTCTTTACTTGCCAAATGACGAGTACGTGAACAGTGAACAGGTATAGAACTAATAAAAATGACTATGTAGGGTAAGAAAGTCAACAAACAAACGAAAAAAATAAAAGAAATGTACACGATGGTGCGATATTTCGTGCCCTCCTTTCGATATCCGTACTACCGTATCTACGTCGCTAGCTACCTCTAAATTTTAATCTTGTTAATTTATTTGATAGTAACTAGTTTCACTTTATTTTCATAATATACCTAATCCAACTGTGTGCCTTGTTACCTCTCTCGCAGATGACTATCTCGCCTAACTCGTTTTTCTCAGCTTCGCCGAGAAAGTAGATAAACCCTCTCTTTAATCCTTTCACTACAGCACTTAGAAACTTCTTAGTAAGTAAACACTAGACGACGAAATCAACGAATTTAATCTTAATTGAATGGCAATTGAATCAGTCGTTTTCGAAATAAAATCCTTGAAATTTAGCAGACAAACAGGCATCAATACAACAACGATTTGGAAACTTGGAGGATCTCATTTGTTCACCATAATCTATCATCCAAATCTTCTGGAGAAACAATTTTTTTTTGTTAAAATATGTGACCCCGTCTACAGAAACCCGGTTTCGCGTTGAATCAGGGGAAAAGGACCTCTTACAAGGGGAAGGAGATTCCTTTTCTCCTGATTGTAATTGAACACTGGGCCGGGTTTCTATAGACGGGGTCACATATATAAGTAAGTAGGTGCATAAAAAGATACAATATTGAAATGTGGATCAGGGAAAGATCTTATCTTAAGGGTAAGGTATAAAAATTGTATAACAAAATAGTCGAGATCAAGACTAGTAATGAAGCTTTTTTACTTCACTTCAAGTTTTACTCGAGGAAAGGAGGAGAAGGATGCGAAAATTGTGTCCATATCGACACAAGGCAACTTATATGTATTACCCATTCCAATAAATGCCTTGGCAAATTAACTTTCAACGGTTTGTTGTCGAACAAAATTGGTCGTCACGTCGCAGTTTTAAGGGCCTAAAACGTTAAAATTTTTGCGGGATCGGCCAAATTAACGAGACGTAACAGCATAGAGATTAGAGCTGTAGAAGAGCTAGCAACTGTTCATTCTTGAATATGAATTTGGATGGGGCAGCGCTAGTAATGCGCACAACGAAAATGAGACAATTTATGGGCGTTGCGGTTGACAGACGGAGAGTTTCTCTATATCGATTGCAATTAATTTTTATGAGAGGCGATGATTTCTAGAAAATTTTACACTATAGAATATTTCTGCCGTACAAAGAGATGATGAATACGAGAGGTTATGGGTATACTTGATATAGCCTCTTTTTCTTGTATTCATTATTTGCATATGCGTCAATTTAACTTTGTATGGCAGATTTGAATGGGAAAATCACCCTGATCCCGTTTGCAATTCTGACGATTGTAACGCTCCCAGCGATGGCCGGTCTAAGTTATCACACCTGTAGCTAAGATACCAGAACACAAGGGTGTTGGAGGCTGGAGATACCTTGCCTCCGCCTCCAGTGAGGCGGAGACTGCAGGCTTGGAGGCGCCTCCAAGGACCCTTTTGGAGGCATCTGGAGCTACCTCCAAAGTTCTTCCAGAGTGCTATAAAGAGGATTTAAACCAAGGTGCTGAAGCATTTTGTCTCCGGAGGGACCTGGCTTCCACCTAGAGACTTGGAGGTGCTTCCAAAGACTCTTCAACAGTATTCTATTCCTCGAAACCTCATTCAGCCACTTTGATGGTAGCGCTGCTCGGTTCGAATAAAACCCAAAATTTTAAATACACCTTTTGAGTATCATCCGTCATCTGGCAACACTGATAGGCCAATATGTTACATTTGGTCACAATGATCAACGTTATAGAGGCGTCTCCGACACTGCCTCCGGAGCCATTTTCTCCAATTTCAGTAATTGCGCTGGAGGCAGTCGGAGGTACCTCCAGAGACATACTTTGGATGTCAGGAGGCGCCTCCAAACGTGTCCACTGGAGTCAGAGGGTCTTTTGCTGTATTAGTCCTGGAGGACGAGGCCACCAAAATGATTATACCTCCTGCAGCACCCTTGTTATAACGGGAGATATAATGGGACTCCATCTATTATAAGAAGTCTTCAGCTGATGGCTGCATTCTGCGTTTTGGCGTAGAATGATATCATCAACGTACAGAAAAATGAACTTAATGCAGCCATTAGCTGAAGACTTAATCCTTTACAAAATGGAGTCGCACTATATCTCCCGTTTTACAGCGCTGAGAGTTACGGGTTTGGTTTCGGTTCTGGTACCAATCAATAAGAAGGTACCGTATCTTTTGGGTTCCATGTTCTGCGCAAAAAAAAAAACGGTTTCTTTTTGGTTCCGAGAATGACTAAAATTAAAGGTTCTAGGTTTCTTTTGGGTTCCGGTTTCCGGGGAGAGACGTGATTTCAAATTTAAATTTCCTGATATGTGAAGATAACAAAGTGAACAGCCAGTTGGCAACAGTTCGTTCTACTCACTGCACGATCTCTCGTGGGACAGACAATCGGCCTTTTTTAATCTTACAAAGACAGCCAAAACGTGAACAGTTACCTTACCGTGGGTTTTCAGTTTTCACGGGCAGTAAACAACTAAATGGAAACAAACGCAAGAAACGATCTCTCTCTCTGAAACAAAAAATAGAAAAGAAAGAACTCCGAGAGTCGGAAGGAGAAGAACTGATAACAATCGACAAACTGAACTGACGTTGACGTAAGCGACAGAATAAAAATAACGATCAGGAGAAAAATATTCTCATCACAGGTTCAAGATACCTTTTTCTACAAAATCATTGATTGGATTTAACTAATTTTGCGGTTCCGGTTCTGCATTACGGGGCTTGGAACCGTTATTTTTTCCTTCGAAGGTTCCGGGTTCCGATAAAATGAAAGGTTCCGGTAAATGCAACAAAAAATTCTGGATCTCGGGAATTCCGGAATGAACGAAAATAAAGGTTCCAGTTTTTTCAGGTTCTGGGAATAAGCCAAAAAATAAAAAGTTCTACACCAGTATCCATTCTGGTTCCGGGTTCTCTGATGTTTTACAGAGTTATTCACTAAAGATGGGCAGTTGAATGGTAGTCGATTCATGTGTAATGAAAATTAAGGGTACACAGGAGAAAGGGTGAATGGGCAAAATGGATCTTTTGCACGCCTTAGAGAAAACCGTTTCTCCAGATCGTTTGTTTTGCATATTTTCGCTCTTCTCCTGAACCTTACAAATATTCCTGGCAGAGTACTGCAGTCGAAAATTTCAGCTCAAGCTTCCAACTTGAACTTCAAACTTTAAAAAAATGCGGCTTCAGCTTTCAGCTTCCGGCTATTTTTAGGTGACTATCATCAGTCTTAGGTAATTGATCAATCGACAAATCAGAACCAAGTAATGTTATTCGAAAAACAAAGTAACCGATCAACAGAATTGGGTCTTTGCTCATTCTTATAGGAGTACTACTTCCGCAGATCGTTTCTGTAATAGTTGAGGAACTTCCGCTGTTGGCAGATGGATTACTCAATATGATACTGGAATTTAATAAATGTAACCGGTGACGAGGAAAGTATCGCGACAAAAGTTGGAAACAAACAACGCGCAAGGGGCAATCTGGTATTTGAACAATCTTTGCTCAAATTGAGCCACGTTCTATCCTCATCAACATTGCTAAAATTTTACAGTCATTGTTGCGAAGCTTTCAAATCACACAGATGAGAAGTGGACTATCTGATCACTGAATTGCCCATTGCTTGTTGCTCGTTGCCAACTTCTGTTCATTGTAGGAGATCTTGAAGAGAAGAACAAATTCATCTGGAGGTCATATGTTCTGTTCACGTTAAGAAAAACACTGTTTTCATTAATTCCTGTCAAGTTTTTGAGTTTAAGATCGAAATGTACGGGCTGAAATTGATTTTTAAAGGGCGGAGGCACTAAAACCACTTTAAACACGGTCCTTCCTTCACCACATTGATAATGCCACATTTTCAAATTTTGAAAGTACAGTAAGGATTACAAAAAAAAAATGCCAAAGAATATATCTGTAACTAAAATTCAAGGTTTCAAATTATTGAAATGATCCTTTGTCTTCATTTTCTAAGAGTTTCCAAGTTCTTGTTATCTGAGAGAATTTGTCCTTTTTTGACTTTTGGATAACCGCTTGAAATTCGGCTGACTGCAATACTCTGCAATGTTTCAAGATTGTCCTTACTTTAACTGAAATATCGAACTCTTCCTGTTCAGATGGATTTCCAGCGTGCTCTAAAGTCCTTCACTAGTCTAACAATCGCACCATCGCGTAACTACGACTAACCTTTGTCGCGAGAGGAGCACTTGAAATGGCAACCCGCATACATATACTCGTATTTCGTAATAAAGACATCAATAATTCTTCCAGAAAATCTAAGTAAACATTTTTAATATTCTAAATCACAAGCCAGTTGTTCCCTTAGAGCTTCAAGTATGTTTATACGAGCATCATCAGGGAATGAATGGAAGACTTCGCCAAATTATAAGAAAAACCTCATACCACTTCAAGTACTCCTCCTCTACATTGTACTCATATTAACCTAGACGTCCTAAACTATAATATGAAAAGTACAAACACAAAAATTAGTATTAGAAATAGTATACAATTATTAATAAAATATTAATTTACTCTAATAACATTTATTCTATTCGATAAACTTTTCTACATAATAATGGAGACGAATGAGACAAAAAATCAACGTGTCATAACGCGCATAATGTTAGACCTTCCAACTGGAAAATTCTAAACCCTAAACATTTTGTAGGCAATATTATAGTATACTAAAATATTATGTAACTTATGACAGCAATTGTGAAAATCGTGTCAGAGGATATGGGTTTCTGGTTTCCGAGCCGTAGTACAACAAAATGTAATTTTCTCGGAAATATCAATTTAGGAAGACAAAGACACAGAAAGAGAAAAATGGTGAAAAGTACAAGCAAATATTGAGAATAAGTTAACATAGTCCCTGCAAGCTGCTACCGCCTACCGCGTACTCTCACTGACCCTCATTCACGTTTATCAACGTTAAAGAAGAGATTGCATCGAATCTCAAAATTCAGGTAAAGTTTAAATTACAATCAAATATAATTTACAAAAAAAGAAAAAAGAATAAACAAGAAATCCAAAAGTAAATATTATTGAAAAGCGAGCGCACCACCTTTTCACAAAGACAATGCCGCGGCCGGTACAGTGCCCGGCGGGAAGACCGCAGTGGCTGGAATGTCGAAACCCTGTACGCCCAGCAGATCGGACATGCTATACGTGAGCGAGGGCGTCGGCTGAGCGATACGAAGCCCTAGCAAACGCTTATACATGGCCGCTTGCATGGCACCGTACACAGGAGTCGGCGTCGGGACCGGTATGTACGCGGCCGGAAAAATCGTCGGTCCCGCTAGAGCAGCACCGCTGGCCGCGGCAGCGGCGGCGGCAGCAGATGCCGCGGCCGTACCCGACGGTATCGGGTAGGGCGTGAAACGATACGCCGACGCGTTTCCTAGCGCCGTCGACATCGATGCGCTCGCGTCCTTCGAGGTAGAAGCCTCGCATTTTGATGCTAACTCACCGTATGCCCCTCTTCCGGGTAAACGTGACTTCGCTACTGTTACCGGTAACATGACTTCTTTGGGTTGCGCTTTTTTGCATTCCACCTGCAAGCAAAGACAAGAAAACAAAAACAAATGAACAAAAAGTAAAACGAATTTTTAAACGCAAGGTTTCAAGATTGAAAAGAACTAAAAAAAGATTGTCTATGATTCAGAATTTTGGTCTTCAGGAAGAGCAGAAAATCCCTGGAACGGGTAAAGGATTTGAAAAAAAAAATCTTCGACAATGGTTGTCTAACGGGGAAGACTTTTAGGTATGGTGGTTCACCTTTGTGGAACAGTGGCACAACAGTACTTCATACTTTGATCACTTCAGGCAAACATCAGCTCAACATCTGTATGACCAGGAGTGAAAATGATGCGGTGTGTTGCTAGTGTAGCGCTCCACGGAGTCACATTAGCTGGTACAGTGTTCTTCCACGGTAACGCTGATGAACTCAGTCATGATCACTCTACTTGCGGACAATGTTTGAAGAATTCTTCATACAAGAAGAAACACGAACACATTTACGGAAAATATCCGTCACATCTCTGTCATAAGAGAGTTTTTTGGTAGACACCTCGTGGTGTCCCTTTTTTTCATCACACTATTGTAGAATGTATGTCTTCAAAGAGCAGACCTCAGAACCCAACCATCACAACTGCCACTCTTTCCAACCTGGATGTGTCGCGATTGTGCCATTATTGCTTTTACCTGTAAGTTCTGCTTATGTTTCGCGAATGTTTTTCACTTGTGAAGGTATTTTGCCCTATATTTGCTTGACTGTGATTAGATAATCAACGGCACATTAAGGTCACAAATTACCAGCACCAGTGGTACTATTCCGTAGCTGTGTCGGTTTGCACAATGGGTGTCTAGAACTTTCAGCTTCAAGACCCCGGGAAAATTCAACTTGCCCTCGGCTTCCAGACGACTGATCAATCAACAAATTAATAAGAAGCCTCCTTAAACCCTTCAATAACCCTAATACAGTTCGTAGCTTTTTCTGTAGGCCAGAGGCTCCTGTCCCTATTTTTGAAAAGGCTCATGTGTTCCGATTACTCGGCTGTCCAAAAAAGGGAGACAAGTCGGCAGCTTTGTACTACAGTCAGAGAATATCTTGACGAAGTCAATGCCACCTCCCCCCTTCCGAAAAATATCAGATTTTGCTGAACCCATTACGAATTCCGACCATAAATTTGATCTTCAACTAGCCGTCTTGCTCCATTGTGGGAATCCTTTCCGCCGACGGTCATCTTTCGAACACATAGAACGTTACACTTTTGAATTGTTTCTTCGATCTCCTCTCCCAACAACTCTGAATCATCATAATTTTCCTATCACCATTGGTCTTGTTATCTTTTCTTCTCTTCGTTCTGTCCTCTCGTTTCGATTTAGCTTAGTTCTAATTTGGTTTTCGTCCGTTGATGACTAATTTAGTCGAAAATATTAGTGTAGTCGAATTACAGCTAAAAACAGCTTCTGCGCGATTGGTATGTTAAAAGTGTTTTGACGACTGGTACGTATTCAGGAAGATGTGTAGAACAAATTAAGCTTGGGTGCCATTTGCGAACCCCTCAAACTCAAAGGATTTACCCCCCATTCTTGGAATTATGTGTATCTTCTCTCCTATGGGTTTGATCAAAAAAAATTTCGGACAAAAGTTGTTCCTTGAAGTCTTCTATACATTTTTACCTCTTACAAAAAAGTTATTTTGGGCAACCCCTAAGTCCCAAAATTGAATAATAAGATCTCAAATGTACCTTATCTGTGTTTGAAGCGATATTATGAAAGATCAACAAGATTAACGTGAATGAATAAGTATAAATGGTGTTTGAAGAACTCTCCTTATCCTCACCCCATTTATCCATCAATCCCTTACCCCCTCTCGCCCCCCAGTAAAAAAACCTACTTCGACCCTAAGCTCTCTTAAACCTCAAATCCTCCGATTGCAGTATGTTGCCAATTAGTCCAGTCATATTAGGAAATTATACCAAAAGTCCCACACGATACGTCTCGCGCATTGTCCCCAGGGGGCAAAAAAGGATGGTCCAGATTGGTTTTTTGTGATTTTCAGGGTAAATATCAGTTTTTTGAAAAAAAGTCAAGAGACAGAAATTGTAGAGCGTCAAAAATACATAAATAATGTTGTATTAAGAATTTCCATGCGATACTCCAGTTTTTAATAAATGGAGAATGAAAGTTGAATATAGTTGCAAACGTAGGTAACGCATGATATGCTTGTCACATGCGACGCAAGTCGATCCGAGTGTCGCGTCACCCGCTCTTAAACAAGATGTACGTATAATATTGCTTGCCACCTAAATTAGTGATTCTTTTCTTTCTAATTGCAAAATTATTGCTGGTCGCCGAACTTGAGATTTTTTTCTTTCTGATTTTTCTAAATCATTGTTATCAGTTACTTATCAATCTGTAATTTAAATTAATTTATTTAAAATTATTGCACCAATAGAAAGAAATATCCTTTGCAACAGATACATACAAGTTCACATTTGTATCAATTTACTCGAAACTGAAGCATTGTACATTATATGGTCGGTAGGTGGCGCTTGTGTCGACTTCCTTTGTGGGTGACAGGCACATATCATGCGTTACTTCCACTACTAATCAACTTTCATCCTTCATTTATTGAAAAATGGAGCATCGCGCGGAAATTTTCAATAGAACATTTTTTATGCACCTTTTGACGCTTTACAATTTTTGTCTCTTGACTTTTTTTCAAAAAACCGATATTCACCCTGAAAATTACAGCAAACCAATCTGGACCACACTTTTTTGCCTCCTGGGGACGATACGCACGTGATATCGAGTGGGACTTTTAGTATATTATATAAGATGGTAAATGACATATACACGCCAAATTTCAGCTGTCCCCTATTTATTCCGTACTTACACAATTTTTCAATCTAATATGACTGGATTACAATAGACCGTAATCAGATGACGTCATTTGTGTCAGGAAATTGTGTACGCCCTCTGATTTTTACACGTGATTTCCCATAAAAGAATCCCAAGTGTCAAATATATTGATAATCATTAATATCTTGAGAATGAAACATAGCTCAATAGGAAGGTTGAAAAATCTATTTTATGATTAACAATGTTTCATTCTTCAGATATTAATGATTATTGATATATTTGACAACAAAAGTCTCCTGGAATTCTCTCATAGAAAATCATATGTAAAAATCAGCCCGGCTGAAATTACTGATCTCTGCAGTCTGCTTTTCTCAAGATTTCATAGGGCGTTTACGATTTCCTTACACAAATGACGTCACGCTGATTATAACCTATTTATGTGGGCGCCATCCCACAAAAATGACATTGTTCTTCCACCCATCTCTGAGTATGGATGGGAGGTAAAGTCAAATGACAAAATTGTGACTATTATGTGTCCGGAGGAGTTCGCACCAAAAGCCATCTTACAGCTCATCAAGTGTGGGTGCAAGAAGAAATGTATGGGGAGATGTAGTAGCGCCAAAAATGGACTGGAGGGTACAGATTTATGTACTTGCGTCAAGTGCGAGAACACAAAGAAAATGAACGCTAGGATGTCGGATTATTCTTCTGAAGATGATGTATGAAAATTAAGATCATCTTGAATCACTCTGTCGAGACACTTTCATCAATTATTCGTTTTTGTCATTTCTTACAACTGCAAGTAACGGTAAAGACCGAATGAGAAAGTTGGAAGATGCATCATTTTTGGCTCACGGAATTTCATCATTATATAGGGTCAGGTAGGCCAAAAAGTGAACAAGGGGTAAAAAGTGAGCGGCCTATATCTTTTGTTCCATGCATTCTATCTGGTTCAAATTTGACGTCAAAATATTGGTCAACTGTCACTCTTTCATAGTAAAATTTGAACCAGATAGAATGCATGGAACAAAAGATATAGGCCGTTCACTTTTTACCCCTTGTTCACTTTTTGCCCCATCTGACCCCATACTCTCAATTTTTTTATATTTCTTGTACTCAATTTTCATTCTTCTTATTATTATCATTATTTTTTTCCTCGATGAAATTGTGATTTTGATCAAAATGTTTTGGTAATACATACAGATTTTTAATGCATTAACCCAGGAAGATTAGGCTCCAAAATAAGAATAAATGGAAATAAATGCCGGCGAAGGTTTTTTAGTGGATTATGTTAAAAATGGTCTCCTGATAAACATACTAAAAGTCCACAGCGATCAGAGAGCGGGCTTTCCCTCCAGAGGGGGGTCAAAGTACCACAAAAATTAGTTTTCTGAGAATAAATCGAAAACTAAGCATCAGAGAAAAAAATGTTTCGAACAAAAGTTGTTCCTCATCAAATTTCCTATAAATTTTACTATATGTATGTCAACTTAGCCTAAAAACTCGAGCTGAAAAGTTGGTTTGAAAGTTGAGCGATTTTCTAAAATTTTTGACTTTAATGTTAGTGTAGTCAAACTAGACAGGTTTTGGGAAAAAAAAGAACATTGCGACATAGTAAAGGTATGATTGCTGAAAATGGTCAAGAATGAAGTCCAAAACAACATAATAACTTCTCCGCGTTTTTTTCCAGGAGCATTTTTTTTATGGAGGTTGAAACCCCCCTCAAAATAAGTTTTTTGTAAATATCCCGTTTAATACGTATTTTAGAGAAAAAAGTCACCAGTCAAAAATTATTCCTCGTGAAATTTCCTATCGGGCTGCGTATTTCATTTCTGACCTACACGTGATAGTTAGCTCAAAAATTCATGGAAATTGAGCCTCCGTCATGCAAATCCGTGAATAATGCGCTGCTTGTCGAGAGATGACAGAAAGGTATAATCAACTGCCTATCATACATGAAAATAAAATTTTTCATACATGGACAGACATTTTAAAAATCGTTTCTTATGCATGTATGATATGTAAAAAGCTGAATGAGGGGCTGTAAACATGCGAGCCCTTCCCCCATTTCGATTTTTCTAGCTGGAGTGGGTGGATTCGTTTGTACTGGGTTGTGCCGTAGCGTTTTCCGTTCGTGCTGGTCTTCTTCCCCCACCAACCTTATGAGGGGGCTGTATGCCAGGCCAGGCCAGCATGTCGTGCTCCATTTTCGGGCTGAAAGCAGGCTGAATTTTGTGTGCTACGTTTTTGCTGTATTATGTTCTCAAGTTTTCCATTCTGGTTGTTTCAAGCGATGGTGAGAATGGATGTGGTCTCCTGTTGTGGACTCGCGGTGAGATTTTGACTTCGACCCGCGTACAATTGAAGTGGGCTAACGTGTGGAATTGTTTCAAGCAATGGAAGGAATGTCACCAAGAAGCTTGTTATTGTTGTGTGCTCCCACAAATTCAAGAAGAACCGCCGCAATACAAATCCGAGAATAACGCGCTCCTTATCAAAGTTGGCGTAGTTGCATGAGGGTTTCACGTTGATAGTCGATTGGGTCAGGCAAACTTGCTCCGCCATTTCAGGGGATCTCCCGAGAAGCTTGTTTTGTGGTGAGAGATTGACTATACATGAGTCTTGCAATTATCAAAACGGAGAAACAAGAGATAACAAGCTTCTTGGTATCATTCCCTATATCGCCTGGAACAATAAGAAATTCAGCAAGTTTGCCGGGATTTCACGAGGAATAATTTTTGACTGATGACTTTTTTCTCTAAAATGCGTATTAAGCGGGATATTTACAAAAAACTGATTTTGAGGGCGTTTCAGCCCCCATAAAAAGGTACTCCTGGAAAAAAAACGCGGAGAAGTTAGTATGTTGTTTTGGACTTCATTCTTGACCATTTCCAGCAATCAGACATTTACTATGTCGCAATGTTCTTTTTTTTTCCAAAACCTGTCTACCTTGACTACACTAACACTAAAATCAAAAATTTTGGAGAATCGCTCAACTTTCAAACCAACTTTTCAGCTCGAGTTTTTGAGCTAAGTTGACATTCATAAAGTGAAATTTATAGGAAATTTGATGAGGAACAACTTTTGTTCGAAACTTTTTTTTCTCTGATGCTTAGTTTTCGATTTATTCTCAGAAAACTAATTTGTGTGGTACTTTGACCCCCTTTGGGGGAGGGCCCGATCTCTGATCGCTGTGGACTTTTAGTATGTTTCTCAGGAGACCATTTTAAACAAAATCCACGAAAAAAACCTTTGCCGGCATTTATTTCCATTTCAAAACTTAATCTGGCCACAAAGGAGGTCGACACAAGCGCCACCTACCGACCATATAATGTACAATGCTTCAGTTTCGAGTAAATTGATACAAATGTGAACTTGTATGTATCTGTTGCAAAAGATATTTCTTTCTATTGGTGCAATAATTTTAAATAAATTAATTTAAATTACAGATTGATAAGTAACTGATAACAATGATTTAGAAAAATCAGAAAGAAAAAAATCTCAAGTTCGGCGACCAGCAATAATTTTGCAATTAGAAAGAAAAGAATCACTAATTTAGGTGGCAAGCAATATTATGTACATCTTGATTAAGAGCGGGTGACGCGACACTCGGGTTGACTTGCGTCGCATGTGACAAGCATATCATGCGTTACCTACGTTTGCAACTATATTCAACTTTCATTCTCCATTTATTAAAAACTGGAGTATCGCGTGGAAATTCGTAATACAACATTATCTATGTATTTTTGACGCTCTACAATTTCTGTCTCTTGACTTTTTTTCAAAAAACTGATATTTACCCTGAAAATCACAAAAAACCAATCTGGACCATCCTTTTTTGCCCCCTGGGGACAATGCGCGAGACGTATCGTGTGGGACTTTTGGTATAATTTCCTAATATGACTGGACTAATTGGCAACATACTGCAATCGGAGGATTTGAGGTTTAAGAGAGCTTAGGGTTGAAGTAGGTTTTTTTACTGGGGGGCGAGAGGGGGTAAGGGATTGATGGATAAATGGGGTGAGGATAAGGAGAGTTCTTCAAACACCATTTATACTTATTCATTCACGTTAATCTTGTTGATGTTTCATAATATCGCTTCAAACACAGATAAGGTACATTTGAGATCTTATTATTCAATTTTGGGACTTAGGGGTTGCCCAAAATAACTTTTTTGTAAGAGGTAAAAATGTATAGAAGACTTCAAGGAACAACTTTTGTCCGAAATTTTTTTTGATCAAACCCATAGGAGAGAAGATACACATAATTCCAAGAATGGGGGGTAAATCCTTTGAGTTTGGGGGGTTCGCAAATGGCACCCAAGCTTAATTTGTTCTACACATCTTCCTGAATACGTACCAGTCGTCAAAACACTTTTAAGATGCCAGGAGCGCAGATTTGGGAATCGACTACACTATTATAAGTTTACGATTTTTGGATATTTTACGACCTTGTCGTTTCTTCGAGTTTTGTATTTCTTTGATTTTTTACGATTATTAATTTTTTGCAGCAGCAAAAGACTCTTCGATTGATTTAGATCTTTTTCTATTCTATATCGGTATGGGCCGCAACGCAGCCAAACTATAATACTACGCTAAGTTTCATTGTATTACTGAAATCTTGCGGTATTTTAAAGTTGTCTACTAGTAATCGCGAGTATCGCATTACCACCGCTTCATACATTAATCAACTGCGTCTGCAAATCAATAGCGCGACACTAGAACGACAAATGAGTGCGACACGGAAAAGGCTTGAAGTAAAGCGAGCGAAGGCGCAAAAACTTTCGAATAAAATGAATTTCCCCGTCTGTTCTCGGTGTAGAGGTACGCATCGCGAAACAACTTTACCCTTGCGCGTGCAATTTTTGTGTAGGAAAAGAGGTGAATTAAAACACTTTCAGGGATTTGCGAGCATATACGAGGAGGTCGTAAAACCAACGTATAAAATACGTGTACCTTTTTGTCTTCGACCGTGAATAACATCGGCACGGTTACGGAGCAGCGCGCCGGCAGCGAGACACCGGTACCATCCTCTTCTATGTGCAATACCTAATCGTGGTTAAAATTATAGTTGACGGTTTCGAATTAAAACTCGTAAAGAGCTAAGGAGAGAAAACTATTATCTTAGTTCGGTGCAGCGATGGAAATTGTGTGCCGGCAAAAACTCGAAACCATTATTATTTTCGTGTTGATAAAATCGAATTTCGTAGGAGAGAAAAAAAAATAGAAATAATGACGTCGACGACGACAACAACAATGCACTCTTGCGAGCGAGAGGTGAGGAAAATGAGATAAGGTCTAAGTATACGACGTTAGAGTACATACAAGGTATACAGTATTATAGATTTACGTTTAGAAATAGGTTACGTCATTACCATCGTATAGTCGTTTCTTACCCGAGTTCCGTTTTAAAATTTTAGAATTTACGTACGATTCGCGTCTTTATCAGAGCATCGCGCTTCTTTTCCATACATTTTTATCTCTCGTCGCGTCTTGCGACTTCGCTTCTTTTCTCCGCGTTCGCTTGATTAACTTTCGATAGATTTTTTTCTCCCTTTTAATTTTGTTTTTTTTTTTTTCCTTCCGACGTCGATGTTCGTCCCAACTCATTGTACGAACGCATATTCTTCAGCTCCCCTGTTATCTGATTATCGTAACTCAGTCTCAGTTTGTCCCTGCGTTCTCGCTCTTCATTTTAATCGAGATGTACTACAAATCAAGTGAAACCTGTCGAAAAAGAAACTCGCGAGCCAATAGAAAATACACCATCGGTCGCGCATTCCACCGTCTCTGTCTCTCTCCTTCACGGTTATCGAATTCGTACTTTATTTCCTGCATTGTCGCCGGATAACGAAAATTACTGCACCCCGCTCGCGCGACCCACCGCCGCCCCACTTCGCAGATTTGTAATAAATTTCGTCGAATACTGGTACGCATTTCCTACGAGAACTAACCAACCAACGTGAACGCATTTGACTGTGCTCTAAAGTGTGAATTATGATCATTACTATTATTATTATTAGCAGAAAGTAATACTAAGTTTTTCTTTTTCTCCTTCGATTTCGACGGTTCTACGCTCGGTATTTGTTTGTTAAGTAGATCGTTTGCATTCGAGAATAGTCGTATTCATAAAACTATACAGGTATACTTTTTCGGGCGTGCTTATAATTCTCTGTCCCGAAAGTCGGACGTATACGCGGCAGTTCATTTCTAACTCACCCTTGCAGAGGAGGAAGGAAAAGACGGGCGTACGTCAAATTCTAAACGAAAATTATCACCTCACTACGAAAGTACGACTAGAAATTATCGCTTCAGCGCGGAGTACAAAATTACGGCCGTAGATTTATATATATATATAAAAAAAAGGAAAAAGGAAGGGAAAGAAAAACAAATAAAAAAAAAAAGAACGAGCGAGCGAGGAAAAAAGATATTACACATAGAAGCATTTTACTTGTGTACACCTAGTCAAGCGAATAAAATGAGAATCAAAATGAATGCTGTAGATTCAGGACTGTGCGACAAAGGTGACGAAGGTGCGCACACAAATGGCTGGGAGACGAGGGTCGTTAGCGTCGAGCGACGAAATTAAATTTATTGGAAAAGAATGAAGCGTTAGCGTCAACTGCCGCCATTCGCTCTTCTTGTGTAACCGTATACAAAATCATCTACCCTTGTTTTTTCATGCAAAAAGCGCGAAAATTTACAAAATTTCGCTCGAGGATGAATGACTCTGCATTCTTTTAGAGGAGGCCACGCATGTACGGACAGTTGACGCTAGTACGGCATAAATGCTCGCGGGGCATTAAACCGATATACAGATAATACGAATGATGAAAAATGATGAAATAAGGAAGGTGTAGGTCCAGTTCTGGAACATTTTGTGTAAATAGCAGACAGTCCTGATGTAGAAAATGGAGTCTAAGAGAAATTTGACGGAGAATTCGTCTCATTTCTCTATGCACTAACTCCTCTTTGACGAGTCCCTCTTTTTTCTTGAACTGGTCCCTTCCTCTGTGCTTTATATAGCTTGGACCGGCAAGGTTTCTCAAAATAGATCATCTATCTCTCCTCCCCTCCCTTCATTTACCCTTCAAATTGAACTTGGTAACAGCGTGTCTGGACTCTGGCGAACAAGAGGCGTATTTGGAAATTCTCTCAGGGGGGGGGAGCCCAAAAATGTTTTAGGACAAAATTACCGTAAGGCAGAAAAAAAGGCAAAAAATATTAATTTGTTGGTTGAAAATTGATGAGTATGCAATTTTTTCGAGGTCCTCTCGGGATGATTTTGTCTCCACTCCCCGTAAATACGCCACATTGGCGGCGAACATAATTATGGTGGAAACACGTGCGGGTGTCGTGACAGGAAATTATTAGAATTAGGTCTTTTTCTTCTTCATGATGTTATACACTCCCATACGTTGGCTTCTACTCAATTTTTGAATTACTTTCCCGTGTTCTCCGGAAGGTTTCTCTAACGTTTGTCACACCGCACCATGCCCACGACAACTTCTTCCTTCCTCGCGGTCTCTTCCCACCAATCCTTCCGCACAGTAGCAGTCTCCGAATCTCGTATTTTTCGCTGCGTAGGAAGTATTTCAGATGTCCAGTCTTCCCCTGCGTTACGTTTCTTAGCAGTTCACGATCAGTCTCCACTCGCTCCACGACTTCAGCGTTTGAGACTCGGTAACATTTCGATTTTCCTTGAAAATTTTCATCCACCTTAGTTTTTTAGCGGGGAACCCGCTATCCATTTTTTTTAGGAGATTACATCCTCAGAAAACGTCCGCGTCCGCAGGTTAGGTTAGGTGACGGGACTTAAAAGAATTTCGAGTCTCGAGCTATATATGATAGGAGGGGGACTTAGAAGAATTTCAAGTCTCGAGCTATATATGATAGGAGGGGGACTTGGAAGATTCAGAAGAATTTCGAGTCTCGAGCTATATATGATAGGGGGGGGGACTTGGAAGATTTAGAAGAATTTCGACTCTCGAGCAATATATGATAGGAGGCGGACTTAGAAGAATTTCGAGTCTCGAGCTATATATGATAGGAGGGGGACTTGGAGGATTTAGAAGAATTTCAAGTCTCGAGCTATATATGATAGGAGGGGGACTTAGAAAAATTTTGAGTCTCGAGCTATATATGATAGGAGGGGGACTTGGGAGAATTTCGAGTCTCGAGCTATATATAATGGGGGGGGGGGGGGAATTGGAAGAATTTTGACTTTCGAGCTACCGTCCGCTGTCCGCCGTCCGCCGTCCAACAAAAAATATAGAAAAATTTTGAGACTCGAGCTATATATGATAGGAGGGGGACTTAGAAGAATTTCGAGTCTCGAGCTATATATGATAGGAGGGGGACTTAGAAGAATTTCGAGTCTCGAGCTATATATGAAAGGAGGGGGACTTGGAAGAATTTCGAGTCTCGAGCAATATATGATAGGAGGGGGACTTAGAAGAATTTCAAGTCTCGAGCTATATATGATAAAAGGGGGACTTGGAAGAATTTCAAGTCTTGAGATATATATGATAGGAGGGGGACTTGGAAGAATCGTGACTTTCGAGCTATATATGATAGGAGGGGGACTTGGAAGATTTAGAAGAATTTCGAGTCTCGAGCTATATATGATAGGAGGGGGACTTAGAAGAATTTCGAGTCTCGAGCTATATATGATAGGAGGGGGACTTCGAAGAATTTCAAGTCTCGAGCTATATATGATAGGAGGGGGACTTGGAAGATTTAGAAGAATTTCGAGTCTCGAGCAATATATGATAGGAGGGGGACTTGGAGGATTTAGAAGAATTTCGAGTCTCGAGCTATATATGATAGGAGGGGGACTTGGAAGATTTAGAAGAATTTCGAGTCTCGAGCTATATATGATAGGAGGGGGACTTGGAAGAATTTCAAGTCTCGAGCTATATATGATAGGAGGGGGACTTGGAAGATTTAGAAGAATTTCGAGTCTCGAGCAATATATTATAGGAGGGGGACTTAGAAGAATTTCGAGTCTCGAGCAATATATGATAGGAGGGGGACTTAGAAGAATTTCGAGTCTCGAGCTATATATGATAGGAGGGGGACTTGGAGGATTCAGAAGAATTTCAAGTCTCGAGCTATATATGATAGGAGGGGGACTTAGAAAAATTTTCAGTCTCGAGCTATATATGATAGGAGGGGGACTTGAAGAATTTCGAGTCTCGAGCTATATATGATAGGAGGGGGACTTAGAAGAATTTCAAGTCTCGAGCTATATATGATAGGAGGGGGACTTAGAAGAATTTCAAGTCTCGAGCTATATATAATAGGGGGGAGGGGGACTTGGAAGAATTTCGAGTCTCGAGCTATATATGATAGGAGGGAGACTTGGAAGAATTTCGAGTCTCGAGCTACATATGATAGGAGGGGGACTTGGAGGAATTTCGACTCTCGAGCTATATATGATAGGAGGGAATGTAGAATGATAATTTCGATTTGAATTATATGACGAGATTATCAACTCAGTTCCACACCACCTGAGAGGTAGAGTTAAGGAATTGCGGGTTCCCCGCTGCCATTGCAACGTCTGCAATGGCTTCTAATTTTTTTTTTTTACTTTTCAACTACATAGTTTCAATCCAATCAAAAGTTCCTGAGTTATTCAAGTCTTAGATGGAATGATGATGATGGGAGTTGGGTAGGTAATTCTCTAAAAATAGGTTCGAAATCTGGATATAGTCTCTATGTGTTTTAGCGGGGAAACCGCTATCCCTTTTATTGGGGGGTACTTCCAGGAAGTTTTTGTCCACGAGCGCGAGCGAGGTTAATGACGTCACGGAGAGGGGAGGGGGACTTGGAAAAATTTCGACCCTCTAGCCATATATAATAGGAAGGGGACTAAGAAAAATTCCTACCTCCGAGCTATAATTATATGATAGGAGGGGGACTTAGAAAAATTCCCGCCTCCGAGCTATATATGGTAGGAGGGGGACTTGGAAAAATTTCGACCCTCTAGCCGTATATGATAGGAAGAGGACTCAGAAAAATTTTGACTCTCGAGCTATATATGATAGGAGCGGGACTTGGACAAATTCTGACCTCCGAGCTATACATGATAGGAGGGGGACTTAGAATCGCATGGCAAATTTCTGAAAAACCCCCCCATAGAACAGGTTCCCTGTTAAAATTTCGACCCTCCAGCCATCTATGATAGGAAGGGGACTTGGAAAAATTCTTACCTCCGAGCTATAATTATATGATAGGAGAGGGACTTGGATAAATTCTGACCTCCGAGCTATATACATATGATAGGAAGGGGACTTGGAAAAATTCCTACCTCCAAGCTATAATTATATGATAGGAGGAGGTCTTAGAAAAATTCCTACCTCCGAGCTATATATGATAGGAGGGGGACTTGGAAAGACGACGGCTTCCTTGAAATTGCAGCGCGTTCAAGTTGTCACGTCATGATTTTCAGGACTTGGAAAAACTCCAGGCTCTAGGATACTCGGGACAGCGGGTTCCCCACTGCCATTGCAGTCCTGCAATGGTATCTACTTTTTTTCCAACTTTTTAGTTCTAAATTTTCAAGGTAGATCAATCTTCATATCGTCGATGGGTACACATCTAGATGTCGAATTGTACCCATCCTCGATTTCAATAATATCCCCTTTTTTTTTTTTTTTGATTTCTATCCATTTCTCTCCAGCGACGAATTCAAGGGAGAATTTCGTTGAAAAAACTCATCAGCTCTTTTTACATAATGGAATTTAAAATCACTTTTTCCTCCTATGAGTTTGGTTTTTTTATGGAGGGAAGGAGGAGATAATTATAACTGATTTATTTTCAGGGCTCGGCCTCCGATCGTCTGTTTTCAAGTTGATCGATTCGCGCTAACATCCTTCGAAAATAGGTCGTTCACATCTTTCTTTTCGCCCCGCGTTAACATCATAATCATCAATTTCGCACTAAGTCAAATAAATGATCGCGAATCGCTACGAATAAGAAATTTCCACATAGATTTTTTTCCCCTCGGTTTCATTTTTTCGGCGTATATTTGATTGAAATTTGTAACCAATAACGATACCACTTATAAATTACTGTAAAACGGCCTAAATTAGAAACCTACCAAAATAGTTTTAACGATATAGACAGAAGAAAATGAAAGAAGGGACAGTTCGAGTAATTAAGGGGGCTGTTAATGGATTTTTAAATGGATTTTTAAAACGTATACTCGTAGTCTAAAAACTAGCGAGAGTTGGACGTTTTACTTCTAGTTTTCTGTCGCTTTTTTTTTCCTCGTTAGATTATGGTTTTTTTTTCTCCTTTCGTTTTTTTAAACAAGGATTCATTTATACCACTTCATTGCTTTAGCGTATTTTCATTATCTTTTTAAGTTTTTCCTTCCTCCCTCTTCTTTCTTCGTCATAATTGTTGTTGCTAATTTCTGTTTCTCGGTATTTTATGTCGTTGTCATTCCAATAATTTCAAAAGGGAAGAAGGAATGGAAAAAGAATCACGTATTACGTATTTTTTTTTTTTTAGTTCGAATTTTTTCGTTTCTAAAAAACGTAAATATCACTTAAATATTTGCACAACGCTTATCGTAGTATTTTTTTTTTCTTGAAAATTATATGAAGCTCTTTCAGTTTTTAGTGTTAGTGTTGTACGTGTATGATTGTTATTGTCACCATTAAGACCATCATTATTGCTGATTTTTTTTTGTAAATTACGGTAACATTTTTTAGTGAATACAAAAATGATGCCCCGTAATTCGGAGTGCGTTTTATCCCAGTTTCCTCTCTCTTGGAAAGGAGATGTAAGATATTTTTGCTGTTTTGAATAGCTTATCGTAGAGACCGGATTCGTTAACATTCGTCAAATTATTTCCTTAAGGACGGGAGGTATCACGTTTCAGGGGGTAGGAAGTCTGGGAGAAATTTTTATTCTGCCAATAAATGCCAAAAACAAGTATAAATGCCATATAATACCAAAGAGTGCTGAAAATGCTAAAAAAAAAAGGACATAGCGAGAGAAAAATGACAAATAATGTTAGAATGGGATACTTGGTTGAATGCAGTATCATTTTTTGCGGATAATTTTGAAAATTTCTCCGAAGTAGGTGAACAGTCACCAAATGAATTGAAACAAGAAAAAGAATCAACTTGCAGCAGATTTGGCGTTCATAAAATCGTATTACCCGTATTGCAATTACCAAACTGAAGAATTGCCTGAGTCAGTTCCGCAGGTCTTTTCACTTTTTTTCTGTTTTTTTCCGTTTTTTATTTTTTAAATTTCTACCAAAAAATTCCAAATTTTCAATTATTAGCGCCAAATTACTCGTATATGATCAAACATGCCGAAACATCCGGTCTCTACTTATTCGTGACCCTATAAGTCGACTATGATGTAGATTACTATTTTTGTTATCACTCGTGTTACCCTGTTCGAGAAATCAGGACCAGTCAAAACGACCGTCAATCTCATTAATACAAAAAAATTCTCCGCGACAGCACATTTAATCTACATACTACGATTGTTGGATCGTATTTGGAAAATTTCTGGCACTCAAACTAATAAGACGTGATAATCGAAGTTAAAACATCATCCTGTCCGCGAATGTCGGAGACAGACATGTTATAATGATAGCAAGACGGTATTATCGCGTCGTTTGCGATAATATATTAAATTTGGTACGGAAAAAAACACAGAAATTAGAAAAGCTCAGGAATTCAATAGGCCAAAGTTACTCTCGCAACCAATATCGATACATGACAGTTACCCCTTTGAAAGTTGAAGAGAGAAGAAAAAAAGAAGCGAACAGAGTGATTAAAGCATCGTAACTTCGAAACACAATACCGTTTTTCCATTAAAATCGCTGGCGCGCTCTTTTTCAAACCACCGCGACCTCTCTCCGCGAAAGAAAAAAAAAAGAGAGAGAGATAAGGAGAAAAAAAAAAAAAACACGAAAAAATGGCAGAAAAGACGTATTAAATAGCACGAGAGACGAGAAAAACGAATAAAAAGTTTTCCAAATCATTCATTGTTCTAGTCAATAAGCGGTCTCTCGTCTTCAAAAGCTGTGATCGAGTACTTATTTTTTATTTTCTTTCTTTTCTCCGCGCGCGTTTTATTTTACTCTTTTATTTTCAAAATTTAGGTTTTTTTTTTTTCCTCCCATCCTTTTACGTATACGTACGTACGGCACCGGAGAAGTGCTTTTTCAGTTTGTCTTTTACTTTCTTCTTCTTCACGCCACGACTCTCTCCTTCACTCTATTGTTCTTAATCTTTTTAAAAAACAATACTACTCTACGACGTATTGGGCACCCCAGGTTTCTACACACTCGAAACTTGCTAAGTTTGAAAAATCGCTCACCTCTCGACATATCGACATCGACAGAAAACGAGGGAGAGAGAGAGAAAAAAAAAAGAATAAAAAAATCGCCAGTTCTAACGTCTTACTCTTGGAAAGAAGCAAGTGAATTGCATGGTACGATTGCTAGCCTTGATTGAGTTAATTTCACACGTGTTTCGCTCGGTCCACGGAATTTGTCACATCAAACCTTAACATAGACTCGAAACATGGACGAGTATACACAGGGAAAGATGGAATGAACGAATGGTGGTTTCCGTGAAGTTAGAAGCCAGTGTAAGATTAGATAGAATGGAATCCAATTTTCCAACCTGTGAAAAATATACGCCTCCCTTCTTCCTTTTTGATTATACTTGTGCACTTGTTCATCTTCAGAGAATCACAGAAAAGAAAAAAAGAAACGACGAAGGAAGTTCGGGGCGGTCATCCGCTGGGGGCGTTAGGATCGGCAAAATCGGAAACATGATTTGATCACACCCAGAGAGATTTAGGATAAAAATTGAGAGCACAGAATTCGGAATAAGTAAAATTTTCGTCAAGTCACCTTCTCTCATAACAATTGATTCGAATCGATCTGAAGAAGCCATCCACCCATCACTCATACCGCCCATCAATTGTCCCGTTTTCGTCGTGCGCGATACTAGCGCTGTCTGACCGGAGAAACACGTATAATAAAATACAACGGCATAAACAAGGAACGCAGGGAACCTGTTCTATGGATTGAAAAATTATGCATGACATGACCCGCAGCGCAGTAGGATAGCCCCTTCAAGTGACTAGACATGCAATGCTTTAGACATCAATTTGCTTAGCCCCTTCAATGGCACAGATATGCAATGATTCAAACACCTTTCTATATCTTATAATTATTATGGCTTGTGAGTAGCAATTTCAACAGAGAATCTGTTCTATACGGCTATTCCAGTATTTCAAATTGCACACATATTCTCCTACGTGTTATCAAGTTGATAGTATTTCTAACATTGATCATAGGGGGGGGGGGATTCCTGGATTGCGTACTCATTTTCTCTCTGGAGTAGATTGCCATAAGAGCAATGTTAGAAACATTACCAACTTGATAACAAGTAGGAGAATACGTATGCAATTTGAAATACTGGAAAAGCTTTATGGGGCGCGTTTTCAAGAATTAACTCGGCACCAGAAACTTGGAAAAATTTCAACACTCGAGCTACGTGGGACTTAAAAAAATGGAGGCTTCCTTAATGGTGTTAAATGAGGAACGCAGGAAACCTGTTCTATAGGTCGAATTTGTTTTAATAATGAGTTTGTAGGCCTATTGGGGAAACTATAAATTTGACCTCGGGCTCTGAGTAGTGTGGAATTAAATTGAGAAAACACCGATTTCCCGAAATCTCCTTCTATCATATAATGACAAGAATTCAACATTTTTGAAGCCCCTTCCTTAATATTCAAGACTTGGAGAACAAAATGGTTACATGTTTTTCCATTATATAAAGAAAGAAAGAAAGAAAGAAGGAAGGCAAGAAAGAGACTAAATAGATAAATAAATAAATAAATAAAATAAATAAAATAAATAAAATAAATAAAATAAATAAAATAAATAAAATAAATAAAATAAATAAAATAAATAAATAAAATAAATAAAATAAATAAATAAAATAAATAAATAAATGATTTAATTAATTAATTAATTAATCAATCAATCAATGAAATAAAGAAGCAAAATTTTTTCCAAGTCCATTTGGGCCAGACATCGGCCGTCGGACGGCAAGTTTTTCAAAAAAAAAACCCATAGGCCTATTAAAAAAACGACGGCTTCCTTAACGAAGTTAAACGAAGAACGCAGGGAACCTGTTTTATGAGTCGAATGGGATTTGGTATTGAAAATTCAAGGAAGCCTAGACCTAGATAAAGATAGTATAAAGAAGGCCTAGACCTACTATAAGCCTATCATAATATAGTTTGAGAATCTAAATTTTTCTCGCTCGAGAGACGAAATTTTTCCAAGTCCCCCTGCTATCATATATAGCTCGAGAGTCGAAATTTTTCTTAAGTCCCCCTTCTATCATATATAGCTCGAGAGTCGAAATTTTTCTAAGTCCCCCTCCTATCATATATGGCTCGAGAGTCGAAATTTTTCCAAGTCCCTCTCCTATCATGGCTCGAGAGTCGAAATTTTTCTAAGTCCCCCTTCTATCATATATAGCTCGAGGGTCGAAATTTTTCTAAGTCCCCCTTCTATCATATATAGCTCGAGAGTCGAAATTTTTCTAAGTTCCTCTCCTATCATATATGGCTCGAGGGTCGAAATTTTTCTATGTTCCTCTCCTATCATATATGGCTCGAGAGTCGAAATTTTTCTAAGTCCCCCTTCTGTCATATATAGCTCGAGAGTCGAAATTTTTCTAAGTCCCCCTTCTGTCATATATAGCTCGAGAGTCGAAATTTTTCTAAGTCCCTCTCCTATCATATATGGCTCGAGGGTCGAAATTTTTCTAAGTTTTTCGCTGGACGGCGGACGGCGCACGGCGGACGGCGGACGCCAGATTTCTCAAATAGCCCCCCATAAAACAGGTTCCCTGTTAATTTTGACTATTGCGCTATATATGATAGGAGGGGGGACTTGGAGAAATGACGGCTTTCTTAACAAAGTTAAACAAAGAATGCAGGGAAAATAATACATGACATGACCCGCATTACAATAGCCCCTTCAAGTAACTAGACATGCACTGCTTCATACAACAATTCGCTTAGCCCCTTTAGTGAACCAGATATGCAATGCTCCAAACACCATGAGTCCCCCTTCTATCATATATTACGGCTCGTAAGTCGCAGTTTCATCAGGGAACCTGTTCTATGGGGATTTTTCGAGGAATTTGCCGTGCGCCGTCCTAAAAATTTCGACTCTCGAGCTATACACATACATGACAGGAGGGAGACTTGTAGATTTTTACTTTCAAGCCATAATGATGGGAAGGAAACGGACTTCGAAAAATTCTTACTTTCAAGCTACATACACTATGATACAAGGTACTCAGGAGAACTTGAGAATCATCAAGTTTTCCATTTGAATTCTCAATACCATAAGAAATTCTACCCATAGAACAGCTTCCCTGCGTTTCTCATTTAATTTCACTAAGGAAGCCGTAATTTTTCCAAGTTCCCCTCCTACAGTATCTTACGGCTGGAAGTCGGATTTCTCCAAGTCCAACTTTTAAGTATGGAGGGGGGGGGGAGGGGACTCGGACCATTTTTGGAAATGATATTTTTTCATTTTGGCCAGACATCATACAGGGAACTGCAAATTTTTTGGAATAACCCCCCATAGAATAGATCCCTGTTGAAATTTTTATATGATGTTCAGAGAAGCGTACTCAAAGGGGTTTTGCAGACATGGAAGGTTAAGCATTCCTCAAACTTATAAGTGAGGGTAGCCTAACATTAAGAGAAAGGTACAGGAGGAACAAGCCGAGAATGTTCAGAAATAACGATCTGGACAATTGCATCTTTTGTAGCCCTTAGAAGAAACCGTTTTTCTAGCTCGTTTCTTTAGGACGTGTTCCCTAATTCCTGTAGTTCGTGGAGTTGATGTAAAAATATTTCAGTTCTAGTAACCAACGTGAAATTTTGCATAATGCTTTAATACGTACCAAGGAACGAAAAACCAGTGGGAAAAACTTTCTTGGAGGTCCTCTAAACCTCAAAGTCATTTAAGTTCTAAAATAAGATTGTAACGCCGAGCAAATAACCCTTGTGCAGTTTATAGTGCTCGTAAAAAAAAATACTTAGAATGGAATCTAGAAGGTTTGGTCGGAGACATTTGATACTCAAGAACACGGTGAATCTATTTTTTCACAGCACTTTCAACTCTCGTTCCCTTAGAAAAGCTCCACACGGGTTTTTTACCCCCAAACCGAAAATTCAAATGCTCAGTATACAACTTTCATGCTCCTACCATTAACAGCAATTTATTTACTGTCTGCCACTTCACTATAAAAATGAGATTAGTGTTAGTCATTTAATTACAATTATTATCTATTTAAAAAAACGAGAGGTTGTGAGCCCTCGTGCAACCTGTTTTAGGGGACTGGTATGGAAAGTAATGCCAGATACAGGTTGAGTGCTTTCATAAACTCTTTGTTCACTAAAATATGGAACTTATCATTTTATGAATTTTGAATTTTCGGTTTGGGGGAAAAACCACGTGGGAACGAGAGTTGAAAGTAACGTGACAAATAGATTCACCGTGTTCACGAGTGTCGAATGTCTCCTCTAGATTCCATTCTAAGTATTTTTCGCGAAAAATTTGACTTTCAGGTTTCAATGCCACGACAGGGGGCAAGGACCTCCAACAAAGTGTCTCCCAGCATTTTTCTGATCTTTGGTATGTATTACAGCTATGCGATTTTCGTCGCTGACTCCACGACCTGCTCCCCTGTGCCCCACAAAAGCTATAATACAAATGAAACAAAACGTACGTTTTTTTTCATGTGAGTATCCTTCACCTCTTACTTTCATCTGTTCGAAATTCTTCTGGGCAATCAAAAGAAAAGTTCATACAAACTAGTACTACAACACGTTTCAAGAATAGAGAGATGACATGGGCTCAATTATTCGTTCATACTTTTCTCATTTCTTCTCCATCAATCTCACACGCGTCCTCAACTTTCCTCCTTAATGAAAAATCTATATCTTTACGAATTCGCCCTTTGTAAGCAACAAAATTTGAAGAAGAACCGGGAGCCACACGAGTAGGTAAGGCCTCTGTAGGTAGGTGAAAAGATACGAACCTTCTTTTTTTTTTCTTTGTATCGAGACATACTAGGATTTACATTCTAGCCTGCGATAATGAATGCGACATCAGTTGGAATTCGCGAAAGCTGAAGACGAAATTTGTATAGAAGATATATAAATGGATGATCCATTTTTCATTACGCGAATCGCACGTCAACATTCTTCAATGTTATTGTATTCCTGTTCAGCGCCGCGTATTGGGTGGGGTGTTCGAGTGATTGGGCGAAGTGCCGTATTCAGAATCTCTCATAACAGTGTACACGTCGTACACTAAAGAAGGGTTGAAGAAACCGCTGAAGAGTCTCTCGCCAAGACCAGAAAACGCGCTTAGTGCGTGCGATATTATTGAATTCGACGACGCGACGGCTTTTGTTGCAATTTAGATTGATGACGAGACATCGTCGTACAAAATGTTTCATTCGCTTCAGCTCTATATATATTCGAACATCACCTACACTAGGATACACACATCGAAGACGTTTTCGTCGTTTTAAAAAGTATACGATGTTTTACGAAAATAATGTGTAAGCGAACGTGGAATATCGGTCTGATGCTTGCTCGTATGTGTATTATTTTTCTTTATAAATATTTGAAATTTCCATTGGCTTACCATCTTATTATTGATTTCGTGAAAATGTATTTCACAGACTTTCTCGACCACATCTTCTGAATGAAAGGTTACAAAACCGAAACCTGAAACAGAGAACGACATTTTTGTTATTGTGACGGTCCAAAATCACTGGTCATCAACGTACAAATGTATATCTTATCCCCATATTTCGATCATCGGGATAACGCCTATTGATAATGTCCGCTGTCAGAAGTAAAGGGAGAGCCACTGAGCGAGTCAAATTCGGAGGAAAAGAACTTTTCCTGAAGGGGCGTTCATAAAATACATGAGGCATTTTTTTCGGGGGAGGGGGAGGGGGTCCAGCCAAGTCTCACCAAAACTCACGTGAGGGGGAGGGGGTGCCGACAAATCTCACGTAATTTTTTTCTCACACAAATACATTCTAAAATATTGCTAAACTGGCTTAAATTTAATAAAAACTAGTCCTTTTTGAATAGGTATAAAATGTGATCAAGAAAATTACATTTTTTTAATAGATAAACGCGATTAAGCACAGATAAACGTATTTAAAGCAAAAATACAAATTTCGGAAAATCTCACGCGAGATAAGAGGGGGAGGGGGTTCAAAACCACAAAAATCGCCTCACGTAATTTATGGACGCCCCCTGATCGTAGTTCATCATGTTACACACATTTTAAATAGATACCGAGGCGAACGTAAATAAAGTTGATCAGGAGCGCTCGTCTCAGCTTTAAAGTTCGGCTATTATCAGGTCTTAATTAACATCGAAACGTCCATATTATAAGGCCCGCAACCATCAAGAAGATAAATCTTATTTCGATTTTCATCAGTCTACACGCCGAGAAAGCTATTCCTCCTCCTCGTTACCAAGCCCTTTCACTCATTGGTAACTTACTAACCTCAACAGCCCAGTACCCAAGTCTTCCCACCTTTTCAAATGCTCTTAGCCCACGTAATTGAGCCCCTTTACTGCTCGTTTCAATACTCATCTCCAATTTGGGCTCTCATTTCCTATATCTAATTGAAATTCTTGAAACATCCAATTTTATATACAAACAAAAATAAACAATAGTTATTTCTTCAGAATATTTTTTTTCCACCTTTCCTGCTAAACCGACAATCAGGAACCGAAACTCTAGTTTCGACTGAAAATCGACATCGATTTTGAATCCATTTTATACTTTACAGCCCACGTCAAAATCGCATTGATTCTGAGTGAAGAATTTGAATATGAGAGAGAATTAAGACTCAATCATGCTTCGGCTTCAAAAATTGTGCGTATCATCATCGCCATCTGACCTTTGCCGCTTGGTCCGGCAGGATTGTGATCCACATTGGCCTTAATTATATTGCTAGACAACCTGTCTCCGAGAAGCAAAGTTACAGACCGTGCGCTACCTGGCGGGGAGCGAGAGAAGTCGAAACGAACTCGACAATATTCGTATCAGCGTCGGCGAGTCTTGCAGTTCAAAAGTAGCATCAAATTCGATATGAATTTGAGATCGGCTGAAAGTCGATCAGTTTGCATTATTAGAGCACTGGATAGCGATGTAAGATTGCTTTAAAATCGACTATGGTCAATTAAAATCAAGTCAATAAATCTGACCTCATGTCGACTCGATGAATCTGAGACGGTCCCCCACTTTTACGAGTTTTTAATTTTAAATCTATAACCTTACGAATTTACAAAGAAAAGAAAAACACTCTGCCGCGGTTTCAAGACAAATGACAAGTGAAAAGAAGGACCGTGAGTATGAAAATGTGTAGAAGATAGTACGGTTGGGAAGACGTCGCTCTCATATAATTTCATGATTATTCTTCAAATCTATTCAGGATGACGCCTTCAACGCAGCCCTGGTAAAAATTCTATAAATCTATGATTGTGTCGCTCGGGTTGAGTCCAGACTCGAGTGGATATCAGGCTAGAGCTCAGTTCCGTGACTCGTTCTTTCGATAAACGTCAAGGTGTTCTTCTTCAAGACAAAAAAGTAAGGATCAACCGGTCCGCCCAATTTGAAATAAGGAACAATATCTGCATCTGACTTTATAGACGCCTGCTTCCTCCTGGAAGTCAGCATTTCAAAGGATTTTGGTCATCCGATAAAAGACCTGTCCTAAGAAGGGGAAGCGAACTCATTTCTTCCGGCCTGTAGAGGAGGAAGTTGTTTTCTAGTGCGAGAATTGAACATCTTAACATCAATTTAAGGCCAGAGGTTCGAAGTCGATCTGCATAAATCCCCAGAGGACGTTAATCAGCAATAGAGCAAAGTTGACTACAGGTTGATCCGAAATATTGATTCAAAATCGATATGGTAATTGAAGAATTCAAATGGAGTCGAGTTTTCCTGACTCGACATGGACGTTGACGCAGGGGAGGTGCTGAAACAATGCAGTTTTGAGAAACGAGCTTCAATATTTTTTGGGGGGGAGAGGGGAAGGGATGACAATTTTTTCTTACTTGTTCCGCTGTCTTTGGGGATTTCTTCAGTAACTCAAGGGTGTTACAGCAGGTCTTTGTTATGGGGGAGGGGGGGGGGGGTTGGAAGCAATTTTACTTCTTTGGTTTGGCCGAGAACCAGAACCAGCCTTCTCAGTTCCAAGGACCGGAATCAAAAGGAATCATTCAAAAATTTTGTAATACGGTTCCATCTTTTCAGGTTCAATTTCTCTTCTCATGGGCTAGAAATTGAAAGTTGAACCGGTTCTGGAAAGGACAGGATTCTCGGTTTCAAGAGCAGGAATCAGAAAGAACCGGTTCCCTTGATTTGTTTCAAGGACCGGAACCCGGTTCCATTATTTGATTTATTCGATCTAAGAATCAGAACCGAAAAAAAAAACATTACGTAAAAGAGTGATAGGGAACTCGTAAAAGTGGAAGACCGTCTCCGATTCATCGAGTCCGACATGAGGTCAGATTTATTGACTTGATTTTAATTGACCATCGTCGATTTTAAGGCAATCTTACATCGCTATCCAGTGCTCTAACAATGCAAACTGATCAACTTTCAGCCGATCTCAAATTGATATCGAATTTGATGCTACTTTTGAATTAAGATTCGCCGAAGCTGATATGAATATTGTCGAGTTCGTTTCGACTTCTCTCGCTCCCCACCAGGTAGCGCACGGTCTGTAACTTTTTGGGGGCGTATCCTCTGTGCCTCAGAGACGTACAGTCGATTTTTAGAAAACATTGACGCGATTTCAACCAGAACTTTCAAAGAGGTCGATGTTCATCGAATTTTGAGTCGATCTTTGGTCAACGTGCTTCATAGGGATAAAGACTTGCTTGAATATCTGTCTCAAGATACGAAAATTCTTTTGGCCTTCCCATTTTTCACACACGAAATCTGTACCTCATAATAAACTCGTCTTTGTAGATCAGACGTCCAATTATTGTTCTCTAGACGGAAGGAGGTCATTTGTGCGCGTCTCAGAATATAAGTGTATTTTTACCCTCGTTAAAGGAGTAGGTTACTCCAAAACGTCGGGTCGATAGTGTTTCGAATTTTAAAAAATTACTTGAGGATAGTGCCTCGAATTTCCTTCCGAATAGTAATAAGTAGTTTCCAACTTTCCCTGGTCAATTTCCTTTCTCAAGAGTTGAGAAACCGGTATTGTTGGTCCAAAAGACAGGAATCAAAGAGAACTGCTCCCCTTGATTTGCAGTAAGGAACAGAACTGAAAACAACTGGTTCTATTAATTTTATTCAGGAGCCCGAAGCGAAAAGAACCATTGAAACGATACGGGTTCTCAGCCTGAATCTTTTGAAAAGTTTCCTCAGTAACTCAGGGTGGTCGAAGCATTCGATTTTCACAAAAAATATCAATGAGATTCCGACCACAACTCTTGAAGGAGTCAATTTCTATCAAATTTTGGGTAGATTTTTAGTCGGCATGTTTCACCGGGATAAAGATTAGACCCGCTGGAACATGACGTGGCAGTCATGCAGGCTACTAAGGTCATAAAAATCAACAATGCAGTGCTCGTCTTCTACTTCAGTCTCGACTACAAAAACTTTTTTCACGACACTAAGGTGAAAAGTAGCTTCTTCACAATACTTGACTGTACTTTTCAAGTATTTGTTGTGGGAAGCATTGAACAAACCTGGTGCTAACGAGTAAAAAATGACCTCTCGTGCAATTTTCTTCTTTTGGCTTCGCCTCATTTCGCAAATAATGCTTTTCAAAGTCACTAGTTTTGTGATATACTATTTCATCCTCTCATTTTTCATATACATGAAATCTTTGCCTCACAATCATCTCATCTTCGGAGAACAGAGATCCAATACAGTTCCCTGGATACAAGCAGGTGATTCTTGCTTGTCTCAGAATATGATACACGGTCTACTCACAGTTTTGGTATCTTCTCACTTCGTTCCTCACCTCACTGCAATCAGGAAAACTTGAGAGTCCTGTCCAGAACTTTTAATGTTCCAGATCGATACCACTCTCTCTTCGTCACCAAGAAATACTATCGAACCAAACGTCCGCTTTCAAATCCTCTCATGTTCGAGTATCTTTATCCTCGAAGTCTCAGTTATCGTGCAGCTCGTAAATTTATAGAAAAAAATGAAGTTCATGTACGTCAGGATGAAGATGGAGCAGCCTACAAATTTCCTCATGGAACCCATCTTGACGACAGTGTGCTACATTCAAAAAATTGAATTAATCTTGTCAACTGAAGTGACGTAATTAGCAAAGCCCCCCACTTACAATATTCTCTCACGCTAACTGAAAAGTAAAAACAAAAAAGTTCAATTTGAGCGTACATCAACTACTTCGAAAGTTTTTCCGAGCTCCAATAAAATATATCTCTAAAGTCGTCAGCTGAAAGGTCGTTTGATGGAAGACGGATATGAAAACGGAAGGAAAAAAAAAGAGACAAATTTCATTGAGCCATAAAAAGAGCTTTGCGGACTTCTCGGATAACAAAATCAACGACGCTCGTCGTAGAAAGGCGTCACCAGAAGAAATATAAGGTTTGTTCTATACAAATACACCGACCATTATACGATATGGCGTTTAAAAAATGTATAACAATTCATTCGAAGAATTTGTTCGCATTGCACATTATTATTGTAATTTTATCACTGGCTTTCAAGTCGAGCTCAGGTGCGCATCAAACGCTATAAGCTTCCGTTATCAGTTTCAAATTTGAATCTATAGCATTTTATCGATCTCGTGCCATTCACCCTCGTACACTTCAACTTGATGTTATTTTCCTCAAATCAATAACGTTCAGGTGTGCTTAACATTAAAATACAGTCGTTTCAGCACGAAATTAAAAGGAAAAGAAAAAAAAAAAGAAAAGAAAAAGAAAAAACAGCGAGCGCGAAAAAATCGTATGTCAGTTTAACGAGAATAATCTATTCAGAATTTTTAATTTTCTAAGAGAACTTAAATGGAAAAGAAGAAAAAAAAAAAGGAGGAGAAAAGAAAGTTGGATATAGAAATAATAAAGAAGAAAGAACGTGAGAACCGACTTTGAATACGAATTACGAAAGCTATTATGAAAGAAAGAAAAAGAAGTAGGAAAGGAAGAAGAGAAAAAAAAATGAAAAATCTAGTAAAAATGGCGAAAAGCAGTCGGTTACTAGTGTGAGAGAGAGACGAAATAGAAAAAGAGAAAAAAATTGTAAGCATTATAAAAGTACGAACCAATTATTGGGTTATTTTATGCTGAGCCGAAGATCTTCCGCTCTAATAATTTTTGTATGGTGTATCAACGATAAATTTTATGCCATAGCGTAAAACTTTTACCACACTTTTTGGTCGTCTTATTCTCTCTTTGCCTCAGACATTCATATATTAGTGAATATACGCGAACTACTACAGTAACTTACCAACGCATAAATATTTTTTCCTTCTTTTTGTTTTTTATCTCGATTCGCTTTCGCTCTCTCCTAGCGAAATTGTGTAAAACTGCACGCAACGAATGTCATCTATCTACTTTTTTCTTACTTTTCCGAAAAAGTTGGCTTTCCACTTATATATATATATACGTCTATGCATTTACGTGAATACTTAAGTCTGAAAAAAAAAGAGGCCCGAGTAAGCGGAAAGAGAGGGAAGCGTTATACGATAATTTACTCGATTTAAAAAGTGGAAACGCTCGAGATAAGTCGCGGAATACATTGCGGTTAGGCGGGTGGGAAAAACTATATATTTAAAAACTAGTTGGAAACCAGATCCAAAGCTGGAGAGAAGAAAGAAAAACTTTTAAGCAATTCTCTCGCTCGCATGAAAATACCGGTAGCACATTATCATGCACCGTTTGATCGGCGTCATATCTCCTCTGATGTAGAGATAAATTTTATACTCATATCCCCCTTTTATCCAGCGACTGGCGAAGCACGTTAGGTTGCTTTTAGTACCTCATTATTTTGAGAGATAATTTCATTTTAGGGTTTTTTATTCGAAACACAAGAGCGGAACGAAGGAGAAAGCAGTCTCATGTCAGCAGAATTATACAGCGATTGCAGTCGATTGAGAATCGATACATCCCCGGAAATATTTCGATTACAAGTCAAAGTGGATATCAAGATTCACAAGAAACAAAGACTACAGAGTCATCATGACCTATAAACCTATTTCTTCGAGAAGTCTCGTAAATTAAAGCCGATAACACGTTCGAACCCATGAACGACAGCAAGTATTTTTGACGCTAAAAACAAAGCTGGTTGCAGTTTCTTGAAATATGCTCCGGTTATCGTGCGATGATCACGTCTACTTCTGGCGACTCGGCGCGGTGCGTGACGTACCTCTTCGAGCTACAGAATTTCACGAGCGGCGTTGCAACAAACCGCGAAAAGTTGACGTGATCGTTGCACGACAACCAGAGCCAATTTCGATGCAGCAAGATGGAGGAAAGACCGCGATGTTGTTGTAAATGCACATAAAATTCTAGAACATTCAAGACAGAGACTGAAATAGCCCAGGAAGTGCAATGCAGTGACAGAAATTCTTGAAACGGTCCCTTTTTTTTTTTGTATTTTTTCCGTTCAGTTTTTGAAGATCCAGTTTGATAATGTCTGGCTTCTGCTACATCGTAACAATATCTAGTTTTAAAAGACGTGCGATAAAGACGACACATTACGTTATCTACCATATATACCGTGCACAGGTCCCCGAGAACAGTTGAAGACGTCATCGATTTATTCTAAAGAAATATTCTTCTTCTTCCGAAAAGATAGCTACCGAAGAAAAGATTTTTTTCGACAAGGAAAAGAATCCGAACGATACAGCGATAAAGCCAAATACGTACGTCATTTCGAGACAGAATTTAATTAACATGGAAAGTGCAATTCGCGAAACGGTCTTATGTCCGCTACTGAAAAAATGAGTTAGCTCGAAACTCGTACATTCATTTCCGGGCACGTGTCACCCCCGACGCGGGCAGTCGACCATTGCTGGATGTATCGACCACGAGAATATTTGAACCGCCAAGAAGTTATTACTCGCGCGGCCAATCAAAATCCTTATCAGGTCACATCGAAAACGGTACCTACCATATGACATGACGAGGAAATTCTAATTCAATATTTTTCCCCCGAGGTCGGTCGATACACAAAAATATTATGTAAGCGATAGAGTTTACCGCACCGTTGAAGAGAATATTCTGAAATGAATTTCGCCGTATTCCGGTGAAACGAACGTTACCTTTACCTAGATATACTTGTAGTATTCGTTCCTACAACAACGATTTTAGGAGGGTGTAATAAATTTTAATCCAGATAATGGTGGACCGGAAACGAGAAACTTGGTTCGAGAATGCGTGCCGCTACAATATTATTGCAACACATGAAGCTTCAGCGGAGTTGAACTCGACCTTACTTCGGAGTCGAAGCCGCGAGTAAGCGGGCTACAAAGGGTCACCGGTCAAGTTTCGCTCAGTATTGAGTTTGTTCGTGGGCTTTTCTCCCCAGTTATGTGTACGGTGGTCGGAATCGTGTATTCGAAACTGACGTGGCGGAAGTTGAAAAACGTTTTTTCATGATGGGATTCTTGCTAGTAGCTCTTATTTCGTCAGGCATTAAATTGTTCACGTTCAAATCTAAATCCGCGGTATTTTGTTCATTATCACTGTTGTGGTAATTTTCACTGCCACGTCACTGCCGCGATTCTTTCGATCAATTTTCTCCAACTAAACGTCACATAGGACTACACTTCTGTTCAATTTGTACTCGTAAACAATTACTTGTATTTTGTGTAGCGTTTCTACAACTGCTTACTTGCAAGCGAGAGTTGAAAAAGGAAAGTGAAAAAAAAAGGAGAAAGAGACGTGAAATATAAAATGAGAAAAACAGAATGTTATTATAGCAACTTTGAGAGGATCATAAAATAGATACACCTGTAGGCGTCAATAACAATCTAGGGTTCTGAATGCAAAACAAAGAAGAAATATGTAATAAGATTGACACCAGAAACCAAAATAATGATTTTGCGCCTACTTTTAGCCTCGAAATTTCCTGTTGCTAATTTTTATCTCAGTTATTTTCTGAACGTGCCTAAATATTAACTGAATAAAAAACTAGTCTATTTCTTTTTCTCTTTACCTTCTATCAAATTTGTCTAAATGGCAATCAAACGCGTTTCAGATTTCAAGAAACAAATTACCTGACAATGCACAAATAATTTCAGTAGGTTGACCGTTTATGGGAACAAAAACGAAAAAAAAAAACTCAAATTTGCTAAACTCTCGTTTTTTTTTTTTTTTTTTTTTTGTAATGACGTTTAGGTTTTTAATGCTCCTTTAAATGTATTAAAGTTTCTAGTTTCAATATGAAATTGAAATTCATTTTAATCTATTTTGTATTCAATTATTTTAGTACTGATAAGTCAATTTTTATTAATTTAAATTATATCATTTTTCTATAATAGGTATTATATATTTATAAGAAGAATTAATTTTTTTCAATCACTAAAAATTTTTTTTATTGATTCCCATAAGAGGCTATTGAAATAATCAAATTAAAAATGATGATAGTACATTTTCATTTATTTTTATTAAATGATTTAAAATTTTGATTCAAATATTCTTCATTGAAATTTTGAAAGATTATTATTTTTTAAGTTTCAATTTTCATTTTACATAAATTCTATTTTTTTAAATCAAATTCCAAATTCAAACAGTTATCAACATTGTTTTTGACTTTTTTTAATTATTATTTTCAATCGTAATAGCTTAAAATTCATTTTTATTCAAAACGTAGGTACAATATAAATAATAATTCATTACCAAAAAAAAAATTATTTTCCTTCATAATAATATCATTTTCCATTATTAGAGGACTGTATATAGTACATGCCTCTTTGCCAAATCAATATCATGTTCTTGTTAAAACTTCTATTTTTGCTAAGATGGTTTTTGTATTTGTAAAATATGGTTTAGTTTTTCCATACTAAACAGTAATCCAGTTGAATGTAAGTCTTCACGTGATTCTAGTGGTGGATATATTATCAACACTGAATTCAAATCTATTTTTTGTTAGCACGTCAAGTAGTCAAGTAATCACGTGAATTATAAAAAATGTTGAATTTTGAAAATATCACATCATGTTGAAAACAAAATAATGATAATTAGTTGAACAAGTATACAAAAATCCGGTGGTATTGATCTTCCATGGATTTTTATTTGTTTTTCTCGTTAAATTTCAATTTATTGATTCACAAGTCATTTTAAATATTATGATTGAAGTTTTATAGTTTCCAAAGTCTTTCATTATGGAACTGAAAAAACGTTACTGGAGTTGTATATGGAATGAATATTCAATTTTGTTCGACCGATTATACAGTTTATATTTTTTTACTGCAAAACCACCCGTTTCAAAAGAGGCACCACATTCCAAAAAGACTTTAGTCCTATTTTTTGCGCTCCTTTTTCCTTGCCAGCGAGAGCATGGCAGGTTTTTCCATTCAAGTATTATGGTATTATTCTTTGTTCATCTCATGATTACTATTTCAAAAAAAAAAAATAATAATAAAAAAAAATATTAAGACATAAGAAATGCTATAAAACTATCTTTTTTTTTTTTAAATTGAGTTACTCAAAATGTTTAAAATAGTTTAAAACCTTTTTGGAATGTGGTACCTTAATTTTTATCATTTTAATTCAATCATAATTATATTTTTATTACTTCAAATATAAATAATTTATTTAATATAAATTGAATTTATTTCATAATAATTATTTTGATCTTTATTATAATCAAAATATTAATTATAATAATAATACTCATCATGAATACGTGTCCAGTATTGTTTTTTCAATTCTTAAAAAAAGGTTGTAACATCCACAATGAAATTAATTTCATCTTTTATAATATATATTTTATTATTATTTGTAATCAAAATGATTTTTTAAATTTTTATATCAATAAATCAAATATAATACTCGTATATTTTTTTAGAACTGATAAAAATATTTTTTGAGTGTGGAAAATAATAGATTTCTTGATTTGATCATTTATTTTTTATTATAATTTTCACTAATAATAATATTTAAACATCACAAACCAATATAATGTACAAGTATTTTCATTTAGTTTTTCTTCTTTTTTTTTTTTTTTAAACGAACTCTTTAACTACTTAACGGGTCATTAGCTCAGGGAGAGATGTTCAGATTAAAAAGTTTTGATTTTGATATTTAATAATTTTCATATACTTGTCCAACTACATAATTATAATTCACCTTCGCTCTCAAAGGGCCGAGGGTATTTAATTCATAATATTCATAATATTTAAGTCATTACTTTTAAGTTTTATATATCCTCAATACAGGTTATTCAGATTCAGATTCAATTTTCATGTACTTTGTCCAACTAATTATAATTCATTTTGAAAACGTCATAATGTTCTCAAAATACTCGTATAAAAATTTTTCATTCAAAAAATTTACGTACTAGCGAAAAATGGGAAATGAATTTGAATTCATCTTCGAAAATAATCTCAGAACCATCTGAAGACCATCATTAATTAATATGATAACTGTTCAGAAGTCTCATTTTAGAAACGCTTGGGCAACTAAAAATTGAAATGAATCTGGTGCTAAAGAGGTACCCAGAATTTGAAGATATTCAGAAGAGGGAACAGGGAGAGAATTTTTTTCATAAACAGTATCATGTATTGGGTAACACGGCATGCAAAGATAAGAGTCTCCTTTGTATATAGTATGACATGTCACCTTTTTTAGTCAAAAAATACGCGTGATTACCTATATTTGGTGAGTGTTCTATTTCTCTGATTTCTATTCGCTGTGTTCATTATTTGAACCGAAAATTATTCTGTAAAAGACACTACAAACAGGAAGAGTTGAGGGGGGAAAAAGTAAAAAGCTAAGATCCTCCAATCCCCGCTTCCTCGCTCTCTAAGGACGCTTTATCTAGCTATTAGATATTTTTTCTTTGAGATAAGGTGTGTCGGTGAAAAACCGCTTTTAGTAAGGTGTGCTCACTTCGGAGTCTGGTGAAGGATTGATTTTTCTCTTTTCATGTAATTACCAAATCACTTCCCTTATGAGTAATAGGGAGTTTTTCGGATTTGTCATCTATTGTATCTCATTTTCAGATAAGGTGACGTCATTTCATAATTGTATTGCATGCTTAACACTAGCTATCTAACTTCTCCATCTACTTCAAACTAATCCACCTTCATTTTTCTTTTGTATTTATAATTACTGAATGTATTCTACTATGAAAATACAAACCAAGAACGTTTGAACAGATGTGACTGCAGACGCAATATTGTTTCACAAAACATTGTAAATTTTAGTCATAATCAAACTGAACTTCGTGCATCACATTCTACAGATATTTTAAAGTTACTATCATCCGCAACTGACGGTGGTTCGGAGAATGGAACTTAGTGTTTATATAAGATATTTCTGCATTTATGGACTGATAGTTACGATGACATCAGCGGACGAAGATGATGAACTGGAAAGGAAGTTTTTGGAAATTCACCAAAGTAAGCAACAAGAAACATTGAAATTGATTTGACGCTCGGCTTTCTCAAGAAGATAACCGTCAACTGAATTTAAATAACAACAGGGATAAAGTCTCGTCCAAACCACGTAAGGGGAATTGGAGTTCATCGGCTTTTCGTCTTGACTTATCATTCAATGTCAACAACGGGAAATGAGCTCCAGCCACAATTAGAAACACTTAGGTCTGTTTGTCTAAGTTGAAATTATAGTATTTCCAACGAAGCTTTTGATTGCAACCATCACAGCCAGTGGCATAGCCACAAAATTCTCAAGGGCGGTTTTGAACAAGATTTTATACGACGGCTATGCTATTGACCTCAGCTTCAGTGTCGAGACAAGAACGTACTTTTCATCCGCTAGGTGACTGTACCATATTTTAAATGCAGGATATAATTTAGGTCGTCTTCAAAAAGGCAAATATGTGAGACTATCATCTTTGTTTTTGTCCACTTCAAATCAGGGGACGGCTCCTTACTGTGGCCAGCGATGCAGAAGGGGAAACTTCCAGACAAAATGGAAGAGTGTCGAAGATATTTGGGCTCGAAAAATGAAATCACGTGGGCTAGGACCTACCCTATGCGTGTGGTTCTTCAGTTGGATCAAGAAGAAGAAGACGTCCTCTATCTCGAAGCATATGGACTCCAGTGCACAAGCTTAAACAATTTCAGAAATGAAATAGAGAATTTTTTCGCGCTAGGTCCGGATAAATACGTTTACGAACTGGACGAGTATTTACACGAGAAGACAGACACGTTTTATTATATTTTAATACCGTTCGGAAAATGAAAAGATTCTGGAGATGCGTCACATTAGATTCGGACAAAACAAACAGAAAGTTATAAAATTTGGACGAGTCTCGAGTGCTTTCTTCAGATCAAGAAAAATACTCCGCGAGATAAGATTACCCTACAAACAATATGATCTTGTTGTTTCTTTTTTCTTCTTGTACGTCTTGGTTTGACAAAGGTGGAAATGAGGAAATTTTTTTACACCACTGAAAAGAAAATTGTATCCCGTTATTATGACATTAATGGGAGTGTTGATGTAGAACTCCGATAGAAGCATTAGGAGTCAAATTTTCGTTTAACAATTAAGGTAGAGTGGAACGTCTTCATTTTGGAGAAAGATATGAATCGCAGTCCTAAGATTTTTTCATGAAAGAGCTAGCAAATATTGAGCTCAATTATCACTCCAACTTTGCTTTGGGAGCGTGGTCTTCCTTCTCGTTGCACATAGAGTGAAAAATGGGAAAGCTGGTCTTACCGGTGCTCTGACCACTACAAACTCACCGAGTGCCAGATCAGGTAGGTGCTGCCCCTGTACAAAATTTTTCTCACCGCTCTGATTTTTTCATCCAAGCAATTTTATACATACTTTGACATAGTGCGATAGAGTTTTTTTGCTCAATTTGACGCCCTGTGCAGGTGCACAGTCTGAACATGTGATAAACCCCGCACTGGATTCACCACCTTCAGTCAGCCAAAACCCTTATCAGGTGAAAAAGTTTTCCTCGATTTCTTACAATTCATTCAGGCATTTCCTTTCTTCAGAACTGCATTTCTAGCCCTGAGTAAAGACTCTTTGGAGACAGGAGTACCATTGGCGTGTGCCGACATTCGCACGGAAAAACATTAAGATACTCTGAGCACGTACTATCTGTCCTCATTTTAATCAGCACACCATCTTCGCTGTTTATAGTTCGGTAATTATTACGCGTACGAAGGGAAGGCGAAGGAAAATGGGAGATCGAAAATCCTTCAAAGAAGATCGTGGGAGTCAAAATTCAAAACGTTATATTATTATTTCGCTAGTCCAACAATATCGTCAATCCTTTCGACGGAGAAAGGGGTGCGCAACAATAAATATTGTCGAATTTGCTTGCGTTCTGGCTCGATGGCTCTAATCTAAAACGATTACGCATTCGGAATCGTAAACAATCCGATAAGAACGTGTCTTGCGCGGTCCGCAGTCCGCACGCCCGACAATTGAATTAATTTCGAATGATTATCGAGAAACGAAAATGCACGAGGAAGTATAATATGTATACGCCTCGACACAATAACTCGCAAGTTTGAAGTCTCGAGAAGTTCTCTCTCTTCCTGCTCGGCGGCGCGGCGTACGTGTCTGCATTCGATTCAATAAAATACGCAAAACTCGAAGAAAGAAAAACCAGCAACGTTTTCCCGAGATTGGCAAAACAAAATCGTATTATTATCGCATTACTAGAGTCGAAGAGAGGGCGCATCTTCATTCAAAAACAGTGTAGACAAGAAGTAGAAGAAGCGACGGTTGCGGCGTTTCCTTCTTCTGACTAACCGAGAAAGATGAGAAAAAAAATAAAAATAAGAAATAATGAAATGGAATGAGAGACAGGAGAAAAGTTGAGTGCGCATTTCAAAGATCTGCTCCATTTCCAACTTATTCGTTTCTACTTGTGTAATTCATTTCAACTTATCATTCGCGCTCAGCGTCGTCCTCATTGAAAAACTATAATTATGATACGTTTCCCATTACAGAATTGAAACTTTTTTTTTTTTTTTCTCTGAAAAATGATGGCAAAATGAATGTCTTGTATGAAGAAAGAAACCGAATTGAGAGGAGGTGATGAAAATATGCGAGTAAGTTCAACGATCATTTCTGCCAGGGGATTACTTTTCTTTTATTTGTCCGCCGTTCATGCTTGCATCAGTATTCTTCGGGTATTGAAAAACGTTCGGACAGAGAAAATCTCAGGAGAATTATCCAGAATATTTCTTGGCAACGAGGCTGAGGGAAAATAGCCGAGAGAAGGGGTCTTGGAAATTATAAAAGTACGAGGTTTGAGGCACTTTCGAGGAGAATTCTTCAAAGGGCTTTCCTGCTGATTGATGTTTTTGACAAGGAGACGGTGGATGGTATTTATCCTGGGTTGTAAAAGTCACTTACTCCACCATCTTTATACCGGATAATACCAGTAAGCTTTGAGAAGAGATTAGAAAACCATTTCCTTTCAGTCAATGGTAGGCATTTTGTTTTAGGCAATCAATAGCATTATAACCATCCAGAAGAAGAGAGTATTAAAGGAGGCTTTGGTCTCGCTTCTGAAAATTGGTCCTGAACAGGATCTCTCATTGAAGATTTTGAATAGATAAATAGAAATAATGATCATGTTCTCTGCTTATTAATTTTAATTTTATTATTACTCAGGTCTAGTATCCTATAAGTCATCGTCAAGCGAACTAGTTTTCAAGGGATCAGTCGCACCGCTCGTTGGCCCCATTCAGAGTCCAATGTAAGTCTAGTATGCCACATCAAAAAAGTTGGTATTATGGATTACTGTATAATTATTAGGACGGGTGGCCTACAACCTAAATTTATCTCGTTCAAACTTTCCATCTCTTCCCCCGCATTGCGGAAAAGAATTGAAAGGTGACTTTTACGGAAATGGCTGGACGCTGAACGACGTACTTCCATGCTCTCGGAACTATTGAGACGTTCCCTCGACCGTTTACAAATTTTACTACATACCTCCGAACTCCAAGAGTTCCTCAACCAGTTATCATATGAAAAAAACGCGCTTACCGTATCCTTACACCACAAGAAACTTCGTAAAATTGAGAAACTAGTGGATGCAAAGAATGCGAAATTCTCCGCACAAAAGAGGAGGATAACCGAGTTCGCCCCCTCCGTAGTCAACCTTTCCGATGTTGTTTTGCCTGACAATTATCTAAAACTGCTAGAAAGAGGAAGGAAGTTCGCTGTCACACCCACTGATAAACGCGAGAAAATGAAGACCATTCGAATATCAGACCTCACTGTGGGCCTCCGTGGTGACTCACGCTTAAACAGCGACAAAATAAGAAAACGTATTGACACCATGGTCTCTCTACTCTCAGCACCTCCCCCCCCCTCCTTTCTCACAATTTCTTTCAACTCCAGCAACGTTTAGCACACGGAAATCTTGTAGTCGTCAAGGCTGATAAAGGTGAAACCCTTATCGTCATCCCCGTGCCGATTATGATAAGAAGATGATTGACTTCCTCAATTCATCTGGAGCAGTACCCACGAACTTCAATCTCAATAACTACAGCAAAGAAATACGATCCGCTATCAAAAAAGCATTAAGATACGTTATTCGCACCCATCATGATAATCGGAAGCAAATGAACTTTGCCACTCCGCGCCTCTATGATCAGATGACGCTTCACAAACCGGATCATCCTGTCAGACCAGTAGTCGCCTTCTTCTCAGACCCGTCGTTCTTACTTGCGAAAGCCTCTTGGTTCTTGACCTCCTCTGACTTCACTCCTCAACGCACAATAAAGAATTCCACCGAGCTGGCTAGAGATCTACATCCTAAAACTTTCCCACCCGGCTCTCGACTCATCTCATTCGATGCCTTGAGTATGTTCACACAAATTCCGGTCCGCGATACAATTGACATTATGCTCTCGCACCTCCGAGAAAAACAACTCCATAACGACATAATTCGTGAATTCAAAAAATTAATAACGCTATGTCTTCAAGACAATATCTGCTTCTTCCATGGGAAAACATACAAGTTTCCCGACGGACTCCCAATGGGAGGACCGTTATCCACTTTGGTAGCCGACATATTTATGGACCATATGGAATCTCAGATCCTCACTGATGATATCCTTACTCAGCACGTCCTTTACTATGCGCGATACGTTGACGACGTCTTTTGTGTGTGGAATGGTACCGATGACACCTTGCAGCAATTCTTATCCACTCTGAATTCCTTCCACCCATCTATGATGTTCACTCTTGAAATTGGCAATGATTCTCTAAACTTCCTCGACCTCACTCTCACTCTGCGACCTTCACCTGAAACAAACCACCTCTCTCTCGATTACAGACAGGCATCCTTCACCGGAATATCCATCGCAAACGACTCGCTTTACCCACGCCCGCACAAACTGGCCACGGTCAATGTTGTTATCCACAGGCTGCTCGTCCTCCCTCTATCAGAAGAGGCACGTCTCATTGAGATTCAATCCATTCAGGATATGGCTTTACAGAATGGCCTTAATACTCGTATCGATGTTCCACCAATGGTACGTCGGAAAAGCCTACTTCTGCTTCTTGCTGAGTCACGTGATGATAATTCTATTCAAAATTCCCCCCTACTCATCGTAAACGCTGGCTTCGTCTCCCCTACTTAGGGAAAGTTCTAGTACACTGTTTCGTGAACTGAAGAGATATAATTACTACGTCGGTTTTTATCCAGTCACAACCTTGAATCAGCTCATCCGCCTTAAACACACCATCCCAGAAGAAGAAAAATCTGGTATATACAGACTATCCTGTGGCGATTGTGCTGCCCAATATATAGGTCAGACAGGTCGTTCCCTCAAAACTCGACTCGTCGAACATCGAACAGCGTACAACTCTGAAAAACCTAAGGATTCTGCAATAGCGAAACATTGCCTTGAAAAGGAAGACGATTTTGAGAAAATATCCTCCATACTCATTCATCAATGCCCCAAAGGGAACTTCATGAATCGTACCGAGGAAATAGAAACCATATCAACCTTCAAATCGATTGGTCCGAATCTCTTGAATGACCTCACCGCCACTTTGGTCACTTCTATTATATGCCACGTATACAACTTTCATGTTGACCAAGGAAGATTAGGCTCAAAAATAAGAATAAATGGAAATAAATACCGGGAAAGGTATTTTTCGTGGATTAGGTTTAAAATGGTCTCCCAAAAGTCCACAGCGATCAGAGAGCGGACCCTCCCCCAAAGGGGGTCAAAGTACCACAAAAATTAGTTTTCTGAGAATAAATCGAAAACTAAGCATCAGAGAAAAAAAAGTTTCGAACAAAAGTTGTTCCTCATCAAATTTCCTATAAATTTCACTGTATGTATGTCAACTTAGCCCAAAAACTCGAGCTGAAAAGTTGGTTTGAAAGTTGAGCGATTTTCTCAAATTTTTGATTTTAGTGTTAGTGTAGTCAATTAGACAGGTTTCGAAAAAAAAAGAACATTGCGACATAGTAAAGGTCTGATTGCTGGAAATCGTCAAGAATGAAGTCCAAAACAACATACTAATTTCTCCGCGTTTTTCCCCAGGAGCATCTTTTTTATGGGGGTTGAAACCCCCTCAAAATTAGTTTTTTGTAAATATCCCGCTTAGTACGCATTTTAGAGAAAAAAGTCGTCAGTCAAAAATTATTCCTCGTGAAATCCAGGCGAACTTGCTGAATTTCTTATTGTTCCAGGCGATATAGGGAATGATACCAAGAAGCTTGTTATCTCTTGTTTCTCCGTTTTGATAATTGCAAGACTCATGTAGTCAATCTGTCACCGCAAAATCTCGGGAGATCGCCTGAAATGGCGGAGCAAGTTTGCCTGACCCAATTGACTATCAACGTGAAACCCTCATGCGACTACGCCAACTTTGACAAGGAGCGCGTTATTCTCGGATTTGTATTGCGGTGGTTCTTCTTGAATTTGTAGGAACAAGCTTCTTGGTGACATTCCTTCCATTGCTTGAAACAATTCCACACGTTAGCCCACTTCAAATGTACGCGGGTCGATGTCAAAATCTCACCGCGAGTCCACATCAGAAGACCACATCCATTCCCACCATCGCTTGAAACAACCAGAATGGAAAAATTGCGAGCACAATACAGCAAAAACGTTGCACACAAAATTGAGCCCGTTTTCAGTCCAAAAATGGAGTACGACATGCTGGCCTGGCCTGGCATACAGCCTCCTCATAAGGTTAATGGAGTGGGAAGAAGACCAGCACGAACGGAAAACTCTACAGCACAACCCAGTACAAACGAATCCACCCACTCCAACTAGAAAAATCGAAATGGGGGGAAGGGCTCGTATGTTTACAGCCCCCCATTCAGCTTTTTACATATCATGCATAAGAAACGATTTTTAAAATGTCTGTCCATATATGGAAAACTTTATTTTCATGTATGATAGGCAGTTGATTATACCTTTCTCAAAATAATATCGTGCAGCAAATTCCCTGTGACAATTATGTAATTAAAACTAATAAAATTAGTATACGTTTCATCGTATGTACAAGCGACATATTAACGTTACCTTCGCGCGTAACCACCGCGCAACGACGTCATCTCTCGGCAAGGAGCGCGTTATCCACGGATTTGCATGGCGGAGGCTCAATTTCCATGAATTTTTGAGCTAACTATCACGTGTAGGTTAGAAATGAAATACGTACTCCGATAGGAAATTTCACGAGGAATAATTTTTGACTGATGACTTTTTTCTCTAAAATGCGTATTAAGCGGGATATTTACAAAAAACTAATTTTGAGGGGGTGTCAACCCCCATAAAAAAGATGCTCCTGGGGAAAAACGCGGAGAAGTTAGTATGTTGTTTTGGACTTCATTCTTGACCATTTCCAGCAATCAGACATTTACTATGTCACAATGTTCTTTTTTCCCCCCGAAACCTGTCTAATCTGACTACACTAACACTAAAATCAAAAATTTTACAAAATCGCTCAACTTTCAAACCAACTTTTCAGCTCGAGTTTTTGGGCTAAGTTGACATACATATAGTGAAATTTATAGGAAATTTGATGAGGAACAACTTTTGTTCGAAACTTTTTTTTCTCTGATGCATAGTTTTCGATTTATTCTCAGAAAACTAATTTTTATGGTACTTTGACCCCCTTTGGGGGAGGGGCCGCTCTCTGATCGCTGTGGATTTTCAGTATGATTACCAGGATACCATTTTAAACATAATCCAGGAAAAAAACCTTTGCCGGTATTTATTTTCATTTCAAAACCTAATCTGCCTGGGCCTTCGCGTTACGACTGAAACCGGTAGCGTTCTAACTTGTGTCTTGTTCTTGTGTTTTCCATTAAACTAACCTCTGGTTCTTTACTTTCGAATTATATTTTCGCTTTAAATTGATTTACCTCTTTTTCGCTATTATTACTTTCTGTTGTTTTTCGATTGCTTTCTATTTTTTAATGTTTTCGATTTGTATCCATTTCTAAATTGTCAATCTTTTTCGATCTTCAGATATCAAGCCGCGAGTTATAAATACATCGTTACACGTCCATGTGCCTTCTTTCTATTTCATAACGATGACGAGTACTTTTGAAGGAAAAATCCTCTTGATTCTTCAAGTGCCTTCATCCAGTAAAGTTTGCATAGCCATTGAAAACTATACCAATGTGTGTGCAACATCTACCCAATCTGAGCAACACATTGACTAGTCCAGCGCCCGAGATACCAGGTATGATGCCGATATTGACACACTTTACCGATGGTTATGTTCACACAATCCATTATTTAGTGATGAGTGTAATGAAGGGCTTACTTCACTTTTGAGTGGTATAATTGCACATTCAGACGTCAATTGCCATGAACCTTATGAAGTGTGATCTAGCCTCGGGGTATCCCCTCCCTCCGATGAGTACTCACGCTTTCCGACTGAGCTGGCTCTGGGTCCTATCCGGACGCATAGGCTGGGGTCAGAGTCTTGAGTATTCTCTGGAGTGGTCGTGGGCAGTCTGATGGCTATACTATGTGAAAACTTCACCGGAATAAGCAAGATCATTTGATTTAGCTTGCTGTCTCGATAGGTTACTTTACTTAAATTATGTATAGTTTATGTTGGTAGCAGGACGAGGCTTTACTCCTCTCCCCCTTGTTACATCATCGTGTCTAAGGAAAAATTTGGGGGAGGAACTCTTTTTTTTGTTAATAAAGCTCGGCTTCAATTTTTTACCAATTTTTCTATTTTCAATTGAGATTTTTTAAGGGAGCCGGGAGGGGGAACACCCCTTGTGAGGGTTGAAATTATTTTACACCGTGGAGTATTGCACAAGAGATCTAGTTTAAAATTTCATAATATTTGCAAAATTCTGTACATATTATTAGATTTTTATAATGTGGCCACTTTCAAGAACGATTGTGGGCCAATTGTTTGACGTATGTCCAACTTCAAACACATCATATTAAAGTAAATTTTACGAGGAACACTTTTTGTTTGAAACATTTTCTCCTAGGACTTCGAATTTTCAAGATATTTGCAAAAAAAATAGATTTTGGGGGGGCTAAAACGTGCCATAGAAACGTCAGCACTGCCTCTAGGGAGGGGGGGGGTGATTTTCAATATGTTGTTTAAGACACCTAGCTGAACATTTTTCATCATAATTCGCTTTTGGCCCCCAAAATGTTTCTATTCACTTATTTTGTGCAGTTATCGCCTGTAGTAGTGGAAGAGAGTATCTTTAATAATTTTAAGTACGAATACTCAAACGTCAAAGAGGAAAACAAGATTTGCATCGTTCAAGAAGCTTAAGCTTGCATTCTAATTTACATTAAAGTAGTTTCAATCCCTCCCGAACCTTGCCGAATGGTGAGCGATGAATTTAAATTTCACAAAAAAAAATCCTCGTTCTTTAGAAAGCGATCGAAAAAACTTGGATTTCAATAAGGTGCGTCGCAACCCTCGAGTCACTAATATGATTAACGCTTTCGGTGATAATTCCCTTAAGCGACGAATTTCCTACAAAATTTCTACTCGCCGATAAACAAGCTCGGGTCAGCAACGTTGCTGAGCGTATCTACATTCAAAGTTTGCGCTAAAAGGTTTTCGCTTGAACCGGCAAAGTTTTCTCGTAGTATTACCATTTTGGCTTCGTTCGCGTTCTGCAGAACGGAATCTCGTTCGCCGTTGTTGCGGTTCCTTTACTAATGTAATAACGCTTATGCCTGCTATTTGAACCCCTTTTCATATGGTCTTTCTCTCACGTACGTACTCGTACGCGCTCATACCCGGAGAACGAGCGGTGTCTTGAATAGTCTTAACAATAATTGTGAAGTATAAATGTGTAAGTACGCCAGTACACAAGAGTAGTTTCTGTTCGAACGCTGCGCTCTATAGCTGTAGCGAGAAAATGAGGAAAGGGTGAGAAACTCCGATGCATTTAAACGAGAGACTATAGCTTCTCGCGGAGCGCGTCACACCTTGTTCGTCGTACACGATCTCGTTATTTGTTTCAAGATTTCCATCTCGCGAGAAGTCTTTATTGCAATAATGTTCCTTCGAAAACTGATTCGAAAACTTGGGTAGAGTGCAGAGTAAGTCTAGAGTGACGAAAACGGAAACTCATCGAGTACCACCAAAACACTGCAATTAAGAGCTGTAACGACGGAGCTTTTCAGCGATGCTTGTTTTTAAAGGTTAAACGTTATTCCACGATGGTAGTGAGGGCTAATTTCCCTCGCATCTAGACTGTATTACTTATTGTTTTTGCATGCTGATTTCAACTTCATTAGGCCGAAGTTTTGAAATGTTTCGAGCGCTTCGTTGGCGTGCGATGGAAATTGTATTCTAATTCAGCCAAGAAATTTTGAACAAGTTTATTGAAATCTTGCGATAATGACAAATCATAGCGGAACGTTTTGCTCGAAGTGATTAAGTAGAATTATGAGCAATCCAAATGTTAAAAATGAAAAATTTGGATTGGCAAACGAAGTGCGATACGACATTAGCCTATTAACCAATGAAGACCTGACGAACCGTGTCGACCATTGATTTGACATCGATTTCCTGTCGAAACTGATCCAAACTTCAAATCCATCAAGAATTTACTTCTTTCACTTGGTCAAAATTACGTTGATATATCGTTGAAATCGACCTCAAATCGACGTCGATATCGGAACGATATGAGGTCGATAAATGTCACGAATATTTCTACTCATTTAGCGCACGTCGATTTCGGGGCGATTTCTAGTCGACTTCTTTAAATATTTCATCGACCTGAAATCGAACATTGGGTCGCTTTCAATTCAATTTGAATTTTGCTGGTAAAGTGCGCTGGTCAACTTCAAACCAACGTCAAATCGAAGTAGATCTGGAACTGATTTTGAATCGACTTCTCCAAATTTTTTGATTTACCTGAAATCGATTTCTCCGTTGGGTCAATTTCAGGTCGATTTATAGTGCTCTGGCAATGTAGGCTGGCCGGCTTTGAATCGACCTAGAATCAACGTCAATCTAGAGTTGATTTGAAGTCGACTTCACCAAATTTTTTGATTGACCTGAAATCGACTGCTCTTCTAGGTCGACTTTGACTCAATTTGTATCTTCCTGGTACAGTGCGCTGGTCAACCTTAAACCAACCTCTAATTGACGTCAATGTAGAGTTGATTTCTAGGCGACTTTCCAAATTGTTCTATTGATGTGAAAACAAATTGCTCTGTTGGGTCGATTTCCATTCATTTTTTAGCTCTCTGGCAAGCAGCTAGTCTACTTCAAACCAACGTCAAATTGACGTACATCTGGAGCTGATTTTGAGTCTACTCCTCAAAATATCTCATCAATATAAAATTGTTTTCTCTGGTTGATTTGTAGTGTTCTGGCAATGTAGGTTAGCCAACTTTACGTCGACCTCGAATCAAAGTTCACCTAGAGTTAATTCAAATTCGACTTCACTAAATTTTTTGATTGACCTGAAATCAATTGCTCTGCTGGGTCAATTTCAGGTCAATTTATGGTGCTCTGAAAATGTAGGTAGGCCGACTTTGATCCAGAGTTCACTTCAACTCGATTCCACTAACTTTTCTGATTGACCTGAAATCAATTGTACTCTGCTCGGTCGATTTCTTCACTTTTCTCTGATAATGTAGAATGGCCAACTTTAAATCGACCTTGAATCAACGTCAATCCAAAGCTGATATCCAGTCGACTTTCCAAATTTTCATGTTGAGCTGAAATTGTTTGTTCTGTTAGGTCAATTTCAATTCCGTTACAGTGCTCTGGTGAACTTTGAATCACGGTCAAATCGCTGGAGCTCCAAATTTTTTGTTAACCTTAAGTCAGTTTCTATATGTGGTCGATTTCATAGGTCCATTTATAGCACTCTGGCAATGTAGGCTGGCCGATTTCAAATCGACCTCGAATCAATGTTGATTACAAGTCAATTTTAACAAATTTTTTGATTGACCTGAAGAAGACTGCTCTTCTAGGTCGATTTTGACTCAATTTGTAGCTCTCGAATCGACGTCAATCTGTAGTCGATTTCAAGTCAACTTTCTAGATTTTCCTGTTGACCTAAAATCGACTGACCTGAAATTGATTGTTCTGTTGAGTCGATTTCAATTCAATTTGTATTTCTCTTGTAAAGTGACCTTCAAACCAAACCAACGTCAAATCAATGTGGATCTGGAACTGATCTTGAGTCGACCTCGCCAAATTTTCTATTTACTTGAAATCGATTTCTCTGTTGGGTCAATTTCAGGTTGATTTATGTGGTGCTCTGGCAATAAAGGCTGGTCGACTGTAAATCGACCTTGAATCAACATTGATCTAGAGTTGATTTGAAGTCGACTCCACCAAATTTTTTGATTGACCTGAATTTTATTGCTCTGCTGGGTCGATTTATTTTTCTCTGATAAAAGTGGGCTAGCCAACTTTAAATTGCCCTTCGTCGATCGAAAGTTGATTTCCAGTCGACCTTCCAACTTTTTCTATTGACCTGGAATCAATTGCTCTGTTGGGTCAATTTCAATTCAAACTGTAGCTCCCTGATGAAGTGCGCTAGTCTCCTCCAAACCGACTTGAAATTTACGTCAATCTGGAGTTATCGATTTTAAGTGGACTTCTTCAAATTTTTGTATTAACCCGAAATCGATTGCTCTGCTAGGTCCATTTCAGATCAATTTATGGTGATCTGGAAATGTAGGTAGGCCGACTTTGATCCAGAGTTCATGTCAACTCGATTCCACAAAATTTTCTGATTGACCTGAAATCAATTGTACTCTGCCCGGTCGATTTCTTTACTTTCCTCGGATAATGTAGACTGGCCGACTTTAAATCGACGTTCAATCAACGTCAAGCCAAAGTTGATATCCAGTCGACTTTCCAAATTATCCTGTTGAGCTGAAATTGTTTGTTCTTTTAGGTCAATTTCAATTCCGTTACAGTGCTCTGGTGAACTTTGAATCACGGTCAAATCGCTGGAGCTCCAAATTTTTTGTTAACCTTAAGTCAGTTTCTATATGTGGTCGATTTCAGGTCCATTTATAGCACTCTGGCAATGTAGGCTGTCCGATTTTAAATCGACCTTAAATCAATGTTGATTACAAGCCAATTTTAGCAAATTTTTTGATTGACATGAAGTCGACTGCTCTTCTGAGTCGATTTCGACTCAATTTGTAGCTCTCGAATCGACGTCAATCTGTAGTCGATTTCAAGTCAACTTTCTAGATTTTCCTGTTGACCTAAAATCGACTGACCTGAAATTGATTGATCTGTTGAGTCGATTTCAATTTAATTTTTATTTCTCTAGTAAAGTGACCTTCAAACCAAACCAACGTCAAATCAATGTGGATCTAGAACTGATTTTGAGTCGACCTCTCCGAATTTTCTATTTACCTGAAATCGATTTCTCTGTTGGGTCAATTTCAGGTTGATTTGTGGTGCTCTGGCAATATAGGCTGGTCGACTGTAAATCGACCTTGAATCAACATTGATCTAGAGTTGATTTGAAGTCGACTCCACCAAATTTTTTGGTTGACCTGAATTTTATTGCTCTGCTGGGTCGATTTATTTTTCTCTGGTAAAAGTAGGCTGGCCAACTTTAAATTGCCCTTCGTCGATCGAGAGTTGATTTCCAGTCGACTTTCCAACTTTTTCTATTGACCTGGAATCAATTGCTCTGTTGGGTCAATTTCAATTCAAACTGTAGCTCCCTGATGAAGTGCGCTAGTCTCCTCCAAACCGACTTGAAATTTATGTCAATCTGGAGTTGTCGATTTTAAGTGGATTTCTTCAAATTTTTGTATCAACCCGAAATCGATTGCTCTGCTAGGTCCCTTTCAGGTCAATTTATGGTGCTCTGGAATTGTAGGTAGGCCGACTTTGATCCAAAGTTCATTTCAACTCGATTCCACAAAATTTTCTGATTGACATGAAATCAATTGTACTCTGCTCGGTCGATTTCTTCACGTTTCTCTGATAATGTAGACTGGCCGACTTTAAATCGACCTTGAATCAACGTCAATCCAAAGTTGATATCCAGTCGACTTTCCAAATTTTCCTGTTGAGCTGAAATTGTTTGTTCTGTTAGGTCAATTTCAATTCCGTTACAGTGCTCTGGTGAACTTTGAATCACGGTCAAATCGCTGGAGCTCCAAATTTTTTGTTAACCTTGAGTCAGTTTCTATGTTAGGTCGATTTCAGGTCCATTTATAGCGCTCTGGCAATGTAGGCTGTCCGATTTTAAATCGACCTTAAATCAATGTTGATTACAAGCCAATTTTAGCAAATTTTTTGATTGACATGAAGTCGACTGCTCTTCTGAGTCGATTTCGACTCAATTTGTAGCTCTCGAATCGACGTCAATCTGTAGTCGATTTCAAGTCAACTTTCTAGATTTTCCTGTTGACCTAAAATCGACTGACCTGAAATTGATTGATCTGTTGAGTCGATTTCAATTTAATTTTTATTTCTCTAGTAAAGTGACCTTCAAACCAAACCAACGTCAAATCAATGTGGATCTAGAACTGATTTTGAGTCGACCTCTCCGAATTTTCTATTTACCTGAAATCGATTTCTCTGTTGGGTCAATTTCAGGTTGATTTGTGGTGCTCTGGCAATATAGGCTGGTCGACTGTAAATCGACCTTGAATCAACATTGATCTAGAGTTGATTTGAAGTCGACTCCACCAAATTTTTTGGTTGACCTGAATTTTATTGCTCTGCTGGGTCGATTTATTTTTCTCTGGTAAAAGTAGGCTGGCCAACTTTAAATTGCCCTTCGTCGATCGAGAGTTGATTTCCAGTCGACTTTCCAACTTTTTCTATTGACCTGGAATCAATTGCTCTGTTGGGTCAATTTCAATTCAAACTGTAGCTCCCTGATGAAGTGCGCTAGTCTCCTCCAAACCGACTTGAAATTTATGTCAATCTGGAGTTGTCGATTTTAAGTGGATTTCTTCAAATTTTTGTATCAACCCGAAATCGATTGCTCTGCTAGGTCCCTTTCAGGTCAATTTATGGTGCTCTGGAATTGTAGGTAGGCCGACTTTGATCCAAAGTTCATTTCAACTCGATTCCACAAAATTTTCTGATTGACATGAAATCAATTGTACTCTGCTCGGTCGATTTCTTCACGTTTCTCTGATAATGTAGACTGGCCGACTTTAAATCGACCTTGAATCAACGTCAATCCAAAGTTGATATCCAGTCGACTTTCCAAATTTTCCTGTTGAGCTGAAATTGTTTGTTCTGTTAGGTCAATTTCAATTCCGTTACAGTGCTCTGGTGAACTTTGAATCACGGTCAAATCGCTGGAGCTCCAAATTTTTTGTTAACCTTGAGTCAGTTTCTATGTTAGGTCGATTTCAGGTCCATTTATAGCGCTCTGGCAATGTAGGCTGTCCGATTTTAAATCGACCTTAAATCAATGTTGATTACAAGCCAATTTTAGCAAATTTTTTGATTGACATGAAGTCGACTGCTCTTCTGAGTCGATTTCGACTCAATTTGTAGCTCTCGAATCGACGTCAATCTGTAGTCGATTTCAAGTCAACTTTCTAGATTTTCCTGTTGACCTAAAATCGACTGACCTGAAATTGATTGATCTGTTGAGTCGATTTCAATTTAATTTTTATTTCTCTAGTAAAGTGACCTTCAAACCAAACCAACGTCAAATCAATGTGGATCTAGAACTGATTTTGAGTCGACCTCTCCGAATTTTCTATTTACCTGAAATCGATTTCTCTGTTGGGTCAATTTCAGGTTGATTTGTGGTCCTCTGGCAATATAGGCTGGTCGACTGTAAATCGACCTTGAATCAACATTGATCTAGAGTTGATTTGAAGTCGACTCCACCAAATTTTTTGGTTGTCCTGAATTTTATTGCTCTGCTGGGTGGATTTGTTTTTCTCTGGTAAAAGTAGGCTGGCCAACTTTAAATTGCCCTTCGTCGATCGAGAGTTGATTTCCAGTCGACTTTCCAACTTTTTCTATTGACCTGGAACCAATTGCTCTGTTGGGTCGATTTCAATTCAAACCGTAGCTCCCTGATGAAGTGCGCTAGTCTCCTCCAAACCGACTTGAAATTTACGTCAATCTGGAGTTGTCGATTTTAAGTGGATTTCTTCAAATTTTTGTATCAACCCGAAATCAATTGCTCTGCTAGGTCCATTTCAGGTCAATTTATGGTGCTCTGGAATTGTAGGTAAGCCGACTTTGATCCAGAGTTCATTTCAACTCGATTCCACAAAATTTTCTGATTGACATGAAATCAATTGTACTCTGCTCGGTCGATTTCTTCCCGTTTCTTTGATAATGTAGACTGGCCGACTTTAAATCGACCTTGAATCAACGTCAATCCAAAGTTGATATCCAGTCGACTTTCCAAATTTTCCTGTTGAGCTGAAATTGTTTGTTCTGTTAGGTCAATTTCAATTCCGTTACAGTGCTCTGGTAAACTTTGAATCAAGGTCAAATCGCTGGAGCTCCAAATTTTTTGTTAACCTTGAGTCAGTTTCTATGTTAGGTCGATTTCAGGTCCATTTATAGCGCTCTGGCAATGTAGGCTGTCCGATTTTAAATCGACCTTAAATCAATGTTGATTACAAGTCAATTTTAGCAAATTTTTTGATTGACATGAAGTCGACTGCTCTTCTGAGTCGATTTTGACTCAATTTGTAGCTCTCGAATCGACGTCAATCTGTAGTCGATTTCAAGTCAACTTTCTAGATTTTCCTGTTGACCTAAAATTGACTGACCTGAAATTGATTGTTCTGTTGAGTCGATTTCAATAAATGGACCTTGAATCAACATTGATCTAGAGTTGATTTGAAGTCGACTCCACCAAATTTTTTGATTGACCTGAATTTTATTGCTCTGCTGGGTGGATTTATTTTTCTCTGGTAAAGTAGGCTGGCCAACTTTAAATTTCCCTTCGTCGATCGAGAGTTGATTTCCAGTCCCCTTTCCAACTTTTTCTATTGACCTGGAACCAATTGCTCTGCTGGGTGGATTTATTTTTCTCTGGTAAAAGTAGGCTGGTCAACTTTAAATTTCCCTTTGTCGATCTAGAGTTGATTTCCAGTCGACTATTCAACTTTTTCTATTGACCTGGAATCAATTGCTCTGTTGGGTCGATTTCAATTCAAGCCGTAGCTCCCTGATGAAGGGCGCCAGTCTCCTCCAAACCGACTTGAAATTGACGTCAATCTGGAGTCGATTTCGAGAAATTTTTGTATCAACCCGAAATCGACTGCTCTGTTGGGTCAATTTTAGGTCGAATTGTAGTTGTCGGGCAATATACGCTGGTTGACTTTGAATCGACCTCCATCGACGTCGATATGGAGACGACTTTGAGTCGAATTCACAAAATTTGTTGGTTGACCTGAAATCAATTGCCTTGTTTGGTCGATTTCAATTTGATTTGTACATCGACTTAAAGTCGACCAACTCAAATTGACTTCATCCGGAGTATGAAGCGTTCTCCGTGTTGGGGAGTCAAAATTAATGTCTAATACCGAACGTCCACTCATTTTCGTTCCTGATTCTGAAACACTGTGAAATTGTGCCATTAAAATCCACACCCCAAAACCAATGAAGATTTCCAGTCGATACACATATCAATCTGTAATACCGGGGGGTCGACTTAATTTTGATGTCGAAGATGAGTCAATGGTAAAACGGAGTGATCGATTTTGAGTCAACTTCCAATTATTTTGAATGGATTTCCGGTCGATATTGGGCAGGACTGAATCGTTTGTGTCGACTTCTGATTAAAATAGGGAGCATTGGGCTAGCTTGAAGTTTACCATGGTTCATTACTCTAATTTTTTTCAAATCTCCGACCCCCTCCTTCAATCAAGATTCAGGAAATTTTTCCCAGTCTCAAGATTAGGTTAAGGCTATTGATGACGTCACAATGATCGGACGCTTTTTGTAGGATGTAGTCGCCATAGCTCAAAATTAATCTCAACATTAGGAGTTTTGACCTAAAATTGCTCTTGCGGGCCTAGCCTGCCTGTTTAGCTTAAAACTCCATCCTAGCCTGAGATTCCATAATTATAATCTAGCTTATTAAAAGTCTACAACTCGAAATGTTTCCACCTTTACAGATGTTCGGAGCTCAACATTTTTTAAGTGTTTCATTTCTTTATCGAAATCACCTCCTCTCAATTTGAAGATCCGCGAATTTCATTCCCCCTCCTCCGATGTACAACTTGGAAGATTTTTTGTTGAACACTTTATTGCATACAATGCGTGAGCGAGGTTCAATTTTATAAAGCCTGTACTATGATTGAGATGAAATAAATCATCAGAAAGATAAATTTATTGGATAAGTTACAAAACCGCATATTAAAATGAGGTCTGTACTATGCTTAGGCCCCAGGTTGGGTTTTCGAAGGAAGGTGAACTAGTACACAAAGTAAGGTAGTTTAGTTCTTAGATACGAAGCTAAGCTAAAAAGCCTATAAGCATACAAGTTCGACAAATAATATTCAAGTTTTGAACTCGATTCTTAAACCCTATCAAACTGTGTACTTGAAATCTACGAAATTTCGACGTCGATTTGGGACGTTATCAAAGTAGTTCCTATAGACAAGACATCGTTGGTTTCCTGCTGTCATTGCTTTTGATGCAATGACTCCTAATCAGGTCCTATTTCGATGAACAAAGTGAGGAGAGTTTGGCCCCAGAACTTTCATGGAGCCTCTACGTCAAATTAACTGGCTAACGGCTAGCTAATAATCGTCATAGACCTGCTTCAGAGTTTCAAGATCTATCCGACAGATCATTCGCGAGTAAAATTAGGTTGCAATATAAGGAAACCTTACGAAAAGCCAGCAACCTAAAGGAATTTGAAACTCGAGTACTTTACGAAATTTCGAAGTTCCCTGTATCTTACTACATATCTTGTTTTGAATGTTTATAATAATGATTAAAATTGAAAAATTGCAATATCAGAACTCACCTCTATGTCTATTCGTCTGTTTGTCGAACATAAGCATGGCATCTTCGATCTGGAAAAAGACGAAAAAAAAACAAAGGGTAATGAAAAACCATATCGTATGAAAATTGTACACATGTAGCATAGGTTTATCTGTTTTTATGAACCATATTTCCATCGTGAATAACGACTTTCAATAGAAATACAATCCTCTTGCACACCTGCGTGGGGCCCGTCTATCTTGATATCAAGAAAAAGCGAGTACAGGCCAAGGTCGTCCTCTTGAAATGAAGCCATAAAGTGCAGGAATTGAGCGATACATTTCTCTACGTGTTTCCTCTCTTCAGAAACCACAATTTCATCGAAAAACGCTCGTTTATCAGAACGATAATTAATAACTCATTAAAATTCCAAAATCCTCGTCCGGGTCCTCTTTAAAGAGCTTCCGCAATGTTTCATCAAATCGTTTCACTTCTGTAAAAAACCTCACAAGATTCAACCCGCATCCGCGATCATCTGACGTAGTAATTAGTCTAATGTAAAGTCCTTTCTGTAGAAGAAAACATGCACCAATCCGGTCTCTCGACATTCATTTATTACTCAGATAGGAATTCCAGATCGACAAAAAATAATTGAAACTGAAAATACACTCCACTCATCGACGCTAGATACTCGCGTATTCCCACCCAGCCTCTGTTTTCACGCGAGAAAGAAAGCTAAAGAGAGCTAGCGTAAAAAAAAAAAAAAAAACCTATAATAAATTATGGTGACGCGAGAGTGTGAACGAACGACGACCACATTAGGGCAGAACGAAAATTTTTACGCGAAAATCCGCACGTTCTGAGACTTTCGGCGCTGTATACCTATCGAAGTGGCAAAAGAGCTTTAAAAAATACACGCACAGAGGTAAGAGGAACAAAGCTCGTCAAGGCTTCTGCACGTGAGTTGTCTGCGTCGAGTTTGAAAACACTGCACTGCGCTTTTAAAAGCTGCGAACTATTACCTAGTGTTTTTCCTTCTTTATAATGTTTCCGGGGTCTTCTTCCTTTTTTCACCGCTTCCCTCGCCATTTTATCTTTTTCTTCGTTAACAAAATAAAAATAAAACAGAGGAAAAAAAAATTAAGTGCCATTAAAAAAATAAAAAAACAATTGAACACGATTTTATCAACTTTTCGTAATTCCGAAAAGGGCAGCGTGATCTCTTTTTGACTTTTTTTTTTTTTTTTTTTAGGAATCGGTATTCTCTCGTGTATATGTTTTCCTTTTTGGACTGGTAACCGAGAAAGGATTTTCATCGCGCACGAGAATGGTGACGCAGAAAACCACGTAAAGGTCGACCCGATATAACGACCAGTGAACCGGAGGTTTCTCTCATCTAGGTGTACATAGTTTGCCAAACCACAAGCGAGCGGACACTGCGGATGACTGTAAAATAGCGAGCTACATCTCGGCATGAAACGTCATCGGTGTAATGAATGTTCAGACGACAACCATCCGCAGAATTTCGAGCCTGGTTACTGCCTTCACTCACCTTCGCATTCTCGTTCACCGCAGGTCCCACCTTATTAACTAGCCGCTCGATTATTCTTTTTTTTCCCCCTTCCTTGGCTTTTGTCGTGTTCGAATCTTTACTGTTTGTTTGACGAAGAAAAAGATGAGAGATACTCTCGAGCGGAAAAAAAATAAATTTTCTCGCACGCTAACGAGCTTGTTCCACGGAGGTCTACACGAGTACATTCACCACTTGAGCTAGAAGTTGGACGACGACGACAGAATGCTGGAAATTGTCGTAAGATAACGAACACAAAGGGTGATAAGAGTCGAGCCTCCAAAGGGAGAGAGCGCGAGCGAGAAATAAAAACACACACAAAAAAGTGAAATAAAGAGAAAAAGTAATTTAACGTATATTTAAGTGAGAGAAGAAAGTAGCCGAACTGAGATGTTGTCAAGGACTCTCGACTTGGTCGACGAATATGAAAGAAGTTGTAACGTAGGCAGATATAAGTGAGATCGAGCAGGAAACGTAAGATTTAATGAGCGTTATATAGTCGAAGAATAAAGTAAAACGCGATTCGAATATAAACCGTCAGAAAATACCGAAAATTGGGGAAATGGCGTATGTGACCTCATAATTTCAGGGATAAGTATTATTTTACTTGATACATCTACCAGGAAACCAATCTATTATTTTGGGATTACAGATTATGAGAAGACTGGAAGTATTTTGATTCGAGAAGGGAAAAAAACAAAAGAAAGAAAAAAAGAAGGAAAGAGGAAAATGGAAAAAATGGTCGAGATAAATATTCTAGAAGCCTTCCTTTCCATAACCCCCCCCCCCTAAAAAAATTCCTAGATCCGCCACAAAAAAAACTATTTTCTTGAATGAAATCTTACCGATGAAATGACGCAATTGACCAAGTCGATGGTGCTGCTCCATAAAAAAAACAGATACACTTTAGCAGTGAAGTCGAAAATATTCATCCTGATAAGAGGTACAACCTCAATGGAAGGCCAGTTACCTACATGGACTCCAAGAAAGGAGCAACTATCAAATCCTCACTACAATTTGAGAGTTTCTTTGACAGCTTCACAAACAATTGGTTGGTAATCGGCGACTTCAACGCAAAATCCCACTCATGGCTAAGCACTTCCTACAACCACTTAGATACAAACTTAGAATCAGCTCTTGTTCACATTTCTCTTGTCCTTCTTAACCCTAACTATCCTACTCACATAGATGGAAACGCCTTAGACTTGTCATTTGTTTCTACTAATCTTGCCTTAATCTCTGAATGCCTAGTAGACACAGACACTTATGGCAGTGACCATTTCCCTACCTTCACCACGATCCAACATACTTCTCCACCTCCAAACATTCCTCAAACTGTGTCCAAGACTCATTTTCTCGTAGGAAAAACTAACATCGCAAAATTCAAAAAATTCATTCTCAAAAACACTCCTACCTTTCACAATTCAATTAACGATCCATTAACAGATTACCTCTCATTTGCTCATCTTATTCATTCAGCAATAAACTACTCCACACCCCGTCCACAGTCACAAAACACTCCATCCGTTCGCAAGTCTTCCCCAATTTGGTGGACCCCCGAAAGCGCGCAACTTATTAATGAACGCAAAAGGCTTTCGGAAAGTGGAAACTCTCTCTCACTCCCGAGGACTATCTTTCTTACCAACATCATAACGCTACAATTAGAAGGGAACTAAAACGTACAAAAAGGGAATCGTTCAGAAAATTCAGTTCGTCATTTAACAGAGACACGAAACTCGGCACAATATGGCGGTGCTCGAAAGCATTTAGATCCGGTCGCAATCCCTTTAAACACAAAATCTCTCAGGATGACTTACTTTCCTTTGCTGACACAGTCGTCCTACCAAGGGCTCCAAATTTCTTAGAGGTCAATATTCAATATTTACAATCCCCTCCTCCTCAAAATAACCTATTAGACAGTCAATTCACTTGGGAAGAATTCTACTCAATTCTTTGTTCAAGGAAATCTACAGCCCCTGGCCTTGACGGAATCTCTTACAGCTGCCTTCAGTCAATACCCGAACCTAGCCTAAAGTCTCTTCTAGTAATTTTCAACCGTCTGTGGCGAAACAACTTCATCCCTTCTGCATGGACTCATTTCCAGATTATCCCTATCCCAAAAAAAGATTCAAAGCTGCGTCCTATTGCCCTATCCTCGTACATCCGAAAACTTGATGAATCTATGCTAAATGCCCGACTCAGACACTGGTCGGAACAAAAAGGTATTATTCCACACAACTGCTACGGCTTTCGAAATAAACGCAGTGCTATCGACTGTGTCACCTCCCTCGTCAGTGACATATATCAGGCTTTTATAGACAAGCAACACCTGAACGCCCTTTTCATAGACATCCACTACGCTTTTCCCAGTGTCAGCTTCCCAATTTAGCGTTAAACTCTACAAAATCTGAATATTCCCCCTCATTTCTCTACTTTCATTCTCAAATTGATGTCTCCTCAAACATTTACATTCACTCACGCTGACTATCCTTCAATAACTAGGATAAATTACTTAAATCTTCCCCAAGGCTCGTCCCTGAGCCCTATCTTATTTAATAGTAAACATACGTTCACCAGCTACCATACTTTCCTTTGCTGATGACCTGGTTATCAACCACGCTCACTCTCAAGTTGCCACCACCACTCTACACGTCACTAACACCTTATCCGTCCAACAAAATAAATTAGACCAACTACTCCTGAGTTTATCCATTCCAAAATGCGTTTCTGTTCTGTTTTCCTTAAGAGTCTACAACCTTGCAGATGCGTGTATCTTCCTCAAGGGCGAACAAATCCCAAATTGTTCCTTCTTCAAGTACTTAGGCATCAACCTGGACAGTCGTCTTACATGGAACATTCATATTTCCTTCCTTCGTACCAAATGCTGCCAGGCCAAGTACATCCTTCAAGCCTTGTCTAGCACCGAATGGGGCATCATCCTGTCGATGCTATACAAAGCCATTATTCGTAGTAAAATGGAATAAGGGGCCTTCCTCTTCGGTTCTGCTGCTCCCTCTCGTCTGAAAAAACTCGACGTACTTCAAAATCAGGCCCTTCGCTACATTTTAGGAGCCATAAAAACGACACCAATTGTTGCTATGGAAGCTGAACCCTTATATCTTCTTCTTCAGTGCCCTGACCGATCTCGATCTTTGGCTCTTCATATGGCAAGCTGAATCAACTCTGCGTATGCTTTTCGATCCGCTGCTGTGTGGAATAATTCATCAACGGTGCAACCTGTCCATTTCCTTAGATTCCTCAGCCAGGACAGGCTTTTTCGTCCAATTCTCCGCTTTCCTTCCACTTTGCCCATCATAATATTCTGTAGTAGCGTATATTTTGGTCCCCTCATCATATGACCAAAGTATTCCAGTTTCCTTCTCTTAATTATCATGATTAGTTCTCTTTCTCTTTATACTATCTGCATGATTTCATTATTGGTCTTCTTTGCCGTCCATGGTATTTTCATAATGCGACGATAACACCACAACTCAAAGGCTTCCAGCCGGCTCAATGTTCCTGCTTTCAAGGTCCACGTCTCCACTCCGTACAATAATGTGGACCATACATAGCACTTCATTGTTCTGATTCTCAAGTCAAGTCGCAAGTGGTGCGATGTGAGAACTTTTTTCATTTTTACAAAGGCGGCACGTGCCAATTCTATTCTGCATCGTATTTCTTCATCTGGACTTCCTTTATCGTTTAACCAAGCGCCTAGGTACTTATATTTATTTACTCGTTCCAATGCACCATTTCGCACCATTATGTTGACAAGCTACTGGGTTTTTTACAATGACCATGACTTTGGTCTTTTTCGCATTGATCGATATGCCATAACAGTCGCATTCCTTCTCCACTGCTTTTATCAGTTCTGCCAGGTCTTTTTTATTCTCTGCTAATAACACAGTATCATCTGCATATCGAATGTTGTTTATATTCTCGCCACCAATTTTCACGCCCTCTTTCTTGTTGTCAAGGGCTTTCCTAAAGGCTTGTTCGGTGTAAATATTAAATAGTATTGGTGAGAGTATGCATCCCTGCCTTACGCCTCGTTTGATTTCAATAGTGTCGGTTGTTCCATCTTCCAATTGAACTACTGCGCTTTGTTTTAGGTATAGGTTTCTTATTATTCTTATATCTGCCTTATCTATACCAATGCTGTCGAGTATAATCAGCAAATCGTCGTGCAGAACCTTATCAAAGGCTTTTTCAAAGTCCAAAAAGCATGCAAATATTGGTTTCTGGAATTCTTTCATCTTTTGTATTAGGATGGTCATACAGAACAATGCCTCACGTGTTCCAAGGCCACTCCGAAATCCGAACTGCTCTCTACTGATGTTCTCCTCACACTTATTTCTTATTCTGTTATGCACAATTTTGAGGAAAGTCCTCAAAGTGTGGCTCATTAGACTTATCAGCCTGTATTCACTGCAGAATTTCGGCTGTGAGGTTTTAGGCAGCACGATGAATGTCGATAGCAACCATTCTGAAGGGATTTGTCCGGTGTCGTAGATTTTGTTAAACATTTTTGTGAGCATTGTGATCCCCTCTTGGCCAAATATTTTTAATAGTTCAGCAGTCACCTCGTCAGGTCCAGGTGCTTTCCGGGTTTTCGCTTGCTCAATAGCAGAAATATTGTACTCGCTTGGCCTCCTGGACAAATAGAAAGCTCATTCTCTCCTTTTCGAATATTTTCTCGTAATTGGCGCTTCATCCCCTCCAAAAAACCTTTGTTATCTCGCATTATACAAAAATATTCCAAACTCCTACACTCGCTCCCATCGATAGATGGCTATCCTCACCAATACCTCACCTATTTCGAAATTTTTCATCGTTGGCCATTGGAAATTTTGACACGGAAACACAAGGTTGCCATACCGTTACAATTTGCCGAACTAATTGAAACTCAATTCCGTGATTACCGTATCATATACACCGATGGCTCAAAGATGACTTCCGGTTGCGGTGCGGCCTTCTATGACTCCTTTTCGGGAGTTGTAAGGAACTTCCAAATTTGCCTCGGATCCTCGTCCTATGACTGCGAAGTTGCTGCTATTTTCATGGCTCTTAACTTCGTATCTCAATCTAATCCTTCTTCTTCTCCGCATAACCGAATCCTTATCGCTTCAGATTCTCTCTCGGCCCTTCGTGCAATCATAGAATCCCCCTACAGTCACAATATCAGTCCCACTATCATTAACACTCGCTTCCTCCTCCAACATCTACTTCACTCTAAGAACATCAGCACTTCTTTTATGTGGATCCCCAGCCACAAGAGAATTGAGGGCAATGAACGAGTTGATTCGGCAGCTAAAGCGGCTTGCTCCTCGCAGTCTGCCGTTAAATATTCATTCATTAGTGCAAATTTCCTCTTAGGCATAGCCCGAGAAGAAAACGAAGGAAAATGGCAAAGACACTACTTGGAAAACATTTCCCTCTCATCCCAATACTTCCATCTAGAAAATTCAATTCCCACTCATGCCTGGTACATATTGTCAAACTACATCAACCGAAAATTAACTGTCTCAATTTGCAGACTTCGATTCAATCACAACAGGCTCCCGTACAATTTAGCAAAATTTTTACCAAACATATCTCCTGATTGTCCTTTTCATCCGCAGGACAAGATAGCGGCCGACTTAGACCATATTCTTTTTCAATGTCCACATCTTACCACTCAACAAAAAACACTCCACTCTTCACTTATCAACTCTAATATTCGACGCCCTTTCGCTGCACTCAATTGCCTCCATATCTCCCCTCTCTGTCTTTCCTGCTCTTTACTCATTCATAAATTCTCTCTCCCCTACCCTCACTATGTAATCCACTTGCTTCTCCCTGTCTTCTACCTCACAATTATGTTACATCATCGGGCGAAATGACTCTTCGGTCGGAGCCCTATTCATAAACTGTATTTTCTTGATGTATTTTTTTTTTTGTTTGTTTGTTTTTTTTTCCTAATAAATGGTTTATAAAAAAAAAAAAAAAAAAAAAAAAATAGAAGTTTATGACGTTATTGTGATGAAGGAACACATTCCACTGTTCACCAAATATAAGTTCAGTACAGACTAAGCTGGATCTACCCGATTTCGATGGAGACGTCCGGGAGATTAAGAAGGGAGATCTGATTGTCACTCAGCCAGATAAGGGTAATGCCGTCGTGGTGATGGAAAAATCTTCATACGTTGCCAAGGTTCATGGAGTGCTCCAACAATGATAGATTCTAGATATTATCAAGAGTATTTTTACTTAGATAAGAATCGTGCTTCTGTGCGTCTGAAAATTTTCTAAGCTGAAATCGATATTTTATTATTTTTGAGAAAAACGATACTGTAGCACTCCAAACAGGAGATAAAAATCGTTAATCATTTGAAAATACGAGTACACAATATTGCACTCCCACAAGCAGACAGAGTGCGCGGACCGATAACCCTTTTCATTCTGACAAAGAAGACGGAATAAAACATGTAATTACTAGATAATGAAATTTTCCAGCACCATTCGAGATAATTTCGACGAATGTAGCTCGCGACACAAGTTGACGATCGTGGTCTCTTTTTCAACTTTCGTACTTTTTTCTCCCTTCCGTTTTTCGAGTATAGTTTTGTTGTCTGTTGCGCTGTCGTGTCGCTGCACGTATGCAGATAAGCGTTTTGTTCGCCTTCGAGCTTCGCAGATGGTTGGTACAATTTATAAGTCTCTGGTTTCATTTACCGTTATATACCGCGCGTCATCCATTGCCATCTCAAAAATCTCGACTACCACTACCAAGTGAAGCATATATGTATAATGTATACCTTTTAGTCTACGCGATCTCGTGTCAGTCCTGTCGCACGAATCTGGACTTCTTTTTTCTCTTCGTCATCAACGACTCGTTTTGCGACGTGTAATTAAATTTTGACGACGGCGAAAAGTTTTTAACGAAAAGTTTTACATTGGTACCTCCCAGTTTTCATTTTTCCCGCTGGATAACCTCCGAGTAAATGACAATGAGAACGACGACGACGACGACGACGAAGACAACAACAACAATATAATTATTTTATCGTGAGTACTTCGTAACAAAATTCTATTTCAATTACGTCTCATGCTGCGCGCTTCGAGCTTCTTTTATCCGATATGGTGAAGCGATATGTTTTGCGAATGCTGAGATTCGAAGGACTGAATGCAGCAGAAGTGATGTACAATCTCTAATACTGCATGGTATAAGGTGGATTTAGGACATCATTTGCGACAGGAGGTCAAATAAACTTTGATTGGAGTTCTCTTATCTAATCTCCTTTTATGGGTAGTACTTCCTCCCTTGGTATGAATGGTCCATGAAGGGAAAACTAAGGTTTATGCATTGACACAAAAAAGCAGTCGAGGTAGATAGAAAAGTGAGGAGGAGTCGACTCGAAATCGACTTTAGATTGACGTTGATTTGAAACAGCAGGCATTACCAGAGGACTACAAATCGACCCACAGACCAATCGAGTTTAGATCGATAAAAAAATTTGGCGAGGTGGAATCGAAATCGACGTGACAAACAACAATTGACCACTCTTTATCGACCTGATTTCGACATCGACGTGAAATCAATTTCGACCAACACTTCGAGAGAAGTGAATTCTTGATCGATTTGAGGTTGTTTATCAGTTGACGACCGATCGAAAATCGAGGCAATCATGTGGACTGAAGAATAAAAGGAGAAAAGAGGAAATAGCAAACCTAAAATAGGACACGACCTTGCGTTTGATCATTTGTATCGCATCTTCTTACCTCCTCCATCCCATCAGCAAAGCTGCGTGTCCAGATTCCACGTTTTGCTCTTTTTTTCTTTCCGAATCTGCTAGCGCGGGCATCTTGTCTACGATCGTGTGAATACCGGATGATACCTGACTATTTTAATACTTGCGGTCAGGCGTCCTTTTTTAATATGCTTGAAAATCCACAATTCTAGACCCACACACAAATTGGTGTTTGGGTTCCTGAAAATCCTCAAGTCGAAATCCAGACTCCAATTCGTCATTGGGTTCCTGAAAATTCACGAGTCAAAACCAGATACGAATTCGACATTGTCTTCTTGAAAAGGTACCGAATCCGTCAATAAGTTCCTGCAAATCCACAATTTAAAAGCCAGATACTAATTTGCCATTGGGTTCCTGAAAATTTGCAATTTCCAGACACGATTTTGCCACTGGGTGTTTGAAAATCCACAAATCGAGACCTACAAACGAATTTGTCATTAGGTTCTTGAAAATCTACAAGTCGACACTCAGATCCGAATTCGTCATTGAGCTCCTAAGAATCCACAATTCAACTCCCAGCCACAAATTCACCGTTGGGATCCAGAAAATGTACAATTAGAAAACCGAACACGGATTCGCGATTAAATGCTTGTAAATCCACAAGTCGAGACCCAGACACTATAATTCGCCATTGGGTACTTGGAAACCTACAAATCGAGACCCACACACTGTAATTCGCCATTGGGTTCTTGAAAATTCACTATTTGGAGACTAGACACAAAATCAAGACCCAGACGAGAATTTGTAATTCAGATCTACAAAGGACGTCATGTCATACTTGTTCTCGTTGGGTTTACGCCACAAAGTCTGCACAACTAAGGCGCGTTCAAAGCATAATTGTCAATTAAAAATGGTACCTCTTCTTAAATAATTTTGATAGTCTGTAAGATTACACGGCTTCAGTAATCCTTAACTTTTTGGATCGTCCAGTCTTTTTTGCGGTATATTCTTTGAACAATACGAAGGAATCCAAATTCGAAAACATTGTCTCACTTCTCGGAGGTATTGATTCTCAATTAGATAAGCTTGTTTCCTTCTCATCACCTTAGCATTGACGAATTGTAGAGGCAACTACAGTCTCTCGTTATTAATGAAGACAATTTGTGATCGTAATTTCCGGCAGGAACCTCTTTCCTTTCTCTTTGTCTCTCTCTTTCATTAATTCTTTCTCGTTCCTGTATAGTTCCATTACTTTTCACTTTGTCATGATCTTTTCGCATCTACCAAAATTAACTTCTACTCGAAGGTAGTTAACAGATCATTTTTGAACAACCGAACCGCTCTCTCGACGATCCGTAAACTTTTGCACTGTAGCACCACCAGCTCTCACCTAGGCCGATATAAGCGAAAAGTGAACCTTCAAAAACCTGTTCTTGACAGGATGTTTCCGTTAGTTACGATATTTTTTCCGCTGTTGTATTTTACGTTTCAGTTCTCAGAGCTTCGCATTATACGAATTTGTTGAGCCACTGTTGTAGTAAACTTCTGTTGTTGTAAAGTTACCGTTATGTATCGTGTTGCTGGTTTTTCGGTCCATACTTAGCAAATACACCCGTAGGCAGCGGTTCTTTTTCCTCGCCATCATTAATATCCTTCATTTGCTTAGCATAACCGACTTTGTTTTACCATTCTCCACGGCTGCCTACTGCTGTCGTCGCGTCGCGACGCTGTCTCCTGCAGTCGACGCGCAAAAAATTACACCTCTTTACACCTTCGTATCTGAAATCGTGGTAGGGTCGTCTGTTTCGTTTCTCTCCCTCGCACTCCTCCACCTTTCCATTCTTCGCGAACGCGAAGGCGTGCGAGATAATTAATTAGTAGAGTATTATACATCTGTCCAAGTCTAGCTAGGGACTTGTAATCTTGAAGACTGCGGAGTAGAGTATTATAGTAAATATCGAAGAATTAATGGTTTAGAAGAAATCTCGGGTGAAGTAAGAGTGATTCATCTTCGAATGAATTCGCGTTTCAAAAGTAAATGGGATTATTCTATTGCTTTGAAGAAATCCTTAGTTAGAGCTCGGTTTTCCCAGAATGGCGAGCAGAGAAAAATTTAGTTTATATCGAAGCTCAGGTCGATTAGAAAAGATCGTTACACTCCTAATCATTGAATTTAGAACGAAATAACTTCTTGAAATACGTAGAAGTCTCATCACGAGATGGTAAAAAGTAGCGAGAGTAAATATTTTAATCAAGATTTTGTGGAAATTCGAGGGGAGAAAAATTTCTTTTTGTCGCTAGCGGCCGACGAATTAGAGATTATCGTTATGGAAAAATCAACCAGCTTTACGAACGCACAATATGAAAACAAATGAAGTCGAGTAATGGTATTAGGTCTGTATGGTGAACGACAGAGAAAGAAGAAAAATTACCGGAAGGAAGGACGAACGAGTGCGAGAAGGAGAGACGAGGCTTTCATTTCTATCTTCTTCATCGAAGGTGTTTAACCCCAGTTTACGGCCGGCGTATTGTCAAGAAGAAATTGGTTCAATTTTACTACCGGAAGTTCTTACAGCGCATTATTTTTATGTTTTTCTTTCCTTCTCTCTCACACACTCTCTCTATTGAATGCATTTCTTCTCCCTTCTCCGGTTCTGTTTTATTTTACGATGTTTCCCAGCTTTTGTTTTGTTTGTTTATCTCATCCGCAATTCTACGTTTTGTGTGTTACGTTCGGCCGCAAATATTTCAAGACGTTCAGATTTGCGAAAGGATGAGAAATGAATTTCAAACTTTGCAAGTAGACTATATGCGAGGCGAGAGACTAATTATCGCTAATTCTGAGAGAGTTAGAAACGTTTGCGGTCAGTATAACCATCATTGGCTGTAATTTTTCTGATGGTGAATTACTATAATAAATTGTTTTTAGTTTGTATAGAGGACGAGTATGAGAAGAAAATGAGGTTTATCATAAATCTATACGAGAGTTAATTGACTTACCATTGCTGAAGATGAGTGGCAATAATCAGAGAGGGAGTGAAACGATGTTCGAATTCTCGATTTCTTTTCCTCCGAGATGAGACACATAATTATGGAGTTTAGGGGAGGTTTCAAATTTTTATTGAAAATGAGACAAATTTGTGTTTGAAAATAGAATATTCCAGGTAGGTATAATGGTTGAATTTGACTCTGCGCATCTGACTTTATAAATTTTTTGTTATGTACTCGGATCATTGGAAATACCCCATAAACCAAATCGACCATCACGATGTGGTCGATGTTGGTCGGTTTGTGGTCTCGCACTTCTGAAAATAGTTAGAAAATGGTACATTTTTATTAGATTTTTGAGATAAATTTACCAAATTTTGCCTATTCATTCCAGTTGATTGTTGATCTGATATTATTCCTACTAAATTTTGACCATAATTTTTGGTTGATTTTTGACCATTATGCGGTCCATTTTTGTTCGTTATACTGTCAATATAGACTGGAATTTTTCCCTGTTTCTTACTCTAAATTTGATATTGCATTCATTGCTCAATTTTGACTAAGATTTCTAGTCGATTTCTGGGCAGATATTCTGTGAGTTACCTTGGTTCATTTTCAGTAGATTTTTCCTCAATATTCATCAATATCTTTTTGGTCTAAAATGAGTATTAACGGGTGAGCCGCATAGTAACTCAATTTTGACCACAATTTTCAGTCAATTTCTGGGCAGATATTTGGAAGGAATCAACTGTCATGATGCTTGTAAACTTGCAGATGAATAAAGAATTTCAAAATTGAATTTTAAATTTAAAAATTAGTATTCTTATTAATGAAATTGTTTAATAAATAAATATATTTCACTAATCATAAAAATATTAGATTTATAATTATATTTAATTTAAGGAATTTGATCAGAATTAATTAATGAATATAATTATTTTTTAAATTTTGATTTTATAAATTTTTCCTTCATATTAATTTTATTTTTTAAAATGAATTTTAAATTTATTTAAAGAGTTTATAATACAATATTATTATTTTTAAAAAATAAAGATCTTATTTAAATTTTTGTTGCATTATTTATTTAATAAATCAAGTTTTAATATTTTTCATAAAAATTAATATAAAAGAGCTAAAAAAAAAAACAACTAAATAATAATTTTTTACATCTCATTTATTTCATTTATATTATTTTGATCCTTTAAATAAAAATATTGATTATTAAATAATTTTAAATAATATTTAAAACTCCTAATCATATTGAACCAGAATGATATTTGTTGTTAATTTTTTCATTCAATGTTACGTTCAATTAATAGAAAATGGGTTTATTTATAAAAATAACTTGAAAAATAATTAATTCAATTATTAAATTAATATAAAAAAAATATTATAAAAAATTTAATTAGTAAAAATCAATTTTATCAATAATAATTTAAATTATGATAATTTGTTTTTTTTTTTTTTATTTATTTTAACGAGCATTTAAGCTACACAACCGGGCTATTAGCTCGACGAATATTACATAGTAGTATAGGTGTAATTTACATCTTGGCATGATGAGTTAGGGATGAATATGGTGATGGTAATAGTGTGCGAATTATTACTTTTATATGTGTATAATATATATTTATTGATATATGAGTCGCGCTCAGCGAAACCATGTACTAAGTGGGAAAAAAATTCCGATTTTTGGTGAAATTTTCATAAAAAAAAATCAGAATTTTTTTTTCCGACTTAGTACATAAGCTGAGCGCGACTCATATATAAATTTTTTTTTTTTTTATATATGAAGGAGTAAAATTGGGTGAGGCGTATATATTGGAGGGAGGAGGTTATTGTGTCTGAATTATTTATAAATACTTGAGAGTAGGAGGAGGGTAGAGGTGCGACTAGTGGGCAGGAAAAGAAGTGTTTGACTGTTATGGATTGAAAATATTAAAATTAAATAATAATGTAGAAATTTGATAAATTAAATTCAAATAAATGAATGCAGGCCTATTTAGATTCACTTCAAGAAATTTTTTAAATTAATTGATTCAATTTTAATTGTTATAAATAAATCACACTTAATTCAATACAACCCTGCTGACGAGATTAATATCTTCATTCTTCACTTGCGGATCCCTCACGGAAGCTATGACCGCTGTTGATCAAGTGATCGGCAAATGCTGATTCCCCAAACGTCCCTTTTTCATTCATCTGGCGGCCGGTTTCACCAATATAAAAACCTCTACAATTCCTGCATTCCAATTTATCAACACCACTCCTTTTATCCGCGGGTATACGGTCCTTTAACTTAACGAACAACCCTTTGACGGTAGTGAGGTTGTAATAGGCCGGTCTGAAACCGAACGGGCGAAGAGCCCGACCCAATTCGGTAGAGAACCTCCCTAGAAAAGGGTGACTGATCCATCGCAATCTCCGATCACGGATCATGTCTCGGGGAAGGGAGGTGGTAGAATCAAGGTTTTTCCTCGTAATTTTCCTCCGAACCATCACCTCAACATCAACATTGACCAGGTGTTTTATAGTCGCCAAATCTTTTTTGAAAGCAGCCTGACTAAACGGTTAAAACCTGCTAACTTATAAGCAACAGGACAGAATGACACTCCACGGACTAAAAAATCGGTCGTAGTTTCTTTTCTGTATATTCCAAACTCATGGATCCCATCTCCAACTGAGACCGACAAATCCAAAAAGTTGATCGTAGAGCCACCAACTTCCAAAGTAAATTTTATGGAAGGGTATAATGAATTGAGATACCTCAGAAACTCACCAAGGAGATCTGGATGACCGCCCACGTACAGAGAACGTCATCAACGTACCTGTGCCAGTAGTGTATATGATTGAGTAACATCTGACGCGAGGAGAACAGGTCAAGTTCAAACTGCGACATGAATACTTCGGAGATGAGGGAGCCCAAAGGTGATCCAATAGGGATCCCTATTTCATCAGGGAACTCGAAAAATTTCCCTTCGAATTTACAAAAATTCCAGGACCAACAGATATTTAAAAGATTGAAAAATTATTGGGATTCATTAGAAGGGATATTGGAGTTAACCAATAATTGGCCCCCTTACGGTGTATGATGGCAGCTTTAGGGATGTTTGGGAACAGACCCACGACATCGAACGAACAAAGGGTCGCGTCCGGAGGCAGTTTTACATCCTTGAAAGCATCAGCCAAGGACACCGAATTCAAAACCGAATGAGGAGACTCATATTCAATACGGTTTTTGAACCAACGGTTCAGGAATTTAGCAAGGAGGTAAGTGGGGGAGGAAACGAAAAAGACCACACGCCGCATCGGGGTGTTTGTCTTGTGTACTTTAGGCAACCCATAAAGAAAAGGAGGCGTAGGGTTAGGAACAAAGAGAGCGCGAACGAGGGTTTTTCGTTCATACATTCTCAGGAATGAAAGAGAATGAACACGAACTTTTTTTTTTTTTTTCTGTAAGTGAACGAGAACGAACGCGAACGGAATTTTTGCGAACGCCTTCATGTCTGCCCCCAAGCTATGTATGATCGGAGAGGGACTTGGAAAAAAAACTGATCCAGTCTGCAAGCTTAGCTTACATTATACTAGGCCTAATATACAGTATACAACCCATCTTTCACCGAGAGCTCATAACGAAAGACGAGCTTCACGGTATCACTCCCTCCCTCGCGTGGACGTACGAGAATTTTCTGCCATCCGGCCGCCTCTATCAAAGACGGGGCCTCAGTCGATCTTTTACCGCGAGCATGTAATGAAAAACAAAGTTGCCGGTATCATTTTCTCCTTGGCAAGAAACAACAGGAATTTTCGCGGATGCACCCGCCTTGGTCATACACGGGGCCTCAGTCGATCTCTTACCGCGAGCATGTAATAGAAAACGAAGTCACCGGTATCATTCCCTCCTTGGCGGGAAACAACGAGAGTTTTTGCGGATGCACCCGCCTTGGTCATACACGGGGACTCAGTCGATCTTTTACCGCGAGCATGCAATGGAAAACGAAGTTGCCGGCATGATTTTCTCCTTGGCAAGAAACAATATGTGTTGCGGAAGTACCCGCCTCAATCATACACGGGGCCTCAGTCGATCTATGTTGAACCCAGGGATCATTCGCCTGACTCTGTCAAACGCGGGGTCTTGATCGTTCTCTTATTACGAGCTGATGACGAAAGTCGAGCTTGAGGGTATCATTCCCTCCTCCGGATGAAAACCCGAGAACTACGGTCAAGGGGGGTTGGCATGTCTCCCACCCTAAATTTCTTGGTTACTTTTGTCAAGTTCTACTTACCTTATTAGGTTAGGTCAGTTTCCACCAGATTGAAAGTCAATATTTCTCCAAGTTCTTCACATACAAATAGCTTGATAGTCAAAAATATTCCAAGTCCCATAGAACAAACAGGTTCCCAGTTAAAATTTGGAAAAGTGAGGGGCGGGTATTGTTTTCACAGTAGCCCTACCGAAGATTGTGAGTATTTAAAGAAAGAGGAAACCACAAAACATAAAAATTGCGCATTTCAACACTAATTGAGCACATTTCATTCAGCTAGCCCCGCACACTGTTTCATGCAAATGAGGGTTGGAACAAACAGAAATAAGGGTGGAACAAACCGGAACAAACGTAGAACAAACGATTCACACTATTTTGAGGTCAAAATTCGAAATGGGAGGCTGTCATGTCACTAACCCCGCACACTGTTTCATGGGGATGGGGGTTGGAACAAACAGAAATAAGGGTGGAACAAACCGGAACAAACATAGAACAAACGATTCACACTATTTTGAGGTCAAAATTCGAAATGGGGGGCTGTCATGTCACTAACCCCGCACACTGTATCATGGGGATGGGGGTTGTAACAAACAGAAATAAAGGTGGAACAAACCGGAACAAACGTAAAACAAACGATTCACATTAGTTTGAAGTCTAAATTCGAAATGGGGGGGGGGGCTGTCGTGTCACTAACCCCGCACACTGTTTCATGGGGATGGGGGTTGGAACAAACAGAAATAAGGGTGGAGCAAACCGGAACAAACGTAGAACAAACGATTCACACTATTTTGGGGGTGAATATTCGACATGGGGGGGGGGCTGGTGACATTGACCTGGCCTAATATACAGTATACTAAAAACAGAAGTGGAGAGGGGGTGTATTCGCAGATTTTTGAATCACTGAAGGGATAAAGTGGATGAAGGGTGGGCACTCGCAGAATTTAAAATGAGGGGTATGATTTTAGTAAAGACATGAAACATGTCAAAAAAAAAACTAAAGCGTTTTAGCTGCAAATTCAAGATCAGGAAATTATATCACGTCCCGGTAACTACGATACAGGTATTTAGACTGAATTCTGATATACCTTTGATCCAAATTTAATACCTCCAACGTATCAGGATTATGAGTTTCGATGTTACGATCACAAGCTCTTCACCCAAATGTGCTCTCATTCTGTCATCAACATCATCAGTTCACCAGCTTTGCAATCTGGTAACTTGCAGTGAAGATTCAATGAGTCTAAACGCGATAAACGAAAAAATTATCTGCTTTCCGAAGAAGAAGAAGAAAAAAAAAACAAAAACAAAAATGGGCCGCGATATCATTTTCTTCTTTTGAAGACGATCTCACGTCGTAAAAAAATTTCTCTTCTATTAGACCGAGCCGTCGTTGATGAAGGAAAGGCGCACAAAGAGCTTTGCTAAATCACGACATTTTTCTCGAAACGAGTTTCTATAAGCACTAAACGCGCCCGTAAGTACGTCCTTATAAAGACGAGCCCACCATAATTTTCGACGGAGATGGTTATTAATCTGGCGTAGTTTATTTCGAAATAGACAGTCGTCGAGACTTTGATCTGCTAGCAGGCTTCGCGAGCACGCGGTACCCGCAAAGAGTTTCCTACTTTTTAGACATTTCGAAAAGTTGCAACGTCTTGGAAGGAATGAAGAGAGCCTATCGTTGATAGACTGCGTGCAGATGTTACCGCGTGTAGCGCAGTCGACGTCGTTAGAGAAGTTAATCTCGTTTAATTAAATTGCACTTGTCCCTCCTTTCTACGCCGATGATGCTATCACTTCCTATACATAATACTAACGTGAGTCTTTTCTGTTTGGTTTATTGGAAGTGGCAAGGTTACGTCTCCACATTACGCGGCGACGATTTGATACAGTATAGTCTTGAATGTAATCTTGTAAACGTTAGACCCTCTTCGTGATTTTCCTTTTTGCAAAATACGAACTTTCGATACTTCCTCTTCTCTACGAGTCACAATCGACTGGTTTCGCATGTTATACGTTTCACGCGTTTCGGAGCAAAAGCCTAGCTCTCGCTCGCGTTTGATGCGCGCCACTTAACGAATTAAATAAACTCAAAAGAAATTTTCCGCATTTTCTTCTCTCGCTCCCTTGTTTATCATTAAAAAGTTCTATAAAAGCGCGTTCCACAAACGCTATATAATATTTGACGCTAGACCTAATATTTTTTCGGCGTCGAAATGAAAAAGCGCGCAAACGAATCCGGTAAGGCGGAAATACGCGCAAGAACGACGCGCAAATTTTCATTACGGTATACTAATCCGAGAAAATATTTTACGGATCATACATTTTAATCATTTTTGCTTTTTCAGTCTCGAGAGCGTGAAAAGGCGAGCGACTTCCAGATATGTACACGATCGCCGCGTATACCTCCCAGAAGAGTCATTCGACTTTCCAGTCTTGTATATGTAATACGCTACACACGAGGGCGGAGGTGGGATTGATACTGTCTTCTGTCGTGGATTTTCTCCTCACGTATATATGCGATGTAAGAAATTCTCACTTCTAATCTAGGTATAGAAAATAGTATAGCTAGTCGAAGAAATCTCGGTTAAAAAGAAAAGAAAGAACGAGGAAGTTCTCAAGAGGCGGTCCTGTTTTTTTTCTCTCCTTCGAAGGCGACGCCGGTAATTATCAAACGAGGGTTTTTGCGATACATCTTCATGAAGTCGTAATTTGCGCGACAAGCGAGCATCTGTTGCGGTTCGGGCAAGAAACTCTGCGGGGAATACATTCGGCGCTTTTTCCTTCGTATACATTGTCAGCGCATCTATCTATTTACTATTTGCGAGCACGTGGTTGGGCTTTTTGTTTTTGCAGAAAAATCCTCAAAAGAGTCGATCGAGCATGGTAAATACTAGTAAATCGACTTACCGTATCGGTATTAAAGCAGGACCACAAGATGAATGAGAAAAATAAGGTCAAGAGAGGAGCGAATACAAAGAACGCGAAATAAAGATTCTCAGATTTACGTTTAAATTCGTCAGAAAGCACGGGAGTAAAAATAATTTTCGAGGGAGAGGGTTGAAGATGCCGAATATTGGAATGGCACTTCAGTATAATTTGAATACAGTGATACCAAGTGCTCTCAAGCGCGTAGGCTTATAGAAATTCAAAATCATTGTCGAAACTACGTGAAAGAGAACCGCAAGATGGACACAAGTAGAACTCTGTATAAAGGGAGTCTAGTAAAAAAAAAAATCGTAGTAGAGTACGTAATCACATCAAACAGCGCGACGTCAAGTGCTTTGTTTTTCTCTCTTTTTTTTTTTTTTTTTCTTTCAATAAAATAAAGTCAAGAGAGCATTATTTGCACGAGGTCATTCTATTCAACTTCTAGCGCATTCGTTGAACGCGGTAATTTTAGATGCCGAAGGCAGTTTTCGATTGGTCCTTTTCTTCTCACTTTTGAATCTTCAGGTCGGATAAAAATTGGACATCATCAATAACCCTACTGGAGAGTAGCAGAAGTTTGTGTGTTTCTCTTCGTGTCATAACTCTCCTCTCTATATAAGCAATGTTGTCTGTTAATTGGGTCATTAGTCACAGCATCGACCAAAAATTGACTTGAAACCAACCGAAAAATGACTTTTTCTCAGTCTTTGTCGAAATTGATGTATAGTGACGTCAGTATCAGGTCCACGTGAGGTCGAACTATTGACGACAAAATCCTCATTTCTTTCTTGGAATCGCCTGTCAATATCGAATCGACTTCCAGTTGCAGGGGTGCCGTGAGGCCATTTTCATGAAGATGATTCGTCGTAATCGTTTTAGGGAGAATCCATACAATTTTTTTTTCACCCATTTCATTTTTTTTTAGCTATAAGAAATTGAAGTTTGAAGGGGGTTTCTTCATTGGACCAGGGGATCAGTCTTTCTCTCTTCGGTGGACCAGAACTATTGCTGGTTCAATAATAAGTGCTCAGGAAAGGGGGCTAGCGATGGGATCACCGCTGTCACCGATGCTGGCGGAGATATTCATGAATGGCATGAAAAAAGAGATATTGAAAGGTGGCAAGTTCAGAAACTCGATCAAGAACAAAACTAGATACGTAGATGATCTCTTGAGAGGACTAATTCCTTCTTTGAATGAATGCGATGAATGAGAATATCAAATTCACAGTGGAAAAAGGCATTTTGAGACCATCATTTACTGCGCACACTAGAGAACATTCGCAGAAAGCCAACGACCATCGACACCTCAATCCCAAACTCTTCCTACCGCCAGTCCAGGCACAAGTTAGCGGCGATATAGAATTACTGCTATCGAGAAATTTCTATCCTCAATAACAATTAAGAGAAGAGATAGGTAAGCAGATCGCTGCAACCTGTGGCTATTCTGGAGGCATGGTTGACGACCATACAGGGTAGTCGATTTCAAATCGATAAAAAAACTTGGAAAGATCGACTCGGCGATTTGAAGTCGACCAGCGTACATCGATCAAGAACTACAAAACGACTTGAAATCGATCTAACAGCGCAGTAAATTTAAGGTCGATAAAAAAGTTTGGAGAAGTTGACTCGAATTCAACCTGTAATTAGCAAATAAGTCGAAATAGAGTGGATATTTTTCGGTCCCATATCGACCTGATATCAACGTCGATAGAGGTCGATTTCATCAATACACCGACGGAAATAAATTCTCGGTCGATTTGAATTGTCGATTATGGACCAAAAATTAACGTTCCCCATGGTTCATGCGTAATAATTAGGACTTAAGAGCGGTGGAAGAAGGAAGAAATAGCTGACCTATAAAAGGCCGTGACCTCATCAGAGAGACTCTTCGACTGAAGAAGATCAAACTGTCGACCCAAAAGAAAGTACGATCTTATCAGAGAGACTTTGATAAATGATAGGAGGGGGACTTGGAAAAAATCATCACATTGTGACGTCACAAGGCTGACCTATGACGTCATCAAAGTGTAACGTCACAGGCTCGGACTTTAGAGCTATGTATATGAGGAGGGGGAACCTAAAAAAAACTGATCGATGTCGTCATCACATTGTGAAGTCACAAGGCCGACCTATGACGTCATCAAACTGTAACGTCACAGGCTCGGACTTTAGAGCTATGTATATGAGGAGGGGAAACTAAAAAAAACTGATCTATGACGTCATCAGATTGTGACGTCACAAGGTTGACCTATGACGTCATCAAACTGTAACGTCACAGGCTCGGACTTTAGAGCTATGTATATGAGGAGGGGAAACTAAAAAAAACTGATCTATGACGTCATCAGATTGTGACGTCACAAGGTTGACCTATGACGTCATCAAACTGTAACGTCACAGGCTCGGACTTTAGAGCTATGTATATGAGGAGGGGAAACTAAAAAAAACTGATCTATGACGTCATCAGATTGTGACGTCACAAGGTTGACCTATGACGTCATCAAACTGTAACGTCACAGGCTCGGACTTTAGAGCTATGTATATGAGGAGGGGAACCTAAAAAAAAACTGATCTATGACGTCATCAGATTGTGACGTTACAAGGTTGACCTATGACGCCATCAAACTGTGACGTCAAAGGCCCCGCCTGGGACTTGGAGAATTTTCGAGTTCTCAGCTTTGCCGGTCGGCCGAACGACGGACGTTTTTTCCGAAAACCCCCTTGATAAAACAACTTCCCTGTCAAAATTTGGACTGAAGAGCAAAGGAGAGAGTGGTATGACTGATCTGGAGCAGAGTATGACGTCATTAAGAGATGACGTCATTAGAACGATATCTCATTAGAGAGACACAGAAATTTTGACCGAAAAACTTGAAAAAATTTCAAGTTCTTAGAGGTAAAAAATTCGAAAAATGTTGTGTCTATTACACAGAGAGGAAAGCTGATTGAGGGGTTAGGAAGGGTTGAGGTACAAGCCGTATCAACAAAGAAGGAGAATTTGAAGAAAATAAAGGATGAGCTACCGAAGTCTTCGAACTTCAAGTTTCTCGTGTTCACTTCTTCGTTGTTATCCAATCTCAAGCTAGCGCGAGAAGGTACGTTTTCATCCGCGATGACTCGCGGCTAACAGACCGTGTCTTTTCCTGGTGGGTCAAACGTAATGCCCTTCCACTTAGGGAGGCATTTCTGTAAATTTTGATGTTTCGTCATTCGCCGTCCTTTTTTCGGCAAATACTGACCTACCCTAAAAGTGAGGAAGGAAAATTACAATCACGCGAATCCTGATTGAAATAGACGTACTTACGAAGGAACTACCCAACTGACTTTACCCTAATCTAGTTAGGAATGGGGGAAAAATTTCTCTTTTCCTCCCTTTTGACATATGTGACCCCAACTACAGAAACCCGGCTTAGCGTTGAATATCGATCAGGAGGGAAGGATCTTTTACCGAGGAAGGAAGATTCCTTTTCTCTTGATTGTAATTGAACACTAAGCCGGGCTTCTGTAGACGGGGTCACATATGTATAATTATGTCTTCAAGCTGGACGGCATTCGGAAATTTTTTTAAGATGCGAGACCCTATAATTATGACGTCATCAAAAACCTTGACCCAGAAAAATTTTGATCTTCGCTACTTTGGGTCGTGAAGCCTAATATACAGTATAATACGCTTTACTGCGATAGCCCAGGAACTTTGTTGAGAAAGCTGTTGTTGTTGTTTTTTCCCAGTTTTCAAAGTTCTTAAAGTAGGTTAGGGTCACTCATGACGTCATCAGCTCGTGAAATCTCGTAACGCAAGTTCCAAAATGACCATCAGCTTTAAGACATACCCTGTAAAAATTATCGTTGATGACGTCACTCCCTGATATCAAGCCCCCCTCCAGCTTGTAATTCAACTTTTCTGGACGTCGGCGTCTCACCACGATAAGTCTTTCCTTTGAGAGACTTTGAAACGTCAGTAAACATCCTACGACGACGTTACTTCCTGACGTTGACCTCTCTTCCAACTCGTCCGTTTTCCAATCACTAAATTAGGTCAGTAATCGACCTAAGACCCTTGTCTAGAAGCATTTAAGCTGTAACCTCGGCTCTGATGACATCAAAAGTTCTTGCAGCTTTGCGTACGAGCCTGAGTACTTTCCCCACAATCTTTTCAAACTCGTTTCAACTTCCCTGGAAAATACACCCAACAACGACAATGACTTAAAACTTTTCTTCTATTCAGCTTCGAAGTTAATCGCATAAAGGATCAGAGCTTGAAATTTTTTCAAACCTTTCCCTCTTCTGTATGAAGGAACAGAAATCGAAATTTTTTCTAGTCCCTACATTAGGTCAAGGCTATTAATGACGTCACAAAGGTCGAACGCGGTACTTTCTTGGAATGCAAGTCGCTATCTCAACATAAAGAGTCAGCCTAGAATGCTTCTCTGCGCCTGGCTTATATGAGTATTTAGCCCAAGACTTCTTAACTATAGCCCAGCTTATTATAGATTTATAGATTGAAATTTTCTCATGTCTACAAAGTTGTTCACAGCTCGAAATTTTTCCAAGCCCGCTTTATAGAAGATTTGAGCTCGTAATTTTTTCCTTCATTAAGGTCAAGGTCATTGATGACATCACAAAGTCGCATGCGAACGAGTACCCTTCCCCTTTACCTCAACAAAACAGATGGCATGTTCCCGGGTGAAAAAAAGGTGAATTTATTCTTCTATGAGTATCTCGTCTGAGGAACAAGCACCAATAAGTTTCGTATAAATATGATATTCAGTAAGAATTCATATTTCTTAAAAGCTCAAAAGCTAAGAGAAACCGATAAATTTATCGCAGACGAGTAATATAGCGACTAGAAATATTCGACAAAAACGTAGGAAATCAGTCGAGTCGAAAGTTTCCCGCTACAGCTCTTCTGGTCAAGTGGTCGGTCTTTGCTTCAATAGAATATCTTTTAGATGCTTTTACGTTAATTACAAGTTGCAGTAGAACGATTTGAATGAAACTTTCCGTTTTGTGCTTTTGCAACACTTTCAAACTTCTTAATGAGTTCAATGACAATAAGTCTTGAAAACTGGTAATCGTGATGCATACATTATTTCTGTACTCCTTTGTAACTTCAATTCTATCGATTGTACAGCTACCTTTTTATCTGTTAAGCTTTACAACGCGTCTCGACATTGTTCCATCATCTCAGCCTTCGTAGCCCATAAAATTTTGTGTACGAGATTGTCTAACAAACTCACAATCATTGTAGTTGTCTCCAGAATAATTCTGGCTGAGTCGGCGCAACGACGATGAATCTGAATGAAAACATCCTGTAGAATATTCGTGTATAAATGGCGACTTGTTAACGTCGAATTAATCGCCACCTGGTTGGAAACTGTATTTTAATTAATTATTCGAATGTGGTCTAATTGACGCGTATATATTACGAGAATGACACCTCGCCCCAATCAGCACCGCACTGTCGGTCGTGGTTCTTTATCAAAAGCAGATTTCTAAAATTGAAATAGTTTACGAAGATACAACTCGCGATGCTGAGACTGTACGCAGGAGTAAGCAGAAAAGTACAAGTGGTACAGAATAAATTTACATCGTTCGCTTCAGACCTCTCCGCGATTGAAAAAGTTGCGTTCAACTTACCAACATTGTGTAATAAGAATAATTGAGTTTGAAAAATGCCGGAACGAACCGTGAAACGAAGAAGAAAAAAAAATAAAGACTAACTGAAGAGTGTGCATTTGAAATATAGCGTCCGTATTAAAATTCATAACTACTTACAACTGTACTCGGTGGAAAGTACAGATAGGTACATAAGATGGTAGTGAATTCACGTACTCTCGTGTGCAAATTGGATGCGATTGTTCATGAGGAAAACGAAGAAATTTTTTTGTTTGGAAAAAAATGTTGGTATCCGTTGAAGTTGTGCAACAACGAAGTTAAAAAATGCAATCCGAATAATAATGATACGATTCGCGGTCCGAAAATAAAAGAAGAAGAAAAAAAAATAGGAAAGAACAACGGTAGTCGAAGTCTTCTCCCGATTTCTTCGCAAACGAAAATTAACGTAAGCGAATGTCTGTACAGAAATTATTCCATGGTGATTGCGCGTTCGTGCTATACCTGTCGAGAGAAATTTTTTAGTGATGATATATGCGTACTTACAATATATCTTCCAGGTCATTTAAATGCTCGCTATTCAAAAAAAAAAATCATGTAAATCAGTCATCCATATATTCTGCTCTGAGATGAAAGAGGAAAAAAGGGGACAGTAGATCGTATTACTCGTGTAAAAATGTCCCCTGGTGGTCACCCAAACTTCTAGCATACCGTAGTCCGATCTATCCTAGATTATGAATCGTCTATATATGGACTCGCATCCTCATCACATCTCTATTTTTAGACATAGTTTAAAATTTCACCAATCGCATTTGCACGGGTGCTTTTTGGACCAGCTCTGCTCCAAGTCTAGCCGGCAAATCAGTTTGACCACCTCTACATTTTCTTCGACTTTATTCAACTGCCAGTCTCCTCATCTCTGCCCTCCAGCTTCCACAAACCGCGGTTCACAACATTTTCTCTAATTCCACCCCAGATCGTCCTACTTAACGCAATAGTTTCAACAACATGCCCCACTTTCTCACCCATTCCCGTCACAAAAAATTCACTTCCGGAAAATGTCCGCCTCCTTCCCAAAAATTGTTGACGCCAAGGTAGCGAAGTTTATGACGTACTTTGGTGACTTGTAAAAGTGCCAGCTTAGAGCTGAAGTTATGGAAATTTCTTATAGTACAGTGGCAAACTGTGGATTTTCAAGAAAAAATGGCTATTGATGATAGAAGTATGAAAATTGGTATGGTCGCCAAATCAATTTGACCACCTCTACATTTTCGTCGACTTTATTCAAAATGCCAGTCTCCTCATCTCTGCCTTCCAGCTTCCACAAACCGCGGTTCGCAACATTTTCTCCAATTCCACCCCAAATCGTCCTACTTAACGCAACGACATGCCTCACTTTCTCACCCATTCCCGTCACAAAAAATTCACTTCCGGAAAAATGTCCGCCTCTTTCCCAAAAATTGTTGTCGCCAAGGTAGCGAGTTTATGACGTACTTTGGTGACTTGTAGAAGTGCCAGCTTAGAGCTGAAGTTATGGAAATTTCTTAGAGGCAAACTGTGGATTTTTGAGAAAAAATGGCTATCGATGATAGAAGCATGAAAATTAGTATGATGGGCAATAATAGGTACCAAAAGAAAATTTTAGAGACGGGGAAGCCCTCCGCAATTCGCCATAAGAGAAGTGGGGGACCGATTTTTGAGATTCCATCCCCCCTATGTGAAAGTGGTGTGAGCAATTTCGACGTCATTGGGGTCGATTTTACATATTTTTTCACCCTCCTGAATACGAAAATGTAATTCTTTTCAAGATCCGACTACGAGAAGTGCCCCAAATTTCAAAATAAAAATTTCCATATTTTCCAATTTTTGCGGAAAATGGCGGTTTTTCTTTTCTAGACCAAATTCATTGTTCAGGATCAAATTTTCAGTCCTTTTTTTTGCAGTCTGCCACTGTAGGCCGACTATTGGACTTCGAGTTTTGGATGGGTTCGACAACATATCTACGAGTGACAAGCTGTCATTAAAAAAATGTCGACCCCATCCATTCTGTACAAGTTGTGAGATAAGTTTTACTGAATTTCATAAACTCTCCCTACGGAATCTCTCGCGCAATAAAAAATGAATCCACATGACCGAAGAAAATTCGAGGATGATTTACAATTATAGAGGTACAGTATACACACACCTACGTACGTAATGGAGGGAAAATTATTTAATTCTCATCTCTCATTTCTATTACATACCTTTGAATATGTACCGAACATATCACACAGATGTGCTCCCTGGGTCATCCTCGTTGAAATATACTCGCAATTACGTACAGGTCTGTAACACGTAGCGTAACTCTACGTCACATAGGATATTTACATCTACGGCGTATACATATATACGAATGCTCACTGGCCATAAAATTAATTCCAATTGCTGGGAGAGTATAGTTCTCGTAAAACGAAAACAAAACGCGAAGAAAAAAGTGTCATCGTTTTTCGCGGCGCGCGTCCGCATGTGTGCACAGTTTTCCTGCCCCACTCGACGATTCATTCGAATAGATAGTGCAAACCGCAACGACTCGCAAATGTGAAACTAAACGAGCAATTATAAAAATTAATTGCCCAGTTCGTGTTTCCATTGTAGTACGCCGGATATAGGTCCGTAAAAACCGAAGCATCTTGAATACAGAGTAAACTTTTCAGTATATAAAACGTACAGCGAGAGCATAATCGAGTCTGTGCGCTCTAACTCCGGATAGAACAGAGATTATACCGCGCTACGACGCGACATTCAAGCTCCACTATCCAATTATTACACAGTGAGTAGTGAAATACAAAGATACAAACGTGGAGAAGCATGACGAATTCAGTAATTTCCAGTTTTCTACCTCACGGGTGAACGAACTTTCACTGTACCGATTGTAGTCATAGATTCATAACTTCCAAAGTTCTACACAGTTTTGACAAATTCGAATTCGGGTCTACTATTTGTCAATTAAAGAATTTAAGTTTGTAGATACTCAAAGAGTGTCGAGGTTTTTGGGCGAAAAGCAGGGCGTCAATAATCTACTTTTAATGACCGCGACTTTATTCCCTCTCGTGATTCTCGAGGTCTAAATTGGCCTACAATTTCTTTACGAATGTAGCTGAAGTGTTTGAAGACCGCAGGAGACAAAGGGTCACTGAATGAACTTTGGATGTTGATCTGTATGTTACGCACCCCGAAAGGGGCATGTAGATACACGAAAATTTCGGGGCGAATGAATTATTTCACACTCTTTTGTCAAGTAGCGTAAGTATGGATCCGTTCCCGCGTTTCCTTGTGAGCACAAACACACTTCATCTACCACTTGGATGAAGATAATTTTAATAGTGAAAGACTTGTAAAAAATTTCAACAGGAAGAGAGTCGTGATAGCCGATCCTTCGTTTGAAAATCTTTGAAAATTGTATCGAACCAGTGAGCGCTCAAGGCACGTGCTCGAACCTCAATCAGAGGGGAAGGTCCAGAAAAAGCAATGAGAGCGATAAAAATATCGAAAGTGCGAAATATACGGAGAGGAAAAGCAGCGAAACTCAATAAGTGGAGCAAATCAAATTTTGATAAGGATCAAGACAATAAAAATAACATCGAGTGATAACAAAACCGAAAAAGTAAACGAGGAGAACCGTTCATAAGGTGGGAGACGGAGTTACAAAAAAATTAACCTATAGTGTAGGCAAATCAGAGCCATATTGGAAAAAAAAAATTTCGCTGGAGCAAACGTTTCTTTGCTGAAAATGGTTCAGGATAGGGTCCCGAACAACATACTGAGAATCCAGCGTTTTCCTCCTGGAGCTTCTTTTTTTAGGAGGGGGGTTCGAACCCCCGAAAAATTAGTTTTTCGCCTATATCGCGTGACATTGAAATTTTATGAAAAAATTTTTCAAACAAAAGTTGTTCCTCGTTAAATTTCCTATCAAATAACGTATTCAAGGTTCAGCCTAGGTCAATTAGTGCCCCGGCAAAGCCTTAAAAGGCCGTTCAGAAGAGGACCAAAATTACATAATTTTCCATATAGGCTATCTCACAAAATTGAAATTTTATGAAAAAATGTTTCAAATAAAAGTTGTTCTTCGTTGAATTTCCTATCAAATGAACTATTCAGCTTTCAGAATCGAGTAATTTGTGTGTTAGGTACATTTTTCCTGAAATTTCCTCAACTGAATCTTACTCCATGAGGCTAGTATATTTCAGGTAATATATACACATATTTTTATAACATAGCCCGAGGAGGGAGGTCGTTTCTCGCACATGACTTGAGCTCCGCCATCTGTCCTATGCCCTGCCTACCAGTTTTCTACGATTTCTAATAGGAGCAGTGCAGTGTTCGTTAGCTTGCCGACTTACAGTAGTCTTATATTCGGGATGAAGGGACTTGATATTATTCGCTTTCGTCATACTCTTGGCCTGTGATTACTGAGGAATCGTCATCAGTACTGAACTCATGGTCAGCTTCCTTGTCCTGACTTAATACATCCTGCAAGTCGTACTCAATGTCGTCTACTACCTCTAATACTCCTCCAGCATTGAGACAAGGGGGAACATTTTAATCCTAGGAAGGATAAGAACAACTATTCTCAACAAAAATTCAAACAATAGGCTACTTATGGTTGCGGCATGATAGTTATTTGAGAAGTATTATAGTGTAGACACCTCTTCATCATCGAGGTTGGAATGACTAAAATACACATACACGTTTTTTCCTCGATGAAAGTGCCAAATAACCTTCTTTATCTATGAAATATTGTTCACCTGCTTTTCGGCAATTACAAGCATTTTTACAACCTTTAGCGCACCCACTAAAAATAAGTTGTAGGGGATGGTCTGGCGCAGCGCTGGGGCTTTGTTCATTGTTATAGGCTCCAACATTCCATCGATTCGCTTCCATCTCCATTCTAATGGATCTTTTTCATGACCATGCCACAAATGTACTTGGTAGTAAACTCTGTATAAATGAAACCGTGCAGCGTCTTCAGTGGGAGGTAGAGAGGTTAAATGCTTTTGTACGGACTTTTTTCGTGAAAGCTTGAAACCGACATTTGTTCAATAGACCGATTCCCCGGTGACGTCACAGTGTTGATAACAGTGAGCGATGGTGAGTCAAAGTACCCATATTTGTAATCGATATTACGATTATTGGGCCAATCATGACATCGATTTCCATAAGAATACACAGGGAACGATTCGATCACATACAGATATTCAAAAACAAGATGTTCCTAATATATTAGAGATCTCTAGAAACTAGAAGATCTCTGGAATTCAAATATGTAGCTTTTATTGCTAATGTACTTCTTGTCCTTGAATACTAGTGAATGATCGAAACGTTCCCTGTGTATTATTATGGGATTCTAAAATGGCTGCCCCGAAGCCAACAGCAGAGAACAAGCATTCAATCAAAATCGAAGATGTTGACGTCACGGGGAATCGGTCTATGGCTTATCTCTTGTACTACCGTAGATCAGAGAGTATTGAAGCTGCCTCTTGGAGTCTTTGATACAACGCGACTTTAATTGTTCTTTATTTCAATACCTAGGTACCATGTGAGTCATAAATATGAGAAAAATACTTATTTAATTTCCATCTTTTCAATATTCCTATCTTTAGTAAAAAAAAAATAGTTTTTATAATCTGTAATGTGCAAGACTTCCATAAATCAGTACCAAAACTATCTGCATATGAGAAAATATAGCACATCTTTTTATCTTTAATATCGAAAACCCTTTTTCGCAGACTAGTTGCTCTATCCTGGAAGCTGAATAGCTCATTTGATAGGAAATTCAACGAAGAACAACTTTTATTTGACACATTTTTTCATAAAATTTCAATTTGTGAGATATAATGGAAAATTATGTAATTTTGGTCCTCTTCTAAACAGCCTTTTTAGGCTTTGCCGGGCCACTCATTGACCTGGGCTGAACCTTGAATACGTTATTTGGTAGGAAATTTAACGAGGAACAACTTTTGTTTGAAACATTTTTTAATAAAATTTCAATTTTGTGAGACATATGAAAAAACTGATTTTGGGACTCTTTTGAACGCCCTTTGCAAAGGCACTAATTGGCATAGGCTGAAAATTGAATACGTAATTTGGTAGGAAATTTAACGAGGAACAACTTTTGTTCGAAACATTTGTTCATAAAATTTCAAATTTGTGAGTTAAATGGAAAACTGATTTTGCTCCTCTTTTGAATGGCCTTTTAAGGCTTTGCCGGAGCACTCAATGACCTAGGCTGAACCTTGAATACGTTATTTGGTAGGAAATTCAACGAGGAAGAACTTTTGTTTGAAACATTTTTTAATAAAATTTCAATTTTGTGAGATATATGAAAAAACTGATTTTGGGACTCTTTTGAACGCCCTTTGCAAAGGCACTAATTGGCATAGTCTGAAAGTTGAATACGTTATTTATTAGGAAATTTAAAGAGAAACAACTTTTGTTCGAAACATTTTCTCATGAAATTTCAAATTTGTGAGTTATATGGAAAACTGATTTTGGTCCTCTTTTGAATGGCCTTCGCAAAGGCACTAATTGGCATAGTCTGAAAGTTGAATACGTTATTTATTAGGAAATTTAAAGAGAAACAACTTTTGTTCGAAACATTTTTTCATGAAATTTCAAATTTGTGAGCTATATGGAAAACTTATTTTGGTCCTATTTTGAACGGCCTTTTAAGGCTTTGCCGGAGCACTAAATGACCTAGGCTGAACCTTGAATACGTTATTTGGTAGGAAATTCAACGAGGAAGAACTTTTGTTTGAAACATTTTTTAATAAAATTTCAATTTTGTGAGATCTAATATGGAAAAACTGATTTTGGGACTCTTTTGAACGCCCTTCGCTCGCAAAGGCACTAATTGGCATAGGCTGAAAGTCGAATACGTAATTTGGTAGGGAATTTGACGAGAAACAACTTTTGTTTGAAACATTTTTAAATAAAATTTCAATTCAGGCGATAAAGGCGAAAAACTAATTTTTTGGGGGTTCGAACCCCCTAAAAAAAAAGAAGCTCTAGTTGGAGAACGCGAGATTTTTATTTGTAGTATGTGGTTCAGGACCACATTCTGAACCATTTTCAGCAAAGAAACGTTTGCTCCAGCAAAGTGTTTTTTTTTTCTTCTTTCTCATTTTCCTACACTACTATGGGAGTGGCTCGAGACAAAACTAGGTGTAACAAGAAGCGGCAGGCGTGAGATGTATCTGATATTATTACAGTAGGTAATATTTAAAAAAAATTTATTAATAACGATTGTGCTATCAAAAGGTTGTAATAATACGAATAATAATATGTGTCATAATAAATACAGCTCAGAGCCTGAAGTCAGGAAAAGAGAGAAAAAAAAATTATTACTCTGTACGTCGCCAAGAATCTCAAGGACGTTTTATCTTTATGATGTTGTAGGTGCTTGTAGAAAGATGAAAGAAAAAAGGTCCGTCCGCTTCAAATGGTTCTGTTTAGGGTACAAGGTTTGCTCAACGAGCACGTAAAAATGAGTAGTTTCGGCAATTTTCTTTTATAAAATAAATCTGAAATCGTAGCCGACGCGAAGAGGAGCCGTCGCTTTAATGACGGTAATAACGAGAGGGCTAGGTCGGACGTAGGAATTTGCTAACTGCGTTCGGTTTGCATTCGAAACACGCACTAGGCCAAGCAAAATAGGAAGGAAAAAAGGTAAGGCGGTACCTCTTGTAACCTGCAAATAACTCATCGAAAGAAGAAAAAATAAATGTAAGAAAAAGAGAGAGCAAACTGTTGTAGCATACAAAAGCGCGAGCAAGCCAGCGTTGCCAACCAAAATGACGTAAAACCCAACCGAATACCGAAGAAAATGGAAAAAACTTGGGTAAAACGCCGATATTTTCGTATGCGATTGAAAGCCTCGGTAGTAACGAATTTAAAAGAATACCTTTTCAGAATAATCATCAATTTTTTCTCTGTAATCAAAGATGTTCAACTTGAATATTGAAGTAAGCATGGATTTAGCGATGCCTCTTCTTGCAGACGGAAGTGTCTACCTTGGTGAAGGAGATAAACTGCTAGAACAATTCCCAAATGAGATTTTCTAAATTTAGGCAATGAACGAAAAAATGGATTCAGAACGTCTCAAATTTTTCAGGAGGCACTGGTTTTTAGCAGGGCTCCAAATGTGTGGAACAAAGGAATTTTCTGATGACGAAGACGCGGGAAAAAGATTCATTTATTATCAAATTAATAACTGGACGGAATCAATATTAGGAAATGGTGATTGAAAATTCTTGAAACACAATGTTGAATACTGATCACAAAGAAGAAAGAACTAAATTCGATTACTTGTGGACGAAAGCTGATAAAGTAGAAATGAGCATTTCCTCCATTCGGATCTGCATTTATGCGCGCGCTCGAATGCAGCGTGAAAAATACATCGCTATTAGAATCCCGATGAAAACGCCCGCCAAAAGAATGAATTAATCTTACACTAAAGAATTTTATTCCTCTCTCAAAATTAGTTTCTCAAAAGTTGCAAACGCGCGTCAGTGAGCCGACTTTACTTCCTTTCTTTCCATGCACTCGTGTAGAGCCATTTTTGTCTTCGTTTTTTCCTCTTTTTTTCTTCCCTCCCCCATCTCTCACTCTTTATCTTTTCTTTTCTTCAGGTTTGCAGAACGAGAGAAGCAGATTGTCTGTAATATCGTTATTCTGCATTCTTCATAACGCTAGCCTTTCTTCGCTTTCAAGAACACTTTTTGTACACGAAAAAGCCTCTCAGAAAGGGCGTAGAGAGATGAGCTTATATAGCGACGTCGTAATTGTTCGTGATCTCATTTCTCTCTCGAACTCGTGCTCGCGTAGAAGTTGATTTCAAGATGGTAAAAGAAAAGAAGGAAAAAGTTAAACGTAGACGCTCGTTTCGCGATTTAAATGCAAATTACTAATCGAGGGATGAGTCGAGAAACACAGTCAGTACAGGCAACAAACGAATGAAAAAAGAGTTCGGATAAATAAATTTCACGGAATATTGTTTTTAATCTTTCCTTTTTCTATTTTTCAATCTTACGACGGTGCACTGTTTATGCACGCGAAGGGAATTTGGATTATGGGTTGCATATATCGCTTCGAGAACGTCTTGTCGTATTCTTCTTCTCAGCTCTCTGAAATACATAGTCTTACATCAGTAACCGTGATGGTCCATGAATTTGGTACAAAGAACCATAGACTAAGGCCAACCAAGAACATATAAGACTTTTGTTAAGGACACCCAAATGCAAAGATGCAAGTCATTCACAGTAAACGTAAGCACTCTTCAAATTCAAGGCAGTGGCATGACGTACCCCCACTCTTTTCTTAGGTTTCCCCGTTATTAAAGGTTCTAAAAAGATCCTAGGAAACGACGAAACACTCAGATTGCAGAATCCACGAACAAAGGGCAGACGTTTACAAGAAGAGGAAGGAAAGGGAATTGTCAAAGTGTTGGTTACGATTCATAGCAACTCAATAGGCGGAATGGTTTCAGTAACTCCTCCGAACGCAGGAGATCCCAGAATCAACCCTCGCTGAAAGCAGCGAAAATTGTGGAAGCTAGGGAACTACGACCTAACTCATGTGACACTGCATGAACTGCTTTTCTATTGTTCTGATGTAGACACTGGACCAATTTCTTCTGGAAACGAAAGCGTTGAATAAGACAATCACAAATTCACTGTAGAAAAACAGCTGTTCTGTTGGACCGATTTCAAGTCAATTTTTAGTTTTCGGGGATTGTGCTCAACGTCGATGAGAAGTTGATTATGAGTCAACTGCTCAAAATTTTTCCATCGATCTGAAATCGACTGATCTGTTCGATTGCGATCAAGTCGATTTTCAGTTCTCTGGTGATGAGCGCCGGTTGACTTCAGATCGACCTGGGGTCCATGTAGAGTCATCCTCTGGAGACGCTCGGTTTGTTAGGTGACTTCGCTACTCGCCAACAGAAGCGTGGTCATAATTATGTAAGAAGGACCATTTAAAATTTCAATTACTATGGACCGGTGCAGCAATTATTGTTAAATCGACGTAAGATCGACGTCGATTTTGATCGTCACCTAAATCTCAAACCAATTGTCGACCCATTCTCAACATCGATCCCGAGACACTTGAATTGAAATCTGCGAAATATCGGCGTTAATTGCAAGTTTTTTGTAACGTATAATAGACCCACATTTTCAGCTCAGATGATAATGAGTCGGTGGTAAAACGGAGCTGTAGATTGTGACTTCAAGTCATTTCGGGTCGACTTGCGGTCAACATTGGACGGAACTAAATGGGCTATGAATCGACGTCGATTTTGAGTCGACATGATTCATGGGAAGTGTGTCAATTATTGAATAATCTGCTCGATGAATGAACTTTATTTTTGTTCAAGCTCGAATAAATCTCCACTGCGAACGAAAGATCTTCCTCCGTTTGTATAATAATTATGTATACAGTTTTTACTTTCTGACTATTTAAAGGGGTTGATCTGAAAATTTCTTCTCACCCTACTATAGTGGAGAGATTGAAACTATACGTATAAATTTTCCAGTCAAATCTCGTCGAAGATCTGACGTTTTTGTAAATATACGCCCTGCCTTTGTGACGTCTCCGAAACGATGTCCAACCCAAATTGCGGAACATTAATTTAGTACACGTTCAACTGTATATTAATCGATACTATTTTCTCGTCCAAAGCATAAATTTTCGAAAAAATAACGAGTAAAATTTTATTTTCCATGCCCACGTACAACTTTCCTTGACGCGCTTGTTTAGGAATTTGATTCATTACTCTCGTAAAATATTTCAACAACAAAAAATGCTTTCTTTCGCCGGTTTTTCGAAGTCAGCTCGGTAACACCTTCCGAAAATACAGCGATTACCCGAATAACGGCGATATGGTGACCACACTTCTATAATCTGCTGCGTTAGACAAAACCCTTGTTATACAGCGGACCACCGGGGATCGAAGATATTTTGAAAGATTACTACACGTATCTGCGAACTATACCAGGATATACTACTAACAGTATGTGTGTACTACAGTATAACACTGCCGCGGAGAAGTTATAAAAAGTTCGAGCTGTAGCAAATTTATATAATACGACTTCTTCCTCGCGCGATAGTCGATCATAGTCAAAGATTATCGTGCGAGTAATCTCGAAGGACCTAAAAATTGTCGTCTACACATTTGACGGGCGTGTTGCGCGAATCAGCGTCGTCGTATCTCTCGTTTCCGGATTGAAAACTTCGTTCGTCCTCAGAGACGCGTTGTTGCTTTTTCGGTCTTGGAAGAAGAAAATTGATGGCCTTCAGCCTAAAACGCGTGTATTTGGGCGGCTCGGATGAAATTGACGAGGAGTAGCCCGCGTTTCGTCATCATTTCTAATTTCCGCGGTTCATCGTAAAACGAACAGTCGCGTAAATTGTCCCGAAGGTCGTCATGATTAATGAAGGTCGGAGCGGTTTCCAAATCTTTAGTAGTCTTGAAAAAAGTTGTTCTTTTTATTTATGAATATATTTTCCAACAGCTCACCCAATATGTTAAAGTCCTATATTGAAGCTCTGTACCTTCAAGTCCTGCTGTAAAGTGAGATCCTATTGCCATGCTCATTTACAACGAACTCATCCTGTCACTTATACTAGGCTTCCTCTATACTAGAGCTCATACGCAATATGGGGGAAAAATGATCTGGTGGAGCCAAACGAATAGAGATCATTTTTAAAGTCTTTTTATAGTTGCTCGATCCAGCTACCAGTCAAGACAGATAAATTTCGATGGCAGATCAAGACCCAGTAAAGATATGAACGATCTCAAACTTCTTTGTGACGTCATCAACATCCATGATGTCATTTGTTCGTGACGTCATCGGCTTGGACCTGCCTGCGACCTCATCAAAGTAGAGACTATTATTGTTCTTTCTCTTTCGAACGGGAAGGAGGCCGAAACCTGGTTCAACCTGGTACATTGTTTGCTGAGCCTAGTTTCAGCCAAGTACATAATTAAGCCTAGTTTAAAGCCAAAAAGAGTAAATTTCTTCACTCTACGGAAAATTATTAAACCACGTACAGTCGAACCTCGATAAGTCGAACAAATTAATCCGGTCCTGACGCATTCCCGTTTTTAAGGGTGTACATTTTTTGTCGCCGCATATCGAACACAACAATGGCTAAGTCGAACCAAAAATTATTCACTTTTATCTCTAAAAGTCGAACGTTGAAGTAGGTAACTCGAACTTCCCTTCAGGAACTCGAACGTTTTGTTTTCTCAATCAATTCTCGGGGACTCACTCCGCTCGTTCGCCCTCATTTTTAGTCTAGAATAAAATAGCCTCACTATTCTGGATCAAGTCAACGATTGCTGAGGAATTTTCTGGGGGGTGGGGGGAAGGAAGATCATATTCGACTTGGACACGCAGATTTATAATAGTGCGAATTTTTGAAAACGGATAAAAGGCACAGTAAAGACATCAACCAGTTTAGGTCTTCTTATGACGTCATCATCATCCGTCGAATTTGTTTGTGAAGTTATCAAGATTAAAAAAAGAGTATCTCGTCGACTCTGTTGAAGAAAGTCTGTACCTAGGTACATTCAAAACGTCGAAAAAGACAGAAGTGCCTTGAATTTTCTTCTTTTTTCTCATCAAGATCATCATCTGTGACGTCATCAGCTTGAATTTGCCTGTGATGTCATCAAGCTTCTGATTTCATCAACTTTTCTCTTTTGATATGTTTCACGTCTTTGCTCCTTTGCTCTGACCTCTACCCTAATTCTGAAATTTGCGTATGCATGCGTCCATGCGTACAGATGATCTTGGGATTTAGAAAAAATACCTCAAATACCTCGACCCTTAGGCTAATACCAAAATTTGCGCGCATGTGCGAGCAGATCTCTTCGTTCTATGCAGTAAACTACTTGTATACTCCCGGGAAACAAAATCGACCGTCGAAATTACCGGTAGGTCTTTTTAAGGTCACTCACAATATCGACCATAAATTGACGAAAATCAAGTAATTAAGACGTCTTTATTGTAACGATATATTTTTCGACCCAAATTAGACGTCGATGTATGGTCGAAGTTAGGTTGAATAATTTTTGCATTACTAATCGACTGTATTTTAACGTCTTTTTCAGTCAAAATAAAAATTAGGTACTACATTTCAACCTCTTTCTTTTGTACAAATGAAATTTGTGCTGTATTTAGATGTTTTTATTGAGTCGATCTATTTTCCGACCCAAATTAGACGTCGATGTAGAATCAAATTATGGTTGAATAATTTTTGCTCAACTAATCGAACATATTTTGACGTCTTTTTTTAGTACAAATAATTTTCATTCAGATTTGAAAAAGACGTCGATTCTTCGGTCAATTATTGGTAAAAAAAGAGTCGATTTCCATTCAGACTCAAAAAAGACTCGATTCATCAGTCAATTATTGATCAAAATAGAATTGATTTTCATTTAGATTGGAAAAAGACGTCGATTCTTTGGTCGATTATTGGTAAAAAAAGAGACAATTTCCATTCAGACTCAAAAAAGACGTCGATTCTTCAGTCAATTATTGGTCAAAACAGAGTCGATTCTTCAGTCAATTATTGATCAAAATAGAATCAATTTTCATTTCGATCGGAAAAAGATGTTGATTCATTGGTCGATTATTGGTAAAAAAAGAGTCAATTTCCATTCAGACTCAAAAAAGACGTCGATTCTTCAGTCAATTATTGGTCAAAATAGAGTCGATTCTTCAGTCAATTATTGATGAAAGTAGAATGAATTTTCATTTAGATCGGAAAAAGACGACTCTTTGGTCGATTGTTGGTAAAAAAAGAGTCGATTTCCATTCAGATTCAAAAAAGACGTCGATTCTTCAGTCAATTATTGATCAAAGTAGAACCAATTTTCATTTTAGATTGGAAAAAGACGTCGATTCTTCGGTCGATTATTTATTGTTTAAAAAAAAGACAATTTCCATTCAGATTCAAAAAAGATGTTGATTCGTCAGTCAATTATTGGTAAAAAAAGAGTCAATTTCCATTCAGACTCAAAAAAGACGTCTATTCTTCAGTCAATTATTGATGAAAATAGAATCAATTTTCATTTAGATCGGAAAAAGACGTTGATTCTTCGGTTAATTATTGGTAAAAAAAGAGAAAATTTCCATTCAGATTCAAAAAAGACGTCGATTTTTCAGTCAATTATTGATCAAAGTAGAATCAATTTTCATTTTAGATTGGAAAAAGACGTCGATTCTTCGGTCGATTATTTATTGTTTAAAAAAAAGACAATTTCCATTCAGATTCAAAAAAGATGTTGATTCGTCAGTCAATTATTGGTAAAAAAAGAGTCAATTTCCATTCAGACTCAAAAAAGACGTCGGTTCTTCAGTCAATTATTGGTCAAAATAGAGTCATTTCTTCAGTCAATTATTGATGAAAATAGAATCAATTTCCATTCAGATTCAAAAAAGACGTCGATTCTTCAGTCAATTATTGGTAAAAATAGAGCCAATTTCCATTCAGACTCAACAAAGACGTCGATTCGTCAGTCAATTATTGGTAAAAAAACAGTCAATTTTCATTCAGACTCAAAGAAGAGGTCGATTCTTCAGTCAATTATTGATGAAAGTAGAATGAATTTTCATTTAGATCGGAAAAAGACGTTGATTCTTCAGTCAATTATTGGTAAAAAAAGACTCAATTTCCATTCAGATCAAAAAAAGACGTCGATTCTTCAGTCAATTATTGGTAAAAAAAGAGTCAATTTCCATTCAGACTCAAGAAAGACGTCGATTCTTCAGTCAATCATTGCTCAAAATGGAATCAATTTTCATTTAAATTGAAAAAAGACGTCGATTCTTCAGTCGATTATTGGTCAGAATAAATAGGAGGAAATTACTCGACCGTTAATCGATCTAAAAAATCATTTCATGACTATAGACAAACTGGGTCGATTAATGGTCGATGAGAGGTCAAATCGACAGCTTTTCTAGGTCAATTGTGTTTGCCGGGCTAGGCTTATTTTAGATTTAGGCCTCCTTTATACTAGGCTTCTACTCCTAGAATTTCTCTTTGTTCTATGCAGTTAACTACTTGTATACTAGGCTCTTTGTACTAGAAGTGGCTTAGTGGTGTAGGGGCAGGATCGCGGCTTTGCAATCCAAAGGTCCGAGGTTCGATACCAGCTACAAGACGTAAGCGGTGGCCGTAACAAGTTTATTCACAAAAGCTCGCTCCGAACATCGTGATACGCGCTAACATCATTGAGCCCATCAACCCGTCTCAGCATTGAGTCGTATGAAGTCCAGGAGTGGGGTTTACCGGCAGTATGAGAACGCTCGACCTGGCTTATGTGTGAGAGAGAATGGCTGTGGATCTGGTTCAGCGTCGCAAAGACGCGGTTAGCCAGCTAACCCAGCCTTCCCTATCTCTCACATACTTTGCGCAGGAAAAATAGTGGAAAAATTAGTGTTACAGTATAATAATGGCGCTTGATTCGTCACCCTCCCGAGCCTGACTTGGTCACCGTGGGAAGCGTTAACCTCAATGCCGCACCATCAATGAGATTGGTTACAACAATGTTGGCCGAACTAGCCGTAATTAGGGCTCTTATAAGCCTCCGTTGTATTAGCTTTATAATAATAGGTCTAGACCTTGATAATCCTGCATACTGTATTCCTGCTTTTCCTTTATAATAAAGTATGATGTCATCGGTTGGTGACGTCCTCAGCTTATGACGTCACCAACACCGAACCTATTCTAAAATTTACGAGTTCAATCCACCTGCCCTCAGAGTCCGCTCATTTGTCTCTGTGGACTATATAGCTAGACGACGAGGAGGGAATACTCCGAAGAGGAGTATTCCCTTCTCGTCGTTATGGACAACCGTAATTTGGAGGAACGAATCCGTTTAATTATACAACTTCACTTACTGTACACCACGCTTATATCAGTCCAAGAACTGAGCGTACGTCTCTGTGAGGAAAATTCACAAGCTAGACCATGGTTTTATCAGAAATCAGGCGTGGCATCAAGACATAAATGAGGTCATTTACTAGTAGACACGAAACATGATCTTTATTTCTTTGGCTCTGCCAGACAGTTTCCTTTTTGGCGGGAGACCCGCCATCCGTTTAGTTACTGTGGGCCCTCAGAGGAATTCTTTCCGCGTACGCATAACGCTTGGACTTGGAAAAATTTGTGACCTTCTATGGGCTAGTGTATAGGGACTTGGAAAAATTCCGGGCTCTTCTACATCCATCTTATACACCAGATGGGCTAGTATAGGAGCTTAGAGAATTCCGGGCTCTTCTATACCCCTTTATTGGCTAGCATAGTGACAGAAAAATTTCTTGTTCTTCTATGCGACTTAGAAAAATTTTCGCGGCTCCTGTATAGTCATCTGTGGAACTTAGAAAAATTTCGGCTGTTCTACAGTCTTCTATGGGACTTAGGAAATTTGTAGTGTCTATTTACTTCAAATTTCTTACATAAACCTTTCACATTTCTAAAGATTTGCTCTTTCAAAATCTTCAATCATTACAGACATCAAAAATTATACCCTATAATCTACATAAACTTAGAATCTTCAACCCTAAACCATGAGTCGCGGGTCTCCCGCAACTCTTGCTCCCTGAGCAAGAGCCTGTAAGTTTTTGATCTAGTATAACCCATTAAATTCGTACGCCAAGCCTAGTTTTAGTCTAGTATTAAAATAGGGTAGCATAGGCGTATGCTGAGCCTAGTCTAAAGCTAGTATAGTCTAATAAAATGTATCCTAGGTCGAAACTCAAACTTGAACTCGTAGTTTTCTGGATTAGGTCGAGGGTTCGAGCATCGTAGGCCTAGCAACGACGAGGGGCCAACTCGGACTTCTAGATTTTCAATAATGGGGTGTGGAGGTGGGTAAAGACATTAAAAATTTCAAAATTCTGACCTCTGCTACTTTATAAGTTAGCCTCTATACTAGACTAAACTAGCTCAGCTACTTATCCTAACATACTACCAGAGGCTGGAAAAGGAGACTATGGAGTAGTATGACGTCAAGTTGGACTTGGAAAAATTCTCAATATCGAGCAATATTATGATTGGAGCAAGATTCGGAAAAATTTCAGCTGTCAAAGGAGGTGAAATCGAAAATATGTCAACCATCAAAGAGATTGGACTTGGGAAAAATTGTGAATATCGAGATGTATATTATGGTAAGAGTTGGACTAGAGAAAATTTCGATATCATTGATTTTCTTCACGCGTTGACGCTAAATTTTCAATCAAATTCTTCATAAGGAACACGTCGAGAAAGAGTTTCAAGATAATATCGTATTTCTACTTTACCGCTCACAATTTGTTTTAATTCGCTAACGAAGCACGATTACGCGCGAGTCGCCGCGACGTGCTTCTGCATCCAGAAACGACTCCCCCCTCCCCTTCCTACCCGTTCACGCGAGAGCGCACGACCAACCCTTCCGCGTAGTTTCGACGTTTGATTAATTTCCGATTTGCACGATGAAAATGAAATAATCCGGTGTCTCGCAGAAACGTGCGTCGACATCATCGTTTTCGCGAACCGCTGTTATCATAATTACGAATTCCTTGTACTCGTTAATTATTGTTTTCGGCTTGTAGTTGTCATCGTACGTCACTTCATCACTAGATGGCATTATCTTTATCCGCGACTGGAGAAGCTATACGCAGTATTCAAATTGGAACACGATGAAAGGAACGAGAAGAGAGAGAGAGGGATAGAAGAAAAGAGAGAAGAAAAAACACTACTGATTAAACAGTCGGACGAACTGTTGTACTGACGGAGCGAGTGAGCCAGAGGAAAAGAGAACGCAGCCAAAGAAATTGATTACGAAGCGTAATTTACGCTCGAAACGAAGGAACGAAGCCACAAGCGAGAACGCAATTTTCCAAATTACGAAAAAATTTCGGGATATACTCGACGGCGAGGCGGTAGCTGCAGTGTACGAGTATTAAATCCGGACGAAATAACCTCTTGTTCGCCCGTTTCACGCTTTCGTTCAACCGTTTTTATAACTTATGTACACAGAATACAGTTACAGAGTTGGCGGGCTGCCGGAAGTGGCTAAAATATTGCGAAACGCTTATACGGGCGGGTGTGCGGACTTTCTCGTATGCAGATGGAAATTTATACAAGCTGCCGATGCCACCAGTACCGGTGCTCCAGCACTCCTGGAACAGGTAAGAATTTCAACCTCCGCCGTACCGTGTCGAGGATTTTTTTTCCCTTCTTTCTCGTATACATAAAGCGCGATTACTGGCGAAATTTATTTCTTGTAACTTTCCTTTCCTTCCAGTCTTTCGGCCGTGTTTTGGAGCTGTATCAGTGCGTACATACGTATATTCAGCTCACTATATTTATAGTCCGACTTTATCTAAATGTGTATCAAAATTCCCGAGCTTGGTGAGCGAGAAATAATGTCGTACACATTGTAACGCTTCTTCTATGTATATCTAACACATACATAATGACCACCAGCGTATCGCGCGTTTTAAAAAAGTGTAATTAATTCCAAACAGCGTTAGAGATATACTCACCGAGCCGAATTGTTCGAAATAATTTTTCACGTCTTCTAGCGATGTGGTAGCGGACAGTCCACCTACAAAAATCTTCTTCGTCCTGGTAACCATCTGCAACAAAAAGCAGCGAAAATTCTCTATTTAATAAATTTGAAAATTAAATACGAAAGGACGATCCATATCGTCCTCGGGGATAACGAATTAAAGATTCTTGTCACCATGCAGGTTATGAACGATCAAAATTGTGGCGTTGTACAGCGCTCGAATTTTGCTACTTACACACAGATTCGAAAGATCTGTGAAAAGAGGATGTTGCATTAGCAGTCCCTTCGATGCAGGATAAAATAAGGGAACAGACAATTCACGTCGAGTTTATGGCAAAGTGATATCGAAATTTAATGGGTCTGAATAATTTGTGATCCAACAGGTATAAATTTGTATGTATTGATTCAGAGCAACAGAAATGAACTCAATAAGGAATCTTCCAGCGATGACTAACGAACATAAGTAGAAAGTGCCAAGCTGTAGCAGCATAGCATATTGAAAAATGGTAACAGCCACCCCGCAAGATACTCTGGCATGACAATTTCGGCTCATTAGGTCCTTCAATGGAGTCGCTTTTTACCCGCAATCTGTTTAATAGGGGGGGTATCCTCATAAAAAGAACGCGCACACGAGCATGAACGCGTCCACGTCGGACTTCTGTGATGTCATCATTTTCGAAAAAATTCCCTTGATGATGATGATAATGACAGGACAGGGATTTAGAAAAATTTCGACCTGCAAACTATATAATTATGAAAGGAGGGGGACTTGGAAGAACTTCGACCTTTTATGGGGTTAGACCATTTTTGCCGGAGACCATATATGGCGCACGGCGGATTTTTCGAAATCCCTTCCCCCCATAGATTAGGTTCCCTGCTAAAATTTTGACCTTCGAGCTAGGGATTGGTCTATGACATCATTCGATGGTGACGTCACAGGGACTGATTTATGGCATCAACAGATCGTGAAATTATAGGGACTTCCCTATAACGTTCCCAGGTCACAACTTGGAAGAAAAATTGCAATACATCGAGTTACTTTGTCGCGTTGTATATTTCAACGAATCGGAATTGATGGAATTACGTAGCGACTATTGGAATCACACGAAGAAAAATATATTGAACGGTCCTTTTGAGGACAACCGGTAGAATTTCTCAACAGTTGAGGAAAAGCGAAGTGATTTTACATTTTCGAGCCCCCTTTTTGTTAATTTTCTCCAATATCCGGAGAAGTGTATTTTCTTACATATCTTATAATTATCAGTGTCAAGAGAGTGCTCTTTTCTTATCCTTCTTTCTTCCCTTCGATCTTAATATTTACTAAGAGCACGCTCAGAAAGTGTAACGATGCAACTCTTCAAATGGTAGCGTATTCTTGGATTTAAATTACTATTCTTCCAAGCAATGTGCGTTCAAAATTTAAATACATTAACCTAAATAGAAAATGGGCGCGCGCACAACTTTCGTGACGTCATCATTTTTGGAAAAAATTTCGACTCCAGAGCTATACACGATGATATGGAACTATAAATTCATTTGGGAAAAATTTCAAGTGTCGAGCTGTATTTTTATGATGACAGAAGGGCAAGTTGGAAAAATTTCGACTCTCAAGCTGTATAATATTATAATGATAAGGAGCCATGTATGATAGGAGAAGAAATTGGAAAATTTCTAACTCTTGATCAGACCTAATGCGACTTATAAGACTCGTTGTTTTCCACGGAACTGCAGCTTGCGGGTTCCCCACTGCCATTGCAGAGTTTTTATTGGAACTCATACGTATTGAGCGAGTGAGGTGTAAGTAGTGCACTGAAGTTGAAAAAGTTTTTCAAAAGTACAATTCTACTTTATTAGCTGCTTTCACAAGAGTATTTTCGGGTGTCACCCCATCATCAGTTGTGTCGCAACTGGCAAACAAGACCTTAAACATGAATTTTTAATAGAATAACACTGTTATCTTAATTATTGGCTATAACAATGCTGTGTTGTGATTGGTTCACTCTTAGAAACATATTCTTACAATAATATGGCTCTGTTTTCTTATTGGCTATAACGTACTGCTTAGTAATTGGTTCACTCTTTTGGGCTAAATGCTGCGTTTCTATTGGCTACCTAGTTTCCTGTCATCTTATTGGTCAGTTCTGTTCTTTTTCTCTCGTCCAACCACCAGGCCGAATAATTTTTCGGTGTTAAATTTGATTACATTGTTTAAGAGGATGGCTTTCTTCTTCTTTGCTTTTGTAATCTCCATTTGTACCCAGAGTTTTATTCTTCTTTTTGTGCGATTCATTTCCTCTCCATTTTGGTGTTCTTCCTTACAGTGTTTCCCAAACAGTGGCTTGCCACCTTCTTTTTCTCTCGAATTTTTGTGCTCCTTTTTCCTGATCTCGAACTTCGTCCCAGTCTCGCCAAAGTAGATGCCCTCGCGCTGCTCACAGCTGGGCTTGTACACTCCCCCAAGCTTTCTTTCTCCTTTTCTCTTCACCGTGGGTGAGTTATTATGGATAGCCATGGAACGACTTTATCATCTTGGTTGTGTACATTCCCATGTACGTATCGATCCACAGTACATTCTCACTGTGCTATCATGGGTTCCCTTCTTTGTCCATTTTCCCAAGGACACCCTCCACCACACCTCTACGGTACCCATTGGCTTCTGCGATATGCTTCACTGTCTCGATTTCTTTCCTCTTTTCTTCGTTGTTCTTAAGGACAGAAATTGCTGAATAGCAGTAGTTCTGGATTACTGCTAACTTGTGCCTAAGGTGGTGGTAGGAGTCATTTGAGATGGTGTTACTGTGCTTCGACTTCCTGCAGATGTTGTATTCTATCCCGTTGTTCTCCAAGTTGCGACACAACTGATGATCGGGTGACACAAAATTGTACACTTGAAAATATTCTTCAATATTTTTTGAATACCAGCTTTTCATTTTTTCAGGTGGAGAAACAACTAAAATAGAGATGAATTACAAGTCGGGTTCTCAAAATCTCAAAATGCCAAACAAACTATGGTTTTCCAGTAACCCTCTTCCCTCTTTAACTAAGTGGGAGGTAAAAATTTAGCATATTGATTGACCTAATTCCCTTCTGGCAGTCTACAGATTTTCTGGAGCAACTGCGAACGTAGCTATAAGAGTATCAACTATTTTCTAGAAAGACGTCAGGAAATTGTATGTTGGTAACGGCTCCCGAAAGAAGCTCCAGTGAGAATCAAAAACACCAAAGAAGCACTCACCTGATAGGCCGAGGGTCTTAATCCAAGAGATGAGTAAGAAATTACGCGGATCGTCCCCTCCTCCCCCCAAATGACTGTTGTACTCACGAATTCAAATAATTATTCGAATATATTTTTCGAATAAGTATTTTCTCTCGCGCGTCAACTGTTCTTTTCATGTTGCTTTCATCCTCGTTCGTAACGAACGCGTACTTTATGCGAACTACCCCCAAATATTTGGAAAGACTCCTACCACTTCTCTCACGTGATCTCGCCGGGATCGCACCGAATACACCCTATAAAATAGCCTCCGCGAGACGATTTTGTCACTTTGTTGGCCGCTTCGCCTAACGGCCTCTCCTGCCTTCCTACCGGCTTCTCCGGCTTCTCCCGCTTTCTGTCTAGCTTTCCTCTCGCTAGCTCTCTCTTTCTCGCTTACCTTCTACCACTTCTTCTTCCTCAGCCTCCGGGCTTGTTTGCTGACACTTCTCTTTCAGCTTCACCAGCTTACTCTCCTGCTTTCTTACTAGCTCTCTCGCTTCTCTCCTTACCTTCTTCCTTTTCTCATAACTTCTTTCACAACCTCATTGGACTGTTCGCCGCGGTGTCCGCGGGTATAGTCTGCTCTTACTCGGCTTCCTCAGCTTCCCTCGCTATCTTTCTTCGCTTTGCCTATTCCTTCGGGTTATTCTCGCGGTATCCGCGGGTTTGGCTTTCGTATCTCACTCCGAACTTCCTTCTGTTACTCGCCGCGGTGTCCGCGGGTATAACAGCGTATCCTCTTGATTGCCTCCGCGGTGTCCGCGGGACTGATCCGCTCACTTCTCCGAACTTCATTCTGTTGCTCGCCGCGGTGTCCGCGGGTACAACAGAGTATCCTCTTGATTAACCTCCGCGGTGTCCGCGGGACTGGTCTTCGCGCCTCTTCGATTCCCTCCCTCTTGCTCACCGCGGTGCCCGCGGGTACAACAGCGTACCCTCTCGATTAGCCTCCGCGGTGTCCGCGGGACTAGTTTTCTCTCCCCCCTCAACTTTGTAGCACCGGCCGATCACTCTCCAGCTTTCGTTTCGGTCTTTAATTCCAGTTCTTCTCCCTTTTTCTTTCACTCATTTGCTGTCAAATTACTATCGAAATAAACGTACACTGTTATACACCGAAAGAGACTTTTTCTTTATAATGTCGCGTAACGCAGTTCCTCCGCCCGAGGCGTTCAGGAGCCTTCGGAGCCGACAGGTTCCTATTACCTCTTCATCGTGGCGTACGGACCGCCGTGCGCAACATGACTTCTCATAACCTTACCAGAATATAATAATTATTCGGTACCGATACGAAAATGGTTTCTTCATGCGACGATTTATTTCAGTCGCCTGAACTCGAACTCCCACGCTCCCACAATCTGGCATTTTACTCGCATAATTTATTAATAATATTATAATATATTGGTTTATATAATATTATGATATAAATGTGGGTTATATGTTACCACTTTCGCGTAAGTATTATTATACTTTCTTGCTCTTCGTTTTTCAACTTCTGTGCGGAAAAGCAAATACTCGGTAGTTCTATCGCATCGTTTTGTTGTTTTAAAATTAATGCGTTACACTTAGCGAAGTTTCGCTTAGTACTCGTATATCCTCGCCCGCCAGAATATTCGTCAATCATTTCGACACTGCGACGCGACGCTCTAAAATTGAAACATACGACAAACGTTTCTGAGCAACTTCCTTCATAATATTCGTCGTTTCCCTCGCTCGCGAAAGCTTCCGCTTTTGTTTTCTTTATTAAAAATCATTCCAATAACGTGCATATGTGTGTCAAGTTTCGTTCTTCTATTCTTATAATATTTATTCTCCGCGCGAATACGAAGCGCGCGCGCGGGTGCGCGGAGGAAGAAAAAGAAAATAAAACAAAAAATTTGCAAAATTACTCGTATTTTTCATTTTTATTCGTCGCGAATGTGTATGACTTAGACTGTATAGAATACCAATATAGTTTTACAAGTTTATGCTACGAGTTTGGTATTTTCATATCTCGCTGCTAGCATTCTTATCTCCGTATATCCTGTCGTTTTTGTCGTCGTCGCCTACCCGCTTTTAATATTAACGCGAGATTACGGAAGAAAAAGGCGATGGGAACAGTACAGGTGCTGTTTGTAATTACGACACCATCTTTCTTTTTTTTTCCTCTTCTTCTCGTCTTTTTTTTTCCTCCCCTCTGTTCTGGCCTTTCACTGCGTGACGGTAAGACTTCTTTCTCTCCTCGCTGTCATATTTTTCTTTGACTGAGAACGTAAGCGTATTGGTTTCATGGTGTATCCATTTCAAAGAAAACCGAGTGACATAGGATAATATGAGTTCCTCGACGTTTCATCGACCAGCTCTTTCGAAGGTAATCAAGTATTTCTGATCTTTCCTACTGTCGGACTCCTGGTCTCACGACGGTGTTGGTCGAAATACCTTTAGCTTTTATGAAACTAATTTGGTTCTGGTTAGGAGTCCCAAGATATAAAATCAAACTTGATTCTATAATTGAGATACTCATTATCAATCAATTCTCGACTACATGCGGTTTTAAACTCTCTGAAAGTCAGTTCTGGACTTCGAAGGCGAGAAAGATCGCTAGAAACACGAAATGAGCCGTAATAGTTCGCGGTTCTCCTTCTATAGAAATGTCTGCTCCTAGAGAGTCACCTCACTGCTTCTTCTCGTTTTGCAAGTCCCTCTTCAACTCCGGCCCGCAGCTCATACATAGTATCTGGCTCCATACTTTTGAGAACCGTTTCCAGGTCTCGGAGTGGATATGTTTTCCAGCTCTAAAGATAACACCCATCATATTTCTCGGTTACCAGCCGCAATCGCTTAATTCTATGTTCCCTCTAGAGGTAGATGGTTGCAACTCTGAATCACTATTCCAAGTTGGCGAACTGAAATCCCATGGTAGTGACTTCGACCTCTCACTTTCGAGCTCAACTGATGGCATCCCTCAGCTGAATGGTAAGTTTGGCGGGGACGAAAAGTACGGAGATCGAGAAGTCCTAACTGAATTACAAATTGAAATTGATAGTGCGTTCAGTGGTGTTGCGAGTCATTGTACACGTAAAGAATTAGAAAATTTTTCCGGTGCTGTTGTAGTGCGCGCTCTACCAACTTTATGAACGTGCTCTACTTTAGAAGAGGGTGAGGGGGTGGGGATTGTAAGCCTATTAGCGTAACCGAGAAGACACCAAGAGGAGACCGTCTTACACACCTATCGACTTTATCGATGTATTAATATCGAATTTATTTCAGCATAGACGTTATCGATATATCAATATCGACTTTATCAATATCTTAACGTCGACTTATGGATATATCAATTTTCGATATATCAATATCGACTTTATCGATATATCGACGTCGACATTATCAATTATGTATATCGACTTTATCTATATCTTAACGTCGACTTATAGATATATCAATATCGACCTTATTGATATATCAATATCGACTTTATCGATGTATTAATTTCGACTTTAGCGATATATCAGCATAGACGTTATCGATATATCAATATCGACTTTATCAATATCTTAGCGTCGACTTATAGATATATCAATTTTCGATATATCAATATCGACTTTCGACGTCGACATTATCAATAATCGACTTTATCTATATCTTAACGTCGACTTATAGATATATCAATTATCGATATATCAATATCGACTTTATCGATATATCGACGTCGATGTTATTAATATATCAATATCGCAATATCGGCTTTATCGATATATCAATATCGACTTTATCGATATATCGTCTTAGCCCATTATGGCAGCATTTCCTAACCCAGTCTAGCAAAGGATTTGGCAGTAAAGCATGCTAGGCGTGTTAGGCCTAGTGTAATGTGTATTAGGCCTAGTATAATGAAAGTAGCGAGGGTCGAAAAGTTCTTGAAGTAGCACGTGACGTAAATTTCAGAATGACCGCCAGTCTTCAGACATATCCGCGTTGCGTCGACCAAAAACACACACAAACAAATTTCAAATTTTTGGAATAAACATGAACAACTACAGAAACTATTTCTAGAAGTAGTATTTTCAACGCTGAGTACCATGGCATTTACCGTTTTTTCGATAATACCTCTCATTATTGTACAATATTCATGTTTGATTCCCGCGCTTCATCGCGACAGGTGAGTGTAATTTTGTAGCTCGATAAGATACGTTACGCGTCGTAACAATCCGCGGTAACTAAATGTAAGTATTGCACAATAATGAGGGGTAATATCGAAAAACGGTAAATGGTATGGAACTCAGCGTCGAAAATACTTCTGGAAATACCTTCTACAGTTCATGTTCATTCCGAAAATTCTGAATTTGTTCATATGTGTGTAATCGACTTCAAATCGACCAAGAATTTACTTCTTTCAAAGTTTTGGTCGAAATTGTGTCGATATCAGGTCGAAAATATAATTTTAACTCTATTTTGACCTATTTTCAACATCGAGTTTAGGTCGATTTCGAGTCGATTTTTTTAAATTTTTTATAAACCAACAATCGATTGATCTGTCGCGTCGATTTCAAATCAATTTGCAGTTCTCTTATGTAGGCAGGTCGACTTTCTGTTTTTTTGGAAATGTACGCTGGGTGATTTCAAGTCGAGCTTAAATTACGTCGAGTCGAAGTCGATTTTCAATTGGCTTTACCAAATTTTTCGTCGACCTAGAATCGACTGCTCTGTTACATCGATTCCGCTAGTTTCTCACGAATGTATGGTGGTCGACTTCAAATCAACCTATAGCAATCCGGAGCCAATGTACAGTCACAACCTTGACGCGTTCTGTGTATTTGATGACTCCATAACTCGCTGATAGAATGCGTGGTCATACAATAATTCTATAATCAGGACCATTACAAATCTTAATTATGGATGCTTGACCGCAGTGCAGCAATGGTCGAATCGACACAATGTCGATGTTGATTTGCAATCTAGTACAAAAGTTTCTTGATTCTAAAACCGTATCAAGTTGTGCACTGAAAATCTACAGAATTGGTGCTATCTGCCGGTATGTTGTGATGTACCGTTTCCAAGTGCAAGAGAGTGAATAAGTTGCCTAGGGAGCGCCGTTAATACGATGTTTGTAAACAATACTTGCACACGTACTACTCATACATGATTTGTGCAGTAGAAGTGCTTATTTATACACATCCAAGCGTACGTCGTACATTAAACTTGTTTAGTATCGTAGATGTCATTGTGTAATAATATCGTAGTTCATAAATCATTTCTCGAAAGTACGGCAGAACGATTTTTATCTCAACGTAGTCAGTTCCGAAGCCACTATGTAAATTTTTGCGAGAACAACTCACGTTGGGTGATGTGGATGCCCATGATCCGTGTAAGACGTGCGGTAGAGGAATTATGGAAAAACGCAGGAAAGATCAACCTGTTCCGGGATGTCTGAAAACAGGATTCCAAACTTTCCGCTCTATGCGCTCTCACTGATTTGAACGGGAAAATGAATTGAAATCTGTCGCTATACGACATTATGGAACTTGTTCTCCTTTTCTTAAACGAGTTGTTCCTGAGCCTGACGACTGTGGCTCAACTCTTTGGTCGAGCTTCAAATACGGTTACAGACTGGCACAGCGTATGCACGGAGGTTTGTACATCCGTCATAGCGAAGCGGCCTAGAATGATAGGAATATTCGATAACCCTGTACACATCGCATGTTGATTGGAGACGTGCCGGCCACCAGTGAAGACGGTAACGCAGATGAGACAAATAACCGAAATCATGGTGTTTGAGTCGAAGGGCCATGAGTTTTCGGTCACAAACAAGGCAACGATTATTATTATTTCTAGGTGCCAGGCCAGGACAAAAACACCCTTCTCCCTATAATCAAGCAGCGCGCATTGTGCTCCTGGTTCTACCAACGACTAGGCAGTGTACCGTTGTTTGACAGCGGAACGAGCTCCAAAATTGCTATTTCAAAAAAGGAAAAAGGAGTACTCATTCTACCGCTACAGGGCCACTTGGACCACTTCTGCTGGAAATATGGCAAAAGGACGATCCAGATCTCTTCATCACGTTTTTAGAGGACATCAGGACATGCGCCGTATGCACAGCTAACACTTAAGACAATGCGCTATGGGCGCAGCATTCTTTTTGGGATACCAAGCAGTTCACCTCCACGTAATGTATCCTGGGTAATGCTAGAGAAATTGCAGCAGCAGATCACATATGTGACTTTATGTAATTCACAACGATAGATCACCCATTACGCAAGTAGCACCAGAGAATTTCGTCCTCAATTGCAAGTCTTTTGCCGGAAGCGACTTCGATTTTCAGTCGACCTCAAACTATAATACCGAAAATTGACTCAATTTCGACATCGACGATGCGTTGATGGGAGGTCGATTTTAAACCGAATTTCAGTCTTTTGGGTCGATTTGTGACAGACATTGGGCAGAACTGAATCTATTCAGAATCGACGGCTGTTTCGAGTCGATGCATCCACAAGCCGTTTTGATGAGGATGTATGTAGGATCCATTGAATAGTGCTAATAATATTACGATAGTTATTATAATACGAAGATGATAAACATGAAATTGTCGTCTAAAATGCACAGAATTGTCATCTGGAAAAACTTGACTCTGGCGCATGCCTACAGAGTACGTATACAACGTAAAAGTAAAATGAGAAAAAGATATTTTTAATGAACGACCTGAGCGAGAGAGAGAGAGAAGGTATTTAAAAAATATCGTAAAAGTCTATACGTGAAAAGTATACGAGCGAGACGAGCTTTTTTTTTCTCTCTCTCTCTCGAGTAAAGCTCGTTTCAGAGTCACATAAAGGGGCTCATCATCATTAGTGCGACGATGGATGAAACCGTTTCGTGCTTGCGATGCATCCTTACAACCCAGCCTTTACAGCGAATGAAATATTCGCTATTCAAGCGTGTGTTCATAAGTGAAAAATACACGCGTTCGTTGCGGTCAAGATCGTCGCGTCAGATGAATCTGAGCACCGAGAGAGATGTAAAGCGGTAGAGAAAAAAAGACCAAAAAAGAATGACCTTCATTAAGTACCTAATTTATATGCAGAAAACAAGAATAGGCGCCAGATGGCGTTGCCAATAAGTTACTCCTTTTTTTTTATTCTACGTAAACTTTTTTTATTTCTTTATACATCTATATTATATGTACGTTTTTCACTGCATTCAATATTCTTACGCGCGCTTAAAGGCAAAATTACGAAAGGTCTTCGAGAATCGCGTTCTTCCAGTCGGCAATCTCTCGCGCGCTCGTTATACATATTACAACATATACAATATTGTTACTTATGTCCAGAAGCTATTTATTTTTCTACACAGCCGTATATTTTCTTTCAATTGAAAAGCCCCGAGCAAGAAGAGAACGTTACGTTGAATTTATGAGCGTAGTGATGAGCATTCCTATTATGTTTTATTTTACATTTTTTTCTTCCTCTTGTATAGGAGAAGGAGAAGAGGGAAGGGGGTGGTGGCTCTATTACAAGATTAAGAATATACGTACATAGTATGTAAGAAAGGAGAAAGCAAAAGAAAAACAATTTGCATGCGTGCATCGGCTCTCCTTTAGTACGAGTCAACGGTGCTGTAGCCAATTTCGTATTCATTTTTCCCGTCGATAGCGCTGTACAATATATTTTGGGATAGGCGAACTGGCGCGAAAGTGTATCGTTACGCCTTGTCTTCTGTTTACACGTTTTCCTATAAAAACTTCGTGTGGAAAGCTTTATCATTTTCGAGCTCGGCACACGCTCTACGGTCTATATGTACATAAGTAGGTATTTTGCGACGGCTCAAACATCTTCATATTTAGAGGCTGTATTTTTCTCGTCAGTATTGTGTACCGACGTCGCATCGTGACGCTCGGCTGCTCGCTTTGTCCTTCCTTCTCTTTGTCGATGTTGCCTTGAAAAAACACGAAATTGGAAAGAAAAAAAAAAAAGGAGGAGAAAATAAACAGATTTATAGAACGAAATTTGCAGAATAAAAAGGAAGAAAAAAAAATGAAGAAAGAATGTATGCTAGCGTCGAAGAAGAAAGGAAAAGTAAACGAATGATTTTCTATAGGTAAGTATGTGCATGAACGAGAGCTTAGTTATAAACTTTGACGGCAAAAGCGTAGGCGTATAGACAAGCCGACATGGCTTCGTGTACACTTTGTACCCTTATATTTAGATTAGAACCGTGATCGTGCATATGTTTCGCATACAATTAGGATCTAAAGTCTGAATTAGGAACGCGAAGAGAAGAAGATATTAAACTGTAGACCATATGTGTATGTATACTTAAATACCTACTCCGAGTTGATATGAACGAAATTTCTACGCGAGTAACGTGAGTTTGAGAGAATTTTGAAGCCTATAAACGCCGAACTCGTTCAACTTTATAATGAGGAAACGTCACAATTTTGAAGAAGATTCTCATTTCATACTTGGAATCAAAACACCGACATAGGAAAAGTTTTCTTCCATGCTAATGAAAAAACCTTACTGGAGGAGAGTATAAGATTGCAGTTTGTTCTTTGGAATGAAATTAAACTTTCTTCCTCAGGCCATTTTAAGTCTCAGATCGACGATCTTACAGCCTCGAAAATTATTTCTCGAATCAAAGAACATCCAGTCTAATTCATTATGGGTGCGCTCTAAATATTTAAGTCCTTCCTAACTGATTTCTACTCGTAAAGCTGCTTTGAGGGAGCCCCATGAGTCTAAATCGAATCATAATATGGGAGTTAGGTACCACAGCCAGAAGAGGGTACAACAGTGGCTCCAACTATTAAGGAGAAGAAACCTGCGCAGAACCGCGGTGATGCTGAAGAGAAAGCATGAAGATGAGGGCTCACCAAGGCATGCAGTCATTGTTCAAGAAGCGAAGGCAAAACTCTCTGTCACCACACTTGGTGTTCAGATGATCGCCACAAGGTTCATCAAGGCCCGTGACATGGTACTAGAGTACCAAGGTAGCCACTGACACTTTCCCGGACCAGCTAAAGCCGAAAATCGTCGAGAAGGCAGTTCTCAATATGGATGCGCTGGATACCAAGAAGGAGATAACGGCAGCAGGTCAAATTCTTAAAACTTGAGAAAATGGGCTGTGGAAGCATATGGTACAGATTCAGGACCCGATCCAAACTGCCCTAAAATTGGCGGAGGGATGCAGCGCCTCCGAGCCGCCTTGAATGTCTCCATAGAATCCTTATAGCAACATCTTACCAAGAGAGAGCTGTTGATGGCTGCTATAGATGTAGAAAAGAAAGGCGCCACCAGGACCGAAAGTGTCCTCTATGCAGTCCAAAAGATGGTGCGATGCAAGGCACATAGTCGGAGGCCAAGGCTGCATAGGTGCTGCAGAGCTCACTATCAGAGGGCGTAGAAGCAGCAGAAGAGGGCAGCCAGCGTCCTAATGGCCGATCCGTTTAAGTTCCTGCAGATTAATCAGGCAAACTGCAGGACTGCGTAGAACCTCCCAAAGCAGTTCATTAAAAAGAAGGCAACGCACGTTGTCATTACCAGCGACTTCAGTGAAGCAGGAGTACAAGGGTGGTACACAAACTGTACTAGCTTAGCGGTAATTGTAATTTGCCCAGAGTGTCCAATCGCTCCGGGAGAGGTCGAATGCGGGAAAGGGTATGACGCTGTGAGATGGCCGATATGGTTCTTTACAGTTTCTACTTCTCTCCACATCGATCCTTCTAGGAGTTTGAGGACTTCCCTAAGCAAGTTAGAAAAAAGCTTGTTGAGAAAGCAAGTTGAGAAATGCGTTGTGACTGGCAATTTCAATGTCAAATCGAAAGAATGGCGTTCTGCCCGGACTAACCACCTTGAATATGTCGTGGGGGGGAGGGTGGATTGCCAGCAAGGCACTGGAATATGTCAACGTGGGTAACACTCCTTTTCAACTGCATCAAGGCTAAGGCTCAAGTAATGGATCAGGTATGTACTGGGGGTAACCACGGTACATCAACTTTTTCATCCACCGAAAAGTGGAGGTTGTTGCTCCATAAAAGTTGGTATGAATATGATAATGAAACACTCCAGATCCGACCTTGGAGAGAAGGAAAGGGTCCTCATGTCAAACTAAATCATGAAGGCGAAGTCCCTTATCTTGTATCCAATCTACAAAATCCTTGAAAGTCAAATTTTCACACCCTTGAATGTTTGATGAACCTTTTGGAATCCCAACTTTCTATCCCTCAAGGTTAGCTTTGGGAGCGTTTTCTACCTTCGCCTTCGGGTAGCGTCCCCATCAAATCTTTTTAGTTTCTTGAAATTCTCAAGCCTTCATCTCGCTTTCTGGCCCTCAACTCACCTATGAGTTTGTGTAGTCCGAGAATTTTAGAAAAGAGAATGCAGTGGTTCAAAATCTTACTGAACTTTGGAACTCGCTAACGTTGACGCGGGTTGCGTTCCAGTAATCCTACAGAAATTCTCGGTGTACAAACTGCCCTAGTTTGAGCCTCCTAGGACAAACATTTCACGTGTTTAAATAATTCTGGCACACTCCTTGAGCCACGACACCAATGATTATTAATCCTACGATCAAAATGAAAGGTATCAGAATTTCATCATCTATTTTTTTGAGAGAAGCTGAATTTAGATCATTTACAAGAAAGCACAAAAGTTAAGGGAGAAACACTTTTGATTTCATCTCAGTTTGCAAAGAGGAACTATGGAAATTTAGATGTGCACCTTGATCGAAATTGAACTCGAACTTCTCGCTATTCATAGACCTTTCTCGAACTCTGTAACAGTCAAAATATTTTTTTTGTTTTTTCTCTCGTTTTCGGTACTCACACAGCTTTTCCAAATTACTTTCAGATCACGAGGTTCGGAAAACTGAGCCGACGACACATCAACACGTTATATACTAGACTATATTGCAAGCACATTGACGTTGTCCGTTCGCATTCAGCTTCTGTTGCCAGTATGCGAAAAGCGAAAGAGGACAAAACGTAATTTGACCTTTTCTTAAATGTCTTACAGGACGAACAGTTGAAAGAAGGAGGAAGCGCGCGAGACCCGTGACCAGAAATATCAAAAACAATCGTCGTTTCGGCAGTATATATACTCCGCCGTAACCAAATGTCGACACACTCCCGCCGATGAAACGTTTTCTGTAAGTGGACACTTTCTAAAAATGTCGATTTCATTCCGTTTGCCGTCCACTATATCCTTTTAACGTCGCAGCACTCCCCCTCTCACAATACGTTCGCCCAATTTTGTATCATATTTCACGACACTAACGAGCACAAGACGTACAAATTTGAGCGCGTGTTGAAGACACAAAGCGACAACAATCACAACGATCTGAGCGCTGAGCGAATATAATTCGAGGTTGGGTTCAGTGACTGGACGGTAATGTGAGACACTGTCAAGAGGCTTCTTTCGTAGCTGATAATTTCCTTCTTTTGTTTTATCAAAGTATGTTCTCGGGTGGGCAGCTCCCTGGTCAAAAATATGGTTACCATTTTCAAGTCAGTAAGTAGCCTCCTCAAATCTTGTTTTGGATCCAGAAATACTGTACTGAGCGATCTGAGGATCAAGGTCTCGGCTCTCATTATTCTTTTGAAATTTCTACATTATATAAACACAAGTTCCATTAGTACTAATGTAGGAGAAATTGTCATATGTCTCAAAATTAGTAACCGCGTATTAAAGTTTTATCCCGATGTACTTCGATTCGAGCCTTACTTTCAAACCAAAATCACAAAAAAAAATAAATAAAAAATAACTTCTCGAGTTTTCAACAAAGACGACAAAAGAACGTATTTTTATGGAACGGCGATAAATTATTGACATCATGCGCCAGTTCGAAAATCAGCAACGACGACTATATTCATATTCCATCTTTTCTTTTAGGATTTCGCGCGCCCCACAGTTCGACGATTTTCTAAGCTTTTTGTTGTTTTCGTCGAGTTTTCTAATCTACACAGAAATACCCATCGTATTTCTTCTTTTGTCGACTCGAGTTTTATTTCCTCTCACTTACGACGACGGCGTTATTCTAGAAATCGGGAATAAAGTTATTTCTTCCGTTCTTTCTCAGGCGAGCATCGGCGCGACGCGATGCCAAAGAACGGCCGCAAAATTCATAAGTTAAACGAGAACTTCGGTGCAGGCTTTTTCGAAATAACGCATGTATTACAAGTTTTCGTATTTTCCGTATACGAATTTTTGCCGTACCTTTACGCGCAACTTTACTCCTAAATGTGTACATTTCCTTTTTATATTGCGCAATATCAGCAGCGATCTAAAGAGCAATCTAAAAGCATAACGTATGTACTGTATAGGATACCGTGTGCAGTACAGTATACATTCATTTTTTCTTCTTTTTTTTTTTCTTCTTTATTCCTTCTCTGCCTGTCGTGTAATGATCAAAGCGAGCAGACGAAATAAAAACGATAAAAATACGCTGTTTTTACGCTTTTCGAGCGCATTTTTCCTCTCGTATATCCGACCTATAGTTAGATTCTACGATACTATAATATGCGTTCTAGTATATCCCTTTGTTAGTATTTCTTTTCTCGACTGCATCAGATATTTCTGAACAGTAAATTCGTAATATCGTGGCACTTCACGATGCTCAAAGCGAAAATTCTAACATATTCGTGCGGAATGTCTAGGTGCTGCTCTAGACTACGAACTATGCCGCAGATACGCACCATACAAGAGTAGTAAGAAAAGAATTGGGATCAGAGTAAGACACCAACTTCACGTGTGAGCGGTAACCTTCTTAGATCTATTTGTACATTATTCAATTGGCTTTCTTTCGTAAAGAAAGCTAGTCAAGGGCCGGTGTAAGCATGACAAGTTAGTGATGTCTGTGAGTGACGAGGATGTGGTCGGCGTACGGGGTTCGCGTATGCTATTTGCAACAATGGCACGAATAGCCCAGGCAGATAAGAAATGGAAATGAATGCTGGAAAAGGTTTTTTCGTGGATTATGTGTAAAATGGTCTCCTGATAAACATACTAAAAGTCCATATCGATCAGTGAGCGGGCCCTCCCCCAAAGGGGTCAAAGTACCACAAAAATTAGTTTTCTGAGAATAAATCGAAAACTAAGCATCAGAGAAAAAAAAGTTTCAAACAAAAGTTGTTCCTCATCAAATTTCCTATAAATTTCACTACATGTATGTCAACTTAGCCCAAAAACTCGAGCTGAAAAGTTGATTTGAAAGTTGAGCGATTTTCTAAAATTTTTGATTTTAGTGTTAGTGTAGTCAAATTAGACAGTTTTCGAAAAAAAAAGAACATTGCGACAAATTTATTATTTTAATTTTAATTAATTTGATTTATAAATATTAATAATTTAATTAAATAAATTTTCTTTATTAAATTATTATTTATTTATATAATTTTATAAATAAATTTATAATAATTTATATATTAAAATTTATAAATAATATTTTATTAATAAAAATTTTAACAAAATCTTGATACAAAAAGAAATTAAAATAATTAATATCTCATATTATTTAAAAATTTTTTTTATCAATTTATATAATTTGAAATAAAATATTAATTTGTGAAATTAAAAATAACTATAAATTTTATTATTAAATAATAGAAATCTCTAATTCAATAAATAAAATAATTAAATTTGATAATAATAATACATATAAAAAATAATTTATATTTAAAATTACAGAAAAAAAATACACTTCCCTGAAAAATCTTAAATTTAAAGGCCTTATAATAAAAAAAGAAATCAAAAATAAAATTAAATAAAATAAATTAGAAATTTTTATTAATGAATTATTAATTAATATTAAACGTGAATTTCTTAATAAATATAATAATCCTCTTGTCATAAATGAAAAACAAGATCTAAAACTATGAAATAAGTTTATATAAATAAATATATAAATTCTTAACATTTTATTAGTTATTAACATAATTAAAGAGAAATTCATATAAATTACTGAAGAAACAGCAATTATTTATTTTAAATCTAAAATTAAAAAAATTAATATTGAATAATAAATTATTCCAATAAAACTTGAATAAAAAATTAATTTTATTATAAATGAATTTAAAAATATTATAATACGAATTATACCAAATCTACCTAACTTTAAAATAACAGAAGATAATAAAATTGAAAGATTTATTGAAACTTCACAATGAACTTTTAATAATCAATAATGAAATATAAATATTGATATTTTTATTGAAAAAATTGAAAAAATCATTAATAATATTAAATTTCTTAAATTTAATAAATTTATTAAACTAAAATTTAATCATAAATTATTTTTAAATATAAATATTAAACTTAAATATGAAAGAACCATCATATATAAAAATAATCAAATAATTAAATTTATTCGTTCATAATAATATCTATCTTTACTAATTATTAAAATTATAATGAATAATATAATTTCATAATAAATAAATAAATTAAATAAATTAATACTAAATAATATAAAAAATATATTATTATTAAATAAATCAATCAATTAATTAATAAAATTAATAAATAAAATATTAAAGAAAATAAATCAAAATAAAAATTATAATTAATAAAATTTATTAAATTAAATTAAATTTAAAAAAATATCAAAAATAAAACTAATAAATTAATTTTTTATTATTACTAAACTTGAATTAAATTGATTAATTAATTTTATTATAACTAAAAATATTAATAATCTATCAATTATAATTAATACTATATAAATAATAATTAAATTAAAATAAAAAAAAACAATAAATTTCATTACCTAATAAATATATATAGATTAAAAAATAAAAAAATTCTATTATTAATATATATAAAAAAAAAATTTTCACTGCGCGAAAAATTCAAACGATGTTATGAGAGCTTGATGTTCTAACTAGCTTTTAGGGTAGCTGACTAGCTCTAAAGGGCTTACTCGCTCCGCCACTTCTTTGATAAAAGTATAGAAGTTCTCAGTACAGCCTCAGACTGCGATGAAGTTCACTCGGAATATTAATTTCATCGATGGTAATGGTTTTCCAACTCCTTAGCCATGAGCTGTTGGTGAAGATTACGCAAGTCTGTAAGTAGAGTATATTGGGACCAGAGTATTGCAGCCGAAAAATTCGGCTTCGGCTTACGGCTGAAGCTGACGACCTTCAAAAATTTGGATTCGGCTTACGGCTTATGGCTGATCAGAAAAATTCGGCTGGCTTTCGGCTGACTTATGGCTGGCTGACCACTGATTTTTTGGCGGGATTTCAGCTGATTTTCGGCTGATTTTTGGCTGGCTGATGATTTTGTTGTCGGTTTGTTGCAACCAGGGAATGAAAAACGTAACAAAAATATGAATCTGTGTTCTGTGGATTGAGTGACAAACTGACAAACGAGGCAGAAAGCCAAAAACATAGTAAGCCAGACTGCTTCTGAGGGAAGCGTGTAAGTTTGAGGTTTGAGCATCAAAATTTTCGAGATCAATTCATTGAATTCAATTCACATATGAAAAAATGAGTTTGGAATTGGAAGTGGCACAAGTTATTCTTTCTCCCGATCAATATGATTTTAATCTGGTTGTCGATTCTTCATGACGACCCATTTTGAAAATCGCCGGGGCCCGGGAATACACACAACACAAGCACGCAACAGACGAGAGGATGTGCGAAGTACTAATCGAAAGTCTCCTCGTGCCTTATCAATTCGTTTCGTTCGCCGTATGTCATACTCGGAGTAAGAGGCGAGTAAGAGTGATGCCGCAGGACTTTGAAATATTTTCGTACTTCTTGGACTTGGAAATATTTTCAACTGTTGGACTTGGAATTATTTTCCAATGGGGGGAGGGGGGAGTTTGAAGTATTTTCATAAATGGACTTGTAAAATTTTTCATGTGTTGGACTTGGAATTATTTTCCAATTGTTGGACTTTAAAATATTTTCATACTTCTTGTTTCTAAGTCCAAGAATAGAAAATGAAAAATTTCACACATATATGAAAATATTTCAAAGTCCCACAATTTGAAAATAATTTCAAGTTCGACGGTTGCAAATAATTCTAAGTCCCATAATTTGAAAATATTTCAAAATCCAACAATTGGAAAATGATTCCAAGTCCCACAGTTGAAAATATTTCAAAGTCCAACAATTGGAAAATAATTCCAAGTCCAACAGTTGAAAATATTTATAAGTCCAAGAATTCAAAATGAAAAATTTCAAGTCCTAGAAGTACGAAAATATTTGAAAGTCCCGCGGCATCACTCTTACTAACCTCTTACTCCAAGTATGGCATACGGCAAACGAAATGAATTGATAAGGCACGAGGAGACTTTCGATTAATACTTCGCACACCCTCTCGTCGCAACAGAGTGCAGACAATATGTCAAAAACACGATTAATATTTAATAGTACTAGTTATAACAGGCAGACTCTGATAACAGGGATCACCAGTTCAGATCGATACTGCTAGCCTGCTATACAGATTACAGCCTACAAGATCGAGAACTGCGTGTCACACGTCATGTCATTTCGCGCGTATGAGAAAAAAACCGAAAATCAGCCGAAAAAATTCGGCTGAATTTGGCTTTCGGCTTCCAAGAGTAAACATAAAGCTGGCTTTCGGCTTTCGGCTTAATGGCCGGGAATTTGGCTGAATTCGGCTTTTGGCTTTTGGCTTTCGGCTGGCTGCAATACTCTGATTGGGACAAAATAGAACAAAACGTCCGCCTTTTTGATTCGATCGCAAGTGGAATTTCTTCATTTCTCGGCATCGAATGATTTCACGATTTTCATCCAAGAAAGATAAGCAAGGCAAAGGTAAGCAAACATTATTTGTGCTTTCAAATAACCAAGATTTCATAGTTCATAAATTTGAAACTTGCTACAAACATTTCAGAAAATTATTGTAAGAATGAAGGTAAAGAAAAGGTTCCCATTGCTTTTGAGACCAGATCACTTGTGAGTTACAAAAGTCAGAGGTTTGGCTATGTGGCATAGAATTGCTCCTCAAACGTCCGCAAGTTTTAGTTGTAGTTAAATGTGTAGCCACAAGGGTCCTATGGCTCAATGCAGTGAAATTTGCCTCCATGGCATTTAAATGAAAAATCAGTCAGTGAGAAGCCAAATTCATGAGCAATTTCACTTTGCGCAAATACCCCGAAAAAAGGGGGCATTTTGCGCAAAAATGAGAGGCTATTTCGCGCAAGTGATATGAAGTAGGACCCCCCCATAAAGGAAGCATTTTGCGCAAATAAAAACTAAATGTAAACGTACATTTTTCTTCTCACTTCGAACAGGCTTAGGACTGTCTGAGGGTGAGATTTTAAGTCCGAGTGTTGTAGCAAATTTGAACTTTGAGTTCGCTGAAGTTCACGTCTTATGATTTTATTTGGCCGAGTGTGACAGTCATCGTCTGCTTTCATTTTGACATGGACCCAAACCTCCTATTTTACTATTTCACGGTCGCTCGTGTTCACCTGTTTCTTTCATGATTGCCACGAGACTTGAATTTACATAAATATAAGCCTTACAGTTTTTCTGCGCGCACCGAAAATGAATATCGCCATTTAGTAGCGGTCGGAACTCGAAAAATTTATAATTTTCGACTACACAATACATCGTTTACCCCGTCTCGTTTGAAAGATTGAGCTCGAGAGCGGGTGAAATGGACAACCATTCTGTTTGTAACTTACTTTTTAGCTGACGGCTTCTACACTGACTGTATTTTTAGTAAACAAAAACTCGACGGCGTAGCTACCGGCTCCGTATGATTTTTCTATCATAATTAACACCCAGCCACTAGCCGCGCCGCGCCGTCGAGTGTTTGTTCACCAAAAATAAAGTCAGTAGAGAAGCGATCAGCTAAAAAGTAAGTTACAAACAAAATGGCGGTCCATTTTAACTGCTCTTGAGCTTCCTAGTTTGAAATACTCGCATTATAATGATGTCAAATACAAATACACAATCAGACTGAAAACCCTTTGTAACAATGCATTTGAAATCAATACTTTTCAATACAATTCACATCTCGTTTCAACATGACTGGTAACGGGCCCGTCGTTCATCATCCTACTTCACCATGTGCGCTAAGTGGTTCCCAATATTTGCGGAAAATGATTACTTCTACTTACGCAAAGAGGTTACTAAAATTTCGGGTCAATTTACTCCTGTTGGCGCAAAGTGCATATGCCCAAATTTATGAAACAATGATGGGACGGTCTCCACTAGTAATTAGATGGCATTTACAAGTTAATATTATACTGGTACGTATTAATATGGACAGGTTTATGGGCAAAATAAAATTAGGTGTTGGTTTCATTGGTTTTGTGGTTGACTGGCTGAAACGGTCGTCATCAAATGTTTCACATTTGAAAGAGTTGCCACATAATATGGTATTGTTACGAAAACTTGATGAGGCTGGTGGAAAGAGGAATATTCAAAATGAATTTCTCAAATTGTCCTTCAACGACGACCCGGACTTTGCAAACGGAATCGCAGACAAAGGGACATACTACAGTACTTGATAAGATTTCAAAGAACTCTACCTATAGTCCGGCGGCTTAGTGCAAATTATGAAATCAACCTTGCATTTATGATATTTGGAACGAACATTTAGGACATTTGAATGAAAAATTTGAGCCATGCCGCCACGTTCCAAACCCCATAGGGACCCCGTCATGACGGGTTGCCTAACTGGAAGAACTTCTTGCATATAAATGACCGAAATATTTCTTTTGGTTCGCAAGTTATGTGGATTCTTATGTAATTCGGACCGCCAAATTCGAAAAACATTATCCAATAATTGTTCCGACTTTTCAGGGGTACCGAGGGGCTGATAACCCCTAAAATAGGAGTAAAATTGAAGTGACATATTTCAACAAATTTTCACGAATATCCTTATGAAATTTTCCGTAGAATTTGGGAAAAAAATACTAAAAAATTCTTCCGGTCGTCCGAAGAGCCCAGGGGCCTCCCCCCCTCAAATTGGGGAAAAAAATGTGTGTTTTTTGGGAAAATCTCAACCGGTTTCGAAGTAGAATTTAGCGCCATGAAAAAATTCCTGGGCCCTCGGAGGGGGTTGAGAGGAGCAAAAATCCTGAAAAGTGATGAAAAAATTTTTGCAAAAATAGGGGTAAAATTGAAGTGACATATTTCAACAAATTTTCACGAAAACCCTTATGAAATTTTCCGTAGAATTTGGAAAAAAATACTAAAAAATTCTTCCGATCGTTCGAAGAGCCCAGGGGCCTCCCCCCTCAACTTGAGGAAAAAATATTTGTGTTTTTTGGGAAAATCTCAACGGGTTCCGAAGTAAAATTTGGCGCAGTGAAAAAATTCCTCAGGACTTCGGGGGGGGGGGGTGGTGGTGGGAGGGGCACAAATCCTGAAAAGTGATGACAAAATTGTTGCATTTTTTTTCAAGTTCAACAAATTATTATGTAGAATGGACCGCAAGATTTGGAAAAGATAGTGAAAAAAATCCTGGAGGTCTCTGAGAGGGGGTAAGAGGATTCAAACCCCCAAAACGCGAAGTAAAAAATACGCGTTTTCGAGAAAATCCAAACGGATTCTTGTGTGAAATTTACAGTAGGATTCAGAAAGAATACTAAAATTCACAGATTTTATTGACGTTTATTTTTAATTCAGGAAAAAGTTGTTTCAAATAGGCGTGGTTTAGGTGTGCAAATTTTCGGTGTAAATCTTCAGCATACGCTTCACTAGTAAGAGCTAATACTAAAGGGTTAGCAACATAAATCTTGAACCGATATTTGTATAACGAGTCATTGATGGTATCACCTATTGCGATTGTAGTTTCATTTTTTTTTTTTTTTTTTGGTCCCTTAAATATAAGTAGGCGTTGAAAAACAGCTTAAGCGCCTAGTAAAAACTTTGAAGTTTAATAAGAAAGTAACCAGTAGTTTCTGGTATATTTATGATGTTTGCGCTTGCTGACTGCAGGTCTAGAAAACCTGATTATGTGTATCTGAATTACCTATTGGGCCTAGTATGACCTACTATACTGTGGCAAAAGTCGAAATTTTCGACGTCACCAGGGGAGGGTCCGACTCGGGCACGCATATTTTGGGGGTTCCTCGAAAATTTTCCAAGTCACTAAACGTCATCAGATCGAGACGTCCCCGAGGGGCACATTGGACTCGCAGATTTCCGATAGTGCGGCGGGAAGGAGTGTCAGCAAAGACATTAAAAGGTCAAAAAGGCGCCAACTTTCAAGTTCCTTATTCGTTTAACAGCTGACATCATGCTCGACCAGCATAATGTTTGAAGCTATAATTTGACTTCTCGCGTATTTGATTGCCCGCAATTAATCTGCCCTGCATTCTTCTCGATTAAATATTACACAATACTAGAAAACGCCCCTCCTATCTTCCTTTCGCTTTCTGCCGTTAACGGACGATAACGAGCTGTATACGAAATAATACGTCCTCATTAGCACCTTCAACTCGCACAGACAACGATATTGTCGACGTTGCATCGTCCGATGAAATTACCGTACTCGGCCCGAAAATGTTGCTGACCGTACAATAAGTTGATAGCACTTTCGACGACAAGAGCCGCTCGTTCAGCTCCCCTTTATTATTCATCTCCTACTCGACTCCGTTCCTTTCGACATATACGAGAGTCCGTCCCTCGTTATTGCTCGTGAATTTTCAATTATTTAATCCTTCCAGCCGCTATTATCGTCCTTATCATCATTCTATTTCTTTTGTAACGGGTACACTTCTTTGCGGTATTCGTCTTTATGTTACGAGCATCTCGAGAGCTCCTTTCTTCTTTTTTTTCCCGATAAAAGAATAGGCGTTACGTTCAGCTCAATAGAAAACTCGCACTCGACGATATTTTGTAGGGAGACAGAGAGAGAGAAAAAAAAAGTTCAACCTTCAATCGCGTAATAACCTTAAGAAGAATATTTTAAATTGTGCACGTTTATAACATCGGGTGGGCTCGACTTTTCTCCTCGATTTGAAAATGTCGACATCGCTGGAACGAGCTCGGCCATATTTTCTTCAAATTTGGCAATGTTCCCATCTCGCATTTATTTCCGAGCAGCTTCTCCTATACCGTTGTAAATAAGCACGCCATTATCGATTCGCCTGAAATAATCGCGCACAGCCTATCGTATTTCTTGTACAAAGTGAGTTTCTCTTTTCAAAGGTTACACCTAATGAAGTGGATAGCCAGAAACGGTGTTTCGTGCCAGCACGTAGGTTTGTTCGCGAGGCGAACAATGTGTGAATTCCAGGTGAGACACTTCATTCCTCGTCACCTGGACAAGTTTATCGTCGATTCCGATGCCGAAAAAGAATTTTGCGGCTCCCGCGTTATCGGCGCAAGAAACGGAAACGCGCGAGTATAAAATCAGAACCCAGAACGAAGAGAAACTGAATAAGCGAAAAGACTAAACTAGAGACAGACAGCATCGCGGCTGCGATACAAAGATGCCGGAGATAATGTTATTTCCCGAGACACCCATTTCCGTTAAGAAATCACTACTTAACGCGAATTAACCACCCTTAAACGGCTGTGTGTGCGGCACGAAAATTTCTTTAGACCCCCGCCGCGCTCTATCCAGCGTCGTTCTGCACCCCGCGCGAGCAACGCATCGAGTGAGATTACCGGCGAAGCGAGAGGAGGGAGCATCTCAGCCTTTCGCACTTTAAGAAACTTGCGAAAGGCTCCATCGTCGTTTCACCCTTACTTCGAAAGTTTTAACGATGAAACTTCGTTAAACTCGGGTCTCATCGTCATCAATTATCGGTAAATATAGAGTTGGAGACTTACCAAAAACGATCGAAACGCTATAGCATGGTGCGCACAAGAACTTCGACCAAGACGGAAACGCTGGAGTGAACGGATCGGAGGAAGCGAGAAAGAGCACGTGCGTGCCTGAACGAGAGAGAGAGAAGCGATGAGTGCGAGGAAAACGTGAATATAGCCATAAGCGAAAATTGTTTGATATATCTGTTTCGCGTGGTGCGCTACATTCCTAGCCGTGTATACTCTTGCCGCCGTTTCTCCGACTATTTACTTTATCGGCAGTTAATCTTTGTCGTTTAATAAAAATATCACTTTGAGGAAGAATTGTATGCCGTACAAAATTCGCCTTTACGTTACCAATTACTTTTGCTCGCTCTCTTACGTATTGTTGAGATTAATTTGCGAGTATTCTTTTGAAAGGTAATCAGGGTTGTGTACGCTTCCCATCCTTGTCGGAAAATTTTTATATTTCTGCCCTCGAGATATGACGTGTGACAGAACGACAGCTTTCTCGCACTTATCTGAAGAATATGATTATTTTCGATTTGTTACCCTTATCCTCTACAATCTTCTTTCCTCTCGAGTTCCCGACTTCATTCATGGTATATTTGTGAATAGTGTTCAATTTTCATTCTTCTTTTGTTCCGATTAGCGACGTTTTTCAAAAAGCTTGAGAAAAGTGAGAGAAAGAGAGAGAACTTTCTCATAGTACGATATAAATCTTGTTCCATAGCCGTTGCCTTGAACATCTCTGAGATTTTTGTTTAGATTTCTAAGATACAAAAATATAGTTTTATCTGGACTTAAGGAGTGACTTCCAGAATTTTGGAGCGTTTTGACATCCTCTTCCGAGTTCCATAATTACTGGCCGAACGAGGTAGTCATATAAGGTCTTCTTGGCTCTCTATTTCCGAACCGTGGTCCCGGGAGGACCGGAGTTTTAACCTATTTTCAGGGCTAGAAAGAATTTTGAGCATTGTTACCAATATCCGCCAAAGGATCTGGGTGTTCTTTGTCTCTACTAACATACACCTCCTCCCTCTCGAGGCTCTCATAATTCCGAAATCTGCGAGGAGACATAAAGTACGAACTGTATTTCTTGCCACCTAGCAGACATAAATTCTAACAACACTTGACATTTACTTGACCTGTTTTGAAAGTAAGCGAGTTAACGAGCAAGAAAAAAAAAAAACCTCACGAATTCTTTAACGAAGTTAAACGAGGGGTGGCAGGGAACCTGTTTTATGGGGCACGTGGGATCTGAAAAATGTAGATAGTTACGTCACAGTCCCGGACTTTGTAGCTATACATAATAGGAGAGGAACTTGAAAAAAACTAATCTCCATAACGTCATCGGATTTTGGCGTCACAAGGCTGACCTATGAAGTCATCAAATTGTGACGTCACAGCCCTGGAGTTTGTAGCTGTACATAATAGGCGGGGAACTTGGAAAAACTGATGACGTCATCAGATTGTGACGTTACAAGGCTGACCTATGACGTTATCAAACAGTGACGTCACAGGCCCCGCCCACAAGTTATAAGACAGTATATGATAGGAGAGGGACTTAGAGGTGCGCTTATAACATTTTCGAGCTTCGAACTTTGCCGGCCGGCCGGACAGCGGACGTTTTTTCCAAAAAACTCCCGATAAAACAGGTTCCCCGCTAAAAAAAAAAGTCAAATTGGCTAAAAATACTGTTTCAACAGGCAGTCGCTGGGAGAGCTGAAGCGATTGAACGGTGGTGTCCGACCGGAGGGCGGCTGTCTAATGCTGACTGGTTTGCTAGCCGGGAAGCCTATCGCGCTCTCATGAAGCTCACGAGGGAAATAGCAAGCTGCTGCCGGCAGCCATGCTATGTCAAAGAGGAGAGCGCGCAGAGCCTCTTCTTGGGGTATGTTCGAGGCCAAGAGTGACCCCTAGTTTAAGATAAGCAGGTTCACGCTCGCTATCTAGTTGCGAGCAGAAGGAAGTGCCGTACTGGGTATTGGAGCCCTACAAATCATAACTGTAAACACTAGCGGACGCCCAAGCGCCGCGATCCAAAATTGGGGAAAAGAGAACGGAGCGACGGTAAGGAATAAAGTTTAGTAAGACGTCGCGGGAAGGCTAAGGAGGGGCCGTTCATACAGCATTATAACCTGTTTCAACAGGCAACCTGTTCAATCGGGGGGGGGGGGGGGTCACAAAAAACGTCCTCTATTCGTTCGGAACTTGGCAATTTTTCAAATCCCCTCCACGTGCCCTCCTATCATATATAGTTTGGGGCGGGGCCTTTAACGTCACAGCTTGATGACGTCATAGGTCAGCCTTGTGACGTCACAATCTGATGATGTGATAAATCAGTTTTTTTCAAGTTCTCTTCGTATTATATATAGTTCCAAAGTCCGGACTTGTGACGTCTTTCTGAGACCTCTTCCTATCATATATAGCTTGGGAGCGGGGCCTGTGACATCATCAGAGACCGGATTTCTCGGCAAAATGCCGAAAAAGTAAAAAATAAATGCCGAAATCGTCGTTTTTGCCGAATTTTAGAAGGAAAATGTATAATTTTTAGCATTAAATGACTCAAAAAATGCAAAAAAATGGTACTTCTTTCGTTATTGCCGAATAATGCCGAAAACCGAATTTTTAGTGCCGAAAATCTCCATCAAAAATACCGAAAAATCCGGTCTCTGGGTCAATCTACATTTTTCAGATCCCACGTATCCCAAAAATCAGGTTCGCTGCCAACCCTCGTTAAACTCCGTCAGAGAACGGTGATTTTTCTCTTTTTTTTGTTTTTTTCAAAAGTTTTAGTCATTTTTCCCATTTTTACTTGACCGTTAATGAAGATACTTGACTTTTACTTGTTTACTTGACCTTTTATCAAATGCTTTACTTTTACTTGATTTACTTGACTTACTTGACAGATACATATCCTGTATTAAATTTTTTCCTTTTTTCTTGATTTCGAGTATATTTCCTGCAAACTGAAATTGTGTTGTTATACGAGAAGAGATTGCCCTGTTTTTTAGTAAATTTCTCCTTTTCGTCCAGTGGGGCAATCGCTGAGACACAAAATTTTCAAGTTGTCAATCTTATACCTTATTATAGATCGTGGAGATCAACAGGTTATCTATACACTTCATAAGGCAGGAGTGGAACCGGACACACTCAGAAAGAACGAAGATATTAGAGTTGGCGCTTCTTTGGGCCAATGGTGTATAGACCAAAGGGCCGGGATAATTTCTAGCTTGCTCCGGGCTACACTGGTGATCCACTCCTTCATTAAGGCAGAGATATTAGAGTCGTCAGATAGGTTGGGACTTTAATTTCGACAACCTTGACTTTGGAGCCTATTTTCATTTAGGGCTTCGTATTTCCTACATAGTGTATCGCACTACAGATTTCAAAGCGTGAGTGTTGTGTAGGATTTTTCTCCTATACAATCATTGGCTTACTTGTAAGTCATAGAAGGCTAAGGTCTGAATGTCACGCCGTGTCTATAGGTGACAGAGCCTGGGAGTGCACAGGTCCCCCCTCCCGTTGCTGTGCTGATTGAAATCTCTTCATAAACTTATCTATAGGAATTTTTTCTTTGTTTACACTCAACAAGGTACCACTGCCACAGTTTAGCAAAAGCGCATATTATTTCTGGGTAGACGTATGTGATAGGGTAGTGAGGATCTTCCACGTTCATGATTAGCTCAATAAAGGTAAATTGTTAGTACTTTCTAATTGATTGTTTATAAAATCTCGGAGTCTGAGGGTGACCAGACCCTTGTACGAGGTGGTATACCGGTTACGCCTTCATCTAGTGGTACAGCAAATAAGGAAATCGCTCATCTTACTCTGCTTTTAGAGTTTATTTCACCTTGTCCTCTTAATTTGGCTAGCGTATCGAAATCATTAACCATGATTGACTTTTTTGACAAACATTTTGCAGCTATTTAAAAAACGAATCTGTTACGTCAAAAGTATGACGAAGATGTCGTACGTTCGCGTAATTCTCATACCGCCGGTGTTTTCATTTTATAAAATAATACTGTTTAAAAGCGCTAGAATTCCTCGTCGCTAAATGACACTTTTTAGCTTTTGAAGCTCGTAGAAAACATATCGTCGAGGGAATAAAGCTGGAAACGAGTATTCGTAAGGATAAGGGAAAAAAGCTTGGAAGAATGAATGCGACGCTGGAGAGATTATTAACCTCGCAAACCGTTCTTCCTTACATATGCATACTCGTTCGTCTTGATATATATACGTATACTTTTTTTTTTCTCCTATTATTCATTCGGCTTCGTTCGTTTTTGATTACGCGCTACCGTTGACAGTCGAAGAGCGTCGAGAAGTAACTTATCCTTAGTCTGTTTTCGTTTTCTTTTTTTCTTCACCCAGCTCTCTCTCTCTCTCTCTGGATTGCGAAGAGGGTTTATTCTTCGTACCATGTTCTTACGCTGGCTAAGGAGTGACTGTTTCCAAGTGGGCGCGGCATTGAAGAGTTGCAGTGCAGGAATAACAAATTAACTGTCAGTAACAAAGCTACTATAATCTTTACTCGGTGTATAATTTTACAATAATAATTAGGACGACAGCTTAAACTAAACTCGATACCTTTTTTCCCGCGCCCATCGTCGACGTCGTTACAAATTTTATTGCGAATATTGCGGCAATTTTCAACCTCGATCATTTCCTCTTCCCTATTTCGCAAAAGTATATACGGCGCAGCCCTGAAATTGTAGCTCGGTTTTATATACCAGATGAAGGATCGAAACGAATACAGAAGCAAAGCGAAATTATATTATAAGGTCGGTGAAAAGGTTGAAGTCGTGTTTGAAATCTTTATAAATGATTTGACGACAACGGCGACGACGACACCCATTGGCGTTATCGAGTTAAAAACGTTACAGTGTTTCCATAAATAAAAGATTATGCTCGAAAAATAAAATCCAGCCGAACGGACTCGACGAAGAAGAAGAAGAGAACGAGAGAAATATTCCAAAATCGTTTGCGACCTCCACCCACCCGTCCGCCGTACAAGGAGTATTCGCGATGACGCTGCGTTAGCGCTAAGAATTCTGGCGATGGTCGTGATTGGAGGGTGAAGAAGTCGACTTGCAGCGTATAGTATATTCCACTCCGCTCCCATATTGCGCCCGAAAAATCGAGTTTTAATTCACGAGCGACGAAAGAAAGCTATTTTTCAGTAAACGACATCACGTAACGCGTTTTCCTCCTGTCTTGGTTTTTCTTACGTTCGCTACATTGGCTCGCAGATGTTGAAGCGGAATGTGAATTATACCGAGATAGAGCGAGAGAAACAAAGGAAAGAAAAAAAAAAGGTAGAAATCTTACGCTTTATAAATTGTCAACCTATGCGAGATTTTTGGGAATGTAATTCCGATTCGTCGGTTCGGTAATAAAAAAAAGCAGTACCCCGGCATCGCGTATAAGTAGAGCGAAAAAATATGAAAATAACGGCGAACGTCTTTCAAAAATGGTCTGCAATGGTCCGGATTTGGCGCTCCGCGTGTAGTTTATGGAAATGGTTTTTCTTTTTTTCTTTTTTTCTTTTACGGATTTTCGTGTGTAGAAAAACGTACTAATAAAATTGTCATCAAATAAGTAAGAGTTTGTGTTGAAAAATGGGCTAATAACTGTCCACAGGATAAAACTGAGCCAAATGAGTTTCTTGGAGGCTCTTCTTAAAATGGAACCTGTTTTATCGGGGGGGGGGGGGGGTTCGTAAAAAATATCCGCTGTCCGACCGGCCGGGAGTTCTCTTCCTATCATACATAGCTGGGTAGCCTGAAAGATAGCCCCCTGGAGTAATTAGATATGCAATGCTTCATACACCAATTAACTTGGCCCCTTCAATGAACCAGATATGCAACGCTTCAAACACAGACTGAGAAACCCTTCTAAACACTCCACGTATCATATCATATATAGCCTGAAAGGTAGCCCCGTCAATAACTAGGTATGCAATGCTTCATACACCAATTAATTTAGCCCCTTCAATGAAGCAGATATGTTATGCTTCAAACACTATAAGACTCAGAACGTGCTTCTAAGGTATTCTAGGTCCCCCTTGTATCATTATATTATACAGATAACCTAAAAGATAGCCCCTTCAAATACCTAGATATGCAATGCTTCATACACTAATCAACTTAGCCCCTTCAATGAATCAGATATGTAACGCTTTGAACACAGACTCAGAATCCCCTTCTAAACACTCCACGTATCATATCATATATAGCCTGAAAGGTAGCCCTGTCAATAACTAGATATGCAATGCTTCATACACCAATTAACAGAAGGAAAACTCCGAGATTAAAACCATTTTTTAGGAGAAGGACAACTCCGATAAATAAACCCGACCAAAGTCGTTATTCAGAAAGGCTCCTACTTTCCCTCGCTTGCAAGTGCGGGTACCTATGAAGCAGAGCTGAGGTATAGTAATGGAGAGAGTAGGTCAAGCCGCTGCCTTGCGGTATAGGGCGAGCTAACCCCAAAGGCTAAGGGAAGGAAAACCCCTACAGAAAACCAGCTGCTGCCTTGCAGTGAGGAGATGTACCTCCAAAGGCTAAGGGAGTAAACCCTGACAGAAAAACCGCTGGCTAGACAGCGTAGGTGGTAATCCCACCATTTGGCTATATCTGTTGTGGCTGGTAACCACTATGGACGAATCTCTTATTACTCGCATTAACAACGTTGATGGCCTCGGAAGTGATGGAATTAATGGGAACACAGGCGGAGGTGGTACCCTGTCTAAAAACAAAACACGCGCAATGAAAATCAAAACAAAAATTGTATCCTGGAACGTTAGGGGATTGACAGGAAAGGAACAAGAGGTTGAAAACATCCTCTCCACTCAAGACATAGACTTTGCCGCAATCAGCGAAACGAAGAAAAAAGGCCAGGGAACAAATAGAACTCCAAGCGGATATGTAGTAATCCAGACTGGCGTGAATAAAGATAGAAGAGCCGCAGGTGGTGTAATGTTATATATAAATAAGAAACACGAAAATGCGATAAAAGAATACAATATATGGGATGAGAGAATTGTCTCAGCGCGTATCAAAATGAAATTTGGACATCTGGTAATAATATCAGCATATGCCCCAGAAGAAGGCAGAGAGGAAGATAGTCAGAACTTCTATAACTCATTACAAAAAGTAGTGCAAAGATCTCACCCGGAAGATGATCTGATTATCACTGGAGATATGAATGCCCAGGTAGGAAGCGGAAGAATTGACAAAACTACCGGTACGTTTGGAGTTGGAACAACAAATGCAAACGGAAAAAAGTTAATCGACTTCTGCACGTACAATAACCTGAGAATCCTTAATACCTTTTTCAGACACAAAGAGGCCCAGAAATACACATGGGAAAGCAGAGGAAGTAGATCTGCTATTGATTATATTATAGCCAGGGGAAAAACAGCAAAAGGCTGCCTAGATGTAAGAGCATACAGAGGATGGTGCATAGGATCTGACCATCACCTCGTGAAAGGGACATTTAACATCCGGCAGGAGTTACAGAAAACTGCGAAAAGAGAAAAACGGCTGAACATCCGATCCATTGATGATCCTGTGAATAAGTGGCTATATGCAAAACGCTTAGAGATAACCAACAGCGAATATCCACCTAGCTCAGATATTGAAGAAGAATGGGCTAATATAAAAGGAATAATGTTGCAAGCAGCCGAAGAAAGTCTAGGAAAAATCCCTGCTGAGCGGGGAAAAAACAGGCTCCGACTATGGGATAATGAAATCGATACCCTAGTTAAGGAAAAACGTATTGCATTCCGAAGATGGATGTCTACACGGAAGGTAGAAGACAGAACAGAATATAACAGAAGAGCTGCCCTGGTGAAAAGGAAAGCGCGGAAACTAAAACGAGAAAGCTGGGAAAGATTTGTAAGCCACCTTGAGCATGAAACACACAAGCTAAGGCCAAAAACTTACAAAATTTTAAGGAGAATGGACACCAATTTTACAGAACGAGTACGGTTACCAAAAGTAGATGCAGCTGAAGCAGTGGACTGTTTTGCTAAACATTGGTCGGGCGAAAACGAGGAACTACCACAGATAGAAGTTGAAGAGACAGAGGAAATGTTTACGATCGAAGACCTGAATAAAGTACTCCTGACAATAAAAAGCGGAAAAGCCACAGGGGAGGACAACATACCAGCAGAATTATATAAATATGCAACACCATCGTTCAAAAACCGATTCTTGAAGTTCTACAATCTCCTGGGTAAGAAAAACCAAATCCCAGATGATTTCAGGAAAGCAATAATCGCAGCGCTATTTAAGAAGGGCGACATGACGAAAATGGAAAACTATCGCGGCATTAGTCTCCTTTGTGCAGGTTATAAGATCCTCGCCAGATTAGTGACAAATGTCATAAACCCAATTGCGGATGCATTCCTCCTGGAATCACAGAATGGTTTCCGAAGTGGCCGTTCATGTACTGACGCTGCATATACAGTAAAACTGCTTATTGAAAAGAGAGTTGAATTCAACCTGGAAACGCATCTATGTTTTATTGATTTCGAGAAAGCGTACGACCGCGTTGAAAGAGGAAAGTTAATTGAAATACTGCTTGAACAAGAAATACCAAAGCCAACAATCGGCCTGTTAAGAACCATGTACAGTGACACCGAAATTTGTGTACGACTAGAGAACCAGGTGTCAGAGTATACAAAAGTCAACCAAGGAGTAAGACAAGGATGCCCTGCCTCTTGTGTCCTATTTAATATATACATGGACCAAATACTGAAAGAATGGTACAAGACGCAGCCAAAGGGCGTAAAAATTGAGGGAACAAAACGAATGGAAACGGTCTTGTTTGCTGATGACCAAGTTATATTGGCTGAGACAGAGGATGAACTACAGCGAGCAGTATATAATCTGGCAGTAACAGCGCAACGGTACAACATGAAAATATCAACCGGGAAAACCAAAGTGATAGCATTCCGAGGAAAGGATCCGGTAAGATCAAAAATTGTCATAGACGAGCACATAATAGAACAAGTTAACAGCTTCAAGTACCTAGGAAGTGATGTATCGTACCTGGGTGAAGTTGACGTAAACAGTAAAATTTCCAAGTTTCTGAAGGTAGCCGGCCTCATAAACCGAGTGGTAGCAGGAAACAATGTCCGACGCGAAACAAGGCTAAAAATCTACAATACTTTTGCCGTACCCATGTTGAAGTATGGATGCGAAGCTTGGGCCCTGAGGAAAGCAGATAAGAAACGGATTACAGCTGCGGAAATGCGGTTCATGAGGAGAACGGCTGGGTATACGCTGCGCGATAGGAAGAGAAATGTTGACATCATGAACGAACTCCAAACAACACCAGTGATATCAAAGATTAAAGCTTATCGTAAGAAATGGAGGGAACACGTTGACCGTATGGACGAGGATCGGTCACCAAAACAGATGCTCCAATACACACCAGTTGGTAAGAGATTGCAGGGGAGACCGAGGAAGAGGCTGGTGGATACATCGGATTCGTCATCGGGGGCATCAACGCCACAGCAGACAGGCCAATAGGCCTACCGCTTACAAGGCAACGACGACGACGACCCTTCAATGAACCAGATATGCAACACTTCAAACACCATAAGACTCAGAACGTGTTTCTAAGGTATTCTAGGTCCCACCTTGTATCATCATATTATACAGATAACCTAAAAGATAGCCCCTCCAAGTACCTAGATATGCAGTGCTTCATACGCAAATTAACTTAGCCCTTCTATGACTATAAGACTCAGAACGTGCTTCTAAGGTATTCTAGGTCCCGCCTTGTATCATCATATTATACAGATAACCTAAAAGATAGCCCCTTCAAGTACCTAGATATGCAGTGCTTCATACGCAAATTGGCTGAGCCCCTTAAATGAACCAGATATGCAACGCTTCAAACATCATAAGACTCAAAACATCCTTCTAAGGCACTTCTAAATCTCCCTCCTATCTTATATCGTCAAATTGCCGAACATTTCATTCATTATTATCGTGTAGCTGTTGAAAAATCACAGAATCTTAAGGGTGTGCTTCACCCGTTCAGAAACTCCGAAATGGTGTACAATAAGTTGCATAAACATCCTCTAAAACCATGCAAGGTTCGGTATAAGCGAGCGGTCACTGCGCGACGCTTGTCGGGCGTGCGTGGGGAGTCCTTGTGACAAATGACAAGGAACGATTTTGCAACGGCACTTCTCAGGCTCTATTTTCCGACAAATTTTTCCGATCGTTGGAAATGTTGTACAAAAAAGTCCAACGAAAAGGCAATATCGGAACAGAATTCTGAATTTTGGCTCTAGAAGAATCTCACTCTCGTCAGAAAATAGGCGAATTTTTACCAATTCCAACGTTGAATTGAGAAAGTATAAGAAAAAATTTTAAAATTCTGCTTCGATAGCGCTCCTGGTTGGACCGTTCTGGAAAACATTTCAATTATTTAGAAAGATCCGTTACAAATTTGAGCAGTGAAATGTGATTTTCAGTACCATATTTTACAAGCATATTTTCACAAGTAAAGCACACCCTTAATTTTTAGAAGTTATTTTCACATTCGCCTATTTAGGGAACCAATTTCAGGGGGTGATTGTATCGGATACTGCGTTAGTACTCTGGTTGTTCCCCCGCTTCATCTTTGCATTTGTGATGTCGGAGTGCGCGTAATCCTAGAGAGCTGTGCATCTTCATGCCTTAGTCTGCTGCAGTGGATTGCACAGTGTAGAAAATAATTAATGTCTTGTCTATAATAGTTGGATAACTTTCTCAGCTGTCAAAATTCCTTCATTTTTTTGGTTTCTATTATTTTGAGCCTCGACTCGCCTCCTTTTGATACGGTTTCGAGGCTGCTCCCCGGAGTATTTGTAGAAAAGAAGACGAGAAGTTGTGCTATGTCCTTACAAAGAGTCGTGCTATCTTTTCAGTCCATGATAAACTGGTGACAGTATGTACCATACCGAATGAATCCTTTTCCGACCCTACTTAAAGATTGCACTTTCGCTCCACTGCTATTTAGAGCTCGTTACAATCTGAAGAAACCATTTTTGGTTCGAGCCTCTTTCGAACGAAGGTTTGCGGTGATACTTGGTGAAATCTAAGTTTCTTTCTTTTCAACAAAATTCCCTACCAGGGTGACAGGAATTCTCGTGTAGGTTGTTGATATTACGGGAGTCTCATTCGGAGGACAAGAAGTGAGCTTTGCGTTTACATCGCACGAGTTCACGTCTAAAACTTTTACGTAACTTCTATGTGTGTTCGGAAGGAAGAACTATCTTCCAAAGTTTCCCACTTACCTCCCTTCTTTTATGTGGAATAGAACTCGGCAGAAATTAATTTTCAAATCGTACGTCATCAGTAGAATTTAGAAAAATGTCGATTGAGGAATATGTATGTACAGTAAATCGTTATCAAGAAAGATATTGCTCCAAGATGACTTTCTGTTTCTCGAATGCTCTTGATGATACATAGGCTTATTTTCGATTGTTTCTCTGCTTCAAATTTCAGGTACGAGTTAATGAAATACTGACTAGCTCGTAATAAAGTTCGAATTCGATATAAAGAAGTCCAATTGTAGAGTGAAAATTTCTTCATTCGTTTTCTTCCGTTTCTCATTCTATTCAATCAATTTTCAATTGGCTGTAAAGTTTCTGATCATTCTATCCTTCTTTGTTTATAAATGCACGTTGTTATAAACTCGTCTTAATAACGTTGTAAAGAACTCGTCCGCAAGACATAGAGTAATAAGGATATCCTGTAGTGGAAATTATAAGTTACAGAAAGGTAGAAATAATGACCTCGAGTCATTTTCTGCGAAAGGAAACTCTACTGTAGCTGTGTAAATTAACAAGTCTGCAACAAAATTAGTTAGAAACTTTGATTTGAGATTCCGGAAGGAGAGCTGGAGTAAGCAGAAAACGTTCTCTGGAAAATTATTAGAACCACCAACAAAAAAAAAAATCATTAATCTGCGATTGCTTACAAGACAGCATGCTCAGTTAGTCATTGATATTAATTGGAACAAATAGAAAGTCCTACACTCACTCTCTTTCGCTCTTCTTTAAATGCGAATCATTGAAATCATAAAGTCGCAAGAAACGAGTCTTTTTTTCTAAAATATAGAACGACTACCTCTCTTTGATTTAAACGGTGAATGTGCACATCGAACGATAAATAAGTAGGAGTATAGAAGAAGCAGAGAGGGGAAGAAAAGAATCAGGGAAAAAAGTTATTGGCAAAAGAATTTTATAATTAAAAAACATAATTTTCTCGGTGTCGATGCGACGGCGACAAAATTGTTGGTTACAAGTGCGGAAGACGTAGCGGAGCGGCGGTGACGATAATTAAGATTTTTGGAAAACGCGAAGAAAAGTTGAACGTCGTGAACACGAGTGTGTAATCGCGGGGTGGGCGAGAAGTGGCGAAACTGAGAATGGCCGATTTTAAGTTTGATTTAGTGTCCGCGATCTTAGAAGTTGGCGGTAAACTATTTCCTCCCTTACATTCCAGAAGGTATTGTTTTACTGCGTTTCCGATGACGGTCCGTATTCTTCTGTGCAAAGAAAACGAAAGTTTCGTCGTAAAATAAAGGAAAGAAGGAAATTATGAACTATATCGTTATACCTTCAAAGGTGCCATAATTCATTCGGCATTGAATGGAAACGGTTAGAGGCTTTTTGGCGGAAATGATAACTTGGAACATTTAGGAAGAATTTCTTTTCGGGTCCCTAAGCGACTTTCTTGTCGATGAATCATCCGAAGAATATCGTACTCTTTTTTGCCTTCTGATTTCACTGTAATATTTAGGAGCAGTTTCTTGTAAAATCCGAAGTTTGAACTTTTGACTTCATTTTTGAGAAGTTGAGAAATCTATTTAAACCGAAATAGAGTTTCTTATCCGAGAAGTTCAGAAGGGTTTGCTGATTGAAAACTATTTAAGTGAGACGTCTATAGTTATCACCTTTATCTATCGGACATGTATGAAGTCACCAATTCCATCGACGGTCAACCGCTAGGCTCAAATATGTTTCATTTGAGTAAACTTTCGAAAGCCATTCACGGAAAAGGTAGGCTACCGAGTCTTGATCGAAAGCGTGATTGCACTTCCTGATTCGATGATCTTCTAGGCGTGCTGTTGACTGCTTCTTGACACCGTCGACCAGTCTGACCTTGTCTACTCTTGGACAGTCATTGCAAGAGAATAAAAAATTCACGACCCTTCTCCTCTCTCCTCATGGGGTGATTTAAATAAGAGTAGGTGACTTAGGGGCTGTGTGGCGAGTAGATTGAAGGTAGTTGCCTCGATCAAATGTATAAAATCTACAAATGGAAGGTTCTGGAGAGAGGCGATGATGTGGTAATGAGTAATCGTGCAATCAATTTTTCCAAATTCGTGCGTTTCAAATCCAATAAAAAGTATAGGTAACGTTGGAAAACAGGTTGGGAGGCTATCTACCTCATAGATTTCAGGGAAGTCAGCAATTAGAGATGTCAGTGCTCGTAGTTTAATCATATCCTCTTAGACAGGACCCGAAAATCTATGCAATGTTTTGGCTAACGATTCTTACATTGAGTGATGATGTCTTTTAGGTACGTCTTACAGTCGAAGTAAAACTCGATTCTTAATCTGCTATCGCTAATAGCTTGGTGAACCACAAAAGTTCCATTGTTGGCAAATAGAGCGAGATATTTTCGACTTTTTATCCGCGATATTAAACTTTTATAGGCTCTAATTCTGTATGATGAAGGAGGTCTCTGCGACAACTCCCTCGCTCTCTCACAATCCATTTGTTCCCCCTCCAGCAAGGGGGAAAAATTGACTCCTAAAAATCCTTTTATCTTGAAAGTCTTTCATTACCTCTGCATGGAGGATTCTAAGCTATTATATTATCTGGAACGTGAAGCTCAAACTGCAGGTCTACCGCAAATGCATTTTTGTTGGAAGGTTGAGTCCGTCTCACTAAGGGAACAAAGGTCGGGCTAACACTTGAGTCCTTGAAGATACAAGTGAATCTACTCAGAGGTAAGCAAAGGCCGATACTACTCGAGCGAACGCATGTGTAGACGTATTCACGGGAGGTCCACACTACGAGTGCATGAAGTGCGAGTGCCACTTACACTCTATAAGCAGCTGTCAAAAACTCGAGAAACTTTCTTAGAAAAATTCTCCGCAGATTTGATTGTAGTCTCACTCCAGGATGAGATTTCGGAGGCCCGACCGATGTTGCCGGGTCGAAAATTATGTACGGTGCTCTTTCCTCAAAATTATGAATACCTCGTGAGAGTCGAAATTATATCGGAAAATGATCGGTACGAGTACGCGGAATCTCGTAAAGATGAGCGCAAAGCCGGGGTAACATCGATAATAACTTGAAAGAGATTATGGTGAACGAGTGAACAGGCTGACGACCAACACCGATATCATATTTTCCTCGAGAGGACTAAAAAGTGCGCAGGGAAACCTGCGAAATCTAACGAAATTTTAAAACAAATAATATCTATTTTATACACTTTTCTCTTCATCTGCGCAATCCCAAAGGAAGTAACCAGCCGGGTCATCAGTGTAAGCACGAAATTGTACATAAAGGTGGATAGATATTGCCGGTAACGAATCGCAAATAATGGGAAATAACGATAATAACGACGACAACGACCGGTATGATGTGACAAATATATTATGATATGGAATCCTGTGTATATACATATATATTTATTATTATTTTTTGTTTTGCCCTGTTAATTCCATTACGCGAGTATACGTGTACAGGAATAGAACATTTTCACGATTACGGTTAATTGGTTATTACAAACGAGGGAATTATTTTCGTTGCGAGTCTAGCCCGCACATTGGCGTTTTTATCGAGTATGGTGATCGTGATAAAATGAAAATAGTGTTAGTATAATTGACAAATACGCTCTGGTCAATACACGTGGATATTGTTTCCTAACGCTATATCCGATACCGAATTTCTGTACACTCCGTGTGGTACGGCAAAGGTTAACGAATCTCGGTATATCATCGAGGGGTATAATTGAGATAGCATATTTTGTCAAACCTATACTTCGATAATTTTACGAGGATGTACTTTCAAGAGCACGACTTGGTGGAATCGATTTGAAGAAAATTCACGTAATCGTATAATATGATTACCTATAAAGTGTACGTCTTTTCTCGCACCGAACTGGTTTCTCTTGTTCGTGTATCGTTCAAGGTGGATGAAAAAGAATTGTCGGTTTTATATTTTCTCTTTCCTCGTCTCTCTCTCTCTTTCCTCGTCTCTCTCTCTCTCTCTCTCTCTCTCTCTCGCTTCTTTCTCACTTCCTTGACTTTCTTTTCCTTTCCTTATCTGAATATTCGAGAAAGTTTCAATCTTTTTCTTGCTTCGAATATCTTATTTTCTCCTTAGAATCATACGATTCTTATTTCCTATTCGCTGTTTTCCTCCATGTTTTGTGAAAAAGGATAGGGTTGCGATAGTATTTTTCTAAATCCTACTGATGACGTCATACCCTGATATTGTCATTACTCGAGTTTGCAGATTTTCTTGAAGTCTTGCCCTGTTTTACGTAAGTCTTTCCTGTCTAGGGAATAGGATAAACAATTATACGCAGCTTGTAATTGTTTTAAGTCCGTGAATTAGTTCGAAGTCATTGATGACGTCACATTCTCTTCTTTGTAATCTTATTACATGACCTTCTAATACAAGTTTGAGTTAAATTACAAAGATAATTTTCACTAGGATGACAAAATCACTGTTCAAGTGGTAGGGTAAATCATTCGCCTCGGTACACCTCTCTACAGATAAGGATTCGAGTTTAAAGTTTTCTTCCGGTAACATCAGACCCTGATGACGTCGAAATTTATTTCAGCCTTCCTTTTGCAGCTCGTAATTTCTCCACATTCTCTTTCCTCTAAAAATTGTAGCCTTCGATTTTAATGACACTATCGACCTACGTTAAGTTTAGTCCGGGAGGTAGACGATTTGACCTTGCATTTTATGTTAAAATCATGAAATTTGGAATGAACGTATAGGACACTTGAACGAAAAATTTGAGCCATGGTGCCACGGAGCAAACCCCATAAGGGCCCCATAATGGCGGGTTACCTAACTGGAAGGAGTTCTTGCATATAAATAATCGAAGTATTTATTTTGGTTCGCAATTTATGTGGATTCTTATTTGGACCGCCAAATTCGAAAACAAAATTACCAAAAAATTACTCCGATATTTTAGGGTCGCGGAGGGGCTGATAACCCCTAAAATAGAAGTAGCATTGAAGTGACATATTTTCACGAATATACCCTTTTATTCGTGCAATATCTAAAATCTAAGAAAATGGAATTAGCCGTTGTCTTATTATTTTCTTAGAACATACCCATGAAATTTTCTGTAGAATTTGGGAGAAATACTCAAAAAATTCTCCGACCGTCCAAAGGGATCAAGGGCCTCCCCCCCCCACCCATCGAGGTAAAAATACTTTGTGTCTTTTGGAAAAATCTCAACTGGTTCCGGAATAGAATTTAGCCCAACATCCGTGAAAAATGGTGGAAAAATTCCTGGGGCCTTCGGACAGGGTTAAAGGGGGCACAAACCCTGAGAAGTGATGAAAAAATTTTTGTTTTTTTTTCAAGTTCAACAAATTCTTATGTAGAATTTACCGTAGAATTCGGAAAAAATGAGAAAAAAATTCCTGGAGGTCTCTGAGGGAGTGTGTGGGTAAGAGGACTCAACCCCACAAAACTCGAAGTAAATAACAGGCGTTTTCGAGAACATTCAAACGGATTCTCGTGTGAAATGTACCGTGGAATTCGGAAAGAATCCTGAAAAAATCTCATGGCTCTTCGAGGGGGCCGGGAGGAACATGAACTTCGTCGGGAAGAGTTGTAAAATTGTAAAATTAAATTCTTATAACTCATGTAAACTGCGTTTTTTGTTGGTTCAAAAGTTTCTCTTTGCGGATGTCATTTCAATCGTCCGTCCTCTTCAAATTTGGCGCCCATTTCATATCAATTATTTCTATTCATGGCGGCGAGGTTAAATTAGGTTTCGACTCCACCTACCCAAGATGCTCTCCAACAGCCCTGTCTTCGCGCGGTATATCAGGGTTTCCACGTATGGGGGCAGTGTCTGAAGAAGAATCAAAATTTGCCAGGTCCGCAAGAATGGGGCTGGAAGCGAGCGGCTGATGGAATACTTCGGGAACCTTTACGGACCCTTCAGCAACTAGCGTATATGGCATTGGGCAATTGTCGTCAGTTTGAAATTCACTATGTTGGCGAACTTATTGAAGTATTTTATACTTTAGGAACACTTCAGTAGTTTTTGTAATATTTGAAAGTATATTATCTATTTCACGTTCTATACAACAGGAAATTCTATATAATATTTCATGAAAGTTCAAGTATGGAAATGTAGTTCTACAACTTCTGTTCCAAAACGTTTATATTCCTCCCGGCCCCCTCATAGAGCTATGAGACTTTTTTCAGGATTCTTTCTGAATTCTACGGTAAATTTCACATAAGAATCCGTTTGAATGTTCTCAAAAACGCCCATTTTTAACTTCGAGTTTTGGGGGTTTGAGTTCTCTTACCCCCTCTCAGAGACCTCCAGGAACTTTTTCACAATTTTTTCCGAATTCTGCGGTAAATTCTACACAAGAATATGATGAACTAGAAAAAAAAAATGCAAAAATTTGTTATCACTTTTCAGAGTTTGTGCCCTTTTTAACCCCCTCTGAGGGCCCCAGGAATTTTTTCACCATGATTTTGCGCTAAATTCTATTTCGGAACCCGTTCAGATTTTTCCAAAAAATACAAAATTTTTTTCCTCAATTTTTTTTTTTTTTTTTTTTGGGGGGGGGGGTGAGTTCCTGGGCCCTTTGGATGGTCGGAGAATTTTTTTAGTATTTTTCTCAAATTCTATAGAAAATTTCATAGGGATATTCTTGAAAATATGTTGAAATATGTCACTTCAATTTCACCCCTATTTTAGGGGTTATCAGCCCCTCGTCGGCCCTAAAATGTCGGAAAAATTTTTTGATAATTTTTTTCGAATTTGGCGGTCCAAATTATATAAGAATCTACACAAATTGCGGACCAAAAGAAATATTTCGGTTATTTATATGCAAGAACTCCTTCCAATTAGGCGACCTGCCATTGTGGGGCCCCTATGGGGTGTGGACCGAGGCGCCATGACTCAAATTTTTCGTTCAAATGTCCTAAACGCTCGTTCCAAAGTTCATAATTTTAACATGAAATGCAAGGTTGAACTCATAATTTGCGCTGGACTAGTTAGGTTATGTTGCATAAAAGAGGGACATCCTCAGAAAACGTCAGTACCCAACTTTGATGACGTCATCAACCTAGGTTAGGTTGGAGACTCAAGTTGTGCGCTCACAAGTCCTGAAACACCATTCTATCTCGTCCACTTCCTTCTCTGTGGCAACGTTTACTTGTTCCATATTCAGTTTGGTAATGTGGTATACAATTTAAAACAACGAGAGAAGATTGTGATTTCATTCCAATTACAGTATTTAGAATGAAGACACTGGGAAGAATTCGTCCAACATTCGTTTGACAGATTATAATGTGGATGCCGGAAAAAGAGGTCTGAATTGATGAAGAGCTCAGAAATCGTTGTCCGTATATTCAAGAAATCGTTGTAAGCCTTTTTATAAAGATCTTTATCGCATATGAGAACTTATGTTCATTACTATCGGGACTAAACAAAATTTCGATTTTTGAGCCTTAAGCGGTTAAACAATATGAATAAATTTATTAATAAAATATAAAATAATTTGAATAAATTTTATTATTTTAGATGAAATTTTTTAGTAAATTATAAAAATTTTTAATAAAAATGATTTTTAAAATAAAGGGTTAGATACCCTAAAATATTATTAAATATAAATTTTTATTAAAGATTTATTAATATTGGCAGTATTAATTTATAAAGGAAGCTGTTTATTAAATAGAAAATACAGAATTGATTTTATTTATTTTAATTTTATTCATCTATGGTTATTAAAAGTAATAATAAAAAATTATTATTTTTATTTATTAAAAATTTTCAACCAATAATAAATCAAGATTTTAATTAATAAATAAATTTAAATTGTTTATAATATTTTATTTAGTAAAATTATTAATTAAAAAAAAATTAATTATAAAGATTTAAAATTAAAATGATATTGAAATTAAATTTTAATTTTAATACGTACATATTGCCCGTCAATTCTAGATTATTTAATAAGTAGAAACATGATTATTGAATTGGAAAATTTATTGTTATTATGATTTAAATTTAGAATTTAAATATAAATTGATAATTTTAATTTTATTAATATTAATTAGAATAGATTTTGTTTTTTTATTAATTGAACGAAAAATAATAAGAATTATCTAATTTCGTTTTGGACCTAACAAAGTTATATTCATTGATTTATTGCAATATTTATTAGATATAATTCAATTATCATTAAAAGAATAATATTTTATATTTATATTTAATTAAAATCAAATATTTATTTTATTCAATTTTAGTAATTAATTTATATTTTTGAATATTAGTCTAAGATTTCGAACCGATGATAATGCCATAAGGGAAGTATGATGGTCTCCAGAATACTAAGAGCTTGGCGAAAAAGGAAGAAAGACGACGAAAACAAATACCGTCTCTTTCTTCCTTTTTCGCTAAATTTGGCTCGTAGTGTCTGTGTTCTTGGAGGAAAATTTCTTTAATTTCATTCTAAGAGCTTCTTAAACTGAATAATGTAGCTAGGTTCATTTAATCACAATTTTATAAATCTATCTTCTTCTCATTTTAAAAACCATTTTGGTATGAACATGAACTACCGAAGGTATTCAGAAGTTCTTTGCCATTTTTTATTATCTACTCTCATTATTGTGCAAGACGGTACTCGTATTTAGTAACCGCGGTTTGTTGCGGCGAGTAACGTTCTTATCGTGCTGAAAAATTTCAACGCGCGAGAAGGTATACTCGCTTGTTGCAATGAAGCGCGGGAACTAAACAAGAGTACTGCACAATAACGAAAGGTAATATCGAAAAACGGTAGATGGCATTATATTCAGCGTGGAAAATACTTCTATAGAAATACCTCGTTTTCTAGCCTGTGGTGTCACGGGAGGAAGGAAGAACGACCGGGGACAAAACTCCTCAAAACTGAAATATTTGTTTTCAAATATCACAAAATCATCTACTCCCTTTAGAAAATTTTTCTAAATAACTCACAGGAAAACTGGATTCAATTTGTGTAGCCTTGATGATCGCCAAGCTTGAGATCGAAACCCAACTAAGCCTAACGAAGTCCATCCAGGATAGAGAATAAGAAACAGGCCCTGGTACTAAAATAATTTTCAATGCATATGGAGGAAGCGATAATTTCCGACGACGAAAAGAAAAAATCGATGAAGTCTAAACTACCCTGGAAGATGAAAAGACTACACTAGGTCAGAGAATCAAGTCCAAAACTCAGGGCTACATCGGCACAGGATGAAGGTCAACGTTATTGCTGATGATTTCGCAAAAGAGTACGAGCAAAAGCTCTTTGGCATTGGAAAAGCAAAAAATAATAATGTACAGTATAGTATCTACGGTCATTTTAAATTATTCACTTACTTTTGGATGCGCTCTTCGTGGAAAAGCTACTTTGGGATCGATCTGAAACAGAATGAAGAAAATAGAGACGATTAAAATGGATCGTAATACTTCAGGCAGGCTTATAACGTATTATTACGATAAGAAGCTCAACGAGGACGTTACATAAATATTTGTATCGGCCAAAGCTTGAATAATCGTCGTCCCGATAATACCACGCAGACGAAGCGAACATATGACAGAGAAAACGTATAGGAGCTAGTACAAATTACGAGCACTATGACATTCGTTCGCCAATTTAATGGGTAAAGAATCGCTTGTTAGTAACTGCCTGCCTGCGAACACCGTGTCAGCTACCAGGAGTACACGCAGAAGTAGAAGGGCAAAGTCGTACACGAAATGTAGACACAGCTTGACAAATTACGAGAACAATTTTAAACCGCCATTCTATCCACGTCGCGAAGACTCTACCAGAAGCACTCGTTCTTTAAATACGCTATGTTGTCAACCACGTTCTTGGCTTGTTCTTACCTCATCTTGGTTTTTAAGACCCCAAAGAAGAGTGCAACACACACATATCCACTCTGAAGAAGAATAAAAACGATTTAATGCGAAACGACGTTGTAATTTACGAGCCACGTTACCCTTTTAGTTTATACATAGTTAAAGTTTCCGAAGCGAGATAAACACTCTGCGGCAAACTGCGAGCTGATTAAAGAGAATCACTTTCAAAATCATAACATCTCTACACCTTGATACAATTTCCTTCCCTCGGAAAGAGTATGCGTTACAGATGGCCCAGTATTACTCGTATCTGAATTTAATTATCCTATTCACAAATTAAATCTCATCACAAACTTACTTTCTCCTGTTTTTGTATTTCGTCGCCGCCCCCGATTGGACGTTTAACCGAATTCATTCTTGCGAAAATTGTGACGAAGAAAAAACCGCCGATATCCAGGCGCAATCATTCTTTTAAATGAGGTTTCAAACAAGAAGAAAAAAAAAACGCATTTTTTGTTCTTTTATCGAGGTTTTTCTCTTTTTATTATTATAGTAATTTTTTTCCTCTTACTATATATATTTGCGTTCTTCTAATCGTAATATCTTTTATCTTCATTTTTTCCCCATTTTACCCGTATACCTTTATTTTATTTTCTATTTTATTTTTCTTTTCTTTCGATTGAAAATTATCGAAGATCTGTTTTGGCGAAGCTATTTTCTTTGGAAGTCGTTACCAACTCCTCTTCACCTGCGCTGAAAAGATAATTTTCTATACAACTGAAGAAAGTAAACGAATTAAATTAACGAACATTTTCGCTTGAATACGAACGAGACCAAAGAGAGTAGAGTACGTACAAGTATGTATTTTTGAGAATGAGAAAAAGCGGTAGAGAAAGAGAGAGGTAGATACAAAGAGACCGAGAGCAAGAGGCGAGGAATGACGGAATTTCCAACTTTGAGTACATTTTCATTACGTTATTGTTTTCTTCGAAATTTTTCCTTTTCCATCAACATCGTTTGCACCGATGAACGTCGGAGTGACAATTGGTGAAGAAGTTTTCTTCCACAGCGATAGATTTCCAACCATTGATAATAGAAATAAATACATTTTTTATTCGCCATCAGCCACAAAACAATACCCGAGGTCTTTAAAATAATCATCGTACCTCTAAAACCACTACACGTAGACTAAAAGTTGTACCGTGTTTCTCCAGTTTTACGAGAGATAATCGAGCGCGTCGATTAATATTTAATTTTTCATCTTCCTTTTAGCATTACAACCATTGTTACGTCTCTCATTAAAAGTCCGAAAGGTTTACGAAGGCCATGTGTCAAGAGATTATCCCGCCCCCCCCAAAAAAGTCATCCGTCTATTGACCGTTTTGTGTAAGAGTTTTGCACCTCTTCTTTACATCTCAGCTAAATTTAGTACCATCAAATACTACCTAAGGCATTAATAAGTCAAGAGCAACTTGAAACGAACCGACATCGCAAATTAGAAAACTCAAGTCAAACTTCAGATCTCGTGGCAATAAATCACAGATTGTACAGCAAATTAATAAGACCCTCTTCAGAAACGTACTCATTAACATCCTCATTTCCACTGCTTAGAAGGGCTACGTTTTTATCGGAGTTGAATTAATAACTAGACTTTAAGAGATGATCAAAACATTTCTTCAAGCATCTAGATATTCTTCCAGGGCAGAATGATGGACTACAGCTCACCTTATTTGAGTATGAGATGTGAGCCAGGCAAGCCTAATCGGTCACTGCAAGAGATTCGATGAAGCGCTTGCCCGAGTAGCCTGGTTGCCACTAGTTCTGAGGAAGCTAGGTGTCTAGTCACATAGAAGAAAATGGATATGGAATCGAACAGGCAAATGCAGAGTCACGCTATGGCCCACTCAACGCCTGTACACCATCCACATACAGACGACACTCTGCAAGAAGAAGATAAAGCATAGGGACATAAAGACTATGTCATTTAGAAGATCGACGTTTCCGTGCCTGGAATACTGCAACTTGGCGGTTGTCAAGACGAAGGGTATTCGTCAAGAAGAGAAGTTACGACCAAAAGTGTTGACAGCGGTGTTGAAGGAAACGAAATTAATGCACATGCAACCCGCACCTACTTCACTATAGAGGATGGGTAGCTACACATGCGACAAAAGCGATCTAGATGACCAATCTTGCTGTCTTACCGGAGTATATCCGAGGGCAATCTCGGCAACAAAGTTTGTAGACTTCGCTTCTTTTCAAGCCCGCAACACGGTCTTTGATTTCATCCAAGTAACCGCTTCAAAATAATTGTAATTAGCGAGTCAGAAGTCATGCTGAAGAAAGGTGCCACGAAGTTTATACAAAATATTACTTAGATAGTGCTTTCTCATCCATCTGAATCGAGTATGGCCGATAAGATCGCGTGGAAAAGAAGTACAAATAGTAAGATCCAAATTTTGCCAAGTCTCGTACGTTCAATATCAATAATGAGCCCGCGAAAATAGGCCAGCTCTTTGATGGTAGCGCTCATCATTCTCCAGAGGAATCCTTGAGAAACGGTGAATGTAGTAATGAAACGCAGCCGTTTGGTAGGAAACCAGACAGAAAGATTCGCCGAGGATAGCGACATCAATAGTCGTCTCTTTCCTATACTTATACCGAACCTCCCCTCCCAATGGAAATAGAAAGATAGCAAAATATTAGATGCCATTGCAAGCGGGGAACCCACAGTCCCGAGTCCCTTAGTTCAAGCCCTGAAAATCATGACGTGACAACTTGAACGCGCTGCAATTTCAAGGAAGCCGTCATTATTCCAAGTCCCCCTCCTATCATACATAGCTCAGAGGTAGGAATTTTTCTAAGTCCCCTTCCCATCATAATTATACGGCTAGAGGGTCGAAATTTTTCCAAGTCCCCCTCCTATCATAATTATATGTATAGCTCGAAGGCAGGAATTTTTCTAAGTCCCCCTCCTACCATCTCGGGAACATGAATTTTTCCAAGTCCACTTCCTATCATATATGGCTGAAGGGTCGAAATTTTTCCAAATCCCCCTCCCCTCTCCATGACGTCATCAACCTCGCTCGCGGACGAGAATTTCCTGGAAGTACCACCCCCCCCCCCCACACACACAAAAGGAATAGCGGGTTCCCCGCTAAAAAACAATCTCCAAACCAACGAATTCCGATATTTTCAACGAGCTTTTCAACGAGCTTACTCTCAAAGCATAGAAACTTTCCTAACGTATTGAACAGGCCGTCAAATGTTGAATGTTGCATAGTGTGAGCCTGACTATTATATTGTATCATAGTCACGAGTTCGCGTGTTCTGTCATTCTTCACTAGGTCCTACAAAAACAAATTTTTTACCTAGCGACTTAAATTTTTGTCCATGTGATAGCTCACAAAATTTCAAACAGTTTTTGTAGCTACTACTTTACCATAAAAACGCTTCATCAGCTGCTTGCACACGTTTGAAATTTCATTTTTTTTTAATGCGTTTGTCTCGCTAATTCATATACAACTTTCAATCGTTGTACAAGAGCGAATTTTTGTCCTGTAGACTTGAAGTTGTTTTGTTCTATAGCTTTCGTCTTCTTCTAGAAATTTCGCTGATAACCCCCCCCCCCCCAAAAATGTTCGACTCAAGGTTGGATTTGTCTGACTGCAACTCAAATGTCTCTACTCTGGCTTTCCTCCGCGTGGGACGCAAGCGAGAAGGTCTGGCAATCTTGTCGGACGGAAGCAGAGTCCTTGAAGAACGTTGATAGAGGAATCGGGGTTGAAAGAGGCGCGTCTGGTAAACTGGTGGAGGCGTTACTGGCCTGTTTCTGTCGCGTGATGGTGGATGAGGTTAAACAACCTTTGCGGACTAGGGATGGATGAGTTTCCTTCGTGCTTCTGAGACGATCTTAGTCCGAAGTACATTTTTATCACATTCCTGTATTTTTCCTAGCAGCGGTATAATTCGAGGTCCTCTAAAGCTTTTAGGCGACGAAAACATTCCTCGAAATACGACAGTTTGTATTGCTAAAGATGAAACGCACATTTTGCTACAATGCCCTTATGTAGAGCAAAAGGCACTTGGGGCACAATCATTTTAAAGAGGAGATAGGGTCTTTAGGCGATTCGAATACGTACGGATTCCGCAGAGATATTGCTGAATTTGAGAAGTTTTTTCGGGTTTGAGTTAACCACGGACTTGAGCTCGCTCGAGGAGGAGAGTCAACCGGTCCAGGGCTCTAGAGACAAGCTTGCTTTTGGTATCGAAGTGAATGTCATTCCGGTTCTTTGGCTTTGATATTGCACTCAATTTAGTCTGTAAGAGAGTAGACACGAGGTGGTGGATCATGGAAAGGTATGGAACCTCTTTGTAAAGTGGATAATATTTCTGATCCACTGTCAGAATTTTTCCATATATCTCCCTCCTTTAAACAAATTTCCTATAGACAAATATTTATAGTGTTTAGCACACAATGAAAATTTATCTGGCAAATATTGATATCTTGAATTAATTTTCTCTTCCAAATTGCGGTTTTTCATAATAATATAACTAATAGAAATTTTCCATTATTAATATTGATATCTTGTAGAGAAATAATAAGAATGATTGATACAAAAATACGAATATCCCCGGAGGTCTCCCAGACAAATAAATAGATCATAGAGGGCGAGTTCGCAGAGGAAAAACGAGCTAATCGAAAGCTGGAAAAGCAAAAATAAATCATTTTTGTTATAGTAGGTAGTGATCACAAAAAATACTTCTAGTACCTAGAAGGAAAACGGAATATATTTTCAAAGACATTTTTCTCTCATTTGTAACGACCTTTCGATTTTCCGCCTGATTTTTCAATACTTTGCGATCACTCGATTCGATAGGTATACGTAAAATATTAATCAGTGTTTGGAAATTAGATTTGTCAAAAAAAAAAAAAAATCACCACCTGTCCCTTTCTTAGCAAATTTGGCGTAACCAAATGCTTGAACCAAATTGTGCAACTCTTCAAGGTGCTACGCAGTACCGCACACAACAAAGGAAACGTTCTCAAGGTGTTCTAAATAGAGGACGAGGAAACAAATAATACTCTACCAAATCCCTCTTCCGAGAGAGCAAGTTCGGAACCCGTGGAAATGCACACATTTTACAGTCACCAATATCCGATAGTCGGTGCGATTTATATTTCCTGGACTCAAGAATTTTCGCAAACTAGCACACGTTTGTCTCGTAAGAAGCGCGAGATTTCGTAACCGCTGCCGAACTCGAATTCCGTTGTTTGCATAGGAAACGTTCAGCTCCAGCTCTCAAAAGCTTTTCGTATAATAAATTTAGTTCGCGCGATGAAGATGAAATTGGAAATCTAACGCGAAACCTCGAAGAGCTTCAAATAATAACGGTACCTGTATAATTATCTGAATGATTCGACTAACTTCCTTTGACTTTAATTTTCACTAGAATTTCTCTCTAATTAAAGTCCTTTTCGCTGTTTGGCGTATGAAAGACGCGCGTCTGTAAAAATCATAAGCGAGTTCTTTATATTTCTAAATACCTAATTGTGCGTTGTTGTACCATGATGAATAATTAATAATTGCGGAAAATGAAATGACAAACACATTATCACCCTAGGTTGATTACAGCAAAACGACAACTAAATCTTTGTCATCGTCACGACCCGCACAGACGCATGTTTACAAATGTTTTTTTCGTCGCTGGGAATCGACAGAAAAAACATTCGTGACATAATTTATACAAAATTGGTTCCAGTCTGCAGGACAATAAAGGTCATCTAATTCAAAAGCTACAGTCGAATATTGTTATATGAAAAAATCCATTAAAAAAATTTCGTTTCCATGTATCAACCAAGTATTTGGAATGTAAAAAAATCTATGCGGGCTTTTGCATTTTTACATTCAATTATTGCTGATTCGGGAGAAAAAATCCATAGGTAGCAAAAAGAATTTGTCAGCTGTCACATATTGTCGTAGAGCCGTTTTTACGTTTGCGTGTGCACGTTAGGATTACACGATTCAGTAACATTTTATTGACTTTGTTTTTCTCGTTTGTTCATTAGAGAATAATAATATAATATTGCTAAATTTACGCAAAATTCAGAGCATACAGATTTTTAAAAAAATTAAATAATGATATTAGAATGAAATCAGTTGAACCATCGTCGAAATTGAGGGAAGCATACTTTAAAATAAAATACTTGTCGCCATTTCCGTCAAAATTTTTTTCCATTTTCAAATAAAGTGACCGACGTTTCGAAGTTTGTCAAGACTACTACTAAGAGTACGACAAAGGAAAGAACGCGATACAGTTCAGGAACGAAACAGGAGAGGACATGAAAGGAAACATTACATCATAAAGATTAAATAAATCGGTCTTAAAATCAACGGTACTTATCCTTATGGTTTATAATCTCAATAGCCTCATGAATTCTTCTTTCCTTTTCTTCAAAACATTATTATCTTAGTCTTACCAAAGCCAAAACTGTGACATAATACAGTAGCGTCTTCACAAAGCGTTCTCTCCTTTGTTATATCCGTACTCCAAGTAATATTCTAGACCCCGAAAAAAAAGTGTGTAAACTACGAAACGTCGGTCACCTTATAAAAAGTTTTTGACGGAAGTGGCGACAAGTATTGTGGTTCCTGTAGAAGCGCTTCAGTGCATTCTGGACATACAAGGTTGTGAAATTCAGATTCCTAGAATCCACATAAAAACCGTTTACGTCATTTGGTGGTCTTATGTTCATTCCCAGACTGAAACAACGTAAGATTAGCACGCAAATTGTGGTGTAGTTGTACTACAGTCACTTCATTTACAAAAAAATTTGAGTTTGTCTTCCAGGAATGCCAGAGGATCCCTGATAACCGTGGTCACATTCTAAAGAAATTAAATTTTACACAGTTCAATTTAGAATTTCATATCGTTATCACCAATTGGATTTTTAGTGATCTATGGGTGGAGAGCGGCCGGAGAATTGATCTCTTCACTCTAGACACTCTTCACAAGATAATCAAGAATTGTGCGAACCTCACAAGCATCCAAATTTATGGATGTAGTGTAGAATTCCACAATTATGGACGCAATAATGTGGACTGTCTCGATATTTTGGACTATTGTGAAGATTATGCATTTGAAGTTACATACTTTTTCTATATATTATGGGCCAGAAATTTGTAAAAAAATCTTTGCAATATTTCCAAATTTGAAGCATTTCACTAGTAATATTAGAGACTGTCATTTTGATGATGAGTATGACTTTCACCAACTTAAACCATCCTTGCACAGCTTAAAAGCTTGAGATTTTGGCCTAGAAAATAGTTCGACAAAGAAGCATTTTGGCAATTTAGATAAATATTTAATCTATCATTTAAAATTTTTTATTTCATGATTTGATTATTTTTCAAGTTACAGATTCAAAAACAAAATTTATTTACATTTTTCACCTCTCAGAATAATTTGCGAGTAATCTACTTGAAGTTGGGTCCCACTGACTTCATAAATGAACTAATGTTTCATATTCTAATCAAGTGCCAGAACGTATCCAGACTTGTGGTTGTTTGTAACAACTCTGTGATAAACCTAACCTGTATAGAAATCACCAAGTTCCTTCAACTAATTGCTAATTTGCAATGTTTAGTCATTACAGCTCAATTCAAAATTGAATCCTTGCCACCAGAGTCACACAGTAAACTTTCTCTAGAAGTATTACAGTAGAAATCGGATGTAACGATGTCCAAGGGGATCAAAATTTCAATCGTTAAATCCAATCTATCGTTAAAAGCAATAGGGCTTATGTTTTTTCTATAACAGCGAGGACTCGCTAATTTGATCGTTGTAAACAGAGAATCGCAAAAAGCGGTATCTTTATTTGTGATTTCTACCAGTAGAAATCGGATATAACGACGTCCAAGGGTATCAAAATTTCAATCGTTAAATCCAATCTATAGTTAAAAGCGATATGGCTTATGCTCTTTCCATAGCAGCGAGGACTCGCTAATTTGATCGTTGTAAACAATGAATCGCTAAAAGCGGTATCTTTATTTGTGATTTCTACCAGTAGAAATCGGATATAACGATGTCTAAGGGGATCAAAATTTCAATCGTTAAATCCAATCTATCGTTAAAAGCAATAGGGCTTATGTTTTTTCTATAACAGCGAGGACTCGCTAATTTGATCGTTGTAAACAGAGAATCGCAAAAAGCGGTATCTTTATTTGTGATTTCTACCAGTAGAAATCGGATATAACGACGTCCAAGGGCATCAAAATTTCAATCGTTAAATCCAATCTATCGTTAAAAGCGATAGGGCTTATGCTCTTTCCATAGCAGCGAGGACTCGCTAATTTGATCGTTGTAAACAATGAATCGCTAAAAGCGGTATCTTTATTGGTGATTTCTACCAGTAGAAATCGGATATAACGACGTCCAAGGGGATCAAAATTTCAATCGTTAAATCCAATCTATCAAATCCAATCTATCGTTAAAAGCAATAGGACTTATGTTTTTTCTATAACAGCAAGGACTCGCTAATTGGATTGTTGTAACCGGTGAATCGCTAAAAACCGGTGAATCGCTGAAAACCGGTGAATCGCTAAAAACCGGTGAATCGCTAAAAGCGGTATCTTCTTTTGTGATTTCCACCAGTAGAGATTGTATATAACAACGTCCAAGGGTATCAAAATTTCAATTGTTAAATCCAATCTATTGTTAAAAGCAATAGGGCTTATGCTTTTTCTATAGCAGCAAGGACTCGGTAATTGGATTGTTGTAAACGGTGAATCGCTTTGGTGAATCGCTAAAAGCGGTATCTTCTTTTGTGATTTCCACCAGTAGAGATTGTATATAACAACGTCCAAGGGTATCAAAATTTCAATTGTTAAATCCAATCTATTGTTAAAAGCAATAGGGCTTATGCTTTTTCTATAGCAGCAAGGACTCGGTAATTGGATTGTTGTAAACGGTGAATCGCTTTGGTGAATCGCTAAAAGCGGTATCTTCTTTTGTGATTTCCACCAGTAGAGATTGTATATGTTACAGTTAAAACCCAAAATCAGTAAATTCTAAAATTCACTAGTCAAAACTAGTTGCCACAAATGACTTTAATCAGAACTAGTTTTGACTAGTTAATTCTAGAATAAAAAAATTGTTTGAATTCATCAGTAAATTCTAGTTACAACTGAAATGAATTGAAATTGTTCGAGTTCAAAAGGTGATGGTATTTCCAGATATACTTCGGCCAAATTAAAAGATATTTGGTAGTTCTGCTCAACTTTGAGGATAAGTAGCTCACACTGGAATAAAATATACGAAAAAGTTCTAAATTTTTCTTCCTTAATTCACACATTAAACCGTACATCATACGAATTCGTCGGTCTATAAACGTTACAAGAGCAAATCTAACAGTGACTAATTGACGCACACCATTCAAGTACAAACAAGCTTTGTGAAAAATAAAAATTCAAGGGTGTTGGAGGCTGGAGGCATTTTGTATCTGGAGGTACCTTGCCTCCGCCTCCAATGAGGCGAAGATGGTGAGGATTTAAACCAAGATGTTGGAGGCTGGAGCATTTTGCCTCCGGAGGTACCTTGCTTCCACCTAGAGGCTTGGAGGTGCTTCCAAAGACCCTTTAGGAGGCACTTTTTTCAACAGTATTCTATTCCTCGAAACCTCATTCAGCCACTTTGATGCTAGCGCTGCTCGGTTCGGAGAAAAGCCAAAGTTTTAAATACACCTTCTGAGTATCATCTGTCATCCGGCAACACTGGTAGGCCAATATGCTACATCTGGTCACACTGATCAACATTACAAGTGCCTTCGGAGGCGTCTCCAAAGACGTCTTCGGTTTCTTCGACAGTGCCTCCGGAGGCATTTTCTCCAATCTCAGTAATTGCGCTGGAGGCATTTTGAGGTACTTCCAGAGACATACTTTGGAGGTCAGAAGACGCCTCCAAACGTGTCCACTGGAGGCAACCGGAGTCGGAGAGTCATTTTCTGTATTCGTTCCGGAGGCAATTGCTCCAACACCCTTGATAAAAATGCAATTACATTTGTACTAGGAAAGAAATTCATTTTACTGATTGGATTCACCCTTCTTGTTTTCACTAGTTGAAACTGTGTTCCCCGACAATCATAATTTCTTCTCTATTTCACTTTTTACTAGTCAATTCTAGTTTTCACTAGTAAAAACTAGTTTTACCTGAAATTATTCAAGTTAAAACTAGCTCCAACGCTGAGGGTCACGGTAAATTTTAGAGTTAACTAGTCGAAACTAGTTCTGACTAAAGTTATTTGTGGCAACTAGTTTTGAGTAGTGAATTTTAGAATTTACTGATTTCGGGTTTTAACTGTAACATATATAACAACGTCCAAGGGGATCAAAATTTCAATCGTTAAATCCAATCTATCGTTAAAAGCAATAGGGCTTATGTTTTTTCTATAACAGCGAGGACTCGCTAATTTGATTGTTGTAAACGGTGAATCGCTAAAAGCGGTATCTTTATTTGTGATTTCTACTGTATTTCTGAATAATGTTAGTAACAATCAACACACAGAATTTCATGTGTACCTATCTATTAAAGCAATGTCTTAATATTCAACATATTAGTCTCACTTTACCTTGACGTGATCATTTTCTGCAAGAAATATTCAGATCACTAGTAAGTGTTTCACAAATATCTTGCTATGAAAACTTCAATTTTTCATGAGAGTGAGTAAGACTCGAGTCATCACAATGACTCAATTTTTAGAACAGCAACGTTCAATGCGTTTGAATGTTTGGGATAAGGCGTACGGTGAGAAGTATTTGTACTACGTCGAGAACCCTTGTTTTTTCCAAATTTCTTCACCCATGACTCCACCTTGAGAGAGCCAGGTAGTCGAAATTTATTCAAAAACCTTATACCCAAACAAGAAGAAATTTTTCACAAAAAATTCCAAGTCGATAGGTAAAAGCGCTCAAAAGTTATGGAATTATTATACATGTAAGAACGCTCCACCATTCTCACAAATTTTTGTGCTGGTGGCATTGCATCGGCACTCGCAGACAAAGTTGCAAGCTGCAATTATATAGCGCCCGGCTCCTTCACGCCGGGGCTTACCGATCTTGCGGGATTGTAGCCGGATAGACAAGTGGGTAACTGAGGCCACCTCTGAACTATCTAAAGGGCGTAAGAACAATTTCGCATGACGAATCTCTAAGTCTTATATACGGCTATATCGTTTTATTTTTATTGGTCCGAAAAATGAAAACCATCCTTTTTTTTTGGTCGAGAAATTTCTAGGTTCACACTTTTACAATGTGATGTACGAGGCGAAAGAGAAATTCCGAACTTAAAACTACCTATATCTAATATAGTGCGCGAGTCGCGATACTTTTCTTTTATTTTTATTCTCGTGCTGTATTGTTCTTATGCTAATACTAATGCTTGGCCCAGTTGATCCATTTAGATGAGCAGATATTTCTGTAACTGATTACAAAAAGAACGCAACAAAGGAACTCGGAGAATAGAAAGTAATACAGAAATCTCTGCACCGTACGTTCATATTTTACCAGCGAAATTAAATTTAAAAGTTTTTTTCTCAACTTCCTAATTGACATTGAAAAATATTTCTTTGGTTTTTCTTCTGTATTTCGTTACAGAATTTTTTCTTTTCATTCCGCGGAATTAACGAACTTCTTTTCCCTTCTGATCAACTTTCCACCACTTTTATTTGTATCTACGAGTATTACAAGAAACGCCGGAGATTCGCAATTCGCTAAGCCTTCATCACGTTGAATTTGGCAGCGGCAACCAGCATGCTTGTCACTTGTTGCAAAATTGCAATCCACGAGGGCAGCATTGCCATACAGTACTCCTCGCAGACCCCAGGAACAGCCAATCCACAGAGCACACATAGCCGGCCCTTTGCAGGGAGGAATAGGTAAGTTCTCGGTCTCACGCGATTCCAAGTTAATTGTTGTTTACCATCATAAGATGTTTAATTATAAGTTCACGATCTTCTCTCTCGTTTCACCCCTCACCTTTCACCAAGATCGAGGATATTTTGCGGGAAGTAGGCAGCTTCCTTTAACCCTAGAAGTATGTGGGGAAGATATCTTTGAGGGTTCACTCCCTCACCTGTGCGCATACCCGACCCGAACCACCCGAAGAGGAGCTTCCCTATGACGCGCACAAGTGCTCAGGGTTAGGAATGGAGATATGCGCACAATCCTTGCCAGTACGAGGCAAGAGAAGCTGCATCAACATACGCAACTGAGAAGGAAAACTCTGAACCCGTTCATAGACGTAAGGATGGTTAGGACCAAGCAGCTGACAATAATTGATACCCAACTGCACGACCCCTGCACCGACCTGACTTGGTGGCCGCCTGCATGTCCTAGTGTCCTGATTCTGTAGTTCAGGCGCGCTGGTGCTCTCATGTCCATCCATGGGTTACGCTTTGCACTGGTGGACACTGCCTGCGATTAGGGGTACTAGGGTTGTAAATTACGTTAAATAGTTCTCCAGGCGGTCTACACTAAAAAAACATGTTTACAATAACAATGTTTGAAAGTGAAACCAAAGCCTCAAATGGTGTCTCTGCGCATTTAGCAGGGCACATTGATTCCACCGCCTCACCACTGGGCCAAGCAGCAGTGGTGGACCGACCAGCGTACCGGTCTGCAAGATGCTTTACCGACTAATATCATTCCTATTGTTGTTGATATGTCACAAATTAGGGGTCAATATCCTGAGTATAGTGCTGAATTAGCCACAGCTAAATTGATATAGTACACAATTAGTCACGCGATTTAATTGCGCTGGAATATCATGTCACACCGAACTCGGAATATTACAGGATAATGGAAGACAAAGATTAATATGAAGTCGGCCGAAAAGCAGAATGCAGGCTCCTGCGCCAGAAATTAGAGACCTTTCTTAGCTCCTAAGAATCTGGAAAGAAAAGACCTCTCATCTCACTACAGGATCAAAATAAACAAAAGAAAACAACTACTCTTAACCATAAAATGAAGTATAAAAAACTACTCAGTGAGGATGGAAAACTAAGAAAAGACATTGATAAACTTAAAAGTACCAATCAAGACAAAATATTAATAGCCTCCGAGCTAGAAAAAGAAAAGAAAAAAGAACGATGAAATCAATGAAATCGCTAGGCTAAAAGAGGAGATAGGCAACCTGAAACAAACTAATGCAAAAATGCTGCAACTAAAAACAAAATTCCTAGAGCTTTAAGAGGAATTGATGGAAACTAAGATTACAATCTGCAAGTTACTGAGACCAATTCAGCATCGAGCTTCTTAATCATGGCTTTGAGGCAATTAAAAATGGAACTCGGTGAGATAGCATTAACTCGGAAGATTACATCTCACAAAATTTAATACCAAATGTAAAAATTGAAAAGTCGACACTTTGTGGATTCTAGTGTCGACTTTTCAATTTTTACATACTTTAACGTATCCACGTTTAAATTTAAACTTGTGTTTAATACCAAACTCTACACATGCATTCGTCCGAGTAGTGTTCCAAAGAGAAATAATGAATAAGGTCACGCAGATAGTATAGGCCCTACCATTGAGAAAGCAATGCCATGTCTACAAGGAATCTAGTACAGCGTTCACATCTACCCCCCCCCCCCCTCAGAATGAAATTGAAAGACCATTTCAACTCCCCCGGCACTCTGTTAGGCCTAAAAACCAGGACAAGGAGCCATCAAACCTCGAATATAAGAGACTATTCTATGGACTACAATCAGTGTAGCGCCGCTACTCGCAGATGATCTGGGTGGCGTGAGCTTGATCGTCATATAATTTCTCTATTTCCGAGTCAAGATCGGCAAGACGAATTGTTTAACACTCTAAATGCATTCTTGAATTAGAAACCGAAACTTTCCAAGTCACCCTGAAGATCGGGAGTTCTGGGTTCCGTATTTGTAGCAGTATAGCGAGTAAACGACTCATTTTACTCAGCGCGGCAAATGTTTGAAAACTTTTTTTCCCTTCCTTCCAATTTATAATCGTCGAATTTTGTCTCTCGGCGATTGAGAATCGTACGCAAAACGAGTAAAAGTCTTCGGTGAGAGTTGAAGGAAATAAGCGAATGCGTTAGAATTCGCACTGTCAAAAATGAATTATTACTTTTTAGTTCGATGCGAGTCGATAACCAATTACTCGACAATAAGGGATCACCCAAAAAATAAGACTTTCTTATTCGCGATATACGCGTAGAAAAAGGAAGATCGGGTCACACGTACGTACATTCGATTTCACGCGGGCTCTATAAATGGAATCGGCATTTGGCGGCAATGTCAACGAAAGAATATACGCTACAACTTTTCCTAAATTAAGATCGAGTTATTTTCCACTTTACCGACAAAGCGTGTCTACTACAACTTGGGAAAGTACGAGTAAACTACGATACTGTATAAATTTCGATGCCTCACTACCCGTACGTATACGTACTTTCTCTTTACCCCCTCTGTCGTACTCTCCAGATAACCTTTCCTTTCCCTTTTCTCCGTGAGTTGGTCGCCGTTCGTCGCGGTATTACTCGAATCTCGCGTTGAACCCTTTTTTCTTTTTTTATCGTTCCGTTTTGTCGAGCAGACATTTTATGTCGACCTTTGCGAGGTTGGCTATTTTTCGCATACAAGCGTATCATCACGAACAGACATCGCTTCCAGTTTTATCGTTAACGATTTTCAGTAGCATACATAGGGGTAATTTCTCGTCGAAGAAATTGATTACGCGAGAAATCGCACGGACGAAGAAGGTAAATGGAAGGAGAGTACGCATTAGCGTTTGACCAGAGAAGGCCGTAGGCATTTTACAGAGTTTATTGCCGGTGTCTACGCGATACAAACGCATCGATAGCGATGTTTTTTCACGTTCCAAGTTCGAAAGCTGAATTTACGCGGATGGGTGAAAACAGAGAAGGTAAAACCTGGATAAAGAAGAGCGATGCTTCGGTATACATACTTTAAACGTGTAAAATGCTTGATATGCATTCGTAGCACGTCTTTAGTTTTGCGGGTGATTAGAGGTAAAAGGAATCGCCGGCATCCCACGATGAAGCACAGAAACATAAAATTTTTACAAATAAACGAACCTGGTGCACGCGGAATTGAGAATGAATACCAACAACGATGGTTGAATAACGAAGTAACTCACGCATCCATGTATCTTTTGAGAAAGGTACTATCTTCACACTATGTACGGGGTAATATCGAATAACTCGTCGATTTTATCAACGCTGAAATATAGCGGTCCCTGAAAACTAGTGTCGCGATTCGAGATTGAATATGGGATCAGTTTTTCGATCCATTTAAATGAGTCATAGCTCTGCAAGGTAGACTAGACTTGCTTATCTGTATCCGAATATGTTTCTTGTACGTCGTTCGCTCTCTTTTAACCGGTGTTTTCAGCTTACTACCTTAAGCTTTTTCTATCCTCCGCCTCATTGATTCATTCCCAAAGGCCAGTACTAGATTCTATACCCTATGACCGGTGATCTTTTTCACAGCCTGGTTTATGGGTTTCGTTTTGTGCCCCTGTAGCCTGCTATTCTATGTAATTGACATACACCTATAAGATTCTATTTTTTATACCAAAAACATCAGCCTTTCACTGTCTTTCAAAAGCAGAGTATTCTCATATAAAGAGTGGCACTCTAGTTTTGTCCTCTATAATCTTCGAATAGCGTCATGTGCAATTGGACAGATGAGACTCGTTTCCGGCTGGACGGCAGTTCGTTTTAATTGGGAACCTATTCTATGGGTTTTTCTTTTTGAGAAATTCGACTCGCACCGTCCGGCGAAAAACTTGAAAAAAATTCAACTCACGAACTTTATCTGTTGGGAGGGGTATTCAGAAAAATTTCGCCTCTTGACCTACTAATAAAAGGGGGACTTATGATGTTTGAAGTATTGCATGACTGGTTCATTGAAGGGGCCAAGTTAATTGGTGTACAAAGCATTGCTTGTCTAGTTAATTGAAGGGGCTTCTCGTGTTCGACGACTCTTATTTTGAGCTGGCTCACAGTCTCACCGATGTAATCTCATTGACAATCGCTGAATTATTCCACCTCATAGATACCACTCCTCTTGACCGGTGGGACACAGTCCTTGAGCTTGACAAATAATCTTTTAATCAGTGTCAAGATTTTAAAATGCAGGACAAAAGCCAAAGGGTCGGAGAACACGACCCAACTGTGAGGAAAATTTCCCCAAAAATAGGAGCCTGATTCAGTGCTTCCTGATCGTGAGGGAGGGAAGCAGTAGAATCGTATTTTCCTGCGAACCATGAGATCGATATCCAAAGTGATCTCATTTACTCTGGCCAAGTGTTTTATTGTCAACAATTCCTTGTGGAAAATCGAATAACTCAACGGGATGTGAGTCAGCCGATGGATTAAGTTATTAAACGTAGCGATCTTGTGAGCGGCAGGACAAGAAGGCGAGCCGCGGATTACAATATAAGTTGAAGTATCTTTCCTATAGACGGCAGACTCATGGACGCTGTCTCGCTCAGAGATCGTCAAATCCACGTAATCAATTGTCTAGACTCTTTGTACGGTGTCAGATTGCACGCTATGAATGCACTGTGATGTAACAAGGACTGGAGTAGAGAGGGGCGAGTCCTCGACAGCACACAAACTATACAGGAACTTCAGTATACCTAACCTATCGAGACAGCAACCGAATCAAATGATCGAGTTTACGCCAGAAAAGCTCTCACATAGCCATAAACATAGACTAGATCGACACTTCAGGAAGTACACACGACTCTGATCTCGATCCTACCCGCTACGATAGGACCAGACTAGCTCAGTCAGCAGAACATGGATACTTACGTCAGGGTCGAAAGGATAATCTAGGGATATGCTACTGGTTCACGAAGATTCACTTTTAGAGATCACCTAGGCTAGAGGAGGTTCGCGTCGTCGTTAATGTAAGCTCTACAATCTTACCACACTCAAAGGAAGGAGTCTGTCACATCGCTATTCATCCGGAGCAGAGACCTACGAAAGCCGGATGGTCGAAGCTAAAATAAAATGAGTACACGAGGATTGAAATAATATTCAATCAGAAGGTAGCTGAGGTAAGCTGAAAATAGGAATTTAGAAAATTGGCCGAAAGAAAAATCATAGGAAGGTTATTCGACGTATGTAAAATCTTCTTCGATGTTCATTTCAAATTTAGAGTCTTGATCGCTATCAACGTCTAACTTCGGAACTAAGCTATTCGGTAAAAAGAAGCGAACCCGACAAAAGTTCATACATTTTAACATCGAAACTTAAATCTAACAACAAACTAGTCAGGGTAAGTATGAGTCCTGCTAGGTGTGTAGAATTGGATTAGTCTCTATGGATTAAAATGGTATAAGATAGCAAACTTGATTAAGTGTGGTGATACTGCCATCGTCGAATAAGATTTCTTCATTTTTATGATGCTTCTTTTCATCGAAACGTTGGTAAAGCTCATTGTCTGGTATTCGGTATGCTCCGTCCATAATTAATCGAACACTCGAATCACCTCTCAGGTAAAAACAACCACGAAAAAACTGAGACGGCGAGAACCTGCGAGGTGGGACTCACAAAGTTCAGGGTTTTGACTCGTGCCACTCGAATCTGTTTATCCTGCATGACGACCACGAATCGACAAACAGCTTTTGACGAAACTTTCCAAAAGGGCTTAATCGAAAGCAATTCAGAAAAATTTCCCACCGTCGGAACTTTGAAAAAATTAAAATTTTTATTCTCGAAACACTGTCTCAGTAGTACAGCTAATAAAAAAGATAGGAACAATTTCATTAGGAGCCTTTCGAAGCTAAATAGTAAAATCTCAAAGAACGAGCACATTGTTGAGAAACTACGAGTTCCTAAGCCCATATTCACGGCGATCCGTACGTGACTGTTCGCAAGATTTCCAAAAAACGCACTCTCGAGCCATCGTTGAGAAGAGCCCGCGATGCACTCGAGGAGTTCCTTTCTTTTCCCCGCACCCTACCGTCTTCGCCGCTTAATCAACGTAGAAGGAGAAGGTACGGAATAGTAAGGATAGAAATGGGAAAAACCGGACATTATCTAGGAGTAGATACCAGGATACGCGTAAAATCGGTGTAACGTTTTAGGATTGAGACAAGACGGAATTTTTCTATTTGATACAGCAGCGAATACGTTAGGTTCGGTATCACGAGCGGACACGTACTCACATTCACACTCACACGACCAAAATTCGTTCGGTAAATCGTTGTTATTTCACAGCACAACTTACTTGCCAAATAATCACGTAAGTAGTGCACTTTGTATTTAAAATTCAAATTTTTCGCTATTATGTCGAAGTACATTAATTGACGAACCACCAACTTTCAGAATGAATTTTATGGAAAGATATCGCTCGTTTAGATACTCGAGAAACTCCAATAGGAGATTTCCACGAATAGCTGTGTAAATGATGAACATGACTCAGAACCATCTGGGCCAAAGAGGAATGGTCGAGCTCTAATTTGGATATGAAGACCTCCGAGGTAAGAGAATCCAAAAGGGACCTGCTGGGAACGCCAACCTATTTGAGGAATTCAAAAAATTTCTTATTAAATCCACAAAAATTCGAGGAACAACAGACATCAAGCACATTGAAAAATTCCCTAAATTCTTCACAAGGAATACTCGATTCAATGAGCAGATCACCCATACGGTGAATAGCACTTCTCGAAGTAGCAAAATGTGTGCTTCCTAAGAAACATCCAAATTTATCTTGCGGAGTTCCGACGCCCGACTGTGGATTTCGACATACTCTACTCCACGATATTTACGTTTTAGAAGGTAAACTACCGATCTTCTAGAGGAGCTCTGAATTAGAAAGATACCGAATCGGGCTGGGTTGAATAATATTTTCTCGTAAAATGGACAAAACATCCAGAGCCGGGCAAGCGTTCGTAAAAAAGAATTAGAATAAGGAAGCAAGCTTCGATTTTCATTAATCTTTATAGAAATTTGGCCTACATTCGAAATAAAATACTCGAGAAACGTACGAGTCTCCCAGGACCAATAACGAGAAAGAGAAGCCTTTAAAATGTAACGATCATCGATACATACAACTGGTCATAATGTACGAACGTTTCTAAAAAAAAAAAAAAAGGAAATTGAGAGCAAAACATCACTCTTACTCTAAAACCTTGTAAGAAGGGCTTCGAAACGTTAGAAATAATTCCTGCAGCTCAACCTACGCTCTATTCGGTGTTAGTGAAATTTGAATTTTGAATATCTTAAAAAGAAGAAAAAGAGGTAGGAATTAATCTTTTCCAAGAACGAGGAAGAAGTAAACGAAACTAGAAAAATAACGAGGAAGAGCACTTTTGTGAACGTATACTCGTTGCTCATGTCTGCAAAATGAGCAATTGATTCCAATAAAGCTAGTGCCGTACCTATGGTGCGACCAAATCCAAATGTCTTATTTTTCCTATCAATTTTTATGAATTGAGCCAGAGGGATGGTGGCATGTGTAGAGTTTGTAACCCCGAATCTCAGCATTTAGACGGATGTTGAGGTGTGTCTCGGATATCAAGGCGATGTCGATATCCTCTGAGTGCAAAAAATGAGCGAGCTCAGATTTTCGTTTGAGGATCCCGTTTGCGTTCCACGTTAGAATTCGTGTGGTATGACTTCCAGAGTTTGGATTTCGTGCCGCCATTACAGCGTTTAGGATCACGGTTTGTGGCTCAACTCATGGCGGATCAGCCATATATATAAAACAACAACTACAGCACAACGAAGGTCCCAGTTTCTGCACCCCTGCGATGCAATGCACAGTAACCTCAATCAAACTCAATAGTGGGGATGTAAATGTTGCTGCTATCTACTCTCCTCCACGACACAATATCAAGGAACTGGAATATGCGACCTTATTCGCACACTTAGACCATAGGTGGGTCCTTGGTGGTGATTTTAATGCCAAGCACCCCCTGTGGGGCTCTCGAATCACAACCCCAGAAGGCAGTGAACTATATAAATGCATCAACTCTGCTAATGTTGATTGCTGCTCAAAAGGTCTCCTGACATACTGGCCGACCGACTCTTCCAAAAAGCCAGATTGTATCGACTTCTTCTTACTCCATGGCGTATCCAGCTCTTACACTGATGTCAGCAACTTGGATGATTTGTCGTCCGATCACTCCCCTATTGTACTCACGCTGAGTGACAAAATATTATATCGATCTCCACAAGTTAGAATTACCAATAAGCACACTGACTGGGACGAGTTCCGAAGGACTGTGAGCGAGAGTATTGATCTACGAATCAAGCTGAAAACACTGGATGACATCGACTAGGCTGTACTCCATCTGCAAACCACACTAATTAACTCGGCCAAATTGAATACTCCCGTTTCTAAGACACAACCCAAATGCATTTTCTACCCTAAGGAAATACGAAAACTCGTCAAAGAAAAAAGGGCGGCCAGGCGTCGATGGCAAAATACTAGAGACCCTGCTGACAAAGCCAAATTCAATCGATTGTGCAAGGAAACTAAGAAGCTCATTGCCGAGGTGAATAACAAATCCTTCGAAGACCTCCTCTACTCTCTCGGTCCGACTAAAGATACCAACTACTCGTTGTGGAAGATGTCCAAAATTAAGAAGCGACCTCCAGTATACACTCCACCACTCAGGGATAGAACTGGTACCTTCGCTCGCAGCGACTCCGAAAAGGCAGACTTATTTGCTGTTTACCTCGAGAACAGATTTCAACCCTATGATATACCATCAGATGTCCAGCCTACCATTGAGCAGGTCGATGGACTGGATATACCGCTCATATCACCGAAAGAAATCCAACAAGTGGGTAGCAAACTCAAGCTCAACAAAGCACCTGGGCATGACTTGATCTCTAATCAAATCATAACAGAGTGCCCAAAAAAGGCGATTGTATACCTTACATACATATACAAGGCATGTATTCGTCTTCACTACTTCCCAAAAAATTGGAAAAGAGCTAAAGTGATCATGCTACCCAAACCTAGCAAACCGCCTGACAGTCCAGACTCGTTCCAGCCAATCTCATTACTGCCGACCCTATCAAAAATATTTGAGAAACTGATATGCAAGAGGCTACTATCGATTCTGTCCAAGCTCAACATCGTACCCGATCACCAATTTGGCTTTCGTGCCAAACATGCCGCCATTGAGCAGGTACATCGTGTTACTACTACAATCAGGAATGCCCTCGAAGCCAAGGAATTCTGACCGGCTATATTCCTTGATGTGAGCCAAGCATTCGATAGAGTATGGATAGATGGACTGCTCCATAAAATAAGCAAGTACTTACCTAACCAACACGTCAAGTTACTCCAGTCTTACCTTAGTGACAGGACGTTTCAGGTCCAATATGGAGAAGCCACGTCAACAATCCGTACGATCTCTGCAGGCGTCCCCCAGGGCAGCGTACTAGGACCACTACTCTACACACTCTACACAGCTGACATCCCTCAAAAAAAAGGAACTACCATTGCGACCTTTGCAGACGACACAGCTATTCTGTCAACTGATCCGAACCACAGTACCGTAAATCAGCGACTCCAGATGGCAGTGGACAAGGTAACTACTTGGGCCAAACACTGGAAGATACAGTTGAATTCGACCAAATCAGTCAAAGTAGACTATGCACTACGACCACACGCACCAGCTCCAATTCATCTAGACAACCAGCTCACACCAACTGACACACACGCCAAGTACTTAGGCATCCATGTGGACTCCAAATTAACGTGGAAAGTACATATCCTCAAGAAAAGAGAAGAAGTCAAAGCTCGACTCCGCACTATGTTCTGGCTGCTTCGCGCCAGAAGCAAACTTTCACTCGGAAATAAACGACTCTTGTACATTACGATTTTACGCCCAGTGTGATCTTACGGTGCTCCAATCTGGGGTTGTGCAGCAGATTCCAACCTACTTATCTTACAACAACTTCAGAACCTGATCCTGAGGAAGATTACAGGAGCCCCCTGGTTCATAAATAACCATTCTCTCCACCAGGACTTGGAAATATCAACATTCAAAGAAGTGGTAGGCAAGCTAGCCTACTCCTACGAACGCCGACTTCACCGTCACTCCAACATCCTGGCGATTCAATTACTAGAAGAGCCACCTATCTTAAGACTTAAAGAAGAAATCCAGGCGACTGTGTGACATACCAGTAAAATTGTCAACTTAAGTTATGCTAAGATAAGTTAGCGACTGCGCGACTTTATCGTAACATGTCACAATCTTCTGTCACTCGTACATGTTAATGTAACACTATCTTACAGTTCATGTAAAAATATAATGAAAAAAAAAAAAAAATTTTTATGAATATTTTAAATAATAACTTTGATGATATTGTCAATCTTTGCTAGTAGGATACGCAGGAGGAGAAAATATTTTAAAAAGTTTGCACTTAAATGTTGTCAAAGTGATGAAATACGAGGATCAATCCTAGCCATCAAATGAATGGTGCTGCAAAAGAAAATACCCCAACCTAACCTTACCTTGATGTCTGCGCTTCTTTTTGAGATTTTTGAAATTCAATGAAAAAAAAAATGAGTTTGCGCTACACAGATGAGTCAGGTGCGACAGGAAAATTGGTCACAGCACTTCTTCTTGAGATTTTTAAAATTCAATAAAAATTTGAGAAATTAACCCCTACTCTTTATTATTTCAGATCATTGATGATTTATAAAAGTGATAAGAAAAACGACAAAGAATAGTCTGCGCTAGAGACATTAGGTAGTTAGTGTACCAGGAAAAAATTTTAAAATTAGTGAAATCTGTGATTTATACGTAGAAGTAACAAGAACAGATAGATCAACCTAGAATGGACTGCGAGTACTTAGAAGTAAGGCTAAACGAAAACGAACCACCTACGGAACTGCCATGCCATTGGAAGAAGATCGTGATATCTCAATTTCCGGGGACGAGTGGTTTAAGATTCAAAACCAACAAAGTAGCCCTCACGAGGAGAGATTTATTTAATAGTAAAAAGATAGAAAATTGATACAGAATTGATACAAAAACTCTGGAATTTTCGAACTAGCAAGGAAGAGAAAAGGGTGAAATGATTCATATTTGGTTCAAGAACAATCAAATATACAGTTGAAATTGGATGATTTCTAGAATTTTTGGAGAGGCTGAAAAACGAGAAAATTGCGATCTGTGTCAGAGAAATAAGTAAGTGCGCTAGGAAGAATATTTCTAATCTACTCTTGTGAATATGACCACGACTATGTCGAGCTTTTCCACTTTTTGAATTCAGCATCTCGGGTCTTGTCCTACGTCATACATTTTCATGTTTGTACATCACGTTCAACAATGCGAACAAAAACAAAACGAGAACCATGTCCAGAACGAAAAAAAAAAAGAAGATATTATACCCTACGGTCAACTGACGATAGAACGAGAAGAAATGACGTATTAACGAACCATTGTCGCGTATCTACGCGCTATTACGTTCTCTAGGCTCGTTCCGTTTCCCGTACAGCAGAAATTAGATCGTAATTATTCTCCGTAGCGTCGGATACGAAAAACTGAGCACCTTCACTAACTCTTGCACAACCGTACTGCAGACGAAAGGAGCCGTATTTGCTTATTGCAAAAATTCTGCAGCGCCTATTCATATATACAGAGGGTTAGACAGAAAGGCACACAGAGGAAACAAAGTTGGGTGAGCGGTGATGGTGTAACTGCCGCCAGATTTTGTTGGCGAAGATGACAACGGCGACGGATATTTTCGAGCTGTGTATTTATAACAATGGAAGGCAAATGAACGTAATTTTCGAACACTGGCAACCGGGTTGGAGTTGGGAAACTCCGGCAACGAAAAACCTTTTTCGCCAACTTCCGCAAATAGTTTAAAACGTTCACCGGCTCCCGCCTCGCCTTGCCGCGTCTTCGGTCTCCCTCTTTCATTCGACGACGACGATGACAACTGCGAAAATTTTCTGGCGTGTCACCGAAAATCGGGCGCGCAATTGTTTTAGAAATTTCTTTCCCCCGCGCCTTCGCCGCAGCATCACATACGCGGCTTGGATAGATAAATCATACTTATTTAATGGGGCTCTCTTTTCATTCCTCCCGCGAGTAATTTACAAAATACGATTGTTGTGATGAAAAACGTAATCTACGGGTATTATTATTATCATTATTATAGTTTAATATATTATTGTATTATACCGGATAAATATGCCTGTATAATATATTTTTTGGGTAAAAAAAAAAAAAAAGAAAATGGAAAAATTTGCTGTTCCGCATTGTCCGATGAATCGTAGATAGTATTTTACTACAGCGAACGTATAATAGAATAGTTTTGAATAGAAGAGGGCGAGAAGGAATTTAGGTAGTTGGAAAATATGTATATAGGATACACAGTATGTTCGAACGATGCGTACAACCGCTCTCTCGACAACTTTAATTTCTCGCTGAATAGATAGAAAGTGTGGAAGCGCGTTTGTTCATGCTCATAAATTGGATATACGCGAAGATGGTTTTCAATAAATGACCTAAAGAGAGCTAGACTAGGATATTCGAGTACGAAGTTATGCGATAAAGTTGGAATTACTCGTATTTCCGTTTGCGCTTTCTACCCCTTTTTGTATTTACGACGCGTTTCACGAAGTTGTTGATTTACATTATTAGCCCGAATGAAACGTGTATCACAGCATCGGTCTCAGATTGGATTTTCCCTTTTACTAATTTTCATTAGCCTTTTCCCTTTTTTTTATCCACTCTGTGTACAAGAGAATGCCATGTTGTTGAATTCTTTCCATCGTCATCGTGAACACGAATCTACGTAGGCTAGTAACACCAAAATCGTGTTCTCCACTCTCAGCTGTAACAAGATTATCAAAGGGTAGATATCTTGAGGACTAATGTGATCATGTTCCATGTACGTTGAAGAAGAGTCGTGTTGGACACACTAGATCCTACAAAGCTGATCATTTAAAAAAATGTTGGCACATTTATTCTGATAACCTACTCCTTAGGCTGGGTCGGAGGGTGGGTTTTATCCTCGTCTTTGGGACGTTAGAGATTTCCAACTCTACTTCTCACTCCGCCCTCTCCACAAGATGGTTTGAACAATTATTTGCTTCTTCTTCCAATAATATGCCATTACATCAGTCAAGGAGATTGTCAAAATCTTATTCTTCTATTTGTCGTGATTATCAAAACTTTGGCCCGCACGTCACGCGGAGTTACATAATACGCCATTCTATATTTCTGGCGACGATATCCCTGTCCAGCTCCCACCGAACCAAGCTAGACCAATTCTCGTAAATCTTTATCGAGATAACGTGGTCGATTTTTAGCGTTCCGTGAGGATCTGTATCCTGGTGACGTCACAGCACGTTACAATTATCATAAACTCTGTCAACTGGGCCGAATGGACTGACTTCCATATGAGTGTCACAGGAAGCAAAAATCATTGGGCTACTGATTGATAATGAGAAATATCTTAGCTATCAAAAGTCTATTTGAAAATGCTAAGGAACTTCTCCATTAAGAATCTGCAACTTCAATCACCAAGACATTTTTATATTTTAATTCATAGCCGAATGATCTCAACAATCAGGAATTGAAATTTTCAAGTCTCTGAAGTAGGTAAAGGCCACATCCGCTTATGACAGCATCAGAGCGTTGAAAAGTTTGGGCACACAAGTCCTTCCTTCACATCCTTGCTAATAGACATTTTCACATTCATTAATACAAGAAAGTCACTGAAGGATGGGTGTCGAAATTTTGAAAATCAATTAGCATGTTGACTGCTAGAGGGCCCCTTCTTCGTCTCTCCCAATATTTCAACTGGTGACCACAGAGGAAGGAGTTTTCCCTATCTACTTCTCAGCTTAACAACTCAAAATATAGTTGAATATGTGTTTCACGATTGTTAATGGAATATGTGGTTCAGCATTGTTAATGGAATATGTGGTTCACCATTGCTTATGGAATATGTGGTTCAGCATTAATAATGGAATATGTGGTTCAGCATTGCTAATGGAATATGTGGTTCACCATTGCTTATGGAATCCGTGGTTCACCATTGATGATGGAATATGTGGTTCACCATTGCTAATGGAATATGTGGTTCAGCATTGCTAATGGAATATGTGGTTCACCATTGATAATGGAATATGTGGTTCAGCATTAATAGTGGAATATGTGGTTCACCAGTGCTAATGGAATATGTGGTTCACAATTGATAATGGAATTTGTGGTTGAGCATTGTTAATGGAATATATTGTGGTTTACCATTGATAATGGAATATGTGGTTCAGCATTAATAGTGGAATATGTGGTTCACCATTGCTAATGGAATATGTGGTTCACAATTGATAATGGAATTTGTGGTTGAGCATTGCTAATGGAATATGTGGTTCACCATTGCTTATGGAATATGTGGTTCAGCATTGCTAATGGAATATGTGGTTCACCATTGCTTATGGAACCCGTGGTTCACCATTGATAATGGAATATGTGGTTCAGCATTAATAGTGGAATATGTGGTTCACCATTGCTAATGGAATATGTGGTTCACAATTGATAATGGAATTTGTGGTTGAGCATTGCTAATGGAATATATTGTGGTTTACCATTGATAATGGAATATGTGGTTCAGCATTAATAGTGGAATATGTGGTTCACCATTGCTAATGGAATATGTGGTTCACAATTGATAATGGAATTTGTGGTTGAGCATTGCTAATGGAATATATTGTGGTTTACCATTGATAATGGAATATGTGGTTCAGCATTAATAGTGGAATCCGTGGTTCACCATTGCTAATGGAATATGTGGTTCACCATTGCTTATGGAATATGTGGTTCAGCATTGCTAATGGAATATGTGGTTCACCATTGCTTATGGAACCCGTGTTTCACCATTGATAATGGAATATGTGGTTCAGCATTGCTAATGGAATATGTGGTTCACCATTGCTTATGGAATCCGTGGTTCACTATTGATGATGGAATATGTGGTTCACCATTGCTTATGGAATATGTGGTTGAGCATTGCTAATGGAATATGTGGTTCAGCATTAATAGTGGAATATGTGGTTCACCATTGCTAATGGAATATGTAGTTCACAATTGATAATGGAATTTGTGGTTGAGCATTGCTAATGGAATATATTGTGGTTTACCATTGATAATGGAATGTGTGGTTCAGCATTAATAGTGGAATATGTGGTTCACCATTGCTAATGGAATATGTGGTTCACAATTGATAATGGAATTTGTGGTTGAGCATTGCTAATGGAATATATTGTGGTTTACCATTGATGATGGAATATGTGGTTCAGCATTGATAATGGAATATGTGGTTCACCATTTCTAATAGAATATGTGGTTCACCATTAATGATGAAATATGTGGTTCAGCATTGCTAATGGAATATGTGGTTCACCATTGCTTATGGAATCCGTGGTTCACCATTGATGATGGAATATGTGGTTCACCATTGCTTATGGAATCTGTGGTTCACCATTGATGATGGAATATGTGGTTCACCATTGATAATGGAATATGTGGTTCAGCATTAATAGTGGAATATGTGGTTCACCATTGCTAATGGAATATGTGGTTCACAATTGATAATGGAATTTGTGGTTGAGCATTGCTAATGGAATATATTATGGTTTACCATTGATAATGGAATATGTGGTTCAGCATTAATAGTGGAATATGTGGTTCACCATTGCTAATGGAATATGTGGTTCACAATTGATAATGGAATTTGTGGTTGAGCATTGCTAATGGAATATATTGTGGTTTACCATTGATAATGGAATATGTGGTTCAGCATTAATAGTGGAATATGTGGTTCACCATTGCTAATGGAATATGTGGTTCACAATTGATAATGGAATTTGTGGTTGAGCATTGCTAATGGAATATATTGTGGTTTACCATTGATAATGGAATATGTGGTTCAGCATTAATAGTGGAATCCGTGGTTCACCATTGCTAATGGAATATGTGGTTCACCATTGCTTATGGAATATGTGGTTCAGCATTGCTAATGGAATATGTGGTTCACCATTGCTTATGGAACCCGTGATTCACCATTGATAATGGAATATGTGGTTCAGCATTGCTAATGGAATATGTGGTTCACCATTGCTTATGGAATCCGTGGTTCACCATTGATGATGGAATATGTGGTTCACCATTGCTTATGGAATATGTGGTTGAGCATTGCTAATGGAATATGTGGTTCACCATTGATAATGGAATATGTGGTTCAGCATTAATAGTGGAATATGTGGTTCACCATTGCTAATGGAATATGTAGTTCACAATTGATAATGGAATTTGTGGTTGAGCATTGCTAATGGAATATATTGTGGTTTACCATTGATAATGGAATGTGTGGTTCAGCATTAATAGTGGAATATGTGGTTCACCATTGCTAATGGAATATGTGGTTCACAATTGATAATGGAATTTGTGGTTGAGCATTGCTAATGGAATATATTGTGGTTTACCATTGATGATGGAATATGTGGTTCAGCATTGATAATGGAATATGTGGTTCACCATTTCTAATAGAATATGTGGTTCACCATTAATGATGAAATATGTGGTTCAGCATTGCTAATGGAATATGTGGTTCACCATTGCTTATGGAATCCGTGGTTCACCATTGATGATGGAATATGTGGTTCACCATTGCTTATGGAATCTGTGGTTCACCATTGATGATGGAATATGTCGTTCACCATTGATAATGGAATATGTGGTTCAGCATTAATAGTGGAATATGTGGTTCACCATTGCTAATGGAATATGTGGTTCACAATTGATAATGGAATTTGTGGTTGAGCATTGCTAATGGAATATATTATGGTTTACCATTGATAATGGAATATGTGGTTCAGCATTAATAGTGGAATATGTGGTTCACCATTGCTAATGGAATATGTGGTTCACAATTGATAATGGAATTTGTGGTTGAGCATTGCTAATGGAATATATTGTGGTTTACCATTGATGATAGAATATGTGGTTCAGCATTGATAATGGAATATGTGGTTCACCATTTCTAATAGAATATGTGGTTCACCATTAATGATGAAATATGTGGTTCAGCATTGCTAATGGAACATGCAGTTCACCATTGCTAATGGAATATGCGGTTCATCATTAATGATGGAATATGTGGTTCAGCATTGTTAATGGAATATGTGGTTCACCATTGATAATGGAATATGTGGTTCAGCATTGCTAATGGAATATGTGGTTCACCATTAATAATGGAGTATGTGGTTCAGCATTAATAGTGGAATATGTGGTTCGACATCGATAATGAAATATGTGGTTCAGCATTGCTAATGGAATATGTGGTTCACCATTAATGATGAAATATGTGGTCCATAAGTGGTTCACCATTAATAATGGAATATGTGGTTCAGCATTAATAGTGGAATATGTGGTTCAGCATTAATAGTGGAATATGTGGTTCGACATTGATAATGGAATATGTGGTTCAGCATTGCTAATAGAATATATGGTTCAGCATTGCTTATGTAATAATGTGGTTCACCATTGCTTATGGAATATGTGGTTTGACAATCATCTTAGGCCTGAACTTAGCCTCCAACTTAAGTGGATTGGCTTTTTAACGGCTTCTTTCTTCATAAGCTCACAAAGTTTTTCACATTTTTGATTGGCCTTGACCTCTTACTTCCATTTATTTTATGATAGAAATGCTGTTGGCTAATATGTGGCTTGATAAGCTGTTCAAACCCAGCTGCAATTCCTGCTGCTAGGCCATTCATCAGGATTAGCTAGTCAGCTCTTTGCATAAATGTACTAAAAGAGGGAACTTAAAATTTATGAAATCCCTACAATAGGTCAAGGTCACTCATTTGGTAACCGTTACGACATTTTCATAACAATATCTTTAACACGTCCTTGTCAGTGAGGTAACCTTTGAAGAAGTTCATGAACCATACGGTGTGTCCAAATCATATGTCTTATTCGAACGCAGAAGTCCGATTTTCAGTCGATTTTACGTCATTCATCCATGAAGGACTTCTAATCCTTTCTCGAAATTGTGTTGATTTCAAGGGCCCAATCAGATAGGCGAGGTTAAAAATGAGTGGAAACTTAGTATTAGATTTTACAATCGGTGCACTGAAAATCTACGTCGACATTGCGTCAATTCAACCACTTTTGCACTGGTCAAGCAAGCATAATGAAGGTTCTCAAAGGTCTTTGTTATACAATTATGTCTCGCATTCTGTGTGCAAGTAGCGATATCGTCGAACTTCCAGAAAACTTCATTGGTGTGACCATACTATGGACGTAGACTCGATATCGACGTCAATTTAAAATCAACCAGCATATTTTCCCAGAAAACTAAAAATGAACTGTTAATCGACGTAACAGGTCGAGAAAAAAAAATGGGGTAGTTAACTCAGAATCGACTCCCGATCGACATCGATTAAAGGTCGATTCAAAGTTGAATAACGCACATAAATCAACTTGAAATAGTCGGAGCAAAACAATCAATTTAGGTCGATGGGAAAATTTGGAGAATATGGTTCAAAGTTGGGCAAATAAGTTGAAATGGTGTCGATATTCGCCGACCCAATACCAAAGGGATATCGACGTCAACGTGAGGCCGATTTCAACAATATATTGAAGGCTATGAAGGAAGTAAATAATTCTCGGTCGATTTGACGTCAACGCTGGGTGTCGACTAAGATCGACATCATATCGAAGGTCGACATAGTTAATCGAGTGCAATACGCAAAAGAAGTGATCAACAAACATGACAGACACACACGGATAGGTGTGGGAATTCTCCTCTCGGTGATTTTGACTACAGGAAATCTTATTTTTCTTTCGCCAATAATATCACTTGGTGTACTACAAAGGAGAGAGTTTGAGGAGGACTGCCCTCTGCTCCTCAGTTTGACATACACGTATATATAGCCTAGTACAGAGCTCATAGAGGACGTAGAAGCAATTGTAAAAGTAACTCCGAAGACCGTTACGACTTCTAGCCTATAGTACGAGTGTGTAGTGGGGCTAAGTCGTGCACCGCCTTCATATATATCTTTACAGGAAGGAAAATGACTTTTAAAAATTCCAAAACTAGGTCAAAATCACTCACCGGGTCATGATATCATTTTTGCCGCGTAAATTTCAGAATGACCTCATTCTGGAGGCAAACCGCTGTCAGGAGTGTAAGATCTCAAGAATTTCCCCGAAGTATTGTTCCAAAGTTTGGAAGTCGAGTCTGGGAAAAGGTAGGGCAGAGCTAAACTTTTTAAAAAATGTCTCAGTTGAATAGCACGATTAGGCGAAATTCATTTAGAAACACCTCTTCAAACCTGACACCAGCCTCTAAAATATAGAGACTATCATTAGAGGATTCAAATTTAAGGAATTCGCTTCCCACATTAATGAGCTACAAGATAAGATAATCGGTAACGTTACGACAACCCATTCGAATAGTGAACATAGTTCTCATCATCTCAATACAATGTGACGAGTTTCAATCATCTCCGAAATGCATTTTAACGGGTAATACACAAGACAGAGTGCGCTAACGAGAATGCAATTTGATCAGGGAATTAACGAGATTTCAATTTCATCGATATCCGCACACAAATGAAGTTCTACCAACATCGAATGAATCAGCTTTTCGAGAGCTATTATACAGGTTAGACGGAGATTTCGTTTGATCTTTAGTACGTAATAATGATGCGATGGATTAGCGAGAATCAGCGGAATACGAAGACAACATGATCTAAATATAAATAGGAGACAAAATGGTGAAGAGAATATTATTTTGTTTGAGTTGTTACTCACAAGAAAGCATCGTGTGGGCGATCGAACATACCATTAAACGAAATTTTATTCGACCCTCAAACGGCAAGAAGAAAAGTCCACGACGCGAACAAAGAGTTGAAAGAAAAATAATATTATCCATTTTCTTTTTTTTTTTCTTTTTTTCTAATACTTCTGATAGAAGACGAACGCAAATCAAATCGAAAAGATGTTATTTCTTGGCCATCGCGTCTGCAACCTCTCTCTCTTGACGCAATATTTCAATAACTTCCTTCTTTCTTTCTTTTTTTCCTCTTGTCTTCTTCTTTCCTTCGGGCAGTTCTATTTTTGTTCCAAGAACAGCGACATACATAGTGGTCTCTCTCCACTCTCCTCATCCAAATCGATTCATCAAACGGCGTTTGAACGTTTTTCCGGGTAACACTGATTCATGGCTGGGGAATATTTTTTTCGATTTTCAACCATCGCGGCGGCGGAGATGGCGGCTCGTTCGCTACGATTTTCGCGCGTTTTAATAAGCGAAGAAGAAAGTAAAATATGAAGTGTACCCGGACAGACGATGATACATCATGTAAATGCTTATTCGAACTCGAGCAGAACCACGGAGGCGTGTTAAGAATCGTGAAGAAAAAAAAGAAAGGATTCCACTATAAGAGAGTAAAAAGAAGAGAATTTGTGGCGCGAAAGACCATGAATTTCAGTCGTTCCTTTTTTTTGTGCCTATTTCTCTCTATCTCGATCGTTTTCCGTTTTCCTTTCGTAACATTAATTCGATAAATAAACGTTACTACACTTAAAAGTTCATTTAAACGAGCTCGTAAATATTGCCTTTGAATTGCCACCCCGTACCCGTATGTAAAAGTAACGACGACGTTGATTTCTTTCGTGGTTTCGAGCTTAAATATACCCTGTACTTTTGTAGGATACGGGAAGCAGCATTGCGGCTCATATCGAATGAAGAGATAAAGACCAAAGTCAATCGAATAATCTTTTACTGCCGCATAGAATTAAAAATTCGTACAAGATCGAAGGGACGACGAGGTCGTACATTTAAATGTCGTAAAAATTCGAAAAATACAAAATCGGACGAACGATTAAATCGTAAAATATCGAAAACTACAAATCGTGAAAATATTTTCGAATCTAGACTCATTTAAGCGAACAAGTCGAATCAAAAATTCCCGAGTACAAGCCCTATAAGAAGTCGAGAGTGAAAGGGCCAGCGAGGGAGGTGAGATGGGCACGAAAAGTGGATGGGAAAAAGTACTCACGACTGCGCGGTAAATAATATTATGGTCATTTATTAAATGAGACATCACGCGATATTACAAACCTGTGCTCTAGTATGTACTGCAGTTTAAGAGTGTATATAACTCATCGTCTACCGGTATTTTTATAAGTCTTTGGTAATATTGTTCATCGTTGCGTGAATTACTGATAATGTGGACTGACTTCCTTGTCGAGGCGTGCTGTATTTCAACGTCCGCTGCGGTCCTCCCTGCATACCCGAGATTATAGGTGGGTATAAATAGTCGGGAAAAAGGCAGCTTCATACTAGGTTTTTCTTGCGCCATTTTTCGTCTTCGCCGCAGAAAAAATTAACGCCAGCTCGTTCAATTAAAAATACGATAAATTAAAAAAGAAAAAAACTACTACTAGGATAGGGTCGAGAGAAAAAAAAAAAAAGGACGGAAAACGTTTTCTCCTTAATTTCGTTGAACTCTCGCCTTTTTCCGTTCGGGCAATTCGGACAAACTTGCGAGAGAGCATTTATCAAATTATAAATTGAATACTTATTTTCGACGAAGTCAGTTCATTAGTGAAATGATAAGAGAACTGGAACAACAAAAGTCGTAATAAACCTAAATTGTTGTCTAGATACAAAACATTTGAGTTTTTATGACGAGCTCGACACCGATAATGCTCGGACGACGATATTAATTTTTATGATAGAGATCGCAGGCAAGGAGACACCGTATACTATCCTCCTGGCAGGATCAAAGATTACGGCATTACTGCCTCAGACCATAGAGAAAATATACCGAGTTAACTGATAACGACATGAAATGGGACTAGGCGAGTTACATCTAAATCCTTACGGCTATTATGCTTGACGAATGTGATACGAAACTAAGTCATATCGACAATCGATTCGCCATTTTTATCAGAAGTCGACTCAAAGTCGACGGGGATTTTGAGATGCTTTCGTTCCGTCTAATGTCGACCGTAAATCGACCCAAAATGACTGGAAGTTGACTCAAAATCGCCTCCTTTGTAGCGTCGATTCATTGCTGAAGTCGAAATTGAGTCAACTCCCAGTATCAAAGATTGATGTCGACTGAAAATCTACGTCGGCTTCAAGTCGAAATCTCGTGTATTTTGAGTCATAATTTGATAGGATTTTATGATCAAGGTCAAAAAGAAAGATTTGAAGGTCGACTGAAAATCACCGTCAACATTGCGTTGACTGGTCGAGCATTTAATTAAGATTCTTCAATGTAAAAAAGATTGAAGTTTCATGGTAGAGCAGCAATCGCACGGCCAATAGCGGCACAGCCATCAGCACCGCTTTTACGACCTCGTCGAGTTCGCATCAACGATTGCATCGTCAAATCACGAGCACTAGTGAAATTGAACGCAATGTCTCCTGTTCTAGACTCGCGAGGAGCCCCGTCTAGCAAGTGCGCGAAAACTCTCGTTATTTAGTGTGATGAAGGGAGTGAGCAGCTCGATTTTTGTTGCGTGCTCGCGACGAGAGATCGATTAAGACTCCGCCATGATGAAAGCGGGAAAATGTGCGCCATTCTCGTTATTTCAGGGGATGTAATTTTTCTGGCACGTCTGCTGTGAGAGGTCCACTACGACGCCGGGAAAACTTGCTAAAATTCTTGTTATGCGTGAAGAGGGATTACAAATCTTCTTCTTCCATTGAGAGCTCGCGACCAGAAACTAGCTTCGCCCCTCGTTAAGATCAGGAAGGAATACACGGCAATTCTCTCTGTTCTAGGCAGAAGAATTTAAATGTAGCGAGATGTCGGAAAATTCACTTTTCTCGCCTAGCCCGACGATAATTGCTACACATTCTCTCTTTGAAATAATTCAGGGGCGAGACGACGTCAATTCACAATGAATGAATTTCTAAAGTGAATTATCACAATAATGTTTGGACTCTTGCTTCGTTGATCTTGACCGGGGCTAGAACAACTTTCTCAGTGTTAGTGTGTTGCGGAAGAAAAGCTAGTATTGCGCATTTGCCCGGCGCGGCCCAATTGAACCAGGGGCGCTCCGCGAGACCACAACAGAAAACGAGGTTCTCGGTGACATTCCCTTTCTCGTCTCGAACAAAGAGAATTTCCGCACATTTGCCCGCTTCGATCACTGAGGGGTCGTAGTCGACCTCGCTAGGGGAGTCTACAACAGGGGACGAGCTTCAAGTTATCATTCCCTCCATCGCATGAAACAACGAGAATTACCGCAAGTTTGCCCGGCCCGAATGAACACGAGGCTGTAGCCGATCTCTAAGCCTAATTTCACAACAGAAAACGAGTTTTTCAGGAATTCTCCCTCGGTTCCTTGGAACAATTGCACGCTTAGATCGTAGTGGGGGCCTTATTCGTCCTCTCGATGTGAGTCCACACCAGTGTACGAGCTTCTAGGTACCGCTTGAAACAACGAAAATTGCCGTACGTTTGACCGGTCTGATCAAACATGCCCATAACTCGGAGGTCAAAGTTGACATCTTCTCAAGTCCAACTCCTGTAATATATATACAGCTTTGAAGTCGAAAATAGCCTCAACTCCTTTATGTAGGTCAGTTTTTGCTAGACGGCGTACGGTAGGACGCCAAAATTTTAAAACAGCCTCTTGCCGAACTTTCATCATGAGCTCACCACGAAAAACGATCGTCTCGGTAACATTAAGAAAAAGGGGAATTCCATACATTTGCCCGTATCGATCGAACTACGGGCATTCGTCAATCTCTCCCCGCGAGACCATAACAGAAACCGACGGCTTCCTTAACGAACTTGAACAAGAAACAAGGAAAATCTGTTCTATGGGAGAAATTTTATTTTGATACAGGGAGTTGAAAGTATAAATTTTTCCAAGTCTCAACTCCTTTATGAGGATAGGTCAGTTTTTGGCAGACGGCGCACGTACGTGCGACGCCAATTTTCAAAAATGATTCCAAAAGAATAGGTTCTGCCACAATCCAGTAAAAATTTAACACAAATAAATCAATCTACTTGGACCCCAAAACTCCATTCGAATTGGGGGAGGGGTAGGGCTTCAGAATTGAATAGAATAAAATATTTTTAATGTTCAAAGATGAAAAGGGAGAAGGTATTCCACTTGCGTGTGTTCCAAAATATAAAATGCGAGGAATTGAAGGATGATGGGTGAATTTTGATCGACATTTCAAAGATGGCGGATGGAAACAGCACACATTTCTTTGGACCCGAAAATGTTAACGCTACAGCGTGGAAATGATGGGCGAACAAAATCGAATGTTTCCACAACAATTTTATGAGATCGATTTCCATCCAAAATTCGTAGATGGGGGGGGGGTGGCTGCACTTTTCATCTCGCCCAAATTTGAAATGTCTGTAGCGAGAAAATGACGAGCGCAAGAAATTTGATGGTTGCAGAAAAAACTGAACCAAATGTGAACAAAATTATCCCATTGGTTTGAACCCAAAATTCAAAGATGAGGGGCAGCATTTCTCCAGCTTTCCTGAATATTGGGCAAGCGGTGAGTAAACAAAACTGAACAAAATGTGAACAGAATTACGATATTAGTCGCAATCCAAAATTCCAAGATGGGTGACTACGAATTAGCCTGGCATTCTTTTCTGGTGGTGGGCTCTTCGAGGGAGGGAGATGTAAAAACGCACGTAGTTCGCGCGACCATTTTGTGTAGGTAGCGTTGCAGTAAAACTCGCAGATAGAAGTACGAGTCGCGAGTACATTAGCAGACGAGAGTTTTAGCTCCGGTGTCTATTGAAATATGTAAATTGAAACAATACAAGAAAACTTCCTTCTCTAACATTTCATCTAGATTATTTCTGTACGTTGCACGATCAGCATTGAGAGTTCGAAAAAAGAAAGTTTTCTTCATTTACGATCAAAAAGTGCCTCATAGCGCCCTCTTAATAGAGGTAAAAAACGAGTCATATCAAACGTAACGCATGAACTGATGCGACTGTGTGTAAACGTATGTTCGTTTTGCTACAAGGGAGTTTTTTCTGTTTTCATTTCGCACCTAGGGAATATTTACAAACTATCATCTATCTTGTGATCGCATTTGTCGTCTACTTTTTGATCTTAATTTCGTAAATGAAGAAAAATCTCATACGCAACACGGTTAGAAACGCCTATTTCTTGATTCGTATGACTTATCAAGAAATAGCTCGTTTCTAACCCTTGTAGCGTAAATAACTATTTCTTCATACGTTCGGCCCTCGGGACTAGGGTGTTTCACCGGAAGATTTTTCACCAATTAAGATTCACCTACAGAAAGTTCACCTACAGAATATAATTCACTTGATAGAAGTAGTGGTTGAACACATGGTAAGTTCACCGACAAAATTCGAATATATTTTTATCAATGAAGTTAATTAATCAGTTTAATTTAAATTTAATAATAACAAAAAATTGATTTAAAAATATTATTTTTGATAAAGAACGTTTTGTTTTTCCGTGACAAACAGATATCAATTTAAATGAGACAGTTTGCTTTTGTTGCCACCTTTATTATTCAAAAACAACTCAACGTTTCGACGCACCTCGTCGTCATCATCAGGAAACGTACTATTTTTGATATTTTTTAATTGACAAAATTAAATTTTATATCATTTTTTATATTTTCAAGTGTTATTTATTTTCATATTTTAATTAAATTTAATTTAAAAAAAAATAAATAAAATAAAATAATTTAAATTAATACAATTTTTAAATAATCATTTATTGAAATAAAAATTATTTATTAAATTTTTAAACAACATTTTTAATAAATAAATTGATTTAATACATTGAAAATTATGTTATAAATAATATAATTTATTAATTTAATTTAATTAATTTGATTTATGAATATTAATAATTTATTTAAATAAATTTTCTTTATTAAATTATTATTTATTTAAATGATTTTATAAATAAAATTTGGTATATCAGAGAATTTCGTCGTCGGTGTCGGTGAACTCAAAAAAGGAGGATGAACTTTCCTGACGGTAAAAAAAAACTGGTAGGTGAACTTTCCTGTCGGTGGTGTTTACATTCCTTCAAAAAGACTTACTCGGCGAAAAATCTTTCGGTGAACTGGTCCGATCCCTCGGCCCTCTGGGCGAGAGAGTTTTTCTCTTATTGGTGTGGAACTTTTAGGGGCCAGTTTTACCAACGACGCTTAAAGTCACGTGACAGGTTAAGCTCCGATTTAGCCAATAAAGCGCCCGATTTTGGCGACTTAAGCTAGAATTAGCACTAAATCGACGATTAGCACTTTGGTAAAACTGACCCTAGGACTATTTGCAACAAATTTAAGAAGAAAAATCTTCGTCTATTTTGACACTATAATACCTGATGCTCTTTCAAAGAGTGATACGTTTCATTAGAGCTTTCGCTATCCTCCATCCAGAGGCTCAAAGTTCACCGAATGAATATAATCTCCGCCATGTATTATTTCCATTTTACGCACGTCTTCCGTCTGAGTTTCGTAATATTAATTAAGCTACTTTTGAAAACAGAACGACGAATTTTCTTTGGTTACAAGAATATAAAGCGCACAAAGGAAACATACAATACGAGAGCAGTCACAGCGTGCTTTTTTTCAGCACTCACGTTCTCGTAGTACACGCTGTACGTATATACTTCTATGAACTTGAAAAAGAGGTCACGAATCACTCAGGTTAATTAGATGAATGGTACAAGACAAACAGGAAAAATTCTTTCTCATACGGGCAATCTAGCAGATGCAGCCTGACAATCAACCGGGAGATGACGGAGAGCACGGAGTTAGCGTCAGCAAAAGTTAATTATTGAGGTTTATCTGTACTTTGCAAACTTTCGGTCGCGAGAATTTCGATTATAACAATCTATTCATTTCGTAATACGTCGCATTCTACTTTCGTCTTGGAGCTTCCTCCTCCTTTTTTGTTTTTCTCCAGCGCTACTGTATCGTTTGTTCCCTCGTTCTTACATTTCATTCCATTCTTTCGCCACTCTTTTTTTTTCTTCTTCCTTTTTTTCCCAGTTTCCTTTCAATGATCGCACATAATAATGTAGTACTTTGAGAAAAATAAAAAAAAAAAAAGAGAGAAACACTTTTTCCTCCTCTCGAGAGAAAAGTTTCCTTTTAGCCCGAATCGTTCGTTTACACAACATGCACAATATATGCGCTCATATTTTTTTTTTTATTCTCATTCTTACCGTTGTCAGAACGAAAGCTTAGATGCAGCTGTAAAAGTAAATGGAGCGAACTCATTAGACTATAGTATACGCGGTATTTTGAAATTTTAATTAAACTTCACTTTCGACATAATAAGAACCTTTTTTTTTTTTTTTTTTTTTTTTTTTTTAGATCTACAGAAAACATGTACTTTACATGTATTTTATCTACTGCATTCGATATAATTATGTGTATACGATGCGGTGGATATACGAGAAAAGAAGAAAAAAATTATTATAAAGTTCCGACATTACAAATACCATCCCGGTTGAAAGAAAAAGTCTTGAATAAACGCGAGATGAGGAACAGAAACACGAGTGCAGGATGATAGATATTGTTTAGAAAGATTTTAAAAAATGGCTGTGGGGAAAATCGGTGTTTCAGACAAAATAACTGAATTCGTCTCCTCTAGGTGCAGGTGAATGACGGAAGGTCAGTCATTGGTGCAGCATCTTCCATTCTGTGACCGTAATACTAACGGTCTCATTGACAATCGAGAGGTGCAGGCGAGGCGATCTCAGAATACTGCTCTGTAAGGGGAAGGTGCAGGCAGAGATCTCGCTAATAAAATGACCGTTCACTGACCTTGAAGTAAATCTTCCCCCGTCCGTCGGTCCTCCTTATCCCACGGGAGGAAGCACTAACGAAATAAATGCATACAATAACATTTCTTGCGATCAGTGGTTTGCACTTCTAGACGAGATCAAGCTACTCGTCGTCCAAAATCTGCAAGTCGGACAATAGGGAATCGCTGTAGGAAACTATAACGAACGTCGCAACATTCGAGAATTTTTCTCCAAGTCGAGCAGTCGTAGAAAGAGGTGATTACATTTCGCGAGAACGGCTCCATCCTTAATGTTCCAAAATCACGCGTAACGTGCCAAACACGAACGAGCATTTCTCCGTCGAAACTCAAAAAGTCATTCACACTCGACGCATTTTCAGCGTCTTCCGAATATGATTCAATTTGTTCGTCGCGCCGCCGCCGTCGCGTTCGTGGCGAACGCAACTTCTTTTTCACGTACGTTGATTAATCGTTGACGCGTGCAAGATGCACGACCTCGTTAAGTTGAGTAGACGTCGTGGCCTCGCGATGAATAGTTGCGCGAACTTTTACTCGACGAGAGTCAGTAACAACTATACGGCAATTCATTCAAAATTCCCGCTCCCTATTTCGAGGGGGAAGAAAGAAAAAAAATTCTCAACGTATACACGCTAACCAAAAACGATAAATCGCGAACGATATTCGAAAAATAATTTACGCGAGGCGAAGAAAAGCCCGTTTACCGAACGAAATCCATTACAGGAATTAAAATTCGTATTCCTCGCACCGCGTTGTAAAATTATTAGTCCTTCAAGTACATATATACACAAATATAGGGAGGAAGGAGTCGCTTTACTGCTGGAGAGAATCACTTTTTTTTTTCATTCCGTACACGACTCTTACACGGTACAGAAGATGCGGATGTAATGGGTTTTTCTGGATTAGTTGAATTATGAACCTTTATTTTTTTCCAACTTTGAAAAGTAATTTCCATCGTTTTCAAGATTTTTTCCTTCCACTCGATTTTTCCTTTTTCTTTCCTCTCGGTACTGTACACGAAACTATTTTCAAGTTTTGTTGATTCGACGACTATCTTCGACAAAAACTTGGGCATTTCTGGCCGCCGATTTCACATTGAATCGCGTAGGGCCAAAAGTGCACCGACTTCTGCTGATGAGAATTGCGAAATAAAAACTAATTATAAATACGAAACGTGATTGTTTCTTACATAAAGAGAAGTTTTTTGAAGAGCTTGTCGCTTTATAATAGAATGAGTGTCCCTACCACACTGTTTGGACGGACGGTCTTTGCGTATTATCTGCTTACAGAAAAATGAGCAGTGGTGTTCGAAGCAAAGAAGGAGACAAGGAGCACAAGCAGGAAGTCAGACGCTTGTAAAGAGCGACTCACCCAAACAAGAAAGGGCGAGTGCACCCGCATGACAACACTTGATCTTGACGAGTAATGGACCGAGACTATGACCAGCTGAGTTTGCATCTCACACAAATAATGAGGGCTCGGAAAAGTACCTGTGCAAAAGGGGTAAAGTTGAGCAGCAGCCGTATTTACATTGGGATCAGAAGTGGGATGATGGACCACAGCGCACGTTCTTCGAGTGAGAGACGTGGAGACGTAAGTGGGTTGAGCTAAAACACCTTAAGTAATCTGGTTCCATGCATACTAAGAACAACGAAGGCATGTGAACATATCCGTATCTATAATGAAGATTTGTTTTGTGGTCTCTCATATTCATATATATGCCATCTCTTATATGCTGCTGCTGTAGCATCATCGTTCACCACACACGGGAAGCTCAGGAGACAAGAAAAAAGGCCAACATAAAAGGAGGAAAAACCCCCGCTTGAGAAGCCAGTCATGAAGCGCAGTTGGTGACCTCTTAGCGAGCTGCCAGAGATGGTTGAAAGCTCTAGCGGAAGAGTAGACACGCGCTTATCCAGACCTACTTGAATTCCAGGTTGAGTACCGAGTGCTCCCGTGGTCAGTAGGGAAGTCCTCGGTAGGGGCACAGCCAGGTCAATCCCAATGCGAGCTCTCTGAACTACCGAGGCAATTGCAATGCTCAGAAAGGTGGATACCGGTACTCAAAGTGCGGTTCGTTGGGGACCAAGCGGAAGCTAGAATTGAAATCGAACTTGAAATGAATGTCTTAGATGTGTGGGAGAAGTTGATGGAGGCGAATAAAAAAAGTCAATTATCAAATAATGAAAAAACGCAACGAATTCTCAGGCAGTCATGGCTTCATGCGTATATCACCAGAAATTTACTCTTTGATAGGGTGCGATGGTGCGTACATTTTCGAAGTCAAGTTCTCACGAAACAATAAGGTTGACCTTGGAAGACTTTAAAAGGACAATCGCCCTCAGAAAAGCTGAGTTACTATAAAGAGAAAGATGATCCTGAAAGGATTGTGTGCGAACTTGAGAAGAACTTGGCAGGATATGAATATTGATCATACGCTATTCGTTTCATCGGAAACGAAAAATGAGCTCGGATATTCATGATTTTTTCTGGAATCTGAATCATGAGTCTTCGTACGGATGAGATCCTTAGTCTTACTCAGAAGAGAAGTGAGGGATTTGAAACGCACAGAACGTAAGCTGGAGTTGGAAAAGACTTAATACATGGCTAAGCCGCAAAATAGTAAGCACTTAAATGAGGGAGGCAGAGTTATTTCATCCCCCTCTTGGCAACGACGGATGTAGGGAGGACAATTGGAGATTCTAAGGCCTTATGACAAGTTTTTCCCTAATAATTGAATATTTTTAGAGTTACCTAAACCTGGTATGGTGATGGAAGTACTTGAAATTTGTAAGTACACAATGATTGATTGGGGTTACTCATTATTCATAGTTTCGTAGGCCATAGCTTCAGAAGAACTTCAGCTACTGTTTCGGCCTGCACTGGAGTCGGTATGAAAACTATTCCACGTCAAGGTAATTGACGAGGTGATACTCCGAACGAATACGAGTACAATCGCGAAAGTGTGGTAGACAATCATCCTTCAAACTAAGGTCGTTTACTGAGATCATGATAAATGACCAGAAGAGGAAACCAAAATGTCTCTGCGTCCATATTGTCACACGTGAAGGATTAGGATTCAGATATTTTCGTCCCGTTCCAAAGAAACAGACCAATAAAGTGAAAAATACATTCGGAAAAGAGAAATCGTGATTTAATACCGGTAGCGCAGCTAGGGCTATATCGTATATGTGTATATCAGGAGGAGAACTTGGAGCAATTTGGACTTCCGAGCTCCACGGAGGAGAAGGAAGGAACTCAGAATAATTCCAACAGGGTCTTGAGAACGTTCGACACATGTGGGGAAGAGAGGTCGAACTATGTCATTATGTCAGAGGAGCACTTGAAAAGATATTCACCTTTCAACTATACGTACGAAGGGAGGGGGGAAAAGCACGAGAAATTTCCAACCTTCGAGCTATATTATAAGAGGAGGGGGAGAACTTCGATAAATTTTGATTGTTCATCTACACTAGAATGAGAAGACGAGTAAATTGTGGTTTCGAAGAGAGCAAGGGCTCTACTCTGCTTTAGAGATTTTCGAAATTTTGGACTACAGAGCTACAAAATATCCATCCGAAAAGCCATTTACAAGTCGTTTCATGTTCGTTGGAACCATTCCTTTCCTCACAGACCCCTTTTCACCAGAATTCTTTGAGACTTGCCTATTTTTTTCCTGCTTCAGATTCCAACCTTCGGATTTCTTAATAATTGTTGGCCATCTGTATAAAGGAATTGCGATAAGTTTCCTAGTTTCCCACGATGACCAAATTTTCTATTTGAAGTCACTACTTGAGACGAAGTCATAGGACAGACCTTTTTTACGATCAGCTCATTCTGTTCCCGATTGTAAGACAGCGTGCACAACCGACCAGTCATGGAAACCTCACTAAAATATTTCGCTTTCCTCTAATTTCTTTATCATCCCACCATTTTGTGATTTACTACTAAAATAAAAATATTAAAACCTTTTCCCGAATAGATTTCAACTAATTATTCGTATCTTTCCAGTAATTGTATGAAAGCATGTTTCCTAGATAGAAGCTAAATCCAAACCTTATCAAAAATCAGAGCAGTGAAACCTGCATTGGTTTCCTCAGATATGAGGGCAATTTGAAACAGTTTTCCGAAATTTTTAGAGAGTGTCATCGCAACATCTTTGTTCAAAGTAGTGCAAATTCTGCGTAATCTTCCGCAAAGAAGCAAACTTCGGAGTCAAATTAGAATCGTCCGACGATTAGAACAAAGTCGAAAATCGAAATTTTAACGGTCCAACCTTCAAAATTTTCATACACAAGAAATGCCGTATCAGCAACGTAAACCCCAAACTTTGCGACGAGGTTGATCACCTATTCGACCAGAAGATGAGCAAAAACTCACTCGGAGAAAGAAATTTCGTTAAACATAATAAAGGGTGTCGTTTATTTCGGTAAGAACTATACGCCACCAGTGGGTCCTACTCTCAAACGTTGATCCTTCGAGCTGTTCGGAGTTACGAAAATAAGAATACAATTTTATCCTCGTTCCTATTCGCTTTCAAGGTCCTCTTTCTCTCTCTCTCTTTCCTCATTCTCCTCGTATATCATCAATAATACCAAATCCGCGCATCCTATATCTGTTTCTGACGTCGTACTACGCGTATCCACACTTCTGCTCCTCAAGTTTTCGAATTTTTCGTCTCAGTACCGTACTAATTTCTAGTGCGCGTGAATGGAGCCGAGAATTATTACGCTCGAAAACGCAATGCCGCCTTCAAATTCCAATCCTTGTCAACGGGCAGCTAATCTGGTAGCTCTTCACACGCTTAGAAATGTGAAAATGCGTGCTTTCGAGTAGTGGTCAACAGCGTTCCAGACAAAAAGAAAACATCTTCACAAAATTATCGACGCCCACTGTAAACGCCAAGAGGTACCGTCGCATATTTCACGCGCTAAAGCTGGTCTTACTCTTTATCCCTTCTCTCGTCCTTGGTACATTCGTCAACAATTCAAAGATCTTCGTTCTACCCGTTTAAATGTAAAACCTAACGAGACGGATTTGACAAATTCCATAGATCGAATTGCGTATCATTTATCATACAACGTCACAGCGGGTAGACGTTTACCCGTTTGGCCCTCCACCGCAAGCTCTCGACTCGAAAGATGAACGCTTTTACTCGCGATTAATATTATTTTGGACAAAATGCGAACTTAAAAGTTAGCTTGTAAATTGCACGTCTACGTCGATGCGTGCGAACTGCGTATACGAAGGGTGGCTGCGATGCTTATTAGCGTATACTGGCTTGATTCTCGCGCGACTAGACTCTATAGTATTTTTATCAAAAGGTAGGAGACGTTTTCTTCTTACGCCATTGTTTACCGCATCATCCGCCTTTTCCATCGCGCCGCAATAGTCCGTCGACGCCGAAAGCAAAATATACAACAGTGTGTACTGTGTATAATATAGGAAACTACAAACGAGGGTGGAATCGAGGAAAATATACTTTACGAGCGCCATCCTATATCACGTTGCCGCATCGGCCAAGATTTTTGTTGAAGGTTTTCTTCTTCTTTCCGTTTCAACGTTAACCTTTATTCGCGGGTGTACACCTCATTGTGTGCGAGTTACGACGCACAGTCGGCACGCCTTATTCAAAATTTTTGGTATCATAAAGGAGGGAGAGAGAAAGCATTATAAATCTTGCATGAATATGATGAAGAACAGCACCGCATTGTCGAGGAAATCAGGGAAAAGCGCTCGATTTGAGGAGCTAGACATTTACGGTTTGAAGGTCGGAGACGATCGAAAGTTGAATGAAGTCCAAGAAAAAAGAGAGTACCGATACTATAAACTACCAGCGTCTTCAGCTAAGCTGCAAAAAAGTGAGTTGTACTGGCCAAAAAGAATGACTAAGCCGGATTATTGGGGACTCGTTCCGCTTTAAAATTCAAATAATATGCCTCTAAATGATGCGTACTCGTTCTTAAGCCGTAAAAAATGGAAGCGAAAACCACGTGAAAAAAAGAAAAAGAAAAGGAAATAAATATGCAAAATAGCGTAACGAACTTCCGTTAGGTAGCTTTTGGCACTTTTCACCTCTCTCCTCGTTGCCGTGAATTTCCTCTTTTCGTTGCAACTCTCGACTTTTACGCGGCGCTGCGTCGCGTCGAACGACGTCGTCGAGAACAATTGCAAACAGATGCGAAGAGCCTTCTCTTACTAGAAGGGGGAAAGTCTTCATGTCTTCACCCTCACCCTTGATATCCGTACACTGACTGTCTATGCGACACCGAGTAGGTTCGCTTCGAAAGCAGAGAGAGAAAAAAAAGTGTATCCTGCGTCTGCCTTCGGTCGACAACGTTCCGAACCGACGAAAAATAAACACGTCGCGTCGCGTCACCTTCGTCTGAATGGCCCGCCGAGGACAACATTTTTTCATTCAATTAACTCGTTCGCTGCGACGAGCAGCGCGCATAGGGGGCTGAACGTAAACGTTGCAAAAATTCCGACTCGTGTGTATTTATAGGGTTTCGAAATATTGACGTGTCCACCTTTCAAAAAAGGTGTAGCCGGTATTTTCGTGTTATTCGAAGATCCCGAAAAATTCCGAACGACGAGGACGAAAGTTTGGATACATATTTCAATTACAAAATCACAATGGTTCTAGAAGTAGCGATTTAGGTGGATATTTTCCCTCTACTCTTCGCATAGATCTTTGCCAAAAGTCTGTCGACGGCCATAAGTGACAAACGAACCTGTGATCATGCCAGCAATGACATATTTTCAAACGATAGAACGAACTTGCATCCTCGGAGGTGCCACCATTGAACTCCGTAAGATACTTCGGTCACAAGATGGGAAGGGACTGGGATTATAAATCCCAGATTCTCGACAGTTTTATCCAAATTTTTTCTCATAATGCTCGGACTCAAAATTTTTTTCAACAGGAAATCTGTTTTAACGGAGAGTTTTTCGGAATAAATGTCCACCGTTCACCGTTCGGCAACCTCAAGGTCGTTTAGAGGTCGACGTTCTATTATAGCTTGGAAGTCGACATTTTTACAAGTCCCACACCTATCTAATGTAGCTCCAAGGTCCGTATCTGTGATGTCACAGGTCAGCCTTGCAACGTCACAATCTGATGACGCCATAGATTGTTTTTTTTTCAAGCTTCTCTCCTATTATATACAGCTCCAAAGCGCGGGCCTATGACGTCACGTCATAGCTCAGCCTTGTAACGTCACAATCTACATTTTTCAGATCCCACGTGCCCCATAAGACAGGCTCCCTGCTTCCCCTCGTTTTACTTCGTTAAAGAACCCGTGTGTTTTTTTAATCCTCAAGATTTTTTACCAAGAATTACGGGATTTTTCAAATGGATTGGGTGGCATGGCAGCATTTATAGGGAACCTCTTCAACTATCCCTATTCATAGTGATTTTTTTGAATTTATACAAAAACAATATTGAAATGGTGGTCCTCTTTACTAGGAACCTGTTTTATGTGGAGTTATATTTAGAGAAGACGCAACACTGTCCATGGTGTACGGAATTTACGAAGAAGCATAAATATCCAGCCGGGACAATCGAGGGCCACTAAAAATAGCGCGATTCGAACCTCTGGTCGCCGTGGAAAAAGTATCAACAAGTAGAGTCAGAAAGAAGGAATAAATCGACAGCGATGAAACCGGCAACAAGGCGTTGGCCAAGGCCTATACCCGACCATCGGGGCGGCGATTGTTCGTTAATCGAGTTCCCGAAGAAGAAACCGCATCGTCTTCCGCATTAAGCAATCGAGACTTCTGTAATGTAATAATTTGTAAATAAGTGAATCAAGAGCATTGTTCAGTTTTTCGTGTAATTGAAATCAAACTCCCAGAAGGTTAAAGTTCTTTGTATCTGAAAGTATGCAGCTCGGCAAATCATATAGAGACCAGGATCCGAGGTTGGTCTTTATACCGCCCTGCCGAAAAATTGTAGTTGCGACGAGTCCAACGGTTTCAATCTAATTTTGAGACTTCAAACAATTTCGACTATCGAGCTACAGAGGAAGGAGCATCTGACAAAATTTCAATCATCCTTATATGAGGAAGGGGAGCGTTGGGGAAGTTTGACTTTCTGGTATGGCCTTCGAAAAAAAAACAAAAAAAAAACGTGATACAGCACAAAAGCTAACGTGTCTCCTCTAGAAATACGTAGGTAGCACTTTACTAGTATGAGAAGCACTTCAATGCAATATCGATTCGATTATACCAATCATATTAAATCGATTCTACCAAAATTTTGAGTGTCCTATTACGTGGATCAGAAGCTGGACTTGGAAAAATTTCCGACTTTCGAGCTCTACATAAGAAGAGGGGGGAGGAATATTGAGCTACCTAAATTTTAAAATTATTTTTCATATCATTATTATTATTAAATTTAATTATTTTATTAATTTATATACTATTTTTTTTTTAATAATTTAATAATAATTATAAAGATTATATTTTTATAAGATAAATAAAATGTAATAATTTAAATTATTATAATTTTTGAATAATCATTTTTATTAAAATAAAAACTATCTATTAAAATTTTCAAACAAAATTTTTAATAAATAAAATTGATTTAACAAATAATTTATATTTTATTTATTAATTATATTAATTTTAATTAGGATTTTTTTACAATGTTATCAATTGATTCTTTTATTTAATTTTAATATATTTTTTAATATTATTTAGTGATAATTTATTTAATTTACTAAACATAAAAAAACAATTTATTTAAAAAATAAAATATCAAATAAATAATAAAATTTTTAATAAAAATCATTATTCGAAATTAATTAAAAATAAAAATTGAAAATAAAGCTAGGTGAACTCATAATTTGAAAATTTAATTTTATGAGAACATTTTTTTTTTGGTATTTTTATATTTATTATTTATATTTTAATTATTTTTATTTAATAACATTTTATTAATAATATTATTTTTAATAACATTAAGAGGATATAAAAAAATTCACCAATCATTTCATGATCAATAGGCTTTCTTTTAATATTAATTTAAAGTTTTTATTAATGAACAGAGATCGGATATCTCGGCAAAATGCCGAAAAAGTAAAAAATAAATGCCGAAATCGTCGTTTTTGCCGAATTTTAGAAGGAAAATGTATAATTTTCAGCATTAAATGACTCAAAAAAAGCAAAAAAATGGTACTTTTTTCGTTATTGCCGAATAATGCGGAAAACTGAATTTTTAGTGCCGAAAATCTCCATCAAAAAATCCGGTCTCTGTCTAATGAATTATTGATATTATTTTTAATTTTACTAAATTTTATTGGGGTAATAAAAAATTAATATTTTTATTTCTATTTTTTATTAATTTATAGTTATTTAATATATGAGTGGAAAATCAGGAATTGAGAAATTTTCCACCCATCAACAAGAGAAAAGACTCGAACCATCAGAAAAAACTGTAAATTGAAAAAATTTTGAGCATCCGCAACTAAAAATATCAGGCGGGTGGAAAGACTTGGCTTTCGAACTTTACAATTCAGCAGATCTGGAATGAATTTCGCGCACCAGCTAGGGGGCGTCCATAAATGACGGGAGGCGATTTTAACGATTTTTCGACCCCCCTCCCCCTTGGTGACATATCGTGAGATTTGCCTTGACTCCCTCTCCCCTCTCATCACGCGTGAGATTTTCCGAAATGTGTATTCTTGCTTCAAATATGTTTATCTGTGCTTAATCGCGTTTATAGATGTATTTGTGTGAGAAAAAAATTGCGTGAGATTTTTCGGCATCCCCCCTACCCCCACATAAAATTTGGTGAGACTAGGCTGGTCCCCCAAAAAAGTCTCACGTAATTCATGGACCCCCCCCCCCTATATAGATCAGGAGGGAAACTTGGAAAATTCTTGACCTTCAATACCTGAATTTGCCACTGCGCAAAGATGCAGGATTTTCCTTATATATATGTTGAGTCGAGCAATATAAATCTTTGCCAGAGGTTTGAACCCTGCAGGGGCATTTCCAGCCGGGAAATTAACAAACGGGTTAAGCCAACTACGGGAATCGACGGAGGTAGAGCGAGACATGAGCTTGTAGTGTACAAGACAAGGTGCGCAGGGTTGCCGATCTGAGAGGCTAAAAATGTGCTACATTTCAACATTCCAAATATGTCATCGTCCCACACCGCCGTGCTGAGCCAAAATGTCGTATTTAGCGGAATAACGATTAAGAGAACCGGGTCTTTCCTAAGATGACAAGAAACTCCTTTCTCTAGATTTTTATCCTACATAGTAATGAAGATCTGAGGAGCTCGAGAGCAGATACAATGGACAGCCATCTTGTCTTTTTCAATGACACTTAGCGCTGATAGCTGTTAGGCTAGTAGTCTGCTTCCGGTATGTAATGGTATAACTGAAGCCGCAAGCCGATCAGCAGAAATAGTATTATCACCAGGGTAGGTTGTGGTGTCACTGTCACAGAGATCTTTACCAAGTTGAAGACAATTAACCTTAATCTGAAGTCAGCGAATGATATATGAAATGAGTAACCAAATGTGTCACTATGTACCACAAAAAGTGGCAGCAGAATTGAGGAGTGCCACACATGACACACGTGTCCCACGATTAGCAACATTGGAAGTGCGTGCAGGATATAGTACAAACTGGTATCACTCACCGCCAGGCTTGGACGGACCCTGAAAGCCGCGTGGTCTCATGCGGAGAGGAACACGGAAAAGCTCTAGTTAAAATTCTGGCATAAGGATAGAAGATCGCACAAATCGACAGTCTACAGACGGGAGCTTTGTCGAGATCCGAATCTAGAGATTCACCAACCTCGACAAAGCTTCGTGCTGTAAACCGTCGATTTGTGGAATCCGAAGTCCAAGGATTGTAACCTTGTGAAGCCGCCATATTAGAGGGTTGAACCGTGTGAAGGTATTCCCACTACGGAATTGACCTAACTACGGGGGACGAGAGCCGTTAGACGATCATATTATGCTCGACTGTACACAGCTGTACGCTCTAAATATCTTTCACTTTAGCAATTCCTCCTAATGGTTCTCACTGTTTTTGGGGGAGCAAAAAATTATTTCCAAATGTACTACGTAATTGAGTATCACTTCACAGATGGCTGGACCAAATATCACCGTCATTAGGGCAAAGTTCAGAGAATAATTTTCTTGTAGTCACTAAACCGCCATCAAGAAACAATTCCTAACATTGAGGAAACTCGTTACCCGCTGTGCAACAGTATACGGGATCTTGACGGGGCTTAGAAAAAGGATGACGAAGTGCTAGAAGCGAAGCTGCAAAACAGATACAAAAAGACGTACAAACTCGTAGCAAGAATCCATTTGTCCAGAAGTTCGCGTGGGTCATAATTCTCTACGCCTTTTTCTCTTCATTTTTTAACGTGATGATGATTTTTTAAAAGTAGGATTTAATTTTTGGCCGGGGCTCTGGTTACAGGCCTGGTGACGTAAAACGCGACGTAATATCGTATAAGACCACATGTAGCTTTTCTCTACTCCTCATCACCGTCCTAGCTTTCCTCACCAAAACTTCTGATCAGTCACAAAAATATCCATTCCTGTCCCTGTAAGTTCACTCGATTCCACAGCTATCTCGATGAAAAAATGAATCAAGACAATAGCAAATTCTACTCTCATACATAAAATACGCACAGAAATGTATGTGTACAAGTTTCGAAGAGGTAAATAGTGTGTTTTGGCTCTGTCTGGAAATTTAAATTTTCCCAACGAACGCGAAGGAAATGGAGAGAATGAGAATCTATATTTGCGCCACCTAATCACGAAACCACGGTGTACCTAAAAGTGGCAATTTGGACGCGACCGACGGAAGATAAGTTTTTCTTTTGCGCGAGCGGGTTCCTCGCTCGTCCCGAAATAAATGAGCGAAACTTCATGCCGAGACGATCGAAAAAAGTAATTTCCGGATGATGAAATTTTCGATTTCGTCAACCGATGGCTCGCTCGTCTCGTACAACCCCACGTTTCTTGATACGACATCGGTATAGCGTGACTTAATTAAAAGGAAAAAAAAAAAAAAAAAAAGTACTGATACGTACGTGTACACGTGATCGCGCGGTCTTTTCCACTTTAATGTACGGTAACATATTATGCCTTATAGAAGCGAGTACTAGACTGTACTCGTCGGTGAAATAAAACATTCAGGAAAACATTTTACGTTTCATTTCCTTTCGATATCGATAATTGTATTTTCGCGTCGGGGCGAGAATGCGGGGACGGAAAACGATAGCAGACGACGAGAAGAAGTACAAAAGATATATGAAAACGATTGAAGGGAATACAACATTATATTAAATATGGGTCAGAAATTGGATACGTATATAAGCTTAAAAATAAGTTCGTACAGAGTGCTCGTTGTTACGACTAGAAAACATTTGTACGCGTTTTCTATCAACACTATTGAGAACGATACAGCGAAAACCGAAAAACTCCATATATCCAATGACAGCTCAGGGTATATGACAGAAGAAATATAAGTGCTCAAAATGCTGCTGATAAGAATGGAAATTCTATAGAACGCGAACGAGTATCATAATGACATTCGAAAGCAGATACGCAAAAAGGAGAGAATAAAAAGGTTGAAAAGCGAGCGGCGGCACAGAAACGAACTCAAGAGTCGACCGGTCAACCGACTACTCATTATGAATTCGAATAAGATTTCTCGAGAAGCCGAAAATCTAAAACGATATTTTGATTAATGACTCAGTTTCTTGCTGTAACTCATCAAGGGTTCGATAACCTCTGATCTGGTAAAAGGTCATAACTTTCAAAGTTATTTTCCCGTTTTTCGCTTGGGAAGTCGAAGTAATAATTACGTCAAACGCTAGATCTTCGGTAGGACAGTAGACATGAAGTCGTTGGGCGAGGAGTCGAGAACAGCAAGCTATTGGCCTGAATACTTTATGAAGGCTCAGTTCAAAATTAAAGGAGTATAGGCTTGAGAACTAGACGAGGTAATGAGAAATAATAAGGGGGGGGGTCAAGTATCTCTGAATTAGCAACTGTGACTATGAAACTAGAAAAAATGCAGTTCTCGATAAAACTGTTAGGAAAAGCAAATTCGGGAGAGAAGCTGAAGCCATGACAAAAAGTCCAAGAAAGTAAGACTTTCTATAACACCATACTGGTTTAAACGATAACTTCCTTCCATTTCGACGTTATAAATGCTTTTTGTCTCTTTTTATTGTGATGTTTTTCTGCCAGATATTCCTAATTACTTATCTACACGTTTACGTTCAATTTATCAGAATAGTCATCGCTACACCACCACCACTATCGAAAAGTAAACGACGGTAACGATCGTTAACCCCAAAAATGAATTTACAAATTTTGTTTCACACTCACTGAACAAATATACGTCCTCCGTTCCCGCTCTCATACCACGACCGGCGTACTTTCAATCAGACTACCTCTCTCTCGTCATCTCTTTTGTGGCGAAGAAGTAGTCGTATCCTTATCGTATCTTTCACACGAGTTCATCTTAGTTCATCGTACCTACACGGAGAACGCGTTGCAATATACATATATAAGTCGAGATTTTCACTTAAATGAACATCTTCTGCACAAACAATAGCTGGAAAACATTCGTTCGCACCCACGCACGTCAAGTTCGTAGGTCACAATTTAGTCTTCTAGAATTCCTCCATCGCTGAAGAGTGAGTGTTGAAAACATCCATAATCATCTTTCCAATTTCGTAATTCGAACATAGACCTTCGACCATGGATCAACGTATTATTAGTAAACATAGAGGAAGTAGAACTAGGCCAA